>CATOUR010000127.1:1272273-2544547 GCA_951848785.1 Callosobruchus maculatus
AATCTACACCTTTGCCTTTTAGTGATTTTTTCAAAGTTTTCCATCTACAATATTTCATTCATTTCAACATTTCCATGTGGCTTGGACTTTGTTCGTGCGACGGCGGCCTCTCATACAATTTTTTCCACGATATGTCTTTAGGAGAAAATCCTGTTCTTTTGGTCAGTTTACTTCGGAAATTTTTTTAGTTAACTGCAGTGCAAGGACTTTTGGTATCGTTACAAAATAACAGGCAAGGAAGGCGAAGTAGTGTTTGCTTTGTGTTGCTCCATGTAAGCTAACCTCTTGCCACACTTTCTCTTTTGTTATAAGACTTGGACTTTAATAAATATTGTGAAATTTCCTTCCAAGAATATCTTTCGGGAAAAATTCTGTCGCTTTGGCGAACTCCTCAAATTAATTGACATTACGAACAATCTCTTGTCTGACGTGATCATTAAGGCGCCTGGGTATACACAGTTATACATATGTATTTGCCATGTTAAAACACGGATTCCCATTTCCAACAGAACTCAGTTGTTTTTCAAACTACATACACAGAATTTCAGAAAGTGATAGTTAAGACCTTAGTCAATGACAACTATTTACGATTTTCTCAAAAAAGTTTTTTTAGTGTGCAAAAAAACTCGCAATGCAAAATCATACATTCTTCAAATGTCTGTAATTTAACAACCAAAAACGAGATCAAAAAAGGCCAAATAGGTGACAAAGCGCAAGCTTTCTTCTTCAATTTGCTTTTTGAATCGTTACTGTAAGTTTAAAGGTAACATCAGGAGCTTGTAAATGCGAAATTCATTTTTATAGTGACCTTTAGACCTTACCTTTGGACCTGTTGACCTTACCTTTATATTTTTGGACTTATCTCCCCTCATCTTAGACACACACACTGGAGAAAGGGAACAGGCGGCCACGCCCCCTCGCTAACACAAGAATACGTCTTTTCTTGGATTCTCAATTTCTCGCGCTATACCCTAGACTCTTAAGTGGAAACTGCCAAGTTCCTGGGTCATTGCCAAGTCATTATAATCAATCTGCGCTTCGGTTGAATATGCAAGTTCACAGGGAGAATCACTTACACTGGTTCCTTCAATAACGCCAGTACCCGATTCGATCCGAGTCAGTAGGTCGCCGCCATGATCGTCAACAAAGTTGGGTGTATCTTCAGTCAAAGTATTCCTTTCATCTACTTTTTGCTTTTTGGATAATTTTGTGATCAGTCAGCTTGGTTAGCGCCTTTGAAAAGCGCTGTTTGGTTAGCGAAGCGGCACGAAACTAGAAAAAAGTTATTTGTAGTTCTGAGGGAAGCAGTTACTTGTGATTTTATAACCTAGCTTTATGACAACACAAATAATAAATATTAAAATATGGAGATGGATATGACAGTTTTATCACGCCGAAAAGAAAGTCGATCAACGGTCACACCTAGCACCGGGACGCGCTTAAACCTTAGCGCTTTTGTGCTAAGTCCCGTTCCCCGTTGAACACACCCAATATCACATATTCGATACGTTAGTTAAACGTCATTTAGTAGACGACATTTTTTTTTCGTCAGTTTTTGGTCTGTTGACGTCTTTTGACGAGTTATCACTAGATATTGAAGACAATTTGACGTGCGTGTCTGCTACATGAGTATTTACCTACATTGCATATTGTATCTCCAAAAAACTCTATATGTGTAAAAACAAAGCTTGTTTTTTGGCGGTTGAAAAACTATGATATCTGTAGCAACTGTGGCCAGTGTTACATACTATTCATCTTTCAGGCAAATAAAACACCAGTTCAGCTGCATCAACTCAGAAACAAAGTGAACTTATATGATGTTGAGCTGGATGGACATGTAAGTATAGTAAATGGATGTTGTTGGTATTTTTCCTACGACGGATCGTAAAAAAATCATCCAACGACTACAGAAGAAATCATCCAATCCCACTAAAATGCAAAACATACAAACTTGAGTCACATATTTTACAAATATTCGTACCTTTTCAATAAGTTGTTTAGAGATTCGAATATAACATCAATTTCCAATCTTAATTAAAACACATCAAAGAAGAACCTGCCATAGGCGTCATGCACAATTGTGTGACTATTTTTTTATGGTCAGCCAGCAAAGGCTGAAAGCCTATGGCGCTGTAGAAGTGCGCTGCGAAAGGATTAGAATCGGTGCACGTTAGATTTGGAACGCTGCAGGTTGTAGCCGTCGGAAACAAATTCCCCGGCAGCTCATTCCACAGCGTCGGGGTTCTCCAAAAAAAGGAATCCTGGAGGAGACTGGTTCGGACCTTTGTAGTTATTTTAGATAGTATTTAATCGTATACGTTAGTATTGGTAAGGTATCTAGTAGGTGTTGTTTATAACTCACGGCTGGAGCTTGAGTTGAAAAAAATCACGCTGTTTGTTTATAGGCAGTATAACTTCTTCAACAGTACCTAGTTTAGTAATCGCTGTATACACTGTGTCCCAGGACGAATCCCGAAAAAAGAAATAGCACTTATAGGTTTCGAAATGTGAAGTCGATATCAAAAGGGAAGTTTGTATTTGTTACAGAAAAATCAACGTTTGAAGTGTGGTTGTAAACATAAATGAAACGTGTGTGGCCCACTTTCACTTTCGGGAATTACAAAATCGGAGAAGGTCGGATTATGCTAACGAGTATTTTTGTCGATTGTTTACAGCCTCAGAGTAACAACTGAACATAGAGGTAGTAAACAAACCACTTCAGCATGGCATGCTCAAAGCCATCATCTTTGACACCTCAGCCTACAACATGCTGCATGCTGTGAAACGCCAACTAACCTGAAAATTCTTCCAATGCAACCCATGTTACAACCACCACTGCACTTTTTGAGTTCCATCTCGAAAAACTGTTAAACTACACTCGAATATAGCACAGCAGGTCCGTAAAGCCTCACTACAGTTACCAACAAATAGCAAATTCAATTTTACTGATCAAGCATAAAAGACGCACAAACAAAACAAACGTTTGACAGTCGAGCTTCTAGCGTAAATAAGTCGCGTGAAAATTATGTCGGCGTTGCTAGCTCCTCAGAATTTATTTAAGACTTTAAAATTTGCGTTTATGATGAAGAAATATGGAGTAACGCGGTAGAGGTCAACATATCTATTGATTTTGCTGTAATCATTCCTGAACCATCAAAATACCGTCTTTTTTAACGTAGAATGGAATATTTCTGGATATTATACAATTATGTAAACAATTATGAGTGCCGTATGTGGTGGTCAATATGACAACGTAAGAAAAGATATCGGCCTATTAGAATTAGTTGTTTACTACCTCTATGTTCAGTTGTTACTCTGAGTTTACAGCAAATATCATATGATTGAATTGCTTGTATCATATGAATATGATAAAGGGGGCCACGCATTAACTATTTCGCGATCTAATTAAGGGAATTTGAACTCTTTCGCTATTAAGAATAAACATATAATTTAAGCATATTATATCATAAGTCGGTGCAAGGAATCATCTCTTAAAGTTTTCGGGATTCGTCCTCGGACACGGTGTATATTAAAGCTAGTGGGAACAGCTAAAAGTCTTTAACATATAGATATATTGTTACAGATACAAATTTATTCCCTGCACCTTTTACAGCAAAAAGTTTCCTTATCAGCCTGGGGATTTTTTGAACTGGATTATTCGTTAATATTTACGGTAAGGTTAGCAAGTTCAATCTACTATGACATATACTACTCACGTGAATTCTGAACACCTAGAAAAAGAAGGATATTCGTATTAATAATGACGAGTGGCAGTAGTAGTACCTACATCTAACACTTGTTTTTCATTCAGATGCTATTTACCTACATTGCACCTCCAAAAAAACTAGGTGTAGAAACAGAGCTTAGCTTTTTATCGAACCAAAATGTCGTGTACTGGGGGATATATGAGAATCACAACGCCCGTAATTTTTCACAAATTTTATTATTCCAACCCGGATTACAATGTATGCAATTCATTTATATCGTGCGAACAACGCCACCAATGCTTCTAACCCACTGACTTCTTACCCCTAACCAGGATATAGTGTGTGCCCCAAACTGCCAGCACCGCCAGCAGTGCTGCCGGAAGAATTTTTAGGTTAGTTGGCGTTACACAGCATTGTTTACAATTTGAACTGTCACTGCGAGGTCACAGCTGATCAATGTTTGGAGGCTGAAGTGTCAAAGATGATGGCTTTCAGGGCGCCATGCTGATGTGGTTTGTTTACTACCTCTATGTTCAGTTGTTACTCTGAGGCTGTGACATCGAGGTAGAATCCCATGGAGGCCCGATAACGTGGCTGAAAGCAGGTGCAGGTTGGCCATATTGATTAGACACTTATGTCAAACAGCTGACGTTTATTTGACAATTTCGTGTTTGCTTTTTTTGAATGTTTTTACCGAGATTTTTAGTTATTTTTAAGTGATATTCTAGTGAATTCATAAAGGAAATAATGGCTTCATGTGCTTATCGTAGTTGCTCTAGCAGAGATGGCATGGATAAGAAGAAATCGACAGGAATTACATTTCATAGGTATGTATGCAAAAAAATAACAATGTACAGGACCGCATTTGTAATCTTCATTTCAATAAAGTGTAACGTATCGCAGCAATAATACAGTTGTATTATTCAATTGATGATGAATGTCGTCTCTACAAAGCCTGTTTTTTTTTCATATACTTAACTATGAATTTCGCATTAGATTGAAAAATCAACCCAATACTTCATATTTAAATCATCATTGTAATTAATTTTCAAAATTATTTACATAAGAAAGTAATCCGGCTCTGGCGAGGCGTCCATATTGTTACCACAGTTAGCCACGCCTCCTGCTACCGTTTTTGTTATGCGAAATTGAACCTTATAGCGTCTCCTTGGGATTCTACCTCGATGGGCTGTGACCAAAAACGAATAACTGTCAAAATTTTAAATCTGTTATAGCTTACGTGAATAGAAATACACCCCAAATTGGTTATCTGATTTTCATTATGTATGCTTAAGCAACATAATGTCAATAAATATAAATAAGGTTATAGGTATTATGTATTCTTGAGTCCCCACTGGGACTAGCACTTTGGTACTTTTTTGGTACTTTTTGGTAACAGAGATATCAGCCGGCGCGCGTTCCGTCCTCTCTCTTTCCCCCAGCTCTTTCCTTGTCTAAGGTAAATACAAAACAAATGGCGAACAAGTATTATATATTATATGTTTAACATACATCCATACATGTTAGACCAGTAGCGCCGATGTGTGACTGAAAATTTGAGTGCGAATCATTTTTTAACCCTGAAAGTAGATAAGCAGATAAGCTGCTTCGAAAAAATGCCGGGGCTCCTCAAATAATCTGTAATAACAAACTTCAGGTTCAGACTTTAACAAAATGTGTGATGTACAAATTATTGCATCTAAACGCTGCAATGTACTAATTAATTGTTTTATTACTAAATATTAGTAGCATACAAGTAAAATACAATTTTTAAACGATTTTGTAGAAATTAAACAAAAAAACTGGGCCTTCTGGTTCTTATTTCTTCGTGAATCATTATGATCGATAGAATGAGTAACGATAACGATATATATTCTGGAAACCTGCTGGAAACTATAATATCACCTAAAGGAATCTTATATCTCCTTTGGTTTCAATATATATAACTTCAGGGTCTCCCAAAGGTACACATATAAATTGGAGTATCGGGTGCAGTAAAATTATTACTTGGTGTAAAATACAATTTGTAATTATTCGAAGTTTTAAATACCTAGTTTTGAGAGAAGTGGTTCCAATATAAATGAAAAATAGGTGTAATTGTATATGTCAAGGTATCGCTTCCTTCTGAGAAAATAAAGTATACAATATAAATATAACGACGGTTAAAAACGTTGGAGGGAAGAACGTTGACTGTTACGTCCACACACAACAGTTTTTTCCGTGCCAGTTTATCACGATGGACCTTAAGCTTACGTGCTTGTTAGCAGTGGCAGCGGTTTTGGCAGTCGAAAAAAATCGCGAAAAAAAAAGAAAACTCGAAGAAAATGGACTAAAGACTGGCTACTTAAACGCAGTGCACTGTCACATACAAATGTACTGGAGGAGCTAAGACTAGAGCCTGGCGCAATTACTTGAGGATGGACGAGGATACGTATCGGAAACTGCTAAAACTAACAGGTTGTCATAGTACCAGAGGTGCGGTTTGTACGTATCCTCCGATCCAGTACCTGATTTCAAAGAGTCTTTGACTTTTTGCAATTCCTTTCGGAATGCACCCCATAGGGAATCAATTTTTTGTTTTACTGATTTTACTGTTCCATCAGCATCCACTTCTTTGTATTTCACAAGTAATGCTTCATATGCCTTGTTTTTTTTTTGATTCGCTCATGGTCATGGTACTCCGCCGATTTAACTTTCCACACGCAAGGAAATGATCTATAAAGTTAACTCTAATAAAAAGTTTCTGTTCCACTGCCTAATATCCGACATTTTTATTATCACCAGTTGCAATCATAAACAACAAAAAAATGCTGAACGCCACTGCCACTGATAAATGCCCGATCAGTCACACTGTTGAGAGCACACACCTCGTTTTTACTCGAAAGATTGGCACGATAACCAGAAATCAAACCTCGCCTGACATTTTGGAACGACGGGCATAAACGACGTTCCTGCCCATACTCCTCGTTTTTGTGACATTTTTACCCTGACGTTTTTAACCGTCGGCGTGGATTAAAAACGGCGTAGAAGAACGAGGTGAGTAGGGCTCTTAGGCCTGGCGCTGACCTGCAATTTTCGATTGCGCAACTGTTTGGTTGCATGAGTGACTACCACAAAGTTAAACGGAAGCACGCTGATTTGCAACTAAAAATTGGTGCAACTATTTAGTTTGTGTTTGGGCTCAAATCATATAGTCGCACAGTTGCGCGCAACTGTCCTGTGTAACAGTACGGCCGTGACAGTACATTCAATGCGAATCCGCTTACTTGTACTCGCAACTCTCATGTAATCGCACGATCAGCATCACAAGAGCAGCGAGATCAGTCGAATTAAATTATTTTTTAGGAGAAATTTGTTAATTTAAAAAACACATAGTACTTGAATAACTAGTAATATATTGAATCGTATCAGCAACAAAACTGGCCACACTCATCCGGTAGTACCTATTTGAAAAAATTTTCCGGATGAACTCGCATATAATTTTTGAAGTTTCTCTTTGCTTGACCGTTGGGCAGTCATTGGATGTAGCCAGAATCTCTTTTTCGGTTGACTTCTCTACCTTCTTCTTAATTCAAGTGCACATACTACTGCCACCTCGTTGAAGTTCATTTTGAAACTAAACGGTTAAGTTGTATGAGTGCGCGGTCTCAATAAACAATCAACTCAGTTGCGTCGGTGTGCGGGGTTTGCATGCAATCACGACCAAAGAGTTGCGCAATCGAAAATTGCAAGTCAGCGCCAGGCCTTAACGTATTATCAAAAGTTTCGACAGCCTGTACATTTTTTTGTAATCTTGCGGAGAAATGAGGTGCTGCATTTAATATTTTCCCAGTAGTTATCCATTATCAACATTCACAATAATATCACACAGTAGGTATATGTATAGGGACATCAATTTTGTTTGGATGAATCTGTCACTCCAATTAATGTTGAA
The DNA here is from genome assembly GCA_951848785.1 of Callosobruchus maculatus. NCBI lineage: Eukaryota > Metazoa > Arthropoda > Insecta > Coleoptera > Chrysomelidae > Callosobruchus > Callosobruchus maculatus. Next base: position 1,279,915 of record CATOUR010000127.1, read on the forward strand.
GTAATTTGCGTTACTTTAGTCTGCGAAGTTTTATTGAAGTTACGGCGTTACCAATACGTTATCAACATTTTCATAACATACCTACACTAAAAAACGCTAGTATTTACTAGTTTTTATAATGGTGATTAAAACCCCCCTTATATAAGTGAATTTACTTTAGTGATATTAATATAAGGTTACGCCAGACATAGGTATATAAATTAATTATATGCCCATTGGTAATGGTTACTAAGAGTACTATAAAATAGTGATTTTATATTTTTATAACATTTATATCACCTCTTTATACCCCTGTAAGTTACATTAACCTTATACACCTATTATATTGCTTGAGTACCAAAAGTTATCTCTATATATCCCTTATATAATTTTTTGTTACATCAAGTTGCGGAAAATGTTTATTGGGGGAGAAGGGCCAAAGTAGCCAGCTAGACATTCTGGAGCACCGAGGAGAACTACAGAACGGCAAGACCGTTATCTCCGTCTACTGGCCCTTCGAGGCAGAATGCGATTTATTCGAGCAATCGCTGACACTTGGTATGCAGCCCATTTCAATCCGCACGGTGTACCATAGACTGAGAGAGATGGACTTCAGATCGTATCGTCCGCATCTAATGCTTCCTTTCACTGCAAATCGTCGTCACCAACGATTAGATTGGTGCCAAGCACACCGACAATGGCTTGCTGAGTGGCATCAGACGGCCTTCTCCGACGAGTCCAGGTTTTTAGGAAAAACCTGTCCCTAGAGGGACAAACAATGGACACCAACGCGTTAGATGAAGGGGTACACGCCGTGATCTCTAGCGCCACGTACACCGTCCTATTGGTTTGATGCTTTGCAGTAGCATTGAATTTAACAGCAAGTCAGCTTTACTTGTGGTTCGTGGCACAATGACAGCCCAACAGTATGGTAATGAACCAGCACTTGTTCCAAATATCGGAGGCCCCATATTGCAAGTTTTTCGATGAGGTTACTACAGGAAGCTGAGGTCGATTGAAGAAGTATGGGGTTGCATGGGTCTCTACATTTGCAATTTACCCAGTCCTCCCACCATGCTGGACGAATTGGAGGATACTGTTATGGGATCTTGGGAGGCTGTTCCTCTATTAACAACCAAATTCTGAGCATGCCACGTAGGCTAGAGGAGTGCATTCGTTAACATGGAGGGCCCAACCATTTCATTAAAAAACTTAAGAAATGAATGGATTTTGTTTTGTTAACATATTAAAAAAAATCTTCGCAAAACATTCACAGTAATTTACATCACTATCGTGTATCTCAAGATTGTTTGATTGCTTTCAGACCTTTGGCGGCGTCCTGACATATTTAGTAATCCTTATTCAGTTGGACGAATCATCATCTAATGATGAAGAAGCATTATCTAATTCAACCACCTCGACAATCCTTCCATGAAAGGATGAAAGATGGACAGTTCAATCACTGCGTGCATTTTTTGACATCATATAAAGCAAATAAATATATAATAGGAGTTTATATAGTTTTTGTTTTCTTCCAACCCACCATTGATTGATAAAAAAAGATAAACACCCGTACATATTGATCCAATTTAATTTTTTTATGACTGAGCAGATCGCGCTAAATACCAGAGTACCGCAGCTGATATGAAAAGATTATGTTGGGGGAAATTTGTTGACGCGGGACTTCAATAGACCAACTCTCGTAAGCTCAATAAATGCATGTCATGGCAGTCTATCCCAAGATTCTCAAGCCCTGGACGCTCTGGGAACAAAGGTGCGTTCGCACTGCTCAGTACAGTATGAAGCTAAGATGAAGAACGACCGCCTAGGGATGAGAATTGAGATGCAGCGGTCCCTCGGAGAGGATAGCTCAGAGGAGCAGCGCCAGTACTCTGTAACTTATAGTTAAGTTCCACATTCGATGATACCTGCGTCACGCCTGGTCACGCCGGGTAGCAGTGGCGCGCTCGATTTCTTTGAAGGTCTAGATAGGGATTCAGAGCCAATATACAATTTAAAGCTATCATAAAATTCTATACGTTCTGTATTCATTTTTTACAAATAGGTGTACCCGATTTTATTTTGAAATGTAAAGATATATTTTAATGATAAAATATTACTTATCCGAATCAAAGCTAGATATATGCTACTAGATATTGGAAGTTATAACTAGTTGAGTAGTTGCTAATGTTTCGTTTACATAAATGTGCAGTCTTTCTCAAAAATGCAAGTATGATATTGTCAAATAGCTATGGGCTTAATTATTGGCCATCAGCACAGCGGCTTGGTAGGGGCAGGCAACCACAGGTACAGTTTCAATGGAAACATTATATTACGTTAGACGTCAGCCAAAGATTTCAAATAGTAAAGTTCTCACATTCGGTCATACTGGACGTGGAATTGAAATAATCTACAACAGTAATGCAGCTCTCAGCTAGTCTTTATGCGGACTACCCAGGACTCACCACGAGGAGGTGGCTGCATATCGAGTCCCACCACTCCTCCCACCCTTCTTTTATGTTTAACAAAATGAATAGGAAACTGAAAAGGTGCATGAATACGAAAATGAAACAATAAATAAACTCTCTAAACTTCAAAGGAGAACTTAGAATCCAACAAATTAAATTCAGAGTAAGAAGTAAAGTCTTAAAAGTTACAATGAACAAAAAATATATTCTGCTTAAGAAACTGGAGCAACAGCAACAAAAGTGATTGACTAAATTGTCTATGAACGTCTTAAAAATAAACAACGAATAAAAAAGTAAATATATAAATTAAAATAAATTAAAAAAATAAACAACAAAAAAACAACAAAAACAAATAAAAAGTAAATAAATATACTTGTTCTGAATCTCAGTCAGTTGCGGACGTGTGCGGTGGAAATTCGTCATCACTAGCAGAACTACAGTCAAAGGACTCGTCACTGTCACTGGTTGTATCACTGCCAAGGTTAACTATGACTGGCTCTATTACGGAATCTATATGGGGATCTAATTTCCAAAACTTTTCTTCCTCTGCTTTTACGTGTGATACGCATTTCTGCCAGTTATCTGCAGTTACCGCACCGATTGCTTCTTCTAAAAGGATACGTATATCGGCCAACTTAAAAGTTGTATTCCTACGCGCTACTTCATTTTTTACTTGTGCCCATACTAACTCGATTGGGTTTAACTCGCAGTGATACGGAGGCAGTCTTAAAACTGTAAAACCCTTTTCCCTAGCCATTTCGTCTACTGCTAATTTTATATACCTTTCTTTGTGGTGACGCGCGAGTTGTGACAGCTGTGCTTTGAGCATAGTCATATCGCATTCTATATTTTTTGACACGAGCCAGTCATAGATATCCGCTTTTTTCCAATTAGAAGTCGGAAGAGCTTCTAAACGCCGACTATGGTAGGACGCGTTATCTAATACAATAACCGAACCGGGTTCTAATTTTGTCAATATGGATTTAAACCAAGATTCAAAAACTACAGCGTCCATATCCTCATGATAATCACCAGTTTTCCGAGATTCAAAGACGTTCAATCCCCCATCCACAAACCCAGATTCGCTGCCAATATGCGTTATTATTAGCCGACGGCCTTTGCCTGAAGGGCATTTTAATCCCGTACTTAGGCCTTCAAGATGGGCTTGTCTACGACTCGCTATATTCAAATCCTGCCAACACCTAGTAACCGTGTGCCCTTCATTCAACCAAGTTTCGTCCAAGTAATAGATTTTTATTCCCCCGGCGTTACGAATACTACGTATTTTTCTTAAATATTCTCTACGCCATAATACTATATCGTCTCTTTCAATCAATGCGCTGTTCCGCTTTCTTTTCAAATATCTGATATTTATTTCGCGTAATGTTCTCAATAATACCCGACGAGATATCTTTGGCAGACTTTCATCATTTTGTAATTCCTGTTGTAGTTTTTTTATCGTTGGAAGTTCATTACGGAGATAAAATGAATGGACTTTTCGACGAATCGCATTTTTCACGTCACCATCCAAAACAATCTTTTTAACTCCTCTTTTTTGTTTAAGTGATTTTACCACAAATACTACGTCGCGCTTCTTTTCCTTCAAAATTCTGAAAATTGTTGCAACTGAGACCTTAGTCAGATCGCTGCAAAGTTTAACGATTTCCTTCACCGGCCTTTCAGGAAATCGTGTACGTACACCATCGTAAACATTCTTCACTATATTGCGTTCACCGGTTGATAAAACATGTCGTTTGGATGCTGTATTGCTAACCGATGTGCCTTGCTGCATTGTTATTAATTGTATCGTCTAATTTCCCGCGCAAACTTCAAGAATAACTTACCACACCTGCTATATCGCTACGCACCTGACTAAGACTGGCGCGTCAAATCTAAACGGGCGGCCACCGCGAAGCGGCAAGCCGGACCCTCGGCGGATCTTGCGGCATTGTCAAACCGTGCGTAATTGCTGCGAAACTGCTGTGATTTCATGGCCCCTCTCACAATGCGTCACATCGCGCAAAATAGATAAGCGACATGGTGTGAGCCTAAAACTGGTGTCGGTTTTTTGATTAACATGAAAGAAACATACATGTGCGTTGGTGCTCTAATTTACGGTTTTTTTGCTCCTCAGAAATTTTTATCACGATACCGAATGGATCAAGCGACTTGAGTTCGCACAGATATGCGACAGTACAAGTCTGCGATGAACGTTCTGAGTGCGAATATATTGAGTACACTCGCACATCTATAGCTTCCCACAGTATGCGTGTGCATGCCTGTACCGATCTCTAAGCTATGGCTAAAGGACCTGCACAAAGGGGCAACGCCGAGAGCTCGCATGCCGCCATTTCAAGCGCTGTTGCCAAGTGTACGTATGTTTCAGCAGTCGTGCTACCGTTGGTATGATTGGACGTGGATTAGGCATATTAGAAATTAAGGATTGCAATTAATGTTTGACTCCAAATAATAGAAAATTGAGAAACACTGTTGAATATTTGCTCACAGATTATGCATACAATCAAGCATACAGTAATATCTATTCGTTAGCTGAGCATCTAAGGGATCTTACGATTTTGTTATATAAGCGCGTGACAACATTGTTTGCGCCGATTTACCGCTAGCGGAGGTATCATGCAATGTGAAATTTAACTATAGAAACGCGTTTCTATGCACTATCTACTATGGGATCGGGTGGCCTCGTAAATATGACAGCGTGCCGTGACAGCGTAGTAGACACGTGATAGGCACCCGAAACTGCCCGATCGTCATGGTCGTCATGGTGATAGAAACATGTTTCTATCTCTTAAGTTATTCCTGCAGCGGCGTAGCTTGGCGTCACTACATCAAGGAGATGTATAATAAGTAACTGCAATTAACATTTTAGCAACACGATGAAGATTTTTTTGTTAGAATAATAAAATGAAACATACAAAAAGTGTAACACGTTTTAATCAAACCAATTAAAAAAAGAACTATGTTTACCTAGTTAATCCATTAAAAAAAACAAAGTTATGAGCTTATCTATTAGATCTTAAATTTTAAAATCACGATTAACTTTAAAACTTTTATTACACTTTTTTTAAATGAAGGAGAAGAACGCATATTCTCTAGTAATGAACTGTCAATGTTCATCATCTCTTGTATTTGTGAATTCCGAAGATATGTTTTTATTCTTTTCAGGCAAGAAAAACATCTCTCCGCGTAACAACTTGTTGTGGAAATAGTTAAAAACCAAACGTAATAGTTTAGTTAATTCCGGAAACACTGTATGTAACTGATGAGACATAATGTACTCATGTATAGTTTGGAAACACTTTCGTGTTTTATGTTAGGGTCAATATATACCGGGTTATTCACGTTATTCGACACGGAGCAGTATGGCTAAAGTTTCTGATGAAAAATGAAATTATAATTTCGGATGATGAATCCAAAAGAACTTCGTGAAACTCCCATTTTTTGAGAATGTCCCTTAGGCCTAAACAATTCCAAAAAAATGTAGTCAAGTTGATTGACTCAGTACTTCCCACACATTCCGATGATACCAGTTTTATTATTTTCTCACAGCATGAAACTACCCACATAGCACTGGATGATGTGAGGATATTCTGTTCACATTCACTACAGATATTATGAATATTCTGAGAAAATTCCATAGATAATTAGAATATTTACAGAATATTCTGTAAACGTTCGAAATGGGAAAAACACGCTATATTCCTAGAATATTCCGCCGAATATTCCGCACGGATATTACATGAACAATCGTGGTAGAATGTTTTTGAATATTCTAGGAACATTTTGTCTAAATTACCTCATATAGGTACGAAACATTTTTAGGGAATTATGTATACTGTTCCAAAAATAATGGCACCTACTAGTGGCAGATGGTCACAAAAGTTAATTGCTAAAACACTGCAAAAATGCCCACATCCATATGTTGAAGCACAGAATGACAGAACACTTGAAGCGAAGAATAGAGTGACAACCAACGACGTCATACTGATAGACTACGCTTTGTATACCGAATGTTTGTAAGCGTTTCTGGCGGTGCGACGGAAGGGGGGAACATCAGCTGTATTGACATAGACACACCCGACGTTGCCAGTTGTGCATTAGGGCATGCTTGGTGCATGCAGCAATGTTTGTAAAATATAAAAATGGCGTTAATTCTTGACAGAATTGCAAAATTAAGCGTGTTTTACAAAAGAGTATCTTCAGAGTACTTTTTCTATTACAGATAAGCAAGCCACAATCATATTTTTACTTTTTTACAACATACGTTCCATACATTTTTCTGAAAATTCATTCCAAATGATTGTCAACTTGGCATGCTGCGATGTAACTTGTAAACAATGACGTCGTTGCTTGTAAATATTCCGTTGACATTCCCAATGTTTGGAATGCCGACAAACAATTTGCCTTGGATGCGTAGTCTATCAGTATGACGTCGTTGGTGACAACCAGACAAGATTGACAACTGACGACACCACAGTCAACATACATCATCAGCATAAGATGCTGTCACTTTATCGTCGGTGGATGCCGTATCTGTATTGCATCTGTATTCCATGGCAATGGCTAATTGTGATGGCTAATGACTAATAAACTTTTGATAATTGCACATAATACTTATTAGGTATATTTAGCATGAACGCAAAACGAATGAAGGTTTTTTTAATTCACTGAGAAACGTGCAAATATAAGTTAATAATATCTCATACTGAATATTTACATACAGATATTTCTATTACAAATATTACTGGTATATTTTGGAATAATTTAGACATTAAACGAATAATCACTGATTATCCTAAGTGGATAAAATAATAATATTCTATAAAGAATATTATATTAATAATCCAGAATAATCAAGAGAAATAACGAATATTCTATGATTCTACTGAATATTCATGGAACATACAGGAGATTTAAAGAATATTCATAGAATATCCAGTGCTATGTGGGTATAGTCTAGTCTAGATGTCCCTGCAACCAAATCATTGCTCGCCCGACCGCAAAAGAAGTGTTTTATTCTACTAGGACAATCTATCATGAATACAACTAATTTTTGAGTTTTATAAATCCCCACCCCCGAACCACCCCAATTTCACCCCCAACCAAAAAAAAATTTTAAAATGATCAGGAACCCCTAAAACGTCTAAAAAAGAATTTGAGGTGTTTTTTATAATTTTAGTTTTTTTATTATTGCCACGCCGCCACTGAAATACTTTCTGAAAACCATACGCGCATTCCATACTCGTAGCGGTGATAAATCTGTGTCAAAATGTCATTAAAGTCAATTCAGAAGTTTCCACGTACACAATACAGAACGATCCAAAGTAATGCTCGTATGTATTTTGTATGCATCAGAAAGTTCAAGTCCCTTGGCTTCTGTAATCGGCAAGGCAATGTTCGGATAGACCTAAAAAAGTGCCGCTAGGTCTTTCTCTCTCAGGTCAGTAGACAGCCTATTATGAGTACAACAAATTTTTCAGATTTACAACCCCCCACCCCCCAACCACCCTAATTTCACCCCACCCCAAAAAAAGTAGGAAATGATCAGGAACCCCTAAAACGCCTAAAAACGAAGTTTGAGCTGTTTTCATATTTTTAGTCTTTTTAATATTGCTGCGCAGCCACTGAGACGATTTCTAAAGACGCGTTTTCCATCCTCGCCAAAGTATGTAGTAATACTGTGCCGAAATTTCATTAAGATCAATTCAGTAATTTCAACATTATAAAATACAGAACGATCTAAAGCAATAGGTACTCGTATGTATACATCGGGAATTTCTCTAAGTCCCTTGGTTCTTGTAATACACAAGGCAATGTTCGGATGGACCTAAAAACCGCTAGGTCTTTCTCTCTCAGGTCAGTAGACAGCCTTTTATGAGTACAACAAATTTTTCAGCTTTACAACCCCCCACCCCCCCAACCACCCCAATTTCGCCCCCACCCCAAAAAAAATTAGAAAATGATCAGGAACCCCTAAAACCTTTAAAAACGAAGTTTGAGGCATATTTGAAGTTTTTCGTTTTTTGCTAATTACTCCGCCGCCCATGCTCCGATTTTCAAAATTGTAGCAACATTACCTACTACGACACCACGGCATATCGCTGCCCAAATTTCATAACAATCCATCCAGCCGTTACTGAGATTACGTGGCTAGAAAAACGCGTACAGACAGACAGACCGACAGACAGACCGACAGACAGACCGACAGACAGACCGACAGACAGACCGACAGACAGACCGACAGACAGACCGACAGACAGACCGACAGACAGACCGACAGACAGACCGACAGACAGACCGACAGACAGACCGACAGACAGACCGACAGACAGACCGACAGACAGACCGACAGACAGACCGACAGACCGACGGAAATGAGTGACGTGGATTTTCGTTATGTAGACATCATAAAACGTCCAAAAATTGTATTATCTCAAAATCGAAAATTTTCACGATCACAAACTCCCCTCACCTATCGGTGTGGGAAGTAAAAGAATTTTGATAAATGCAGGCTGCCTACTATTGTACCTAGTCAATTACCGGAAAAATGGCCTGCAGGGCCGGTGTAGCGCTTATCAGAGGACTAATAATTTGCTGCAAGGACTTGAGCGCTGTGGCCAGGTCCACGCTTTGAAGTTACCTACTCTTTGCTTTGAGCTCGAGGCAGCAGGAGCAGTCAAGGTTGCAACCTTGGCTGCGTCCGCGTATGAGTTCGTTCGCGTTTGTGCGATGACTCCTCCTAGGAGTGAATCAGCAGGGGGACTGTTTGCCGGATGATCCCCACCACAGTTTGTACATTTGCGCACCTCTTGTCCTGTTTGAGGGACAGATGTGTCATGTGGTCTTGGGCACATTTCAGACACTTTGGAGAAGCAGTACAGTACGACTCAGCGTGTCCATACTTCTGTCAGCGGTGACACTGTCCTATCAATCGGGAGTTCTTTTGAACCTCAACTCTGATACAGTCCTAGAAATTCGTGCTCATTAAAAGCTTGCTGAGATTTTTCTGTCTTTGGCAGAATCACCACTACCAATGGCATGGGCACGCCACCGTTGCGCTTCAGGCGAATTATGTGGTGGGGAGCATAACCCTTCTGTTCGAGCTCTTCTTTGATTTCCCGCTCTTTAGTTGATGCTGGGATCCCTCTGATGACAGCGTGGATTTTTCTTTCGGAGGACAGAGGGAATGTGTGGTGAGGAATACTTTCCTAAAAAGACGGATTATCTTCCGATAATCATCCTCGCTTTTGGGTACTAGACATACGTATCCCAGCCCCAAACAGCTATTGCCCGCGTAATCTTTATGCCAAAGCTAATGAAAGAATAGTTTATAGTGCGCCATTTCGCCGCGTCCCTCAATACAACAGGAGTCACTCGGCCTTGACGAGTTTGTTGATCCTGTGTATCAACGGTAACTTGAGATGGCGAAGCAGCAATGTTGCTGCGAGTCGATGGAGCAGCTGGTGATAGTGATATAGGCGTTTCAGCCTATTTTGAGGTTGGGGTTTGCACATGCATTGGCTGGCTGGCAGAAGTAGAAAGAACTGACGCAGGCGGTATTTGGCTAACTGACGTTGCACTTATTGGGGATCTGCGTGTCGGTAAAGGCGGAAATTCGTCTACTTTGCTAACTGTTCGCATTTTGCGACGTCGTCGGGCAGTAGTGAAATCACCACCTTGTATATCATCGTCAGTTTCAGTATGTAAATCACTAGTTGGGCTGTCATGTCTGCGCTTCGATTAGAAGAACTGTCATGAATTTGTTAAGAAGATTATCAAGATTAAAAACCTGGGTATTTAGTGATTCAACGCAGTCCGTCAGTCTCTTGATTTGCTCTGCCTGGTCCTTATAATTTGTTGTGCCTGGTCTGCAATGATGCGATGTAGTTTATCCTGCTGCTCTGTTCCATAGCTGCCACCGTATTTCTCCGTAGCTGTCACTGTGGACGTCTCGCTCTGGTGCCGCGTGGTTTCGAATTTTTGCTGCTGGCTCTCAAGCTGGTCGAAATTCGGGTTGCCCCCATTTGTGGCCGTGGAGGGGTCACCAAGTGACCCCCCGAACTCATCTTCCATATTTATTTCTGCTTTCTACTCAAATTATTTAATAAAAATCGCTAAACTCAATTCTGACACTTCGTGTCGGTGTCACAACTTGGTAACGTACTGCCTTCAACTGCTGAAACAAATAAAATTCGCCGTTCGGGACGTGACGCGACGCTCGCCTAAGTGCGCGGGCACCTTAAAGAGTGACTTCTTGTCAGCGGCTGATTGTTCAATACAACTGGGTGCTCGCTTGCGTCTTTTTTTTTCTTTTGCTGAGGAGGGGCGCGCGGCGTTGCACTTTAAGAGGGACTTATAGTACATACACGTGAAAGCTGTTTGCAATGGCTCAGCTGTAACCATTTTTTGACTATCAATTTTGAGACATCTGAACTGAACAATATATGAGCATGAAGAAAAAGATTAGTTCTAGAGAAATAACGACGTATTTTTCAAAATTCCCTAATAGACAATTATAAAAACATTGCCAAATGTGACGTTATATAGGTCACAATAGTTAAACCATACTTAACGAGCAGCTCCTGCTATATAGGGGCCCAATGGGACTTAAATACAGCGGGCTTGGCGGCCTCGTTTCAATACAGGCATACATAATAGTCAAATAAAAAACAATTTTAAGCTTTTTAAAATTTAATTAAGGAATAAAATATAACAGTATCCCTAAAAGCGAAGCCCTGCATTTGAGAAGCGTAACAAGTTGTAACAATCCATAAATGTTACAACACTCATATATTTAAATTTACAATAAATGTTATAACGTCTAAATAAATATATTAATAACTTTACCTAATTCAGCTTCCATAAAATATAGTATTATGCAACAATTTAACATATATTCTACACGTTTACAACTAAAATATTACAAAGCTTAACTGAACTACCTTTTTTAGCACCAAAATCGCTCTGTAAATATCGTGTAAATGCTATGAAGCTTCATTTATTATCTACAACAATGCTAATAATGAATGTTAAAAAAATTATAAATTTAAACATTATACACTAGAATAAATATATAACATATCCCACTTTTATGCTTAATACAAGCTACTGCCTAAAAGAAATGGCAGTAATATTTGATTTATCGAAGTATTTGACTTCGTAAGTGCAGTACAATTCCTCAAATGGATAATAAGTGGGACATTGAGTGCACTAGACAATGGTAATAGGTTATTAAGGCAACTTTACTTCCGATATTTAGAATATTATATAATATAGTCATATTCCATGATGCTCAAATGCACTAGACACATTCACGTACCTTCAAAGACCATAGTTAAAATAAACAGATGTAACATGTAACTTCCATCTTTTTCCAGATAACAAAAATGGCAAGTCATGAACATGTCAGCATATGAGCACCAGAGATAGATAAAATCAAATTTGACTTACAAAATATACAATTTTGAAAACGAAATCAAAAAATTCATCCTCATCCCACCAAACTCCTCTTCACTCTATATATTTTATTTATTTTTATTTTTCTTATAATGAGTGTAAAATGTGCGTGTGTCAGTGTGAGTGTAGATTTTTAAAAAATAGTTTCAGAATCGATAAAATGTCTAAAAACTGCATGTCATTTTAATTTTTGCAGCAAGTTGCGTATATAATCAATCTTTCCAGAGTATACTCGACTTTACTGATGGACCATGGAAACCCATTGGGGTATTATGAATTGCATTCACACAAATCAGTATTAACGTCATGTTTTGGAAATTCAACACTAAATACACATACACTGAAAGCTAGTGTAACACCTACTTTATGTCTAAATTTCACACTCTAGGTCATTGATATATCAGTCATCAGTCAGTAAACAATATAACTAATTAAAATGTGCAATATGGCTGGAAGATTTGGACTCTGATAGTTCAAAGAATAATTAACAAACTTTATCACCAAAGTACCTATTTAAGATCAATTTTCTGTATAATATCTTACAATTTTCACAGACAATTTCATCATCAAAGTACCTGCTCTTTCAGAACCAGAACGAAAGAATAAGTTCATTGTAATATTGTTTCTTATACTGTATTCGGGCACATGAGTCATTATTTATAATCAGCAAGCTCCTAATAAGAATGTTTTATCTACAATCGTCTAGAATTGAAGAACATATATAATGCTCCAGAACATCTGAACTGAATCCAAATTTTCCAGCCACAACAATCTTATAAGGGTCTGACAATACTGACTGTACTGTAGGTGTTTCCTCATACTTTGCCACCCCTGTTATTTGAAGAGATATACAAAAATTATATGAAAGTTTTATAGCTGTTTCTTGACATTAAAAATTTGACAAGAAAAAACGAAAAAATAAAAAATAACTTTTTCGTATAAAGTTTCATTTTTTTAAATGGGACACTCTGTATATTATTATCACGGACAGAACTATATTTTTCTCTTGTTTTCAAAAATATAGGGCTCATTCACCTTATTTTGAAAGGTTTTTAAACAATTGAATGCGGTAATGTTATGTGTCATTCTGACATTTTGCCGAGGTTTACCTCGCATCGCTTTGTTTAAAAGTGCAAATAACTTCCAGTTTTATTGTAAAATATGCCGTTAAATTATTATAATGAAAATCAAAAACTAAGAATTATACGTGTATTCTATAAAAATAAGTGCCGTCAAGAAGCACGTTCAGATAAACAGAAAACAACTTCAAATTTTATTTTCATTATAATAATATAACGGTATTTTTTACAATAAAACTGGAAATTATTTGCACTTGTAAACAAAGCGATGCTTTTTACCTCGGCAAAATGCCAGAATGACACAAACTTACTGCATTCAATTGATTTTCGGTCACCATGCCTATAGTCGATTGAGGTTTACTTCCACATATTAGAAACTTTGAGGTTATATATTTTAAAAACCTTTCAACATAAGATGAATGAATCCTATATTTTTGAAGACAACAGAAAAATATATTTCTTTCCGTGATATAATATACAGCGTGTCCCATTTAAAAAAAGACAATTTTATAAGAAAAACAAGTTCGTATCAAATCCTAAATGACAAGAGAAAACTATAAAACTTTCACATAAACACTTTTTTTATCTCTTCAAATAAAAAAGATAGGAAGGGTGGCGAAGCATGAGGAAACACCCGGTAGTAAGTACTATCCTATCATTCTGAATGGTATCATAAAATGTTGGAAGGATTGATTCAATGTTGTGCAACTTGCTGTTAGTTCATGGACGGATGGTCTAGCTGAGCTTCTGTTTGGCGCATTCAGGACAGATGATGTCTTCCTGATCGGTGATAAAACCGCGTCCCACCAAGCTTTGGCGACATGACGCGCAAAAGAAGCAATCGTTGTGCCAATGACGGTCTTCGAACGAGATGAACTTGGTGCCTCCAATTCCTGGAAATCAAAAAAAAACTCATATATCGTGAGTGTAAAAATACGCTTGCACAACGCTTATTTGCTTTTTCTAATAAATGAATCGCTTAAACACCCTACCCAGTATACAGGGTGTTCTATGATAAATGGAAAATACTTCATGAGAAGCCTGACAACAAAATAAGTCATATAAAGTAGGGTCTGATTTTCAACTGTTTCAGAGATAAATTTTTAGAGATTTTCAATAAAATGAAGATCTCCAAACAAAAAACCCACTAAAACAAAATTTTGTTGTCGCATTTTGGAATTTTTGGTATTAGTCCTTAGAAAATATGCTATCAGGATATTATCGACTAAAAGAAAGTGATTATTGTATCAAACACTCCGCGAGATAGTGTCAAAATCAGCATGTGTTTGAAAAGTGACTTCAAAAAACGTTACAGAAAAAAAGGAACTTATCTTAAAAAAATCACCAAATAATTAACCGTGCACTTTACTGTAAACACATGCCCATCTTTCTAGATATCCATTGGTACCACGAAATTGTTGTAAATGTGGTCAACAGGCAAAAAGATTGCATTTAGGCTCTAAATGCATATTAGATCTTCGAGAGCAGACCGTTTGGCAAAAACTTGTGATCGGATTTTTAATTTTTGTTATAGGTACCTGAATAATGTGCTATTACATCATGATTAGACATAAAAAGTGATCGGCTAACCATAACTTCGGTAAGGCTGTTAAAATTGTATAATTTCAGAAGAAAAATTCAAGTTGTAATTTAAAATGGTTTCGTCTTGAAAAGTCACTAGGCAAGCAAGCAGAACATGCAGGCCACGTTATAGGGTATCATGGATACAAATCCGTGGATATTCAGTTATGCATGGACTCAGCTGTCCAAAGAATCCTAGTTAAAAAAGTTGGATCTTCGACGTCCACATGACAAAAATTCATTCTTCTGACAGGATGGCCTTCCTTCAAAATGTGTACTGGCATATAATGGTACAGATACAGACCAGTTGTTTGCGCAGTGAACCACACCTTCCACTGCGAAATACCGTACTGAGGTGATTTGCAACAGCGTGAGTGGATTCTGTAGGATGATTTCCGTGCACGCGTGAACACCGTCGCCGTTGCCCGTTCTAAAAAAAAGTAGAGATGCAGCTGTCACAAGCCACTGAATCTTAATTTGCGCAGGCGTGCGTTCATTATTGTCGATCTATACCATAAGATCTACAGTTTCAAATTCAAAATCCAATGACACGTTTTTGCCAAACGGTCTGTTGAAATTTTGCGCTCGCGGAGATCCGATTATGCCTTTGGAGCTTAAATGCAATCCTATTGCCTATGTTTAGCACATTCACAACAAGTTTGTGGTACCAATGGATAACTAGAAACATGAGCATGTGTTTATCGTAAAGTGCAAGGTTAATTATTTGGTAATCTTTTAAGGTGGTTCGTCACGTTTTCGTCACGTTTTATAAACGGTTTATATTTCCAGTAATAGCTATTTTTTATTGATATTATATTGTCATGCCTTCTAAGAGGGTGTATTTCGTTGAATGTATATAGTTTTTTCGAGGATTGTGGGTATTTTTTGTACTAGATTTCTTGAATTTTATTTCAATAATATTTCAAAATGTAATGATACTAGAACTTTCTAATTTTGTTCTTATAATTAGTGACACAATATGTCTCGACTGACGCACAGCTTTTTTGAAAAACTTGATTTTTCAAAAAGATACTTTGCTTAGTTTTTTAATTTATTTCTTTTTACGAAATTTCTGAGCGTAGTACAACGCAATCCTAGATATTCAATCAAATAAAAAAAACTTTTTTTCGATATCTCTAATAATAATGGAAAGATTGATGAAAAACTATCAAAAAATCGGTTCCGACACGCCTCCCACTGATCCGTCCTACTTAGAGTGAGACAGATAACTTTAGGCCGGCCGATAACAAGAAATAACCGGCCTTGTTGCCAAACTGTCAAAGAGAAGGATATGCCACGAAATAATTACTGGAAACGTGTTTATGAGTTATGCGGATATTATTTGATAAGCGATGTTACCATATATACATTTGTCTACATAATATTATATTCCCATAGCAATGTACGATTGTTTGATTTTTTTCATTATATCTGAAAACTGAAAACTGGAAAACACTTATACCTGTGCAACTATCCGCGTGCCATCACGGTATCTTAGATGAATAGCTAAAGCAAATGATAGGTATATCGATTCAAAAAATGATACATGAATTAGTTTTAGAATATTATTTTGGCTTCCTAGCAAGTTGAGCGGTGCCCCATGGGTCAAATAATAAGAAATCATAGTTACTTCCAGACGAGTTCTTGTTTGAGGGATGTCTCGCGTCGCGTCGCCGCCGCGCTGCGTCCGCAGACGTATGGCGTGGCGCGTGGAGCGGCCGGCGCGGCGGCTTTCGCAAAGCGTTTGAGGTGAAGCCGCTAAGAGCGGCCCGCCCGTATGTAACTGTGGTGGTGACAAAGCTGCCGCCGTGGACCCCTTTTTTATATGTAGAGGTAGTGCTATATACCACAGAGATAACTCGATTTTTTGCTTGCAATTTGTAAATGCTGAGACATACAGGGTGAGTTTTTAGTACCGGCTCGGTCGATAACACCACTACTATACAAGATATCGAAAAAAGTAGTATATAAAAGTTGTAGCCACGGATATGCTCCTTGCTCAGAAAATATTTTGATTTATACAGGGTGATCCCTAACTACGTGGTGATGCAAACATGCATTTTTTTAAATGAGACACCCTATATATTATTCTATATTCAAATTCTACTAATGATTTCCGTTCCTCCAATATATGTAGAGTATTGTTACATTATACAGGGTATTTCAAAAGTTTTGATCATTTTTATATCCAAATCGCTGCCAAATGAACGTACTGTATATCAAAAAGTGATGAACCAAAAATCATTTCTTTTACACGGATGGATAAAAAATATTATCTGGTTTTAAAATCGACTATAAAAAAAAGCCCGCGACGCGTATTCGCATACAGGGTGATGTAGAATGCAAAATCTAGATTTTCTCTCTTTTTTAAATGTAACCCCCAATATTTTATTATCCCAAAGAATTACCTATAATATGCTTTTTCATCTTTGTATTGCACTTGTTATGGCTCAATTCATTAGTTTCTGAGATATTTCGACTAAAGTAAAATGACTGATTCGCTTTACCAATATATATTTATATTATCATTCAATTTCCAGATTACATGTAGAGTATTCCATCTTCTTTTTCAAATAATGTAAATTTCTATAGACCCGCCTTATTTGCAAGTATACACGCCAGTAAGGGTGGGGGTACTAAACGCTATCAAAATCGGTCCAGTAGCTAGGTACTGAAATTACGATAATCATAATACATTATAATAGTCCGCTGATGTTTGTCCATACCCACGTCCACAGGTACATCTTCAAAGACAATGGTCGAGTGGGCCTGTTTTTTTATCATAAGTTCTATGTGAATACAAAAATGGTTGCAGCTCGCCCGTCAAGCAATTCTCCTAGCGATCCTAATTATTAATATGCTCCTTAGCGAAAAAAAAAAACTAAATATTATTAGAAGCACCTAAAACGCTAAAAAAAGAAATTAGGAGCTGTTCTGGTAATTTTCATTTTTTGCATCCGACAGAAAATTGTAGCAGCGGTTACTGAGATGATGCGAGTAGAAAAATGACGGCAGATAGATGGAGGGGCAGACCGACTAAATCAGTGACATTATTAAATTTTCATTATGGCGTGTAGACTCCACAAAACGTCAGAAAACGATCTCAATACGAAAAAATGTTCGCAATTACAATACTTACTCATCTCACCTGTGTGATTGTGTGGAAGTAATAAGTAGTAGGTAGGTATACAATATGTTATGCTAATACCGTAAATGTATTTTGCTCCTACGGCCCATCACCAAGCATCTCAATTCATTTTACCTCTTTTTTACCTGGCTACATAGGTACATATTTTCAAATTAGGTATTCATCATCTTCTTTGACCCATCAGCCAAACAGCCAGAATTTGCATTTTATAACTTCTTAAAAATACTAGGTACTAATATTCAATTTCATTTTTAACCACATGTAACACCCTGTAAAATGTTTTCAAATCGCTATCGTACATAACCAAACTAACCGTCAACCTTATATCTGTACAAATTTTCAAACTTCCAGCAAAGACATACATACATACGTACATTGAAAAAATTTATCAATAGTAAGGAAATACCAATTATCCGAAAATAAGATACACAAACCCTCCTATATAATGCAATAGTTCCTACTCCTAAAGACTGTATTAGACTACCATATTTTTGAAATCAGATTTCATTTTATTTCTTGAACCAAATTTGAAATAAAAAATGGTCTCAAAAATTGTGGCCCAGCATTTTGTCTGTTTGACACTACACCAATTTTGGTTCAAGAATTGATTTGCGATTCTGCGCATTACATACATCTTATCTGTCAGCTGTCCGAACACAGATGTTCTCTACAGTCAAAGTTGTCAGATGTGACATGACGTATTTTGCAATTACATGTCTTGTGATTGTGTGAACATGTCAGTGTCAAAATGTCAATGGTCAAAATAAAATCATAACCTAGCTTTTTTGGGCATTTTTTGTAGTTTATCGACTACTGTTTATTGAAATTCTCATTCATTACTTGACTTGACTCCCTCGGGAATGGAAAAAGAGAATGCTAGAACATGGATTTATCCATCTACGTTGCAAAAAACTCGTAGACAGGCGAATTAAGAGGCTAACTACTAAAGTAAAAAATTGACAAAAGAAGCGGCTGAGAAGAAGAGATGAAGGCAGAGGTATGCTACATATGTTGAGAGAAGAGTTATTACTAGAAGATCTACCATCTATGAGAATGCATAACAGGAGAAAATAGGTAATATTAGCAGTAAACCTTATGAATAAAAAGTAATAAACATTTCCATTTCCAGGCTAGCAACAATTCTTCGATGTTTAGCCAGTGAAACCATCCAGCGGCTCGAAGCCATGAGAGTACAATAAGTCTGAAAGTTCCAGAACTGTGTGAACCAATTGTAATCAAATATTTGTTGTCTAGAACTAGAACAGCAGTTGAGAATACATTTGGAGCTTTAGTAAATCTTGGCAAAATAAGGCTAAAGGAATTGAATTAAAAAATATACTTTTTCTTTCTTTCTTGTATCTTGTAATATCATATGAAATTCAAAATATACATTCTGTGTGGTATTTTAATTTTTTATTTATTTCAATTGAGATGCAATAAACTGCGCCATATGGTCATCCGCAGTTGCAAAATGGTTGTCCCTTTGTGGACTGTAGAGCGAGGAGAAGTTTTCAATGTTTGATCAGCAGGATTCTTCAGCACCTTTATTTCCGCATCTGCTGGTATTTGTTGTTTTTTATACACTTGGGTGAGTTACTAATGCAGTCTGTTCCCCCTCTTTTTTGAGCACCACCTGTACTTGGTATCTGTGAGCGGAGCGAGTCAATTTGAGGCCTACCTGATAGTTCGCTTGTGGGTGATAGAATCCCAGCATGACTAACCTCATATTCCTTGTTGACTTGCCTGAAAACAAAATACTGCATTGAAAGTTTAGCCTTCCTAATATATGCACATACAATTTTTACAGGTAGGTTCGAGTTATAGGGAAGTTAAGGCACCAATATTTAACAATATATTCAAGTACATGTTAGGTTATTCCTTTGGCTCAAAGTGCAATTATATAAGTAGAAATTTGGCACTGTTATATCAATACTACACCTTACTTTTAATATAATCAGGGCTATTATTGTAGGTATATGAAATTGATATGAAACATAATTGCAAAGATACTAACATCTTACCTGTTAAATTGTCTTCAAATTGCCAATTGCTTCCACACAACTCGCAAGAATGTTGGTAAACTCGCCACAAAGGTAATAAAAGCACCTATCTTGTGGCTGGGGGCTTTCATACTCCATAACCAGTTCAAAATCCTTCAAATCTCAATGTTCGCGGGGCATTCCGGTCCGGTGGAGATTTACTAGCTGGGGCCGTAGGAATAACATGTTACTTGTTTTTGTTGGTGTACTTTCATCCGAATGTGGATTTCTCAATTTATATTAGTACCAGAAAGCATTCTGGAAAAGTCGACCGAATGTAAAAAGTAGGGTTACTGTCCTTATTTTTGTTTACCTTTTTCCCGGCGCAATGACATTTATGTTTCAAATGCGCATGCCCCCAGCCTAAAAATGATTTGGAAATAGAACATGTTCCAAATTCCATCTCAATTTTGGTTCAATCTGTCAATTTGAAACAATTTCGTGTATTACACTAGCCTATTTGAGCAGTTCAAGAAATGAAATCAAATCTGATTTCAAAAATATGGTAGTCTAATACAGTCTTAAGCCTAGCCATTCCCCAATTCAAAGTTTACAGATTACTCATATGGTCAATCGTCATATCCATCGTCGTTGGCGTATTCCAAATGATGGAATGCGGACCGCCACGTGTGCTGTTGCTTCAGTTGCTTGGCCTTTGAGGGACAAGCCGACCGATTTTTTTGTTGGCGGACGGGTCTCGGATCGGTGTCCACAAAGGTTATCGGACAAGGGGATCCCGTCGGGTCGTTCTTTGAGCATCCTTGGCAACATTGCTGTCGGGGCCATGGCTGTTTTCTATATTTCTGGCAGAAAATAGGAGGAGCTTCTAAATAATGCTGGGTTCTGTACAGATGCTGCCCTCTCGCGGATTTAGCTTACTAGACAACGTGATGAACCACGTTAAGATAAATTCCTTTTTTGTAACGTTGCTTGAAATCACTTTTCAACACAACATGTTAATTTTGACACTATCTCGCGAAGTTTTTGATACATGATCACTTTCTTTTAGTAGATAATGACGCGATAGCATATTTTTCAAGGACTATAGTTAAATTTCACATTGCATGATACCTCCGCTAGCGGTAAATCGGCGCAAACAATGTTGTCACGCGCTTATATAACAAAATCGTAAGATCCCTTAGATGCTCAGCTAACGAATAGATATTACTGTATGCTTGATTGTATGCATAATCTGTGAGCAAATATTCAACAGTGTTTCTCAATTTTCTATTATTTGGAGTCAAACATTAATTGCAATCCTTAATTTCTAATATGCCTAATCCACGTCCAATCATACCAACGGTAGCACGACTGCTGAAACATACGTACACTTGGCAACAGCGCTTGAAATGGCGGCATGCGAGCTCTCGGCGTTGCCCCTTTGTGCAGGTCCTTTAGCCATAGCTTAGAGATCGGTACAGGCATGCACACGCATACTGTGGGAAGCTATAGATGTGCGAGTGTACTCAATATATTCGCACTCAGAACGTTCATCGCAGACTTGTACTGTCGCATATCTGTGCGAACTCAAGTCGCTTGATCCATTCGGTATCGTGATAAAAATTTCTGAGGAGCAAAAAAACCGTAAATTAGAGCACCAACGCACATGTATGTTTCTTTCATGTTAATCAAAAAACCGACACCAGTTTTAGGCTCACACCATGTCGCTTATCTATTTTGCGCGATGTGACGCATTGTGAGAGGGGCCATGAAATCACAGCAGTTTCGCAGCAATTACGCACGGTTTGACAATGCCGCAAGATCCGCCGAGGGTCCGGCTTGCCGCTTCGCGGTGGCCGCCCGTTTAGATTTGACGCGCCAGTCTTAGTCAGGTGCGTAGCGATATAGCAGGTGTGGTAAGTTATTCTTGAAGTTTGCGCGGGAAATTAGACGATACAATTAATAACAATGCAGCAAGGCACATCGGTTAGCAATACAGCATCCAAACGACATGTTTTATCAACCGGTGAACGCAATATAGTGAAGAATGTTTACGATGGTGTACGTACACGATTTCCTGAAAGGCCGGTGAAGGAAATCGTTAAACTTTGCAGCGATCTGACTAAGGTCTCAGTTGCAACAATTTTCAGAATTTTGAAGGAAAAGAAGCGCGACGTAGTATTTGTGGTAAAATCACTTAAACAAAAAAGAGGAGTTAAAAAGATTGTTTTGGATGGTGACGTGAAAAATGCGATTCGTCGAAAAGTCCATTCATTTTATCTCCGTAATGAACTTCCAACGATAAAAAAACTACAACAGGAATTACAAAATGATGAAAGTCTGCCAAAGATATCTCGTCGGGTATTATTGAGAACATTACGCGAAATAAATATCAGATATTTGAAAAGAAAGCGGAACAGCGCATTGATTGAAAGAGACGATATAGTATTATGGCGTAGAGAATATTTAAGAAAAATACGTAGTATTCGTAACGCCGGGGGAATAAAAATCTATTACTTGGACGAAACTTGGTTGAATGAAGGGCACACGGTTACTAGGTGTTGGCAGGATTTGAATATAGCGAGTCGTAGACAAGCCCATCTTGAAGGCCTAAGTACGGGATTAAAATGCCCTTCAGGCAAAGGCCGTCGGCTAATAATAACGCATATTGGCAGCGAATCTGGGTTTGTGGATGGGGGATTGAACGTCTTTGAATCTCGGAAAACTGGTGATTATCATGAGGATATGGACGCTGTAGTTTTTGAATCTTGGTTTAAATCCATATTGACAAAATTAGAACCCGGTTCGGTTATTGTATTAGATAACGCGTCCTACCATAGTCGGCGTTTAGAAGCTCTTCCGACTTCTAATTGGAAAAAAGCGGATATCTATGACTGGCTCGTGTCAAAAAATATAGAATGCGATATGACTATGCTCAAAGCACAGCTGTCACAACTCGCGCGTCACCACAAAGAAAGGTATATAAAATTAGCAGTAGACGAAATGGCTAGGGAAAAGGGTTTTACAGTTTTAAGACTGCCTCCGTATCACTGCGAGTTAAACCCAATCGAGTTAGTATGGGCACAAGTAAAAAATGAAGTAGCGCGTAGGAATACAACTTTTAAGTTGGCCGATATACGTATCCTTTTAGAAGAAGCAATCGGTGCGGTAACTGCAGATAACTGGCAGAAATGCGTATCACACGTAAAAGCAGAGGAAGAAAAGTTTTGGAAATTAGATCCCCATATAGATTCCGTAATAGAGCCAGTCATAGTTAACCTTGGCAGTGATACAACCAGTGACAGTGACGAGTCCTTTGACTGTAGTTCTGCTAGTGATGACGAATTTCCACCGCACACGTCCGCAACTGACTGAGATTCAGAACAAGTATATTTATTTACTTTTTATTTGTTTTTGTTGTTTTTTTGTTGTTTATTTTTTTAATTTATTTTAATTTATATATTTACTTTTTTATTCGTTGTTTATTTTTAAGACGTTCATAGACAATTTAGTCAATCACTTTTGTTGCTGTTGCTCCAGTTTCTTAAGCAGAATATATTTTTTGTTCATTGTAACTTTTAAGACTTTACTTCTTACTCTGAATTTAATTTGTTGGATTCTAAGTTCTCCTTTGAAGTTTAGAGAGTTTATTTATTGTTTCATTTTCGTATTCATGCACCTTTTCAGTTTCCTATTCATTTTGTTAAACATAAAAGAAGGGTGGGAGGAGTGGTGGGACTCGATATGCAGCCACCTCCTCGTGGTGAGTCCTGGGTAGTCCGCATAAAGACTAGCTGAGAGCTGCATTACTGTTGTAGATTATTTCAATTCCACGTCCAGTATGACCGAATGTGAGAACTTTACTATTTGAAATCTTTGGCTGACGTCTAACGTAATATAATGTTTCCATTGAAACTGTACCTGTGGTTGCCTGCCCCTACCAAGCCGCTGTGCTGATGGCCAATAATTAAGCCCATAGCTATTTGACAATATCATACTTGCATTTTTGAGAAAGACTGCACATTTATGTAAACGAAACATTAGCAACTACTCAACTAGTTATAACTTCCAATATCTAGTAGCATATATCTAGCTTTGATTCGGATAAGTAATATTTTATCATTAAAATATATCTTTACATTTCAAAATAAAATCGGGTACACCTATTTGTAAAAAATGAATACAGAACGTATAGAATTTTATGATAGCTTTAAATTGTATATTGGCTCTGAATCCCTATCTAGACCTTCAAAGAAATCGAGCGCGCCACTGCTACCCGGCGTGACCAGGCGTGACGCAGGTATCATCGAATGTGGAACTTAACTATAATAAAAAAATTTCCAAAATCCGACAATAAAGTTTTTATTTCTGAAACAGTTGAAAATCGGACCTTACTGAATATGATGTTTTTTGTTGGAAATGCTATACAGTCTTCTCTTACAGTATTTTCCATCTCTTACAGTATTTTCCATTCACCATAGAACACCCTGTATATGCCTTTGGCAATTTAGTGCAAACCACCGGTACAGACATACCCTTAGTCATGGACTAAAGTCTGTCCTAGCCTAGGTTGTTTCTACACTAAATTTTCAATTAGAAGGTAGCCACCAGTCCTTACCTGAAGATGATGCATACAGGGTGAGTCCTAAGTTGATGCTTTTTTAAACTGTGTATAGGAGTCGTTAAAATAAACAACTTTTTCAAATAACTTTTCAGAAAATTGGAAAAAAGCGAGTTATAGAATAAAAAAAAGCATATCTGGGCTTGTGTATCATGACGTATCTAGTCTACCTGTCAGATACTGCAGTAGTCACTTTTTGTTTATCGTTGTTAATTTTAAATTGGTAAAACCTAAGTGGCAATTATGAAAAAACTTTTGAGGACTACCAACTTTGAATTAACTATGATAAACTTAAAGTGACTATAATGCACTAATTGACACGTACAATGCCCAATGGCTGAGCCTGATCGAAAAACTAATCATAAATAAACAGACTGTTAAATTTCACATTCGATGATACCAACGCCTAGCGGCAAATCGGTGCAAACGATGTTGTCACGCGCTTGTATAAAAGAATCGTAAAATCCCTTACATGCTCAGAAAACGGATAGATATTATTATATGCATAATCTCTGAGCGAATATTCAGCAATGTTTGTCAATTTTCTATGTGGAATGAAATATATTAATTACAATCCTTAATTTCTGATATGCCTAATCCATGTCCAATGATACCAATTACGGTAGCACTACTGAAACATACGTACACTTGACAACAGCGCTTCAAATGACTGACATGCGAGTTCGCGGCGTTGCCCCTTTGTGAGAGCATTTTAGCCGTAGCCGTACAGGCATGAGCTTTCGTCGCAGACTTGTACTGTCGCATATCCGTGCATGCTCAAGTCCCTTGATCCATTCGGTATCGTCATAAAAATCTCCGAGGAGCAAAAAACCGTCAATTAGAGCACCAACACACACGTATGTTTCTTTGATGTTCATCAAAAAACCGACACCAGTTTGGCTCACGCCATGGCGCTCAGGTATTTCGCGAGATGAGACGCATGGGGCGAGAGGCTACGAAATCATCGCAGTTTCGTAGCCATTACGGAGGGTTTGACAACGCCGCAAGATCAGGTAGTTTCACAGCGACCCTCTTTGCGTCGCAGCCGGAGGTCGCGTTCAACGCTCCAGTCTCAGTCAGGTGCGTAACGTTAACGGCTATAGTAATTTGTTCTTGAAGTTTGCGCGGGAAATAAGACGATAAAATTAACAAGAATGCAGCAAGGCACACCATCCAAACGGCATGTTTTATCTACCGGTGAACGCAATATAGTGAAGAATGTTTACGACGGTCTACGTACACGATTTTCTAAAAGGCTGGTGAAGGAAATCGTTGAACTTTGCAGCGATCTGACGAAGTCGACGTAGTATTTGTGGTATAATCACATAAAGAAAAAGTTAAAATGATTGTTTTAGATGGTGACGTGAAAAATGCGATTCGTCGGAAAGTCCATTCATTTTATCTCCGCAACTGCAGATAACTGGCAGAAATGGGTGTCACACGTAATGGCAGAAGAAGAAACGTTTTGGAAATTATAGATACCCATAAATATACTTAATAATCATATTTAACTTTGGCAGTGATACAAGTAGCGACACTGACGACTCCTTTGACTCTAGTTCTGCTAGTGATGACGAATTTCCACCACTTACGTCCGCAACTAACTGATATTCAGAATATGTATATTTTTTGTACTTTTTATTTGTTCCTTTTATTTTATTTGTTAATAATTTTTTAATTTATGACTTATTATTTATTTTGTTGCTTATTTTTAAAAGTTTTATAGAGAATTTAGTCAATCCTTTTTGGAAACTGTTGCTTGGGTTTCTTAAGCAGAGCAGTATATTTTTTGGTTATTGTAACTTTAAAGAGTTTACTTCTAGAGTGTCTGAATTTAATTTGTTGGATTCTCCTTTGAGGGTTAGCGAGTTTATTTATTATGTTTTATTTTCGTATTCATGCACCTTTTTCTATTCTTTTTGTTGAACATAAAAGAAGGGCGGGAGGAGGGGTGGTACTCGATATGTAGTAGTGACCTCTTCGTGGTGAGTCTTGGGTAGCCCACGTAAGGACTAGCTGAGAGCTGCATTACTGTTGTAGATTATTTCAATTCCACTTCCAGTATGACCGAATGTGAGAACTTTACTATTTTAAATCAACTCTCTCTGGCTGACGTCTGACGTAGCATAATGAAACTATGAAATTTTTCCTGCTCCTTTAAAGCCGCTGACTGTACTGATGGCCAATAATTCAATCCATAGCTATTTGATAATATCATACTTGCAAATTTGAGAAAGACTGAACATTCATGTAGTCGAAATATTAGCAACTACTCTAATAGTTATAGCTTCCAATATCTAGTAGCATATCTAGCTTATGATTCAGAGATGTAATATTTTATCACTAAAATAGATCTTTACATTTCAAAATAAAATCTGGGGCACCTATTTGTAAAAAATGAATCCAGAACGTGTAGAATTTTATGATAGCTTTAAATTATATATTGGATCTGAATCCCTTTCTATACCTTTGATAAAATTGAGCGCGGCATTGCCACCAGCGTGACCACGCGTGACGCAGCTGTCATCCAATGTAGAATTTAACTATAGGTTATAGGTACGTCTTGGTACACAAGTACTTTTTTGATTCTGCATCTCGCTTATTTTTCAGTTTTCGAAACAAAAATATTTAAAAAGGTTGCTTTAACGACTTCTATCTTCAGTTTAAAAAAGGTATCAACTTTGGACTCGCCCTGTAAGACTCACATCACTCCACTTTTTAGTAGCAGGACTTTAACACTCGATAGAAAAAGTGGTTTTTGATTTAAAAATTTAATACAAACATAGATGTGCAAAAGTTTCGTTTTGCCAAGGAGGAGAAGACATGAGTGCATAGTCCAATCTCAAAGTTCACAAAGAACTTAGTATGCAACTCTGTGACATTCCCTGGACTGGAGGTGCACAATAAGCCTTAGCGCTGAGCGGCAGATATTAGGGCAACTGAACCCTAACCCCCTCACTACAAAGAAAAAAATGGTCAGGATCTAAAAAGTAAAAAAAAACACTTACCTGTGATGGGTTTGTTGCAAGCGTAGCACCTCTTCGCAAACAGCTCGCCGAAGCAGTCAGCGCAATACGGTTTCTCGTCGCGACTGGTGAACCTTTCTCCAGCCAGGCTCTTCTGGCAATGTGTGCAAGTGAAGCATTCTCTATGCCATGGCTCGTTCTTGTACGTTACACCACCGCTGGTAATCACCTGCGACAATACAACAAGGATGAACAGCTTCATCGATTAATATAAAAAAATGCCGTCAAGTGTCTTGACTCACTACCTCCTACACATTATTGGTGCTACCAAATAATTTGAAGTTCCTCTACACCATTCTCATCCAAAAAGGTAAACATTGATCAGGGACCATTGAAATTTCTCCACCCAAATTTCATCACAATTCAAGCAGCGGTTGCTGAGATTACGCGGAGATTACGCCAATAGATAGACAGACCGACGGAAATAAGTGACGTGAATTTTCGTTATGTAGATATCATTAAACGCCCAAAAAGCGTATCATCTCAAGATAGAAAATTTTTACGATAACAATACTCTCCTATCTACTATTTATGTGAGAAGTAAACTGTGGGAAACGAAATTTGAGCTGTTTCTAAATTTTTAGTATTTTTAATTATTGCTGCAACGATTTCTAAAACCATACGCGTTTTCTATCCTCGCCACGGTGATAATACTATGTCAAAATTTCATTAAAATCAATTTAATAATTTCCACAATACAGAAGGGTCTAAAATCTAAAGCAATACTCGTATGCAGGTTTAGGTACATCAGAAATGTGTACGTCCCTTAGTTTCTGTAATAGGCAAGGCAATGTTCGGATGGACCTAAAAGTGTATTATACCGCTAGGGCATTCTTTCACAAGTCAATGGACAACCTACGAATACAGCAAATTTTTCAGTTTTAGAACCCCCACCCCCCAACATCCCCAATTCCACCCTCATCAAAAAAAAAAGTAGAAAATGACCAGGAATCCGTAAAACGGCTTAAAACGAAGTTTGAGGAATATTTGAATTTTTTTTGTTAATTAATCCGCCGGCCATGCACCGATTTCCGAAATTACTACGAACAGCACATCGCTACCCATCCCAGAAGAAGGCCTCAATCCACGCCTGGCCACTTTGACCAACAGACTAGACAGTCTGACGGAAATGAGTGACGTGGATTTTTGTTATGTAGGTATCAAACCCAAACACGTATTATTTCAAAATTTAAAATTTTCGCGATTACAGTATCTACTCCCCTCACCTATCGGTGTGGGAAGTAAAAGAAGGTGCTTTGATCATTGATGTGCGCAGCCGCAGCGGTATTCCGTTTTGTTTACACCACTAATATCCGTCCGATCGGACAGATGGCGCTAAAATACGGACCCATCTACAGTGACTGTATAAGCTGTAGATCCATCTGTCATTATGATGAGATTCCTTATCTATGCTATTCTTCCGTTATGACATCACAATCACAGCATTCGCATCATAAGTATATCACATATCCAGTTTACCTAGGAAAGTAAATGAAAGAACTGTTTCACGTACCTTGTTACACTTGATACATCTAGTGGCAAATTTCTCTTCGTAGCACTTGGCGCAGTAGATTTCTTGCTCGCGGGGTATGAAACTCTGCGTACCGATCGGTACTTTGCATACGCAGCAACAGAAACATTTCTCGTGCCACTGCCTGGTCTTGTATTCCATTTTCTTCGTTCCTGCCGACAACAAAAAAAAAAAAGGGAGTTAGGCATATGCCGCCAAAATACTTTGACTTTGACGAGTGACTATGACTACATTACATTTTAGTCATTAAAAGAAGTTATAATTACAATTCGTAAATTGTTTTCTTTCCATTTATGCGGAGGGAAAGCAACTGCGAACACGTCGTCCCTCTAGAGAGGACTGGATGACGGCACGCGAGATCGTAACATTCGACAGAAATAGTATGGGCAATAAATGCATTTGCACCATATAAAGCCCAGGTCTGGACGGTGTGATTCCATCGATGTTACAACAAGGGCAGAAACAAATCGTTCCACGACTTGTGAGGATATTTCGAGCTTGTCTGGCCGCCGGCCTCACACCTGGAAGCTGGCTACTTGCCAGGATCGTTTTCATACCAAAACCGGGTAGAGGTAGCTATACACACCTGAAAGATTTCAGACCTTACCCTTTCTCCATTCTTGCTGAAGACTTTGGAAAGGCTAATTGATAAGCACCTAAGAGATGGACCTCTGGAAGGGTGTGCCATTCATGCCTATCAGTTTGCTTATCAGGCTGGTAAGTCAGCCGAACTTGCCCTTCACCAGCTAGTTTGTAGACCGGAGAAGACGTTGGAACAAAAGGAAGTGGCCTTGGTAGCCTTCCTAGACATTGAGGGTGCGTTTAATTGCGCCACCTCCGATTCTATAAGGTATGCTTTAGAGAGGCATGGGGCGAGGTCCTCCCACGTGGATTGGATCCTCTCTACCTTAGAGGGTCGAGTGGCTACTGCTATGCTAAATGACATTTCGCATAGCGTTGAAGTAGCGCGGGTTGCCCGCAAGACGGATTATTGTGGTGAATGAACTTCTGGCAGGCTGAGCAATATAGGTGTTTACGTGAAGGCCTATGCAGATGATCTTAGCATAGTAGTCAGAGGTCGATTCATGGGTACTGTTTCAGAGATAATGCAAGGCGCTTTGTGCATTGTGGAATCGTGGTGCATCGAGGTAGATCTATCTGTTAATGCCGAGAAGACAGAGCTAGTTATGTTCACTAGAAGAAGGAAACTGGATGGATATATCCGCCCAACCTTCTTTGGAACATCACTTGAACTTTCCCAATCAGTAAAATATTTAGGCGTGATTCTAGACTGGAAGCTGAATTGGGGACAACATGTAGAACATAAAGTCAATAAGGCACGTAATTCGTTATGGGCATGCAGAAGGGTTGTAGGAGTGAATTGGGGCTTGACTCCCAAGGTGATGTTATGGCTCTATACTATAATCATTAGGCCGTCCTTATTGTATGGATCACCGATATGGTGGTCATGTGTAAGGATAGAAACAATCAAAGCAAAGCTAAATAAAATTCAACGCTTGGCTTGTGTTAGTATAACAAGTGCAGTACGCACTTGTTGCGCGTGTGTGTGCAAGTTGAGCGTGCTAGAAGCACTGCTGAATCTCCCTCCACTCGACTTGGTAGTTCAAGGGGAGGCAAGGGTGACTGCGTTCCGATTGAGGAGTCAATGCAGTTGGTCCTTTGTGAACCCTGGCAGGGGACACTCTGCGATCCTCTCGGAACTGCAAAGGGATGACCCTACCCTAACCCTACATATAAGGAGTGATATAATTTCTCCTACATATCGCTTCGACTGTAAATTTCCGGTGAAGTATCCTATAAGGGAAGAGTGGGAGATAAGCGGTAGGCGGGCTTTTAAGGAAAGAGAGCCAGTCTGGTACACGGACGGCTCACTTACCGACGAAGGCTCCGGCGCTGGGGTCTTTGGGCCAAAAACAAAGCTCTCCCTCTCTCTTGGGGGATACACCACGGTATTTCAAGCAGATATATATTCAATTTTAGCTTGTGCCTTTCGTATTTAAAAAATTCAGGGGCCTAGCAGGCGGATCACCATCTGCTTTGACAGCCAGGCAGCATTGAAAGCATTAAGGGCTTGTAGGTTTACATCAAGGCCCATTCTACAATGTAGAAAGGTCTTGGATGACATTTCGGCAAGACATCAGGTGTCACTTATGTGGGTGCCGAGTTGGCTGGAGTTGGTGGAAATGAAATGGCAAACGCGCTCGCAAGGCGAGGGTCCAGGAATAACTTCTTGGGTCCTGAGCCAGCTTTGGGGCTGGCAGTAGGTACCATTAGAAGAAAAACAGAGGTGTGGTTGCAAAATCAGCATTTTTATGAGATGGAGAGGAATCTCTGGACATCTCCGTCAAGCTAGAGAACTTATTTTAGGACCTTATATCAAAACTGCGCGTAAAAGTACGCAGTAGAAGAAGAAGAATGGAGTTGACACCTGTGAGATTGACTTCTGTCAAAAGCAATAAATGGTAACCTAAGTTTTTCGTGTCAACGCCGTCAAAAGGTGCATTCCTTTCGCATATGAGACAAATGTCACTCAAGTAAAACATCATTTTATATTTATTTTGCATTCTAAATTCAAATTTTGGCAAATCAAACTGCAATTACATTGCAAGGAACGTTGGCATCTCTGCTCCTCTACATTTTGTATTATTGTGGACCTGCTCAGGATTTTTCATTGCTGCACATTCATTTGTCGTCGCTACATTCCTTTATAATATGTAAAATAAAAATTATAACTTTCATGTAAAACGTCATGACATAGAATTTGCTTTGATAAAATAAATAATGTATAAGAGTACACAATATACAAACATACACAAAAAACGAAAGTAAGGATAGTAATCCAAAAAACTCGTCGGAGCAAAATTACAAAACCAAGCGGTGAAGAAGTGAAGAGGGAACAAATATCCTTATATATAGTTCAAACTCTCCTCATTTCGCGAATGGAACGCGCACGAATCTGAGGCAAAATGATCTAATGTGAGAATATCTGAGAACATCTGGGAAACGAACTCGTCTAATGCAATAGCATAACCTATAAAACGCGTTCGAGTCGAATTGTTAACTGTCGAATTGCAGCTGATATCTGTAAATAGAGTCAACCCAGTATTAACAACTGACCTATTTAGTTTCAACTGCGCTCGCGCATGACTCAAATTTAATATTAAATTTGAGATGGTATTATACAGTATTATCTGCACTTTTTTGATACCATTTTTGTTAAGAAATGTGATATGACATTTAATAGCAAATTTAGTATGTTATAAGGTTCTTAGAGAAAATCATTTATAAAATCTAGGACTTCGAACTAAAAAAAATTATTTGTTCTGCGTGATAAGAAGGCATCTGCGTGAAAAATCTCCTTAATCGAAGAACAGGTTGCATGTATTCATAGAATTTGTACAGTTCATTAGACAAAACAAAACGACAAACAACAACATAGCGTGACTAACGAAATCAAGTCATCTCTATTTTTCTTCAAACTACAAGTTTAGTGCATCTTTACGATTTACAAGGATCATAAATTACAAGAAAATATTTGATGGGATATGTTCATCGCGCCTGCCCACATATGATAATTAGCCTTAATAATTGTTAGAAATCATGTTTAGCGTAATGTCCTTCTACCGAAAGCAAGAAAGACGGAGCATAATATGTACTAAAAGTGTAATTAAGAGGTACTTAAAACCTACACAGTGACGTTCAATGTGTACAAGACAAAATACGGCGAGAAAATAGACATTAAGATAGATACCACTGGAATAAGTAATTTGTCTACACGGATATTCAGATTTCATGTTGGACGCAGTTTTATTGTGTATTGTTTGCATTCTAAAAATAAAGATGAATTGATATGATCCACGTTCTACTAATATATTACCAAATTAATAGGTTAGGTTGAAGGTGGGGGGAAAATTATATCTCCTTCCACTGCGACCCTATTGTATATTGTACAGGATATTGAAGCTTACACCTATTTAGAGTTCACCGTACAATCTACACTTCTTGATGAAGGCGATGGTCGTGTTGAGTGAAACTTCCTTGCAGTCAGTAGATTTCAGTTGAGTGGATCCGAAAGTCTAAAACCTAGCACTTTCCAGTACGGGGCAGGAGCACATAGCAGAAACGACAGTCCGTTGTTTGTTCTAGACCTAACTTCCGCAAGTGGTTCCTCAGACGACAATGTCCCGATAACAGACCAACCAGAATGCGCAGATCATTCCTGTTCCATTCTATGATCCGCGAGGTGGCCTTACTGGAGGGGAATGGTATGAACACCTTCGAGTGTTGTCGCCCTGCTGTATTTGACTAGTGCAAGAGTGCTTTTCTCTCTGCCCAATCTGAGATGGTTTTCTTGGCAGTGCTGTTCGCATTGCCCGCGACTGGTTCTGGTACTATGAGCACAGATTCGGTTACTCCTCTTGCCTGCCACTCCGCAATGACCTGGAACCTAAACCAAAGTAACTTTGTTCCTTGTTCCAAGTTCGTTGAGGAGATGTATGCAGTTCCATACGAGTCTTTAGTCAACCGGTTTGGAGCTCAGTGCTTTCAGGGCAGCCTGGCTATCTGAACATATTTTTATAGATTTGTTTGTCGGGCGTCCTTTGTTCAGCTCCCTGACCCCCAACTTTATAACTATCACGGTATACCTTCCAAAGTTTACTGATACTTCAACTCTTGGACTAGTAACAGCTTCTCCCGCTCCTGTCCCTAGTTCTGACTTGGAACCATCCGTGGATAGCGCAAGATCGGAGGGTGATATGAAACTGTCACTCCTCTTCCAGATTTTTTGTTTTATAGGGGGTTGAAACTGAGGTGGTCGGCTAAAGACGGTTACAGAGTTAGCCAAACGTTGGTCTGAAGGGATGTGTTTTATTTTTGGGTGAATAAAGCACACTGAGTAATCAAGATTGATAATTGTTGGTCTGACAATTTTCGTATAAGGCAATAAATTTCATGTTAAACTGCAAAGGTTCACAATGAACTTGATTTATTTTCGATATTATGTAAATGTTTGAGAATCGCCTGTATTCTCCCCATTTCCCACGAACTGGCATGAAAATCGAACATTCAGGTCAGCTATTTTTAAACTTATTTGGAGCTCCGCCGATTGTAGATTATTCTTTCACAAACTGCAGCTTCTCAACGCCTAAATTTATTCGATTCAATGGTGAAGCTATAAATACTGTTTATAAAATTAATGAATATTGGTAGAGGGGTGTTACAAATTTAATCTGACGTGGGTAGTAGGCATTACATGTATATAAATTGTAGATTTATTATTTACAAACAGTACAATGTAATATCACTATGCTGGTGACTAATACCAGACTTTTTTGAGGTTGCAGACTTATACGCGTATGGAGATTATCAAACAAAATTACTCTTTTAGTTGAGTCACGGAATTTAAAAAAACAAATCTGGTACACAATGCCGATTAAATGCTAAACTAGATCAGGGTATCAACTACCCTGCATCTCACTCACTTAAATACTTTTTACCTGTTTTTCAAAATTTAAAATCACTATAAAAATAAAAAACCCACTGATTAATTTATTTATTTACGAAGTAGTCATTGAAAATATTCTCAAAACTACATACTAAAATACATATAAACGTTATAAATATTTGTATAGAATTTTGAAAAAAGTGTAAGAGCAGTTTCGTCACCGTTGATTTCACAGTTGGACGGGCAAGAGACACGCCATGAATAAAGAATGAATATAAAGCAATGGCCCAAGGAGCGAACCCTGAGGACCACCGACTCTTACCGGTCGAGTTTCAACCACAGTTTCAATGTTTCATTATATTGAGGTTTGTTTGTTTTAGGACCGAATCGGTGGATAGCCCCACTACTGCTCAGAAAATATTTTGATTTGTACTCAGTGATCCTTAACTACGTGGCGATGCAAACATACATTTTTTTAAACAAAAACATCCAAATGGCTGTCAAAAGATGAACCGTACTGTACTACTGTAATTACTGTATACTGTATACTAATGAATCAAAAATTATTATTTACAAGGCAAGATAGAAGTATCCTCTAGTTTTAGTGCCGCCGCCGGTGCCGGCTGTAAAAAAGTCGTCAACTAATATTCATATACAGGATGAGGTAGACTGCAAAATCTACATTTCCTTTTTTTCAAATGTGACCCACCATATTTATTTTAAAAAATTGCATTCAATACGCCCTTTCATATTTGTACAGCATTTCATATACCTACATTCATTAGTTTCCGAGATATTTCGATTTTTCTGCAATTTTTAAATGTATCTTCAATTTGTTTACTGAAATTTATTTATTTTGAGAAAGTACTAAGGAATTTTATTTTTACTTAACGAACAACTAAAATATAATCCCATAATGGTATTTGATGAAGTCAAAACTCAGATAAATCGAGATATACAAGTCATATATGGGTCGTTTTCAATTTTCCCGCAGGTAAATGAAGCTACAAGAGACTAAAAATTTCAAAAAATTAATATACTCAATTACCAATAAACTTGATTTTTTATTTTGAAAACAAACAAATCAAACGCAAATATTTTGGTGTTAGTATAAACCAACAGCCTTAATACCTTTCAGGCACACAGCATCACAAAGAAATTTAATATTAGGCATTAACTAAACCTAACTCTCGTTCGACTCTGTTACTTCATAGATATAACTAACACTAAATTTTATTGAAATTTACAAAATGTCTGTATATTAACAGAAGTAGAAATTTTAACTAAGACATAAACACCTTGTTTTATTTTACTAACATGAACATTTTCCTTCCCGATCAAAGCATCGTTTTTAATTCCTTCTGTTGTGCTAGGTTGTTGAGTACATTTTTCTTTCAGCGGTACAAAAAGGACGTCATCATCAGAGTCTGAGCTGTAGACAGTGCCATAAATTCCCTTTCCGCACCCTCGATAAAGTTGCTTATATCAGCTGTCAGAAGGTCTACATCAAATCAGAATCAGAGGAACCTTGATTCCTCGATAACAGTTTTCAATGGAATGTAGTTGAATGTCGTCCGTTATCAGATGTAGCCACACTTTACTAACATCCTTCAGAACAAGATAGACATTCGTAGCGTCCGATATATCTCTAATCTCTACCACGTGCAATAAGTTGGTCAGCAGTATGATTTAAAAAACCTCTTATCCCATCTGCTACACCCTTACCGTGTCCCGCCTCGAAAAATATCCATATGTGACCTTGGTAAAATTGTAATCAGAAAATAATTTGTTTTTATTTTCAAGCCTACATCCGCATGTGGATTTCTCAACTTAAAATCGTAACAAAAAATATCGCTGACTTTTTCCGACATTTTCTGATATGAATTTAAATCGGGAAATAAGTTAAAGCACACCAGATAAAAGTTTTATTTATTGTATTTGTCGATATAAAATACATTACTTAATGAACACTACTGTTAAAAAGAGTAGTGATTTAATACGCACATTTCAGCAATACACCATTGTACAACTCTGTTACCGTGCTCTGGTAACAGAACATAGTGGTAAATTTAGTATTCCTCAAAATATATATAAGTCACAAAGTAAAGCAAAGCTAAAACCCTTGTTTCACATTTAAGATGTGTAGTCTATAAACGACATATTTTATTCAAAACTATTAGAAACAGATTCACATACGTGAATATGTAAGTAACAGAGTGGTCCCTGAATAAATATTCACAGTCCCTCTTGCAAGTCGTAACCGACTGTGTTCCTACCTACGCCGCGCCATGCACGCCATTGGCTACAATGGTTGCGTACATCCCACTGACGCTATTAGATGGTCATAAGCAGCGCTATCTCTATTTTGAGGGGTAATTTAAAACGGTAACTGAGTGCAGCTACAGTTTCATACACTACGTGGGACAAAAGTTTAGAAAATTATACTAATTCAATTTTTAATGGAAAACAAATATGTTTTATACGTATGTATCTGCAATGTCTCTGTTGAGGCAGTACCCTAATTTAAATTGGTTTATATAAAAGAAAATTAAGTCATTTAATGATTATTGTTGTAGAGTACTGTCAGGGACAGGTTAATTTCATAAAGAAATCCACTCTGTTACCAGAAATAACCACACTGTTACTATTAAAGAAGTAAGAAAAATTAATACTGTATTTTTCTTTCTTGCAAAGACATTTATATGATGTATTTAATATATTATGTAGAAGTTACCAGATCATTTGGCATATTTGTCCATGACAAATATGTATTCCTTCAGGACAAGATTACCGGAGGAACCTTAAAACTGGTGCATTTGAAAGATAAAGAATCGTCTTATTCGAACTGGGTCTGTTATTGTTTCAAAGTCTACCTGATAGATCTGCTTGATAATTCTGCATAAAAAATTATTTTATTATTTTTATTACTATAAAATGATTTCCTCAGCATACTTGAGGTTTTGACTTCATCAAATACTATGGCTTTATATTTTAGTTATTCGTTAAATAAAAATAAAAATCCATAGTACTTATCACTTTAATTTAATGTATTTTATCAGATATTCAACCACAATTTTCTCCTATTAAATTAACTTGTATAGCTTGGAAGCTACGGTAAACCAACGTATTGAACAGATAACATGTTTTCCCGTTCCACTTGTTTATATTTTGAAAGGTACATTTGAAAGATAAAATTAAAAATTTCATAATTGAAACTTGAAAAAGTTATCAATAAAACTGAGATTAAAACACATACCATTCCAGAGTAAAGATAAAAGATATCTAAATATAAGTAAAATCAATAAAACTGTACTATTGATACGAGGGTTGCTCTATATCTCCGTCAATCCACCAGTACGCAGACAGCTGTTTCACGCTTATTATAGCGATCATTAGTGCTCCATAGGTCGATTGACGGAGATAGAGAGCATCAGAATTTTCATGTCTACCAGACATGTGCAGCATGTGACAGCAAGCGACAGAAAAGATCTGCCTGTCTGCCATCTGGCACCCGAAGGTAACGGCAAACCAAAGAACGCCATAAAACAGTGTTCTAACTAAAATATGAGTATAAAATGTGTACGCATTTACTGTACTATAAGAGATCGAAATCAGAGCTTTAAGGTGATTTCCTGTGTCAAGAAAAATAAACTGAAACCAATGTTTATAAACGGATGCTTCTGCTCATAATAATTAAGTGCAAATACAAACAATCTTCTGTGCAACACATTATCTGATGAAATGTTTAAGTTGAACAGATGCTCTAAATTAAAGAGCCGTATCTTTATAATAGTGGAACAATGCGTCTTGAGGGTTGAAACAAAATATTTCTGATTGTAGTTAGTTTATCCAAAGTTTTAAATATATTACTGCATATCTGGATTCCGCAGTCAATTATAGTGTGAGGTTATGTATCACGAGCCGTTTAGAAAAAAAATTAATATCACGGCGATTATATAACGTAGAAGGCTATGACTTTGGGATGTGACTAAGAATGAAATGCACTAACATAGGTAAGGCGGTCAAATATTAATTCTTTTTGTACTGGAAACAGTCGGTAGCTTAATTAAGGAAACTTTAGTTAGATATAACTTGATTTTTTCAAATGGGATATTTTGATAGTCTTTTTAACGATATCACATTGCCAATATCATCTTTTATAGTTTTAATTCCGTTTTAAATTTGCAATCAAATCAGCCTTATTTACTTTCTAAGTAAGATAGCGTGCCATGAAAAATAAACAAAAGAAAACAATTAACTGAGCAGAAAAATGTGAACGAACGTGTCAAGATTATAAAAATCCCTTAAAACACAATATCATCTCTAACCAGGAACAACAGCATTAACATATCTAAGGTCAAAAAGAAGCTGGAACATGACAGAAATGGTTGTTTCCGCAGCCTTCTAGGTACTGAAATGTACCTTCGTTGGCCTGTACCTTTTAGTCACTTTAGTCGATAAGAACGGTTTTCTAGAGTACTAAGTTAATCTTGTTTGGGCAAAAACCAGAAACACTATGAATAGGCTACCCTAAACTAAAATTTCTTCACTCATCTCACGAACAAAAATAAATAAACCATCGTGATTTAGTCAATATTTTTTTAAAAATCTTGAAAATGCCAGTAATTGCTTTAAAAGCTTGTCAACCACGTATATTGCTGTTAATGTCCTGTTTACATTTCAGTTAACACCTGTTCTTGAATATTTTATTGTCATTTCCAATGTTAGCTTAGTGTATTTTTACACACAAAACTTTACAACTTCGTTTGCATAAAACTAGATGAGAACATAAAGTTGTTTACAATAATTTTAGATTATAAGGCCGTTTTCTGATTTGTCGGTGCGGGAGCCGCGCGGGATCTGTTAGCTCGGCACCGAAACGATTCCGCACTGCCTTCAGTTACTCACCTATCTGTATATTCTCGGTAAAAAATCCTGCAGTATCGGTTTGAGCGTCCTACGAAAATGTCTTCAAGCGATGAAGATATTTTAGTGTGTTATTTATATCGTCTACGTAAAAAAAGGAAACGTTATTGGGGTCATCCTTACATCGAGAAGAACATCAATTGTCGACTTTTTGTTGCGGCTCAAGAACTTTCCCAAGATGACCCAACATTTTTATCGATGTATAGAATGTCAAAAAAAAACGTACGAAGAGCTTTTGAATTTGTTATCACCAGTGTTAACAAAGCAACATACAAGATTTAGACAATGCGTGACTGCTGATGAAAGAATGCGTGCAGCAAAATGCCGACCGGCTCCTGGACACGCGTCCCGACTGACGGTAAAACGAAACGATCCCTCTCCGCGCCCGCACTTTCTGCGTCAATCAGTAAAAGCGCATTGAAATATAGGTGCTCGGCAAGCTTTTGGTACCGCGTATACCGAGCGAACCGAATCCGCGCCGCTCCCGCACCGACAAATCATAAAGCGGCCTAACACTGGCAAAATATGTAGATAAGAAATCACATACCACGTGTAAGTCTGCTTTAACAGGTGCGAAACGAATTTCCCCAACCATACTTGTGATAAATAATTTTGAACGGAATTCATTGGCAAATACAACAGTGTAATCAGGTTGAAGATTAATCCACTGTTATGGCAGTTAAGTAAAAAATATGCTGATTATCAAAACGAAGTCTTATTTTCATTACCTGAAATATTATCGTAAGAAAGGTTCCAAATGGGAAGGGTGACCATATATTTCATGGACTAATTCAGGACGTCGGGCTTACCGGGGTGGAGGGGTAGGTAGAGAGAGGTGGCGTCATGGCGGCAGTGCCCATTTTTTTTTGGCTGTTTATTGATTATTTGACTTTATTTTGTCCTGTATTGGGCTAACTATTTTTGATTAGGGCTCAAATTCCGGACATTTTAACGATTTGTTTGATTCCGCCCGGACACGAAATTAAGCTCCAAATTTCCGGACATGTCCGGGATTTTCCAGACGAATGGTCGCCCTAATGGGAGCCATTTTGTTCCATACAGACATTCAGGCGATATTCATAATATAGTCGTTTTCAAGTAGATGAGTGATTTTGTGGGGTCTACGGTTATTTCGAGATGATCAAGATACTTTTGTTGTTGCAAAGGCATTTTGAATTGTACCTCTACGTCTGTACAGAGCAAATATTGGCATCCATTTGAAACCTTTCCTACGATAATATTTCAGGTAATGAAAATAATACTTCATTTTGAGAATCATCATATTTTTTATTAACCTCCATAATAGTGAATCAATCTTCGATCCGATTACACTGCTATTTGCCAATGATGTATCACAGGCACGGTGGTCTCATCTCGGGTCTCGTTTAAGATTTTGAAGTAGGAATTGCTGGTTGTGAGGGGGTTTATAGCACAATGATGAGGTATTCCGTGGAAGAGTTCCCACTCGAAATACAAATCGACGTGTCACGGCGATTTTTATTTTTTTATCACTTCGGAGATAAGGTGGGTGGCAAACTTTAGTTGGACACACTCTATAACTATTCGAGATAATTGTATGAGTTACTATACAGTGTGGCTCATTGTAAATCGCAGCCCAAAGCTTAAATACTAGGTAGGTATAGATACGTTTAAAGTGAGTCGGTGACCCCTGATTTTTTATCTACAGGCCGGGCCAAGAGTGAGTGGACAGAAGATTGTGGGCTTACTAAGAAATACTTTAGAAATCTGTCACTTGATCATAGTAGGGGATCCTTGAGGGCTATAAAGTAAAAATATGATCACTTAACTTGGATTCTTTTTGTAGTTGGAGTAAACTTCAATTGCAGATAACTTGATTTTTTCAAATAGGAATGCCTATTTTGGTTTATAGAATCAAATATAAAATTTGATTACCTTTCTAAAGATATAATATTCTCAATATCAATCTTTTTTAGTTTTTTATTATAAAATTTAAAATTTAAGTGAACATATGTTTAGCTTATAGCTCTTAAGGGTCCCTACCATGATCAAATGACAGATTTCTGAAATATTTTTTTGGAAGCCCACAATCTTTCGTCCACTCACTATTCCATCCTGTATATGGTGACTCAGACCTCACAACTATTCATATTTTCTCCAATAGGTCTAACGTTATAAATAGAACAAAACGCACCTAATGGAAGGCTGGTGGAATCGCCATGCAAACACTCTTCACCACGATGGCATTTGAATTTCGACTTCTCACCAGGCAGCTCCATTGATAGAATGGCAATATCTTCGTTCCTTTCTTTGGCTCTTCTTATCCTTTCATCGCCGATGGTTTTTGTCCTTAAGTTCATCCTTTTGAACTGATCACTTACTACGTCCGCCATTATCACGAGTTTATCACAATTTTTGTTCGATTGTCTGGATTTAACTTTTTATCACATTAGCATATTTAAGCTCGCTTGAAGATGGTACCTAAATATTCAAATTTGTATTATGTAACAGGGTTGCAAGTTTTTTACAAGATGGGGGGGGGGGGGTAACGACATTTTATCTGACAAAGCCGTGGATTATATGTCAGCTTGAATATCATAAGGCCTTGTGAATGTTGCTAACCTCACGGGCTCTATCTCTATTAGGGGAGTAGCTAAACATTACCTGTCTATACACAGGCAACACCTCCAAATTAACATTGGTGCAGCTAAGGAGACACCTCAAGAATATGACGTTAAGTGATACACCTCTGTGCACGGGATGTGAACACGAAGATGACACAGTTGAGCACCTACTGCGCGATTGTACAGCTGTCTCGATGCCAGAATCCATTCTGGGGGAACGCTGACCTTCCATGCAAACGTTAAGGAAAATCCCGCTGAGCTGCATCAGCGCCTTTCTCACTAGATTGGAATGGGTGAGCACTGAATTCTGAGGGATCATTGGGAGGGATGTACAAGAGGCCCAATGGGGCCTAAGTTCTATTATCTTGGTGGTCCATCCTCCTTACAATACACACACAGAATATAGAGTGACTATACCAAAAATAAAAAATAGCTGTTTCCTAGTGCAGCTGCTGTCGAACAATGTCATTTATAACAAATTAATGTTATACTAAAAATTCTGTGCTTTAATAAAGTCTACAGTTTTAGTAAGTGAAAGTTCAGCAAATTTCTTTTTAACATAATTGTATTAATTTCACCTGTATGTTTGTTTGTTTGTGAGCTTGTAACCCTTGTCTGGATTAAAAGGTCGGACCGAACATTGAACGCTCCAACTTTGCCATGAAAACGATTTTGACGACGTCAAATCTGTCGGACCAGCGGTTGTATTCGCTAAGAGATGGCACAGACACCTTAAATAATAATAAACCAAAAATGTTGGTGTGATTGTGAATAAACCGTGTGGGCGCTTTGTGCCATTTTATTCGTTAATCGAGCGCCCGACGCTTTTTTCACAACACACAACACAGTATTTTTCGTTCATTATTGTATTAAGCTTATTCTAAAAATTATTTTTAACTGTTTAGTCCGATGTTGTTTAAAAACGTGTTTTTCAGTTGTTTAAACTAAATGCAAAACCTGGCATGTCACTCATTTTTCAAAATACAAAATCCGATATTTAAAGTTTATTTCATATGTTATAATTTTGGCGTATTATAATCCTAACCTAAATATAAAATAACAAGGCACTAACATTAATGAAAATAATTACATATAACTCATAAACGTATGTATATTGGAAATGTAAATTTTCACCAAGGCGATGAAGCTGGATGCATACGAAAAGTTGATAGATAAACTCAAGACAAATCATGCAAAATAACAACTTCTAATAGTCCTATTATCAAAAGATCGTCATCCCTCTGCCGATATTATATCTACCACTCGTTAAACTTTCGAAACATAAATAAAACCATCCAAAAAAATGTGACGTATAGGTATGCGTGAGACGAGAGTATAGGTTTCCCTTCTGAC
Organism: Callosobruchus maculatus; assembly: GCA_951848785.1. Classification (NCBI taxonomy): domain Eukaryota; kingdom Metazoa; phylum Arthropoda; class Insecta; order Coleoptera; family Chrysomelidae; genus Callosobruchus; species Callosobruchus maculatus. The sequence continues at coordinate 1,323,150 of CATOUR010000127.1, forward strand.
TAGCCTTTCGGCTTACAAACCGCAAGTCGGAAGATAGACCTTAGTACCTTATGTCCAGCATTGTAGGTACAAGTCTAGTTTCTATTTAAAATGGAAAAATATTGGCATGCCTTGATTAAATGATCACAATAATTACACTAGATAATAATTCTAAATTGAAGCAAAGAAACCAAGGTATAGTTCCTAATCAGACGTTAAAGTTGTCCTATTTGCTTTATTATTAGATTACATTTTGATGTCCCTGCTAATTTTATTCATTACTATATTTTTTGTCAATTACTTCAGCCTCTTTCCAGACTTTAGAACTGAATGCGTGGCTGGTTTCGGGGGGAGGGGGGGGCTGGGCCCACCCCTTATATACGCCACTGGTTTTCCCTTTTCACTGATAGAAGCCTGCTCCTAGTGTTTATTATTACACTCAATTTGTCTAATTGTTTATAGTTGAAAAATTGTTGAGAAATAGTACAGGAAACACAGGTAAGTGGGTGTTTTTTAATATTGTCGATAAAATTGTATTTGTATAGGAAAATCGTAGTTTATGCTGAGATAATCTAAAAATGTTATCATATGAAGCAAAACTGTCAATTTTACCACATGTATCTCTTATAGATATCACATATCTGACCTACAGATATAATAATACCTACATCTGATATGTGGCCTGGCTTGGAAAATAAAGTTCTTGATGAAGAAATAAAATCTGATACCGATATTTATGAATAAATTTTGTATTTGTAATAGATTTCGTATTCTCATATATTATAAAATAAAAGTGTACTTTAAAGTATGTTACGGGTTTTATGATCCTTTTGAAATTCAAAGAAAAAAGTGCCAAGTCCATTTTTGAAAAATACAAAATCTTTGAAAGTAGACCATTAAACTAGATTTTACTCAAAGTCGTTCACTCTAAAAGTACTAAAATACAATATTATAAGAAATAATGATTATTCGAAAAGGTAATATTTCCAGATAGAAATACAAACTTTAAAAGCGTTTTTTCTCAAAAACGGAGAAATGTGACTTTGGGCACCCCTTCGTTTGCTTTTTCTCGATTTCTCTAAAATTTGTTTCCGTGGAGTTGTCGGGTTCTGCATTTAGACGACTGATTTCAGAAATTACATTATCCCTAGACTACGCTCAGCAACACCGATCCAAGCTCAAGAGACACACCATACTCCAACAGCTACTATTACTAAGTGCCCGTCAAAACACCGACCAGTATGAATAATTGGGTAAGAACGTTTCGAATGCCCGTCACGTCGGCAGACAGCGAAACCAAAACTCGCGAAGACGATGACGTCGAGTCTAAACCCGCGAAGCTGTCATGGCACCGCGCGCGGTTCAAAAGAACACCGAACGCGAACTAAAAGATCCTCGGTTCATTTCTCGTTCGTTTCGTACCAGTCAGTCTGACGGATTCGTAGGGAATTACATTTTTATGGTATAGCAAGGCTAAGACGCGATGCTCCGACGCCTGATAGGAGCCTACACGCAACCACGCAATGCGGCGGCGGCGCGACGGTTGTCTTCGGTGACTTTTGGGCCGCGATTCTATTTATTCAGCGTATTTTTTTGTTTTTTGTTTTCTATTTTTTTGTCTTTTTTTTATGATCTAAGTAGTAACTAGGCTATAGGTTAATATCGGTCCTGGAAATCCATCTATGGCTGATGGTTTGCTTAGAAGAAGTCCTTGTTGTTGCCTGGATATGCTCTAAGGCCACATTCTTGCACTATATACCTGACAGTTTGGTATTCCGCTCCACAGTCGCATCGTGGGGATTCACGCTTGTTTCATTTAAACAACGAATCAGCGCAGACTCCATGCGACCAGGGGCGGTTCCTCCTTGAGGCGTAATGCCCCCCCAGCCGAGCAAAAGAGAAAAAATACTTTTTAGTGGGTATGTATGGGTGCCAGTATGTACATATTTCTAGCTATAATCGGTTGCCCGATTTGTAAGTGGCACTCACTGCTCAGACTATAAACACTGGCACTCACAGCATACTAAGCTCGAATTTAACCAGTGTCTCGTCACGTGATTGACTGAAGGCGCTAAGGCACGGACGGCACCGACAGCGGACCGAGAGCGCTTCTATTGGTCAATCACACATCAATCGATTTTGAAAATGAAAAAGGTTACCGGTGACAAACGAACCGAAGCCGCTACTGCTGACGCGCCTGAGTCATCCTCTCTTGTTCGAGTCGCTACGCGTTGGTTACATCGGCGGTTCTAACCTACTAACCTATTATTTAAAATGGATAATCGGGGGAACGCGTTGCTTAAAGCCGGCGCCACATATGCGGGTATTTGCCGAATATCAATATTCGCCGTTTTTTCCGCCGAATAGCGAGCACGTATCGCCCTTTAGCTGAATAGCATATAATCGGGGTTCGTTGCTCGCCGAATACCGCATATGTGGCGCCGGTTTTAAGATGAACTTTGGACGACTTTCCTTAGAGCACAAAATAAAAATTAAGTAACTATAAATAACATTTACAAAGATGAAAATAAGTAGATAGTAATATAGTGTACAATGTTTTGACAAATTGAGGCAGACAGATGCCTGCCGCTCGGTTCAGTAGGTTGCGTTGACCTGTTTCAATCAGGCGTTGGGAGTTCGATTCCCAAGCTAGACAATTCTTTTGCTTGGCGAAAAACTCTTTAAGAAATAACATTTTGTGATGAGTGGTAAGCAAAACACTCTTAAGACGTGACCTTTTGTGATACTAGTTAGAAAAAACTTTTAAAAAATAACTGTTTGTGGAAACTGAAACTCTTATTATATGCAGCATGAGCTGCGGCCTCAACAATCTCCGGTAGAATTTTCGTGTAGTTTTGTATTTTAAATTTTGTACGCCCCCCTTTCAAAAATTCAGGAACCGCCACTGCATGCGACTTGCGAATTCTGTTTAGGGTTGACCATTCCTTTCGGTATAGCTCAAAACCAACAGATAGATTACTGTTCACTTCTTCTGGTGTTCAGACTCAAGTTGGAGAGCTTTTGTGATTTGTGGTTTTCTGGACTGTAATCTGCGCAAGGGGAGATCAGGTATATCTTGGTGGATTGCCAGGACGGGATTTGTTTTGATTGTCTTATATTCTTTCGGGCAAGGGCATTTTATCGACGGATGGGTGGTGGAGCTATTTGACTGAGTGTTGGTAGCCAATAATCGATTGTCGATTTGATGCATCCCATAACAGTTCTCATAGAAGTGTTTAAGTGGGCGTCTATCAGTCTAGTATGTGAGCTGTTTAGGCCTTTGGCCAGCAAAATTCAGATAAATAAATAAACAGACGTTCAGGGCCGAAGTACGGAGCCTAGAAGCGGAGTCGCCCCAAGAGATTCCACATAATTTTTGCAGGATGTTATTTCATGAAATTCAAGGGTCTAGAGGGGGATTACTATATCTGCTCTAATAGCCAGGCAGCATTAAAAGCATTGAGTGCTTGTAGATTTACATCAAGGCTCGTTCTACAATGTAGAAAAGTCTTGCATGACCTTTTGCCAAGACATCAAGTGTCAGTTATGTGGGTGCCGAGTCATGCTGGAGTTCTTATATCTGTATTTGTTGTTCGTACTTCTTGAACTAACTTCACGTAATTATTGTCTAAGGCTGGCTATACGTATTATTGATAAAACTTGAATTTGGGTTTTCCCAGTAGCAAATATATTCTCACTTGTCAAAATCTTTCTTCCGTTAACGCATTTGAAAAATTCATAGAATTCGCTTATAACCGCAGCGCCAACTGGCGGAGCAATATTAGAGTTAAGGCGCCACCCATCATAATTATTTCTCGCGATATTACTGTTTTTAGAAGACAATTACTGTGAATTCGGCTAGAAAATGTAAGGAAAACTATATCTGAGAAGCATACCACTCTCCTTCGTTAACCTGTGTAAATGGTCCCATTAAGATAATCAAGTTCACACATAATTTGAAATTTATAAAATATATTCGGGACTCTCTAACAACGTATTCGAAATAAGGTGAATTGTTTTGGTTTAGTCAGAATTATCCTTGAACGAAAAAAATATCACTTCCATTATGCCTATTCTCCGTTAACCTTTAAGGTAACGGCAATGGCAAACAAACCAAAAATAGGTTTAAATATGGACAGGGTCTCTGCGTAGACTCCGTGAAAAATGCTTTCTAAAAATGATTATGGAGCTCGACGACATTTAAAATTCTATGAATTCCATCAAGTTAAATCACCTGACCAAAAACTATAACACAAAAAAAATGAAATATAATCTGAGATTCCCAAGCAACCAAATCATCGTCAGCTTTCCCCCCTCCCAAAAAACAAAAATGTGTTATGGCACTAGGTCTTTTTTTCACATGCAATGGACAGTCTATTACGCATGCAACAAAATTTTTCACGTTTACAACCCAAAAAGTTAGAAAATGATCAGGAACCTCTAAACCATCTAAAAACGAACTTTGAGCTGTTTCCATAATATATTTTCAGTTTCTTTTATTATTGCTACGCTGCCATTGACTCCATTTCTAACAGCCATGGACGTTTTCCATCCTCACCACGGTAATAATACTGTGTCAAAATTTCATTAGAATCAATTTAATAGTTTCCACGTTACAAAATACAAATCCATGACCGGCGAATCCCCAGGTGCAAACGAGCGCTTCCACTTGGTTAGGGTTCCGGTGCATCGCACCTGATTGAAAATTCTCCATAAACCCTACTTTTTTCTTCAAATAACGAAAAATAGGCACACGACCAATCAGATTAAAACTGAAAAGTAGTTACAAGTATGTACACAGAAAATTATAAGTCCCTAAGTTTCCGTAATAGGCAAGGCGATGTTCGAATGGACCTAAAAAAGTTATTTATGTCTTCCTTCACCTTCACAGGTACATGGACAGCCTATTATGAATACAACAAATTTTTCAGTTTTTCAACCACCCACCGCGCAACCACCATAATTTCATCCCCACTCAAAAAAAAGTAGAAAATGATCAGGAACCTCAAAAATGCTGAAAAACAAAGTTTGAGCTGTTTTTATATTTTTAGTTTTTTTATTATTTCTGCGCCGCCACTGACACGATTTATAGAAACTATACGCGTTTTCCATCCTCGCCACGGTAGTAAGACTGTGTCGAAATTTGATCAAAATCAATTCAATAATTTACACGTTACACAATATAGAACCATCTAAAGCAATACTCTTATGTAAACATCAAAAAATTCTAAATCGCTTAGTCTTTTTTTGACAGGACAATGAACAGCCTATAGTGAATACAACAAATTTTTCAGTTTTACAACCCCCCACCCCCCAGCCACCCCAATTTCACCGCCATCAAAAAAAAGTAGAAAATGATCAAGAACCCCTAAAACGTCTAAAAATGAACTTTGAGGGGTATTTGAATTTTTTTGTTTTTTGCTAATTACTCTGCCGCCAATGCACCGATTTTCAAAATTATAGCATATTTAGTAACTACAACATTATCTACTACGACCCCACATCATATCGCTACCCAAATTTCATTACAATCCATGCAGCGGTTACTAAGATTACGAGGGTAAAAAAACGCCAGCAGACCGACAGACAGACAGACCGACGGAAATGAGTGACGTAGATTTTTGTTATGTAGACATCACAAAACGCCCAAAAAGCGTATTATCTCAAAATCGAAAATTTTCGCGATCATAATACTCCCCTCACCTATCGGTGTGGGAAGTAATATAATTCGCTTACCATAATATTTTTTATTTGGTAAGAATGAGCCATAAGTGAGATGGATTGACAGCTGTGCTAAAAGCCTCAAACGTATATGATACAATATAGATGGAACTCACTCTGTTTCTTAGTAGGTACTTCATAATCACTCATTAATCATTAGAAGCATGTTTTCTAAAGTTGAGCGTATGCGTCTAGCAGCGCAATGATTCACAGATTCGGACCTTGATTTTTGTGTTAATGAAAATGTCATTTAAGGTTACGTATGCTCGTATATATCGCATTCGATATAAATTGTTGGAATCCAGTTATGCGGCCACCCGACCAGCGCAGCGGCCGTTGGATTGAAACCATCCAAATTGGGCAGTTGAAAACAAGCCAAATTAGGATCGTCATGTGCACAGTTGATCGATGATAATCGCAACCAGCTTATTTACGCTTATTTGTTTGTCGTGGGTTGGATGATTTTTTATGGATATTTTTCGTTTATACCTGAAATGAGCTTCATCAGTTGCACCACCACTATAGTCCCAGATACAGTAGGCCTAGGAGGCGGATTACTATCTGCTCTGATAGCCAAAGCATTGATTGCTTGTTAACATCAAACAAGGCTAATGGGCTCATTCTACAACTGAAAAGTCTTGGATGACATTTCGGCAAGACATCAGGTGTCACTTATGTGGGTGCCGAGTCATGTTGGAGTTTGCAGTAATGAAACGGCGGACGCGTTCGCATGGCGCGGGTCGAAGAATAACTTCCTGGGTCGTGAGTTGGCTGAGGGGTTGGCAGCAAGTACCATTATAAGGAAAACAGTAGTGTGGTGTCAAGCTAGATAACTTATTTTAGGACTGGTCAAGGTGGGGAGGTTCAATCACTGGACAAAAATCGGCCAAGGTTACTTGTTGACCTGCTATCTGGCCATAACACTTGTATGTGATGGGGGAGGCAAGCGACCCGACGTATATACGCTGTAGCGAGGAGGAAGCGTCCTCGGCACACATTCTATGTCGCCATAAAGCTCTTAGGTATCACATGCAGACTATAGTAGGTGCAAGGGTCCTTAAATCTGAAGACTCAGGATGGGCAGGACCCAAGGATATCCTCACCTTTGCGATGAGAGCTGGCCTTGTAGACAAGGGCGTCGATAATTGTTTTCCTTGGGGGATGGGCCGTAATTTGGTAATTTTTTTCTTGCTGCTTTCTGTATCCCAGATTTTGCGACATTTTAAAAGAGGAATCATTTTTTGCTGGGTTTTAGGTATTCATATTTTCAAAAATACACTGTTATTCAGATAGATTGTGTCTATTTATGCATGTGTTTTATCAAACATATATTTTAGCATAATAAACGATATGATTTAGTGGACAGCTGCCCTTTTAATACCTACATATTTTATGGAGGTTATCTGAAATGAGAAACCTTGGTTGTTCTATTTCCAAAACCTCTTAAAAAGTATGTATTTCAATAATAACGTATGTTGCAAAAATTTGGAAAATTTTTTTCAAAAAATTAAAAAAATATCTCACAATAATATATTTGAACTGTAACAAGAACTACAAAAAATAACAATATTTCTTAATATAAAAATAATATTAAAGTACGGCTAATGGGCCATGATCTTCCACGGCTCGCAATTTCCTCTTAATGTTCCTCATTAGGTTTTGGACAGATTCTAATCTCTGATCTTTAGCATTATTCTTCTTCTTAACTGCTGTTCGTTTTGAGCTTCCCAGCCATTGTTATAAACTTTGGCACTCAGTTGAGTCCAAAAAGTTTCGATAGGTCTTGCTTGAGGAAGATTGGAAGGGTTGTCGTTTCGTGGTACAGCCAGTTTCTCTTACGCAAAGCATAATGAATTGGGTAGCTTAGGTAAACATCTTTAAGTATAGACTTCTGCGGTAGCCGCTTCGGCCCTAACTCGTCCAACGTACGGCTGTGAAATACCGTTGTCTGATATAGCGCACCACACTAACACTTTGTTTTCAAACTTTTCTTTTCGTTTAAATTTTACATTATCTGGACAGGCTTCAAAGTCTCTTGTATAAAAACCATCATTACTTTTGATTTCTGAGGTCGAAAATGTGAAATACTTTTCATCGTCAAGAACAATTTTTATGTTGCCAGCAAAATGAGTACGACGTAAATTGCGACAGCATTGAGGAATTCTTTCTAAATAATTTGGGGAATACTTTGGACATTCTATTTTTTTTCGGAATCTTAAGTTACTTCTCTTCATTTCTTCACAGATTGTGCTAGCATTGACGTGAAAAATGCGTCCAAGTTTTCGTGTTGAAGTTCCAACTCGATATTCACTTCTGTTGACCATTCTTTGAACTGTAGCAGCATTCAACGCTCTTGGACGTCCACTTTTTGGTAAATTACCTTCTTCGCATTCACGGATGGCTCGAATTGTGGCAACAGAAATATTATGATCTTGATATAGGCGAACTATTTCTTTTTTTTTTCAAGTCGTCCAACGAGACTGTAAATACTCTGCCGATTATCTAATTTGCACGACATTTGAACAACTTATATCATAACCAAAATGGTTTCATTGTTATTTTTTGATGTTGACTGTTTATAATGATAACGATTTCTGAATTGTTTCCAACGGTGAAACCATCTCCCGAGTTTTGAAACAATTCTCAAAACTTTTGCAACATACGTTAAGCTAGTACATTTTAACTAGCCTGGAGAGCTCATCACTGATGATTGATTATGTTCTGGCAAACTAGTTCAATATGGAGTTCATATTTATTATCCTTTTTACTTCCCACACCGATAGATGAGGGGAGTATTGTGAGTAGTGCACTGATTGACCGGTGCAATGCCTGATCGAAAAGCCACAAATCCGAGCAAAAAAATAAACATAAAAAGACAAGGTACGTCTTAATAAAAATCTCCGGACTTACTTTTTTTGATTCTGTAACTCGCTTGATCTTCAGTTTTCGGAAAAAAAAAGTTATTTGAAAAAGTGTTTTTATTTTAACGACTTCTATTCAGAGTTCAAGATGTATCAATTTAGGACTCACGCTGTATAGCCTTCAAATAATTAATATACAATTATCAGATTTATATGAAGACGATTTCTTGATGCATTTTTGCGCTGTTCGGTTATTGTGTGTGATTCCAATTGAGGTTTTGAATAAAGAAAAAAATATATTTTTTTTGTGATAAATCGAAAGATCATATATAAGTTTTATAACAAAACCGTTTTTGTTTTCTTTTTTTTCGCAATAATTCAAAAGTTATATCAAAATAAAAATGGGTTTTTGAATCTAGTACCGAAAACACGCCGACGGCTCCCGAACCCGTGTGACGTAATGATGGCGGTTAAGATGCTCCTTTGACCAACGACATCCTACTTCGATACTAGATTCTAGATTCCCAGCCAAACGTGAAAATACTTGCTAGTAACTAGTGTATATTTGTTGCAATATAGCCGATGAATGAAGTTTGCAGCTCAGGACGACCTCTACGATCGAAATAAATATCTTTTTGAATGTTTGAAATCAGATTGCAGATTCCAGTAAGTAAGTAAGTACCTAATCAAATATGTCTTATTGAAACTATCTGGTGCATGTTCGGCTGGCCTAGTGGTTAGAGTACTGGCTAATGGATCCGTTGGTCTGGGTTCAAAGCTCAGCCTGTCCAATTTTTTTTTTATTTTTTTTATCAAATAATTCATTCATGTGCTTTTTGCACTTGTTATGTACATTTTTTTCTACGATCAACATAAATATGTTTTTGAAACAAATTCAATCAGACATATTACTTGCACTGCATAGTGCAAAAACTAAGTACAGGACGCGGTGGACAATTCAAAAAATCAGTTCAAATGGTGTTTGTCCGTCAATATCAACCGCCAATATTTTTTTTAAATGTAATAGTTGGTTAATAAAACAAAATCCATTCATTTTTTAAGTTTTTAATATAAACATAAAATAAATCACGACAGTCTTCTGTTTATCACTTGGTATTTTTATTTATTTAACTTTGAGCAACGAAGCTTAATAATTAAATTTTCATAAAAATTTAACAAACAAAAATATATAAACGCAATGCAAACAAACAAAACTTATTCTTCTATGAGTTTCAATGTTATAATTATCTTTACTGTACATAGATGCTTTTCTGTTAAAATATTTGTTAGTAATTTCATCTTATATGAAATGAATCCAATTTTTTTTAATAAATTATTAATATGTACATCCCAACGTAAGTGTGAGTCTAAATATGTTCCTAGATACTTTATACTTTTTTCTATGTTCGGGACTAAAAAATATAGTTTTATTTTTGTTTACTTGAAGTGCTAGCTCTTACGTAAAATAATTATACTTATAGTTTATTTATCGTATAAGTATTTATTATCAATAATAATATTTAATAATAAAATAATTACTTTAAGTTTTGGTCAAGAAGATAATTATAACATTGAAACTCATAGAAAAATAAGTTTTGTTTGTTTGCATTGCGTTTATATATTTTTATTTGTTAAATTTTTATGAAAATTTAATTAAGCTTCACTGCTCAAAGTTAAATAAATAAAGATACCAAGTGATAAACAGAAGACTGTTGTGATTACGAGTTTGACTTACTTTATGTTTATATTAAAAACTTAAAAAATGAATGGATTTTGTTTTATTAACCAACTATTACATTTAAAAAAAATATTGGCGGTTGATATTGACAGACAAACACCATTTGAACTGATTTTTTGAATTGTCCACCGCGTCCTGTACTTAGTTTTTGCACTATGCAGTGCAAGTAATATGTCTGATAGAATTTGTTCCAAAAACATATTTATGTTGATCGTAGAAAAAAATGTACATAACAAGTGCAAAAAGCATATGAATGAATTATTTGATAAAAAAAAATAAAAAAAAATTGGGCAGGCTGAGCTTTGAACCCAGACCAACGGACCCATTAGCCAACACTCTAACCACTAGGCCAGCCGAACATGCACCAGATAGTTTCAATAAGACATATTTGAATAGGTACTTACTTACTGGAATCTGTAATCTGATTTCAAACATTCAAAAAGATATTTATTTCGATCGTAGAGGTCGTCCTGAGCTACAAACTTCATTCATCGGCTATATTGCAACAAATATACACTAGTTACTAGCAAGTATTTTCACGTTTGGCTGGGAATCTAGAATCTAGTATCGATGTAGGATGTCATTGGTCAAAGGAGCATCTTAACCGCCATCATTACGTCACACGGGTTCGGGAGCCGTCGGCGTGTTTTCGGTACTCGATTCAAAAAACCATTTTTATTTTGATATAACTTTTGAATTATTGCGAAAAAAAAGAAAACAAAAACAGTTTTATTATAAAACTTATATATGATCTCTCGATTTATGACAAAAAAAAAATTGATTCAAAACCTCAATTAAAAGCTTTTAACCTTTTCAATTAACATTAATCATCTTGTCGAAAAACAGTGACGTAATTAATCGATAAGTGCATACACTCCCTTCATTACACTTCCTGTATCACTTGTCTACAACCTATAATCTTTTCGTGATTTCATAGCAATTACGATCGAATTTAATCCAATGATAAACAGAACGATTGACCCTGAGTTAAAGGATTATCTCTAGATCGTGATGATCAAACAGGTAAATTTAATTTGCGATTTTTGTTTATGCTGATAAGTACGTCAGATACAGAAGATAGGGGTATACAGGGAGAGTAACGGGGGTCATTACCATTGAAATACACAAAATTTACAACAGATCGGAAATGAATCTTTACTGAAAGTTCATATAAGCATGAGTCTGGTCTGGATAGAGGGTGAAAAAGTTTGTAAGGTTCCAAGCTGTAAATCAAATTTTACTTCCCACACCGATATGTGAGGGGAGTATTGTGATCGCGAAAATTTTCGATTTTGAGATAACACGCTTTTTGGGCGTTTTATGATGTCTACATAACGAACATCCACGTCACTCATTTCCGTCGGTGTGTCTATCTGTCGGTCTGTTTGTCTGTCGGTCTGTCTGTCTGTCTGTCGGTCTGTCTGTCTGTCTGTCTGTCGGTCTGTCTGTCTGTCGGTCTGTCTGTCTGTCGGTCTGTCGGTCTGTCTGTCTGTCTGTCGGTCTGTCTATCTGTCGGTCTGTCTATCTGTCGGTCTGTCTGTCTGTCGGTCTGTCTGTCGGTCTGTCGGTCTGTCGATCTGTCGGTCTGTCGGTCTGTCGGTCTGTCGGTCTGTCGGTCTGTCTGTCGCGTTTTTATACCCTCGTAATCTCAGTAACCGCTGCATGGATTGTGATGAAATTTGGGCAGCGTTATGCTGTGGGGTCGTAGTAGGTAATGTTCCAATAATTTTGAAAATCGTTATACGGGGGGGCGGAGTAATTAGCAAAAAACGAAACATTTCATATATGCCTCAAACTTCATTTTTAGGCGTTTTAGGGGTTCCTGATCATTTTCTACTTTTTCTTGGATGGGGGTGAATTTGGGGTGGTTGAGGGGTGGGGGGTTGTAATACTGAAAAATTTGTTGTATTCGTAATGGGCTGTCCATTGATATGTGAATGAAAAGCCTAGCGGCATAATACACTTTTTTAGGTCCATCCGGACGTTGCATGCTTATTATAGAAACCACGGGACTTAGAATTTGTGATGTATACATACGAGTATTGTTTTAGATCGTTCGATATCGCGTAACGCGAAAATTGTTCAATTGATTTTAATGAAATTTTGACATAGTATTACTCCCAAGGCGAGGATGGAAAACGCATATGTTTTGGAAAAATCGGGTCAGTGGCGGCGCGGCAATAATAAAAAAACAAAAATTATAAAAACTGCTCAAACTTTGTTTTTAGGCGTTTTACGGGTTCCTGATCATTTTCAATTTTTTTTTGGGTGGGGTGAAATCGGGGTGTTTGGGGGGTGGGGGGTAGTAAAACTGAAAAATTTGTTGTATTCCTAATAGTCCGTCTATTGACCTGTAGAAGAAATACCTAGCGGCATATTACACTTTTTTAGGTCCATCCGAACATTGTCTTGCCTATTACAGAAACCAATTTTCTGATCTGTACATACAAGTTTTGCTTCATTTCGTTCTATGTATATTGCGTAAAGCGAAAATTATTGAATTGATGTTAATAAAATTTTGACACAGAATTTATTACCGATGTGAGAATGGAAAACGACTCTGTTTTTGAAAAACCGTGTCAGTGGCGGCGCAGCAATAATAAAAAAACCAAAAACATAAAATCAGCTCAAACTTCGTTTTTAGACGGGTTGGAGGCTCTTGATCGTTTCGCATCGTCCAGTTAAAGCATGCAGAAAAAAAACTATGGAACCTAGTCCCTAAGGAGGGAGACGCAAGAAACTATTTACGAGGGTTTTTGTATTGGATGTTGGTTTTGCGGGCGGATGGGCGATAATTTAGTTGCAAGGGAATAATAAAATGGTATCATCATTATGTGTGGGAAGTACTGAGTCAATCAACTTGACTCCATTTTTTTTTCTGTCCAAATAACGAAACAGTTTTTAGTCACACCTGTAGAAACAAGTGCGTGGTAGCGTAACATTGAGTCATCACTATTTTGAACGTTATTCGAGTACCGATATGTGCTCTGGGATACAGTGTAGGAAGTGGTTGTAATTTTTACAAGCCGATTGATTCGAAAGTCCAGGTAAAGTGTACAGGCGTACAACTAAACGGGGTTTTTGTGTTAAGTAGTCTTATAAGCCCATGAAAAACATACATTGCGATTAGGGTGTCCAATTTGACTGATAGATAACAGTTGATCAGCACGCTTATTTTTATAAAAGCCTATGTTTTTTTGGTTATTACTGAACAAAAATTGGGAGCTCACTAAAAGATGTAACCGTTCACTTGAATATTTGTCATTGTCAGTAGTATTTTTGGTGAAAATTAATTTAGAAGTGTTACTGACTATTATCAGCGTATCAAATCAGCTCAATCAAGCGCATACACACCTTTCCTTTAACTTTCTTAATACTACTACCGCAATTTATTGTCCATTGGGTAAATTATTCCCTTTTTTTATTTATAAATAGTGGAATCTTAAGCTCTTGAGGTCATTCTTTCTTTGTTTTATTTCTTTGGGTAGTTCAAGCCGTGGTTCGGTGGATAATGAAGCTAGCCTTCTTTTTGGGTTCCGGTACTCCCAATGATACTCGTTGTTGATTGCGTCTATATATTATGCTATTGATAAAAAAGTAATTATTGGTTCTATTTTGAAAAGCCACGACATCCAACGATACGACGGTACGAAACTGTCTCTATTGGTTGAAAAATTTTGATTTGACATCATTTTGAATATTTCAACCAATAGGAATAGTTTCGTACTGTCGTATCGTCGGATGTCGTGTGCATCTGAATTAAGCTTTACAGCTATTTAAAAAATATGTTAAGAGTATAAATCTAGCGGAAATATATCCAACTTGAAAGACCATATTGTCGATACCAATATAGCTAAAATAATTGATACTTTGTCTTCAAGTTTCGCTGAGTATCGATACTTGAGCAAAAAATATCGAATTGGTATCAGTTTCGATAGTTTTTGTTATTTTAACATCTCTATCCCAGACTTTTATTCCATTATGGCGTCGTCAAGGTCAACTTCTGTAGGAACCATTTTGGTATAGGAAATCCTCAGAGATATTCTGCTGATTGTTTATTATGATGTGAGTTATTTTTTAGTACCTGTACTACGATCCTTTGAGTTTCAGTTGTTTTTGATCCTTGGTACAATACAGATATAAGTATTCAAACAATATCTCGTTATCATTCATACATGTTTGGTTGTGTATCGGTATATGTCCACGTACATATAATGAGATGTCAAGAGCTGCTTTAATTTAGGCAAGTAATCATTATCCCCTACGCAATGGAACCGTTACCTTTCTTTTACTTTACGTTTTTGTTTGTGCTCGATTCATAAGTAATTACTTTTTTATACAACCGTATTGAAATCCAGAAAACAATGTCAATGAAATTTGCATATTCAAAAAGAAAGATCGAGAAAGGGGAAAGCAGAAGAGATAAAGATAAAGAACCTGTCAAATTGGATTAGAGATGCATGTCTGAAAGATGCCTCTGAAACAAATAACAACTAAAAAAAATGGAGTCAAGTTGATTGACTCAGTACTTCCCACACATAACGATGATACCATTTTATTATTTCCCATTGCATGAGGGCCTTGAAGCTATAGTCTGAAATCTTCTTGCAACTAAATCATCGCCCACCCGCCCGCAAAAAAAACATCCAACACAACAACCCTCGTAAATAGTTTCTTACGTCTCCCTCTTCAGGAAATATGCATTAAAAATCAATTGAACAATTTTCACGTTACGCAATCCAGAACGATCTAAAACAATACTTGTATATGTATGCATCACAAATACTCGTGGTCCCGTGGGTTCTATAATAAGCATGCAACGTTTGGATGGACCTAAAAAGTGTATCACGCCGCTAGGTTTTTCATTCGCATATCAATGAACAGCCCATTACGAATACAACAAAATGTCCAGTTTTACAACCCCCCAACCACCCTAAATTCACCCCCACCCAAAAAAGTATAAAGTGATCAGGACCCCTAAAACGTCTAAAAACGAAGTTTGAGCTGTTTTCATATTTTTAGTTTTTTTAATATTGTTGCGCCGCCACTGAGACGATTTATAAAAATCATACGCGCTTTCCATCCTTGCCACAGTAGTAATACTGTGACGAAATTTCATTAACATCAATTCAGTGGTTTCCACATTATAAAATACAGAACGATCTAAAGCAATACTCGTATGTATACATCACAAATACTAAGTCCCGTGGTTTCTATAATAAGCATGCAGCGTTCGGATGGACCTAAAAAGTGTATCATGCCGCTAGGTTTTCTATTCGCATATAACTGGACACCCCATTACGAATACAACAAATTTTCCAGTTTTACAACCCCCCACCCCCCAACCACCCTAAATTCACCCCCACCCAAAAAACAGTATAAAATGATCAGGAACCCCTAAAAAAGTTTGAGCTGTTTTTATATTTTTAGTTTTTTTAATATTGCTGCGCCGCCACTGAGACGATTTCTAAAAATCATACGCGTTTTCCATCCTTGCCAAAGTAGTAATACTGTACCGAAATTTCATTAACACCAATTCAGTAGTTTCTACATTATAAAATACAGAACGATCTAAAGCAATACTCGTATGTCATACATCGGAAAAAATTCTAAGTTCTTTGTTTTCTGTAATAGACCTAAGAAAGTTATTTATGTCGCTAGGTCTTCCTTCATAGGTCAGTGGGCAGTCTATTATGAATACAACAAATTTTTCAATTTTACAACCCCCCAACCCCCAACCACCCCAATTTTCACCCCCACCCAAAAAAAGGTATAAAATGATCAGGAACCCCTAAAACGTCTAAAAACGAAGTTTGAGCTGTTTTCATATTTTTAGTTTTTTTAATATTGCTGCGCCGCCACTGAGACGATTTTCAAAAATCAGACGCGTTTTCCATCCTCACCAAACTAGTAATACTGTGCCGAAATTTCATTAAAATCAATTCAGTTATTTCAGCATTATAAAATACAGAACGATCTAGAGCAATACTCGTATGTATACATCGGAAAATTCTCTAAGTCCCTTGGTTCCTGTAATACAAAAGGCAATGTTCGGATGGACCTAAAAAAGTGTATTATACCGCTAGGTCTTTCTCTCTCAGGTCAGTAGACAGCCCATTATAAGTACAACAATTTTTTTAGATTTACAACCCCCCACCCCCCCAACCACCCCAATTTCACCCCCACCCAAAAAAAAGTAGAAAATGATCAGGAACCCCTAAAACACCTAAAAACGAAGTTTGAGGCATATTTGAAATTTTTCGTTTTTTGCTAATTACTCCGCCGCCTATGCACCGATTTTCAAAATTGTAGCAACATTACCTACTACGACCCTACACCATATCACTGCCTAAATTTCATCAAAATCTATGCAGCGGTTACTGAGATTAGGGGGCTAGAAAAACGCCAACAGACAGACAGACAGACAGACAGACCGACAGACCGACAGACCGACAGACCGACAGACCGACAGACCGACAGACCGACAGACCGACAGACCGACAGACCGACAGACCGACAGACCGACAGACCGACAGACCGACAGACCGACAGACCGACAGACCGACAGACCGACAGACCGACAGACCGACAGACCGACAGACCGACAGACAGACCGACGGAAATGAGTGACGTGGATTTTCGTTATGTAGGCATCATAAAACGCCCAAAAAGCGTGTTATCTCAAAATCGAAAATTTTCGCGATCACAATACTCCCCTCACCTATCGGTGTGGGAAGTAAAACAAAAAAAAAGCGTATATAGCACACCACATTGTAGCTAACACCTCTCTCGCGATAGGTCACGCATAAGGTCTCGTTTTCACGGCGATAGTTATAGCGATAGTTGCTGTCATGATAGCAACTACTCAAAAAATGTCATCGTAAACTCGCGACAGTGCTATCACACCACGTTTGACGAGATAGTTGAGAGTACTCTCACGATAGTGTTTGAACTATCACATCTACTGCCACTTATATGGCACCAATCTCTGCTGTTTTGATTATGTTTTGCATAAAAGAGGTCTGAAGGATTTGATGTTTTAAAGTTTCTAGAGGGATATCAATATCAAAGGTTTCGACGTTTATGGAAAAAAATTCGGCAGGCCTCATGAATATAGTGAAGAGGGATCATGCAGAAGAAAGTTTCTTACTCTGTGAGTTCTGTGTTCTGTACTTGCTACTATCACAATACCCTTCAACGTGTAAACATTAGACTTTCATGACATGACTATCGCGCTATCATGAGAGTACTTCCATGATAGTTATCTTGAAAACGCTTAAGAACGTTCGTTCGCGTTGTTGGTAGATGAAATCTTTTTTGCTTCAGCTTTAACCACATAGATTTGTACCCTAAAAAAACAAAAAAAAAAATATCGATCGTTTCAGAAAATTATTAACGATTAAAAATCAGAATTTTAACATGGGCCCTATGACAAATTAGCGCTTTTTTGTATTTAAAGGTTGGATAAACATGTTTTAAGAGTAGATACAAAAATAAATAAAGTATAAAAATATTCTTTGAAACATGTAGTTTACAACAGAGCATTAAAAAAGTTCCGGCAATTAAGATACCATATTGAAAATTTGCAACAGCGCGCTGTTTCGCAAATCTACAGCCTACCCTCTCTTCACAAAAAGGCATAATGACAGTGATTTAAGTGACCAGAGTTCATCGTTTAGGTTAGGTTGCTATGTTGATTATCGTGTGTGTGTGATATTCTTCTGATTTATCTGAGAACCATTGAAGTCTAAGACGTCAATGCTGAGAAAAGCGCTGTTGACAAATTGATTAAGTAATTACAATGAAGTCAAAATAATTGCTAATTTATACATATGAACTTATTTTAAAATGGAGATCTTATAAAAATCTAGTTTGTGCAAAAATAGTTTATAAATAATTTCAAGATTATTAATATGCTTTGCAACTTCTAAGGTCCCGAATGAATTTTGCCCACCACTTCACGTTGCAGCTGTCTATTTTTTATGTGCTATTACAATAATTTAAACAAAAAATGAAGTCAAGTTGTTTGACTCAGTACTTCCCGCACATTACGGTGATACTAGTTTATTATTTTCTCATAGCATGAAGCTATAGTTTGAGATCTTCTCGCAACCAAACGGCAGCGTTACTGCTGCCCGCCCGCCGGCATAAAAAGTGTATTATGCCGCTAGGTCTTTCTGTTTACAGGTCAGGACAGCCTATTATGAATACAATACATGTTTTAGTTTTTACAACTCCCCAACCCCCAACTACCCCAATTTTAGCCTCATCAAAAAAAAAGTAGAAAATGTCCAGGAACACCTAAAACGCTTTAAAACGAAGTTTGAGGAATATTTGAAATTTTTGGTTTTTTGATAATTACACCACCGCCCTTGTACCGCTTTTAAAAAATATAGCAGCATTACCCACTACGACCCCACAGCATATCGCTACCCAAATTTCATCATAATCCATGCAGCGGACACTGAGATTACGAGGGTAGAAAAACGCGACAGACAGACAGACAGACCGAAGGAAATGAGTAACGTGGATTTTCTTTATGTAGACATCATAAAACGCCCAAAAAGTGTATTATCGAATTATTTGAAAATTTGACGCTTTAGAAACTGCAGCTGGAAAAGGTGTAGTGTTCCTTGTTCGGGCGGCCTTTGGTGGTATTATCTGGGGGAGCTCACTCGAACCTCTTCCGTGATAAAATCTGTAAAGCAGGCACAGATTGGCCACCCTTCTGCAATGTTCCAGGCTGTGGAGGTCTTTTGTGAGGTTAGGCGTATCGATTAGCCTAATTGCTCTCTTCTGGATAATGTCCAGAAGCTTTAGATAGTGTTTCGGAGCGCATGCCCACACATGGGAGCAATATTCCAACGATGGTCGGATCTGCGCTTTGTAGAGCAGCTCTGGTGTATATAGCTTCCGACAGCGGAACAAAAAGGCGCTTCTAAACAGGCAATACTTTTACTGCAATGTTTGGCTTTGTTTTTGGTAACTATAGCCCAGCCATGACGACAACATTGTATTGCGCCATGTGGCTCGGCAGTATATATTCCGGCACTACTTTCTGCAATAGTATGGCCCAAAAATTTGTTTATAGACGGGCTATACAATCGAGCAACAATGGCTGATGAAATTATACATGGCCTAGCGGCTTATATTGTTTTAAATGAGACATTAAGTAAAAAAGAGAAGACAGTGGATTCAACCTTACCTCAATAGGCGTGAAACTTTAGATAACTTGAGTTTAGAAATAAGTCTCACAAAAACACAAAACCAATAAATACTTGTATGAATACGGAAAATTCTATGTCAGTTTAGTTTTGATAATAGGCAAGGCAATGTTCGGATGGACCTAAAAAGGTGATTTATGTCGCTAGGTCTTCCTTCACAGATCAGTGGACAGCCCATTATGAATACAGCAAAATTTTCAGTCTTTCAACCTCCCACCCCCCAGCCACCCCAATTACACACCCACCCGAAAAACCCAAAAAATGATCAGGAACCTCTAAAACGCTTAAAAACAAGAGCTGCTTTTATATTTTTAGTTTTTTTCATTATTTCTGCGCCGCCACTGGCACGATTTATCACAATCATACGCATCTTCCATCCTCGCCACGGTAGTAATGCTGTATCAAAATTCCACCAAAATCAATTCAACAGTTTTCTCGTTACAGAATACAGAACGATCCAAAGCAATAGTCGTATGTTTACACGAGAAAAAATTCTAAGTCCTTTGGTTTCTGTAATGCGCAAGGCAATGTGCGGATGGACCTAAAAACGTTACTTATGTCGCTAGGTCTTCCTTCACAGGTCAGTGGACAGTCTATTATGAAAGCAACAAATTTTAAATTTTACAACCCGCCACCCCCCAACCACCCCAAATTTCACCCCACCCAAAAAAAAGTAGAAAATGATCAGGAACATCAAATCAAATCCAATTCCGATCAAATTACTGTGCCGCTCATGCACCGATTTTCAAAATTATAGCAACATTACCTACTACGACCCCACAGCATATTGCTGCCTAAATTTCATCACAATCCATGCAGCGGTTACTGAGATTACGTGGCTAGAAAAACGCGTACAGACAGACCGACGGAAATGAGTGACGTGGATTTTCGTTCTTTAGACGTCATAAAACGCCCAAAAAACGTATTTTTTCGAAATCGAAAATTTTCGTGATCACTATCACCTCACCTATTGGTGTGGGAAGTAAAAGAAATGATACAAACATGAGAAAAGCAATACCTGTTACTACAAGGTTGGCGATAACTCTATTTTTTAGCAAGGTTCATATAAAAGTTTGGTGTATCTGTTGTTTCAGATGCTTCGATATCTGTCATTGTTATGAAGGTTGTCCCAGAATTTCCTTGGTACGTGATGTTTTTGTAAAATCAACCGATTCAAGCAAGAACTGAGTTGTATTTCTGAAGGTACTATAGGATCTATCATATCATCATTAAACACATTTTTTTTGTACATCATCCCTAAAAACTCACCCTCAACTTTTTGTTGAGCCTTACACAGTACAAATCCTTATTTTATTTATCTTATGCTTACGAATGTTGGATTGTGTATGAAATCTAAGGTACTACAATATTTTGAATAAAATGCCATTTTAGCAATACGGACGACATGGTCGTGCCAGGACATGTTACTGTTGGTGCTTATCAGTTGATCCCTAAAAGCTTGACGAAAGGTGACTATTGAATGACCCTCCATTTCCACAGTTGGTAAGCCAACGTGATACTCCTTTGACAGTGTTGTTGCCTGAGTTTTCTGTACGTTAAACTGCACTTTATTTACTAATCCCCACTTGACAATTGTTTTGATATCTGCGTTGATCTGTGAGGCACGTTGCTGTCGCCGACATACCATCTCCTGGGCTGATAGTGGCTTACCTGGTTACATGCACGATATTAATGTGCTGTCGTCTGCGAAGCTGTAGATTGGATTGGATCTTATTTCCAGCATCTCGTTGATGTACAGCAGAAATAGTGTAGGGCGACAGAGCGATCATAAGACAGAAATAATATTCGGGTGCTTTGATGTGAGTTCGTTTTCCGACACCACAAGGAAAACATTCGTGTTCGGGCGAACATGCTGAATATTCAGCAACGAACATGAATATCTTATCCGCACATACGGTGTTTGCCCCGAATACCGATTATTCGTGGGCGAACAACGCATGTGTGGACTCCACACATGTGGAGCCGGGGTTAGGGTAATTTCTGTCGATTTGAACAAATTCAAACAACCCTGGATTTAGTGGTGACGTAAACGCTCAAGAACGGTCATCATTTGCGCGGGCATTCATCGAGAAACAAAACGAAGGTAAATGGAATCGATCGCGATGGAATTGCACACAAAAATGGTTGCAAACGCAGAGCAATACGGTTCAAGAGACAATTCACCATTTAGGGAAACCGGCTGTGGCATACATTTGATTCATCGTGTTTATATTGATGCATAAACCAGCCCCGTATAGTCCAAGACTATTAGACGATCGGGTGGCCAATTTGTTGAACAGTATCGGTAAATACCACCCAGGGTGGGCCAATAGTAAGTAGACGGAGGATTGTTGGCTTACTAAAACTAGTTTCAAAAATTATGGTAGAGCTGCTTGAGGGTTATAACCGTAAAATATTTTCACTTGAATTATGAGGTTCATACAGGGTGATTCATAACAAACTTACATTTTTTTTTTAATAGAACCCCCTTATTGCACATTTGGATTCCTTGATAAATTCTAGTGTGACTTTATGTATCATATATGGAACTTTAAACGAACCGTAATCTGCCATATTAGAATGTTTTTAATTTGTTAATAATGGTAATTCAGAGTAACTGTGTTCGGAGGCCGTGACTTTGCGGTGCGACTAAGCGTGAAATGCGTCACCTTAGGCCTGACGGTTAAATTTGAATTGTTTTTGTACTTAGATTAATCAGTAGATTAATAATTAAAGAAATCTCAATCACAAGTACCTTTATTATTTCGAATGGGAATGCCTAATTTTTTTATACCATCAAATGCAAAATCTGATACCCTATCCAACGATGTAGAATTATCAATATCAATCTTTTTATCTTTATTTTATTTCAAATTTTCAGTCAAATAGGTGTTTTTGATTTTTCCATACTATGAACAACCTAGCAGGAAATAAAAAACCTGTTCAGATGGAAGAAACTAAATAGCTAACAGAAAAGTGCAAACAAACTAGAGTAATAGGAAAGATTATAGAAATTCCTTACAACATATCAGCTCTAACTAGGAACAACAGCGGCAACAAGAATGTTTTTTTTCACAGTCTACTAGCTATTGGCAAATTTCCAAAATCAGTAAAAAAAAATAAATGAAAGGATAACTACCAGCGACTTTTGCTGGTAGTAGAATGTTTATATCTTCAGAATGAATTTTCACAACTAATGCCATAAAAAAGTAGTCATTCCCGTAAGTCAAAAGTAACGATATCTCTGACTGGAGCCCTTCAAATTCTTCGGTAGCTACTTCTACTTATTAGTAAAATCGCAAAAAATGATAGCTGAATTGCAGTCGGCTTTGTTTTAAAATTTTTAATCATTTTTTGGAGAGTTGTCAAGTAGATCTTAATAGCTAGTAGGCTGCAAAAAGACACTTCTGTCATATTCCAGCTGCTCATAAGCCATTAGATAGTTTACCGCTGTTGGAGATGATGTGTTATAAGGAATTTTGATAATCTTGCCTCGTTGCACTAGTTGGTTTGTATTTTTCTACTAAGTTAGTTTATCTCTTCCATCTTAACGGGTTTTTATTTTTCATGGCCTGCTAGGTTGCTTATACGTAGGAAAATTGAAAAACACCGATTTGACTGAAATTTAACATATTATGATATTGAAAATCCTATGTTGTTAGAAAGGTAATTAAATTTTTCATTTGATTCTATAAACAAAAATAGGCATTCCCATTTTAAAAAATCAATTTATCTGTGACTGAAGTTTCCTTAATTAATCTACTGATTTCTCCAAGTACAAAAAGAATTCAAAATTTAACCGTCTGACCTAAGACGACGCATATCATGCTTAGTCGCACCGCAAAGTCACGACCTTTTAAGTTATAATCGCGATATTCCATTTTTTTTTCTGATAGATACTTATACCAAAAATGGCGATTTGCGCCTAAAGGGTTCGTTTAAAGTTCCATATATGATTCAAGAAGTCACACTAGGATTTACCAAGGAATACAAATATGCAATAATATATAGGGCGTTCTATAAAAACATGTAAGTTTGTTACGAATCACCCTGTATGGACATCAAAATTTGAGTGAAAATATTTTAAAGTTATAGCCCCATGTAACAAATGAAGAAGTTCTCCGAAGAGCTGAACTAACAGACCGACAGCTCTTCGACACAATTAAAAAAAGAAAAATAGCCTACCTGGGACACGTAATACGGGGAGAACGTTATCAGTTACAACGCCTGGTACTTCAAGGTAAAATCGAAGGAGGAAAAAGAGGAATAGGAAGAAAAAAACTATCCTGGCTCAGAAACATTCGGCAGTGGACAGGAATGAGAAGCTTCGGAGAGATACAAAATGCAGCTGTGAATAGAGAAATTTGATAGGAAGAGGATGGACGCCTACGCAGGAATCTGCATGGCACTCTAAGAAGAAGAAGATAGCCCTTAAGACCCTCTATAATGATCAGGTAACAGATTTTTGAAATTCGTTTTAGTAAACCCACAATCCTCCGTCCACTAACTATTGGCCCACCCCGTATAATATGCTGATGACCTAGTGCTTCTCGCCGTAACAGAAGACGATCTACTGAAAAAGGTCTACACCCTACAAACAATATTTCAAAAACACGACATGAAAATATCAACAAACAAAACTAAAACCATGACTTTCCCCGGTAAATATCCAGTTAGGACAGGGGCGTACGGTGGGTTCACATTTAGTGGAGGCAATAAGTAGCTAACTCAACTAACCTACGTAATTTCCACGGTTAACACTAGCTTCTTCATCACTATGACCTCTGAAACTAAGTTCATGTTCCCCTAAGCGACATGTGACATCAAATAACCTTTTAACAGTTTCCCGATTTTTTTCGAACCAATTCATTATGCCTCCTGTGATCTTGCCTTAGTTGGCGGTCCAAGGCATGCTCTCTGTATCCGCAAAGTTCCAAAACGTGTTTGCTTAAAAACCGCTTCCAAATGTCTATTACCGTTCCAATATATTTTCATCATTTTATGCAGATTGTTCAAGTCGGAAAATGCTGAACTATTCCACACGTTTTTGACCAGCAGAACAATTTTTCAAGTTTTACACATTCTGTTAACCGCTCATGCGTGTTTACACACCCATATTAAAATGTCTTTTGTAGGTGTTCACGTATTTAGTGACCCCCTTTTAAAATTTACTGTTTTTCTATGAATGATCGTACGGAAAAATGTTTACTTTTCAAAGAACATACAGGCCGCCTACTAAAAGATAAAACTCCGAGACACGTCAAAACATTTGTTAACAAATAAAAACTATTTCATTCCCCTGTACCCCCCCTCAGGAACATCCCCTTAAAAATTTTAAATGGCAAGGGTTATCGAGTAATACCTTGTTTTGAAGGTATGTTGAAGTACTTTATTTTGATGTTTGATTTTTTTCAATCGGGCGATTCATTTTCAAGAGAATTAGAAAAATACCACTTTTTATTGGAATAAGTGTTAATAATACAATAATACAGGCGATGTTCAAATTCCTGATGGACAGTTGCAAAAACAAAAAACAGTGGAAATGATTCCAATTTATGGTGTCCAAAATCAATGTGCTTGGCAAACTGCCGTTCCGCCTAACGCAGGATATTCGGGGAAGATAACTTCACATAGGTATGGTTTGGACCTTGTTACAGGATTTACTCAAACTGGATCTGTTGCAAATAAGAAACGGAAGTCACTGGATGAAGCCGCTCAAGTTGAAATTTTGGGTCATTCTGGCATAAATACTAATACTTAATTACAGAATTGTGGATCCATTTCTGACATTTCATTTGGCTTTATACACAGTTACTAAATTCCATAAATTTTATCGATTCAAAATGAAAGTAGTACAAGAGTAAACCGTAGGCGATTTTGATCTGCGAGTTGAGTTTTATGAATGAATGACTACAGTGATTAATAGAAATATAATTCATGCATAGAATAGAATATAATTGTCACTGAAACCATTTAAAACCAAATCGAAGAGGATGGAAACCCTATACTTGATGAGGCTGAAATCTATTTCTCACTATTCTTTATTATATATTATTATACATCAGGGTTATTCACGTTATTCGACACGGAGCATTATGGATAAAGTATTTGATAAAAAAGAAAATAATAATTTCGGATGGATAGACACCCATAAGGGCTACATTTTAAAAATATTTTCATGTTATACAGGGTGTCCCAAAAACACGAAATGTATCAAAGTTATGTTTTTTTAAATGGAACACCCCGTACATTATTACATATTCAGATTCCTTGGTGAATTCTAGTGTGACTTTATGTATCATACATGGGACCTAAAGCGAACCATTTAGGTGTAAATCACCATTTTCGGTATAAGTAGATATCAAGAAAAAATTGAATATCGCAGAGATTATAAAATATGGAAGGCTGTGACTTTGCCATATTATTAAGCATAAAATGCGTCAGCTTCTATGAGACTGTCAAATTTGAATTACGTTTATGCTTGGAGAAATCGGTCGATTAATTAAGGAAACTTCGATCAGCGATAACTTGATTTTTTCGAATGGGAATGCATAACTTTTTTTATACGATTAAACGTAGAATTTGATAACCTTTCTAATGATATAAGGTTGTGAATATCAATCTCTAGTAGTTTTCATTTAATTTTAAATTTTCAAGCAAATCGGTGATTTTCAATTTTCCTACCTATAAGCAACGTAGCAGGCCATGAAATATAAACAAAAACCTGTTCAGGTAGAAGAAAACAGCTAACTTAGCTGAAAAATACACACTAACTAGACTAAAGGGACAAGATTATAAAAATTCCTTACAACAAATCAACTCTCCCAGAAACAACTGCGATAACATCTCTAAGGTCAAAGAGAAGCTGGAGTATGGCAGTAATAAATATTTTTTACAGTCTACTGGCTACCGCAATTTACTAGAGGTTAAAAATTTCCAAGACAATTAAAAACCCTGATATGAAACAAAAACAACCAGCGACTGTTGCTCCAGCACGCAACTATCAATCATATGTAATGGTGTAAAAAAGTACTAATTTGCGTCGAAGTCGATACCTCTGTCTGGAGCCATTCTATTTTTCAATATCTATTAGCAATATTGCAAAAAAGGAATACTGACAAATCAGATTTAAATTTTTTGCCATTTAAGTTATGTTTTATAATTATTTGAACAAATATTAACTCACTCCTCATTTTCTGCGATCTTACTGAAGAATTTTCAGAACTCCAGTCAGAGGTACTTTTAACTTGAGTTTTGATAGGAATTGCATACTTTTTTATATCATTAAATGTGAAATTTTATTATGAAAATAATAATCTGCTTACAACATTATCTAGTAGTTTTTATTTTATTTCAAAATTTTTAATGGTTTTGGAAATTGACAATCTCTAGTACATTAGCTAGTAGGCTAGTTCGTGTGTATTTTTCAGCTAAGATAGTTGTTTTCTTCTACCTGAACAGGTTTTTGTTTATATTTCATGGCCTGCTACGTTGCTTTATAGGTAGGAAAATTGAAAAACGCCGATTTGTTTGAAAATTTAAAATTAAATAAAAACTACCAGAGATTGATATTCACAATCTTATATCATTAGAAAGGTTATCAAATTCTACGTAACCATATGCAAAAAATTGGGCATTCCCATTTGAAAAAATCAAGTTATCGCTGATCGAAGTTTCCTTAATTAATCGACCGATTTCTCCAAGCATACACGTAATTTAAATTTGAGAGTCTCATCAACAATACTAATACGGCAAAGTCACAGCCTACCATATTTTATAATCTCTGCGATATTCAATTTTTTCCTGATATCTACTTATACCGAAAATGGTGATTTACACCTAAACGGTTCGCTTTAGGTCCCATGTATGATACATAAAGTCACACTAGAATTCACCAAGGAATCTGAATATGCATTAATATATGGGGTGTTCCATTTAAAAAAAACATAACTTTGATACCTTTCGTGTTTTTGGGACAATCTGTATAATATGAAATATTTTTAAAATGTAGCCTTTATGGGTCTCTATCCATCCGAAATTACTATTTTCTTTTTTATCAAATACTTTAGCCATAATGCTCCGTGTCGAATAACGTGAATAACCCTGTATATATATTTATTATATTCTTTCGGTTTGGCTATGGCCAGACGACACGTTTCGGGATAAATGGATAGGGCAAAGAGGGCCTATAGAATGAGCTCAGCAGAATTGCCCTCAACCTGGCCATGGAAACGATTAGCCCAAGCAACTACAATAGTTGTTCAGGCCTTCGACAGGGTGCGGTATGGGGGACTTGTCAGCAAGCTTTTTGAACGACCGATCTCTGTTGTAGTCGAACACGTATTTTCAATAAACGCCGGTGTTCCTCAAGGATTTGTTCTATCCCCTACACTGTTTCTGCTGCACATCAACGAGCTGCTGGAAATAACATTCAATCCAATCTACGCAGACGACAGTACATTAATACCATGCATGGCATCAGACAAGCCACAATCATCTCAGGAGACGGTACGTCGCCGTCGCCGTCGTCGGCGACAGCAACATGCCGCTCAGATCAACGTAGATATCAAAACAATTGTCGAGTAGGGATTAGTAAATAAAGTACAGTTCAACGTACAGAAAACTCGGCACAACACTTACAAAGAAGTCTCACGTTGGCTTACTCACTCCATAGTCGAGTTACCTTCCGTCAAGCTTTTGGGGATCAACATTAACATGTACTGGCACGATCACGTCGTCAGTATTGCTAAAACGGCATCCCAGAAACTTGGGAGTTTTGTTCCGCTGTAGGAAGCTGTATACGCCAGAGCAACTACTGCTGCTCTACAAGGCACAGATCCGACCATTGCCGGTGTATTGCTCCAATGTATGGGGATGCGCTCCGAAGCACTCTCTAAAGCTTCTGGACACTATCCAGAAGAGAGCAATTAGACTAATCAATACGACTAACCTCACAAAGGACCTCGACAGCCTGGAACATCGAAGAAGGGTGGCTGACCTGTCCATGTTTTACAGATTCTATCACGGAAGATGCTCGAATGAGCTCTCCCAGATAATAATACCAAAGGCCGTCCGAACAAGGAACACTAGAGGCTCTGCGAGCTCATCCTTACCAGGTCGGAGTCCCTACTCCCCGAGCCAGTCTCCTCCAGCTTTCCATTTTTGGAGAACTTCGACGCTGTGGATTGAGCTGCCGGGGAATTTGTTTTCCGACAGCTACAACCTGCAGCGTTTCAAATCTAACGTGCACCGACACTTATCCTCTCGCAGCGCTTTTACAGCGCCATAGGCCATAGGTTTTCAGCCCTTGCGGGAGGCTGGTGATTAAGAAACTAATCGAACCGATCAATTGTCAGACGATTCAATTTATTAAGAGTTTAATGTTCACTGTGTGTTGGCGTTCCTCCAAAACCGCATTATTTTTAATATAATATAATCAGTCTTTCTCCTCCTATAATATATTAGACAGGATGTTGTTATTCGTGGCATGACGTAAGCCTTTACTCCTAAAATGCTGTATATATAAAAATCCATTCGTTTTATGTAATAGCCACGCACACATACCAACAGTTGGCTTATCTCTCGTGTTCGATTTATTTATAAGAATGACTTAATAATATTTTGTTTTCATTCGTGCATTCACAGATGAAATTTCATCTCGTTTTTCCACTGACTGTACTAGGTTTTAGCAATCATATTTCTCACTACATCAGTGGCGTAACTTCAAATTCGGGGCCCCCCGCAAGATACTTCTCGGGGCCCCCTGCAAGAAATTTTCCGTGGCCTCTTTCTTTATATTTTATGTATATAGACAGGGTGAGTCTAAAGTTGATTTTTTTAAATGTGCATAGAAGTCGCTAAAATAAATAACTTTTTCAAATAACTTTTATCGAAAACTGCAAAATAAGCGAGATACAGAATCAAAAAAAGTAAGTCTAAACCATGGTCTGGACTTGCGTATTAAGACGTACCTAGACTCTATTCTATAAGTATGTTTAGTCTTTTGCTCGAATTTTTGTCTTATCATCAGGCATTGTACCTGTCAATTAGTGCACTAGTTCACTTTCAGTTTTAAATTGGTAAATCCTAAAATTTGCGTGTATAATAATTTGTCGCTTTTTAAAATTAACAAATTTAAACAGAAAGTGATTGCTGCATTATCTGACATGTGCAATACCTAATAGATAAGACAAAAATCCAAACAAAAAAAAACTAAACATAAACAGACTAGGGTAGGTACGTCTTGATACAAAAGCCTAGATTTACAATTTTTATTTTGGAACTCGCTTATTTTTCAGTTTTCTGAAAAAAAAATATACGGAAAACTAGTTTACTTCAATGGCTTATATACACAGTTAAAAAAAGTATCAACATAGGACTCACCCTGTAGATATTAAAGAGAAAATCTTGGGGTTGTAGCCAAAATTTTGAAAAGAATCACGGGTCACTGCATAAAGGAAACTGCCAAGCTTTCGGCAATGTTTATTGCCATCTTCGGGGCTTTAACATTGAGGTTTGCTCGCAAAAAAAAGACAGAAATGTGCAATGGGTCACAGATTTTTCAAATGCAAGTCAAACAATTTTTGGCTAACTCGGTGTCTTCCACAACCTTGACGTATTTTTCCATTTACTGCAAATACTGCGCCAATTTTTAGGGTTTGTTTTAAAAAGCTATATACTGTCCCACATTTTCAACGATAGGTATGTATCATGGGGTTCATAGGTAATTTTTGTATAACATACTAACAACAAGGAAAGCGGCCTTTTAATTTAGTATCTACTTTTTTGTCGCACAAAGGATGGCGCTTGAGGATCCTGGGCCTCCAAGACTACGGGGCCCCCAAAACGACGGGGCCTCCCCCCGCAGCTGCGGGCCCTTAGTTACGCCACTGACTAAATCATTCATGACTGACAAACTATATGGTAAATCAGGCACGTATCTAGGATTTAGTTTTGGGGGGTTCAGATTAGGGTT
Source organism: Callosobruchus maculatus (assembly GCA_951848785.1). Classification (NCBI taxonomy): domain Eukaryota; kingdom Metazoa; phylum Arthropoda; class Insecta; order Coleoptera; family Chrysomelidae; genus Callosobruchus; species Callosobruchus maculatus. The sequence continues at coordinate 1,353,648 of CATOUR010000127.1, forward strand.
GGCAACTGTCTAAATTTTTGACCTGGGACGACTTCAAATGCCCCGCGGGGCGGGGGGGGGGGGGGTCCGGACCCCTGGACCCGTCCTGTAGTAAATAAATGATAAATAGAAAAATTGTGAAATGCAGAGAATCAGAATAGTAATAAGTATAGTTTAAAAACACTGAAAAGACACGCTTTTAAAGAACATCAATCTAAAAAGTTAAAAATAAGCTTAAAACAATAATATTGTATGTATGTATGTATGTATTATTGTTCGTAAGTGTCGGGCACTCGATTTACAAGAAATGTGGCTTAAAGCACCCACGCTTTTTTCACCATAATACTAGTATTTTCCGTTCATTATTGTTTTAAGCTTATTTTTAAATTTTTAGTTCGATGTTCCTTAAAAGCGTGTTTTTTAAAGTATACTTATTTTTAATTTTTTAGTTTTAGTTTGGTTTTAGTTTTTAAAGATGCTCTCATAGGTTTTTTCAAACTGTATTTCATTGATGAAATGATTAGGTTACGAAATGATAACAAACTAGCGCTCCCGACAGGTATCGTTCTGATTACAGCGCTACCTGCCGGATATAATCTAAACTTAAGATGGCGCCCAGAGTTCCGCACCGTCAGTTGTAGGTGGCTATGCACGAAACCAAGTCGGCACATGACACGTTACAGTTTAAGACGACAGATGGCGCAGTGTTGCAGTTACTGCCTGACAAAGTTCAACAACTATCTTTTTAGGAGCATGGAATAAATATATCTGACGTAGGCAGTTATGCCAACTAAATGGATTTTTCGTTATTCGGTAGATGTAACAAATTGCTTGGTGAATAGAGATGGAATAGCCAACTTGGTTTTAATTCAAAAGAGTGTTACAAGTTCCCAAACCCACAAAATATGACTAGGCCAAACTCTCCCGGGAACCCGGGATCATTAGTAAACTAAAAAAAGTTCACAAAACAAGGATTTTTTTTTCAATTTATTTCCCACACCTTAGGTGAGGGGTGTCGTTTATCATATCATTATTCTGTTTTTCCAAATTTCTCTCTTATGTAATATTTGATGTAACCTCTGTGTAACTCTTCGTATAGGCCAAACTGGGTGTGGAGTAAGTCCTGAGACCTATATTGAGGGGGACAATAATAACTTTGTTTTGTTTCCAGAGTTGTTTTATTTCTATGACAAGGTCTGTGTATTTAGATAGCTTCCCAGCATAGGTGTTTCATTCTTATCATTAGGAATAGCAATATCTATTAAATAAGTAACTTCGTCTGCCTCTGATTGTAAAACTATCGGCCTAAGGGACAATTATGTCTGTAGGTATTTCAACGTTCCAGTTGGTTTGATTTGTTTACGAGTACTGATGTCGGTGTGCAATTATAATATGGATCTGTATTTTCTGTATATTGTTTGTTATGGCTGGTGCTTGGTGAATGTCTTTGGTTGTAGAGTTGTTTAGCTGTGTACTCGGTTCCAGCGAGTGTTTTGGGATACGCTTATAATGTGTTCTATTGTTTCCTTCTGTTGGTATCATTTTCTGGACTTATCGTCCGTTCTTGTTATGGATCTTTAATGGACTAGTATTATGAAGTTGAAGGTAGCATTTTCGCATGCAGGACGTTGTATGGCACACATAAATAGTCGCAAAGGAGACTTCAGTTACTTTTTTTTAACCCTTAGTATCTTAATAGAATGGTTTTGAAATCCAGGAACTGAAATTTAAATGCAACCAACAGTTGCAAAGCGCGGATTGGATCATGCGGTCAGTGTTGCCAAACGTATCCTACCACTTTCTACTTTACTCATTTTTATTTCTAATGCGAATGGTTAATCTGAGGAAACTTCAATAGAAATACAAGGAAAGGGCAAACAGATTATAGAAAACTAATGAAAATTGAAAACGATTACAGCGGAGGCCAGAAACTCAAAACATAAAGATGGGGTTAGGTTTAGGTTAGGCAAAAAAGGCGGACTGTTGACAATACGGTGACACTGACAGCATAGAACGAATGGTACTGTATCGTACATGTGAATAATTGTGATGTTTTTTTAACATGACAGAACATTGCGTTTCATTTAAATTGCAATTTGGGATTTCAAATCAACTTTAGTTAAGCTTATCTATGTTCGTGCTCTAGTTTGTTAACCTTTCCATTTTAACTCGACGCCCAAAAAGCGGCTGGAAGCTGGTGAAAAAGACAGTGACAAGTGGTTTGGTGATTGATTTCAAAGTGCTTTGTATGATTGTTCGTGGAAACTTTTTCCATGCTTCCACTTAGTAGTGAGGGTAAGTCGGCATTGTGTGGCAACATAGCACACATCTACGTCTTCTGATTGGCTAATTTGATTTTAATCCCGTGACATTACGCGACTAGAAAAATTCAAATATTTTGCTTTTTTTCTCGCTATCTCACGCTCAAAAAATTGGGGAAAAATGGCAAGCTTCTCATGGCATGCTCTATCAAAAACAATAATAAACAAAAAAGATGATAGTAGTCCATTACGTATTTCTTGTAGTTTCGTGTCTCAATCACTTGGTCCTGGATAGCAAGCACAAAACTTTCCGTTTCTGTAGAGCTGGGCATCCTGCAGCCAACTATATCTCTGATTTTCTCGTATACTACGGTATCTATATGCGTGTCATGAAGTGCTTTCTGTGACCAGGTGTTTATTTTTTCTTGTTGTGATTGTAGATGATTTTGTGCGTCTGCTGCATGGCTTAGACAAGGGAGGGTGATAGGTGTATGGTTTTGTCCATTTTTACTATTGCTTTATGTATTAGGTATTATTCGTCTTTTGTGAAGTGACTGTGTCCTTTGGTGGCCAATAATCTATAGAAATCGAACATTTACATTTTACTTTTTGTCAGTACAAAACTTTGGATAATAGCCATTAAAGCGATAAAGAAGAGCAAACTTGAATAAAATGGTCAACTCACCAGCCCTGAAGATTTCATGGCAGCCATCGCATCTGGAAGCAAACTGTTGATCGTAGCAGCTGCCGCAGTAGATACGATCGCCTTTTGATCCGAACTGTTTGTCTACAAGAGATTCTCCACATGTAGTGCAGTTGAAGCAGGCTTCATGCCAATGTTTGTCCTTGTACGATAGATCCTGCAACGCATCAGATACTGTTATACACGATTGGCAACGTTGGATTTGGGGTGCCAAATCTCCAATGCAATAACAGGAAGCTATCAGTTAACAAGAGACACCGAACCTCTCATACATCCTACATGCTCACTACATTTACAGCCAGGTGCATCTTTCGGTAGGGCGCGTTGGTGTCCCTATTCAAAGCATGTTACCAGGTTGTGAGTATGCTTGCAGCAGGATTTTGACATGAAAATCGCTATATAACGCCAATCTTTGGCATGCCAGAAATCGTGACTTCGCGGTTGTGAATGTGAAAATGTGAGGGTAACCTCTGATCTACGGAACTGCAAAAATGTCAAACTGAAATTATCCTATAATTAGCCTAAAGTCAAGGTCACATTTATTGTAGAAACTAAGGGCTGTTGTGGTCCTCTCGGACTTCCGGGCCGCTTTAAAGGTCTTGGACTCCTGGAGGAAATTATATAAAAACTGATGGTATAAAACTGTTACAATACTCTCAGCTTATTAGCTTCACGCAACGTTGTAAGGGCCGTATTCATTCTCGTCTCTAGAGTAATACTTAAGGTTCCCTTAAGTAATACTCAAGGGATACTTAAGGAACCCTCAAGTGTGACTTTTCTTGTGTATCTGTTTCCTAGACAATATCTACGCCTGCCTTTTGATTTTTCTGTTATCTCTTTTTTTGTGCCAGTAGAAATAGGTAAATGATTTCAAATTACAATAATCAAAGGTCGAACAATTTTACTTGTCTGCTCTCTCTCCTTGAAGAGTCACTATAGTCAAAGTGTCAATTGCAAAATAACTGGTAATATCACCGCATAATGCGACTAGCCGTTATTTTTGAGGGGAAAACCAATGAAATGGAAGTTAGAAATAACCAAAAGTCGCCAACTAACTATGTGTTTTGCGCCACCAGAAGTCGCCAATCTGCCATCTACGATTTTTGGTCGCTAACTCGGTTTTGATATCGCCATTTTGGCAGAAAATCATCACACTTGGCAACTTTAAAAACGCGTCAACTAAAGAATGGAAGTGGGAGGTAGGGGGGTTGTGTTTTCTGTTCAACCTGTTCAACCTGTTAAAGGCTATCGGCTATCTGCCTCGGATGCGTTTACATCTGCATTCTAGATCCCGGCTTGCCAATCGTGTATATGTGGATTGGAACCTACGATAATTTACAAATTGTATACACTTCGATTCATTAAAAAACCTATTTCGAGACATTACTTTTACGATTTGAAAAAACTTGGATTTGAAAATTCCGAGGCCAATTTCATTGTTCCGTTAAAATTCTATCGAAAACACAAACATACACCCAAAGTTGTAATAGGATGCGTGATACGCACCTACCTGCATTTGTGTGTATGAATCATTGCAAATTTGTCTGTTATCATAAAATTTTGGATTTCCCGATAATTGTTATACTCTTTTGACAACAAGGCGAAATTTGAAAGTCGGTCTTCGCTTGTTAAATTTCTCGTAAAAAATGTTACGTTACGTTTTAGTATTGAGAAACTTCGTTCAGCTGGAGCACTTGTCGCTGGATAGGTGAAACCAATTCACACAACTTGACAACTTCACATAGAGATGTATATAAACCTGTTGTTTTCAGAAACTCTAGCATATTGAAAGATGTTTCTTTATCACTAAGTTCACCTGATTCATACACGACTTGAGAATGCGAAGCAATAATGTCAAAAAAATGTAATATAATATAGTAATTTAATTTAAGTCAATTGAAAGAAAGACTGTCGGAAAATGAATTGTAGTTATTAAAATTGCATAACTCAACAAATTTTGATTCATTGAAATTTCGTCAATACAACGTTGGAAATGCACTTAATTAAATCGTTCAGAATTTGGTTTGAAGTGTACCTCGAAAAACAGTTGATTCATTTAAATGGCTTTGATTGTTATATCGTAGCTCCCTAAAAATCTAAGAGATCAAGATAATTTCCCCGATTAGCGGACATACTTGTGTCATTATGGCCCCTAAGACTCAATACATGCTCCCCCAGAAAACAAGTAGCATCTATCAGGCGTTTCAAGATATCTCTGTTTTTTTCACACGTTCATTATACAACTTTCTTCTTGAAAGTTTTGACTAGAAAATCCCTTTTTTAATAACACACATACAACACAAACACAGTCTAAACTATTGTCCGCACTAGCAGAAGCAGAAGATTGTTCTTCTTGAACCTCCATTACAAACGAAACACTAAGTTATATCCAAAAAATAGAATATTTCCTATAAAATCGCAAGAGAATACGTCTTGATATAGTCGCGGAAGGCGGCGAAAAGATCGCTGCCCAGCGTAGGAACAGTGCTTGGCTGCTCGATTCAATTTAACAGCAAGATCAATAACTCCTACATTGAGGAGAGACGCGACCGACAGTGGTCTCAAAGCACGCAACCATGCAGTAAAAGGCTAATTAAATTTACTACGTTTACGTCGGGTTTCGAATAAATAATTCTGACAAATTAATCTTTCGTTGTACAAGAATTGTTAATATAGTAATTTTTGTGATACTTTTGAAGAAATAGCTGATCTGGATCATATATTTTTTAACTGTTCCAAATATCAATGTCAGACAACGAGGCTTAGGGAAACGTTGCAACAACATAAGGTGGCACAGCCATATAATATTTTACATCTCCTTTCCAGTAATAACAAGATTTTTGACGATTTATTGCTTTTTGTAGAGGAATCAAAAATTAGTTTGTAAATAGGTTAGTTTTGTTTCCTTTGTGTCTTTCCCTGTGTGATACCCTCCCAACCGTGGTCTACTTATAGTAATGTCTATATATTAATGCCCTGTCCGACCCCTGGGCGAGAAGAGTGAGACCTATGTCCTTCCCTGAGTGAAGAACTATTTAGAATCATAGCCCTTGAAAAGATGCTACCTGTGATAACAAATAAAAGTAGCCATACCGATAATGTTAGCTAGACTTTTTGCAAACTTAGTTTCTGGCTGCATGGCATTGTCCTAAAGCCAAAAAAAAGAATTGTTAATGTTTAACTACTTATTTTTTGTCTTAAATATAGTTTAGGGAGCGGTGTTTCTCCGCTTCCATGGACTGTACGCCAATGTTTCAGTGCACTGAAAAATATTCAGTGACACCTTTTAAGCGCGGTGGAAAGGGAATTAAATGGACCAAAATGTCAAAATTAGTGCTGTGGAAGGTTTGCCTTAAGTGATATTTCTTACCTTTGAATCAATGCCGATGATCCTGCTGCACTTCTCGCAGGCGTTTGCGAAGACGGATTCGTAACATGAGACGCAGTACGGATGGTCGTCCCTGAGCACGTATCGCTGGCCAGTCAGGCTCTCGTCGCACTGCCAACAGCAGAAGTGCTGTCCGTGCCAGTCCTTGTTCATAGCCTTTGTGTATTCCCCACTGAAAATCAGCTGCAATCAAAAGAAACACTATGTAATCATTTACTCTCTGCAAGCCAAGCGGTCTGGTGTATGGACTGCTTTAAAGCGTCGATGACACGGGGCTAGTTTACGAGCTACAAGCCAGATAGTTTGCTAGCAGCTTGTAAACTAGCCCCCCCCCCGTGTCATCGGCTGTGAGAGTGGAAAGTTCTGTGTGTCATCGACACTCGCTAGCTTTCAAACTCGCCGACTAGCGGCTCGCAAACTAGCTCCGTGTCATCGACGCTTAAGGCTAAACAAGATTCGGCAGCCCAAAAGGTCACGCCTGCTTTAAACAGCTTATTATCCTCTTGTAGTTTAATAAATTTAGAAAAATCCTTTAAAAAAAAACTTTTATTTAAATGCTCTAAAAAGAAGAAAATAAAATTTTCTATTAAAATTTGAACTATCAACTTATAGCCTCATTATACACAATTTATATGATCATAAAGTCTTGTCGCGAGGTTTGCGTAAGTACCTATCAGTATTTAATTAAACCGAAATTAAAAAAATTAGAGCAGCAGATTAAGTTACTCAATTAGATAGGTACTAGTTTATTTGCACAAGTAAATCGCGCGAAACGCTTATATGATCATATAAATTGTGTATAATGAGGCTAGAAGTTGAGAGTTAAAATTTTAATGAACATTTTATTTTCCTCTTTTTAGAGCATTTAAATAGAAGCTTTTTTAAAAAAGGTTTTTCTTTTGATTTATTTTGTAATTTTTAGTTATCGCTGGCTAGGTTTCTCAGTCTGTTCATCTCATTCAAGCCATTATTGTTGTAAGGTCATTTACCGGTTAATTTTAAGTAGTCTAGCTCTTCAATACGGAAACCTTCTAATGATTTTAGCCTACTAAGGCGACGTACACTTGACCAGCAGCAAAAGGCTTCGAGGCTAAGAAAAACAACGGCGTGGTCAACTTCAACAGTCAGCCATGTCGAATTAAGAGTGATGCCAGAATATTTTTCTAATAATTGTTATTCTCTGCAAGCTCTTTCATTTGATACCCATATTGTATTTTGGATGGTTTGCCATATTCGATTTAGAATGACGTCAGATTATTTTTCAAGTTACCCTCAACAAGTCCTTTCATTTGATACCCACATTGTAGAAGTGCTTGAAAAAAATATGCCGCCATTTTCTAAATGAAAATTTGGAAAACATGCCGGAAAATTTACCACTGGAGTTTTTAAGAATAATGTGGCTACAGTTTAATGGAGCGAATGCTCAATTTAGTATTGGAGGTCGAATCACTTTGAATGAAACGTTTCCTGCCCATTGTTTCGTCTGCGAGCCACGCCATCTATGATTTTTGCAATTCTTACGCGCCATCAAGGAATATTTACGTAAGTATCTTGAAAACCATCAAGGATAGAGCCTCATATTCCTAGATAAAGGTGCAAGAGAATTTAATTTCGCATCCACTGATGTGAAACTTGAAACTGTGAAACTATGTTTCTTGCTTGTTTTAAAATCGAAAACGGCATCTTTCTGTCGTACTTAGTTTCCGAGATATTAATACATTTTTTGTAAAGTAAACGTCAAATTTTATAAAGATTGCTGTTTAACTTTGAAAATAAGCTTCGTAAATATAAACTATAGTTAACAAACTGGACCTAAAAATCGACGCTGAATTCAAAAACGTAGTAATATACAGGGTGTTCTATCTAAAATAATGAAGTTGATACCTATTTCTGGTATATCCGGATGTCCGCCATCTTTGAAAGATTTTCTACAAGTAGACCATTTGAAAATAAACCTTTTTTATTGAAGCCATTTTCTTATAATTTAAACGGTAAAGTCGCTAGAGAGCACCGTGTGCCCTGTAGATAAAAAGAATGTATAAAACTTTACAAGATTATCAATATACTTTGCAACTTTTTTAAAGTCTTAAGCAAATGTCATAAAAGAATAGTACTCATTTGACTCTAGCGCAGTGAAATTTAGCTTAGTTAGTAATGATTTTGTGCAGTCAGTGGTCTATCCAAAAATATCCGATTTTGATTCAGTTACAGCATTCAAACAGTTCAGTGCTTACAGCGATTTTATAAATCCGATGTTGATGTAATTTCTGGCATACTTCCACAGATTATAAATATAACTTTTAGGTACGAGACATGCGTTGGAGAAAATGAGTGCGAGCATTTATACGAATTCTAAAATTACTGAGAAATGTATAGCTACAACTTACCACAACTCAATTGCATGCGAATGTCACAATGTTGGAATATTAGATTATCCAACTGCTTATAAGACATTTAAATATAATTCATAATGTATCTTGTATTAAACATTATATAGTTAGTAGGTGTAAGGTACATAATATAAATCTTGCCTCCCCTAGAACTATGAATAAAGACGTTGATCATTAATATTATAAACATGGGAAAAAGTTTACATAAACATACAAAAAAGGTTATATAAACATACTTTTAACAATGTGTCGTTTCTGAGTATACGTATACGTATACAAGGTGTTCTATGACGAGTGGAAGATACGTTAGGAGAACACTGTACAACTCATTTCCAACAAAAAAAGTCGTATAAAGTAGGATTCAAGTTGCAACTGTTTCAGAGATATTTAATTTTTATTCATTTATTTTAAAGACGCGCTTCTTATTGATGACTGGTTACAGTATTCTTTACTTTAATAAATTATACCAGTTACAACTATTTAAGATAACCACAGGAAACAACATATATATTATTACAATTAATCATAACCCTGCCTTACATGACACACGCCAACTATGTCTTTACTGAAAACGATTCAGCAGACCAAAATTCATTTTCTTGTAAAGTTCAAGTATGCATATAATTAAAAAGTAGCTTCTTTAACTACAAACTAAATTTTATAGTGCAGTTTTATAGGGCCGAATATGCTTTACTTGTAGATATTTTTTCTGTATTTTGCTGAAATTTTGGTTTTAAGCTTAAGGGCATACATTCACAAAAAGCATCAGGCACAAACTACCAGAAGTAGTTTTTCGTCACTTCAAACTCTTCTAATGAGTCAGGTCCTGATCAAAATCGTTTTGGTAGCTATCGAACGAGGCTCTATAATTTTCATTTGATTACTACTACGGTGCGCTAACGTGCGAAAAACTCACCCAAACAAATATATTCGCAGAGACAATTATTACCTGTAGCGAACATTAAAATACTATGATGGAATCTGCTCAACATCCAAATGCACCCGAATCTTCCACATCAGCTCAAACCTACTCAAAAGTACTAACGCACAATACATTTAAATATCCGAAAAAAAATGAAGCTATAATTTTCAACTCCAGTGATGCAACGAGATTACAAGACTACCTATTTAAACTAGGTCTAATAGACAATCCCAAAAATATATTGTTCTGTTCAAGGATTTCTGATAACAGAATATGAATATACCTCTCCAGTAAAAGTCTAGTTGATGCATTTCTCGAAGATTCTGCACAAGTAGAAGTGAATGGTGAAATCATAAACGCACGGAGATTAATCACACCATCAGATCGACTAGTAATTTCAAACGTGTGCCCCACAGTTCCGCACACAGTCCTAAGCGAAAAACTACTACAGCTAGGTTTAAAACTGGTCTCGCCAATTATATTTCTTAGAATCGGAGCTCCACTTCCAGAGTTTAGCCATATATTGAGCTTTAGGAGGCAGGTATATATGGAATCCAACCAAACATCTACAAATCTTCCAGAATCACTAGAAATAATACATCAAAGCATCACTTATCGCATTTTTCTATCGCTTGATAGCCAAAAATGCTTCAAGTGTAATAAAGAAGGACCTATAGCTTTTCAATGCCCCACGCTTTCTCAGATACAAACAAGCCCTTTGAAAACTACAATCCAGACCAATAACCAACAAGAAACGATCATCTCACAACAGAAAAATGAACAGCAAACAAGTCTTATACCAAGTCATTCAACAGTACCACCTCAAAATATCATCAGCGATACAAGCATCATCTATAATCCAAACAATTTGTGCTATAAATGAATCTTCCGGACCTGGAAATCAAACTTATGTACCTTTATCTGGAGGTCAAAGCCACATTGGAGAAAGATAAATTCTACGTCAACCTACACCCACACCACAGATTTTAACCTGCAACAAAGGTATGAGCATAGAAATCAACACATCCAAACGAAATTTCTCAGAAGCAATTTCGCCAACCACTCCAACACATGATCTAACATCATATATCACAAACCCTCCCATATTTTCAACCCCCAGAACCACAAGAACAAAGAAACTATAACCAGATTCACAACCTTTGTTTATTCCCGAAGAAGCTTTACAAGCCGCCAAACTGTTTATAGACGCCCAGAAACATCCTCTTACTTTGAATAGCGACCAGTTCAAAAGCCTCCTAGAAAATACCCACGGAACAAAAGATAATTATAGGGCATTGTAATCAAAGACTACACTGACGACATTAAAAGCACTGAACAAATTCAAAAGATTCAAAACCGCTGAGAACCTAATAGACCTGAAACATAAAAAAGCACGTGCAAAACTAATAAAAGAATCAAAAAGACAGTTTGTTAGCACCGTAACCAGTTCAACACCAATGACTACAGTCTGGAAAAAGATTAAAAGTATCGGTAGAGCTAATTCGTACACACCAATCAAATGCCTGAAAGAACGAAATATAACACATATAACAGGTGAAGCAAAAGTGGAAGCGCTCAGTGAAACTTACCATAAAAATTCCAGCAATGAAAGCTACAGTCAAGAATTCCTCAAACATAAAACAAATAGAGAAACAGCACCAGCACTAATACAGAATAACCAAGACCCTATAAATGCCGCAACTTCCGAGCATGAATTAGAAAAAGCTCAATGACCTAAAACAAACTTCAACAGGGCCAGACGACATTCCCACACTATTTCTGAAAAAACTCCCACCAGCAGCAAAACTACATTTACTAAGGATCTTTAACAAAATTTGGACGACGCACGTATTCCCAGACATATGGCGCCAAGCATTCATCATACCTATACTCAAACAAAACAAATCACAACTTGCACCCGAATCGCACCAATATCCTTGACATGTGCTATGTGCAAATTATTAGAGAAGATAATCAACAAAAGACTTTTATGGAGCTTAGAAAATAAACACCACTTGATAAACGAACAATCAGGCAGAACAGATCCACCATAGATAACATCAATGACCTTGAAACCCCCATACAAGATGCGTTTAATAACAAGCAGCACTACCTCGCAGTGTATTTTGACATGAAGAAAGCATTTGATACTACATGGAGGTATGATATTTTAACGACGCGCGACGGCTGCTTTCTCTGTACTCCAAGGAATCAAACTGGACGTAACTTTCACCGTTTTGCTTCACAATTCAATACAATATCACGGCTCAACAAACAATCAGCTGTCTTACTCAAGGTCTGGGGATGCTTTGCGCCGATCCCTTTGCGCATCGATATTTTGTGTAAGAGAGAGATAAATTTCAACAGCGGCGCGGCGGCACGGCAGGGTCATTGCTATCTACATAGAATATGAGTATAGAGATAAATAACATAGAGCACAGCGCAAATCTAGTACTTTATGGGAGATAACCATTAAGGACAACATAAACTTTATGTTATCTTTAATGTTTACCTTCCTTTTACACCGCTTAGGTTGAATATTATTTCTTAATTCTGCCCTGTGCCCTGTTGTACAACTTTTTCTACTCCGCCCATGTCAGAGCGAATGAAACTATCCCAAAATGGCGTCGCTGACGTCAGATATTTGCAACAAAGGAACCGACCGTGAGTAAGACAGCTGATTGTTTGTTGAGCCGTGACAATATCTCTTAACCTTATCTCAACTTAACTTCTCTCAAGTACAACTCAACTCAACTGCTACTCCCGCCACGCTGCTCGTGGCGCCTTATATACACTTCATGGAACCATCTAGAGAATTCAAGACATTCCGATGACATTCTAGAATGCCCATCCATCTTTCCCGAAAACTCCAGATGATTTGATGACGTTTACACGTCAAAGATGTAACCTAACACTTTGCCTTTACATCATGCATGACAACTAATACACAATACACGCGCAATACACCAGTAGTATAATATACAGTATGTTACATTCTTCCCTCCTTAGCGTTCGGCGTCCTAGACAAACGACTTCGATTCTTGTATCACCACAGATATCGGTATAGTTGACTTCGGTTTTCCACTTCCTGTACATAACGTGTAGACCAAGTCATTGAGGCGCTTCGTCACCAAGTAGGATGCCTCCAAATGATGTTGAAGCTTCGGACATCTACTCTTCTTTCCGTCGTGTGTTGTAAGGCCATACCAGATCGTCTTGTAAGTGCGATATCCTTTGCTCAACTGGTGATTCTCATTTTCAGTTCCAGCAGCGTTCTCTTTTTCAACTCTGCTATCATCCTCTTCAGTTTCGCCTTTTCGTCTTGACGGCTGTCAACCCTCGACACTTCCTTCTCGTCACTCAGGTTGCTCTCCAGTTCCTCCGTGAGCCTGCTGAATTTGTCTTCCAGTTGCGCACTCCTGCTCTTCTGCTTACCATCCTCGCTCCTGAGTTGCGCGGTGTGATCAGAGCCTTATGACGCGTCCTTGAGCGCAAAGTCACGCTCTGTTCCTATCTTCGCGTTTTCTCTCTCCTGTTGCGCCAATCTTTGCTTTAACTTTACATTGTCATCTTGTATCGCTGACCTTCCGGACTCTCCTTTCTTTGCTTCCACAATGACCTTTTGCAGTCCCATCTTCAGCCCATCGATCTCACTTTCCACCTGCGCAATCTTCTGCTTCATCTTATTATTCTCATCCTCCAACTGCTTCGTCCCGGAGCTACCAACCTGTGCTTCAGGCAATTCATCCTGCAGCTCCTTCTTAAGTCGAGCTTTCTCATTTTTCAAATTCTCCAGCTGCTGTTTCATCTTATTTTCAACGTCCCTTGCGTTACACAAACCATCCATGACATGACCTTGCACTTGCTGGAGCTGTTCCTCAACTTTTTTTTGTGATGTCTCTATTGCACTAATACGCTGATCTTGATTTTCTAATGCCTGACTCACGGCTTGCCCCTGCTCCTCCAGTCTAGCCATCACCAGTTCCTGTCCACTATTCAAGTCACTATTCAAACCTGCAACTGCCTCATCTTGGTGGCGCTTCTGGTCCTCGAGCCTAGCCATTTCCAGTTCCTGTCCACTCTTCAAACGTGCAACTGCCTCATCTTGATGAAGCTTTAGCTTTTCGTCAAGATTCACAACGGTTGTCTGATTGTCTAAGCTGGTTCTAATTTCGGCTGTTTGTCCTACGCTGTTTCTCATATCTGCCTTCATTTATTGTATCATAGCCATCACTGCACTCATTTCGGACGCCATAGCTCTGGTTACTGGCATCTTGTTTCCTTTTCCTGGCTTCATTCGATGGATAATCCCACACTCCTCACACCAATTGTCACGACGCGCGACGGTCGCTTTCTCTGTACTCCAAGGAATCAAACTGGACGTAGCTTTCACCGTTTTACAACCCAATACAATATCTCTTAATCTTATCTCAACTTAACTTCTCTCAAACGCAACTCAACTCAACTACTACTTCCGCCACGCTACTCGTGGCGCCTTATATACACTTCATCGAACGATCTAGAGAATTCGAGACATTCCGATGGCATTCTAGAATGCCCATCCGTCATTGCCGGACACTCCAGATGATTCAATGTCGTTTACACGTCAAAGATCTAACCTAACACTTTGACTTTACATCATGCATGACAACTAATACACAATACACCAATACCATCATATACAGTATGTTACAATACTATCTCAAAATAACAATCATGGGGCTACGACGGAAACGTAATCGCTTTTATTTCCAATTTCCTGAAATGTAGAAGCTATTAAGTTCGCTCAAACGGAGTCTTGTCAAAGCCCGGATCACAAGAAAATGACATTCCTCGGGGGTTAGTTATTAGTCCAACACTGTTTTTGATTGCGCTCAATGATATCATATACGAAATAGAAAAACCAGTCCAGGTACGATTATAAGCGAATAATAGTATTTGTAAGAGGCAGAAACCTAACAACTAACACACACCTGATACAAAACACAATAAATAAGCTAGAGCACTGGTCAGCGTGTTTTGGATTAGCGTTCTCACCAGAAAAGACTAAATACATCATTTTTTCAAAGAAAAGGACAGATGATAGAGTATCACTAAATCTGAACAAAACAAATCTTGAACAAACGTCGGACATAAAATTCCTAGGTCTCATATTTGAGAGTCAGCTCGCATGGAAGAAACACATTGCATTCTTAATCATATCTTAATCTTAATACCTAGATAACAAGCACTGGGGAGCCGAAGGAGGATCTCTCATGAGTATATACCGGTCACTGATAAGATCGAAAATTGATTATGGCCAGCGTCATTTACGCTCCAGCTAGGCACTCCACTCTTAAGCCACTAGACAGCATACTTCACAGAGCACTTCGATTGATACTGGGAGCATACATAACAACACCCATACGAAGCTTGTATTGTGAATCCGGAGAACTATCCCTGAACGACAGAAGAACAATGTTAAGTCTAGCATACGCCGCCAAAATCGCTTCAAATAAGAATACTGACTCACACAAGGATTCCCCAAATCAACGCAGGCATTCGAATGGACCATTCCAATATCATTCACGGAAAGCCATTCCAACAGAGAAGTTCCTACTACTTGAGAAAACTGGGAGATCCTGTCCTGCCCACCGTGACCCTTAGGAGCAGTGATATGGATATCCCACCTTGGACTGTACACAGGCCAAATGTAAATGAAGAGCTCACAAAACTAAATGAAGCAGATACTCCATCACCAGTGATAATACAAAACTTCCAGGAAATAATTCACAAGTATACAAACTACAAAGAAATATATACAGATGCATCAAAGATAGACAACAGAATAGGTTTAGCTGTTGTGACATCTACCACTACACTCACAGTCAAATTACCAGATGCAGCTACAATTCTGACGGGAGAGTTATATGCAATACTAGAAGAAGTGAGTGTGATATAGGGCAAGGACATCCACCAGTACTTGAATTATCAGTTATAAAACTGACTCATTAGCTCTCTCATACTCATCGAAAAGATATACAGGGTGGGCCAATAGTGCGTGGACGGAGGATTGTGGGCTTACTAAAAAATATTTCAAAAATCTGTCACTTGATCATGGTAGGGACCCTTGAGGGCTATAACGTAAAAATATTTACACTTAAATTTTGACGTTTATACAGGGTGATTCATATCAAACTTACATTTTTTTGAATGGAACCCCCTATATATTATTGCATATTTGGATTCCTTGGTCAATTCTAGTGTGACTTTATGTATCACACATGGAACTTTAAATGAACCGTTTAGGCGCAAATCACCATTTTTGGTATAAGTAGGTATCAGAAAAAAATTGAATATCGCAGCGATTATAAAACTTAGGAGGCCTTGACTTTGCGGTACGACTAAGCTTGAAATGCGTCACCTTAGGGCAGACAGCTAAATTTAAGTTCTTTTTGTACTTGGAGAAATCAGAGGATAAATTAAGGAAACTTCAATCACAGATAACTTGATTTTTTCAAATAGGAATGCCTATTTTGGTTTAAAGAATCAAATGTAAAATTTGATTACCTTTCTAACGATATAGCATTCTTGATATCAATCTTTTCTGGTTTTCATTTTATTTCAAATTTTCAGTCAAATCGGTGTTTTTCAACTTTCCTGCATGCAAGCGACCTAGCAGGCCATGAAAAATAAACAAAAGCCCGTTAATATGGAAGAAAGCAACTAACTTAGTAGAAAAATGCAAACTAACTAGATTAGCGAGGCAAGATTACGAAAATTCCTTACAACATATTAACTCTAACCAGAAACAAAAGCGGTAACAAGAACGTTCATTTTTCACAGCCTACTAGCTATTAGCCAATTTCCAAGGTCAGTAAAAAAATATCTAATCAAAGGAAAACTACTAGTGATTGTTGCTGGCAGTAGAATATCTATGTCTTCTGAATAAATTTTCACATTTAATGCTATAAAAAAGTAGCTATTTGCGTAAGTCAAAAGTAAATATACCTCTGACTGGAACCCTTCAAATTCTTCAGTAGGTACTTCTACTTATTAGCAAAATCGCGGAACATGAAACTAGAATTGCAGTCTGTTTGAATTGTAAAATATAAATTAGTTTGCAGAAAACTACATGAAATAATCACAATTACAACATAGCGTAATTAAAAAATTCTAGCAATTATTTCAATAGTTGTTCAGAATGCTCCAGTTGGAGATATCTTTACTTTTGACTTAACTAAATGGAAATGACTATTTTTTTATCCCATTAAATGTGAAATTTCATTCCAAACATGTTAGACTGTAAGCAAAAATCGCTGGTGGTTTTCCTTTTGTTTCAAAATTTTTAATCGTTTTGGAAAGCTGTCAAGCTCTAGTAGACCTCAATAGCTGGTAGGCTGTGGAAAACAAATATTTCTGTCATACCCCAGCTACTCATTGACATTAGATATCTTGCCGCTGTTGTTTCCGGTTACAGCTAATATGTTGTAAGGAATTTTCATAATCTTACCTTGTTGCTCTAGTTAGTTTGCATCTTTCTACTAAGTTAGTTGTTCTCTTCCATATTAACGAGCTTTTGTTTATTTTTCGTGGGCTGCTAGGTTGCTTGCACGCAGGAAAATTGAAAAACACCGATTTGACTGAAAATTTGAAATAAAATGAAAACCAAAAAAGATTGATATCAAGAATGCTATATCGTTAGAAAGGTAATCAAATTCTACATTTGATTCTTTAAACCAAAATATGCATTTCCATTTGAAAAAATCAAGTTATCTGTGATTGAAGTTTCCTTAATTAATCTACTGATTTCTCCAAGTACAAAAAGAATTCAAATTTAGCCGTCTGACCTTAGGTGACGCATTTCATGCTTAGTCGTACCGCAAAGTCACGGCCTTCTAAGTTTTATAATCGCTGCGATATTCAATTTTTTTCTGATACCTACTTATACCAAAAATGGTGATTTGCGCCTAAACGTTTCATTTAAAGTTCCATCTGTGATACATAAAGTCACACTAGAATTGACCAAGGAATCCAAATATGCAATAATATATAGGGGGTTCCATTCAAAAAAATGTAAGTTTGATATGAATCACCCTGTATAAACGTCAAAATTTGAGTGAAAATATTTTTACGTTATAGCCCTCAAGGGTCCCGACCACGACCAAGTGACAGATTTTTGAAATATTTTTTAGTAAGCCCACAATTCTCCGTCCACGCACTATTGGCCCACCCTGTATAGAAACAATCATCTGGTACGTGAAATCAAACAAATCCTACACACGTCACATTTGGAAACTCATGATGTAATTCTGATACGGGCTCCTTATGGCGGCATCAAAGGCAATGAGAAGTTTGACAGACACGCAAAAGCTGCTGCAAACCTGAGTAGTACGTCATCTGTTAGCATCCCAGCTTCTGACATCAAAACATATTTGAAAAACAAGTTCATCGACGCCTGAAACAACAATTGGCAGAACAATACGTCAAAGCTACTTGACTTGAAGCCTAAATTTGGTCCTATGGACTACAGCTACAACCAACAGACGACTTCTAACAACGATAGCCCTCTAGTCTCAGACTAGGACACACCAGGGCCACCCATGGTCCCCATGGATATATTACAACTCAAGAGCCAGAACCCCTGTGCGAAGTTTGTGAAGTAACATTGACTGTTAAACATATACTTGTAGAATGTCCCCTTGTAGAATATCATAGACTTGAATGTAATCTCATATCACAGACTTTGAACGACATTCTAGGACCGCATTGTCATGTACACAACTTAGTAAGATTTCTACATCTAACCAATGTATTTCATATTTATAAATTGTAATCTTAGCCATCGCCGCTGATGACCATAAAGTCGAAGCGGTTAAATAAAAAAAAACTCTTGTAATACGATTCTCAGACGAGACTACAGTGCTATGAAGGTATCCTCTGATGACAAATTTTATGCCTTTCCACACCGTGAAAAACAATAAACAAACGTATTATTACGCCGTATCTGAGAACCCGCACTTTGTTAGGGGTTCGTTTATATAAACTTTTTTTCATATTTGATAAATATACCTTCACCTCCGGAAGTTTATTGCCATGTTGATGTTTATAGATGATTTTCACAGTAGTATCATAGTTGAACTCCTGTGAGTAAATGTGGGTATAATTGCTAATAGCTAATCGAAACTAATCGTATTTGTAACTACCTTTTGTTTATACAGGGGTATGTGAGATGGCATGTCTTCATCAATCCATGTCAAGTGTCAAAGTGGAAGTGGCTGCTGCTTGACTTGTCTTGTGAGATAATCGACTGTGTGAGATCGCTGATATATCATTGAAGATGTTTAGAGAATATACACTAATATGTGGAGATCGTGCAGTCTATAAGATCAGATATATATTTTTTTAATGCAGACCAAGTTTACAGACTAAACACAAGTGGGGTCCCTAACTCCCCTAATAACTTGATTCAAGGATTAAAGCTAATAAGTTCACAGATAGTTTCAAGTGTTTTCTTGACCTGTTGTAGGGTGCGATTGCCCATGTTGAACCAAATTTTAAAAATTGTCCGTACGTGTGTGCCATTAAAAAATAAAATAAATTGATAATATAAAACAAATCTCTCAACCTTGAGGAACATTTTGAGAAGCATAAATTATTTTTATAGTTGTTAACAATAAGAGAAAGTCAAAATTAAGATGGTGTTACAAATGGTTCATTTTAGGCAACCAGGTTTTCAAATTGAACTCGTGGTCTCTTAAATTGAACTTGCCCTCAGATCTTGTTATAGTAGGGATAATACTTCTAGGAAAACAAATTAAACTGAACTAATGTCTCTTTAAGAAATGTTGGTAAGTACCAAAACATATTTTTTTTTCAAATAATTGCTAACTAAATGTGTAAGAAAATTCTGTACTGCAAGAGATGGACACTTGAATATTTTCTTTTTTGGTCCAACACCACACATTTTCCAATGAAACCAAGTGTGGTAGTGCAGGCACTGAATCATTTCAACTTGGTCTTCAGTCTTGCATTCACCTCAGAACCACGGAAGCTCTGGTTCAGTGTTGGTTCAGGAGCGTTAGAAGTTTTACGGGAAGTAACAAAAACGGCAAAGCTCCAATTTGGGAGACAGTTCAATATGGGCAACCGTACCCTAATATTTTGTTCGCCGTTATATTTGCCAATTTCCATGGCCATTAGATTTTAGAATAAAAAGAATTTACGCTTTAGTCTGTAAACTTTCAATTCGATATATTACACATGCAAAGCTCTTTCACGGCCGTCTCTAATTAACAGAGACGGCTGTGATTCTTTATTTTAAATTTAGTCGTATCTATGCATACCTCACTAATGTTTGCTGTCATTTGTAAGAAATCAAATCAAACTCAATTTTCAGAACTATTTTAGTTAGGTTATCATATACAAAAAAAATGTGCCAAAAACCCAAAAACGTCTCCAATATGTTGTGCAAGGTAATCATCATTTTTCATTTTCTTTTACGTAAACTCATTCTATTACCAATGGACTAGTATCATGGATTTGAAAACAGTGATTAAATCATTATAACCTCTTACTGAATACAAAAATAGGTGTACTGATGCATTCTCTTACTCTCTGCATCATTTTTTAACTAGTAATTCCATTTTCAAGTTTAAAAAAAGAATTCAAATTTAGCCAATCAGTGCGGAGCGTACGTCAGCAGCGCATTGTTGCCTCGTCAACTTTCAAATCGCGGTATTCACGCAATTTTCATGAAACAAACTACTTTTTGTAATTTGTCTTCCGTCAAGGGGATGCCCTGTGGGTTTCATCTCTTGACTGTGTAATGAAGAAAGGTTCTATGAGAGAAAACTTTACTTGTTGAATTGTGCTGTTGGTTGTCAAGTGAAGTTAATCCTAACCTTATAATTTTATGAATATCCTATCTCGAATCGAATCCTTTTGTGTCTTTAGCTATTGTGCGGTGAATGATTTATTCTGAGAATTTGAAAAGTACACATCATCTTCATACTTATCACACGTTGCCTTTACTGCCGTATTATCTCTACCTGCTAAACAACAAACCTTTCAACCAAGAGTATCAACCAGTTTAGTAAAGTCTGCTTCAATGGCCGCATATAATATATAATATATTTTATATTATAAAATTATGTATTTTTTCGACGGTATGCATTGAATATTGGATATTCAAGTTAGAACGGCAACACGGCACAGATACCCGTCTTCCGATTGGCTGTTCCCCCATCGGACCGTCACCTCAAGGACCTAGAGGAATTCAAATATTTTCCGCATTTTCTCCGCTCTCCCGTGCCCCAAAAAAATCGCGGAAAAATATATTTGGGAGGGGAGGTCCAAATTATGGGTGTCCCGTTCGGGGGGCGGGGGGGGGGGGGGCAGACTAAATTGCCATCTTAAATTTTCTCTTGTCGAGGAGGGGGGGGGGGGGGGGTGCAAAAATTTGTGGATTCTATTTTTTAGACGGCATTATATAACGTTTCGGGCGGGGTAAATACGTGCCTGATGTGAAGGTTCTTATGCCATACTCTCAGATCCAGTCATGGGAAAAATTCATGATACTAGTCCTTTGCAAAAGTACGTTAGTACATACATGCTAGCATCCAGCTTTCAAAACGATTTGCTCTTGAACCACAACAGTTTGGAAAATGGACTTTTTCGAAATCCAAACGTTATGAAAATATCTTGCAAACATTATCAAAAGAAAGTAACATAGCAAATTCTGGTGGATGAGCAACGTAGACAACTAGGAAAAGTATAATATTTTTCGTATTTGATCTGTATGTAGTGGTTAAGGTCATGTACTTATTTAGTTTGTCACCAAGTCAGTGAAAATGTTAATATAGGTCTATATAATAATGAATACTGTTGTTTGCGAAAGGTTGTAGGTAGAATATAGGTCACAAGCAAAAATACTAATCGGGTAGTGGAAAAAGTTATGTTAGGTGTTATCTATCAATAGAAACATTATATTTTTGGATAAAGTCTAGTCGTGCTTTGGATGTAACTTGAAATGTGACTTGAAAATTGATAGAATATTTTATTTTAATCACTTTAGCAAACATTACATATGTATGATGATGTAACATTTGTAATTTCAGGTGGTTTTTGAAAATTCTTTCTACTTATTTTTTAAAAGCTATAATGGATTTGTTCTTATGAAATTCAAAACATGCAAGAGCAAGTAGTCAACCGGTATTTATCTGCAAGTACACATATTTAAAGGTAGTAAAGGCAAGTACACAAGTAAAAATAGTCAAGCTAATGGGCTCAGTAATTCCCACACACTCACGTTCTTTATAAGCATGGTGGTGCGCTATAGTATAAAGCTGTTTGCCACTACAAATAACTATGCGGAAATATGCCGTAAAAAAGATTTTTCAGTTGTTGAATGACATGCAAAAATATAATAGATTATATCATCAAATCCTCAATACTAAGTGAAGCCATAGGGAATTAAAATTTAACAAACCAGTCGTTTTCAAGATAGCATTGTCAAATTTCGATAAGGTAAACGATTGTCATTTGTAAACACAAAATGTTTTAGATCTCCTCAACCCCGCTGGCCTCTCCCAAACCTCAATTCAAAGCTCTTCGAAAAAAAGTGTAATAATCGGAAACATCTACAACGTATAAAACCTTAATTTGGTATTTCTCTATTGTTTGCTATTTTTTTGCCACAGAAGTACCCATTTAAAAAAAAGAGGCATTCCTATGCTATGACAAAAACGTCAACGGGGTGGCAGATCGACAAGAAGTGAGGGATATAAATTCTCGTAACTTAACGCATCAAAACTGCGTCAAGTTGACAAGTCTAAGAACTTGTAAATTCTCGGAAATGACAAGGTACCAACAACAGCATAGTAAACAACCAGTACAATAACTCAGGTTGGCGGCAATTACATACGCGCATCCCCACTTTTGGATGATTTTTTTGTAGGGATGCTAACGATACTTTGATACTTGTACTTCTGCACTAATATCGAGTATTTTTATCTTAGATACTTTTTGAGCGATTGCAAGCTGGTATCGATCCTTTTGTAGGGGTATCGGTATCGAAAATAATTATCTAATTATTGAGGGGTGTAATCAATTATTGCACAAAATTCTCTGTACGAACCAAACGCGCCTATTTGGCTAAAAAATATCGAGTTGATACCGGTATCGATATTTTCATTTTCGCATCTCTACCCAAACTTCACAGCCGTAAAATCATCCATAAATCATCCCAAGGTCAAATTTTGTGGGAATCATTTAGAGATGATGAGATTAGAGAGATGAGAGAGAGAGATATTGTGCTGGTTTTTTACTATGCTGTGGTACCAACATTGAATTACAATCAAGCTAGAAGTTTATAAGTTACAGGTTATAGACTCAAGGGCAATAAATCAAAAAAATATTGGCGTTCCTTCAAATCTTTTTCCTTCCCACATTTCAAAAAATGAAAAAATGATAATGGGTATCTAAAACACTTAAAAGCAAAGTTTTATCGATTTAAAAATTCTTTATTTTTTGATGAGCAGTCAGCATCCACTGGCACGATGTTCAGAAACTATACAATTTATAATCTCTATCTTGATTGGAATATAGTGCCAACATCTACATACAGAGTGAGTCTAAAGTATGGAACGCCTCAATTATCTCGGAAACGGTTTGCACGATTTCCATGTATTTTGGGATACACGGGTTTTTTACCACGGCAAATCTTGCAATCGTATTTACAATGTTGGCAGATCCACCGTTTTTCCGGAAATGTAATAAACTTTGTTATTTCAAATGGAGCGACCTGTATATTTTTACATTTTTTAAATCCTTGAAAAATACTGATTATTTTTGTATATTATTTGCTATACCTAAACGTCATAATTTCGGAGTTACAACTAAATTTACTTTGCACCCGCCAAAGTTGAAATAAGACATTACCTGCAAAAAACATGAAGGCAGATGCTCAAAATGTCGTCCATTTACTTTAATACAACAAGCCATGTGATTCTTGAAACTTCGCAGTACATTTTGCAACATGTCTGAATTTTTAACAGCAAACATAGCCATCTTATTTATTTATTTTAACTTGGAAGGATGCAATGTAAATTTAGTTGGAACTCCGAAATTATGCGGTTTAGGTATAAGAAATGTTATACAAAAAATTATAAGTAATTATCAGAAATTTAAAAAATGTAAAAATATATTGAATTAACAAAGTTTATTTCCGGAAAAACGGTAGATCTGACAACATTGTAAATACCATCGCAAAATTGGCCGTATTGCAAAATCCTCCTATCCCAAAATTCATGAAAATGGTGCAAACCGTTTCCGAGATAATTGAGGCATTCCATACTTTAGACTCACTCTGTATGTATCTTTAAAGGCAATTGCAACTGGCCAGTTGATTTCAGATCAGAGCCAATAACATAATAAAAAATTTCCGGATAGATCTGTAAAGTACATAATATCATCCCAGATAAATTCTTAAGGTGATGAACATTCCACTATAAATCCAAAAAAATTGAGGATTCCCTACTATCCCAGTTTAATCCGATTTTTGAAAATATTGAATGTTTAGGATTCCTTAAAACACCCATAGACCAAACCTTAAGCAGTTATGCGCGGTTGTTTTTTTGCTAATTACTACGCGGCCAATACAGCTTTTCAAAAATAAAGCAGCGATATATACTGTAATATTCCTAAAGCTCATCGGATCCCAAGTTTCATCAAAATCGGTACAGCGGTTACTGAGATTAAACGAGAGGAAAAATAGGGACAGACAAAGCGAAGGAAGTAAATGACATGGATTTTAAAGATGTTAAAACATTTCTGAAACTCGAAATTTTTACCCGATTACTCCCTTTACCTAATTTTTTATTTCGATTTACAGCTGAATCTAGAAATACGTAATAACCTACTACTCAAACCTTCAAATTTATTTTTTAAAATAACCCACAATTTGATAAAACCAGTGATATATAATATTCCATCCATTTTGTAATCGTGAGAGCAGTCAGAATATAAAAATAACAAATAGGTGGGAGTAACAACACAACAATTAATAAGATGTGTCAAATACACGTTGAGTCGTGTTCTGCCAAAGCTTTTGCAAATGGCGTGTTTTACTTAGTATTAAGTATATACACCTGTCTGGGAACATAGTAAATATGCGAAAGTGATTCATAGGAATGTGTAATAATATACGAGGTGGTTTTTAGAAATGTGGAATTTAAATCGGCATGATGCGATGATTCTACGACATTCTATTTCATCAGAAGTATCATTTTCGTCACAAACCAGAGGGATGACTATACAGGGTGTTTCAAAAAAAGGCGACCCCGTCTATAAGACAGGTAAACTGAAAAATAATTGGGGTCGGCTTAGTAAAAAATGTTCAATACGTAATGCGTATTCCAAGATACAGTGCGTTGAAGAAAAAAATTATTATTCGCGGCGCGCAGATTTTTACCCACCTTAATGAAATTTCATACGAATATGTTTTGGAAGCTAGTACATCCTATGAATTTGTTTCTATTTCTGACTCTCATAGAGGGCGCTAGTTACGCGGTTCGTACCAAGTAGTATTGAACTTTTTTGAGGTTAGATTTATCAATTAAAATCATTCAATTTTACACCAAAAAGGTACTCTTGGTAAAACTCGATACTGTGTACCGTTTTCGGAATATTTTGATTTGAAAATTATGGAGTAATAACCGATGCAGGTATAAAGCAACGATAAGGTTGTTAATCAAACAAAAAGTCATTTTTGCCGCTAACTTCAAATTTTTTTTAGAGAACTACAAAGTTTTGGGATCATCAGATGCTACAAAATGACTACTCTCTCTGAATGGTGCTCTGCAAATACATTTTTTTAATATACCTGAATGTAAAGTTATAAGTGTTACTAGTAAACTGCAACCCTCCCATTTTTCTTATAAAACTAATGGGTTATCTTTAAAACGCACAAGTTGTGTCCGGGCCGTACAATGCTACAGGTCTTGAGGATACATCTGACTCTAAGTTCCTCTCGCATAATTGCGGTAGCAACGAGTGTTGACGGGCTGTGCCAATTCAACACCCGGACTATTACTATTATTATTATTATTCTGATTTTTCAAGTTTCTCTCGCATGACATTATTAGTTTCACCACTTCCTCATAAATGTCAGATAGACAAACCGTAAGTTTTTGTCAGTTTCTTACTTACGTCAAGTGACAAAGACAAATATGAAATATGTAGATGAGCTAGCCAACACTTATCAGGAGGTGGTGAAATTAACCCTTATAATCGCGAAAATTTTCGTTTTCAAGATAATCCGCTTTTTGGGCGTTTTATGATAATTATATATCCACGTCACTCATTTCCGTCGGTCTGTTTGTCTATTGGAGTTTTTCTAGCCGGGTGATCTCTGTAACCAGCCTGCTTGGGCTGTGATGAAAATTGGGTAGCGATATGCTGTGGGGTCATAGTAGGTAATGCTGCTATAGTTTAGAAAATCGGTGCATTGGCGGCGGAGAAACTGGTAAAAACAAAAAATTATCAGAGGCCCTTCAAACTTAGTTATTAGGCGTTTCAATGTTTTCTGATACTTTTCTGTATTTTTTTTGGAGTTGGTGAAATCGGGGTGGCGGCAGGGGGTTTGGAAGCTCAAATATTTGTTACATTCCTAAAATACTCTACATTACGTTGAAAAAATTGCTTTGGTGATATCGTGTTCTTTTTAGACCTATCCCAATGTTGCCTTTGAACTTTATATCCGTGGAATAATTTGATACATAGCATCATATTATAATACCCTGTAACGTGTAACTTGGAAATTACGAACTTGATTGTGATGAAATTGTAGCACCCTATGGCTACCGTGGAGGAAATGATAACAGTGTAACGCTGTTGGTATTAATGCCAGTGGCGGAGCAGAAATCAACAAAAAACGAAAAATTTCTAAATTGCTCAAACTTCGTTTTTAGATGTTTCAAACGTCTCTTATCATTGTCTACTTTTTTGATGAGGATGGTGTACGGAGAAAGCAACAATTTTTTTGTTAGCACCGATATTGCAGAAAGTACCGAGTCAAACCACTTTACGCCATTTTTTCCCCCGAGATTCGTGGGAATATGAGTAGAGAACGGTATTGCCAGAAACGCCCGCTTCGTGGCACCGTATCCAAAAACAGCACTGATCTCACACGTAACCCATGCAAGCCTGATCGTCGCTAGCGACACTTCCACTTTGACCATCAACACACAATCCTAGGCCGATCTTCGGCCATCGAAGGTCTTCCAGCCGTCACACATACCCCTGGCCGTTCTTCATCTCGGTGATGGTGACCTCCTGGCCATGATCGCTGCTCTCCCGGCGCTGCTTCACCGTCTTCTTCACCTTCTTGGTCTTCTTTTCGGTGATGGTGAAGTTGGAGTGGACGTCTACGTCACCCATGGTGGTGGTCGTCGATGGGTCGGTGGTCGTTGGTCGTAGGGACACACGGGGCACGCTCGCGGGCTATTTCGACGGACGGTGGTGACTGCTCGACACGGAAAGTTCGGCTGTGGACGCGCCACAACGTACACGCAGAATTTCCAAGTATTTTTAGAAAATGGGAATGGAAGCCTTTGGTGTCGGGTGCACAAAACGAGAGCGTGAGGTGGGTCGAAAGTCGCGAGTTCGCGAGCCAACGCCCGCACGAAGGAACGTCGCCTACCGTTCAAATCTGGAATCGCTAATTCCACTAGAAGCCTCAAGTTATCTGACTCAATGAGCTTTACTGGCTCATACATATACAGGGTGTCCCACGAGGATTAAGTAATATATCGGAGCTGGGCAGTAGTACAGAATTATAATTTTGAGGGTGTAAATTAGAGCAAATATAGTATCTTTTCTTTTCATTGTATCGCCCAATGAGGTATTTGTTTTTGGTCATGTGACGTCCGATTCAAAATTATTAATGGGATACCCTGTATATTTGTGCTTTTGTTGTTCCTCTCGATAAGACTATTCCAATAAACTAGCACACTTGGGGTCTAAAGTGATTAGTCCAAGAGCTACAGGTACTTAAAGGATTGTCCACTACCATTGCTGTAACATGTACCCCTACAGTTATTACTTTGGTAATGTTTCATACTGGTAGTGGCACAGTCCTTTAAGTACCTGTAGCTCTTGAACTAATCGCTGTAGACCCCAAGTATGCAGTTTGTTGGAATGGTCTTATCGAGAGGAACACAAAAAGTCACAAATATTCAGGGTGTCCCATTCAAAATTTTGAATCGGACGTCACGTGACCAAAAACAAATACCTCATTGAGAGATACAATGATAAGAAAGGATACTATATTTGCTCTAATTTACACCCCCAAAATTATAATTCGCTACTACTGCCCAGTTCCAAGGTATTGCTTGTCTTAATCGTTGTGGGACCCCCTGTATATTCTTCAATTTTCATTATTTAGCTTATGGTTATAGTACACATGAAAAAAGTCATAAAAAAAGTAAAACAGTTTTTTTTTCGTTTTTTACTATTTTGTTTTTTTGCGATCTAAATAGTAATAAAAGGTTAATATCGAGCCTGGAAATCCATTCTATGGCTGATGGTTTGGCTTGGAGGAAGCCCTTGTTGTTGCCTGGATATGCTCTATAAGGCGACATTCTTGCACTATATGCCTGACAGGTAGGCGTTCCGCTCCACAGTCGCATCGTGGAGATTCGCGCTAGTTCCATTCAAACAACGAATCAGTGCACACTCCATGCTGGAGTTAATTCTGTTTAGGGTTGACCACTCCTTTCGGTGGAGCTCAAAACCAGGGGGTTCTTGACCAACAGTTAGATTACTGTTCACTACTGGTGTTTGAGTCGCCCAAATTTCTGCCCATTTAACTAAACTAAAACCATCAGGCTCAAGTTGAAGAGCTACTGTAATTATGGTGGTTTTCTGGATCGTAATCCGCGCGAGGAGAAATCAGGTATATCTTGGTGGATTGGCAGTGAGGGATTTGTTTTGATTTTGTTATATTCTTAAAGAAGGGTATTTTCTCGACGGATGGGTGGTGGAGCTATTTGACTGAGTGTTGGTAGCCAGTAAGTTGCGGTCAATTTGATGCATCCCGTAATAATTCTCACAGAAGTTTTTAAGTGGGCGTCTATCAGTCTAGTATGTGAGCTATTTAGCCATACTGGCGAGCAAAATTCAACCGCTGAGAAAAAGAGGCTCAAGGCCGAAGTACGGAAGGTAGAAGCGGAGCCCATAAGAGGTTCGATATAATTTTTGCAGGATGTTATTTCTGCTGTTTACTCTGGCTGCAATGGACTGAATATGTTTGAGAGGTATAAGTTACACATGACAGTTTGAAATTACAAGTGACGAGTTGGAAAATTAACTTGACCGTTTTGAATTATCACTTGATGCTTTAGAAACTGCAGCTGGAAAAGGTGTAGTTGGTTTTGGGATTGGTATGGAAAAATTCGGAAGTTTCAGAAATTTTGCAAATATTTTGTAAATTTTGAAATCTTGAAAATTTCGAAAATGTGAAATTTTGAAAAAATATTTGGGATGCTAAAGGCGTTAGGGTTCTGGTTGGGGTAGGGTTTGGGGTTGGAATTGGGATTAGCGTGGCAAATTCAAAGATTTTGGAAATATTGAAAGTCTGTTGTGCCAAGCTTAATCCTTACCCCCAACTCAAACCTTAACCCCAACCCCAACTCCGACAGCAAAAAAAATTCAAAAATTTTCAAAATATTTGCAAAATATCTAAAATTTTTCGAATTCTGCCAAGCCAATCCCAAACCCAGTCTTAACTACAACTCCAACCCCAACCCTAATGCCTACCCAGCCTTAATTTTTTCATTCTCAAAATTTTCAAAATCTCAAAATTTTTTAAATTATCAAATTTTCTTAATTTTGCAGTGCCAATCCCAATCCTCAAACCCACACCCTTACCTAAACCCCAACCCTAGCCCCAACACCACGCCCAACACCAACCCCAACGGCAACCCCAACCCAAACGGCAACCCCAAAAGTTTTAATATTTTCAAAATTTTAAATTTAACTTCCTTAAGTAAATATCTGTGATTTTTGTTAAGAGTTATTTCATCAGTGATGGAAAAGGTGGTTAACTGGGTTTACTCACCCTCTTTACCACCACAGTGCGAGGGGTTTAGACAGGGTAGATAACGGCACTATTGTCATTTTGCAAACGTCTTTTAACGACAAACCGATTACGTGTTTTCAAAAGCGTGGTTTCCTTCAAGGTAGAAAAACCTAGCGGGCTCTTGACTACAAGTGTACAGTTGAAAGTTACAAAAGGAAGAGCATTAGTTATAAAGCGTTGCGGTGTAGTTAAAGATATAGGTGTAATTGATTATAAGCTAACCTTTGAGGAACACATTGATCACATAGTTTCAAGTTCTTTGAAGTTATATGGACTCATAGACAAAAACTGTAGATATTTTAGTAATATCAAAACAATCAAGATATCACATTTTAACATCTAAAGCTTGAGTACGCTTGCATTGTGTGGGATCCCTTTTATGTCTGTAACATAGGTACGCTTGAAAAAGTACGAATGTTTTTTAAATATTTAATTAATAAAATTGATGAGGTTTATCCTGAGAGGGGTGCTAGCAGCTCTGAGCTTTCTAGTCGTGTTGATCTTGAGCCTTTGAACATCGCCGAATATGTTCGTCATTGTTTTTTTTTTGTACAAACTCGTAAAAAGATCCAATTCTTTGGAAATGCTGTGCATTTCTTGGCAAGTTTGCGATATTCATTTATTAGAGGCTAAGCAGATGTGACTGAAGTAAACAGGGCGAGTCGGGAGGAACGCACCAAACTCTAGGAGTGTATTATACCCGTGAAAATTATGTAAAACAACACATATGTTCTTATCCGATCCTCATTTGTTTTCAATTCAGATACAGATATAGAAAGAGAGATAAACATTTTTAATCATGATATAACTTGAAAGCAAATGCGATTCAGATAAGAACATATGAGTTTTTACATTATTTTCTATTTTCATGCGTCTAATACACTCCTAGAGTTTGGTGCGTTCCTTCCGACTCACCCTGTATATGACTTATAGTACTGATAGCCAGTATGACAGTCTTCAGAGTAGACTTGATGACCTCTGTTAAGAGCCTCATTTTCTGGTTGAGTTGGGTACTTTAGGTATGCGATCTTCACGTTCACGTGGATTTCAAGATTATAAAGCCTGTTATTGGGAAGAAGCCTCTAGTAAATCAAAATTAAAATTGTTGTCCAGGCTGTCCCCATGCATTAAACCAGTCTAGTTTAGTAGTACTGAGATAATTCTTGTTCCCAGACTGATCTGGATGGGGATGTGACTTGAAGTTATGCACGTTAGAATCTGCATCTTTATCAAAACTGAGAAAATGAGAGGTTGCAGGGAAAATCTGAGTTTACCATTGGATTCAGCGGAAAATGTTATACAAGAAAGAGTATAAAATAAAGAGATAGCATTCCAAACTGTTTGTGACTGGGACGGGGGTTCATCTGCAAGTGATTGAAGAACGGTCTTTAAACTTCTTATGCCACTCAAACTCAAACACTAACTACATCGTGATAAACTATCATCTGAATATGCACTTTTAATAATTTCAAAAGCTTCGGTTACTGTTTTACACTACACAATAGTTGGGCTAGTCTCAGTAGTATTAGAAATGACAATGTGCAGACTCCCTTCGAATACCGTCTTCTCAGTACGAGTGAGGGACCAACATAGATAGTGACATAAACATAAATAATGTGATATAAATAGCGGCACTTGGTGAATAATTTTTGAATCCACAAATCTGTAAACAGATGACCTAATTTTAGGCAGATTTCTACTTGGCACCACAGCCTGCTAACATAATTTTTTTATCTAGGAATCTGATACATTTCACACGTTTTAAATTAATATATAGGATTCTCCTCCGCAAATAAAAAATTGGCTAATGCCCAGGAAATCGGTAAGCCATTGATGTTAGCAATAGCTTTCTAATGTACGCGCCTCAATTTATATCTAAACCCCGTTGGAATGAATGAATATTTCTATTTCGATCCTAATGGTCAGAAATATAAATACCCACTTATTTTTTATTACTAAAACGTGCTAATTTTAAAATTGGAAGGGATATTGTTTTTAAATTTTCCATACGTTGTTAAAACTGATCTCTTTAGTTTAAATGTGATAGCGATTTAAGTAGACTAGATTGCTTCTTGGGTAACATTTCGCAGAACCACGGGGAGATTAATACCTTCTGTATCTGTGGAGTGGAGGGAGGTCCCACTATACCTTGGCCACAACTGGCCTATTGTGCCTTCCAGGGAGTTGTTTCCTCTGGTCATCGTCCATCCTGACAATTTTACGAAGATGGACAACTCGCAGGGACGGGTAGTCCTAGACTCATCGAACGTACACTCTCTAATAGAATATAACTCTGGACACTCACATATGACATGTTGCATAGTTTTGTCTTCGCTTTCACAGATTCTACATAATATCGGTGTGTCACTTAGGCCCGTATTTATAAACATTCCTTAAGGGAGCCTCAAGGTCGCCTTGATGCTGGAGGACGCCTTAGCGAAAAAATTCAATTTATAGTCGCCGAAGCTTCCTTAAGTCTTCCTCAAGGCTTGCTTAGGTGTAGGTAGCATGGAAGCTTTCTTGGCTCTTCCTTACACCTTCCTTACCTTCGGTTGACATTTGACGTTCAACTTTTCCTTTATTTAAGAATAAGGTTAAATATTTTAATCAAAAGTATTTTTTTGTATTCACTAAAAAATAGTGTTTTGAACTGTTTTCCAGAGTTTTTTCTTGATTTTTTGGTATATCTATGAGAGATAGTAGGTGTATGGTGCGTGGTTTGTAATAATGAATAATGTTTTTTCCAAGTTAAAACCAAAAGAAGTCAAGGTTCAGGCAAACTAAACTGAAACTGTATCAGTATGATAAATGTCATTGGAGGAGGAAAGTTATTAGAGATTTGGATTAAAACACACTATGGTCATGCAACATATATGACCCCCACAAATGGAAAAATCGGAAAGTACTGAATACTTTCAAGCTGTTCACCAATATTAAATAACAGTTTCATAATTAATCTTTTATTTCAGGATCTTAGATTGATATATAATTTGATGCAGATAATTTAAATTGCGAAGGTTCAACAAGACGAAAATATTTCCAAAGTATTAAAACATCATATCCTATTGACAAGAGAACAAGAAGTTAAACAGAATAATGATGTTATATCAGCCCATTTATGAGTGAATCAATGTAAGTAAGATGGAAATAATAATTCTATATTATTGTATTATGAACAACAAGATATAAGGTATTGAGGTGGAGGATGATTTATACAAACATAAGTTGTATAGTGTGAATATTTATTTGATTGTTGACGGAATTTCAGCAGAATATGGTAATTTGGGAACAATAAAGTACCAATAGATGAGACCCATGTTTTAAACACTTATGATTTTGAGCTGACTACTGTTATGGTAGTGGATGAATTTGGGAAGGAGTACCAGTATGTT
Source organism: Callosobruchus maculatus (assembly GCA_951848785.1). Classification (NCBI taxonomy): domain Eukaryota; kingdom Metazoa; phylum Arthropoda; class Insecta; order Coleoptera; family Chrysomelidae; genus Callosobruchus; species Callosobruchus maculatus. The sequence continues at coordinate 1,386,802 of CATOUR010000127.1, forward strand.
TTATTTTCAGTAATAGAAAGGAAATGTATTTATGACATTTTTTTGAGGTGGATAAATCAAATGTAAGAGTAAGTAGTTTCTCTAAAAGTATTCATCACTGATATTGTTACCACTTTTTACAGAGCTTGGTCCAGTATAATGGGAGCAGTTTAAATACAAATATTGTGCTCATGGAACATTGGCTATGTAATGATCAGAGGTGTATGAAGTTATAAAATGTTTGCAGAGAACCCCCCGTCCCTGGTTAAACTCATAACTTGAGCACATTGTATCTTAAACAAAACATGTTTAATTACACTATGGATGGAAAGAAAGTGAAAAAGTTAAGTAATAGCTTGCATGAGCTCCTGCAATATGTTAGGGATGTCTGTTCATTGGTTATTAAAGGCAAGTACACTATTCACACAAAAAATGTTTTATCATGGCATATACAGGGGCGGGTTTAGGACTTCTTCTAGGTGGGGGAGGAGCAGTGCCGCTCGAATTTCAAGTTGACCCCACATGGACGCACTAATATTTTCTGAAGAGCAAAAAAAGCTTAACTTTTGGTATTTATATAAATATAATATGCTTCCGTAGAGCTCTGGGGGGGGGGCGTACACCCCCTCTAAATCCGCCACCGGACATAGAGCTCCTGTATCAAGTAATTTTACTATTGATTTTACTTTGTAATGAAACTGGACAAATTTACTATATCAAAAAACTTGAATCTCATAACTGTTTAATGTGCCACACTTTAAATATTTCTTATCTCACATATTCTTGTAGCTGGAGTGACCTTCTCATAAAAAACTTTACTTGCAAATATATTCACTTTCTAGCAATTGCTTGTGATAGAAAAAGTTATCAAAACCTGTAAAAAAAGTGTGTAAAATCAATACGATAGTGCGATTTTCAATTTTTTAAATATATTATATAATCAGAAACTCTTTTACCCGGTATGGTGTACAGTGTCAAAAGTTACAGTTCATATAAAAAAAACATAAACAAACTTCTTCCATTCTTTTTAATCTCCTCCAATTCTTTTGGATTCCGTTCATGTCATCCTTTTTTTTTAATTCTTCCTACTGCATTTTTTTTTCATTTATTTGTAATACCTTTTACAAACATTGCCACCCTCGAAGGTATCAACTTGTGTGAGCGTATTGACATCATAATTATGACAAATATATCACATTAATTTCATAATCCAACTGTTCTTCATTACCAGTATCGGCTGCACTGCCTCCACTCCCATTGGTATATCCTATCACTCCCATCATTAGATATTAGCCAGAAGCTTGCCACAACGAATTCCTTCTCGTAAATTCTCAAATTTTCTACGCGTATTTATCAGCCTAAGATTTTGAAGTGACACATGAATCCTTTAGTCTTGTCCTGGAAGCCTTGTTTTGCATCCATTCTATGTAGGTGCCCCTACCATCCTAACTGTCGCTCTTCTATACATTTTTCCAATCCCTCCAGCCCCCACCTACTGTTTTTGATTCTGCCTCTTCTGGTAACCTCTTTAACCTTCCTATTTCAATTCTACTACTTGTAACTTGCTTTTACTCCATGCTGTAAATATTCACGATTCACAACCGTAAGTCTGAACTGGCCTATAAATCGCTTTATAAACTGACATCCTTGTCCATCTGCTTATTTCCTTATGTCTAGAAAACGATTTTTCAGGTAGTGATGGATCTTGCTGTTCTAATACTGCACCCAGATATTTATAATAATCAACTTACTCTATTTGAACTCCTTGTGGTTATATTTGCACCTCTTTTCTTTCTGCAAATAAGCGGATATCACTAACACTTTACTTTTGTTTTTTTCTTCATGTCTCTTTAAAACTTCATTCCAATTTGTGAATAAATGTTGCATATCTTTCTCGCTTTTGGCTACTATCGCTACATTATCTGCAAATGCACATTCCAAAATTCCTTCCCTTTTCCAAATTTCGATATCCAATATATAAAGCAAATATACAGCTTTCACAATTCTGTATACTTCTCTTCATACATAAATGTTATAAACAACAAAGGTCTGAGAGCTCCTCCTTGCTGAAGTCCATTATTTGTTGTAAGTGCCTGAGATTTCAACTACTACGTATTTTTTTAAATAAATATTTTCAAATTTATAATTAAAAATTCTCGTGGACTGTAGACAGCCATACAGAAAATGACACTAAAAGAGTGGATTTTGCTATTTCTCTGGTTTCTTTGCAACGTTGCCAGATTTTCCTCTTCCTTGTGTAAGGAGGACTTGAGGAACGACTATAAATCCTACAATGAGACGTAGGTTTGACCTGGTCTACAAGGGTTTCCTTGGCAAATAGGCATCCTTGTAGTTCTTACCATCGTTTTACCATTTGGGCATGGGAGTGTTTTTTGGCTATTTCCGCAATTGTGGTAGACGACATTCCAGAAAGGTCACATGGTCTTAAAATTGTTTGGTCGGCAGCCTTTCTAGCTAGACTGTCCGCTATACGGTTGCCTTTGTTGTTGTTGTTGTTGTTGTTGTTGTGCCCTTTAATCCGCCTTTTGTCTGAAGCATGGGCTAATGATTGGTGGCATTCCATTTTACCCTAAGGTGTGCGTACTCCGCATCACACGTGGTTTATGTTGCTCTGTAGACTTTAGATCTGCTATTCTTGATTCTAATCTTATATCTCATTAAACATGTCTAATCAAATCAAATAGGTTAGTAGTTTGTTTTTCAGTGTTATGGTATATTTGAGAGAATTTTGTAGGTTTAAAAGGGTTCTGACATTTGAATCTTCATTATAAGTATGTGAAAATATGGGCTACATCTAATCTGCAACCTCACCACAAGGGGGAGGGTACCCATAAAATCGTAATAGCTCATATGTTATTCCCTCGAATTTTGCGTATCATGTGATGCCACCTAAAATGTTGCCAGTAAACCACACACGTGATATATCGGCCCTTAGTTCAAAATCTCTATTTTCATACATAAACAATTGTTCAGGATTTTAGTTATTGGGTTCTTAAAACAAATGGTGATGCCAAACAACTACTTTGTTAGTCCCTAAGTCTAGATACCTCCCAAGATTGAGGTCTAGATATACGCTGGTCAAGCTGCTGATCTTGGAATTTTCGCAGTTAGTGCTTTACAGTCTCATACATACAACCAATAAATAAATAAATAGAATTAATTGATCTTTTCATCAACGAAATGCATCAACATTCAACAGAAACATTATTGCATTCACCGAGTTGGCACTCGCTCTAAATATATTTTTTCAGTATTACCAAATTTTCTATTTTTACAACAGTAAATTTCATCAGTTATCGTCAGTGTATCCGGAGCTCCTCAGATGAGTCTATCAGCCCCGGTATTTCGTCACTGGGCTTCGGTGTAAAAAATAATAATAATAAGGGGAGCAAAACAGGACCGAATATCAGCAGCTCCTCGGACAACTACACAGACTCTGGCCAGACTACGCTGTTAGTCTGCTGGTTATAGTAATTGAATCCCTAGATGGAATCCCTGGATGGAATGAGGAATACGTTGCTCTCTGAACTGTGCGCAATACCGGTGTACCGTGCGGTGGCGCACAGTTTAACCATCAGAATGCGGAAGGAAGTCATCCTTGGTTCCCTCGCGGACCCAAGAATTACTCACTTCACGGTGTGAGGAGTAATCTAATCAGTAGGTAATGGAATAGCAGGCCAGTGTATCAGAGCCTGGTCTGCACTTTCTTTGGTTTTACTTCCCAAACCGATAGGTGAGGAGAGTATTATGTTCGCGAAGATTTTCGATTTTTAGATAGATAATACGCTTTTTGAGCGTCTTATGACATAACAAAAATCCATCTCACTCAGTTCCGTCGGTCTGCCTGTTGACGTTCTTCTAGCCTTGTAATCTCAGTAACCGCTGGATGGATCGTGATGAAATGTGGGTAGCGGGTGTTAGTAGTCTTAGTAGGCGATGCTGCTATAATTTTGAAAATCGTTGCATGGGCGGCGGAGTAATTAGCGAAAAACAATCATCATGATCATTTTTTACTTTTTGTTGGGTGGGGGTGAAATTGGGGTGGTTGGGGGGGGGGGGGTGTGGGGCTGTAAACTTGAAAAATTTTGTTGTATTTCGGAAGGATTTCGGACTATAGCTTCATGCTATGGGAAATAATAAACTGGTATCACCGTAATGTGTGGGAAGTACTTAAATTCATTCTTTTAATACAGCAAAAGGGAAATTTTCTTGTAAAACTTTGTAAGAAATTTTAAAGCACAATTTCTGAAACACGAGACAATTTTAGTTTTGTTGCCTTCTCATCATCTAACAGCAACAATATAACTGAGGTACATGCATTATTTTTGAGGATAGCTGCTGAAGGTTTGACAGGTGACAATGCCAACAAGTGACTAGTCAGTAACAGTTTTGAGTTAACTTTACATGATTCAAAACTTTTCCCATTCCAATTTATTTGAAATTATTTCAGCTTACTTCTGAGGATGCCAGCCAATCGTGGTGGTGACACATTTTCAGTAGTTTCTAGTAGGTACACAAGTACATTGACTCAATACTTCGAACGATTTGTGATCAACTTTCAAAGTATTTGAGGCTCTTGACATTTTGACAATTCCAGTCGACATCACGCAGTCAATATTTTGATGAAAAAAGTGTGTTATGCCACTTGGTCTTTCTTTCACAGATCAGTGGACAGCGTATTATGAATACAACAAATTTTCAGTTTTCCAAGCCCCCAACCACCTCAAGTTTCAGTCCCATCAAAAAAACACAAAATGATCAGAATCTCCTAAAAAAACGAAGTTTGAGCTGTTTTTATAGTTTTAGTTTTTTAATATAGCTGCACCGCCACTGACACGTTTTATAAAAACGATACGCGTTTTCCATCCTCGTCACGGTAATAATACTGTGTTAAAATTTCATTAAAATCAATTGAATAGTTTCCATATTACACAATACAGAATGATCTAAAGCAATATTCGTATAAATATTCTAAAAATATTTTGAAATATACAGAGTGATGCGGGAAAGTAGGATAGTGATCAACTTGATTTTTTTATATGGAACTATAACTTTTTCTTAAATTTTTCTAGTTTCCAACATTGATCTCTATTCAGCCCTAAAATATTTTTGGGATCTGTTGCGACGTTGCCAAGTTATAATTTATTTTCTATTAATTTCCGGATTTGCAAGGTCGCAAGTAATACGTCCAAATTGATACATTCCTTTAACTGCTCTCAATAACATTATACAGCGAGTTATTTGAATATTAAGTGGATATTATTCTGGATGTTACAAGCAATTTATATCTACAGGCTATTTTTGGCAGAATTTTAAATTACGACAATTTGAAGGTCGTTTTACTTTGTTTTTTAAATGTAATACCCTCTATGTTTTATTTTAAATCGAAATATCTACTAATACCCTATCTCGCCGTGTAATATTTTTTTTCGCGTTTGCGGCGTTGCCAAGTTATAAATTATTTCTCCAAATTTTTAAACAAATATCCCCGATTTTAATTTATTTTAAATAGAATCCTCTACTTATTTTTATTGCAATTAATTGCACATGCCGAACTTAGTAAGATATTACAATTTCAAAATGTTGTTTCTGTTTTTTATTGAGATACAGCAACACCGCTTTTTCAGTAAACGGTACCGGAGCGCTTAAATATTATCAAAATTGCTACAGCTGGAACGGTGAAAGTCAATACTTGGGGGCTTTTGAACATACAAAATTCAAAAACGCTAACATCAGTGTTGTCAGATTTACGACTTTTAAGTTAGACTTCATAAATAGGACATTCCATTCAAAATTATGACGTAAAATTGGTAAACCTGACAACACTGATGTTAGAGTTTTTGAATTATGTATGTTCAAAAACCCCCCAGTATTGAATTTCACCTCTCAAGCTGTGGCAGTTTTGGAAATATTTAAGCGTTCCGGTACCGTTTACTGAAAAAGCGGTGTTGCCGTATCTCAGTAATTAATAGGAAAAAAATTTTGAAATTGTGAGATCTGACTAAATTCGACATGCGCAATTCATTGCAGTAAAAATAAGTAGAGGATTATATTTAAAATAAATTAAAGTCGGGGATATTTGTTTAAAAATTTGGAAAAATAATTTATAACTTGGCAACGTCGCAAACGCAAAAAAAAATTACAAGGCGAGATAGGGTATTAGTAGACATTTCGATTTAAAATAAAAAATACAGGGTGTTACATTTAAAAAAACAAAGTAAAATGACCTTCAAGTTGCCGTAATTTAAAATTCTGCCAAAAATACCATGTAGATACCAATTGCTGGTAACATCCAAAATAATATCCACTTAATATTCAAGTAACTTGCTGTATAATATTATTGAGAAAAGTAGAAGGAATATATCAATCAATTTGGACGTATTACTTGCGACCTTGCAAATCCGGAAATTAATAGAAAATAAATTATAACTTGGCAACGTCGCAATCGATCCCAAACATATTTTAGTGTTGATTAGAGATCAATGATAGACACCAGAAGAATTTAATAAAAAGTTATAGTTCCAAATCAAGTTGATCACTATCCTACTTTTCCGTATCACCCTGTATATTTCAAAATATTTTTAGAATTTGCATCTCAAGTAACCAAATAACTTTTGTATTTGACATTTTCTTCTATCAGGTATACCTTGCGAGATATCGAAGAATTACACACTAACTGGACACCCTGTATATACATCAGAGTCCCTTGGTTTCTGTAATAGGCAAGGCTATGTTCGGATGGATCTAAAAAAGTACATTATTCATTCATTCATTTCTTTGTAATATCTATTATTATAATGCCAATAGATCGACAGACAGACCGACGGAAATTAGTGACGTGGATTTGTGTCATGTATATATCATAATACGTCCAAAAAGTGTATATCTCAAAATCAAAAAATTTCGCGATCACAATATCACCCTCACCTATTGGCATGGAAATTAAAATTAACGTAAGAAGTGTCACTGTCTATTCAACTATTGACGTCATCGTCTGTCAAACCTTATTGACGTATTCGTCAAAATAATTCATATACAGGGTGGGCCAATAATGCGTAGATGGAAGATTGTGGGCTTACTAAAAAATATTTGGAAAATCTGTCACTTGATCATGGTAGAGACCCTTGAGGGCTATAACGTAAAAATATTTGCACTTAAATTTTGACGTTTATACATAGTGATTCATATCAAACTTACATTTTTTTCAGCGGAACCCCCTATATATTATTGCATATTCGGATTCCTTGGTGAATTCTACTGTGAGCCGTTTAGGGGCAAATCACCATTTTTGGAATAAGTAGGTACCAGAAAATAATTGAATATCGCAGCGATAATGAAACTTAGAAGGCCATGACTTTGCGGTAAGACTAAACATGAAATGCGTCACCTTAGGTCAGACGGCTAAATTTGAATTCTTTTTGTACTTGGAGAAATCAGTAGATTAATTAAGGAAACTTCAATTACAGATAACTTGATTTTTTCAAATGGGAATATCTACTTTGGTTTAAAGAATCAAATGTAAAATTTGATTACCTTTCTAACTATATAGTATTCTCGATATCAGTCTTTTTTGGTTTTCATTTTATTTCAGATTTTAAAATCGGTGTTTTTCGCGTGCAAGCAACCTAACAGGCAATGAAAAATAAACAAAAGCGCGTTAATATGGAAGGAAACAACTGACTTAGTAGAAAAATGCAAACTAACTGGAGTAGCGAGGCAAGATTATGAAAATTCCTTACAACATATTAGCTCTAACCAGAAACAATAGCGGTAACAAGAACGCTCATTTTTCACAGCCTACTACTTATTAGCCAATTTACAAAGTCGGTAAAAAGATATTTGATCAAAGAAAAACTCTTAGTGATTGTTGCTGACAGTAGAATACCTATGTCTTCTGAATAAATTTTCACATTTGATGCCATAAAAAAGTAGCCATTTCCGTAAGTCAAAAGTAATGATACCTCTGACTGGAATCCTTCAAATTCTTCAGTAGGTACTTCTACTTATTAGCAAAATCACGGAAAATGAAACTTGAATTGCACTCTGTTTGAATTGTAGAGCATAGTTTAGTTTGTAGAAAACTACATGAAATAAACACAATTACAACATAGCGTAATTAAAAAATTCTAGCAATCATTTCAATAGATGTTTAGAATGCTCAGGTTAGAGATATCTTCACTTTTGACTTAACTAAACGGAAATGACTAATTTTTTTTATCCCATTATGTGTCAAATTTCATTTTAAAGATATTAGACTGTAAGTAAATATTGCTGGTAGGTTTCCTTTTCTTTCAAAATTTTTAATCGTTTTGGAGAGTTGTCAAGCTCTAGTAGAGCTCAATAGTGGGAGGCTGTGAAAAACAGACACTTCTGTCATACCCCAGCTTCTCATTGACATTAGATATCTTGCCGCTGTTGTATCCGGTTAGAGCTCATGTGTTGTAAGGAATTTTCATGAATTTGCCTCGCTACTCTAGTTCGTATGCATCTTTCTACTAAGTTAGTTGGTTTCTTCCATATCAACGGGCTTTTATTTATTTTTCATGGCCTGCTAGGTTGCTTGCACGCAGAAAAAATGAAAACCAAAAAAAATTGATATTGAGAATCCTATATCGTTAGAAAGGTAATCAAATTTTACATTTGATCCTATAAACGAAAATAGGCAGTCCCATTTGAAAAAATCAAGTTATCTGCGATTGAAGTTTCCTTAATTAATCTACGGATTTCTCCAACTATAAAACGAATTCACGTTCATCCGTCTAATCTAAGGTGACGCGTTTCATGCTTGATCATACCGCAAAGTCACGCCCTTCTAGGTTTTATAACCCCTGCGATATTCAATTTTTTCTGATACCTACTTATACCATAGGTGATTTGCGTCTAAACGGTTCGTTTAAAGTTCCATGTGTGATACATAAAGTCACACTAGAATTAATCAAGGAATCCAAATATGCAATAATATGTAGGGGGTTCCATGCTAAAAATATAAGTTTGATATGAATCACCCTGTATAAACGTCAAAATTTAAGTGACATTATTTTTATGTTATAGCCCTCAAGGTTCCCTACCATTATCAAGTGACAGGTTTCAAAAATATATTTTAGTAAGTATTGGCCCACCCTGTATTCTTATAACAACCAGAGGGTTAGTGGTGTACATAGTAATAAAAACACACATTTAGTAAAGTATACTATATTGTATATAAGCAAAGAGAAACAAAGGAGATAACGCAAAACAAAGGAAAAACGAAGTAGTCTACAGGTAACCAGTCTTCTAAAGGATATCACTCCACTCTGACAACTCAAGTGTTTACCCAGAATGGTTCAGCCTCTTTTCCGCTCGTTGCGTCTCCAGATACTCTTTTTAATTCCTCAGCGGCACTGGAAAGAACTTTCGTGGTATCATTGCTGTCAGGAACGCCCTGGTAGTTGGATGACGACGGCTTATCTATTCCAAAATAAATAAAGATGCTATACTTAAATGTGAATAGGAACTTGCATTTTGTAAACGCTGAACAGCACTATTGTAATCCTCTCGAACCCCCAGGCTACATTAAGGGACTTGGATTCCGGAGAAATTACATCAAAACTGATATGGGACTGTTTCAATACTCTCAGCTTACTAGCTTTACGAAATTCTTTACATCTTGATTGGTGTTAGGCAGGTATTATTGGTGGCAAAGAGTGTGTAGACGAGCTTACAAGAATAGACGCGAGCACGCCATTCTTCGGTACAGAACCAAGCAAAGCTACAGCCCACAACGTTATAATGATCTAACGATAAACATCGCCAGCAGTAGCGATTCTACTCTGGGCAAGCACTAGGAAAAAAGCTGAATACAGGCCCAAGTGAGCGGTTCACCAGCTGGCTAGGTAAGCTCAAGAGGAACGATATTAGGCAGGTTATTGCCCTTGAACATGGCCACTGCAGACCACATCTATATACTCTTGCAACGACCAATACAGAACTGGAATGTAGACTTTGCTATGTCAGTCTCAAGATAGTGATCGACATATCATGATGGACTGAGATGCAATCGGAGCGAGGAGAGGGGCTCTGCTTAGTGTGATGCAGTCAGATGACGAAACTGACTGTAATATTGGAAACCAGCTCCTAGACCTCGGCAGGGCCCTGGCTTTGTCTGGTCTCTGGGAACCAGACCTGACAGACCGATCGACCGGCACGACAGTAACTAAGAGCAAAGGTCCACCGGACCGCTCTGACAAGAATCGACGAATCGAATCGACCTAGACAGGGGCACAGGAATTGGCTTATCCGTCTAATATGTAGGGGGCACACAACAGGCTTCGGTTGACCTGTGAGAATCCACCCGAAACAACCAAATCTAATCTAATCTAAAAATGTGAATAGGGACTGATACTTTGTAAAAGAATATATTTTATGTATTTATAAATGCTAGGCTACGTATTCGTTTCTACACATCTTCATACAGTGGAATGTTGAAAAAAATAGAGTCAGATTCTTTCAATTCAAGCCATTGCGTACATTGTTAGGTACGAGATTCAAAATAATTTTTTTTCGGGGAAACTAAATTTTGAGATCATTTGTCTTGGGTGGAAAAATCATCAAGGTTCAACTTGCTGCAATGAAATCAGCGCGACGGTTTTAGAAAAATAGCGTCGTTTTCGCAAAACTGCTATCGCAAAAGGTTTCCAATGATTTATGGAGAGAACAACATTCTGAATAATTCACCGCGGATTAAGACGACGTACTTTCTCAAAAAGTTGTATAACATTTTTTTCTCCTAAAAGAATGATATCTTCTCATTTATCCATTATTTGCAGCTGCCTAAACTCAGTAACTCACGCATTTGGCTTAAAAAACAATTACAACATTTAGGGATACATCGCTACCTACTACCGATATGTGCTGTTGACAAATATCTTATTTGTGCATACTTTTAGTCGAAGTGATACGACCTCGGCCCCTCCGCGTAGTTTTATTTAGATAAGATTCAATTTGCGACTTTTAGGGGTTGCCGCTTGAGGGTGAGGGGGGGGGGGGGAGAAAACTGCTTCGTGGCGCTTTTCGACAAATAGCGCCGTTGTGGTAAGAGCTATCGGAAAAGGTTCAAATGATTTATGGAGAGAACAATATTCTGCATAAGTTTGGTGTTTACATTTTTCGTGTGCGACAAATGGTTTCTATTCTACAGTGCGCCAAAGTTAGGGGTTGGTTTGTGATTTTTAAAAAAATCAGAATTTTATCGCGCATTAAGTTGAAGAACGCTCTCAAAAAGTTCTGCATCACTTTCTCCTAACAACCACCCCTCCACCCCTCGAGCGGCAACCCCCGAGGTCGTAAACTTAGGTGTAGGTTCAGAGGACTAATGTTTACCATCCCACCAGATCTCATTTCTTTCCGATCTTTTGCGCTCAAAAACCTTTTTTCAGGACGTAATGGTTGGCCTAACACTTTATAGAAATGGAGGCGTTCCAAGTAGCTTTTTTTTTGGTATATCAATTTACATCTAAAATTGTCCCAATTGCATTTTTTTGATAAAACCATGTACGTCACCCGTTTTTCGAATTTAGTTTTTTGTGAAAATAATTGATTCGAAATTTAGAAGAAACATTTAGTTAAACACATTACTAATCACAGAGGTTTCTAAGATACACGGAATATTGAAAATTAAAATTAATTTCTTATCGCTTAAATCAGTAGAATGGATGTCTCCCGGGATATTATACCTTTATCCGCAATTAATATCACAAATGATGAATAGAAATCATATTGTTGCTTCCCACAGGCTACTGTGGTGATATATGTATGTATTTATAAACTCCTAGCTTCTCACTGGTTCTCTGAGCGGGTATTATCCTGCTCAAGATTTATTTGATGCATTCTACGTACCTTTATTATATAAAACTATTATATATCTATTCAATTAACATCACAAAAATGACAACAATATGTGGAAGCATATTATAGCAAAGGTATTTGCAGCGTGATCCTACGATGAAATGAATTTGTGAAAAAAAAACCTATGGTTTCAGCAACAATGCTGTAGTTAGCGCAATTTTTGAGGTAAATCAACTAGATGATCATTAAAAAGCGCCTTTGCTTGATTAACACACGGGAAAAATCAAAGGTTAAGAAATAAATTTAGACCAAAAATTAAGTAACTCGCCTCTTTGGAACTGAGTTTAAACCCTTTAGTTTCGCAGCTAGACTACTGACATGATTGTGATTCGTTTCTTACCGTATTTCCTTTTAACAGTCTTTCTTGAAGAACTGCCTCTTCTAATTGGTTTGGCCTTGCTAACACCATCTAGGTTATTGAGGTACTCTGCATCATATACAGTGTCGGCATTTCCAACTCTTTCTTCACTTGATGACCTCATAGGATTTCGACCATGTTTTCTCAATAGCAGAGAATCATCGCTAGGAGAAACTAGAACTTTATTCGTCGTGTACTGAGTGGTACCACTAGCAGTTTGCTCCAAAATGACATCTACTCTTTCGGGACTCGAAGATCTAGACTTTTCATCTTGCCATTCTTCCACACATTCGTCTAAATCATTACAAATGCTGTTTCTAGGCACCAGAGGCGTCTGAGGCAGATCCAAAGACGGATACGGCGATAGAGGCCTTTTATGCCCTTCATGTTTGGATTGTGTCTTGCTATGGACAAGTTTGGGGGTCGTGTCAAAGACGACTGTGTTCAGCTCATCCTCAGTCACTATAAACTGTCTAGGGAGAGGAATGGGTGATTCTGATCTACCAGCGGATTCTTGCAGCAAATAGCGAGGCTTATCAGGCGACTTACTTGAATTCTTCTCTTCTCGTATGAGAAACTCCGGTATAGAATCTTGAGACTTCGTCTTCCTCAAACTTCCGGACGTTTCTTCGGTCACCACAAATCTTCTAGGATTCGTCTTATCACTATTACACTCAATCTCTTTCTCGGTAACTAGGAAAGTCCGTGGGCTCGGTGATCTTGACCTCACGATGGTCTCATCGTACTCTATTTCCACATCCTCGTGACTGTTCAATCTAAAGGTAGGTATAGCTGCTTCTCCATGGAGGTCCTCAAGGTCGCACACCTTCCTTCTTTCTTTGTGATATCTGTCTTTGAGCGAACTGAGGTTTCCTTGGGTAGGGGGATAGGTGAGGTTCCTTCTGACGTTTTTGTAGACGGCTAACAGTTCTATAACACCCACACAAACCACTAGCACTGACAGCAGTAAACCCATCGCGTTGGCGCACCCGGGATTGTTGCGTAATTTCGCGGGAAATTTGAAATATTCGGTCACTTATGCATTTCACGTTAATAGTCTAATGTAGTCGCGAGCCGAAAGATCGAGTTTAGATCACGAGGTTTGCCAATATTTCTGCTGGGCTCTATTCTAAATATGCTTTTCGGATAATTTATAAGAGAGGAACGAGAGTACGTGCTATCACTGGCGAACCGAATGTCGTTTGTTTTTGTTTAATCGCGACCGGACCATCAGCGAAATCAGTTACCCTTGGTATTTCAGACAGGGCATTAAATTGGCAGCATTATCAATTATGCTGTGGATTAGCGCGAAGGTAAACCGTTATTTTGGCACGACGAATCCATATTGAAAATTGCGGACGTACTTTCGTTTTAAATAGATGGCTATTTATTGAATGAACCTGATACCTAAAGCTCGATCTAAGCTGATTCTTTCGATATGTGATCGGTCGATCAAATCTCTCTAATACCCGTTTCACATCGACGATCGAATTAATCTATATGGTCTTCTTCGAGGTCAAAGTGATTGTGTTTACATCAAGTGAACAAAAACATGAATTTTGTGACAGTATGCAGTGTTGCCGACGCTGCATCTGGTTTGGTGGTTTTCGCCTAACCTCACAAGGACCTTCACAGCCTGGAACATCGAAGAAGGGTGGCTGACCTATCCCTGTTTTACAGAATATGTTATGGAAAATGTTCGAGTGAGCTCTCACTGATAATAACACCGAAGGCCGTCCGAACGACAAACACTAGAGAGGCTCTACGACGTCATCCTTACCAGATCGAGGTCACTACTCCACGAACCAGTCTCCTCCAACATTCCTTCTTTTCCATCATTAAAAATTTGTTGTTGATGTAAAACGGGTATAAAAACTGTAATACAGAGTCAGGCACAAAGGACGGACGTTTTTGAAATGGCTAGTACTCTTCCCCAATCAGGTGGTACAATTGACGTCTTACCCAATAGATTTGGAATATTTGCATTAAAAGTCATTCGTATTCGGGCCTTGTTTACGCTAACTGCTATGTTGCTAAACGTATCTCAGCCCCCAGGTATATTTATGGCAACCGGCATTTTATTGACGAGTAGATATTCTCATTTTGAAGAAACTCGAATAATATTTTACACCCGAATGGTGTTTTGTTCTTCAAATATAGGATACTTTATTATAACTATCGGTATTGTTAAGTGAACGATACATTAGCGTTATGTTTGCTCAATGCTCCATACGGCACGAAACGGCAACGTCCATTGATACGTGCGTAACAGGTTACCGTTAGGCTGTTTAGAGTGGCGGCATTTTCTTGTGCGTTATGTGGCAGTGGGATTTACTTATTTTTTAGTTTTTGCCTGTATTTTCGGGACAATTATCATAAACTATCGTGAGACAAAGGTGTTACGAAAGTAAAATGGAAGCACAAAAAGCTGAAAGTGGAAAACTACCCTTTCATAGGTAGGTTATGTTGTTTGTTAGTCATTGGCGTGGTGTTAGCATTTTTCTGTTTACATTTTGAACGATACCTCAAGTGGGCAGTTCATTCGTTGTGTGTAATCTGAACGCTCACTGAGGCAGCATATTGCCAGCAGATCAAGTCGGACTGGGTCAAAGGGTTTGTCGAACGCGTTCCACATTTTCAGGGTTTCGAACCGTCCGTGGAGCTTCTCGTGATCTTTTGAATACTGGATGTAAACACAACAAAATTCGGATCGAAAATGAACTTGAAGTTTCAAGGTCGATACCGTTTTTTTTTTTTCGGATCGAATGTGGATCGTATCGGAGTGATATCCATGCAAACGGGCAACCGTATTGAACACGAATCAGCGACTGTCCATACGGCCTGTCTGAATTTGTAATATCATTTCTAAACAAGAAAACCACAGAGAAATCAAAATCATTAACACACAAAGCTTCCAAAGTTTCGAGTACTAAAAAAACTAGGCTATGTTGTAGGTTATGTGATATTTATAGATTAGTTTTGACAGTTTGTTCGCCACCTCACGAAACGGATTCAAATCGCTCTGAAAACTATAGACATGCAAACACGTGAAACTCCGGATATACATGGTATCGTTTTCAACTCGAATTGAATTCTCACGTAAACATAGTAAATGTTTATTTGTCTTATGGTTCCACTCAAAAAAGAATTCATGAGTGGAAATTATGTATCACCGCCCTTAAACTCCCTTGATCTTGCTCCATGTGAGTTCCATTTGTTTCCTGAAGTCAAATGAATATAGTTTAACACGTTTTTAAAGAACCAACGTCCAAACAGTTGAGTGTCACGCCTTTTGAACTCTCGTCGCTACGCCTCTGTGTAATACTAACAAACTTTATGGTGTCTGCGCCATCTCTTAGGCAGCGGATACGACCGTTGTTCCGACAGTCAGAATAGTTTTCGCGACAAAGTTGGAGCGTTCAATGTTCAATTCGTTCAAATAAACAAACATACAGGTGAAGCTAATAAAAGCGTGTTAATAAAAGCAACAACGGCGAACTATTTAACATTTCGGTATTAGCATTGAATAAGACGTAAAAACTATGAGTAACGATTCCCCATTGAACTGCATTAGATCAAGTAGGCGCATTTTTCTAATTCGCTCGGCGCGAACAGGCGTCTGGAGGCAGTCAAGTAGACGGCCATAACATCCATTTATAATACCGTTCAGTGGCAACTGGGTTGTAAACATGGCGCGATCAATTAGTCAGAGTCTGCCCACGAGTAGGGACGCGTAATTTTCAAATCCGATTCTCTACATAATCGTTGTATAAAGAACAATTAAAAAAGAAATTGCGGGGGAACACTAACACCATAGACGTTGGAGTCAGTTACAAAATATCTTAGTGATTTATATATTTTTAAACTGTTTAAGCTTTTCAGCTACAATTACTACGCTACGAGTTAGAAGAAATCGCCTCAATAAAGTTTGGGGATGGTCAATCATTGGGTAAAATATCAAGGTATCGAAACAAATTTAAACAAAAATTTTAGAACTTCTAGGTATCCACTAAGTTCCAAGTGTTGCTCATTAAAATAATTGACAAATAAACAATATTAACAATTATTTCTAACAGTACTACTAACTAGTGATACATAGTTGGAAAGCTAGATGTACCATTTTGCAGTTTATGCCTAATTTCCTTGTTTTGGTGTTGATGAAAATAAAGAATATCTGAAACAGTTGAATTTATGTACACATACGAGTATTATGTTGCATACAGTTTTTACTCAGGATTCAGAGAAGAACTCATTTTTGTTTCACCTTCATGCCCAACTAGGCTATAATAAATATTTTTCGAGTTTAGTTCCTTGATAATGTAAAATATAAATGCCATTGAAACATACAACATTATATTCATATCGTTTAGTTATTCTATATTTGATATAGTTTATTTTTTGATATCAAAGAATGGATAATAGCAGCCTGCAAAAAATATATCGAGCTCAAGCCCCCACAGGTGCTTGGAGGGGTATGTAGATAAAAACAGACTTTGAATATTTCGAATACTCAACAGGTCCCTCTAGCCCTAGGACCGTGTTCGGTTATTTCACAGCGGGTAGGAGCCACAAAACCTTTTTTATTGCTCTAATGATGAGGCTACTTTACTGCTGCTTCAGGATGTTTGAGAAACGGAAACCTAACCACCCCCTTTTTTGCTCGCCAAAAATGGTGATACCTAACGACGTCCTACTCTTTATACACAATAACTCATTCGGGAAGTAAGACCTGACCTAGAGTTGGAAATTCAGAATAGTTAGTTGAAAATGCAGAGGAGGATCTTGTCGGAGACCTTTTGTGCAAAGCCCATTTGTGACTAACATAACGACGCAATTTGTGTGAACTGTAGTGCCGAAATGTAAAGAGGGAATTATTAATTTAAAAAGAAGGTGTTTTAGAGACATTACTAGAATCACAAAAGCTTTGTTGTAAGACGTTTGTAAGACGTTTTATGGCTCCTTTTATGGCTGCTTGACTATTTTGAGCGTTCTTTATATGAGAAACCTCAATTTTTTGTACTCAATTTATATTCAATTGCCCGGAATAAATTGGCCCTATCGGTATACAGGGTGTCCCAGAATTTCCTTGACACGTGATATTCTGGTAACAAAAAAGAATTTAAACGAAAACTGAGTGGATTTTTAAAGCACTAAAGTACTACAGTACTACTACTAGAAAGAGTGTACCATGCTTTCAACAATTTTTTTTGTACTTCATACCTTAAAACTCACCGCCAACATTTTTTCAAACAGCATCCAATAATTTTTCCTACACAAATTAAGTCCTTATTTTATTTAAAATCTTATAGTACTTTTGACTTTATACACAAACCAATTTTTTTCGTAAAGTCATAAGCATAAAATAAATAAAATAAGGATTTGTTGACTTTTGTAAGAAAACAGCTAAAAAAGAAAACTAAGTGGGTTTTTCAAGGGTACTTCAACACCTAAAACTTATCCCCAACTTTTTTTTTAAATAGCAGCCCACAGCTTTTCCTACATAAATAAGGTCATTATTTTATTTGGTGTTTTTGATGTCATCCAAACCATTTTTTTGCACAAAGTCATAAGCATAAGGTAAATAAAAGGAGGATTTGTTTGAGACATGATATTTTTGTAAGAAAAACAGATAAAAAAGCTAAGTGGGCCTTTCAAGGGTACTGATTAACCTATCTACTTATCATATCCTGCTTTCTAAACATTTTTTTGTACTTCAACCCCTAAAACTCACCCCCAACTTTTTTTAAATGGCACTTCACAGCTTTTCCTAGATAAATAAGGTCATTATTTTATTTTAAATATTATAGAGCTTTTGACGTCATACACAAACCTATTATTTTCGTAAGCATAAATAAAATAGGGATTTGTTTGAGGCGTAATGTTTTCGTGATGAAAAAGGAAAAAAAGACATTTGTTTTCGAAAGCTTGCATGATACGTCATCTAGTACCCTTAAAAAACCACATAGTTTTTCTTTTACTTCCCACACCGATAGGTGAGGGGAGTATTGTGATCGCGAAAATTTTCGATTTTGAGATAATACGTTCGTGATGAAAAAGGAAAAAAAGACATTTGTTTTCGAAAGCTTGCATGATACGTCATCTAGTACCTTTAAAAAACCACATAGTTTTTCTTTTACTTCCCACACCGATAGGTGAGGGGAGTATTGTGATCGCGAAAATTTTCGATTTTGAGATAATACGTTCGTGATGAAAAAGGAAAAAAAGACATTTGTTTTCGAAAGCTTGCATGATACGTCATCTAGTACCTTTAAAAAACCACATAGTTTTTCTTTTACTTCCCACACCGATAGGTGAGGGGAGTATTGTGATCGCGAAAATTTTCGATTTTGAGATAATACGTTCGTGATGAAAAAGGAAAAAAAGACATTTGTTTTCGAAAGCTTGCATGATACGTCATCTAGTACCTTTAAAAAACCACATAGTTTTTCTTTTACTTCCCACACCGATAGGTGAGGGGAGTATTGTGATCGCGAAAATTTTCGATTTTGAGATAATACGTTTCTCACTCACGTCACTCATTTCCGTCGGTCTGTCTGTCGGTCTGTCTGTCTGTCTGTCTGTCGCGTTTTTTTACCCTCGTAATCTCAGTAATCGCTGCATGGATTGTGATGAAATTTGGGCAGCAGTATGCTGTGGGGTCGTAGTAGGTAATGTTCCTATAATTTTGAAAATCGGTCCATAGGCGGCGGAGTAATTAGCAAAAAAACAAAGAAAATTAAATATTGCTGAAACTTCGTTTTTAGGCGTTTTAGGGGTCCCTGATCATTTTCTACTTTTTCTTGGGTGGGGGTGAAATTGGGGTGGTTGGGGGGTGGGGGGTTGTAAAATTGAAAAATTTGTTGCTTTCATAATAGACTGTCCACTGACCTGTGAAGGAAGACCTGGCGACATAAATAACTTTTTCAAGTCCATCCGAACATTGCCTTTGCCTATTGGGTGGGGTAAAATTGGGGTGGTTGGGGGGTTGGGCGTTGAAAAATTAAAAAATTTCTTGTACTCATAATAGGCTGTCCGCTAACCTGTGAAGGAAGATCTAACGACACAAATCAACTTTTTAGGTCCATCCGAACATTGCCTAGCCTATCACGGAAACTAAGGGACTTAGAATTTTCTGTATACTATACGAGAATTTATTGGTTTAAATCGTTTTGTATTTTGTAACGCGGACACTATTAAATTGATTCTAATAAAATTTTGACACAGTATATTGTTACCGTGGTGAGAATGGAAAACGCGTATGTTTGTTGAAAATCTTGTCAGTGGCAGCGTAGCAATAATCAAAGAACGCGACAAGCGTGAAAGCAACTCATATCGGTTGTTAGATGTTTTAGGGGTTCCTGATCATTTCCTACCGGTTTTTTGGGTTGGGGTGAAAGTGAGGTGGTTGGGGGGTGGGGGGTTGTAAAACTGAGAAGTTTGTAGTATCGATAATAGACTGTCCATTGACCTGTGGAGGAAAGACCTAGCGGCATAAGACAATTTTAGGGGGGGGGGGTGGCGATTATTTGGTTGCAAGGGATCTTAGACTAAAGCTTCATGCTATGGGAAAATAATAAACTGGTATCAGCGTAATGTGTGGGAGGTACTGAGTCAATCAACTTGACTTCATTTTTTTCTTTTACTTATAAGATCAAAGGTACCACTAGATTTTAAATAAAATAGGGAAAGCATTTATGTAGGAAAACCTATGGGGTGTTCTATAAAAATAATGGCCCTCAAATATTGTGCCTCGCAGTACTATTACTTTTTGTATGCCGCAAAAAGAATGTACAGGGTGACCTAATAAGAATGGACGCCGGCAATATCTCGGTTACCGTTAATCATATAACTTCGAGCAAAAAATATTGTTAGGTAAATCGGCTGAGAGAAATCGCTGGAAATTATTTTCAAGTTTTTGATATCTTTATTTAAACTATTTTCAAACCTCTATATATCTATGTTAAAAGAGATATAGTATACTATTTAAAATTTTCGTAATAATGCCCTGTAGCCACTAAGTCAAGATAAACTTGGACAATTTTTACATAACAGATTACTAGGCAAGAAGGTAAATCGGCTGAGAGAAATCGCTGGAAATTATTTTGAAGTTCCGCAAGTAGCCGTTAGAAAGATTCAACTTCCTAGCTATATTCAAACCTCTATATATCTATGTTAAAAGAGATATAGCATAGCATTTAAAATTTCCGTATTAATGCCCTGTAGCTACTGACAAGATAAACTTGGACAATTTTTACATAACAGATTACTAGGCAGGAAAAGCTCTTTCAAACGAGACCTAGCTTGTTTCCGTTAACTTATACCAAAGTTATAGCCATTTAAATAAAAAGCTTTATGACATCGCCCCACCACTACATCTTACAAGATAGAGCAAAAAACGATTAACAAAAAAAATGGGGAATTGTTCAGTCAACATGATGGTAGAATTTATAATATACCTTTATTTGCATATTTTCTGAGAAATAGCCGTTTTTCTGATTGATCGTAACAGTTACGCCCCCTAGCGGCTACTTGCGGAACTTGAAAATAATTGTCAGCGATTTCTCTTAGCCGATTTACGTAATAATATTTTTTGCTCGAAGTTATACGATTAACGGTTACCGAGATATTGCCGGCGTCCATTCTTATTAGGTCACCCTGTACACTTGGTACCGAGAATAATCTTTTATAATATTTGGGAATAATATACTTATTATAAATAAAGTATAACATCTGCCAGTTGTATAAATAATACAAATTATTTTTAGGTTGCCATTTCTGTTGTTTAGTTTGGCATAGTGTGAGTAACAACAATGGTTACCTTTAATTGTGTCTATACGTTTTCTGTAAATAAATATGCAATTGCTTTCTCGAAATATCTCTATGTATTCTGAAGGTATATTAGACGCAGGTACATTAGGAAGATATTTCAGTATATAAGGAGACTGGTGGTGTAACTTATTTCAAAGGTAGAATTTTGCACAGGCGAAAGGGATTTTTGGTCTGCAAAAGTTCGGAAAGAAATGAAATTTGGTGGGATGGTAGACATTGATCCCCTGAACCTACACCAAAGTTTGCGTCCGCGGGGGTTGCCGCCCGGTTGGGGGGGGGGGGGGGTTTGAAAACACTGCTTCGTGATGATTTTCGGAAAATAGCGTCGTTTTGATAAGTGATATTGAAAAAACCTGAGAGAACAAAACTCACCCCCCTCCCTCCGCCCTCGAGCGGCAACCCTCAGAAGTCGAAAATTGAATTCTCTCATTTGAAACTTCGGTAGCATTTACCAAAACGACGCTATTTTTCGAAGCAGAGTTTTTTTCAATAAAGAAATGAGAAGATATCACACTTTTAGGGAAACAAAAATGTTACACGACTTTATGATAAATTTCTTCGTCTTAATCCGCGATGCAATTCTGATATTAGTGAAAATCACAAACCAACCCCTAACTTTGGTGCACTGTAAAACGGAAACTATTGATCGCACACGAAAAATGTAAAGACCAGAATTTTGCAGAAGTTTGATCTCTCCATAAATCTTTTGAAGCTTTTTTCGATATCGTTCCATCCTCAAGCGGCAGCTCCCCGAGGTCGCAACTTAGCTGTAGGTTCAGGAGACCAATGTCTACTCCCACCAAATTTCATTTCTTTCCGACCTTGCCTTGCCGTACTTTTTTTAAGGCCAAATGTATTATTTTGGCAGCAGTAGATAATAGAAATATGAGAAATGTCATTCTCTTATGAGACAAAGTGTTACACAACTTTTTGATAGCGTCCTTCGACTTAATGCATGATAAAATTATGATTTGAGTAAAAATCACAAACCACCTCCCAACTTTGGGGCCACTGTATAATGGAAACTATTGCTCGCACACGAAAAATGTAAAGACAAAAAATGTGACGAATTTTGTTGTATCCATATATCATTTGAATTTTTTTTTTCGATAGCACTTACCACAACGGCGCTACTTATCGAAAAGCGTCACGAAACAGTTTTAACCCCCCTTCTCCCATCTTCGATCGGCAACTCCCAGAGGTCGCAAATTGAATCTGATCTTAAACAACGCCGAGGTAGTATGATTTCCACTAAAAGCATGCACAAATAAGATATTTTTCGGAACAGCACATATCGGTACTAGAAAGCGGTGTGTTCCTAAATGTCGTAATTTCTTTTACTGAATGCGTGAGTTTTGGCAGCTGCAAAAAATAAAGGAATGAGAAGATATCATTCATTTTAAGGAAACAAAAATGTTACACGGCTTTTTGACTTTCACCCCCCCCCCCCTCGAGCGGCAACTCCCCGAGGTCACAAACTTAGCAGTAGGTTCAGGGGACCAATGTCTATCATCCCACCACATTTCATTTCTTTCCGACCTTTTGCGCTCAAAAGCCTTTTTGACGACAATTATATAAATCACACTGACGAGCTTCAATAAAAGCGAAACGACGTCGTCTGTGATTGGTTTCGGATGAATGAATGAAATTGCTACTCTTTAATTGAAATATCAGTGTTCTGCGTCGACAAAATTAAAAGAGGAAAGACATGCAAAACATTTTGTGTTCAGTTGGAATAACATCAAATGAAACTTTTGAATTGATGGAATGTGCCTACCTCGATAATGAGAGTTTGAGTGGCATAAGAAGTTTAAAAACTGTTGTGAATCACAAACTGCACGAACTGCCACAAAAATTGCAGAAATTAACGACTTGGTAAAATTTCTCAATAAATACAGTTTTATATATAAATCCACAAAAAGTATCATGCACATTATCTGAGAAATAATTGTTTCAACTAAAAATAAGTGTTTGTACGTCTGCCAAATAATTCGTCCTCTTGACATGTTTATGTTGTTGACTGTACCCTCAATATTTTTTCATTCAGTTCATTATCCTTGAAAAAAAATTTCGAAAGAAGGTTTGAAAATATGCAAGATTGTCTATAATGTACTTAATCGACCAAGAAATATCAAGGTACGTAATATCTGAATCTTATCGAGTGCTTTCTTTGAAGAAACATGAAGAAAGGGATTTCCACCTTACCCAAAGTGAGCTCAAGGATATAACAATCCTTGTTTAGACCACGTCCTGCGAATACACTCGGACTAGTAGTGTAATTCAATGTCGGTAGGAGTATTAGCCATCGGAGTGTGTAGTCCTTTCTGTTGGTTCACTGCTTCCATTGCTTACTTTGAGACTCAAGACAGGGTCATAATAATAAAACAAACTTTCATCACATGCAAATATATAAAAACTTTTTTTTCTTTTTTATGGTCAGCTCCCGCACAGGCTGAAAGACTATGGTGCTGCAGACGCGATAGGCTTTCAGGTAGAAGGATAAGTGTCGGTGCACGTTAGATTTGAAACGCTACATGTTGTAGCCGTCGGGAAACAAATTCCCCGGCAGCTCATTCCACAGCGTCGAAGTTGTTCGGGGGGACTGGTTCAGGGAGTAGGGATCTCGACCTAGTAAGGATAAGCTCGCAGAGCCTCTCTAGTGTTCCTCGTTCGGACGGAACATCTTCCGTGATGGAATCTGTCAAACAGGAACAGGTCAGCCACCCTTCTTCGATATTCCAGGCTGTCGAGGTCCATTGTGGGGTTAAGCGTATCGACTAGTCTAATTGCGCTCTTCTGGATAGTGTCCAGAAGCTTTAGAGACTGCTTCGGAGCGCATCCCAACACATGGCAGCAATACTCCAGCAATGGTCGGACCTGTGCCTTGTAGAGCAGCAGTAGTTGCTCTGTTGTATACAGATTCCTACAGCGGGACAAAACTCCAAGCTTCCGGGATGCCTTTTTACCAATACTGATGACGTCGTCGTGCCAGGACATGTATTCTTGATGTTGGAGGCATGTTGCTGTCGACGAAGTACCGTCTCCTGGGATGATAGTGCCTTGCCTGGTTCCATGAACGATATTAATGTACTGTCGTCTGAGAAATTATAGATTGGATTCGATGCAGCAGCTCGTTGATGTACAGCAGAAACAGTGTAAGGAGTAGGACAGATCCCTAGAGAACACCGGCGTTTATTGAAAATACGTTTGAAGAACAGCCTTCGACTACAACAAACACAGATCGGTCGTTCAAAGCTATTCAGCCACTGGCGCCGGCCAAGTGGTAGTCCATAAATAGCAAGCTTGACCAGAAGTCCCTAATGCCACACTTTGTCAAAGGTTTTCGATATGTCAAGTGCAACAAATTGAGGTTTTGAATTAAAAAAATATTTTTTGTGATAAATGGAAAGATCATACAGAGTGAGTCTAATAAAGTAAGGAATGCCTCAATTATCTCGGAACGGTTTGTACAATTTTCATGAATTTTGGGATATGGGGGTTTTGTCATATCTACCATTTTTCCGGAAATATACTAAATTTAAATAGTTAACGATTTTCATGATTGGCTGGGAATCTATAATATACAACCGGAGTAGGATGTCGTTGTTGAAAGGAATACAATGTCACGTAACACGAGTTCGGGAGCTGTCGGCGTGTCTTCGGTACTGGATTCAGATATCCATTTTGATGTAACTTTTGAATCACTGCAAAAAGGAAAAAAAATAGTTTTGTTATTTAAAACATATGATCTCTCCAATTATCACAAAACATTTTTTTATTGAATACCTCAATTTTGAAACTTCTATTGAACCCTACAATCCCGCGCCCTTCACCCCTTCATCCTTTAAAAAGGGGTTGTTATATCCCAGCCGATATTGCACAGAGAGATGCGGTGTCAGTGCAACCTGAGCTGGACAGGCCGCGCCATTTTTGGCCGCACCGCAGCATCGCGGATCAGAGAATCGGTGGCGCACGGCTTGCCTGCCGCCTAAACACAAACCAGACCTGAATACTATTGATATTCCGCTGTCGCAGACTGAGACGTCGAATGATGTAGACTCGGCTCATTCATTGCGTCGATGATGCGGATCGGTTCGGTGCAGCCGAATTCGCAATAGACAAACGTCCCACATCAAGGGTGATGGCGGAAAACTGGTTAATATAAGGAGGAACAACAATAATGCATTGTTGAATTATTTGAGTTAACCCTGAATACATATATAGGACCCTGCCCTGCAAAATAATTTTAATAAATATTTTCGTAATATTTTACAGTTCGTTCTAATGGTAAAAATCAGGATGGATTCTCAATTAATAAAAAAAACTAAAATTAAAGTAACAATTTTTAACTTTTTATTAATAGAAAGATATGTTATACAATTTTCCCGGCCATCGGTATCGGAGCCTTTAGGGGGATAAAATACAGTATTTTTTATCGACAAATCATTCCACATGAGTAGTTTTTCTCCCACCATGATAAAATAACAACCATTTTGTATTTTTTTTAATCGAAGCATGAGTCTTGTACTAATTTAGTCTTAGTTACCCATGTAGAGGTCCCAAAAACACAATATAAGTTTCATTCGATAGCGAAACATGTAGACCATAAATCAGTGGTAAATATTTTCCAAATTTTGTTTCATAAAGGAGCAAAGCAAAAAATTGTTAAAAGAAAATAATTATGTAATTTTTTGCGTTTTTGTACAATTCAAAATATCTGAGGTGTTAACCTACATTTTTTTATTTCTAAGCGACAGTATAATTATGATGTTTCCTAAAAAAATAGGTGTACATCTTAGCTCTGAGTAAAGTAGTTTAGAAGCTATGATGGTTTGAATATGACCCTTTATTGTCTAATCCGACAGTTGAAAAGGCAATAAAACATAATAATTATTGGGCATAGCATTTAGTTTGGGAAAAAATAAACAAATGTTACAATACGAGGGTTGCTCTATATCTTCGTCAATCCAGCAGTAGGCAGACAGCTGTTTCACGCTTATTAGCGATCATCAGAGTGCCATAGGTCGATTGACGGAAATAGAGAGCATCAGATTTTTCATGTCCACCAGACATGTGAAGCATGTGAGAGCAGACGACTGAAAGGTTCTGCCGCTGCGCCATCTGGTACCCGAAGGTAACGGCACACCGAAGAAAATCGCTGCTAAAAGTTTAACATTTATTTTAGTTTTTTCACAATTATTCCTCAATAAAATGCACAACAATCAAAAATTACGTATTGGGGGATTTTTGAAGGCGAGAAATTCAAATTCAACCACGGTTTTGCTATCACGAATACGGGGCGCCGCCTGCGGCACACAAAACGCCTTTGAGTTAAAAAATTTTTTCTGGTTTGGTGCATAAACGCGAATATTAAAAAAATCGTTTCCGCTATCCGCTATATGTTTTACGTGAAAAAGTCGCTAGAGGTAACCGTTTTCGAAATAGCCTTTATTGAAATTTCCAAGGCACTCCAATTAGTTGTAAAATGTGATCGAAAGAATTATCGGTATTCTCGAACGAATTAATATTGGATCAAAAAACATATTTCAAACATATCTAATTTTAAAAAATAGGTGATGTTGATGTCCAAGAATACTTCATTAATGGCATATAAAAGTATGAGCTTAATATTCATTTGTGCGGGAAAACCAATAATTCAGTCGCATTGGAAATTTCAAGGAAGGTTTTTCACGTAAAACATAGTGAGGAAACGATTTTTTTTGATACTCACATTGATGCACCAAATAGGAAAAAAGTTTTGTTAATTTAAATGAGTTCAATGTGCCGTAGGTGGCGCCCTCTAGTCATGATAGCAAAGCCGTTGTTGAATTTGGATTTCCCGACTTAAAAAACTCCCGGTACGTAATTTTAGATCGTTGTGCCATTTTATTGCGGAATTAAGAAAAAAAGAAAATAAAAGTAAAACTTAGACATTTTGCATCTTAAAATTTTAAGGCTTCATGTTCCTATCTCAATGTTCATAGAAAAGTGAGGTCTATCACCTGTCAAGAGTTGTCGGTCGAATATCCGGACACCCTGTATATGTATTTTCATTCTTACTTTACTTCTGACAAAAAAAATATTCACTGCTCTTCAATTGGCGTTTTCTATTGAGCATGTGTACTTTACTTACAGCTTTGAAAAAATATATCTTCAGTCCGACCACATAACGCACAGATCCGGTATTTGAAGGCAAACATTCATTGATAACGATAGCTGCACTTTAAACCAAACGAAAGAAGCGACCTATTGGTAGGCAGTTAACATTATAGTTATTTTGAAAACAGTCTGGAAATCCCGAAAAGGTGTATCCAATCCACACTGCATTCTTCAGAGCAAGCTATTTATAAATTTACTTTCCCGCATAGCTATATTAATCTGCACCAGGGCATTTTACATTTACAGTGAATACGCTGAATATTCCAAGCATTCTAACTCTATACGAATCAAAATAATGGTGTCAAGTAGACTAACTCGATAGGCAGGCACTTGCTTTTATTTGTAGAAACGAAGCATTCACTTCACATTCTATTCATAAGCATAAAGAAGGATCGGAACGGTGATAGTCTAAAGGAAAAGGTTTCACTTTTTTGGTATTTACAAACAGAAGCATTTGCTTCAAAACTGAAGCATTCATTTCAAAAAATATGCTTTTAACCATTTACTTCATTCGTATGTATGCACTTAGAGGGTTAAGGTGCTTTTAGTTGGAGAATGAGAGCGTGACTTTTTTTAATTTAAATTCAACATGGCGGATGTAGTGCACATACACGCAAGAAAAATGTACAAAGGGAGACGAAGTCCACGTGAGGGATTTTCGGACACTCTTTTGGTTTGCCAGTACACAAAATGAAAGTGTTTTTACGGTACATCACTGATCTGCGTTTCCAGAGCGGTATAAGTGAGGAACTGAGCTGTACAGTGTACACAACCTATAGTCTCCATTAGGTTCCCTCCTCCTCCTCCTAGGTGCCGTCTCCGTTGAGGTTGGCGACCACTATGGCAAATTTTTCTCTGTGTTGAGCTTGATGGATTAGAGTATTCCCATCCAAGTTTGTCCACTCTCTTATGTTTCTTAGCCAGGACTTCTTCTTCCTTCCTATGCCTCTTCTTCCTTCTATTTTTCCCTCAAGTATTAGTTGGAGCTGTTCATATTCCACGTGCTGCATTAGATGCCCAAGATAGGCTGTTTTTCTTATTTTCATGATTTTTGTTAACTGAGGGCGGGTATTTATTCTATTTAGAACTTCCTCATTTGTTGTTCTAGAAGTCCAAGCTATACGGAGCATTCGTCTATACATCCACATTTCGAAGGCGTCCAATTTCCGCAGTTCTTCCTGCTTCACCGTCCATGTCTCACAGCCGTATAAGAGCAGGGACCACACATAGCACTTTACTGTTCTTAATCTCACCTCAAGTTATTAACCTGGATTGCATAGCACATTTCTCGTCTTTGAGAAACCTGTCCTGGCTAATTCTATCCTTCTTTTAATTCCTTTAGTGTGGTTTAACTGATGGTTTATTTCTCTGCCCAGATATATGTAACTGTGCACATTTTGTAGATTGATGCCGTTTATTGCAATGTTCACATGTTGTTCTTGTGAGTCTCGATTAAAGACTAAGGTCTTGGTCTTTGATGCATTCACCTCTAACCATTCTAGAGCTTTCCTCCGTTAAGATGTTCATCAGTGTCTGCAGTTGTTCTTCCGAATCTCCCATAACTACGGTGTCGTCTGCGTAAGTTCTCACCGACTGAAAATGAAGTGATTGGAGCCAAAGTGAAATGGTCAGCAAAAAAAATTGCTTCTTTGCTTTTTTTTGCAGCAAGTTGAGAATTTTCAAACATTTTACCCTTTCGATAATGAACTACACTCAGATTGCTCCTCGGCTGTGTCTTGTAGCTCTACCTGGTAGTCTGGTAGTTCCCCGGCAACATACCCGTAATAGCGCGTGTCCACTTTTTCTTTTTTCTGCGAGGAATTACTTGCAAAGAAAAGGCAGATTATCACTACGACTTTTTCATTTTACCTTTTCCTCCTACCTTTGAAAGAAATACTTCGTTTTTATAAATACAGACTGATGCTAGTGCTCATCACGCAAGTCCTCAAATTATGAAATGGACTAAAACACGGCTTCAGGCCAATAAGGTGCGCTGATCTTTTCTTTGTCAACACTCAATCACTCAATACTTCCCACATAACTCGGATTTTTTACTATCAAATTATGATAAATAGGGGTAAAACACGGCTTTTGATATTGTGCCGATAGTTTCTTTGTTTAAAAATGCTGTCGAGAAGATTGATTCAATATTTACCATGGACATTATTGATCGTCCAACTGGGAAGTATCACACCGCACTACTGCTGAGGTGAAATGTTCGCATATTTCCTCATCTTAGCTGCTGTATCCTTTACCCCACCCCTTTTCTTTAGATTATTAACAATCATAATGAACCCTTCGAGTGCAAAAATGTTGTCCGAACGTAAAGCCCCTTCTCATTTGAAACGTCCAGGAGGAGGGTGTCCTCGGGGGAACATTATCGATATGAAACTGTCATTCACGAACATATGCGGGATCAACAGCAATATCACTGCTGTCCACCACTACCTGCAGTCTAATCGACCCTCCATACTATTTCTGGTGGAAACAACAATTTCCGGCTCGGTGTCAACAAACCAGCTAAAATTTCCTAACTACGAGTGTCACTCCTGTCTGAGGAAAAATGGAGGAGTATTTGCCTTTGTGCGAAGCATCCTGTCCTGCCCAAGAGCTCTGCACTAGAATCCGGTCGAAAGGATCTCAAGCTTAACCTCAAACCATTCCCCAAGTTCATCTGCTGCCTCTACCGTTCACCCTCGGATGCCAACTGTACTGACCTTCTTGATTACCTGTCCGAAAAGATGGACTTCCTGAATACTAATCATTATCCGTCTTCAGAAGTAGGTCTTGGGGGATCTCAACGTTCACAATGAATCCTGATTGGGCTCCAACAAAACCGACGCAGCAGGGCGCGCCATCGAAGCATTCGCCATAAGCCAAGGTCTGACACAACTAGTGAAAGAACCCACTTTTTTCCCTCGTGGGTCCTCTCACTCCACTAGCCTGCTGGATCTTTTTCTCACGACTCACCCTGTCCCCTACAAGATCGACATACAATCTCCTTGGGATGGTCTGAGACACTTTTTTTCCAGTTTTCCCTGGAGCGAGGTTAGCTTTGCAAGACATGATGTATCAACTGTCTGCTCGGAAATGACAGAGGTTATTCATGTCGGCATGGATGCATACATCCCGGATACAACCAAATCATACAAACTAGATTCCAACGCCTGGTTCAACAAGTTCTGTGACACACCTCGTCTGCAAAAAGTTCTGTCCCACCGAACTTACTTACTCCTTCTGGACTCTGGCCAAACAAATAGAGGGTAACTTCTCCAGGAGTAGCTTCCCACCGATCACATATGCGGATGGAACAGTCGCAAATGCTTCCAAGGGCAAGGCCGAAATATTTGCCAAGATTTTTGCAGCAAACTCCACTATAAAAGTCCCATCCAGTGCCCAGTTATCATCCATACCGAGAGTACTCCACGCCATGATCCTCTGCAAGTGCGCACCGGAGCTCGCTCCCATATTTACCCACCTCTTTTGGATGCCTTACGATTCTGGCATCTTCCCAAAAGACTGGAAAACAGCTTGCATCCAGCCGGTGCCAAAAAAGGGGTCCGAAACTGATCCAACCAACTAAAGACCTATAGTTCTACTCTCTGTGATCAGTAACACCCGTATACACCGTTTGGCGATTCTAATCCTAGTTCCCTAATCGCGTTTTGCTAATCTTTGGCATCTAGCCATGCACCGTCAAGAGACTAACTAATCCAGATTGGAGATACAGCAAGGTTGTGTTCGCAAGATTGCTTTGACAGTGCAGTGTCAAAATTATCAGTTTGCGGTGCACAGTAAACAAGTAGTCTAATCCGGGTTTACGTAACTAATCGCGCAATTGGCTTACGGTGCACACGGTTGTTAGTGACGGACAAATGCGTCAACCAAGAGCTCATGAAATAACTAGAGCTCCATCACTTAATCAACGACAGACAATATGGATTCTGAAAGCAAAGATCAACTGGAGATCTCCTGGCTTATGTCACACATATTATGTGGAGCAAACTCATCCAGTCGTTTGGCGAGGCTCACGTCGTTACTCTCGATATTTCAAAGGAATTCGATCAACTGTGGCATGCAGCTCTCCTCAACAAGCTCCCGTATTACGGGCTCCTGTTGAGCTCTTCGGTTGGCTCGCAGACTTCCTCTCAGGTTGGAAAATCTCTGTCGTGGTAGACGGCTTTTCCTCTTGTTTCCATAACATCAATGCAGGGGTTACGCAGGGATCGATATTGGCTCCGACATTGTTTCTGCTCCACATCAATCATTTACTCTATAGCACTACAAACACAATCCACAGTTTTGCGGATGACAGTATGCTGCATGTAGGCATCATGAGCAATAGACCGATCTCTGTGGTCGAGCTGGAATGCAGAAGTTTGGCAGTGGCAGCTTCACTTTCAAAGGATCTGGATACCATTACCACGTAGGGGCTCAAGAATATGATAAAATTTATTACTTCCACGACCCAGTATTGATGTACGCTATCAAACAAGAAGTGCCCAAGACAACACCCGGTTCTAATAAACAACCAGGCTCTGCCAAGGAGTCAATCATTCAAGCTGTTAGGAGTCAGCATTACAGAAAATCTGATCTGGCAGGAACACGTTGCGTCAATTGCAACAACTGCTGGTAAAAAGCTTGGATACCTATTTAGAGCCAGAAAGTACTTCTCACGATGTAACCTCCTTACGCTATATAAAGCCCAGATAAGTCCTGGCCTGGAGTATAGCTCTCATGTCTGGGGAGCTGCTGCCCCTACTACCCTATCTATACTAGATGCCGTCCAGAGAAGGGCAATTCGGCTAATTGGCGACTCGGCCTTAACGCGCCACCTCTTTTTCTTACCGGCGTATTGTTGGTGATCTCTCACTCTTCTACCGAGATTCAAACGGAATCTGCTCCTCATAGCTATCCCTTATCGCAGCTCACCGCTCCTATCAGATGCACCCGCGCGACCGCTTCATCTCATCCTAAGGCGGTCGTTCTTCATACATCAAAAACAGAGCGGTACAACCGCACATTCATACTCAGGGTGTCCAAGGCTTGTTGGCCCATTCAATTCCCGCGTTAACAAACTTCCCCTAACATAATCCTTTCACAGCAGCTGCGGTACTCTGGTATTTAGGCTCTGCCTACGCGGTCTGCTCAGTTATATAAAAAATCACTTTCTCAAAATAAAAATGTTCAGTACACAAATAGAAACTATATTTAAAATTTGCAGAAAAATCGAAATATCTCAGAAACTGATAAATGTAAGTATATGATATGCTATACAAATATGAAAGAGCATATTGAAAGTAATTTTGTGCTATAGTAAAATATGGGCGGTTACATTCAAAAAGAAGAAAAAATCTAGTCTTGTGCATTCTACCTCACCCTGTATATGAATATGCGCCATCGACTTTTTTTACAGCCTGTGTTGAAACTAGAGGATATTTTTTATCTGCCCACGTAAAAAAATAATTTTTTATTCATTAATTTTCACTATACAGTACGTTCATTTGGCAGCGATTTGGGTATAAAAAAGGTCATAACTTTTGAAATACCCTGTATAATGTTACAATACCTTATATTTTAAGAACGGGAATTTTTATTTATAAATACAAAATATTTTCTGAGCAAGGAGCATATCCGGTACTAAAAACTCACCCTGTATATAACATCAAGTTGACATTTACTAGTAATTGCCTCACATGCATGTTCTGAGAAAATACAGAGATTTGTAACTGTGGACTTAACAGGAATGAAACGATGTGATGATGACAATAATTATTATACAGGGTGTCCCAAAAGTCAACGTCAAGCCGCAACGGGGTGACAGGATTGGTTGTAACTATCATGAAAAAAAATCTATCCCATGTAGTTTGAAAATTATAGGCATTTAAAGAAAACCTAGAAATTTGGTCAAATTATAACAATTGTTCGGTTATTGTGATTAGCTTTTATTATTTTTGTTCATTTAAACTTTGCAATCGTAACCTTAAATAACATTTCTAGAAGCACAGTCAAAAATAATGACACAATTGCCCCAAGTTTTCTAGAATGAAGACTATTTATTAAACTATGCATTTAAAATTTTCAAAGTTTGCTGACTTTGAAAGGCCCTCCTTTAAAAAAAATGTACTAAAGTGCCTTGGCAAGTGCCACTAAAAGTTGGCGCATTTAACCGGGATTGTAAAATGGTACAATACTTGTTAGTTTCATACTAAAAAAAAAACGAGTAAAAAAATAAAAACCTCAAGTAACCCGATTTTTGCTAACCCATTTCACTCAGGTCAGATGTCCTTCATTGGCACAAGCTTCGGGTAGGTTCTTAATTTTACGGCAAGATGATGAGACAGATGGACCACGAAAATATTTGCTATGAGTGAGCGAGACAGATAGTGACTTTTAGCAAAGTCAACAAAAATAAGTAAAGTTACTAAAATAATGAAAAATGTTGACCTAGCTTAGTTTAGGTTTATTGGAATAAAGGTCAGGCAATAAATCTTCAAATTGTTTACCATCAGCCTCAATACACGCCCTACGAGAACATCTTCTTAAAAAAGATCTACTTATTAGCCAGGCATATCCTCGAGACTATTGAGAATTTCGTTTACGCAGCTCGGCTACGCCCTCAATGGGCTATGAATAAACTTTTTCTTTGAGAACACCCCGATAACAAAATTCCAGGGGATTTAAATCTGGGGAACCTCCACCTCCACCTTCCCGATATTTTTGGTCAAGAAAACCTATTATTTGCACTGCGTAATGCGCTAGGCAGCCATCTTTTTGATACTTCATGTGGCGACGATCTGTTAAGTGGTCTACAGACGTTGATGCATGCTGCGATTCAGGTATCGACTTCTAATACGTTTCGTAACGCAAGTAGCAGCGTGTGTGGTACTGAATCACGAATTTGGTATCAGTTGCGGCTTGCAGCGATGCAGATTCTGGAATCCTATTATGGACGATGAGCCATGTCGCCGAGCCGATGACGCTGATGCAGTGATGCAGGCTTCAACGTGTATAGTATTACGTCGATGCAAAGAAATAGGCCCACACTACTATTCTTGTGTTGCATGAAACGTGCATGAAATATCAAGTCGATTCAGGCATCGCAACAGGTTTCAATTTGAGTATAAACTTATGCAACTGATGCAAGTTTCATGAAACGTCTGTAGGCCGCTTTAGTGGTACGTCCTCTAACAAAGTTGGTAAATTTTATCGTAAAAAATGTAGGTAATTCGTGCCATTCAAATTCTCAGGCTGCTCAAAGGGCCCAACAATTTTGCCGTTTAAATTTCCGGTCCACAGGCTTACTTTAAAGCGATACTGGGATCCGTCTTCTCGTATTAAATGTGCCTGGCTAATAAGTAGATCCCTTTTATGAATATGTGGGGCCTGTAATGAGGCTGATGAATTTGAACTTTTATTGTAAGAAAAAATGTTATTTTGACTTTGCTAAAAGTGGCGTCACTCTCTGTCTTGCTCACTCATGG
The DNA here is from genome assembly GCA_951848785.1 of Callosobruchus maculatus. Taxonomy (NCBI): domain Eukaryota; kingdom Metazoa; phylum Arthropoda; class Insecta; order Coleoptera; family Chrysomelidae; genus Callosobruchus; species Callosobruchus maculatus. Next base: position 1,421,515 of record CATOUR010000127.1, read on the forward strand.
CAAACATGTCCACTATCCACCTCTCTCATCATTTTGCCGTAAAATTAAGAACCTACCAGAAGCTTGTGCGAATAAAGAACATCTGGCCCGAGTGAAATGGGTTAGCAAAAATCGGGTTACTTGAGGTTTTCCTTTTTTTACTCGTTCTTTTTAGTAAGAAACTAACAAGTGTTGTACCATTTTACAATCCTGGTTAAATGCGCCAACTTTTAGTGGCACCTGCCAAGGAACTTTAGTAAATTTTTTTTAAAGGAGGGCCTTTCAAAGTCGGCAAACATTGAAAATTTTAAATTCATAGTTTAATAAATAGTCTCCATTCTAGAAAACTTGGGGCAATTGTGTCATTATTTTTAACTGTGCTTCTAAAAATGTTATTTAGGGTTACAGTTCCAAAGTTTAAATGAACAAAGATAATAAAAGTTAACCACAATAACCGAAAAATTGTTATAATTTGACCAAATTTCTAGGTTTCTTAAAAATGCCCATAATTTTCAAACTGCATGGGATAGATTTTTTTTCTGATTTTTCTCATCATAGTTACAACCAATCCTGTCACACCGTTGCAGCTTGACGTTGACTTCTGGGACACCCTGTATATGATTATACAGTACATGCCAGATTACACCGCTTCAGGGCATTAGAGTGTGCTGGGCCTTTCTTTGTCTGAAAATTAAGTCAAGAAGACTGATTTGGTTGCTTTCCATGACTATGCTAGCAATACACACCTTCCAAGTATTAGAGTGACTCCCGCTCCGTTCCATTCCAACTTAACTCGAGATGTGAAACTCCAAAAACTACCTCTACATGACATAAAGAAGCCATCCCTAATTTTAATACAGGAGAAATACTGAAAATGTATTAAAACTAATAGATTTCCATTTTTGAAATAAATCCTTTTTCTAAATCGCCAGTTTTAAGTGCTAATTGTAGCCAATGAATCTCGGACAACTCTACTCAATAGATCTGTTTTGACTTTTTATAACATAATAATAATCATAATACTCGTATAACAATAATGAATAATAACGGTATGTATTCTTAGAGAAACTTGTCACCCTGAACACATCAAACAAGTGAGTTTTCCATATTTCATAATTTAGTAAGAATTATTCGAATCTCTATTAAAATAAATTTGAATCTATAAATATCCTATACCACCCGCGCTTCTGTTATGATTTATATAAACTGAATAGCCAAGAATTTATAGAATGCAATGATTATGAACACACGAACGCAATGTTTCATACCAGCTGCATTATTGTAAAACCGTTGTTACATAAGGTTGATAAAATTATACATATAGAGCGACATGTACCTATATTTGGGACATATATTAAAAAAGCTGTTATACACGCACCGGCGCGAAAAACGGAGCACTTGACATTTTATATTCCATAATTCCTTTTTTTATTGTTTGGCGATTATTGTTTTAATAACTTATACTCAAATAAATCAACATGTTTTAAGTAATTTCTAACATTAATTAACGATTTATTTGAAAAAACTTTTGTTACAGTACTACAAAAAACATAAATTGATAGTTTGCTAAAATGACCTTAAATTATTGAAAACTGAAACGCATTGCTAGCAAAAACTGGGCAGGGGCATTTTTAATAACAAGTGTTGCCTCCACGTGCCCGAATGAGTGCTTGCATTCTTCTTGGACCTAACCTTGGACCTGACCATACCTAAAATCAAATGACGAATGTCTTCTTGAGGAATAGGGTCACATTCCTGTAAAAAAAATAGGAACACGACTTCGTATTCTTCGCTCAAGCATGTCCCCGACATGTTTAATTGGAATCGCATCTGGACTTAACCCTGGCCAGCGGCCACTCCAAGGCATCAATGTCTACATCGTTTAAGTATTGTTGAGTAACTCTCGCGGTGTGGGGTCTGGCATTATCATGCATGAGAATAAAATTGTTTCTAATAAAATCAACATAAGGAATAACAAAATTTCGCAAAATTTCATCAATGTACCTGACAGCAGTTAAATACCCTCTTGAAATGATATACAACTGTGAGCGTGCCTCCAGAGCAATTCCAGCCCACACCGTAAGTGAACCCCCTTGGTAGCCTACCTAGGACTAAAGATACATTCTGCAAAATGTTCTTCTGGTCCTTGCCATACCCTTTCACGACCATCTGGAGACCGCTGGCTAAATTTGGACTCATCCGTAAACAAAATACGCCCCCATTCATTTTCACCCCAGTGTTCATGATTTCTCGCAAATTGGAAGTCGCGCTACACGATGACGTCTAAGAAGCTCTGGATCTACAGCGGGTCTATGACTACCAAGATTGGCTTCACCAAGTCTTCGTCAAAGTCCAACGGTCCGTCCGCTTACAATGGTACTTCGGAGGTGATGACGTCGACTTCTAATTTCTATAGCTGTAGCATGACGATCTCGTAGACTTTGTAAGATGATAACGCGATCATCATGAGCGTTAGTCCTTCGTTGGGGGCCAGTACCAAGTCGTCTAGTGTAACATCCAGTTTTCAAAAAACGTGTATAAATACGGTGGACAGTGCTACTTGATTCGGGATGATAAGCTTGGGCGACATATAGCTCAGTTCTTCCATCTTGAATCAACGCAACCATAGCAGACGCGGTTTGGGGACTATCAGCAGGCATTTTTAGCTCAAATAAACCCAGCAAATCTTGTAAACGACTTGCTTAATACAGCAAAACTTTGACAAACGTCTGTCAAATTTATTAAAAACAATAAAAAAACCATGGCCTACTCTGCAGTTTTCAGTGATACAATTATACAATTTTCATTTTAGTACACTTTTTATTAAATCTTCTTTTTCAAGGAAACGGTTGATTGTTGTTAGAAATTAATTAAAGGTTGATGTTTTACTTGGGGGTAAGTATTTAGGACCATGAAACATTACAAAAATTATATTTCAAAAAAATAATCATAAAATCTCATGTGCTCCGTTTTTCGTGCCGGTGAGTGTATCTGAGGATATACCACTATACGAGTATTCTGTCGAAGTTAGAATTGTATAATACATAAAAGCCTTATCTCTTATACATTTTGCTTCAAGTAGGTTTTGAATTCACGTTTGACGTTTAATAATAATAATTTATGTACGAATCTGTATAAAAATACATAGCACAATAAGGTAAATAAATAGTAGACCCACTGAAGGTGAAAACCTTGTGCGTGGGAGAAAACTTATAATATACCTTAAACTGAACATTTAATATTAAAAAAAGCTCACGGTAAAAACAACTGTATATACAAGGTGAGTTTTCAGTACCGTCTCGGTCGATAACTCCACTACCGTAGAAGATAGCGAAAAAAAGTTGTATGTAAAAGTTGTAGCCACGGATCTGCTCCTTGCTTAGAAAATATTTAGATTTATACAGGGTGATCCATAACTACGTGCTGATGCAAACATGCATTTTTTTTAAATCAGACGCCCTATATATTATTCTATATTCAAATTCGACTAATGATTTCCGTTCTTCCAATATAGGGTATTGTTATATTATACAGGGTATTTCAAAAGTTATGACCATTTTTATATTCAAATCGCTGTCAAATGAACGTACTATATATCAAAAAGTGATGAAAAATCATTTTTTGACATGGATTGTTAAAAAGTATCCTCTAGTTTTAAAATCGGCTATTAAAAAACCCCGCGACGCATATTCGTATACAGGGTGATGTGAAATGCAAAATCTAGATTTTCTCTCTTTTTTTAAATAACCCAAATATTTTATTATACCAAAGAATTGCTTTTAATATGCTGTTTCATCTTTGTATAGCACTTGTTATGGCTGCATTCATTAGTTTCTGAGATATTTCGATTTCTCTTCAAATTTTAAATATACCTTCTATTGGTTTACTAAAACGTATTTATTTTGAGAAAATACTATCAAATTTTATTTTTTCTTAACAAACAACTAAAATATAAGGCCATAATAGTACTAGTTACTCAAAACCCCAACATCGTGATAAACTATGATCTGGATATGGGCTATTAATGATTCTAATGCCCGATTTTATCAACATGCATATTTAACAAAGACTTTGACAAAGCTTTTCTATTGGATGTTATTTAGCAAAAGCTTTCTATTGGGTATTGAGGGATAGGTTAATAAATATCATCCAATAGTATTTTATCAATATTGAAAACAAAATGTCAAAGCTGGATCACACTTTTCATCATATCGTATATAAGTTTTATAACAAAACTATTGTTGTAACAAGTGTATATTTGTTGCAACATAGGCGATGAATGAAGTTTGCAGCTCGAAACGAAGTCAACGATCGAAATAAATATGTTTTTGAATGGTTGAAATTACATCACAAATCCCAGTAATAAAGTACCTAACCAAATATATTTCGTTGAGGTGATCCGCTTAGCAAGATGCTGGGTGGCCGAGCAGTATAGTTTTTGACAGCGAATCACTGTGTTCGAGGGTGGTGTTGGTACTGCTGGTTCGAGCCCCAGCCCTTGCAGCTACTTTTTTTGGTTTTTTTTTCAACCAAAATATTCATTGATATGCTTTTTACTCATGTTACACACATTTTTTTTGTACCATCGACATAAATATGTTTTTGAATCAAATTTTATCAGACCCTCAGCTTCTTCAAGGTCATCCTGAATATCCAAAATTGTTACCCGTCTCCTTATCTGGATGAAAACTCGTATAGCGTATAGTTTGAGGGTGCCAATTTCAAATTCGGACGCTGTTTTGCCTTTCAAACTAAGGTAAAGAAGATCAAAAATTTTCAGACCTTCAGATCTTCACGTTCACCCTAAATATCTAAAATCGTTATGAATGAATGAATGAATGAAATTTATTAGTCTTGTAGATCACATTAAGTGACATAAGACAAGTCAAAAATTACATTACAATTACAAACCAAAGTAAAGTTCTATACACACAAATATAGGCATACAAACACACATACATATGTATAAAAATTTAGCACAAACAGCTCAATAAAAACAATATACCAACGAGAAACAGTAAATTAATTTGTATTTCATACTCTCTAATGCAGTTTGTCTTTTAAGTATTCGTCGACAGTATAGTAAGCCTTCTCTAACAAAAAATGTTTGAGCGCTTTTGCAAAAGACTCTTGATGGAGTTCTTTCATAAGCCTTAGAAGCTTATTATAAAGCCTAATCGCCATATATCTTGGACTGAGTTCTGTCTTAGCAAGTCTGTGTGCGGGCACTTGTAGCAAGAACGAGTTCCTTGTATCGTAATTGTTGTGGCAATTTAAGGTTTTAAAATCACCAGTACTAGATTTGGCATATAATAATAACTCATATATATAAATACAGGCTACAGTCATTACTTTTAAATTGACAAAGATATCCCTGCAACTTGTCCTATAACCTGCTCCAGCAATAAGCCTTATTACCCTCTTCTGCATTATGAAAACCCTGCTGGCTTCTCGACTGGCTCCCCAAGCTGCTATTCCGTATCGAATATTGGAGTGAAAATATGAATAGTAATATACCATTACAACTGGTTTATCCACAATCCATCTCAGCTGATTGATGCAATATGATATTGAAGCTAATTTCCTGCATAAATTATCTATATGGACGTTCCATGTGCAGTTTTCTGAAATATGGATACCTAAAAATTTTGCAGAGTGACTTTGCTTTATAGAGCCATTCAAAGACCTGAGCAAAAGGCTATGATCGTAGTTATTGTGCTTGTGAGAAAAGCGGAGAAATAGAGATTTAGAACTGTTCAGTACTAGGCCATTATTTGAGAACCACATATGGATGCCTTTGATATAGGTGTTTGCACTCTGCATTAACTCTTCAATGCCAGGTGAATGGACAAGAAGAGAGGTATCATCTGCGTACATTACATATTCCTCACCGTCAAAGTCGTTTACAAATATGATGTAGAGTAGGGGGCCTAGTATTGACCCTTGGGTACCCCAATGTTGCTGCTAATGGCTTCAGATTTAGCATTCCTAATTTCAACGTACTGTCTTCTGTTACATAAGTAGCTCTTTAGCCAATTAAGAGGTAATCCTATTATACCATACCTCTCTAGTTTTTCAAGTAATAATGCATGATCTACGAGATCAAAAGCCTTGCTCAAATCTAAAAATATTCCCAATGGCAAAGTACCTGTATCAAGATGGTCAAACAACATATTAAGAAAGGCTATAATAGCCGCAGATGTGGATAAGCCACTTCTAAAGCCGTATTGGTTTCTGTTAAATAATTTATGTTTTTGGAAAAACACTGTTATACAGCTAGCAGCATACTTCTCAAAAATTTTGGAGAAAGGACTTAAAAGGGATATTGGCCTGTAATTTTGAATATCAGCGGCATTCCCTGATTTATGGATTGGAGTTATTTTGGCAATTTTGATGGTATCTGGGAATACACCTGTCTCTAGTGAGTAGTTTAACAGATATGTTAGTGGTTGTGTAATATGCATATAACATTGTTTTAATAAATTAGTACTTAAGCCATCGTCACTAATAGAATGGGAATTTTTTAGCTTTTTTATTATTTCTATAGTGTCCTTTTCCAAGGCGGGACGCCAGAAAAAACTGTGTTTGTTGGTTGGAAAAATAGGTTCAGCTATGTGTGTTGGATTGAGTTGATTGTATTTACATATTTTTGAAAAATGTTCATTAAAAGCTGTTGCTATTACATGAGGGTCATCTGTTTTCTGGTTGTTAATATTCAAGATAGAGTTTCGATTGACTGACTGCTTGGGTTTGATTATATTCCAAACTGTTTTAGATTTGTTATTTGAGTTAATAATTTTATTCCTGTTGTATAATCGTTTTGCTAGTTTTAGTAGTTTTCTGTATATTTTTTTATAACGTTTATAGTAATCGTTAATGACGACATTGTCTTTAGTGAGAGGGAACAGGTCTTTCAGTTTCTGCCCTGAAATCAATAAGCCTTTTGTTAACTCATTAGTGTATATGATCCGATAAATCGGATGCATGTTCTGTTGCCTATATTCCAGCTATAAACCTAACCTACAAAAGTAAATGTGACATAAACCAATACTTACACCTGTTGTTGATTAATCTAGTAAAGTAAGTGATGTTAAAGTGAACACTGATTAGTGAAATTAGACTTTTTCCTGGAAGCATGGATCCCTCTTTATATTCAACACGTCACGGCGGGTAAGTATATGCAATTTTTATATCAAATCAATTTGTTTTTCAAGATTTTGCTATCAAATTATTTTCTATAAAAGTTGAGCAATAAGTAGGTGAAGTTGTAGTTCTTTTCCATGATCATTCATATATATTTTATGTGTTTGTTTTATCACATCCGATATATCGGATTGTATGCGAAAGTAACATGTTTTGTTTTAGGTTGAGCCTTGTCCAGCTATTGCAAGAAATCGAAGATGACCCCGAGATCAATGGCAGAATCAATATATATTCAGAAATTCCTGAAGATGGTAATATTACTGAGTGTGATAGTGACATCAGCGATGACGAATGCGAAGCAAACCTAAATCATTTGGGACCTAAGCTTCTCCGATCTCAGGTGGAGTATGAAGTATCAACTAACGTGCCAAAAACAAAAACTTATGACGACTTTGACTCCAGTGACGAGGAACCTTTGATCAAATATAGAAAGCTGGATAGATCCCAAAAAAACGCAAATCCTGGTGTGAACTCCCGAAAAACATCCAGAAGTAACCAAGTAAACATAAAGTGGATAAAATCGACTCCAACCTTTCATATAAATACTGTTTGTGAAGAGTTGCCTCCATCGGATGACGCAAAAAATGCACAAAGCCCTTTGGATTTTTTAAGACTATTCTGGACAAATGATCTTTTGGAAAAAATAGTAACAGAAACTAATTTGTATGCATCTCAAAGGAATACTGATCTGAATGTAACTAAGGACGAAATCTATGTAGTGATAGGAAGTATGCTACTCTCTGGATATTCCAAGTACCCTAATAAAAGAATGTACTGGTCCGCTTTGAAAGATGTACCCACGATCCTGCAGGAAAGCATAAGGCTTAACAGATTCGAACAAATATTGAGGCACCTTCATCTGAATGATAACTTAAAAATTGACAAACAAGACAGATTGTATAAACTACGACCACTAATCTCTGAACTAAATAAAAACTTCAAAAACCATGGTGGTTTGGAGGAGAACCTTTCGATAGATGAATCAATGATCCCCTATTATGGACACCACCACCACCATATGGTTTTAAAAACTGGGCTTTATGCTGTAGTACTGGATATTTGATTTCCTTTGAAATATATACTGGAAAAAGTGACAAAGAAAAGATATTTGGCATAGGTGGTGATGTAGTCGTCGCTCTCGTAGATGCAGCGAATATACCAGAAAACAAAGGATTCAAATTATTTTTTGATAATTATTTTTCCTCAACACAATTATTCTCCCATCTTTCCAGCAGAGGTTTTGCAGCCACAGGAACCATCCAAGATAGTAGGACTCGGAAATGTCCTCTAAAATCTAGAGCTGAAATGGAAAAGCAAAAAAGAGGCACCTATGATTTCCAAACAGATAGCAATAATACAATATCTCTAGTCCGATGGAAAGATAACAGAGTTGTCACGTGTGCTACAAACTGTGATCCGTTGACTGAAGGTAAATGTACAAGATGGTCTAAGGAGAAAAAAGGAAAAATAACAATACCACAACCCACAGTATTTTCACATTATAATAAGAATGGAGTGGAGTTGATAAAATGGATCAATCGATTGCGTCTTATCGAACTCGTATGAGACAAAGAAAATGGTGGTGGCCAATATTTTGTTACCTCCTTGATGCCTCCGTTTCAAATGCTTGGTTGTTGATGAAAAAAGTACAACCTGAGAAAAAAGAATGTGCAAGTTTATTAGCTTTTAGGCGAAATTTGGCCAACAACTTATTAGAAACCTATGGAAAACCTTCAAGTAAAGGACGCCTTATCGCCAAGCTACCAACAGATGTGAGATATGATGGAAGGGATCATTGGCCAGAACACGTCACAACAGAGAGGCTCTGCAGGTTTTGCAATGGCAAAAGCAAATTTATTTGCACAAAATGTAAAGTTGGGCTTCACCCAAAAATATGTTTTAAGCAATACCACACCTTTTAGATAGATGTTCCTTTGGCATACCATCCGATATATCGGATGACATGTATTTTTATTCTGACAGGTGGGATTGCAATTCATTTGATTTTTTGGATTTTCTTTTATCTAAATAAAAAAGAAATCACACGATACACGTTTTAATTAAGATTCCGCAACCTTATGCACTAATGGGTTAACCAAGGCTCTCTATGTTTAGTAGATGTAGACTTCCCCTTCGTTTTTAGTGGAAATGCTAATTCAAAATAGTATATTAATGTTTTTTGGAATATTTCGAATTTATCATTAATGTCCCCTTCAGTATTATAAGTATCTGCCCACTCTTCCTGCCGTAAGAGCTGTAGAAAATATTCCATATTTTTATTATTGTTTACTGGCCTGTATTGGACGAGTAGTTCCTGTTTATGCTCTGTTGGTAATTCATAGGTTATTTTAATTATCTGCCCTAAATGATCACTGATGTTTCCATTGATTACATCAGCCATGTATGTACCTTGCTCCAAGTTCACACACACATTGTCCAAGCATCTGTTACCCCTAGTTGGTAGAACTATAGTGGGTACAATTGCCCAGATACAGAGAAGGTCTACTAATTTATCAAGTTGTGCATTGGGTTCTAAGAAACTGATATTAAAGTCTCCACAAACGACTATTTTGTGGTTTTTAAGCTTATTAGTTATATTAGTGAGGTTTTTATAGAGCACTTTTAAAAACATATTAAAATCAGCATCGGGGCTACGGTAAACAGTTAAAATAATTGTTTTAAAATCATTAAGATAAGTCGCTACACACTCACATTGCATTTCTATAGATTCGCAGGTGATATTTGAAAAACATATATTATTTCTAACATAGACTCCTACCCCACCATGTTTAAAATTTTTCCTACAGTAGAAGTTAGCTAAATTATAACCTGGTAATAGGAGTGATGGTATCTGATCAATTGTTGCCCAGTGTTCACTAACACAGAGAACATCACATTTGATATCATTAAGAAGAACTTCTAATTGCAGTAACTTATTCGATATTGATTGAACATTCTGGTGTAGAACATTTAGCGTTACCTTATCATTACTTGTAGTTAGCCTATTTCTATTGTAATATATGGATAAATTCTCACTTGCACAGGTGGCTAAACTACACACTACTTCACTACTACATGCTAAATTATCACTGTTTGCCTCACTGCAGTCATTAAAAAAGAGTGTTGAGCGTCTGTGCTTTCTTTGTGATGCTTCCTGTCCGAAAACTCTTATCGTGTATAGTTTAAGGGTGCCAATTTCAAATCCGGCCGTTGTTTTGAGTTTCGGTTATAGAAAACAAAAAATTTTCAGACCCTCAGATTCTTCAAGTTTATCCCAAATATGCAAAATCGTTATCCGTGTCCCTATCAGGAGAAAAACTCGTACCGAGGGTGCCAATTTCAAATCCGGCCGCTGCTTCAGCTTTCAGCCTAGGGAAAAGGAGATCAAAAATTTTCAGACCCTCAGATCTTCACGTTCACCCTAAACATCTAAAATCGTTATCTGGCTTCCTCTCAGGACAAAAACTAGTATCGAGTATAGTTTAAGGATCCCAATTTCAAATCCGACCTCTGTTTTGAGTTTCAGCCACAGGAAACGAAGATCAAAAATTTTTAGACACTCAGATCTTCACGTTTACCCTAAACATCTAAAATCGTTATCTGGCTTCCTCTCAGGACGAAAACTAGTATCGAGTATAGTTTAAGGCTCGGTTTAAGGATCCCAATTTCAAATCCGACCGCTGTTTTGAGTTTCAGCCACAGGAAACGAAGATCAAAAATTTTTAGACACTCAGACCTTCACGTTCACCCTAAATATCGAGAATCCTTATCTGGCTTCCCATACGGACGAAAACTCGTATCATGTAAACTTTAAGGGTGCCAATTTCAAATTCGGCCATTATTTTAAGTTTCAGCCTCAGGTAAAGAAGATCAAAAATTTTCAGACCCTCAGATCTTCACGTTCACCCTAAATATCTAAAATCGTTATCTGGCTTCCTGCCCGAAAACTCTTATCGTGTATAGTTTAAGGGTGCCAATTGCAAATCAGGCCGTTGTTTTGAGTTTCAGCCTCTGTTATAGAAAATCAAAAGTTTTCAGACCATCAGATCTTCAAGTTGGCCCTAAAAATATAAAATCTTTATCTGGCTTCCTATCCGGACTAAAACTCGTATCGTGTATACTTTAAGGGTCCCAATTTCAAATCCGACCGTTGGTTTGAGTTGCAGCTTCAGATAAAGAAGATCAAAAATTTTCAGACCCTCGGATTCTTCAACTTCATCCCAAATATGCAAAATCGTTATCCGTCTTCCTATCAGGACAAAACTCGTATAGAGTTTGCCAATTCCAAATCCGGCCGCTGTTTTGCCTTTCAGCCTAAGGTAAATAAGATCAAAATTTTTCAGACCCTCAGATCTTAACGTTCACCCCAAACATCTAAAATCGTTATCTGGCTTCCTCTCAGGACGAAAACTAGTATCGTGTATAGTTTAAGGATGCCAATTTCAAATCCGACCGTTATTTTGAGTTCCAGCCTCAGGAAAAGAAGATCAAAAATTTTCAGACACTGAGCTCTTCACGTTCACCCTAACTATCTAAAATATTTATCTAGCTTCATGTCGGGACGAAAACTAGTATCGTGTATAGTTTAAGGGTGTCAATTTCAAATCCGGCCGTTGTTTTACATTTCAGCCTTAGTAATAGGAAATAAAAAATGTCCAGACCACCGTCCAGACCATCAGATCTTCAAGTTGGCTCTAAAAATCTAAAATCTTTATGTGGCTTCCTATCAGGACCGAAACTCGTATCGTGTATACTTTAAGGGTGCCAAATTCAGATCCGACCATTGTTTTGAGGTTCAGCTTCAGGTAATCAAAAATTGTCAGACCCTCAGATCTTCACGTTCACCCTAAATATCTAAAATCATTATCTGACTTCCTGTCAGGACGAAATCTCGTATCCTGTATAGTTCAAGGGTGCAAATTTCAAATCAGGCCGCTGCTTTGAGTTTCAGCCTCAGGTAACGAACATCAAAAATTTTCAGTCCCTCAGATCTTCAAGTTCACCCTAAAAATCTAAAATCGTTATCTGGATTCCTATCAGGACCAAAACTCGTATCGTGAGGGCGCCAATTTCAAATCCGGTCGGATATTTATATACTATAGCACTACTCTCGTTAATTTCTGATACTTTCACTTTATGCCCCTGTTTAAATAAAGTTAAACATTAATTTTCTACTGTAAAACAATTTAAAAAATATTTTATGAATCGATGTAATAATTTAAGTCAAGAATTTACCGAAAATGTTCACAGCAACCAATAAAATTAACATCCAAAGTCAGATGACGAATATAGCATTATAAGATAGGTATGTGTACATTTTATGGCGAAATACGGTCTGTAAACAATATGACCATTTATGACATCCTATGTTAATCGATTTTACATGCAATTAAAAGGTAAATATTTGCCGGAAGACATTTGGTAGAACTAAGTACGCAGTGTATACTGGCTTGCCTTTATAGCCCAGGATAATAAGAAAAATGGAGAAATAAGTAATTTAAAGTTATTTTCTTTTCCAGACTACAGTCACCAGTTCAAAGGAAAACGTGGAAAAATGGACGAAATCAGAGAGAAAAACAAATTAGATATTCCGAAAGAATTACCTAGTGCGTCCATCATATCAGGACCCAGGATGATTCACGAAAAAAGAAATCGCATTCAGGTTTCCGGAATGTGAAGTCGATGACAAAAGGAGTTATTCTCAAATTCGCATTTTTGTAAGAGAAATCTACTTTTGAAGTTTTGTTGTAAAGATAATTGAAACGTGTGTGGCTAACCTTATTGAATCTGAATGTATTGTCTACTTTATAGCAAAAAACGCAGACGGCCATTATAGTAGTACTAGTAGTAAAGGCCTTTTTAATATTTTTTTCGATGTCTCCCTATCAAAAGTCCATCACGTACAAATATGATAACTCCATAGTTAAAGCGACCACACAATGTTTCTACTATTTCATAAGTGGATGCCAGCAATCATTCCTTACATCTTACATCATATAGGACAAATAGGCCGATATATTAAAACCAGAATAGCCGAACACAAAAGAGTTTGAATGTAATTGATAATGAATCTGTCAACAACGCGTTTCTCAGCATTGACGTCTGAGACATCAATGGTTCTCAGATAAACCAAAGATAACACACAAACGATAATCAGCAAACAGACCTAACCTAACCGATGAACACTACGCACTTACGTCACTGCCATTCTGGCTTTTTGTGAAGAGAGGGAAGGCAGTGAACTTTTAAAAGACCGCGCTGCAGCCAGATTTCAATATGGTCTCTTATTTGCCGAAAGAGTTTGAACTACCAAGACTAGAATAATTGATCACTAATTCAATGCAGCAATATAGACTACTATTCCAAAGAATATTTTTAAAAATTATTTATTTTAGTCTACTCTACTGTTTATTTTACCTATAAATATAAAAAAAATAATATAAAAAAATCTGTTATAAGGGCCCATGCTATTAAAATTCTGATTTTTTTTTCGTTAACAATTTTCTGATGTTTGAATTTTTGAGGGTAGATACCTAGATGATTAAATTTATCAAAACCGAAAAGAAGCCAATTTTATCTACCAAGAACTCTCTTGAACGAACGTCCTTAGGGTTACTGCGCGAAAAATTCAGAAAGTCACGGACATATCAAATCAACCTGGTAAAAAAATAAAAATGCTGCATAGCAGTGCAAAAAATGAGGTCAAGTTGATTGACTCAGTACTGCCCACTCATTACGGTAATATCAATTTATTATTTTCCCATAGCATGAAGCTATAGTACAAGATGCCTTACAACCAAATTATCGCCCACCTGCCAGTAACAAAAAAGTGTGATCTTTCTTTCACAGTCACTGGGTAGCCTATCATGATTCAAAAATTGAAAATGATCGGGAACCCCTAAAAACCTAAAAATGAAGATTGACCTGTTCTTATATTTTTAGTTTTTTGATTATTGCTGCGCCACCTCGCCACGGTAATAATATACAGAACAATCTAAAAAAATGCTCGTATGAATAATACATCAGAAAATTCCCTTTGTTTCTGTAATGGGCAAGGCAATGTTCAGATGGACCTATAAAGTGTCCTAGGCCACTAGGTCTTTCTTTCACGGGTTAACGAAGGAGAGCCTATTATGGATACAAAAACTTTTCAGCTTTACAACCCCCAACCACCCCAAATTTCACCCCACCAAAAAATAGAATATGCTTATAAAACGATTAAGAACAATTTTTTTTGTGTTTTGCTAATTACTCCGCCACCCATGAATTGATTTTTAAAATTATAGCAGCATTACCTACCACGACTCCACAGCATATCGCTACCCAAATTTCATCATAATCCATCTAGCGGTTACCGAGATTACGAGGCTAGAAAATCGCCAACAGACAGACGGACCCACGGAAATGAGTGACGTGGATTTTCGTTATGTAGACCTCATAAAACGCTCAAAAATAGAAAATGTTTGCGACCACAATACTCCCCTCACCTGTGGGTAGTTAAAATTAAAGATGTTGCTTAGCAATGTTTATTGTTTATCAAGCATCGTCCTATTTTTCCGTGGCTATATGCAGTAATCTCACAGTGTGTGTATTATGGGCAACGTATATGTAGTTGCACTTACCTCGTCGCAACCTGCACACCTTGGCTTCATTTTTTCAGCGTAATGTCTTTCACAATAAATCTTGTCATCGTACACACAGTAGGCAAGGTCCACCAGCAGATCATCACAGGTTGTGCACTGAAAAAGAAACGTTTATGCAAAATAACGTCGAATTGTCATTTGGATTAATTATCTAGAGTAATTATGTGGAAAAAATGCGCACTTGCTAACGACACACATCCTTTTATATGTTTCTTATACGTATTTTTTTGCAACCAAACGAAGTGATGGAAGTTAAATGCTATTCAGGGAAAAATACACTGTTTATAATATTAAATTATGGGAGATATGTTAAATTTCGAAATATCTTCATTTAGCTCTCGAAAAATAATCAGTCTATTGAATTATGGGAGATATGATAATTTTCAAAATGTCTTCATTTAGCCCTTGACACATAATCAGTCTGCTATGAAACAAAACAAAAAAACTATAGAAAAATGTAGATGACTCATCCCATGCTCTAACTGTCCCAAGAACGCACCACACAGGGTGTTTTAAAATTAGGATTTAAGACAACCTTTTAAATGAACTCTGTAATTAGGGTCGCCAACCATACTGTTAAAAACAGTATTATATTGCTTTTACTGTTTAAAAAGTATCTAATATACTGTTATTGATCCCGGATAAAATACTGTTATTACTCTCTCCGAAGTACTGTTTTTTCCTCCTTTAATTCTATTATGCTTTTTTCTTCCAAAAAAAGTTGGTAACCCTATCTGTAATACGCCTTATACAATATTACTTATGTATATTGGAATCAGTCAGCTCAACAGCGTCAGACAAGGATGTATACTATCGCTATTACTATTCAACTTATTCTCTGAGTCCATATTCCATGAAGCTTTAGAAGATGTGGAAATGGGAATAGAGGTGAATGGTAAATACTTTAAAACAGCATCCGGTATGTTGTCGATGCGGTGCTCCTAGCTAGCGATGAGAAAGAATTACAGTACATAGTGAACAAAGTCAACAATGTTAGTCAAAGTTATGGTTTAAAAATAGACATAAAGAAAACAAAATTCATGGTCATCACTAGATTAGATATTAATAATGTTAGAATAGAAATATAAAATCAGGACTTAGAAAGGTGCTGGCTAAATGTCAAATCGGATCATGATAAAGATATTAAAATCAGAATCGAAATGGCAAGAAATAATTTTTCCAAAATGAAAGCGTTACTTTGCAACCGAGATTTAAGTTTGACTACTCGATGCCGAGCAACAAAATGCTACACATTATTATACGGAGTTGAGGGATGGACATTAAAAGTTCGGACCATGTCACGTTTGGATTCTTTGAGATGTGGCTACACAGACGAATATTAAGTATATCATGGACGGAGTCAGTAACAATCAGTAGGGTACTAGAAAGAATGAATAAACAGGTACTTTTAACCACAATAAAACGAACGATCGATACGCCTAACCTCACAAAGGACCTCCACAGCCTGGAACATCGAAGGAGGGTGGCTGACCTATCCCTGTTTTACAGATTCTATCACGGAAGATGTTCGAGTGAGCTCTCTCAGATAATAACACCACAGGCCGTCCGAACTAGGAGCACTAGAGAAGTTCTGCGAGCTTATCCTTACCGGGTCGAGGTCCTTACTCCCCGAACTAGTCTCCTCCAGCATTCCTTCTTTTGGAGAACTTCGACGCTGTGGAATCAGCTGCCAGGGAATTTGTTTCCCGACGGCTACAACCTGCACCGTTTCAAATCTAACGTGAATCGATACTTATCCTCTCGCAGCGCTTCTACAGCGCCATAGGCTTTCAGCCTTTGCGGGAGGCCGACCATAAAAAAAAATGAAGTCAAGTTGATTGACTCAGTACTTCCCACACATTACGCTGATACCAGTTTATTATTTTCCCATAGCATGAAGCTTTAATCTAAGGTCCCTTGCAACCAAATAATTGCCAACCCCCCCCCCCCTAAAATTGTCTTATGCCGCTAGGTCTTTCCTTCACAGGTCAATGGACAGCCTATTATCGATACTACAAACTTCTCAGTTTTACAACCCCCCCCCCAACACCTCACTTTCACCCCCACCCAAAAAACTGGTAGGAAATGATCAGGAACCCCTAAAACATCTAAAAACCGAATTTGAGTTACTTTCATACTTGTCGCGTTCTTTGATTATTGCTACGCTGCCACTGACAAGATTTTTAACAAACATACGCGTTTTCCATTCTCACCACGGTAACAATATACTGTGTCAAAATTTCATTAGAATCAATTTAATAGTGTCCACGTTACAAAATACAAAACGATTTAGACCAATAAATTCTCGTATAGTATACAGAAAATGCTAAGTCCCTTAGTTTCTGTAATAGGCTAGGCAATGTTCGGATGCACCTAAAAAGGTGATTTGTGTCGGTAGATCTTCCTTCACAGGTTAGTGGACAGCCTATTATGAGTACAAGAATTTTTTTAATTTTTCAACCCCCAACCCCCCAACCACCCCAATTTCACCCCCACCCAAAAAAAACGCAGAAAATGATCAGGAACCTCTACAACGCTTAAAAACGAAGTTTGAGCTGTTTTTATATTTTTAGTTTTTTTATTATTTCTGCGCCGCCACTGGCACGATTTATCAAAACCATACGCGTTTTCCATCTTCGCCATGGTAGTAATGCCGTTTCAAAATTTCATTAAAATCAATTCAACAGTTTCCTCGTTACAACGATCTGACGCAATACTCTCGTATGTTTACATCAAAAAAAATTCTGTCCTTTGCTGTTTGTAATAGGCAAAGGCAATGTTCGGATGGACCTAAAAAAGTTGTTTATGTCGCCAGGTCTTCCTTCACAGGTCAGTGGACAGTCTATTATGAAAACAACAAATTTTTCAGATTTGCAACCCCCCACCCCCCAACCACCCCAAATTCACCCCTACCCAAAAAAAAGTAGAAAATGATCAGGAACCCCTAAAACGCCTAAAAACGAAGTTTCAGCAATATTTAATTTTTTTGTTTTTTGCTAATTACTCCGCCGCCTCTGCACCGATTTTCAAAATTATAGGAACATTACCTACTACGACCCCACAGCATACCGCTGCCCAAATTTCATCACAATCCATGCAGCGGTTACTGAGATTACGAGGGTAGAAAAACGCGACAGACAGACAGACAGACAGACCGACAGACAGACAGACAGACAGACCGACAGACCGACAGACCGACAGACCGACAGACCGACAGACCGACAGACCGACAGACCGACAGACCGACAGACCGACAGACCGACAGACCGACAGACCGACAGACAGACCGACAGACAGACCGACGGAAATGAGTGACGTGGATTTTCGTTATGTACACATCATAAAACGCCCAAAAAACGTATTATCTCAAAATCGAAAATTTTCGCGATCACAATACTCCCCTCACCTATCGGTGTGGGAAGTAAAAGAAGAAAAGCAGCATATTTTGGTCATAGAAAAAGCAAATACGATTGTTTACAACTGATCGTTGAGGGAAAGATCGAAGGACGACGAGGGATCAGGCGCAAAAATTTCTCCCGGCTTCAGAACTTACGCCAGTAGTTTAATATAAGAGAGGCGCACAATAATTCGTTTAGCACAAGATAGAGAAGAATCCCAAATGATGGTCGCCAACCTCCGCTGAGGAGATGGTACTAAAATAAGAAGAATACAATAAGAGGTCAAATAGCAAGTGTCATCAAAACATTGGATATGCAAATTGAAAGAAATGGATAATTATTGGCCTTTTGAATCTTACAAAAATGTGCTAATTTGTAGCGAAGTGTGCACTTCAATTCGATTTTAGTTCGGAGAGGGAGAGGGGCCCAAACTGGATATTTTAACCCAGTAAACATGGAAAATTTGGAGGTTTACACCTGAAATTCATCAAATTTTAGTAAATTCCTTCCTCTCTATGAGAAACCCTATTTATAAGTACATATCCGTTACTACCCCTTTTCCAGCTGTAGTTTCTAATGCATTAAGTGATAATTGAAAACGGTCAAGTTAATTTTCCAACACGTCACTTGTAATTTCAAACTGCCAGGTGTAATTTATACCGTCAGTTTGAATTTACAATTGACGAGTTGGATAATTAACTTGGCCGTTTTGAATTATCACTTGACGCTTTAGAAACTACAACTGGAAAAGGTATAGAAAAGTCATTATCATTACTGTATCTTCAGAAAATCTATTTTTCAAATGCATGCTTGTTGGCCAGAAACTCAAAAATTCATCTTGCGTACCTATGTCTTAATACGTTTTTGAAGATAATGAAAAACTATGGGTATGATTTATTTTAGACATCATGAAAATGAGCGACCCTCATTTCTTTGGTATTTGTAGTATTTCCAACATCAATAATACATGAAATCAATAATGCCTGATTAACTTAGGGGCTAAAATCACTGTTCTTAAAAATTGTATTCTCCAATTAAAGAGACTTTGGACAAGACTCTATTAAAAACACATGAGAATTAAAACAACATTCCCAAACGTTTAGAAACATTTTAAAGTTGCAATAATTATTCTGTCTAATTCAAGTGCAACGTTCGAAAGAAAAAGGATGGCTCAAGACAGACATTTGGATTTATCTTTGTTATTCATAGAAAAATATGATGATAGTGACTTGGACAAGGTGTAGATTCATTATAAATGTATTAGTTATATTGAAATATAAAACTACAATGCACCATCCTAAAGATTTGTTTACCATTCATCAATTTTCATGAAATATTAAAAAATCGATACAGCTTGAAAACTAAAACTGCATAAAAACGTGGTAATTATTATAAATATCCGTACAGGCCTTTGTTTTCCATGATTTCATGTGTCGATTATTAGTCATCTCGTGTGCTCTAGCATCTAGCCTATTGTGTAAAAATAAACTTGAGTTCAACGATGGAGGCAACCAGTAATGCATTTGTACGAGTGAAAGAAGCATAGTGTACGGTTTACCTCTATGATGGAAACAAATATGAACTATTTCAATCTCAAGCAGTGTTCTTAAAAAATAAATATGAAGTGAACACTTTTTTTCAATCATGCCTATAAAACAGAAAAAAATTAATAACTGTATTTACATTTCCACACCCTCCTTCACGGGGTTGAGTGTAGAGCAGCCATTTGGCTAACCTCGCCTCATGTTGGAGCACAAATAGAGACACACCGAGCTGCTGTTCCAGTATCCAGTGACTGCTCATCAGACCGTGAAGAGACCAATAACTGGGTCGCGAATCGTGTGCCCTAAATAGACGAACGGACCTAAGGATGACTGCCTTCTGCACTCTGGCGGCTAAAATGTGCACCGCCGCACGGCACACCGACATTGCGCGCAGTGCAGAGATTAGCGTAACCTCATTCCACCTAGGGATCCAATGACTATAACCAACAGACTAACAGTGTGGTCTGGCCAGAGCCTGCAAAGTTGTCCGAACAACTCCTGATATTTGGTCCATTTTTCCTCCTCCTTAGAGACTATATTGACCTCAGCGGGTGCCGTCTCACAGCCCGTTCACACAATGCGGTCAAATCACCGTTTTGGTAATTTTAATGAGTCGGAGCAAACCGAATGGTATGTTCATACAGAAAACGGTTGTAAACAGATTTTCAGCGGATCCCGGGTTTTCAGTTTATTTTTTAATAGTTTTCTTGCGAATGGACGTAAATACGTTTATAATTTTGATACCAAGGGAGCTTATGGCCAAAAAACTAGTATAGATGAGAAAATCTTGGGGTTATGGCCAAACTTTTGCGACTGTGGGTCACTGCATAAAGGAGACTCTGGTGTTAACTGCCAAGCTTTCGGCAATGCTTATTGTCATCTTCAGGGCTTTCTACAATAGTTAGAAAAGAAAAAAAATTGAGTTTGAAAATATTATAATAAAAATTTTATCAGTATACTCACTACATTGAGGTTTGTCAATGAGAAGACAGCACTGCATTGAGTCAAAGACTTAAAATGCTAGTTCTAATACAATAATCGTCAACAATTTTACAAATTTTTACTGTGCTATCATCGGTGTTTTCACAAAAAGCAGGTCAGGAACAAACAACATATAAGTGTAAAATTACAAAAACACAGCGTATTCATCCGTATTCAAGATACAGGGCGTTAAAGCAAAAAATATACACATTTTTTACGATTTTGCCGAAACTACTGGCAACATTGTAATGAAATTTCACACGAATATGGCCCTATTGTCGTAACTATCAATAAATGTCAGTTTTCAATGGGAATCTTAAGCAAAATCAAGATATACCGAATAGAATGGATTCTTGTGAAGCGTTACAAGAAAAGCCTAAATCCATTTTTTAAATGTATCCGTTTGATCGATGATGCCTCATTTACCTGACAAAAAATTGTTTATGCACAAAATGCCTGCTAATTAATAATATTATTAATAATAATAACCCCCATCAGGTGCTAGAACGTTGTCGCTCGTTTGGGGGCTTAGAAAGTGACTTTTTGATGGGCAAACTATGTCGGTTGATGGTTCATCGGAGGATTTAATACCACCGCGGAGTTGTCAAGCCGGCAGGGCTCGTGATCAACAAGTCACTTCAACCAAGGCTAGCACACTCAAGAAGCTGTGGGATAGGTAGACTTTACATACCCTACCGAGCACAAAGCTCCTTTCCCCAAGCTATCCTGACCGCAGTCAGATAAGGATTTGGCAAATCCGGGGAGAAATGCCACAGAAGGCTGAGCGCTGGTCCTTCTGTCACATACCGTTATTGCGCCCCACACTTCAACGACCTCAGCAGGGCGTGGCTGGGGAACGTTGTGAGGGGTACGCAACCGAGGGGCTTGCCTTAACCGGCCGGCCCGCGAGGAGAAAGCCTCAACAGAACCCGACGGTAAAGTCGCAAATCCTCCGGAGCACCTTGGGCCAACTTCGGAGTAAATATAAGTCCCTTCTCTCCTGGAATGGGCGTCACCCAGGAGAGCGACATTTAGATCGTCCCTACTCGTGGGAGCACGATGGATAGAGTTAATTTTATAAATAACCAACGACGGCCTAGGGTACGTCGATTAAACTCACCTGAACCCCAAACCGCAAAAGAACAACCAATAGGAGATAACCCAGTTGCGGATGTTTTGCCGGTAGAGCCGTCAACCACCAAAGCTGGCAAACCAAGTCAGCGCTTACAGTGGACTACTGAAATGAACAAATCTGTAATGCGCTGTTACTACACCGCCTCAAAACTAGAAATAATCTCCACAGGCTACAGGCATGAATTACATAGGCTATTTACAGCACAATACCCACACCTCTCAGCACGGGTAACTGAACAAAGACTTATTGACCAAAAAACGTGTCATTACCAAAAACAACCGACTTACTTTACTCAAACACCTTCCTTCACACAATCTGCCGAACAAGTGATGAACGCACAATTTAACAAATTGTGTGGCACTAACCCTGCACTGCGAGATCCCCTGCCCAGACTAATTTTCAACAGCAACACCCAAAAAATATTACATACAATAAATACCAACGTAATACCACAATTCTTACCACGCGACAGCAACCTAGAGGACATCCACACCGTCATATATGCTGCCGCAGCAGCCACACAGTTAACGGCCAAAAACTTCCGAAACGGTCTAATAACCACACAAGCAAAAGGTCAAAACCTAAATGGCAAATGCGAATCGAAAACAAAATTACCACAATCAGAAAGGAACTGGCACACCTCGCACAATACACCAACAACAACAACAACCGTTCAAAACGCATACAGACAACAATAGATATACTCAAATCCAAGTCGCCCCAAAAATCATTACCAGAAATATCTGATACACTCAAACAAAAACTTGCAGTTTACGCAGCTCGACTACGCAGGTACAATGGATCATACGATAGAAAGGACGCTAATAACCTTTTTCAGAAAAGTGAAAAACAGTTCTACCAGAAAATTGCTTCAAACAACCAGATAACAACCATAGAACATCCAAGTAGGCAAGAGTTAA
Source organism: Callosobruchus maculatus (assembly GCA_951848785.1). Taxonomy (NCBI): domain Eukaryota; kingdom Metazoa; phylum Arthropoda; class Insecta; order Coleoptera; family Chrysomelidae; genus Callosobruchus; species Callosobruchus maculatus. Next base: position 1,444,318 of record CATOUR010000127.1, read on the forward strand.
CTGAGTTTTGGAGTAACTTATGGTCGGAACCCAAAATACATAATAAAGGATTAGACAGGAGGAGGAAAAACATCAACATAGCGGAACAGGGAAACGTTATTCTTACGCCAGAGGAAATAGCTGAAACAATAAAACATACAACTGGAAGTATCCAGGCGTGGATAATATACAAAATTTTTGGTACAAGCAGTTCAGCTCAGTATACGAAGTGCTCGCAGACCAAATCAATAAAGCCATACGCCAACCGAATAGGCTTCCCAAATTCCTCACGCAAGGAATAACGTATATAAAACCCAAAAACGCAGACACCAAGAACCCTGCCAACTATCGCCAATCACTTGTCTTCCCACCTTGTACAAGATCATCACCGCAACAATATGCAGAAGAATTGAACAACACCTCACGGAAAACAGCATCCTGACTGAAGAACAAAAAGGATGTAGAAAACAAAGCCAAGGATGCAAGGAACAACTTATAATTGATAGGGTGATCATGGAGCAAACCAGAATAGAACACAGGAACCTTCATACCTGTTTCATGGACTATAAAAAGGCTTTCGACTCTGTACCCCATAGCTGGCTAACAAAAACTCTTCAAATATATAAAATCAACCCAGGGCTTCGTCAGTTTCTCACAAGAACGATGGAGACATGGAGAACAAATATACACCTTCAAACTGAGGACCGTCATATCCAAGCGGATGAGCTACATATACGTCGTGGTATCTTTCACGGTGACTCTCTCAGTTCACTATGGTTCTGCCTCTGTCTCAATCCGCTTTCCAACACACTTAACAGCACAAACTGTGGTTTCACCATCAGCCACCAGAAAGCAAATCAACACAAAATCAATCATCTTCTCTACATGGATGATATAAAACTATATGCCGCCGCAGAAGTGCAACTGAGAGAATTACTCCGAATAACAGAAGTTTGTACATCAGATATCAAGATGGAATTTGGCATGAATAAATGCACGGTGCTTCACATCAATAAAGGCCAATGGAAAAACCATCCCGAACAGAAAGTAGTAACTGGCCAAGCGCTAGACAACATGGACAAGGATGAAACGTACAAGTACCTGGGTATCAATCAAACCGTTAAGACAGACCACACAAAAATCAAATCACAACTAACACAAGAGTTTAAAGACCGCCTTATTAGACTGTTAAAAAAGAAACTGAATTCTAGAAATCTTACAAAAGCTATTAAGACATTTGCTATACCAATCCTAACATATTCATTTGGCATTATCAAGTGGTCACACACTGACATAGAAAACATCCATATACTCATCCAAACAGAACTCACAAAACACAGAATGTCACATCCCAACGCATGCAAGGAAAGGCTCACCATAGACAGAAAACAAAGGGGCAGAGGAACTATAGATATACAGTCACTTCATGCAAAACAAATAAAATCACTCAGACATTTTTTCCACAGTAAACAAACAAACTTGCATAAAGCAATAGTAAAAGCAGACAAAAACTACACACCACTCGCCCTTTCTTGTCCAGACCACGCAGCAGACGCACACAACCACACACAAGTACAACAAGAAAAAATAAACACCTGGTCGCAGAAGGCACTCCACGGCAAACATAGATACCGTGTTACACAAGACCACATTAATGAAAAGCAGTCATACACCTGGCTGCAGGATGTCCAGCTCTTTCCGGAAACGGAAGATTTTATGCTTGCTATTCAGGACGAAGTGAATGCGACACGAAATTACAAGAAGTACATAATTAAAGATCCATCCATTTCTGATGATAATTGCAGAAAATGCCACCAACAGAAGGAAACAATAGAACACATAACTAGTGCATGCAAAACTCTCGCTGGAACTGAGTATACAGCCAGACATAACTCTGCAGCCAAAGTCATACGCCAAGCACTAGCCACAACAAACAAGCTAACTGAAAACACAGATCCATATTATAACTACACACCGACCTCAGTACTCGAGAACAATCAATTCAAACTATACTGGGACATTGAAATACATACAGACAAAACCATCCCAGCAAATAGGCCAGATATAGTTTTCCAGTCAAAGACAAAGCGACCTAATTAATAGATATTGCGATTCCCAATGATATGAACATCCAAAACACCTACGCTGGGAAGATATCTAAATACACCGATCTCGCCATAGAAATAAAACGACTACGGAAACAAAACAAAGTTGTCATTGTCCCCCTCATTATGTCGGTCTCAGGCCTTACCCCAAATACATTTACGCCACACCTGCAACAATTGGGCCTGGATGAAAAGTTACATAAAACCTTCCAAAAGTCTGTAATCCTCAAGACCTGTAGCAATATCAATACTTGTTACTATCGCAACCATGCGAGAAAAAAAAGAAATGCAAAATATTAATAATAATAAAATAAGCTAGACATAACTCTGCAGCCAAAGTCATACACCAAGCACTAGCCACAACAAACAAGCTAATAGATCCATATTACAATTACACACCGACATCAGTACTCGAAAACAATTAATACAAACTATACTGGGACGTTGAGATACATACAGATAAGACTATCCCGGCAAATCGGCCAGATATAGTTTTCCAGTCGAAGGCAGACAGAGTTACCTATTTGATAGATATTGCTATTCCCAACGATACGAATGTCCAAAACGCCTACGCTGGGAACATATCTAAATACACTGACCTTGCGATAGAAATAAAACGACTTTGGAAGCAAAACAAAGTTACTATTGTCCCCCTAATTATGTCTGTCTCAGGCCTCACACCAAACACATTTACACCACACCTAAAACAGTTGGGACTGGACGAAAGGTTACACAAAATATTTCAAGTCTGTAATCTTGAAGACCTGCAATATTGTACGATCCTTCCTAAATTCCGATCCGTAATGTATCAGGTGTTGACTTGCCATAGCCCGTCAACATCTGTTGCTACCGCAGTCATGCGAGACAAACGTGAAAAATCAGGATAATAATAATTAATAACTTCAACATTACTTCGTACCAGCATCCCCCCCCATCGGGTGCTAGAACGTTGACGTTCGTTTGGGGGCTTAGCAAGTGACTTTTTGACAGGCGAGCTATGTTGGTGGATGGCTTATGGTGGGCTTCGATGCCACCGTAGAGCTACGACACTAAGAGGGTCCGTCGTCAAAAGGTCACTTCAACCAAGGCTAGCACACCCAGGAAGCTGGGCACTCGGTAGATCTTACTTACCCTACCTAGCACCAAGCTCCTTTCCCCAAGCTATCCTGACTTCGGTCAGAGAGGGGTTTGGCAAATCCGGGAAAATATGCCACAGAGAGCTGAGCGCCGGTCCTTCTGTCACACACCGTTATTGCGCCCCACACTTCAACGACTTCAGCAAGGCGTGGCTGGGGAACGTCGTGAGGGGTGAGCAACCGAGGGGCTCGCCTTAATCGGTCGGCCCATGAGGAGAAAGCCTCAACAAAACCCGACAGTAAAGTCGCAAATCCTCCGGAGCACCTTGGGCCAACTTCGGAGTAAATATAAGTCCCTTCTCTCCTGGAATGGGCGTCACCCGGGAGAGCGACATTTAGATCGTCCCTACTCGTGGGAACACGATGCATAAAGTGACTTCTACAAATAACCAACGACGGCCTAGGGTACGTCGATTAAACTAAACTGGCTAAAGAAAACTCTTGAAATATATAAAATCAACCCAGGGCTTCGTCAGTTTCTTACAAGAACCATGGAGATATGGCGAACAAACATACACCTTCAAACTGAGGACGCATATCCAAACGGATGAGCTACACATACGTTGTGGTATCTTCCAGGATGACTCTCTCAGTTCACTATGGTTCTGCCTCTGTCTTAATCCGCTCTCTAACACGCTTAACAACACAAACTGTGGTTTCACCATCAGACACCAGAAAGCAAATCAACACAAAATAAATCATCTTCTCTACATGGATGATATAAAACTATATGCTGCCACAGAAGTGCAACTGAGAGAATTGCTCAGAACAACGGAAGTTTGTACGTCAGACATGAGGATGGAGTTCGGAATGAGTAAATGTGCTCCACATCAATAAAGGCCAATGGAAAAACCATCCCCAACAAGAAGTAGTGATTGGCCAAACGCTCGACAACATGGACAAAGATGAAACGTACAAGTACCTGGGTTTCAATCAGAACGTTAGGATAGACCACACATAAGTCAAGGCACAACTAACACGAGAATTTAAAGACCGCCTCACTAGACTCTTAAAAACAAAACTGAATTCTAGAAATATTACAAAAGCCATTAACACGTTTGCAATATCTGTACTCACATACTCCTTTGGAATCATCAAGTGATCACACACTGACATAGAAAACATTCATATACTTATCAGAACAGAATTCACGAAATACAGAATGTCGTATCCGAATGCGTGCAAGGGAAGGCTTACCATAAACAGAAAACAAGGGGGCAGAGGAATTATAGACATACATTCACTTCATACAAAACAAATAAAAACATTCAGACATTTTTTCCACAGCAAACAAACAAACTTACACAAGGCAATAGTAAAAGCAGACAAAAACTATACACCACTCGCCCTTTCTTGTCCAGACCATGTTGCAGACGCTCACAGTCACATACATTCACAACAAGAAAAAATAAATACTTGGTCCCAGAAGGCACTCCATGGCAAACATAGATACCGTGTAACACAAGACCACATTAATGAAAAGCAGTCATACACCTGGCTGCAGGATGGCCAGCTCTTTCCAGAAACGGAGGGCTTTATGCTTGCTATCCTGGACCACGTCGTGGACATAATTCAGTACTCGAAAACAATAAATTCAAACTATACTGGGACACACAGACAAAACCATCCCAGCCAATGGACTAGATATTGTTTTTCAGTCAAAGGCAGATAAAGTGACCAATTTGATAGATATTGCGATTCCCAATGATATGAATATCCAAAACACCTACGCTGGGAAGAGATCTAAATACACAGATCTTGCCATAGAAATAAAACGGCTCTGGAAACAAAACAAAGTTGTCATTATCCCCCTCATTATGTCGGTCTCAGGCCTTACTCCAAATACACCTACAACAATTGGGCCTGGATGAAAAGTTACATAAAACCTTCCAAAAGTCTGTAATCCTCAAGACCTGCAGCATTGTACGGTCCTTCCTGAATTCAGAATAATAATAATAGGTCAGGTGTTGACTTGGCACAGCCCGTCAATACTTGCTACTACCGCAAGCATGCGAGAAAAAATAAGAAATGCAAAATAATGATAATTAATAACTTCAACATTACTTCGTACCAGCATCGGTTATTACTCCATAATTTTCAAATCAAAATATTCCGAAAACGGTACACAGTATCGAGTTTTACCAAGAGTACCTTTTTGGTGTAGAATTGAATGATGTTCAAGTTCACCTAAAATTGTAATTTAGGTATAAAAACAAATTCATAGGATGTACTAGCTTTCAAAACATATTCGTGTGAAATTTCATTACAATGTTGCCAGTAATTTCGGCAAAATCGTAAAAAATGTGTATATTTTTTCTTCAACGCCTGTATCTTGAATACAGATGGCGTTAAAAAAATTTTTTAATAAGCAAACGCCAATTATTTTTAGTTTTCTACCTATCCTAGAGACGGGGTCACCCTTTTTTGGAACACCCTGTATACGGACGTATCCAGTGGCAATGAGAGTTTACCCCTCAGAGAAACAACTGAACATAGAGGTAGTAAACAGACCACTTCAGCATGGCGTGCTCGAAGCCTCCTTTGACACTTCAGACTCCAAACATTGCCAACTAACCTGAAAATTCTTCCAATGTAACCCATGTTACAAACACTGCTCTGCACTGTCCCATCTCAAAAAACTGTTAAACTACAGTCGAATATAGCACAGCAAGTCCGTAAAGCTTCACTACAGTTACCAACAAATAGCGAATTCGATTTTACTTACCAAGCATAAAAGACGCACAAACAAAACATACGTTTGACAGTCGAGGTTTACCGTAAACAAATCGCAGGAAAATTATATAGGCGTTGCCAGCTCTTCAAAATTTATGTCAGACAGAATTTGCGTTTATGATGAAGAAACATACAGTAACGCAGTAGAGGTCAACATATCTATTGATTTTGCTGTAATCATTCCTGGACCATCAAAATACAGTCTTTTCTAACGTAGAATGGAATATTTCTGGATACTATACAATTAGGACGATAGTAAACAATTATGATTGCCATATCTGGTGGTCAATATGACAACGTAAGAAAATATGTTAGAATTAGTTGTTTACTACCTCTATGTTCAGTTGTTACTCTGAGGTTTACCCTAACTAACCTTGAAGCAAGCAGGGTGCCAGACGTCGTCTCCCATCCTGGGCGCCGCTACGCTGATTTGCTGCGCGTGCACGGGCTGCGAACATCGTGCGCAGAAGCTGTTGGGGGGCGTCGGTTTGGCCAAGGCAACGTCCAACGCCACCTGGTTGCGCCCCGAGATAAAGTCTTTGTAGCTGGACTCGTATTGGGCCTCCACGAACTTGCATGCTGACAGAGACAGGTCTTGTTTCGGTAACTGTCTGCAAAACAAACAAAATAATTAGACTATTTTAAGATTTGACCTATCAAATAAATGCATCATAAGTTAATGGTGAACATGAATGTATGGGTTTTTGAGGGGTCAAAACATGCCTAAGCCTACGCTAATATGGATCAAATATCCACTTGTTGCAGCCTTGCGAATTTTTTTTATTTAGTGGAGCAGCCGTGTAGGCAAAACCTAAATTTCAGACTTCCGTAGCTGTTGTGAAGATATTAGGTTAGGCGGAGTCTGTTGATACAGGGTTTGAACCACCAACTATTAAAACAAAGTTTGATCAGGCTAGGCTTAATGAAAATATCACCTGGCGGACCGTTCCAATGTAGTGTGTTGTGACGAGTCATACAAGTAAATAACTAACGTTAAGCCCTTTGGAAATATTAGAGCAACGACGTGGGCATTGCCAAATCAATGATTGAGTTATTAGCACCATACAAATGTGACGTCAGCAGGAGATCTGAAGATGATCTTTAAATGCTTTTTTAAGCTATAGTCGAGTACCCATGGAGTTTTACCTCGGACTCCGAAAACTGTCCATGTATTAATGTAAATCTTTCCGAATTACATTAAATACATAAAATACTAAAATGTTTACCAATTTTTTTTCTGCCGCTCTCGATTATTTATAATTTTTTTAATGATTTAAATTGATTTTCAATCTTTTCCCCTCAAATGAAAATATATTTTAATATTTTGGTAGTATATCCATAACTAAGTCAAAATTAATATTAAGCATCGTCTTCTCTACAGATGTTTAGCTCCAAAAATATCTATATAAGCAGGTGCGTGTAGAAGAAAATGGAGGGGAGGGGGACCGTCAGATTTTAGTTAGACCATCCATCGGTGATGAGATATGAACTGTTAGAACGCGTTCAAAGAAGGGATAAAGATGATGATACAAACCGAGAATCAGAATCAAACTTAACAACTCAAATAATCATACAAAATAGAGTTACCTCTTTGTTGATGAAAAGTGGCATTAAAATAAACCATGATTTTTGTTGCAGTTGATATTCTACCGTATTTGTGTTTTAAAAAAAAGGTGATAAAGAACTGGATAATTATATGTACTATTAGGTAGCGTGCACAGGCTCAAGGAGCGGTAACAGAGGTAATTACCCCTCCCCCCCCCCCTAAAATTTTTGACCAAAAATGTATTTTATTGTTTTTCTCAAATATTGAATGGTTCATATATGAACTTAAGTTGAGTTACGTAATATACCTTGCCTTCCTAATAAAAATCACAGATCAATGTGTTTCTATTTTCGCATATTTTGAACACTATAATTTTCATTTTCCTCGTATTTTTGAACAATTCTGGCTTTCTGAATAAATTATGAGTCGGGTATCTTTTTATTGAAAATAAAATTCTGCAAACCTTGCAATAACTTAAAATCCACTGCAAATTTCTTGTAACCCAAAAACCCATTCCGTGACTGGAACGAAAAACATTGATTACCGTATTAACTCCTTGTTTCATATAAATACATATGTGCATATTATCATATTATTAATATTTAAGCCGAAATGCCTAGGCTACCTGACTGTTTAGTGTTTATGACAATTTAGTTGCTTGTGTTACTAATAAAATGCTTACCCTAATACATACGTACTATATTTTTGTTTTATATTTCATCAAATTAAGATTGATTATTACATCAACCGATATTTTTTTCATCTTCCTAATATGCCAAACACACTTATTTTCTGCTTATTTTCTTCTCTTTATTATAGTAGTATTCGCTTATTGCTTTCTGCTGCTTCAACTGCCGCGACGAAGATATTACAGAAAACGGGGCAAGCATACACAAATCTCATTCCCACCCCCCCCCCACAACCCCACAACCCACGGCTGATGTCTGGATACGCCCTTGGTAACACGTTATCCTCTTGCTCTCATTGAAGATGGGCAGATGCGGAAATCCAATCAATAATCATCAAATCAAGTAAAAATGGGAGCAATATCTGATCATTGTGTTCCACATAAATAATTACTATTGCAAACTATGTACGTAGCTTTTAGTGGGTATCAGAAAGTTAGTATAAAGTCAGCAAAAAGAAATCGCCATGCACTAAAGAATAAATGTGCAGCAGATGTAGAATTTAATGAAGATACATCCATTACATAGGCTCCGACTAGGGGGGGGGGAGGTTGGGGGGCTAGAGCTCCATCTGACATATTTTATGGACATACTAATACATAATTTCTTTAGCACATTTGTAATAATACCCTAAGCAACTACCTACTGTTTCTGGTTCATTGTTTACCAAAAAATTGTTTAAGTTACTTAAGGTGTACATAATGCGCTATTAAACCAACCCACTTATTTTTACAAGAATGCGAATAATTTTTTTTAAATTATAAGTTACTTTGTTTAGCATCTTTTAATAATAAAGCATTGCTGTTTTATCCCCTATTTTTACATACATCAGTAATATGAGTGGCGTATTCGGGAAGTTACTCAAAGGTGGTTTAATGAGGCGAATCCTGAAGAAAATTACTCAAAGTTGGAGCCTATGACTCTAATTGGCCAAGAGAAATCTCTGGAAATAGCAATAATAAAAGCCGACTCATATAAATGCTGAGAAATAAGTTCATATAATACACAGTAATAATATAAGTCAATGAATAATACACAGTGCAGTGGCAATAGCTGTTTAAATGCATCTCCTATTATAAGTGTCAGTGAAATAGAAGCTGAGAAAAGCGAAATAATGTAATGATTTTAATTTTATTAAATTATTATTTATTAATTTTTTATTATTTTTACTATTAAAGTTTGATATATATTACTCCAGAAATATATTAATGAAGCATCCTTGCCAGTAATGGTCTCAAAAGCGCGTCATGGATCCGATTACATGCAAATATTTAATTTTTTTATTTATATTTATTTATTTTATATAAAATAAAAAGCAGCAAATTTTAAGTGGTAAACATACCATATTAAGAATGCAATTCAACAGGTTTTACAATTATTCGTTGACAGTTTACGTATTCCGAGATTTTTACATTTGAGGCGCTTAAGGTACTGTACTATACTGAAATTAAAATTTAATCCAATTAAGATTTTATGAAACTGAATCATAATTGTAAGGTATAATTGAATCTAAATTATAGAACTTTGTTTATGAAGCTCATATTTAAAAGATTGGTGAAGACGTAGAACCAACTTTATCTCTAAAAGGGTGCCAAGCCGACTTTTTGTCACTTTAGCCTTCCTAATTAGGGCTAAACACTAAAACTTGTGTCATCGCTTCAAGTTAAGAAGCTCAACGATTAATAATTTACCTTACCTTGACCTTTTGGCACGCTACTGCAAAGGGATTAATTGTACAATAAAGCCTCCCTCACAGAATGAATTATTTATAGCTTATGTAACACAACCTTCCCATTTATGAATGGCAGTTCAATTGCTGGTTTAGAACCACTGCGAATCACTGTATGGTTCACATTTTAGCGAACATATGTAATCATAAATACCTACCATGTGAATATTTGAATGCTTTTGGGGCAAGACAGATTATTGATTGTATTTGTTGTTTTTAATCAAGTACTTGTCATCCCTCTATATTAGTTTTCCAAACCCTGAGTTAGCTTGACGTCACATATATTAAAAAAATATCTAAAAATTTTTGTATCTAATTTCTTGACATTGGAATACTTTTAATCCACGTAATAGGCTTACGGGTTAAACGCGACGTGTTGTAGAAATTCGCGGTTTGATGAGAGCAAAAACGAAAATCAATACTTATCCACCTTTTTGGTACTGTGTGAGACCATCAAGTATTTTTATCACTTTATCGAAAGTTCTTAAATACCCAAGAAAAAATGGAGGCAAGTTGATTGACTCAATACTTCCCACACATAACGGTGATATCATTTCACTATTTTCTCATTGCATGAAGAAACCAAATCATAGCCCGCCTGCCCTCTAAAACAATCCAACACAAAAACTCTAGTGAATAGTTTCTGGCATCTTCCTCCGTAGGAACTAGAACGACACAGGAACCCGATCAGGAACCCCCAAATTGCCTAAAAACGTGGTTTGAGCTATTTTTATATTTTTAGTTTTTTTATTATTGCTGCGCCGCCACTGACACGATTTCTAAAAACCATATACGCATTTTCCATCCTCGCCACGGTAATAATATTGTGTCGAAATTTCATCAAAATCCAGGTTATACAACATACTTGTATGTAACATGCATCGTCAAAAAATCGTCCCTTGATTTCTGTAATAGGCAAGGCAATGTTCCGATGGGCCTAAAAAAGTGTATTATGTCGCTAGGTCCTTCTGTCACATGTCAGTGGAGAGATACAAAGACCTTTTCAGTTTTGTAACCCTCCACCCCCCCCCCAATCACCCCAAAAAAACCGAAAATGATTAGGAGCCCCTAAAACGCCTAAAAACTAAGTTTGAGCTGTTTTTATATTATTGGTTTTTTATTGCTGCTGCGCCGCCACTGACACGATTTCTAAAAAATAAAGTCAAGTTGATTGACTCAGTACTTCACACACTTTACGGTGATACCTTTTTATTATTTTCCCATATCATGAAGCTTTAGTCGGAGATCCCCTTGCAACCAAATAATCGCCCGCTCGACCAAAAAAAGTGTGTTATGCCGCTAGTTCTTCCTTTCACAGGTCTATTATGAATACAAAAAAAAATGATTTTTATGACCCCTACCCTCAACTACCCCAATTTCACCCCCACCTAAAAAAATGGAGTCAAGTTGATTGACTCAGTACTTCCCACACATAATGATGATACCATTTTATTATTTTCCCATTGCATCAAGCTATAGTTTGAAATCTCTTGCAACCAAATCGTCGCCCACCCGCCCGCAAAAAAAACATCCAACAAAAAAAACTCTCGTAAATAGTTTCTTGCGTCTCCCTCCTTAGAAGCTAGGACGCCACATTTTTTTCTGCATGCTTCAACTAAACGATGCGAAACGATCAGGAGTCTCCAAACCATCTAGAAACGAAGTTTGAGCTGTTTTTCTATTTTTAGTTTTTTTATTATTGCTGCGCCGCCACTGACGATTTTTCAAAGACAGACGCGTTTCCCATTCTCGCCGCGGCACTAAATTCTGTGTCAAAATTTCATTAAAATCAATTCAATAATTTTCGCTTTACGCAGAACGAAATAAAGCAAAACTCGTATGTATACATCACAAAATTGGTTTCTGTAATAAGCCAATATTCAGATGGAACTAAAAAAGTGTAATATGCCGCTAGGTATTTCTTCCACAGGTCAATGGACAAACTATTATGAATACAACAAATTTTTTGTTTTACAACCCCCCACCCCCCCAACCGCCCCAATTTCACCCTCACCAAAAAAAGGAGAAAATGATCAGGGACCCCTAAGACGCCTAAAAACAAAATTTGAGGTGTTTTTATATTTTTTGTTTTTTTATTATTGCTGCGCCGCCACTGACATGATTTTTCCAAAACATACGCGTTTTCTATCCTTGCCGCGGTAGTAATACTGTGTCAAAATTCCATTAAAATCAATTCAATAATTTTTGCGTTACGCAATATAATAATATAATGATCTAAAACAACACTCGTATGTATACACCACAAATTCTAAGTTCCTTGGTTTCTATAATAAGCAAGACAATGTTCAGATGGACCTAAAAAAGTGTATTATGCCGCTAGGTTTTTCATTCATAGGTCAACGGATAGCCTATTATACAGGGTTACTGGTAACTCGACCACTTTCCTGCAAGACGTGATAGAGGTACTCAAATGTAATAGATTTAACCCCCCATATGTAATTCCGAAAACCGATAGTTTTCGAGATAATTAACATTTAATGTTTTTCAACCAAATGTCCAAATTTCCACACTAGATCCTAAACTAAGAAAAAAACCTGTTGTTGATTCTGATAATTTTTATTTTAGTATTTAACTAACACTACACAAAGCTAACTTAGTATTGGAATGTTTCAAAATACTAAACGGTTCCAAACTAAATACAAATATTTAAAAAATAATCAACAAAATTTTTACATTCACCGTGAAAGAAAATTATCTAGCTCAAAAAAAATTATACAAACGGTTGAACAAATCGCTAAAAAATCTTTCCTACCTAATAACCTTTTAATCAAATCCACTCAAAGTTTCTAGAGATCTTGCTCAATATGTTGCCCTTGATTTCGGATACAAGTACGGATCCGCTTCCTCACTTCGGTTTTTGTAACTCGCGTTGAAAAAGTTCGTTTCATCTCCTCCGCCGCATTGATAATTTTTTTCCTTAGTTCGTCAGCAGCATTAACTAGAGTCTCGTAAACCAATGCCTTCATGTGACCCCAGATGTAAAAATCAAGAGGTGTCAGATCTGAGCTCCGCGCAGGCCATGGGATGGGTTCACCCCTCCCTATCTATTTGTTCGGGTATGTGTTGTCCAACAACTGCCGAATTGTGATACGATAATGTGCTGGACAACCATCATGCTGAAATATCATGTTGTTGATGATTCGGTATTATGTTGATAAATTTTGTTAAATAGTTACTTGTGGTTGTGCTGTCATTCTTGTCCTTGGAATAGGCCACCAGATAAGGAAGTTTTTAAAATAATTTGTTTGACTGGTTGTGCATCTTTTTTTGAGCTAGACAATTTTCTTTCGCGGTGAATGTAAAAATTTTGTTCTTTGTTTTTTAAATAATTGTATGTAGTTTGAAACTGTTTAGTATTTTTACACATTTAAATACTAAATTAGATTTGCGTATGTGTCAGTAGAAAACTAAATTGGAAATTACTAAAATCGACAGCAGGGTTTTTTCTAAATTTGGGATGTAGTGTGGAAATTTGGACATATCGTTGAAAAACATTAAATGTTAATTATCTCGAAAACTATCGGTTTTCGGAATTACATATGTAGGGCTAAATCTATTGCATTTGAGTCCCTCTATCACTTCCTGCAGGAAAGTGGTCGAGTTACCAGTATATACAACAAATTTTTCAATTCTACAACCCCCCACCCCGCAACCACCCCAAATTCACCCCCACCCAAAAAAAAAGTAGAAAATGATCACGAACCCCTAAAACGCCTAAAAACAAGGTTTGAGCTGTTTTTATCTTTTTGGTATTTTTATTATTGCTGCGCCGCCACTGACACGGTTTTTCCAAAACATGCGTGTTTTCCATCCTCGCCGCGGTAGTAATACTGTGTCAAAATTTAATTAATAGCAACTCAATACTTTTCGCGTTACGCAATATAGAACGATCTAAAGCAATACTCGTATGTATACATCACAAATTCTCAAGTCACTTGGTTTCTATAATGAGAAAGGCAATGTTCGGATGGGCCTAAAAAAGTGTATTATGCCGCTAGGTTTTCCATTCACAGGTCAATAGACAGCCCATTATGAATACAACAATTTTTTCAGTTTTACAACCCCCCACCCCCCCAACCACCCCAAATTCACTCCCACACAAAAAAAGTAGAAAATGATCTGGAGCCCCTAAAACGCCTAAAAACAAAGTTTGAGGAATATTTAAAATTTTTTGTTTTTTGCTAATTAGTCCGCCGCCCAAAATTATAGGAACATTACTACGACCTCACAGCATATCTTTCCCCAAATTTTATCCCAATCCATCCAGCAGTTAGAGAGAGAGAGAGTTACTGAGATTACGAGGCTAGAAAAACGAAAACAGACAGACCGACAGACAGATACACAGACAGACAGACCGACGTAAATGATTGACATGGATTTTCGTTATGTAGACATCATAAAACGCCCAAAAAGCCTGCTATGTCAAAGTCGAAAATTTCAATACTCCTCTCACCTATCGGTGTGGGAAGTAAAAGTGCGGATTATCAACTCCTTAGTGTATAGAGGCAGTCCTGATGTTAGTAAGTTTGTTTTAAAATGAATCTGATTGTATTCAAACGATGCGATGAACCAAACAGACAACCACAGGTGTTGCCTTTTTTAGAGCAGGATTTAGGGACATTACAAAGCAACAACCCAATGTTTACTTATGCCTTGGATTATTTTCTGTATCTGTTTCAACTTAATACTTTTTCTGTTAACCTACCATACATCAGCATTCACCAATTCTATAGAAATGGATAATTCAACACTTCAATCAGAAAACGGTGCTATACTAGTTGCATATACGTTGGCACGACACGCGATGCGATTTATGTATGTATTCAATAGTACAGGGATTTTATTCACTTAAAATGTATATATTGATTTGGCAATAATAGACCGCAATGCTAGTATCAGTGGTTTCGATTGAAATATTATTATAATTTTAATACTAATAATAAAAACAATTGTACCTATTTCATGCCAATTCAAAAGTGTTGATCTTGTTTTTTAAGGACTTTTAAGTTTTTGTAACATTTAGCTCAGGTTTTGACGTTTGACTGGATGTAGCTGGTAACGTTTCTGGCAAATTATGAGTAATAGTACATTGTTCAATGAGCGGTAATGACTGTAATAACGCACGCAGTTGAACTTTGCAGCACGAGCTGTAGGCGACTGCTGTAAATCAACAAGTGAGTTATTACCATTATCGCGATTTGAATACTATACTTTTCCTACGACCAAAGCTATGAATAGTACGATTTAAATACATAATAATTACACAATATTGACAACATAACCTCACCTCTGTCACAAATAAATACTGTCACCGTTCAAATTAGCGTCTGACGTTTCATAGCGAGATTTGCAGTTGTTATAGCGTCTATGTAATCGTATGCATTTCCAAGAGATCAGTACTGGTATCCAGTAGGCGGTGTTCAGAACCCACAGCTAGGTGTAATTTGGTAATGGCTGTTTAGCTTAATGGGAGTAGATAAAATAAATGATACTTTACGTATTTTTTTGTTACCTAACTATCCTTTGAGAACGGACGGTCTCACCTCGTGAACCTAACTTAGGCACATCTTCTGAAGGCAGTGTGGAGTAGTATTGGTCCACCTAAAATTTATAAAGAAATTTAGTCGTGTAAATCTATATATCTACAATAATGGAAAATAGAATAAAGGGATTTAAATATTTCTTCTAACTGGCATCTCTGACACAAATTAATAATACAGGCGCCTTGTAGTTGTAGATGAGGGTGAGGACACATTCCAAAATACCTGGTTTCGGATATACTCGAAGGTTAGAGACCAGATGCCACTCAGATGTGCCAATTGATACATTATGGGACTTCGATCAAACGATCTTCTCCGGGGGCCTTCAAGAAACCAGTGCAAAAACTAACACAAATTTTGTATTTTTTCTCTATTCCTGTTTCCCCAGGTTATACCCGAAAAGAGGTGTTTTGGTAGATATGTTTCCTCATTTAGATGGCCGCTTGGCCTATTTTGTTTATACAATTTTTGAATATCACAATGATTGATTTACTATGTTCAATCGTCTTCATGTAAGAACCTTTCTCAAAAGACAGAAACAGATTAAGGCCCGATTTTATCAACATGCATATTTAACAAAGACCTTGACAAAGCTTTTCTATTGGATGTTGTTTAGCAAAAGCTTTCTATTGGGTATTGAGGGCTATGTTAATAAGTATCATCCAATAGTATTTTATCAATATTGGAAACAAAACGTCAAAGCTGAATGACACTTTCAGAAATATTTTAGAATACATGGATCAAAGTCATAGCAGAAAATCAGAACAAAGTGGTTGTTGTGCAAATTAATGCTAGATTTTTAATGTTTACGTTTACTTTATAATTATTGTATAATTACCAATTACAATTGCAATCGGATTGATTATAGACTGGATGCATGTTTGTTATAGAATAGACCTTCTTATAGAAATATTCGCAGAGGATGTAGAGATTGTAGGCACTGCGTAAAAGGCACCGTAGCGCAGAAACATATTTATATAAAGCATTTTATTCACTTTCTGGCTATACGAAAGGTTTGTAGTTTAAGAAAAATAAGGTTATACGTTATACTTTTGTCAGATCACAAGGCTTTGCTCTTAAGCAGGATAGGCAACCAGTAAAGCACACTTGCATCGTGTGTGTCTATAATAGCTTTGTGAAATGCAATAAAATGTTATTTTTACCCTTTTTTACTATAATACAAAGGTATATTGGAGGTATTTATAATTATTATCGATTGTGAATTATTGTTTTATCAAAATAATGCAGTAATTTGAATTTCTTGTCATCATTATCATTAAATTAACAGTACATTTGAGCCAGTGATCAAATGTATGGGTTTTGTGGAATCTGATTAGTTGAGATTAGCAATTTCTAAACTCTTTGTTAAACAGGAAAATGCAAGTTTTCACCCATTTAGGATGGAAAATCAGAGTTGAAAAGATACTATTTAGAGAGTTCACAATGGTCGATTATATATAAAGCATGTCTTTTTTCACCTTTTTGAAGCAAATTTCAAGAGAAATCAATAATTTTCAGAGAATTTTGACAGATGCAAGTTCTTGAATTCGCTGCTCTGATTGGTCAAAACCTTTGTTAAAATGCCCGTGTTGATAAAATCGGGCCTTAAATATATTAAAAAACGTATGAGCCTATCGTTTACCGACGCTTTTCATTCAAGATTTGAATGATTAAAATTTCGTTTGATGGTGTTTTAAATTGAGGTGTAGTCCAATTTTTGTCATACCTGTCGTGCAGACGTAAGTCCTGGAGGCACAAATGTGTAGCCCAATGTTCTAGCGTCCAGCGCATCGTGATTCTGGACAAAACCTAACCTAGCTCGAGCTCCATGTTCTGCCACAACTTCGTGAACATCTCTGGAGCATTTGCAGTTTTTACACGTTTTTCTGCAACATAAATCAAACATGTAAATTGTGAATGTCATTTCTCAATTAAATTATGATCTTCTATCGAATGTTGTATGGTTGGAAAAAATTTGGATAATTAAAACACAGCTAGACATTATTCCTAACCTCAGTACATCGGTCGTCACCGAAAATATATTGCTTGAGAAAATGGCTTTTTTAATGGCGAACCTTATAATGCTGCCATACTAAACAGTAGGGAAAATCATAGGTAGAACCAAACTGCCAAACTCAGTGACGCATAGTACAGTGATTTGAATTCTCCAGTGCATGCGTGCTTCTAAAGAGTATTTTAATTAACTCAATAAGAAGCGAATGCTGATTCTGCAAAAAAACTTTTTCAGCGCAAATATCCATGCTCACCTTCATAGCGTCGTTAATCGGCAAAATTGACAAATTTGGAGTTTAGAAAATCCAGGAAAGATAAGTGTGAATTCACGCCACGTTCATACGATTTAACACCTTTGTCTGTGGAGTACTGAAGTCACGTCAGGTTTATGCCTACTTATTTACTTCCGTAATAGAAATAATGACCCTCCTTGAATTGGGCGAGAGAATGCCTCTGGAAAGTTTTCGTATTTATTTAGAAACATCCTTATACTATCAACATAATCAAACTTTATTATATAAACTATTCGGGCATCACAATATCCGTTTTCAATTTTCAAAATGTCACGCGCTCCTTTATTGGGTTTCTTTCAGCAAGCTGCCAAACCAATATAAGTCGGTAAGTTATAGTCGTTCATTTATATTTTAGGAGGTTTACGGCCATATTGATAGTGGCGCACTCCACGGAAGTCGAACAGTGTTCAGAACATAGCATATACCTACACGTGCAATATATGCTCTGACAGCCAGGCAGCTCTGAATGCGGTGGCAGCTCCGAGGCCAGATCAGCTCTGGCTCAAGAATTTTCTGTCGCCTTTCAGAATCTAACAAGCCACTAGAAGGTGACCCTGTTGTGGGTCTCCGGACACATTGGTGTACTGGGCGTCTGGGCATTCAAGGAACAAGCGAAAGCCTGGATAGAGGGAGATGACTGCAGGCAAGTTAAAAGATTCGTAGTGGGCTCTAATAAGGGCCGAGCGCGACAGTGTTTTCGTCTTTCATTCGGTATGACGGAAAAGTGCAGGAAAAATTGTCCAGTTAAGCCTGGTCCAGACGCTACGTTTTCTACGTTTTGTCTGTGGAGTTCAAAACTTTGCAGACAAAATGTTGCGTGTGAATAGAAAAACGGTGCATTTTTAAGAACTGCGCGGAGACGGGACAGTTGCAGCGATAACTGAACTGGTGAGCATAGTTATTATTAGTTATCCATGAACTGCACAGACAAGTCGGTGCGTGTAGACATTGGCTCCGTCTTTTGATACACTTTTTTCGCTAATTTAAGGAGAATGATACACCTTCGACAATTTCCTGCGAGCTTTTAACTCTATAGCGTTACATGGAAGTTTCCAATGAATTTAGCGTACCAAATCCAACAAATATAGTAACAGAGACAAACAGATGCAGGCATGTTAGAAAAATTAAAAGAAAACGTTGACCGCAGATAGAACATTGATTCTAAAAGGAATGTTTACGTAAAAGAGCAAAAATAAATCTCGATTTGGAACTTGACAGTACAATATCTACAGGCCATATTTGTGCTATTTAGTTTTGTTGTACTTCTTAAACGATTAAATAGTTTTACCAATCATTAGGTTTATCACGTAATTCACGCAGTAATCTGACGTCGGTAAAGTGTTGTATTTTTAGGAGCCATTTCCTCGACCACCTTGAACCGGATACTTTTTAAACAGTCCAATTGTTTTCTTCTTCACAAGACAACAAGCAAAAATTACCCAGAATAGTACTTCCTCCATGATTGATGTCAACAAGACTGCATAAAAATGAATAACAAATGGCACCATGTGGACGCTCTATTTTCGCCAAAGTTTTCATTCAGTTTTAAAACTGCGCAGACAAAACGTGGTGAAAAACGCAGCGTTTGGACCAGCCTTCAGAGTATAGACCATAAATTTAATTACCCCCACTAGTATAGACGCCAAGTGCAGCTCAATAGGTGGAGAAAGACGTTTGTAAGAGGTAAACCAACAAAATTAGCACGCGCACCTTACGTTTACACTTTATTCTTATCATGGACAGAAGAGAGTTTTATTCCACTAAAAAACAAATCTCGTAAATGTTCTTTAGGTATGTTTATATCAATGATTTTCTTCTTACTGATCCATGATTTGTTTGATTAACGTTATGTTAATGACGATAAAAATATCTCATTTTAAGATCAATTTCATTTACACAAGGTGTCCCAAAAAAGCATAACACACAATAATCATATTTTTTAAAGTAGTGACCTACTTACTTCTATTGAATTGAGTGTATCAATAACGTAAACCATTATTTACTAACAATATTTGACAAGAGTAATACACTGTGGTTCACACCCAGCAATCTTATCAATTGTATTTCATAGCTGCATAGGCTCACTGATAATAAATCCAGCTGATATGAGCCGGGTTTTACCCAGGTCCACCTGATGAGAATCTACCGGGTTATTCACGTTATTCGACACGGAGCATTGTGGCTAAAGTATTTGATAAAAAAGAAAATAATAGTCTCGAATGGACCCATTAAGGCTACATTTTAAAAATATTTATATGTTATACAGGGTGTCCCCGAAACACGAAATGTATCAAAGTTATGTGTTATTAAATGAAACACCGTATATTATTTTGCATATTCAGATTCCTTGGCGAGTTCTAGTGTGACTTTATGTATCACACACGCGACTTAAAGCGAACCGTTTAGGTGTAAATCACCATTTTCGGTATAAGTAAATATCAGGAAAAAATTGAATATCGCAGAGATTATAAATTTTGGAAGGCTGTGACTTTGCCGTATTACTAAGCATAAAATGCGTCAGCTTTGATAAGAATGTCAAATTTAAATTACGTTTAAGCTTGGAGAAATCGGTCGATTAATTAAGGAAACTTCGATCCGATTGTTTTTGTTTATATTTCATGGCCTGCTAGGTTGCTTATAGGTAGGAAAATTGGAAAAAACCGATTTGTTCGAAAATTCAAAATTAAATGAAAACTACCAGAGATTGATATCCACAACTTATACCATTAGAAAGGCTACTAAATTCTACATTTAACCGTATACAAAAAATTAGGCATTTCCATTTGCAAAAATCAAGTTATCTCTGATCGAAATTTCCTTAATTAATCGACCGATTTCTCCAAACATAAACGTAGTTCAAATTTAACCGTCTATCCTAGGCTGACGAATTTCATGCAAAGTCACAGCCCTCTAAGTTTTATAGTCTCTATGATACTCAATTTTACACCTGCACTACTTTTACACCTAATCGGTTCGCCTTAGATCCCATGTGTGATAAATAAAATCACACTAGAATTGACTAAGGAATCTGAATATGCAATAATATACGGGGTGTTCCATTTAAAAAACGTAACTTTGATACGTTTCGTGTTTTGGGGACACCCTGTATAGCATGAACATATTTTTAAAATGTAACCTTAATGGGTCCCTATCCATCCGAAATCATTATTTTCTTTTTCATTAGATACTTTAGCCATAATGCTCCGTGTCGAATAACGTGAATAACCCGGTAGATCGAAACAGCGCTGTTGTTTCATGTCCGTTGCGATTCAGGACATGTTCCAAACAACGATTGTAATATCCTTGACCTCATTTTGGGTTGGGTGAAAATTCACTTTCTTGATGTTTTGGGGGTGAAAAAAGGAGCCAAAAGTACAGTCACTTCAAAAGAATCAAGCAGGTCATTCTATACAAAAAAACAGTTGTCATTAGAGAGTGATTGCAAGCCGGATTTAAATAACGCCCTACCCTATTTAGGCCAGCCTTATGGGTGCCTTAATTAGGACACAAAATAGAGTTATTGCAGACACAGCAACAGATGATAGCATTATTTTGACATAAACATTTATTTTCGTAGTTCTATTCTCGAATATCATATCGCACAATATCCAAGACACGAAAAGAAAGATTGAAGTCCTTAAAACAGAGGCAGCAAAAATGGGACTAAGAGTAAATGTGAAGAAGACCAAAGAAATGCGGATTAATATAGCCAACCACGAACCTCTTCTGCTCTACAACGAAGTGATAGAAAGAGTCGACTACTTTGAATATCTAGGCAGCATAGTTAATAACACAGGAGGGACAGATCAAGATATTCAGCAGCGTCTACTAAAAGCAAGAAGAGCATTTGGGTCCCTTAACCAAGTCTGGAAATCTACCACGTACTCAATCAGAACTAAATTGCGCATTTTCAATAGCAACGTGAAATCAGTGTTATTGTATGGATGCGAAACATGGAAAAGCACAAAGGCCAATGAGCAAAAACTCCAGGTTTTCATTAATAGATGTCTAAGGAGGGTCCTACGGATTTTTTGGCCAACGAGGACTTGTGGAAAATATCAGGGTTTAAGAAAGTAGGGACGGAAATAAGACAGAGAAAGTGGAATTGGATAGGTCACATTCTGCGAAGAGGAACGGAAGAATCTGTAGCTAGAACGGCGTTAGACTGGAACCCCCAGGGCAGCAGACACATAGGAAGACCAAGGGTGACCTGGAGAAGAACGGTTACAGATGAGGCAAGAAGAATGGGCAAGACATGGAGAGAGATAAAAGCGCTTGCAAAGAATAGATCAGACTGGCGTCAGTTTGTAGAGGCCCTATGTTCCTTAATGGAATGATGGGACTATACAGTGCCTTTCTTTAATGCCCCCCCCCCCTTTTATTTTTTGAACGGGTCAACTCAAGAAATTGAAACCTGGAACAATGAAATTGATTCATGAATACTATATTTTGAAGTGAAATTGACAGATGAAACTTCCAAGATGGCGGCTCGGCGCCATCTTGAAAAAAAAAAATTAAATAGAAAGTGGGGTCTTGTGACACATCTTTTTGAAGCCCCTAACGAACCCTTTACAACCCTAGAATATGAAGTCAATATCTTCATCTCCTTCAAAATGGCGGAACATTAAATAATTACTTGAGACAAGCACGGTAATATCGATACTTACCTTTTATTTTTTGAACGGGTCAACTCAAAACATTGAAACTTGGGATAATGAAATTGATTCATGAGTACTACATTTTTGAGTGAAATTGGCAGATGAAACTTGCAAGATGGCGGCTCGGCGCCATCTTGAAAAAAAAAATTAAATCGAAAGTGGGGTCTTGTGACACATCTTTTTGAAGCCCCTAACGAACCCTTCACAACCCTAGAATATGAAGTTAATATCTTAATCTCCTTCAAAATGGCGGAACATTAAATAATTACCTGAGACAAGCACGTTAATATCGATATTTACCTTTTATCTTTTTAACGGGTCAACAAAAAAATTTGAAACTTGGGATAATGAAATTGATGCATGAATACGATATTTTGGAGTAAGATTGACAGATAGAACTTGCAAAATGGCTGCTCGACGCCATCTTGAAAAAAAATTAAATATAAAGGGGAGTCTTGTGACACATCTTTTTGAAGCTCCTAACGAATCCTTCACAACACTTGAATATGAAATCAATATCTTAAGCTCCTACAAAATGGCGGAACATTCAATAGTTACCTGAGGTGGCGGTTCGGTGCCATCTTAAAACAAATTCAATTGAAAAAAGGGTCTTGTCCTATTACGAAATATTTAATGATTGAATCATTGAAAATTCTCTCGGTTTCATGAACGTTACGCGTCGCACCGTAAATAAAAATCGCTTCAATTTTTTCTTCCAATGGACGAGGGTTGACCATGTTAGAAATAGTTGTCGTGGCCAAGTCTATTCAAAACTTTAATCGACACAGTTTGGCGTTCACTTATCCTAATCGTGATATTTCAGTACACACTTAACTGCTTACTGTTTCGGAAAATCTGTGCAATCCTCGCGGACGGAAAATAAAATCATTGCTATTGGTAATCCCTGAAAACTCGCATTGGCAGAGCGCCTATAAAATTCGCTAGTGTGCCTCAAGAAGGAACCAATTAGGATACGGGTACAGCGGTCAAAGGCCAATAGAAAAAAGGACGGAAATCCCTGTAAATTTCCTGGAACGCTTACACTCGGAGTGGATTGAATTTATAATCTCTAATCTAATCTCCAAAAAGGACCGAAATCCCTGTGGATTTCCTGGAATGCTTACACTTGAAGTAGATTGAGTTTATACTCTCTAATCCCATCAAAGGCCGAGCCACTGTGTTGCTTAGACTTTTGAATAAACTTTTCATGTTTTTAGGAATAAAATCTAAAACTTGATGACAATATTTAAGCTGAATAATGACATCAGTTGTGATACTTGTGTCGCCTTATCGGCGGATTCCTAATTGACAAGCGAGGAGAACAAAATATTTCTAGATGTATCGATATTAACGTGTTTTTCTCTGGTAATTATTAAATGTTCCGCCATTTTGTAGGACATGAAGATATTGACTTCACATTAACGGGTTGTGAAGGATTCGTCAGGAGCTTTACAAAGATGTATCACAAGACCTCCCTCTCAATTTGATTCTATTTTTCAAGGTGGCGCCGAGCAGCCATCTTTCAAGTTTCATCTGTCAATTTTACTCCAGGGTATAGTATTCATGAATCAATTTAATTGTCCCAAGTTTCAATGTGTTGAGTTGACCCGTTCAAAAAATAAAAGGTAAGTATCGATATTAACGTGCTTGTCTCAAGTAATTACTTAATGTTTCGCCATTTTGAAGGAGATGAAGATATTGACTTCATATTCTAGGGTTGTGAAGGGTTCATTAGGAGCTTCGAAAGGATGTGTTACAAGACCCCCCTTTTTATTTAATTTTTTTTTCAAGATGGCGCCGGGTCGCCATCTTGCAAGCTTCAACTGTCAATTTCACTCAAAAATGTAGTACTCATGAATCAATTTCATTATCCCAAGTTTCAATGTTTTGAGTTGACCCGTTCAAAAAATAAAAGGTAAGTATCGATATTACCGTGCTTGTCTCAAGTAATTGTTTAATGTTCCGCCATTTTGAAGGAGATGAAGATATTGACTTCATATTCTAGGGTTGTAAAGGGTTCGTTAGGGGCTTCAAAAAGGTGTGTCACAAGACCCCACTTTCTATTTAATTTTTTTTTTCAAGATGGCGCCGAGCCGCCATCTTGCAAGTTTCATCTGTCAATTTCACTTCAAAAGATAGTATTCATGAATCAATTTCATTGTTCCAAGTTTCAATTTCTTGAGTTGACCCGTTCAAAAAATAAAAGGGGGGGGGACATTAAAGAAAGGCACTGTATATATTCTCGAATATCATCGTTTGAAGTTTGTTTTTGTATTTCTATGTTCTAATCTCATCGTTTGGAGTTTGTTTCTAGGGCCTGATTTGTTTTTTGCTTATAGCTGTACAAATTCATATCATAATAGATAATAAATTTTGTTGCGGCTCCTGCTATACGTTAGATTTTTATTTCTGTTCACAAAAAGCACTCCCTTAACTACATTAATTCATCCTCCTAGGTCAATCTAATTCTAGCGATAAGTGAACGAGAGCGGACCATTAAGTTAAACAAAAATTGTTTGCAAACCAGGGCTAAGAAATACAAATCACGATATACAGCAACACAGCGATAATACTTAAAAAGTATCCAGGTTAGGTAGAAAATAAAGCAACCTAGAACATTTCCATTTGATGCCGATCAGCGGAAATCGTAAAATAAGGCAAAAATAAGGGAAGCTCTTAAAGCGTTTGTAATAAGGCCGTGCCTTATCCTAATTAGGGCTTTTCTAATCGCAAATCGTGTCTGAGCTTTCTTAGATGTCAAAATAAGGTTGTCCTTAATATGGCACAGGGCTTGCAATATCTCCCTATTGCGTGGTATAAGTCAAATTAATTTTGGAATGTGTCATCTATTTTTATCCTTATTTACAAACCGTCAATCAAAGTTTTTGTTTAATTAACTACATAGCTACAATCGAAGACCGGAACTTAAAAGGATACCCTGTAGATTCCTTATTTCCGTCGATCTTTTGCGATTTCTGCTAACGTAATCTTAGTAACCGCTCCAGCGATTTTCATGAAACTTGAGGTGCAATTATTTTTTAGTAGTCTTTGGGTGCCATATACTCTGTTGTCATAGTAGGTAGGCAGTGGATCTATCGCTTGTGGGTAATGTTACTATATTTTTGGAAATCGATGCAATGGTGACGACGAGAATGTTCCGCGCCCTCCTGCTATAGATAAGGGAATTAATGTATATTTTTGTACTCGCGTCATTTCAGTAACTGCTGCACCAATTCTGATAAAATTTGGGATGTGACGTGATATAGGATCATATACGTACTAGAATTCTCCATAAGACAACGGTGAGAACGGTTGATCGGCGCAATTTTTATAGATATTCCGAAAATAGAGTTTTAATGGTTCCACGGTGCAACAACAGACAGCTGTCCCTTGATTATTTTTGTCTCTTTCCGTAGATATATTTTACCAAATGACTTCATTCGATGCACGGTGAATAAGTGCACGTTTAATTTTAGAAGACCTTGTAATTCAACTTTACCTGAAAGGTGGATATCAAGTGCATAAATGTCGCGCATCGCGGACCCAAGAATCCGCGTTTTTTGTCTTTTACTTCCCATGCGTAAACAAAAGAAGTTCTGGGATCTCAATTTTTTTGAGATTGTAATCATTCCTTGTATTAGACATTTTTTCCCTTCCGGTTTGGAGAAAATCCGAACGAATTCGTAACCGTACCGACGACAGTGTTGTCAAAATTTAATATGAAACATGCATTGCAAATTTCCAATTCACAGTTATTGAACATGCTTCACACATCAACGTAGAATATCAAAACAATTTTCGAGTGGGGATCAGAAAATAAATCACAGTTTAACGTACAGAAAACTCAGGCAACGACACTGACAAAGAAGTCTCACTTTGCTTACCAACTGTGGAATTGGGGGGTGATCCAGTAGTCGAGTCACATTCCGTCAAGCTTTTGGGGATCAACATCAACAATAACAAGTCCTGGCACGACCACGTCGTCAGTATTTCTAAAACGGCGTCCCAGAAGCTTGCAGTTTTGTTCCGCTGTAGTAAGCTGTATACACCAGAGCAACTACTGCTGTTTTACAAGGCACAGATCCGATCATCGTTGGAGTATTGCTCCCATGTATGGAGATGCGCTCCAAAGCACTCTCTAAAGCACTATCACAGCAATTCGACTAATCGATACGTCTAACCTCAAAAAGTACTTCCCATAGCCTGGAACATCGAAGAACGGTGGCTCAACTGTCCCTATTTTACAGATTCTATCACGGAAGATGTTCGAGTGAGCTCTCCTAGATAATAGCACGGAAGGCCGTCCGAAGGAGGACCACTTAAGAGGCTCTACGAGCTCATCCTTACCAGGTCGAAGTCCCTACTCCCCGAACCAATATCCTCCAGCATTCCTTTCGCTGCGGAATGAGCTGCCGGGGAATTTGTTTTCCGACGGCTACAACCTGTATCGTTTCAAATCTAACGTACACAGACACGTATCCTCTCGCAGCGCTTCTACAGCGCCATGGGCTTTCAGTCTTTGCGGAGGCTGACCATAAAAAAAATAATAGCACTCAACATAGATACATTTCAGGAAATGCACGGTATTGACTTGAAATTCGTGTGAACGATTTGAGACGACCAAGCTACCATGTAAATGGAGTTACTGTCTCATGTCTCTCGTATATAAAGTCAGTCCGGTTTTAAACAAGAGCTCGCATGTGCATCAATAACGAAAGAACAATAGGAACCAGGCCAGAGACCGCGAGCAAATTTTTTCGAAAATAATTTTGTCCATTTTTGGTAATGTTAAAGGCGTGTAAAAGATTTCACCTTTACGTAACATGACCAGGTATATACGAAAGAATCTTTATTATATCTTATTATTCTCAGAGCGTTTGAATGGTTTCTAAATTGGTGAAGTGATGAGAAAAAGGCGTAGAACCATTCGCAATAAAATTTAATTACTGTGAATACTTGCAAGTTTTCTTTTAAATTTAATTAGTATCAAAAATGTCTCCTCGCAAGGAGTGTTACATGTCTACGAGGGGTATCGGTTTAGTATTTGTTGAGGTCAAACCGTCATGTTAAGAGCAAGTTTGTTTGACACACAGATCACAGAATCCCTTATCAGTGTTTTTGACACAACTGGCAAATGTCACATCAAGCCTTGATGCAGAAACCATAAATATAGAAGAAGACGAAGAAGAAGAAGATAACTATGATTACATTGTATAACCGGTAAGATCTTTAGTTGTCTTGTTTTTTAATTTTTCCCCACCACCACTGGATCAATTTTCTAAAAAATAATATAGTAAGGTTGTACTTGCTATAGCAATAATGAATTATACAAATTTGATGACTATTGGATCAATACTTTTACTTCCCACACCGACAGGTGAGGGAAGTATTGTGATCGCGTACATTTTCGATTTTGTGATAATACGCTTTTTGGGCGTTTTTTGATACCTACATAACGAAACTCCAAAAAACTCATCTCTGTCTGTCTGTCGGTCTGTCTGTTGGTACATGGGTGGCGGAGTAATTAGCAGAAAACGAAAAATTTCAAATATTCCTCAAACTTCGTTTTTATGCATTTTAGGGGTACCTGATCATTTTCACTCTTTTGTGACTGTCCGTCTGTTCGCGATCTTCTACCCTCGCAATATCAGCAACCGCTGCATGGACTGTGATGAAATTTGGGCACCGATATGCTGTAAGGTCCTAGTAGGTAATGTTGCTATAATTTTGGAAATCGGTGCAGGGGCGGCGAAGTAACAAGCAAAAAACAAAAAAATATAAATATCTCAAACTTAGTTTCAAGGCTTTTTAGGGGTTCCTGATCATTTTCTACTTTTCTTTGGGTGGGGGTGAGATTGGGGTGGTTGGGGGGCTGAAAACTCAAAAATTTGTTGTATTCATAATGGCTGAGCATTGACCTGTGAAAGAAATACCTAGCGGCATAATATCCTTTTTTAGGTCCATCCGAACATTGCCTTGCCTATAAGAGAAACCAAGGGACTTAGAATTTTCTAATGTATACAGGGTGAGTTTTAGTACCGGATATATCGATAACTCCACTACTATAAAAGATAGCAAAAAAAGTTGTATATAAAAGTTGTATCTAAGGGTATGCTCCTTGCTCAGAAAATATTTTTAATTATACCACTACGTGGTAATGCAAACATGCATTTTTTTAAATTAGACACCCTATATATTATACCATATTTAGATTCTACTAGTAATCCCTCTTCTTAAAATATAAGGTATTGAAACATTCTACAGGGTGTTTCAAAAGTTATGACCATTTTTATATCAAAATCGCTGTCAAATGAACGTACTGTATGTCAAAAAGTGATAAATCAAAAATTATGTTTCCCACACAGAGAGATAAAAAATGTTCTCTAGTTTTAAAATCGGCTATAAAAAGCCGACGACGCATATTCGTATCCAGGGTGATGTAGAATGCAAAATCTGGATTTTCTCTTTTTTTTTTAAATGCCATTTCTAGCCCCTTTGTCAGTTGCGAGTGGTTGGTGACCTTTTACTTTTTTACAGGTGTTACACTACTACCTATTCTTCTAAACTATTTTACAAAATCCGGCGCTCTTTAAGATTTTAGCACATTATGATTGCACATTTGCTTTCGGTGTATCAAACGCTTGGAACGGTTTCTGCTTATGAGCATAATAAATACATATAGTTTAAAAAAACTAAAAAACACGCTTTTTAGGTACATCGGACTAAAAAGTAAAAAATAATTTTTGAAATATGCTTAAAACAATAATAATGAACGAAAAATACTAGTATTATTGTGAAAAAAGCGTCGGGCACTCGATTTAGGAACAATATGGCACAAAACGGCCACGCTTTTTTCACAATCATGATTATTTTTCTTTCATTATTGTTTTGAGCTTATTTAAAAAAATATTTTTAATTTTTCAGGTCGATGTCCTGAAAAGCGCGGTTTTTTGTTTTTTTAAACTGTATTTATTAATATTCTATGGAATGAAGATGAACACTTGTTTTTGATCAATATTCATAGAATAATCATTACCATTACTGCATAGACGCTTAAAACTGTCTACTTTCTTGAATAAATTTCACAAAAATTACAACTCCCAAATAGTTGGATGTGACGCCTTTTAAGCTCTCGTCGCTACACCTCTGTATAATATTAACAAACTTTAAGGTGTCTGGGCCCTCTCTTAGTCAGTGGATACGACCGGTGGGCCGACGAATTTGAAGCATTCAAAATCATTTTCACTGCAAAGTTGGAGCGTTCAATGTTCGGTCCGACCTCTTAATCCAAAGGAGTTACAAGCACACAAACAAACATACAGGTGGAGCTAATAAAGCTGTGTTAAAAAGGTACGACACTTGAGCGGTGCCTTTCATTATTATAATAAATTATCTTTACTTCGTTTTAGACCCGTGTAATAAAAATGAACAAAAAAAAAGTAATAAAGCCCGAGTATTGTTTATAGCATACCTCCTGTCACCTAACTATTCCAGACAAAAATTTAAAAATTCATGTTTATTTTTTCGCGCCTCTCTATGATCGAACCCGACGGAGCTTCGTCTGATCGCTTGGATTATAAACAAATCGCATTTTCAAACAGACAATAAAATTAGTATGCAGACGGTCTTCTTACCGTCCAGTCTCGTATGTAATTCAATTTATTTATTATTGCTGCTTTATGAATCACCGTTTAAAAACAATCGTTTAAATTGTCGTTAGACGAGATAACTCCGACTGTGTGTGATAGTAATTCAATATCACATTAAAATGTATCAATTCCAGGCTTCCGATCGTTTTCTATTTTTGTTGTGCTAAAAGCGGATTCCTGTTTCCTCTTGAGATTGCGATAAGAAAAAATTAAGTCAAGTTGATTGACTCACTACTTCCCACACATTACTATAGTCTGAGATCCCTTTGCAACCAAATTATCGCCCGCCTGTCCGCAAAAAAAGCATCGAACACAAAACTCTCGTAAATAGTTTCTTCTCTCTCCGTAGGAACTAGGACGACACAGTTTTAATTTTGCAATCTTCAACTGATAACCTAATCACATGGGATGCCGATTTTCTGACATTCAAAAGCAGAGTATATTACCAGTATCGATCTTTAAAGTACAATGAAATATTCTGCGGTTTCCCAACCACCCTATCCAAGACGCCATCCTACCTCGGTTCATTTTAACCACTCAAAAAAGAGTGAAAGATGATCAGACATCAATAGAGTACCGGAAAACAAAGTTTGCTTTTATACTTGTACTATTTCTTTTGTGATTTAGTTTCACCGCCACGAACATAATTTTCAAAAACCATAGACTTTATCGATCTCTTCCGCGGCCCACGGAAATGAAGTGTCATCAAATAATCGAGTCACCTCCCGTCAAGCTTTTGGGGATCAGCATCAACAATAACATGTCCTGGCACGACCACGTCGTCAGTATTGCTAAAACGGTATCCCAGAAGCTTGGAGTTTTGTTCCGAGGTAGGAAGCTGTATACATCAGAGCAGCTACTGCTGCTCTACAAGGCACAGATCCGACTATCGTTGGAGTATTGCTCCCATGTGTGGGGATGCGCTCCGAAGCACTCTCTAAGACTTCTGGACACTATTCTATCACGGAGGATACTCGAGTGAGCTCTCCCAGATAATAACACCAAAGGTCGTCCGAGCGAGAAACACTAGAGAGCTCATCCTTACCAGGTCGAGGCCCCTACTCTCCGAACCAGTCTCCTCCAGCATTTCTTCGTTTAAAGAACTTTTCCCGACTTTCGAATCTAATGTGTACCGACACCTTATTCTCTCGCAGCACTTCTACAGCGCCATAGGCCATATTTTGTCTAAAGTAGGGCAGCATCCTGATTAAGCTGAAAAGTATATTATGTCGTTCCTTTACAGGGCAACGAACGGTCCACTACGAGTACAACAAATTTTTCCTTTCACAACCTCCCACCCCCAAATTATCCCAATTTTTCCCCTCTAAAAAAAAAAAAAATGTGGAAAACGGTCAGGAACCCCAAATCGCCCAAAAAATCAGTTTTATATTTTTAGTTTGTTGATTATTGCTGCGCCGCCACTGACACGAATTCTGAAAACCATGCGCGTTTGCTATTCACGCCGCGGCAATAAAATATCATTAAAATCAATTCAATAATTTTCCGTATGTCGCGTTGCCAGGCGTCCCGATAAAGCCGGACAGGCGGACAAGTAGGTAGGCTTCTTGATTGCGTGTCCTGGCGAAATAAATGGTGTCCAGCTTGTCCGGCTTTTGTTAGGCTTTTAACATTAACATAAATGTTTTGACCAACTGCAAAATCTTAAACATTTTCTGGACACTAACAAAGAGAACGTTTATTTCAAAAAGCTGTTAGCACATAAGGAATGTGTAGCCTATTTTAAATCGATGGTAAGTCAAGATTGCGTTTCAAAATGTCTAACTGTTTGTCAGTTTTACTTTGCTATCCCAGATCATAACGCAAACGTTGAAAGAGCTTTTTCCTTGATAGGTCAGCAATGGACGAAACTAACGATAGTACGCAACAAATTACATGTGGACACTGTTGCCAAAATATTGGTTGTAGAATTTAATTTAAAACATTTGACATGTAAGGATTTTTACAAGTACATTTTGAAAGAAACTGAGCTCTTAAAATAGGTTTAGACAAACCAATAATATGAATAATTATTTTTATTGTGTAACTCAGAGAGAAGAAGTTTTATTTTATCGTTTAACTCAAAGAGAAGTATTTGATTATTTTTTTTAGTTAAAAAAGTCTTATTTGTGCGTTGCATTAGTACTTAAGAAGAATTTAAATATGTTGATAAATGTTTAAGTGTATCTAGAATTTAATTTTGACTGATGACTATTTGACTAATAATTTACCTAAGACTGGTTCGGCATTCGTTTTTATTTATTACTTCACTATTATTTGACAAGATTTATGATAATAATCAAAAAAGCTTGATTTCACATACACTTTGTTTTTGTCGTAGCTATTAACACTGAAACATCAAATCAAGTCCTCAGTAATGTCCGGCCTTTCTACAGAAATGTCCGGCCAAACTGGCTGGTCTGTCCGGCTATCAGGTTTGGCGACCTGGCGACCCTATCGTATGTATACATCAGAAAATTCCCCTTGTTACTGTAATAGACAAGGCAATGTTGGGATACATCTAAAATAATTTATTATGTCGCTAGATCTTTCTTCCACAGGTCCATGGACAGTCTAAGACGAATACAACAAATTTTTTTACAAGACCACCCCCCAACCACCCGAATTTCACTCTAACTATAAGGCCTTTTCATCCTTGCCGTAGTTCTGAGGGTTTTACAAACATTACAAGTTATAGGAGGACCGACGGAATACAAAGACAAAAATGTGTAACATGGTTTTTCGGGATATTACAATACTTCCTTTGCCTGTTGGTAAATTTGAGAAGAGTGGGAAGGTTAAAATTAACAAAATATCTCTAAAATTATTTAGTATGCTTTTTTCCCATTTATTTTCGGGCGTTCGGGTGAATATTTTTTTTTTTTTTTTTTTGGTACATCAAAAATAAAGTGCATACCTATTTTATTTCAAACCATTTTCCTGATATCTCAACATGCTTTCTGAGGATGATCAATTTCTTCATACAAGCAACACCACTCAAAATGGTTTTCTAAAATTTTAAATACTATATAAATGTATAAATCGTGCCGTGCCGGAGATGTAAATAAGCGTTCAAGTATCGGTTTTTATGCGGCACTGAATTTATGAATAACGATACACTAAAATGGAGTCCGGAGTCCAACAAGCTAGAAGTATCCACGCTACAAACAGGTGACAGGATTATGAAGTGTCATATGTATCCAAAAGTCTAAATAACGTCATTGGG
This sequence comes from Callosobruchus maculatus, assembly GCA_951848785.1. Taxonomy (NCBI): domain Eukaryota; kingdom Metazoa; phylum Arthropoda; class Insecta; order Coleoptera; family Chrysomelidae; genus Callosobruchus; species Callosobruchus maculatus. The sequence goes on from CATOUR010000127.1 coordinate 1,477,629, forward strand.
CGAATCGGTAATTAACCATTCTAAGACGCAGGCAATCTATTGTACGAAAAAACATCACGGTGTCCCTACTGAGGTCTCAGTGGATGGCACTCGTATACCATGGGAAAATTCACTCAAGTATCTCGGTGTTATTCTTGACAAGGGGATGATCTGGCGGTATCACACTAAGGCATTAAAAACCATATTCCAAATTACGTTCCGACAACTGTACCCCCTGTTGTATAGACTTTCAAAATTAAGTTTGATCATCCTTTGTTGCGCGAATCGGTGGGCTACAGTCGAGCATATTCGCAAACAAGTAAGGCCGTGGCTCGCTCTGTGAATAATAAAATTGCATCGCGAATTTAGTATAGTAAAAATTAAAGCATTCCACGAAAACTAACCAAAATTAAACTCTTGACTATATTTTAAAAAATCCCCAACTCATTTAAAAATGCCTCCTGTTCTAAAATATTTTCTTCCCCCTCTGTTCTCCACCTCTTTTCCTTAATTTCCTCCTCTCTTCTTTCTTTGTCGTTGCCTGGACCTGACAGACTTACGAACTGATACAAGAGCTAAGGTCCCACGGCCTCTCTGATAATCAACAATGACTTTACTTGAATAACGTCATTTTTTAGGATTTAGGTGCAGTAGAGTATTTGATGAATATAATATATTTTGGATTTCCACCTCCCTCATATTTGGCATGCGAAGAAAAATGAGTTCCAATAGGTCCGTAAAGTACAAAATATCACGAAAGTAATTTTTTGAACAGTCCTTTATCGATACAAAAAAAAATCTGAAGTTACTCCTCTCATCTAAATAAAGACTGCTTTGCACTTCTGCATCCCATTCGACTCAAAGTTAATGTTGTTTTCAGATATGATGTATCTTCTACTGACAGATTAAATGATAATAACTAATATGTATGATATGCAGAGTGAACATCAAGTATCCAGAGTTCCTGGAATATCAGAGTCATCGATTCTGAAAAATGATAAGCTTAATAAGCTTACATTACAGTTGTTTACCCAAGGCACTACAGAATTTGAATTATGCATACGAATATAGAGAGTATCATAATGTTTACGTTGCAGTTTTGCCTGTATTTATAGCTGTCATCACATATATGAGTATTATGAATATTTTATTTATTTATCGTATGGAATTTTTCACATCATACAACCTATAAATAATATATCCTTTGATTTATATCTTTTACACTTCCTTTGCTGATTTTTTTATACTCATTTACATTTTATTTTATATTTTTTGTTTAGCTTTCAATTTAGGTCTTAACTAATAAAGACGCAAAATAATGACAAACGTCAATATTTAATAATAAAAATAAAATAAAATAAACACTAGCTCAATAACGCAGAGACCTAGCGTGCACAAAAATGTCATTTGCGGAAACAAAAACGCGAAGCGAGCACACTAGATAAGAAGCCAAAACCAATTTGCATTTAGCTTAAACATAAAATGTATGAAACACCTACGCTTTGACACGCAGAAGACTATGCAGATCTTCATCAAAAACACGACAATACAGCTGAAGAATCCTCACACAAGTAAGGGCAAGTCCTTGCCAAGGAATCAGTTCCTTATTATCCTTGGTCACTTCACCGGAAATCATTTTGCCGCTATGCACTGTCAACATTTAATAATTCCACATCTTCGCACAAGCATCAGGCCCAAGAGAAACACTGGCTCAATAACGCAGAAATCTAGCGCAGACTAAAGTGTCATTTGCGGAAACAAAAACGCAAAACGAGCATAACTAGATAAGAACCCGTAGGAAATCTCATATCTCATTAGATATGCAGATTGTCTGACGGAATATGATAGAGTCAAAGTGCCGCGTTGTGCGTGTAAACAAACAGGGGGAGCGCGATTTCGAATTTGGCGCGTCGCGGACAGTTTTCGCAAAACAAAACACGATCGCGCGCCGACGGCGACCGGTAGCGGCGGCGATGCGGCGGCGGCGCGGCAGTGGAAGTGGAAAGTGAAGGAAATAGAGCAGTAGGCTTTGGATGCGGGCAGCCAGCCGGTCCGCGGAAAGATGAAGAGCTGCGGCGCCAGCGCCCAGCGTCATGTTTTCTTTTGTTTGTTGATTTCATTGGCGAAGACGCACGCCTTGAAAGAGACCGAAGACATGGGAAAGGCAACCCTGTCTTTGATCTCATATTTAAAACTGATGGATAGATACATCTCTGTTCCGAAATGTTGTGATACAGTTTGGGTTCCCAAATTTTAAAAGCTTTTATTTAACATTCAATGTATTTATGTATTGTTCGGGTGGAATCATGCTATTCAATTTTGAAGCAATGTCTTTAAGCGATTGAACCTAAATTTTATATAAGTACACGTTTAGTTTGGATGAAAATGCACGATAAACTATGTGACGTCATTCTAAATCCAATATGGCGAACCATCCCAGATGGCGGAATAGTTATTTTTTATGCACTTCTACAATATGGGTATCAAATTAAAGGGCTTGTTAAGAGTAACTCGAGAAATACCGTGAACGTCATTCTAAATCCAATAAAGCATAAAGCGAAACATCCATGATGGCGGAATAGTTATTTTTAATGCATTTCTACAATATGGGTATAAAATGAAAGGGCCTGTTGAGAGTAACTCGACAAATAATGTGATGTCATTCTAAATTCACTATAGCGGACCATCCAAGATGGCGAAATAGTTATTTCTAATGCATTTCTACAATATGGGTATCACATGAAAAGGCTTGTTGAGAGTGACTCAGAAAATAATGTGGTGTCATTCTAAATTTACTGTAGCGGAACATTCCAGATGGTGGAATAGTTATTTTTAATGCATTTCTACAATATGGGTATCAAATGACATTGAAAGGGCTTGTCGAGAATAATTAGAAAAATATTCTGATATCACTCGTAATCCAATATGGCGGACTTTTGAAGTTTTTTATGCTTTCCTATATAGTATGGATATTAAATGAAGGAGTTCGCTGAGAATAAAAATGTAGGTTAAACACTAAAAAGCAAAAAATAATTTAAAAGAAAAATACTTTTTCAAAAAAGCTATTATTTAAGTGCCCTAAAAAGAAGAGAATAAAATTTTCTTTTATTATTTTAATTATCAGCTTATAATAGCCTCATTATACAAAATTTATATGACCATCAAAGCTGGTCTCTCTCTCTCTCTCTTTCTCTCTCTCTCTTTCTCTCTCTCTCTCTTTCTCTCTCTCTCTCTTTCTCTCTCTCTCTCTTTCTCTCTCTCTCTCTCTTTCTCTCTCTCTTTCTCTATCTCTGTCTCTGTCTCTCTCTGTCTCTCTCTCTCTGTCTCTCTCTCTCTCTCTCTCTGTCTCTCTGTGTCTGTCTCTCTCTCTCTCTCTCTCTCTGTCTCTCTCTCTCTGTCTGTCTCTATGTCCCTCTCTATCTTTCTCCCCCTCTCTCTGTATCTGTCTCTATCTCTGCCCCTCTCTCTCTCTCTCTCTCTCTGTGTCTGTCTCTCTCTCTCTCTCTCTCTGCCTGTCTCTCTCTCTCTGTCTCTCTCTGTGTGTCTGTCTCTCTCTCTCTCTCTGTCTCTCTCTCTCTCTCTCTCTGTCTCTCTCTCTCTCTCTCTCTCTGTCTCTCTCTCTCTCTGTGTGTGTTTTTGCCTCTGTCCATCTCTCTGTCACTATTGCTGTCCCTGTCCCTCTCGCTGTCTCTGTCTCTCTCGATGCCCCTGTCTCTCTCACTGTCTGTCTTTCTCGCTGTCTCTGTCTCTATCGCTGTCTCTGTCTCTCTCTCTCTTTCTGTGTCTCGGTTCCCTCGGTCTCAAGTACAGATAGGCACACCGTGCGTACGTATTTTCCACAAAATAAAATAATTTTAATACTTTAAACCATGAATGTTTATTTACAAATTTCTCTACCATACATCGAGCGAACCCCCGGAGATACTCCACCAACCGGCAACGCCGGACCGGAGAATCGCCGGCGATTCAACGGCGCGAGGATGTGAGGGAGTATGACTATGCATACCCGCCTATGTTTTTGAATATATTAGAATCGAAGTTCGTTAGATCTGTATGGTCATTCGTGCTGGCAAAAAGAAATTGCAATAGATCACTGCTCAAAAACCCGAACAACATCTTGGGGACGGCCGCGAAAGGCTTCCTTCAATTTGCATTTAAATTAAAAATAAAACGAAAATTATTAAACGCCCCTCTGAATTCCATCAATACTCCTTCGTGCATAACCTTGTACCAATTTGTACCGCAACCACATGGCTAAAACGCCGCTCCTATTATGCAAAAAGCATTTCTAGTATCATCATTTCTCTAAATAGATCAGGGCGTTCCCCAAGAGTGGAACGTGCCCTATCTTGCGAGCAAAAGGTCAATCTGTTGCGATAGCACAGTTAAACCCTTATCTAATTGACAATAAAGACCGGGCAAATGTTTGCCATTCAGTTAATGAATTTCTTGACTCCAATAAACAGTGCCATGTAACATTAGGTTGGCATTTGAACCCGAGGACGGCGTTCAATGTAGGATATTAAACACTACAACACATTTCACTCCCCGCACCATAGGGGGGGGGGGGGTGATAATTATGATTATATTTCATATAATGAGTATTTTGGATTTTCTATGATATCCACATCACCAAAATTAATGTCACTCTTCACGATTTGCCTGATGACAGATTCCAGCCTTTTTTGTCACCGCATAATTTCACCGATCGCAGCCCCGATTTTGATCAAATTTGAATAGGTTAGGAGAAGCTCAGACCATGCCATAACAAGCATGTTCTAAATGAAAATTTCGAAAACCTGCTGGAACATTTACCACTGGCGCTTTTAAAAGCAATATGGTTACAGTTAGATGGAGCGAATATATATTTCAGTATTAGAAGCCGAAACACTTTGGATGAAAGGTTCCCTGCCAATTGTTTCGTCTGCGAGCCATCCCACCTACGATTTTATCAATTCCTACGCGCAATTAGGGAATAATTACAAAATCGTAAATATCTTGAAAACCATCAAAGATAGAATCACATATGCCCGGATAAAGGTGAAACAGTATTTAATTTCGCATCCACTCATCATCGTCATATCATCCCACTTGAAAAAAAAGTTTTTAACGTTTTAAACTTATCAAATTTGAAAATTGCTAATCTACTGATTTAATGTGCTTTTGAAGCAATGATCTTACTGAGACACTAATACGTTTCAAAACCGCATCTTTCATCATTAAGCAGGATATTTATTTACTTCTAACCTATTTGTTGGGTCCGATATTGTAGCAGTAAGTAATGCTGTAATCTTTTTTGAAAATGGCTGCATTGACACCTGAGTAATTAGCAAAAAGGTCAAAAGTACCACCGTTTTAAGCGTTTTGCGTTAGCTCAACATTTTCGGTTCTTTTAAGGGTAAAATGGAGGAAGAATGGACATTTTTGTATATATACCCATTATCTTATCTTACACAATACGTTACGCAATACCCATTGTCTTGCCATAATTTTGACACTACTTTTCAGAACTATCCCAATCTTGCCTTTTTTGAAACAAGAAACTTGACAAAACATTTTATTGTATGTATTGATTGGTGTTTCATTCGTTTGCCCAGGGGAGAGTATCATAATGTCAACCATTTTCGAATTTAAGATATATTTTTACGGGATTTACAGACGAAAATTCGTTTCACTCGTTGTCATGTTTCTACTTGCGTAATCTCGGTAACCGCTAAACCTACTTTGATAACATTTGGGGAGCAGCATCGTGTAGTGTGATTCTTGAATACCTGGTGCTTTTGAATCAATAAACAGGAGAAAACGAAAAACTTTCACAGCCTCGTTTCAGGTGTTTTAGGATTTCCTCAGGGCCTCAAATTGAAGTGGTGTTAGATTCGGATACGTCCAATCTTTGGATCTATAGAAGATGTTCAATGTCTCTGAAAAACATTTTTGCAGCCCTTTATATAACTAACTTCGAAAACGATGAGGATAAAGTGAACTTCTAACAGCGAAATGATAACCAAAAAATTTAAAAACCCTAAAACTTTAATTTCAGGTGGTTTGAAGCCCTCTTGAAACGTATTCAAATGAAATCCATAAAATCCACTTGTTTAAACTGCATTTCTTTTCGACATCTGCAGTTGCCTACCGTTATTGAGTAAAACAGCCTTTCGTCGTTATAACAACGCATTTCAAAAAGTCACGTAAACCCAGCATAATCCCCATACGTTAATTACAAAATGAATAATTTAAAAAAAAATCAAAAAGAGTTTGTCTAAAATTTGGTAGCTCTTAGAAATAAACGGAAAAAATCGTCAATTGACTAATTAATAAAAAAATCAAGTCAATTTGATTGACTCAGTACTTCCCACATACTACGGTGATACCAGTTTATTATTTTCCAAACCAAATAATCGCCCTCCAGCCCGCAAAAAATGTTTTGTTATGTCGCTAGGTCTTTATTTCATAGGTCAATGGATAGCCTATCATGAGTACAAAAGAAATCAGTTTTACAGCCCCCACCCCCCAACCACCTCAATTTCACCCACACCTAAAAATTAGTAGAAATTGATCATGAGCCCCTAAACCGCCTACAAACGAAGTTTGAGCAGTTTTTATATTTTTAGTTTTTTTTATTATTGCTGTGCCGCCACAACACGATTTCTAATATTACTGTGTCAAAATTTCATTAAAATTAATTCAATAGTTTCTACGTTACACAATACAGAACGATCTAAAGTGACACCCGTATGTATACCTATATATATACATCAAAAAAATGTCCCTTGGTTTCTGTAATAGTCAATGTTCGGAACCTAAACAAATTTATTATGCCGCTAGATCTATGTTTCACAAGTCAACAATAGTTAGCCTATTATGAATACAACAAATCGGCTACCCAAATTTCATCACAATCCATGCAGCGGTTACTAAGATTACGAGGCTAGAAAAACGCCCACCGACAAACAGGACGACGTGAATGAGTGACGTGGTGGATTTGCATTATGTGGATATAGAACGCATACAAAGTGTATTATCTCAAGATTGAAAATTGTCGCGTTCACAATACCCCTTACCCACCACCCTTACCTATCGATTACCCATCGGTGTGGGAAGTAAAATCGAGGAATATCCCTTAAATTTCTTTACCGGATATTTGATAAACACCCTGTAGATAATGTATCTAGATTAATCAAAAAAGATAATTTCTGTTGACTCTCACTTGATTTATTTAGCCAGGAAACTAAACTACGTAATCAAGAAAGACTACGTAGATAAGTTTGAGGAGTTCTCTTCCAAGCACCATCGTTATTCATCTTTATCCGAGGATTACGTTATCATCCCTTTCCAGCGAACTAAAGACGAAACTTTTAATTAAGCATGTCATATCAGGCATTTCACACTCTACTAATAAATCATCCAAGGAAGCAATTACGCTTTTGATTAATGCGATAATATAACCGTTTTGTCAAAGCTTTAACTGTTCCACATTCACCTGATCTGTTTTTATAGCTCATTTCCCCGAACCTAAATAACCCAAAAATAAAACATAATTTCGGGTAAAATTAGACTGTTGATGTTAGCAAGAAATTAACAAAAAATAATTAATTGGACTGCAGCATCTGCCTTCATGTACCTTTTATCACCCACATATAAACTGTTTCAAGTTTTATAACTGGAAATATTGAGTGTGTGGCATGTTTGTTTGAAAGCAATCTCTCAGCTATTACAGGGCCATAAAAGTTTTTCTGCGAAAAAAATATCACCATCACAAAAAACAAAAAATGCTCTAAAAAGTTCGGCTCGGTACCTCGCATACTTTCCAAGTTACACAAAATAATCTGAACAAAATGAACAGTTTTTGCGTAGGGCAATAGTGAGCAGTAATTGCTACTGTTATGAAAATAGAAATATCTCCCCTTTCTCCAAACTTCATTAAACTCCTTCCTGAGAAATCCTCAGGAATGTTTCTATCTATCAGAAGTGTTTAATAGGTCTATTCCAGTAATTCTTATTTGAAGGTTTTTGGAAAGAGGGATTTTATCTGCAACTTTAAGGCCAATTCACATATACCGACTGTGTCATGACCGCGCATCGGCTGTGCTGTATTGCCTGTTGTGTAACACAGTCGGAGCACAGTCTGCGCCTAGACCTATATGTCTGAATTAAAAACAGTAATTCAATACATTCCAATGAAAACTTTGGATGACCGATTCAGTTCAAATCAACACAGCCGGCGCACAGTCGGTGTACAGTATCGTATGTGTGGATTGACCTTTAACATGTTTGTTTCCTAATGTGCATGTGCATGTCCCAAAAGTCATGAAATACATTTTTTTCAATAATGTGTTGGATATAGTAATACAAAGTGTTAATATTCTTCAAAGTAATCAGCTTTAGCATCTACTCATCTTTTACACCGGTTTTCCCACGCCTGCGCCTAGTAAGCTCCCCGGAAAGCCTAGACGGGAATCTTGTTTAAAGTCCTTGTCACAGCTTTTTAGTCATCCTGAATGATGTCAAAACGGTCTCCTTTGAGTTCATTCTTGAAGAAGAAAGAAGTCGGGCGGAGTGTGATCAGGTCTATAGGGTAGATAGATAGATAGATAGATATATAGTTTATTTGTGTCTATACAAGATCTGTTTACACACGTCAAGAAAATAGAAGTTACAATACTAAAACAATACAATATTACATATTATTAAGAGACACCAAACATCGACATTTAAAAATACTAAAAAAAACCTATAAATGACATTTCACAACATGCTAAAATCAGAGTTTAAAAATTCATTAAAGGAGTAAAAGGCGTTTCTTAGCAAATATGCTTTTACTCTCACTTTAAAAACTTTTTCGGGAAGAACCTTAATCTCACCAGGTAATGCATTAAAAAATTTTATGCTCCAGTATCCTGGACCATCCTGACACCTCCCTACCCGCCAGGATGCAGGAATTAAATTTTTCCTAACACGGGTGTTATAAGTATGAATGTTTTCATGAGTTTGGTACAGACCAATGTTCTGTCTCACATACATCAAACAAACCATCTACATCCGAAAGATCTCTCATGGAAAATACAACTCGGCTTGTCTTTTCTGCATTTAGCAAGAGCCTATTTGCACTGAACCAATTTTGGGCCTTTGCTTGCGCCAGCATGGATCCATTCACCGACTCTACAAGGTTGTCAGCAGCATAAGAAACTGTTGTATCATCAGCAAAGAGTGTATACTTAGCAGTTGTATCAATACTGGGGGGGTCATTAATGTAAATCAAAAATAAAATGGGCCCCAGAACCGAACCCTGAGGCACTCCAATGTTAACTGGACTCTTCGCTGATGTCACCCCATCCACCCTTACTACTTGATATCTACAACGAAGGTAAGACTTTATGAGCTTGATGCTGTTCAGACTGAAGCCATAGCACACAAGTTTTCTGAGGAGGATTCCATGGTCAACACAATCAAAGGCTTTGCTCAAATCACAGAACAAGACCGAATTGTATTGCATGTTATGGAAAGTGTCGATTATATGTGACACAAGATTGATTATACCCAGACTTGTACTCTTATTTTTCCTGAAACCAAACTGACAGTGAGAGAAAAGCCCTTCATTTTCAAAAAACCTTACTATCCTGATAGCCATACATTTTTCAATAATTTTAGAGATTATAGGCAGAAGAGATACTGGACGATAATTTTCAGGAAGTGATGCATTCCCTTTCTTGAAAATTGGAGTGACAATGGCAGTTTTTAGGACATCAGGGAATACGTTTTGTTTAAAACAGAGATTTATCATTTTAGTTAATGGGAGTATAATACAATCTTTAACAGATTTAATTAGGTTTACATTTAGACCATATATATCCATATATATATGCTTGTTTTTCAAACTGTCAATGATATCTCTCATTTCAATATAAGTAACTTCCTCAAAATTAAAGTAATTTTCTGGTGGTGAAAAGTCCTGTAAGTAGTCTAATGGGTCCCTATCTGGTGAAGGGATAGTATGTATAATGTTACTAGCCACATTAGAAAAATATTTATTAAAATCGTCAGATGTGATGCTGACTTTATTATTCTCTCCCTTTTTCCCTCTATAATTATTAATGATTTTCCACATTGTTTTAGGTGGATTGGTGGAGGTTTGTATGAGCTTATCATTAGCCTTTATCTTAGCATCTTTAATTGCTTGTTTATATAGTTTCCTATACCTTTTTAATTCATCCTCAATCCATGGCAGGTTATGGTGTTGTTTTAGTTCGCTAAGAAAGTTGAGATGCTCTCTCATAGTTCTAAGCTCTTCTGTAAACCAAGCTATATTTAATGAATTATCAGACCTAACAGTATAAGTCTTTTCAGGAAAAGCACTCAAAAATGAATTCTCTAATAATGCCATGAAGTCAGTGAAAACTTCATTTATTTCACAACTCTCCCTAATAAAATCCCATGAAATATTGTTTACCATATGATAAAATATGAACATACCCTGTTGTGTTATAGGCCTACAGACTTTCTGGGAATGAATTACATCATCAGAAGGCACAGGAAACTTAGCCTCCACCAGAAGCGCTTTGTGATCAGATACATTCATATCAATCACCCTTACAGAACACACATCTATACCATTACTCACAAAAACATTATCTAAACAAGATTCTAAACGTGTTGGTTGAAAGATTACCTGCTTGAGACCAAAACCCATCATAGAATCACAGAAGTTTGTTGTCTCATGATGAGCTGTATTGAATTTGATGTTGAAGTCACCAACAATGATGAGCTCTACACTATGGTTCAAGTTCATCAATATATTCACGACTGACTCAAGAAAGGTGTCAAAATTTCCTGATGGTGAACGGTAAACTGCTACAACATGAATGTTAAAAGAATTTATAAAAATCGAACAAAATTCAAATCAAAGTTGTATCCCCGTAAGCTTCCTTGAGCAGTCAGTGAGCAGCTTTGTTGAGCTATTTGATCACCCAACGTTGCTCGTTTGAATCAGCTATCGCGCGTCAGAGCAGACCAAACTTGGAAGCGCTGCGAAGCTAAGGCTTCTCCCAACTCAGCACGATCGGTACAACCGCGCTACGACTAGTAGCAGCGTGACAAAAAATATGATTTCATACTTTTGGGACACACCATGTAAAACCGATAGTTTGATCACAAAAAATAACACTTAGACCCAACGGTTGTCGGATAGACTGTCGTCAGATAAAATTTTACTTTTTGTAATAATTATTGTAACCACAAAAATAAAGCAAACAATAATATTGAAAAAATGTGTTATTATTATACACCTTTGGTGCTTTACACTGGACAGTGAACGAGCTGAAGGAAATCGAGACGAAGACCCGCAAAAGGATGAATATGGAGAGAAGTCTGCATCCTAAGTCCTCTGTCCCGCGAATATACCTCCCGCGACACCTGGGAGGGCGTGGACTATTGAGTTTGGAGCGTCTTCACAACAGGGTAGTATTGGCCACTGCCTGCTATGTGACGAACAGCACCAATCCCCTGATCCGCTTTGTGCGAGAGCACGAGAATGCGGGTAAAGGAGCCTTTCTTTTTAGCGCAGCGAAACGAGCAGCCAAGGAGCTCAGCCTCACACTCGACTTCAAGCGGAGGTGTCAGCAGTCCATTACGGAACTTGCTCCCGCAGAATTAAAATCCCACATTAAAACTGCCGAAGTCGACTTCCTCTTAAGACTTCATAAAGATAAGCCAATGCATGGAATCTTCTACAAACATCTAGAAGCGCATGGCTTGTCTGAGTGGTTGACCTTCTCTTTCCTAAGGTCTAGTGGGTTGAAGTTGGAGACTGAGGGCTTCATAATGGCTTGCCAGGACAGTGTCTTAAACACCTTGGTATACCGTAAAACGGTTATGGGTGTAGATGTACCCGACACCCGTTGTAGAGCTTGCCGACATTCGCCAGAGACGCTTATGCATCTCTTGTCGGCGTGTAAGACGTCCATCGGCACAACGCGACTCTACGAGTGCTCTACTATCATTTAAGGCACCCATACGGTATCGATGAGACACCGGGGCTGCCATACGCTCCAGCGGATATAGAGTCCGTTGTGGAGAACGAGAGATGCCGGATTTACTGGAACTACTCGTTCCCCACGCTCGAGCTTATACAGGCAAACAAGCCCGACATAGTTCTTCTCGACCACCAACAGAAGACGATGTTCGTTATAGAGTTCTCGGCACCCGCCGAGGTGAACATCGTCTCTAAGGAGTAGGAAAAACGGACTAAATATCAGTAGTTGCTCGGACAACTTCGCAGGCTCTGGCCAGACTACACTGTAAGTCTGCTGGTTATGATCATTGGATCCTTAGGTGGAATGAGGAATACGCTGCTCTCTGCACTACTCAAAATACCGGTGTGGCGTGCGGCGGCGCACATCTTAGCTGCCAGAATGCAGAAGGCAGTCATCCTTGGGTCCCTTCGTTTACTTAGGGCGCACGATTCGCGGACCCAGTGATTGCTCACCTCACGGCGTGAGGAGTAATGGGTAATGGAACAGCAGCTCGGTGTTTCGGGGCCCGGGCTGCACTTTTTTGTTTTTCGTATATAATATATTGGAAAAATGTCAGTAAGAAACATCATAATAAATGTTAAAATGTGGTCCTTATTGAGTTGAGTATGCTAGTAAAAACAACAGGTGAATATTGAATGAAGATAATTTCAATTTCAAGGGGAAGGGAAAATGTTCCGCTAAAGAATCGTCCCTTTAAATTTTTCGTAACAATTTGAAACCACCCTAAATGATATGAGTACTCTTTTGACAATTTTATAACTACCGACTTCCTACCAACCCGATTGTAATTAAATCCAGTAGGCCCTTTTTGCCATCTCCGAATATCATCTCTCAGCCACTACTGCCTACCTCCTCCTCCCTGCCGAACCTCACCAACCTTTTAACAAAGGCCAGTATGTCGGCGCAGCTTATGAAGGATAATAGTATAAGATCTGGTATCTATAAGCCCGCTTAGCAACTCACATTCTGATCCTGATCTAGATGTGTTTAGCCCGGCTGAACAAATCTTTGGCTTGTTTGCATCCCTCACTTCGCCTCTACTGTTCATCTATGGTATCGTTCACCCACTTTTTGAGGGCTGACGTTACGGGCTCCGGGTCAACAAACGGTCTCCCGGAGCAGAGTCTGGCCAGTCTATCGGCTTCCCATTACTGAGAACCCCCGTATAACCCGGGACCTACATCAAGGTAACTTCCTTCAGCCTCACCAGCTCTTGCAGTCTATCCGCGCACTCCTGAGCCAGAGGTGCCCTAGTTCTGGGCCCAGAGATGGCTTCCAATGCCGCCTGACTGTCAGAGCAGATATAAACCTTCTCTCCTCCTCATTGCATGCAGCAGAGAGTATTGCAGGATATACTTCTGCTTCGAAAATCGTGATGTTCATGCCTCGCTTTTCCACATACAACCATGCTCCTGAAGCCTGTTCACTAACTAGACGGGAGCCGTCCATATAGCATACAAGACCCTCTGCGGGAAACTGGATCCCCCCTCTTTTCCACTCATCAACACTGGAAATGGACAGAGTGAAAGATTTATCCATCCTTGATAGACGGTTTGCCTCGACAACCCTGTAGGCAAAGATAGGTAATGCTTCCTCCGCCAGCTTGGCTATCTTTGCGAGGCCAACCGCCTCTCCCCGAATCTACGGGTATCTTGTCTCAACATTAGCATCCAATTAATTAAAACATGAACAAATCTGGAAACTGTTGATTTCCCGGCAGGAAATTATTAGGAAACCGTCGACATATTTATGGATATCGATTTTGGCGTGTACGGGTAGGTCATCGTTATTTCTCGGTAACGAGCTCCTTAGAGGTAACGAATGGCTATCATACGACGGACGATAACGAGGAAGGGTACACGATAATTCTATAGTACAATAAATATGTCGTAAAACGGCCTTTACGGAAAAAATGCCCTACGCCTTTTTACGTAAATTGTTGGGGTGCATAGGATATGCTTGTCCCGAAAATCGAGAAACAACATCGGTATAAAGACCGCAATCTACAGAAACCAACGCAAACAGAACAATATCTGCACTATATCTAAGTTCTCCAACATCAACAAAGGAAGAAGCTATTCGGACCTTGATCGAACAAGCCAAGTACAAGTGTCCTAACAAAAACAAAATTCGAAAAAGGAAACCAAGAAAAAAACAGCATTTACTAATGCATGTACGAGAGAAAAAACTAAAAAACACGCTTTTGAGAATATTCGAATTAAAAGTTAAAAACAATTATTTTATTTTATTATTAATTAAAAACGCGACGCTTTTTTCACAATTATACTAGTATTTTTCGTTAATTATTGTTTAAAGCTTATTTTAAAAATCATTTTCAAATTTTTAGTCCGATCTCCTTTTAGTTTTTGCTTCCCACACCGATAGGTGGAGTATTGTGATGGCGAAAATTTTCGATTTTGAGATATTATACTTTTTGGGCATTTTATTGATGCTTACATAACGAAAATCCACGTCACTCATTTCCGTCCGTCTGTCTGTCGGTCGGTCTCTCTGTCTGTTGACGTTTTTTTTTTAGTCTCCTAATCTCAGTGACTGCTGATTTTGATGAAATTTGGGCAGCGATATGGTGTGGGGTCGTAGTAGGTAATGTTGCTACAATTTTGAAAATCGGTGCATGGGCGGCGAAGTAATTAGCAAAAAACGAAAAATTTCAAATATTCCTTAAACTCGTTTGTAGGCGTTTCAGGGGTTCGTGATCATTTTCTACTTTTTTTTGGGTGGGGGTGAAATTGGGGTGGTTGGGGGGTGGGGAGTTGCAAAGCTGAAAGATTTGTGGTATTCATAATAGGCTGTCCATTAACCTGAGAGAGAAAGACCTAGCGGTATAATAGACTTTTTTAGGTCCATCCGAACATTGTCTTGCCTATTAGAGAAACCAAGGAACTTACAATTTTCCGATGTATACATACGAGTATTGCTTTAGATTGTTCTGTATTGTATAATGAGGAAACTACTGAATTGATGTTAATGGAATTTCGGCACAGTATTACTACTTTGACGAGGTTCGAAAGCGCGTATGATTTTTAGAAATCGTCTCAGTGGCGGCGCAGCAATATTAAAAAAAAACTAAAAATATGCACAAACAGCTCAAACTCCGTTTTTAGGTGTTTTAGGCGTTTCTAATCATTTTCTACTTTTTTTGGGTGGGGTGAAATTGGGGTGGTTGAGGGGCAGGAGGGTTGTAAAACTGAAATTTTTTTGTATTCATAATAGGCTGTCCATTGACCTGTGAATGAAAGACCTAGCGGTATAATACACTTTTTTAATTCCATTCGAACATTGCCTTGCCGATTACAGAAACCAAGGGACTTAGAGAATTTTCTGATGTATACAAAATACATACGAGTATTACTTTAGATCGTTCTTTATTATGTAACGTGGAAACTTTTGAATTGACTTTAATGACATTTTGACACAGATTTATTACCGTGACGAGGATGGAAGACGCGTATTGTTTTAGGAAATCGTTTCAGTGGCCGCGCGGCAATAATAAAAAAATAAAAATATAAAAACACCTCAAACTTCGTTTTTAGACGTTTCAGGGGTTCTTGATCATTTTCAATTTTTTTTTGGGTGGTGGTGAAATTGGGGTAGTTCGGGGGTGGGGGGTTTTAAAACTCAAAAACTTGTTGTAATCATGATAGATTGTCCATTGACCTGTGAAAGAAGTAGACAGTAGAATAACACACTTTTTTGCCGTCGGGCGAGCGATGATTTGATTGCAAGGGGATCTAGACTATAGCTTCATGCTATGGGGAAAATAATAAAACTGGTATCATCGGAATGTGTGGGAAGTACTGAGTCAATCAACTTGACTACATTTTTTTAGGTCCATCCGAACACTGCCTTCCCGATTATTGAATCCAAGCGACTTGGAGAATTTTCTGATGTTCTACGTTGTGTAACGTGGAAACTTTTGAAATGACTTTAATGCCATTTTGACACAGAGTTATTACCGTGACGAGGATGGAAACGAGTATGATTTTAGAAATCGTTCCAGGGGCGGAGCGGCAATAATAAAAAAAACTAAAATATAAAAACACCTCAAACTTCGATTTTAGACGTTTTAGGGGTTCCTGATCATTTTCAAAATTTTTGATAGATTGATCATGATAGATTGTCCACTGACCTGTGAAGGAAGTACCTAATACAATAACACACTTTTTTGCTGTCCGACGACCGATGATTTGGCTGCAAGGGGATCTAGACAATAGCTTCATGCTTGGGGGAAAATAATAAAACTGGTATCATCCGAATGTGTGGGAAGTACTGAGTCAATCAACTTGACTACATTTTTTTAACTATATTTATTATTGTGTTATTTGACATTGTATCTCTGTTGGACTAAATCTTATTGTTAAAATCATTTTTCACTTATTTGCTGTTTTTTGGGTCGTAAAACTATCATGAATTTTATAAAAACGCTACGTTCCATAAAAATATGTATTTTTTAGGTGCACTAACTTTATTCATGGTTTAGATTAATTGATTTAAACCCCTTTAAACCCGCTGTGTAAAATATTGTTGATTGAAAATTACTAAATCACAATAATATTTCCGAGTTGTTCTGCGATGGCAGTCATGAATGTAAATCATACATCATAGAGGCAACGCTCCCCAACTTTAAATTAGCCTGCTACTAAAAGCAGAATATGGAAAGTGTGCCAAGTTCAACATCATTTCTTAATTTACGTACATATTATTCGCTAAATATACGTGTATACACGTATAACGCACAATGCAACTGTACCATTACTTTATTACCAAAACTATCTATGAATAAAAGGATCGATAGTTTTGGCATTGACTAAGTAAGATAGGTATCGATAACAGTATTCCCAAACGAAGTTCGATGACCCAAACAAATAGCTAATAATAATAATTGTTGAGAATTCTGAACATTTTTGAACACTCTGTAGTATAGAAATAGTTGGAAATAGTTTGTGTGTAATATTGACAAATAAATAATAAGTAACGTGTCAAGATTTAATCTGAAGTTTTTATATATCGTAATCAAATGTATTAACGTCGTCCCGAAAGGCTTCCCGACTTATCGGTGGAAATTAACGTCCCCACAATAATCACAACGTTTATTTACTATCTATAAAAGTTATACAATCGACGCATACAATTGAGTATACTTGTATGTTTGTGATAAATTTATAATTAAAATCTTGCTTTGGAGGTACATTGTATACAGGGTGTTTTCAAAATTGGGACTTTCCCTTTCAGAAACAACTGCCTTTGAAATGACAAAGCTAATGTTCGGTGAATCAGCAGCAGAAGAACAAAAAAACGGTGAGAAAATACCTAGTTCAATTTTATCAAGGCAAGGAAAGTCTTTTATGAATAAATTATTAGTCATTTTGAAGTTTACTCTTTCGCCCGCCTTTCTTACATTCCCAATTTCACCGTTACTCTCATAAAAAAACCAAAATTGCCTCATTTACACCGTAAATTTAGATCCTCTCAATAAGTTGATCGGATATAATATTAGAGTTTTAAGTTAATAACGTATATTTTGAGGCGAGAATGGGCTACCCCAGACTGCAAATACAAGTAAGAGGAGTTTATAAGGATCTTAGACACACTCAAGTCGCGGTATATGTGAAGCATACCATAATGGATGCAAGAAAGGGCCACATAACTCCGAAATTTTTCTTCAACAAGACCTTCGAGACTATAATTAGAGAGTTGGTATTTTTGTGAAATTTATTCAGGAAAGTTGACAGTTTTAATTAACGTTTATGCAGTAATGGTAATGATTATGCTATGAATATTGATCAAAAACAATTATTCATCTTCATTACACGGAGTATTAATAAATACAGTTTAACAAAAACCAAAGAACAAGCTTTAACGATAAATAAAAAAACTAAAAAAAACACGCTTTTAAAGAACATCGGACAAAAAGTTAAAAATAATGTTTAAGATAAGCTTAAAACAATTAATAACGAAAAATATTGGTATATGATTGTGAAAAAAGCGTGAGCGCTTTGTGCCAATCATACTAGTATTTTTCGTTCATTATTATTTAAGCTTATTTTTAAAATTAATTTCAACTTTTCAGTTCGATGTTCTTTAAAAGCGTGGTGTTTAGTTTTTTAAACTATATTTGGTAGGGTACAGCGGAAGGTTAGGTGGAAGAATAGTTTTAGCTAAAGCTCGTCATCATGCTGCCTATCTCATATAAGTAGTCGAATATACAGGTTGAATCCTAAGTTGATACTTTTTTTAAACTGTGTATAAAAGTCGCTATGTATAATTTATCGCTCGGATTTTTGTCTTATCGATGAGGCATTGTACCTGTCAATTAGTGCACTAGTCACTTTCAGTTTATCATAATTAATTTTAAATTTGTAAATCCTGAAAGATGTTGCATAATAATGTGCCAATTTAAGGATTTATCAATTTAAAATTAACAACGGCAATCAAAAAATGACTACTGCACTATCTCGCAGGTACAATGCCTAAACGATTTGACAAAAATCCGAGCAAAAAACTAAACATAAACAGACTAGTAAACCTTGATACACAAGCCCAGATATACCTTTTTAATTCTGTATGCCGCTTATTCTTTAGTTTTCTGAAAAAGTTACTTAAAAAAGTTGTTTATTTCAACGACAAACTTCCCATTCACAGCGACATAACAAATAACAACTTAAATCAAGCAATGCCGTGATGCAGCGATGGAGGAAAATTTAAGGCAAAACATTACAATACATACTTAATTTACGTAACAGTCCATCATAAGCATGTGAGTTTCATGTTAGGCTTATATATGGTCACCATTTCATAACAAATCTAAGCATATATGGATAACTACAACCATATCGGACTCAGAGCATATTATCTAATAATAAACGCATCACACATTTTCGAACCACTGACTGACATGACGATTGTGTGTAGTGATTTATACCAAGCATTGGCGGATCAACGGGGCACGAGTTTCCCCTCAGATGATCAAACATTATACTAGATAAATTGGAAAAACTACACCTTCTGCTAGTAGTAGCTATAATATCACCCCTTAGCCACCACTGCCTGCCTGTCCCTTCTTCCCGACCTTTTAACAAAGACCAGTGTGTCGGCACAGCTTAATGAGGGTAATTCCTCTGGCTGAAGTCTATGGGATCCAAAGATCTCGTATCTCAGCCTGCCTAACAACTCAAATTCCGCAAAGTAGTGGTAAGTCGTTTCATCGGCTCTCCACACCCCATTCTTCTGCAATTCCTGATACTGATAGATGCCTTCTGAGCCTGCAGTACCCCGTCAGAATACCCACGAGTTTTCTGATTGCCCATCGGCCTTGGTTCCGTAGCCATGCTGATCTAGACGTGTTCAGTCCGGCTATAAAATCCTTGGCTTGTTTGCATCCCTCACTTTGCCTCTACTGATGTTCATCTATGGTATCGTCATCGCGACACCTGCCGCCTGCTTAATTCTATAACGGGCTCCGGCGCCGAGTCTGGCCAGCCTATCGGCTTCCTCATTACTAAGGACCACCGTATCACCCGACGCCTAAAGCCCTTCGCTAACTATGTTAGCATCTGCATTAGGGGAAGACGAAATTCTAATCCCTAATTATTACTTTTTATATCCAAAGTGTGCCCTGGCCGACCGCCTTGGAATGTGATGCAACGGGTCCGCGGGTGGATAGTAGGCTTGATAAACGGTAGAATTATAGAGGATAGCTCAGAGAAGCAGATTCCATTTAAATACCGGTAAAAAAGTGAGCGGTCACCAACCGCACTCCGGCACCAGTGAGAAAGAGACTGGAGGTGGCGCGTTAAAGTTGGGTCACCGATTAGCCGAATTGCCCTTCTCTGGACTGCATCAAATATAGCCAAGGTAGTAGCGGCAGCAGCTCTCCAGGCCAAGTCTTATCTAAGCTTGATTCAACGTGAGAAGATTGAATAGTGATAAGTACTTCCTGGCTGTTCCCAGAGTGTCCAGGGCTTGGGATAGACTGCCAGAAGATGCATTTATGTCTAGGAGTGTCAACAAATTTCCCCTAACAATCTGTCATGAAATGTCAATTCGAAATTTAGAGTTTGAATCGGTCAAATAGTATAGATACGTCATATTGAGAAAACAAACCTATTATCAGCTGCTGGAGCTTTGTTATGCATAAAAACAAGTAAAGAAGAACGAATTATGACCGGACCCAATGCCCACAACCAGCTTCAGTAAGAACGACGGAATAGTTGAAGTAATAGGTTATATTGTCAAATCAATCTAATGTACATGCGATAATCTAAGGGTGGCAATATTAGTACTTATTAAAAATAAATGAAATGAAAAAATATACCTTTTCGAAGCAGCCGCGGTCTGTCCAGTTCAGTTCAATTATAAAAAAATGAAATTATTAATCTTTACACAACTTTGTGCATATATGTAATACAACGTCATTAAGATTAAAGCTCCCAAAATAATATTTTGAAAAGCTAATCCATTCGATTAGTTGAGCTGGTATGTGGTTATCCGTATGTTTAGATTTTTCGATCACTTAATGTAACCATAAAATATCGTTGTTGTACGATTTGTTATAGTTTTGGCATACGGCCAGTGTACAGTTTTACAGTTTTTTAATGCACCATCAACTTCAAATGACGATTTTAATAACTATAATGTATTTGTACAGATATATTTAAACGTTATAAAAATAACTTGATTTGATTTTTGAGCTACTAATATGAGTGATTGTAAACAGAAACAGAATGTTTGATTGAAAATAACATATTATATACAACAATATACAAAGACAAAAGAGTTTGATATAACAAAAATTCCTAAACGCTTTAAAAGACCCTTCCCTTGGCTTCTTTCATCCTCACTTTGATCTTCCCTTCTGTCTTTGATGATGTCTGGTTTCTGGATCCCCAGACTTACGAACTGGCATTAGGACACAAAAGCTAAGGTACCACAGAGTAAACAGTCAACAATGACTTGGCTTGACCAGACCATAACAAACCAATGATGATCTATGATAAGAGATCCCAAAAAACTTCTATTCGAAAATTTTTTCCCGCCCAAAAGCGAAGCCAAACATCAGTAATAATTATTAGCTAAACGCCATTTATATCAATCGGCCATTACATTCTTTTCCATTAGTATCCCCCTTAATTACGTTTGGCAATGACTTAAGGGTGGTCTGTGACATTTGAACTTGAAACAGACATGCTGGGTGCAGCCCTACGGCGTAGAAGAGCTTTTCACCAAATTAACTCGATACTGGCGGTGATGTCACTCCGTCACTCGCATGTATATACGTTACGTACAAGAAAATGGCGTCAAGTGACTTAACTCAGTATTTCACACACCTTTTCGGTAATAATAAAGATCCTACTTTTACTTCCATATCTCGCATTAAAAAGGCAAAACTAATTTTAGAAAAAGAATGATCAATACAATCCAAAACCCAGTTATCCAAAAGTTATATCAAAATAAAGATTATTTTTTTAATCAATCAAGTAGGTACTTACCGAAGTCACGCCGACAGCTCTCGAACAAAACCCAGCGCGTGTGACGTCATAATGTTAGTTTTTAAACAGAGATAATACATACAGTGTTTTTTCTCTCATGATGAATGCAGCAACCACCCCAATTTCGCCCCACCCAAAAAAAAGTAGAAAACGTTCAGGAACTCCTAAAATGTCAGAAACGAAATTTGAGCTGTTTCTATATTCTTAGTTTTTTTTTATTATTGCTGCGTCGCCACTGACACGATTTCTAAAAACTATATGCGTTTTCCATACTCGCCACAGTAGCTTTCAGGTTACGCAATACCGAGCGATCTAAAGCAATACTCCTATGTATACATCAGAATCAGGTCCTTCTTTCAAGGGTCAATGGACCGTTTATTATGAATAAAACAAATTTTTCAGTTTTACAACCCCCCACCTCCCAACCACCCCAATTTTATTCCCACCCAAAAAAAGTAGAAAATGATCAGGAGCCCGTAAAACGTCTAAAAACAAAGCTTGGGGAATGTTTGAATTTTTCTGTTTTACTTCCCACACCGATAGGTGAGGGGAGTATTGTGATCGCGAAAATTTTCGATTTTGAGATAATACACTTTTTGGGCGTTTCATGATGTCTACATAACGAAAATCCATGTCACTCATTTCCGTCGGTCTGTCTGTCGGTCTGTCTGTCGGTCTGTCTGTCTGTCTGTCGGTCTGTCTGTCTGTCTGTCGGTCTGTCTGTACGCGTTTTTGTGTCCTCGTAATCTCAGTAACCGCTGCATGGATTGTGATGAAATTTGGGCAGCGATATGCTGGGGGGTCGTAGTAGGTAATGTTCTTATAATTTTGAAAATCGGTGCAGGGGCGGCGGAGTAATTAGCAAAAAACAAAAAAAATTAAATATTCCTCAAACTTCGTTTTTAGGCGTTTTAGAGGTTCCTGATCATTTTTTACTTTTTTTTGGGTGGGGGTGAAATTGGGGTGGTTGGGGGGTGGGGGGTTGTAAAATTGAAAAATTTGTTGCTTTCATAATAGACTGCCCGCTGACCCACGAAGGAAGACCTAGCAACATAAATAACTTTTTTAGGTCCATCCGAACATTGCCTTGCCTATTACAGAAACCAAAGGACTTAGAATTTTTTCTGGTGTAAACATACGAGAGTATTGCTTTAGATCCTTCTATATTGTGTTACAAGGAAACTGTTGAATTGATGTTAATGAAATTTTGACACAGTGTTACTACCGTGGCGAGGATGGAAAACGCGTATGGTTTTTATAAATCGTGCCAGTGGCGGCGCACAAATAATAAAAAAAAGTAAAAATATAAAAACAGCTCAAACTTCGTTTTTAAGCGTTTTAGAGGTTCCTGATCATTTTATGCGTTTTGTTTGGGTGGGGTGAAATTGGGGTGGTTAGGGGGTGGGGGGTTGAAAAACTGAGAAATTTCTTGTATTCATAATAGGGTGTAAGGTAGGGGCTCTGAAGGAAGACCTAGCGACATAAATCAACTTTTTAGGTCCATCCGAACATTGCCTAGCGTATTACGGAAACTAAGGGACTTAGAATTTTCTGTATACATACATACGAGTATTTATTGCTTTAGATCTTTTTGTATTTTGTAACGTGACACTATTACATTGATTCTAATTAAATTTTGACACAGTATTATTACCGTGGTGAGGATGAAAAACGCGTGTGTTTGTTAAATATCGTGTCAGTGGCAGCGTATATAGCAATAATCAAAAAACTAAAAGTATGAAAACAACTCAAACTTCGTTTTTAGATGTTTTAGGCTGTCCATTGACCTCTGAAGGAAATACTTAGCGGCATAAGACAATTTTAGGGGAGGGAAGGCTGCCGATGATTTGGTTGCAAGGAGATCTCAGACTAAAGCTTCATGCTATGGGAAAATAATAAACTGATATCACAGTAATGTGTGGGAAGTACTGAGTCAATCAACTTGACTCCATTTTTTTGCTAATTACTCCGCCGCTCATGCACCAATTTTTAAAATTATAGCAGAATTACCTACTAGGACCCCACAGCATATCGCTACCCAAATTTCATCACAATCAATGCACCAACAAACCGACAGACAGACATGCAGACCGACAGACCGGCAGACAGACAAACAGACAAACAGACCGACAGACAGACCGACGGAAATGAGTGACGTGGATTTTCGTTATGTAGACGCCCAAAAAGCGTATTATCTCAAAATGAAATTTTTAGTGATCACAATACACAATCTCTGTCCTTGACCATAGCTGCCCTTCACGAACCAGATTTTTGCAGGGCTACCAACGATAACACCTAGAAACGAAAACTGACTTGACATTTCATAAATTGGGAACGACAAGTTAGTATACAAGTGCTCTGGTAACTTAGTCAAACATAAATCCACATTCTAGATGGATCATAACAAAGTAATTAGTACACAGCGAACAAAATATTGAAGATAGCGACAAAACATTAATTTCGCTCTAAAAATACCCCGAAAAATACCGAGGAAGCGGGAGTTATGCCATGCCAGCGGAGCACTAAATTTAAATTCGGTATTCAAGGTGATATTTCATATTTCTTCGACTAATTTGCTAAAAATCCAGAACAAAAATGCGTGAAACGCGGAGCTCATGGAATTAGGTCTACGTTATCATTTTGAAGGCTATTGAATAGTTGAGAAGAAGGTTATTGGAACTATTTTTTCTTCTTTTCCTCCTCCTAATGTTCTCAGAGTGACTATTACTGACGAAATTATTTGGAATGATAAAAAAACCCCGGGTTTAAATTTTATATAAACCAGTGGCGGCTTGGCTGTAAGGGCTATAGGCCTACATCCCCCCATAGAATAAATCAATTTATGCAAATATAAAATCATAAAATTTAAATTTTAAGCTATTATGTTATTTACCTACCCAAACGATTTTCAATAAAGAAATTACATTCCACGGTTATTTAGATAATTTATTAATGTATAACTTTCATGAGACTCGTTCAGTTTTGATTATTTCAATCATAATCTGGCAAGGGCGATCAATCCTGTGGCCGCGACAACGACAAGTCGCGTCGTTCGGCCACTCGTCAGTCCGCTCGGTGCTAAAGGGCAGGGTTGGGCGACGTCGACAATGTCATGTCGACAATTCAGTTGTCTACGCGTCAACTATGGTGTCGATGTCGACTTTATAGATGACGTTATAAGTGTAGACAATAGGCGCTTTCCTTTTACCTGATTTATCTGATAAATCCCACTTGTGACGTCATGACTCAGTTCGATGTACGTTCCTTTTGTTTTCTGAAACTGAGACTAAAGTGAGATATTTTACCCCCACTTAAGCCCATCTGCACAAGCTCGAAAGGTAGATCACTTGTCTCAGATCATTTAGATGTCAAATAAATGAGGTTAGGATTGTAAGTTTGAATTTCAGCAGGTTTTTCCGGTTTTATGGTGTACGGATAGTCGATAGTGTAAGGTGAGTGACGAAAAACGTGAAAAACTAGGTTATGGAAAGGATCGACAGATAATAGAACCATAGCATATTACAAAATTTTGAGGAATGACATTTAACTGCACAAACACGTTCCTTTAACGCATCTGAGCATCTGAGGTTTCCAACTGAGCTGAGCCAACTCATTTTTAAGTGATCTGAGTAAGTGCAGATGTAAAAGGAAAGCACCTAATGTCGACAATTGGTTCAGTACAAAAACTGTAGCTACAGTTCTTTCGTTTGAACATGTTTTAACGAAAAAAATAGATAAATGTTTAGTGAGACTATAAGATCATTATTTTCTTATTCTGGCATGGTGAAATAGCTACTGTCGATCGTCCTCTTCTTCTTCTAGGTCACTAGTATTGAACGCTGAATCGGCTCCAAAATTGCCCCCATTATTCGCACGTTGAAGAGAAAAAATATAAATGAACCAGCATTTTTGAATGCCCAAAGGACAGTCTGTTTCTAAGAGGCAGTTGGGCAAGTTGGGCAGAAGAAGCCGGAATTTTAGTAACCTTCCTAATACTGGGCACTCCATTTGAGCCATCCCCCAAAATATCAAAGGCTTGCATACGTTTTTGTCAAAAAGAGTAGCAAATATTCCTGAAAAACTGTTAGTGGTCAGTCTCACAAGAAAGAAAAATGACAAGTTTTAGTGCAGGTACTGACGCATTTTAATGGTTATAATGTAACGTCCAGTAAGCTCAGCGATAATTTTTAAGAATAAAGGTGGATTCCCATTTGAGCAGCATCAAGCAGCGCGTCGCAGCGCAGCGCGGCGCAGCACAAGCAGCGTTTTTAAAATTGTATTCTCACTTGAGCAGCATTTAGCAGCAATCGAACCAACCAGCAGCAAAAATAATTTTAGTTTTTCCGGTGACAATGCTGGCTGCGGAGGAGACGTTTACTGCGTTATCAGATGATCGTGCTTTTTTAATGCTAACTTACCCTTCTCATTAATATTTTTCCCGATTTCAGACCATATATTCTCTTTTCTGTTTTGGTTACTATAATTTCTATTACTCGTATAATATAATTCTGTATATTCACTAACGAGTAAAATCAGTCTTTCAATTTTTTCGCCGTCCATTCTGGTGCAACTACTCTTTTTGCAACTGAAAAACCTATACCGATGTCGGTAGCTGCAATGTATTTGATGCTTCAATCAATTCACACTTGTCCGTCAGCTAGCAGAGCAGCGCGCTAATAAGCAGCATGCTGCTTCCCAATGCCTAGGAGAGAACAAAAATTTCGCTGCTTGGTAACGCGCTGCGCCGCGCGGCGTTGCGCTGCTTAAGTAGGAATGGTGTCATTAAATAACATGTAGGCAACTGGACGCAGCATTTTACTGTGCCGCGCTGCGCTGCGACGCGCTGCTTGATGCTGCTCTAATGGGAATCCACCGTAAGTCAAATACGTTACATTTTCTAGTATTGAATTCATCTCACTCCTCTATGCCTTGGATGTCAAGCTGTCTAAAGAGAAATGAATTTATTTTGGCAGTGTGAGCAGACGTTATTATCATATGTAGGGTGTATATAATATACAATTCACAATCTAACACAGTCAAAACAAGTGACCGTAGCAATCAGATAAATAACAAACCTAACCTCTAACCTGCAACAATTGTTGGCATTGTCGACGCATTGTCGACACGTCGAGGTCGACAATAACAATCGACGCGTCGATGCCCAACTCTGCAAAAGGGCTATGAATATCATCGCCCTCGCCACATCAGGCTGCAGCTTGTGAGGGTTGCGCTTCGCGCCGCGTGACTGTGCCTGTTTACGTTTTGAAATCATGGCAGACAATAATGTTCAAAATATTTTAAAAACTAATTTCGCGATGCTTTCGCTGTTTGAAAAAAGTCGTATTAAACTTCTGGGTAGATCGACTCCCGATTGAAATTTAACTTAAGTAGATAAAACTTCAAAAAGTCCTTACACAAGACGATTTTCAAGACAAGTATGATATGAAAAAAACAAGTGGATATGGGGCAGTGATAGTGTGAATACATTATTTGTTTATTACTCTACTCCGCTGGAAGTGACAACGTGTGGGCAAGGGCAGGATTTAGAGATTGAAAGCACCTTAATAAAAAATTAAGAAAGATGAGGTATCTGCCAAGCACGTAAATTGTTCGAAAGCTTCTCTGGGTACTACTAATATCGCTGATCAATTTGATTCAGCTTACCGGCAAAATATTATAAAGCACAACGCGCAAGTTGATAAGAACAGGTATGTTTTAAAAAGTATTATAAATAGCATCAAATTTTGCGATAAACTGGAATTAACTTTAAGAAGCCACGATAAAAAAGGCAGCTCCGAAAATCAAACCGTTTTTCGAGAACTAATTGACTTTATATCTGAACTCGATTCTATATTAAAAAAATGAAGTCAAGTTGATTGACTCAGTACTTCCCACACATTACGCTGATACCAGTTTATTATTTTCCCATAGCATGAAGCTTTAGCCTAAGATCCCTTGCAACCAAATAATTGCCAACCCCCCCCCCCCTAAAATTGTCTTATGCCGCTAGGTCTTTCCTTCACAGGTCAATGGACAGCCCATTATCGATACTACAAACTTCTCAGTTTTACAACCTCCCAGCCCCCCAACCAGCTCACTTTCACCTACACCCAAAAAACTGGTAGGAAATGATCAGGAACCCCTAAAACATCTAAAAACCGAATTTGAGTTGCTTTCATACTTGTCGCGTTCTTTGATTATTGCTACGCTGCCACTGACAAGATTTTTAACAAACATACGCGTTTTCCATTCTCACCACGGTAACAATATACTGTGTCAAAATTTCATTAGAATCAATTTAATACTGTCCACGTCACAAAATACAAAACGATTTAAATCAATAAATTCTCGTATAGTAGGTATACAGAAAATTCTAAGTCCCTTAGTTTCTGTAATAGGCTAGACAATGTTCGGATGCACCTAAAAAGGTGATTTGTGTTCCCCCCGTAGGAGATGTAAGACCTTGTCGTTGGTCGGGGGGCTTCCGGATGAGGTGACTTCGGGGAAAGCCATTGCAAAGCCCCGAAGTCACCTCAGATGGATCCAAGAAACATCTCAAACCCAATCCAAGATGTCGCGCGACCCGTGTCGAAGGATGCATGGCGGTAGGGGATACCGTCACAAACGGGGCCTTTGGGAAACCAGGCGTCATCCCAAAGTAAGAAGCCTTAGCTCTGTGCAGGGGGCACCGCAGAGCCGGACCACCCTTTCCCCCCTACTCGTGGGACAAATATGGAAAATGTAAATGAAACCTTCAAGTCAAATAACCCAGAGACGGTTGTAGAGGTCAGTCCAGATGACTTAACCTCGAATAACCCCATCTCTGCGGTACGAACGGAACCAGAGGCCACCAACAACCTCATGGAATCAGGTAATTCATCAATGGGGAATAACTCGACCCAGGATGAAGATACAAGGAACCTTGGGTCTAACCTTAACAGGCTGCACCTTAACAAGGAAAAACTCTCTGGTGCTCAGAAGCGCAAGAGAGCAAGAGAGCGGGCCATAGCTAAAGGGGAACCTATTTTACCTCGCAAACAGCGAACAAATAGGAAACCCCGGGCAGCTAAAGATCCCAAGCCTGATAAGTCTGGAGTGGACGGAGCTATGGGGCCACCAACCGCAACTCCGCCCCCTTCAGACCAGCGGGACAAGGGAAAGAAGAGAGTGCTCTCTTCTGGATCAACACCATCCCCTTCCCAGAACCCCAAAAAGATTGCGAAGCGTGACCCAGCTGCAGCACAACCCAGCAAAACGTCTGGGGCCAGCTATAGCGGGGTCACGTCAGCAATCAAAATGTCCGTCTTCGTAGGGCCCGAACCCGAAACGAAGATGACCCCAGAACAGGGTGCCTTGGTACAGGAAGCTATCCTCCAGGAGATCTGGAAATGCCAACCTGGAAAAGGACCCAAATTCAACCACTGCCAAGTGGAACATGGCATGGTCCACTTACGCTGCACTGATAACCATGCAGTGGAGTGGTTGAAAACGATCATACCGCAACTTAAACCCTGGGAAGGTGCAGTTCTGAGGACACTCCCGTCCAAAGAAATTGCTCCAAGGGTAAGGGTGTCGGTGTGGATCCCCAAGGAACATCTCAATGTTGATGACCCGACACAAACCCTCCGGCGGCTAAAAACCCAAAATGAGGGCATCGACGCCGATAACTGGAAGGTCTTCAGCATTAAGAAAGAACCAAAAGGCGCCATTCTGATTGTGGGAATGGACGAGTCATCTCTGAGGGAGCTGGCCAGGAAGGAGTATAAACTCCATCTTGGCTTTACTATAGTAACCTTCAGGGTCCTCGAGCCAAAACCCAAAAATGCTGAGGGTAATGCAAATAAACCTTCAGCATAAGAAGGCTGCAACAGCTGCCCTCTGCAAAATCTTTGAAGCAGAGGCAATAGACGTGGCTCTAATACAGGAACCTTGGATATCCGGGAAAAGAGTCATGGGACTGGGCAACATCCGAGGTAAGTTAATATATAACTCAAACTCAGAGAACGTTAGAAGTTGCATTCTTATTAGAAATAATATTGATGCAATAAAACTGACACACTTCTGTTTCAGGGACCAAACAGCTGTAAAGCTGGAATATCTAGAGGCAGGTAACACAAAGGAGCTGATCATAACTTCTGTGTACATGCCCTATGATTCCCCTAACCCACCTCCATCCGAAGAACTGGAGAGGCTAGTGACGTACTGTGGGCAAAACAACCTACAGATCATCATTGGTGCAGATGCCAACGCTCATCACACCGCGTGGAATAGCAGCAACATAAACCAACGTGGTGAGAACTTACTTGACTTTATTATTTCTAACAACTTGGAAATTTTAAATCGGGGAACTAAACCTACTTTTATAATTAAAAATAGGCAAGAGCGTATAGATGTAACTTTGGCGTCACTCGAAATAAGCTCCCAAATATGCAGTTGGAGGGTTTCTGATGAGCCGAGCCTCTCGGATCATAGATATATTCAAATGGAAGTCAAACATATTGACAAACCAGAGCGAATATTCAGAAACCCACGGAATACTGACTGGGAGAAATACCGAGTAGACCTCCAGCTTAACCTTAGAAACATCAAAACAGTAATAAAAACAACATCTGATATAGAGGAGGTAAACTTGCAACTGCAAGAAGCCATTCAAACCTCATACCATTCAAATTGCGTAGAGAGGAGGCAAACCACCAACAATCACAACAAGTGGTGGAACGCGAACCTTGAAATGCTCAGAAGAAATACTCGCAAACTCTTCAATAAAGCGAAGAAAACCGGTAACTGGGAAACATATCTGCAAACCCTAACCGAATACAACAAAGAAATCCGGAAAGCAAAACAGGAATCGTGGAGAAGGTTCTGCAGCGAAGTTGAAAACGCTTCGGGGGGAACCCGAATCCACAAAATTCTGGCTAAGAATCCGGTTCAACCGATTGGAACAATTGAAAAACCAGACGGCGAATTTACGGAAAATGGGGAAGAAACACTAAGTTTACTTCTTCAAACCCACTTTCCAGATTCCACTGTAGTTACCCCAAACAGCAGTAACCCATCAAACCTTAACACGCTCTGCTATAGAGCGAGTAAGGAAGACTGGGAGCTAGCCAAGAAAGTGGTTACCTACAACGGCATAAAATGGGCCATCAGCTCATTTGACAGTTTTAAATCACCAGGACCAGATGGAATAATACCAGCACTCCTACAAGAGGGTGTGGAGCTCATAGCTCCGCTCCTCTGTAGACTGTGCAGGGCCAGCCTAGCAACAGGCTATATTCCAGAGTCTTGGAGGGAAGTGAAAGCGGTCTTTATCCCTAAACCTGCCAGAGACCTATCTCAAGCCAGGTCCTACAGACCGATTAGCCTTTCATCCTTTATGCTAAAGGTGATAGAAAAGCTGGTTGAGATGCACATCAGGGAAACCTCTCTCAAAGAGAGGCCAATTCACCAAAACCAGCACGCCTTTCAACCAGGAAAATCATGTGAATCTGCTCTACACCAGCTGGTTACAAGAGTAGAGCACTCACTTGATAACAAGGAAATTGCACTAGCAGCATTCCTTGACATAGAAGGAGCTTTTGACCATACCTCCTTCAACTCCATATTAAGAGCAGCAAGGCAACATGCGATAAATGATACCATCTGCAGATGGATCAAATCCATGTTAAACCTTAGGAACATAAACTCGACTATGGCAGAAACTTCCTTGAGGGTGGTAGCGGCCAGGGGTTGCCCGCAGGGAGGCGTTCTTTCACCTCTCCTGTGGAATCTTGTCGTTGACGAACTCTTAAAGAAGTTAAACGAACTGGGATACTTCGCCCAGGGCTACGCAGACGACATAGTCGTTGTGGTCAGGGGAAGGTTCCCCAGAACAACATCCATTCTAATGCAGGATGCATTGAAAGTTGTTGAGGACTGGTGCAAGGAGGAGCAACTACGCGTAAACCCCTCCAAAACAACACTCGTCCCCTTCACAAAGAAAAGAAAACTGGAGGAACTCATACCCCCCAGACTTTTCCAACAAACCTTGAGTTTTGGTAAGGAAGCTAAGTACCTAGGAATCATCCTCGATACGAAGCTAACCTGGAACCAACACATTCAAAAGGTAATCACCAAGAGCAAAATGACACTAATGTCACTAAAAAGAGCTATTGGAAACTCATGGGGACTAAAACCGACAGTTGTACACTGGCTGTACACTACCGTTATAAGACCCATGATAACATATGGCGCACTTGTCTGGTGGCCGAAGGTGAACCAGAAGCAAGCAACCCTGGAGCTAACCAAAATCCAGAGATTAGCATGCATATGTGTGACCGGAGCACTAAAAAGCACACCGACGGCAGCAATGGAAACAATTCTGAACCTCCCACCAATTGACTTAATTGTCAAAGCAGAGGCTAGGATTGGGGCATACCGCCTCCAGTTAAACAATAACTGGCACCCGTACCGAAACGGACACGCGGCAATCACTGATTTAATTACACACCCTATATTAACCATGGGAAGTGATCACAGGATGCCAACAACATCACTTGAGAAACCCTTTAGCGTCGAAATCGAATGGAAAGGAGAACTCGAGGAAACACCCAAACAAGAAATAGTTTGGTTTACTGACGGTTCCAAAACAGACAATGGAACAGGAGCAGGAATTCGCGGTCAATCTCCCAGATGTGACATCAGTCAACCTCTGGGAGTCTACTCCACTGTATTCCAAGCAGAAATATATGCAATCGACTCTTGTCTGAGAGAAAACATAAGAAGGGGATACAAAAGTAAAAACATTCTTATCTGCTCGGATAGCCAAGCGTCGATTAAAGCTCTTAACGGCTGCCAAATCAAATCCAAACTCGTCTGGGAATGCTTAGAAAACCTCAAACAACTTAGTGCCATGAACAAGGTAACCCTGAAATGGGTGCCAGGTCACAAGGGAATTGAAGGGAACGAAAAAGCAGACACCTTAGCACGAAACGGATCGGCATCCAGCTTTACCGGCCCCGAACCGGCGATAGGCATTTCAAGGTCTTTGGTAAAAACTACGATAAACCAGTGGGTGCATTCACAGCACCTAAAATACTGGCAGTCACATCCAAAGCTCAGACACAGCAAGCTGATGGTGAAACAACCCACACCAAAACTAGCTGAAGAGATCCTAAAACTAAATAGGAAAGAAACTAGGCTAATAACCGGCCTCCTAACCGGACACTGCGGCCTAAGAAAACATCTACACACATTAGGGATCTTCAAAGAAAACCCAATATGCAGACTATGTGACGAGGACGACGAAACAGCCTCTCACATAATCTTTGAATGTGAGGCTCTACGCTGGTGGAGATTCAGACTGATAGGGCCTAACAACCCCAAATCACTCCCTAATCGAGATATCGTGAAGAGACTCTTGGATCTTATCAAGGTCACAAAACTCTTCACGGATTAACAAACGCACAGGACAATACAATAAGCCAATGGCTGCAGTGTTGGGGCTACCTAACCCGGCCTGTACGTTTGACCCCCCTAACCTAACCTAACCTAACCTGTGTCGCTACATCTTCCTTCACAGGTTAGTGGACAGCCTATTATGAGTACAAGAATTTTTTAAATTTTTCAACCCCCAACCCCCCAACCACCCCAATTTCACCCCCACCCAAAAAAACGCAGAAAATGATCAGGAACCTCTAAAACGCTTAAAAACGAAGTTTGAGCTGTTTTTATATTTTTAGTTTTTTTTATTATTTCTGCGCCGCCACTGGCACGATTTATCAAAAGCATGTACGCGTTTTCCATCTTCGCCATGGTAGTAATGCCATTTCAAAATTTCATTAAAATCAATTCAACAGTTTCCTCGTTACAACGATCTAACGCAATACTCTCGTATGTTTACATCAGAAAAAAATAAGTCCTTTGCTTTCTGTAATAGGCAAAGGCAATGTTCGGATGGACCTAAAAAAGTTATTTATGTCGCCAGGTCTTCCTTCACAGGTCAGTGGACAGTCTATTATGAAAGCAACAAATTTTTAAATTTTTCAATTTTACAACCCCCCACCCCCCAACCACCCCAATTTCACCCCCACCCAAAAAAAAAGTAGAAAATGATCAGGGACCCCTAAAACGCCTAAAAACGAAGTTTCAGCACTATTTATTTTTTTTTGTTTTTTGCTAATTACTCCGCCGCCTATGCACCGATTTTCAAAATTATAGGAACATTACCTACTACGATCCCACAGCATACCGGTGCCCAAATTTCATCACAATCCATGCAGCGGTTACTGAGATTACGGGGGTAGAAAAACGCGACAGACAGACAGACAGACAGACAGACAGACCGACAGACAGACCGACAGACAGACCGACAGACAGACAGACAGACAGACAGACAGACAGACAGACAGACAGACAGACAGACCGACGGAAATGAGTGACGTGGATTTTCGTGATGTAGACATCATAAAACGCCCAAAAAGTATATTATCTCAAAATCGAAAATTTTCGCGATCACAATACTCCCCTCACCTATCGGTGTGGGAAGTAAAACATCATTTAAAACGGTTTAAAGGTACCACAAAAACAATACAAAACAAAAGACAGTATGTTAGAAGTACAACCTGACAAGTGTAACAAGAGCCGTGAGAAATATGAAATAGACAAGAATAGCTAGAGACGAGAGGATATGAAATAACGTGTGCGTGTGAGACAGCGGCGAAATTCACAAGTCTCTTGCTACACTTCTCAGGGTGTATATGTCGCCACTAAATTCGAGAACAAATTAACAATGCAAATTTTTTAGCAGTACATTGTGACGAAACCAGTGACAGTTCAAATCATTGTGAAATGGTAGTGATGTTTAGATATTTTCAAAAATGCAGCATAGCTGAACAATTTTGGTGCTTTTTAAGAGTTTTAGATAAGACTGCTACAGGTTTAACAAAGTGTACAAAAACCGAATTAGATTCATTATTAAATGATAAACCTAAAAATTTAACTGCACAGGCTTACGATGGTGCAACGTAACAAAACTATTACTTGCAAATAGGCCAACAGCCTTAAAACAGCCCTTGAAGATCCCAGCTTTGTGTGTGTGTGTTGTTATCACCTAAAATGGTTTGGTAAGTTTTAAAATTGTAGAGTTTTATTATTATTATTCTAAAGGTAGCCCCTTAGTGAACTAGAACACGAGCCGCCACTGATATAAACTAGATATTTATAAGGGCTCTATTTTAAAATATCGGTCAATGTAAATTAGTTATTATTTGGACTCCATTGTAATTACTTAATCAATTTGTCAACAGCGCGTTTCTCAGCATTGACGTCAGCCAATGCTTCTCAGATGAATCAAAAGATACACAAACGACAATCAACGAAGCAACCTAACCCAACCGACGTACACTGCGCACTTAAATCACTGTGTACTATGCCTTTTGTGAAGAAAGGGAAGGCGCTTTTGTCAAGTTTTTAGCATGACCAAAAACAATTAAGGTCCGGTCAAACAGAGAACACGACGTACGGCGTTCCCTAACGCGCGTTCTGGAACGCCGCGTTACAGCGTTCCATTGTATTGTTAGAGAACGCCGTACGCCGCGTTCTCTGTTTGACCGGGGCTTTAATCACTAATTCAAACGGTCGTCCATCCTATTTTTTTTAATGTAATAGTATAAACTGCATATTCCTAAGAATATGTTTAAACATTGTTTATTTTTATATCTACTCTTAAAATATGTGTATTCTACCTTTGAATACAAAAAGACGCTAATCTGTCATAGGGTCCCACGTTAAAATTCTGATTTTTAATCGTTAGTAACTTTTTGAAATGATCAATAAGAATAGCTGATTTTTTTAGGGTAAATATAGTGACAGAGAGCGCTATTAGATTATTATTATTATTATTTAT
This sequence comes from Callosobruchus maculatus, assembly GCA_951848785.1. Lineage (NCBI taxonomy): Eukaryota > Metazoa > Arthropoda > Insecta > Coleoptera > Chrysomelidae > Callosobruchus > Callosobruchus maculatus. The sequence continues at coordinate 1,513,031 of CATOUR010000127.1, forward strand.
TTTGTAATGCAATACAAAATAGCGCCACCTCGAAGCCTATGCCTTTGTATGAGTTATGGGCTGAATAGGTATTTACTACAATTTTTATAAATATACACCCAATTTGTCAAACTTCATCTTATCTGCAGCTAGTTTGGTTAACCTTTCTTTCTGTTTGGTGTTATTTCTTTCGTCCCTCTTCGTAGACCATAGATCAGGACCATAACTGAAACTGCAGCAGTATAGGAGGCTATAATTTCCCATATAGGCGTAGGGATGTGGCGACCCCATCGCCCAGAGGTGATTGTACACCTTGCACCGCCGACGGTGCATCATGTACTATTATCTCTGCAATCAGCCACAGGGGGGAGAAGTGGAGTCACTTAGCTTCGCCCGCGGTGCAATCACCCCCACATCGGAATATTTCCGGGAAACTAGGAATAGGTTCCCGGAAATAGGCGGCGCCAAATGGCCTCACGGTTCATGTTCCGTCGCTGGGCTGATGTTCTCGGTTTCTCATAAGTGACAAATTGGATTAATTAAAAGTAAAAAAATGCTCAATGGCTCTTCCAGGATCAAAAGATTCCGGAGGTAAAATACCTGGCCGTTCGGATCTCCGGGTGCCAGGTGGTCCGGGGGGAACATTAAGCGAAGTTTGTTTAAAGAATTGTGCTGCCACTCCTCATCAGGCTAACAACAAAAGCCGTCCTTCGCAGCAACTTCGCACTGACGACAGGCCCGAAGGCCAGAGAAACTTTTTCAGGGCCGACTTTACAAATATACGAGGTCTTGCCTCCAACATAAACTCTGTCCATCAACACCTTCAGGCAGAGAAGCCACACATTCTGGCTCTTACGGAAACTCAAGTCGGCTCTTCAACAATGGATAACTGCTTCAGATATCCCGGATATGACTTATACACCCGATTTAGACGTAGGTTCGACGTATGCGTGTACGTTAAATCTGGGCTTTCTTGTCATCGAGAAGAAGAGCTCGAACTGGAAGGATTTGACATCATATGGCTCAAAATATCCTTCCAAAATCATTCCAAGTTTATATGCTGCATTTATAGACCACCAAGCAATAACAACTGCAAAGAGCTCTTCGTGAAGCTTTCAGCCACTGTGGACGCGCTGCCCTCATTCAGAGATAGTCTTTCTGGGTGACTTCAACGTTCACAACTCCTACTGGCTCAAACACTCAAACAAAACGGACGACGAGGGACGTGAAGCTGAAGCCTTCGCTATTAGCTGCGGCTTGGAGCAGATAGTCAAAAAACCAACAAGGATCCCCAGCCGCCACGGAGATTTTGCTAGTCTGTTGGACCTATATCTAACAACTACTCCAACAATCTACACAGTGAAAGTAACTGCTCCACTGGGATCGTCTGACCATAACACCGTCTCAACGCTATGCAGAATGCATTCTCCAGATCTCCAACATGCAAAGCCTCGCCGGGTCTGGCATTACGGATCAGCAAAGTGGGACGATCTAAGAGAATACTACCAGTCCTTTCCCTGGAACGACGTCTGCTTCAAGTCACGAGACCCATCAGCTTGCGCCCAAGAAATAACAGAGGTATTAATATCTGGCATGGAAGCCTATATTCCTCATGTCGTCAAGCATCCCTCCAAAAACAAGCCATGGTTCAATCAGCGCTGTAGAGATGCAGTTTCCTCTAAAAACCACCATTACAAAGAATGGAGGAAAAATCCAAATGCCGAGAACCACCGCAGTTTCATCGACGCCAGAAATCACTGCAAACGCGTGATTGACAGCAGCAAGGAGGAACATAACCAAAAAATTAAGAACAAGCTCCTCTCATGTCCTAGTTCGTCCAGAACATTCTGGTCTGTAGCTAAGGCTGTTAGTCAGAACTTTTCCTATTCGTCAATACCACCCTTGACCAGAGAGGACAAGTCCATCGCTTCTGCTCCTAAAGAAAAAGCAGACATCTTGGGGAAGCTCTTCGCAGCCAATTCTACTGTAGACTTTCAAGGAAGTACTCCGACCACCACCATAAGCGTGAACTCGAGAATGGCAGAGGTCAAATTTCAACATCGAGATGTAAAAAGCATCCTCCAAAAACTGAACACCAATAAAGCTACTGGTCCTGACCAAATTCCAGCCATTGTCCTTAAACGCTGTGCCGCTGAGCTTGCACCTATTCTTTGCAAGCTCTTCAAACTTTCGTATCAACGAGGCGTGTTTCCCGATTCGTGGAAGATTGGCTGCGTGCAACCTATCCCTAAGAAAGGCAAAAAAACTGATCCCACCAACTATAGACCTGTGGCTCTTCTCAGCATCATGTCTAAGGTTATGGAGACTGTCATTAACACACAGCTCCTGAAATACCTGGACAACAACGACATCATAAATGATCGCCAGTATGGCTTCCGCAAGCACAGGTCTACAGGTGACCTCCTTGCCTACGTCACTCACTTGTGGAACAGAGCAATAGACAAACATGGCGAATCCCGTGTTGTTGCACTTGACATATCGAAAGCCTTCGACAGAGTGTGGCATGACGGACTTCTGGCCAAGCTTGCTGCTTATGGACTACCACCTGGCCTGCGGCAGTGGCTGAATAGCTTTTTGAACGATCGATCCCTGTTTGTTGTAGTCGAGGGCTGTTCGTCAGACGTCTTTTCAATAAACGCCGGTGTTCCTCAGGGATCTGTTCTATCCCCTACACTGTTTCTGCTGTACATCAACGAGCTGCTGGAAATAACATCCAATCCAATCTACAGCTTCGCAGATGACAGTACATTAGTGTCGTGCATGGAACCAGGCAAGCCACTATCATCCCAGGAGACGATACGTCGGCGACAGCAGCATGCCTCACAGATCAACGCAGACATCAAAACAATTGTCGAGTGGGGATTAGCAAATAAAGTACAGTTCAACGTACAAAAAACTCAGGCAACAACACTGACAAAGAAGTCTCACGATGGCTTACCAACCGTGGAAATGGAGGGTCACCCCATAGTCGAATCACCTTCCGTCAAGCTCTTGGGAATCAACATCAACAATAACATGTCCTGGCACGACCACGTCGTCAGCATTGCTAAAACGGCATCCCAGAAGCTTGGAGTTTTGTTTCGATGTAGGAAGTTGTATACACCAGAGCAACTGCTGCTGCTCTACAAGGCACAGATCCGACCATCGCTGGAGTATTGCTCCCATGTATGGGGATGTGCTCCGAAGCACTCTCTAAAGCCTCTGGACACTATCCAGAAAAGAGCAATTAGATTAATCGATACGCCTAACCTCACAAAGGACCTCCACAGCCTGGAACATCGAAGGAGGGTGGCTGACCTATGTCTGTATTACAGATTCTATCACGGAAGATGTTCGAGTGAGCTCTCCCAGATAATAACACCAAAGGCCGTCCGGACCAGGAATACTAGAGAAGCTCTGCGAGCTCATCCTTACCAGGTCGAGGTCCTTACTCCCCGAACCAGTCTCCTCCAGCATTCCTTCTTTTGGAGAACTTCGACGCTGTGGAATCAGCTGCCGGGGAATTTGTTTCCCGACGGCTACAACCTGCAGCGTTTCAAATCTAACGTGAACAGACATTTGTCCTCTCGCAGCGCTTCTACAGCGCCATAGGCTTTCAGCCTTTGTGGGAGGCCGACCATATAAAAAAAAAATATTCATCAATATCTAAACATTTTGTACTTGAAAATTTGACGAGATGTGACAAACGTTTTGACAGTTAAAAAAATGATCTTTTTAAATTTTTTGTGGTATGCGAAAGAAAACCATAGCACCCGATAACAGCAAGTACCAAACAGGGATGGCATGAGAATTTTTTTAAGAAGTTAAGGCGTTTAGTACGTGTTGTGTTAAAACTTCTCTATCAAATGATTACGAAGTTATAATGAAGGCAAACTGCTTGAGATGGTTGAGTGAATTTTCAACTGAACGAGTATAATAACAACAGCCAGCACAATTTTTGTCAGTTCGTATATTAAACCTGTTTGTAGGTAATATTACTTAGACAAATCGTTGATGCGGTTTCTTTACCTTTTATAGTCTATACAAATATTATAAATAACACACAGTCTCACAATTTATAATCACATATCCACAACTAATATCGCAATTGATCTTATTTTCATGCTTACATACGTACGTGAATTTTTCATTTAAATTCGTACCAGAAAATGTCGGAAAAATTCGGCGGCCGGTGGGGCTCGAACCCACGACCTCCAGATTGGTACTCCGGCGCTCTCACCAGTTAAGCTACGGTCGCCCTGTCAACTCAACTTCGAAAGCCTCATCTAGAACTACGCGGGAACGGGCCCGCCCGTCGACGACCCTTCCGCGCCATCTTCTGGTACCACCAGCGACCCGCATCTGTGACATCAAGTGATCCGATGGGTTGGTATTGAGCTCCGACCGCGTTCGATCTAGATGTCGCTCTTGTACTTTCTGGTACGAATTTAAACTGAGAAATCCATATGCGGATGTAAGCGTGAAAATAAGAACAATTCAACATCCTCCGTACACACGAGGTATCTGTGCTAGCCCGGACGAGTGGCATCTATACCATTTCCAGCAGTGTTTTTAAGAGCATCAAATTAAATTTCTAAAGCGTCAATTGTAAGTTCAAAGTGACAGGTATAAACTACACCTGATAGTTTGAATCTACAATTGACGGTTTAGAAATGTTATTTGATGCTTTTGAAACTACAGCTGGCAAAGGTATAGATCGAACGCGGGCCGCTGGTGGTCGTCGTAGTGTAGATATAATATGTATATCACCTTTGTTGAGTTAAAAGACCTTCAGAACCAATGATATCTAATCGTTAACCGAATCTTGTTTGCGCCTATTAATATGATCATTTAATTTTCCCTTTTATTTGGTGTTTGGGGTCATTCGTCGAATGTGTAGCGGAACTGATGTTTACTTTTGCGCACTGCTCATTGGGTGAAACAATCACCTATATGTATACCGCCACCGCACGGCATGTCAGAAGCATCCTAGCAACAAAACACCGACGTTAAATTAAAAATAAAATCGTCCAATCCACAGATCACGTCAATCAAGAGGCGGTGATGGATCTATTTTTAGTTACTTATATTATGCACAGGAAGATTCTACATTCGTGGATAAAATTATCGGATATTTCTAAATTTTTAAAGTTCTTCGTTTGTAAAAATAAATTGTGGTGAATAAAGTCATTTAAATGCATTACAAATTATTAATCACATTTATTATAAACAAATTTCAATGACTAATATTTATTTTTATCAGAATAAAATCTTTAAATAAATATATAGTTTAAAAAAACTAAAAAAAGACGCTTTCAAAGAACTTAGAACTAAAAAGTTAAAAATAATTTTCAAAATAAGCTTAAAACAACAATGAACGATAAATACTAGTATGATTGTGGAAAAAGCCTCAGGGCTTTGTGCCATATTATTCGCAAATCGAATTAACAAGAATCTTATTAATTTTAAATTTAATTAAAGAGGCACTTAGTATTATAAAAACCAACCTCTATTAAAAAATAATATTACAAAAAAGCGTGTCCTTAAGGTTTTGTTCGGACACAGTTTAGTCGCCATCATGACTTGGAATAGTGAGTAGCGTGCGTTTGCCGTTGAAGCCTACTTTTCTAGCGGATGTTCCGTGATCGCGAGCCAGCGCGCCTTTCTGGATCATTTTAATTTAGCCCTGTTGATCCCTCTGTCGACCAGAAGTCGATTGTTACTTGCGCCACGTTTAGGAAAACTGCAGGTGGCGTAGGGATGTTTTGGCGTAGGGATGTGGCGACCCCATCGCCCAGAGGTGATGGTACACCTTGCACCGACGACGGTGCATCATGTACTATTATCTCTGCAATCAGCCACAGGGGGGAGAAGTGCAGTCACTTAGCTTCGCCCGCGGTGCAATCACCCCCACATCGGAATATTTCCGGGAAACTAGAAATAGGTTCCCGGAAATAGGCGGCGCCAAATGGCCTCACGGTTTATGTTCCGTCGCTGGGCTGATGTTCTCGGTTTCTCATAAGTGACAAATTAAATTAATTAAAGTAAAAAAATGCTCAATGGCTCTTCCAGGATCAAAAGATTCCGGAGGTAAAATACCTGGCCGTTCGGATCTCCGGGTGCCAGGTGGTCCGGGGGGAACATTAAGCGAAGTTTGTTTAAAAAATTGTGCTGCCACTCCTCGTCAGGCTAACAACAGCAGCCGTCCTTCGCAGCAACTTCGCACTGACGACAGGCCCGAAGGCCAGAGAAACTTGTTCAGAACCGACTTTACGAATATACGAGGTCTTGCCTCCAACATAAACTCTGTCCATCAACACCTTCAGGCAGAGAAGCCACACATTCTGGCTCTCACGAAAACTCAAGTCGGCTCTTCGACAATGGATAACTGCTTTAGATATCCCGGACATCACTTATCACTTATACACCCGATTTAGACGTAGGTTTGGCGTATGCGTGTACGTTAAATCTGGGCTTTCTTGTCATCGAGAAGAAGAGCTCGAACTGGAAGGATTTGACATCATATGGCTCAAAATATCCTTCCAAAATCATTCCAAATTTATATGCTGCATTTATAGGCCACCAAGCAGTAACAACTGCAAAGAGCTCTTCGAGAAGCTTTCAGCCACTGTGGACGCGCTGCAATCAGACCACCCTCATTCAGAGATAGTCTTTCTGGGTGACTTCAACGTTCACAACTCATACTGGCTGAAACAGTCAAACAAAACGGACGACGAGGGACGTGAAGCTGAAGCCTTCGCTATCAGCTGCGGCTTGGAGCAGATAGTCAAAGACCCAACAAGGATTCCCAGCCGCCACGGAGATTTTGCTAGTCTGTTGGACCTATATCTCACAACTACTCCAACGGTCTACACAGTGAAAGTAACCGCCCCACTGGGATCGTCTGACCACAACACCGTCTCGACGCTATGCAGAATGCATTCTCCAGATCTCTACCATGCAAAGCCTCGTCGGATCTGGCATTACGGATCAGCAAAGTGGGACGACCTAAGGGAATACTACCAGTCCTTTCCCTGGAACGACGTCTGCTTCAAGTCACGAGACCCATCATCTTGCGCCCAAGAAATAACAGAGGTATTAATATCCGGCATGGAAGCCTATATTCCTCATGTCGTCAAGCATCCCTCCAAAAACAAGCCATGGTTCAATCAGCGTTGCAGAGACGCAGTTACCTCTAAAAACCAACATTACAGAGAATGGAGGAAAAATCCAAATGCTGAGAGCCACCGCAGTTTTATCGACGCCAGAAATCACTGTAAGCGCGTGATTGACAGCAGCAAGGAGGAACACAACCAAAAAGTTAAGAACAAGCTCCTCTCATGTCCTAGTTCGTCCAGAACGTTCTGGTCTGTAGCTAAGGCTGTTAGTCAGAACTTTTCCTATTCGTCAATACCACCCTTGACCAGAGAGGACAAATCCATCGCTTCTGCTCCTAAAGAAAAAGCAGACATCTTGGGGAAGCTCTTCGCAGCCAATTCTACTGTAGACTTTCAAGGAAGTACTCCGACCACCACCATAAGCGTGAACTCAAGAATGGCAGAGGTCAAATTTCAACATCGAGATGTAAAAAGCATCCTCCAAAAACTGAACACCAATAAAGCTACTGGTCCTGACCAAATTTCAGCCATTGTCCTTAAACGCTGTGCCGCTGAGCTTGCACCTATTCTTTGCAAGCTTTTCAAACTTTCGTACCAACGAGGCGTGTTTCCCGCTTCGTGGAAGATTGGCTCCGTACAACCCATCCCTAAGAAAGGCAAAAAGACTGATCCCACCAATTATAGACCTGTGGCTCTTCTCAGCATCATGTATAAGGTTATGGAGACTGTCATTAACACACAGCTCCTGAAATACCTGGACAACAATAACATCATAAATGATCGCCAGTATGGCTTCCGTAAGCACAGGTCTACAGGTGACCTACTTGCCTACGTCACTCACTTGTGGAACAGGGCAATAGACAATCATGGCGAATCCCGTGTTGTTGCACTTGATATATCGAAGGCTTTCGACAGAGTATGGCATGACGGACTTCTGGCCAAGCTAGCTGCTTATGGACTACCACCTGGCCTGCGCCAGTGGCTGAATAGCTTTTTGAACGACCGATCTCTGTTTGTTGTAGTCGAGGGCTGTTCATCAGACGTATTTTCAATAAACGCCGGTGTTCCTCAGGGATCTGTCCTGTCCCCTACACTGTTTCTGCTGTACACCAACGAGCTGCTGGAAATAACATCCAATCCGATCTACAGCTTCGCAGATGACAGTACATTAGTGTCGTGCATGGAACCAGGCAAGCCACTATCATCCCAGGAGACGGTACGTCAGCGACAGCAGCATGCCTCACAGATCAACGCTGATATCAAAACAATTGTCGAGTGGGGATTAGCAAATAAAGTACAGTTCAACGTACAAAAAACTCAGGCAACAACACTTACAAAGAAGTCTCACGATGGCTTACCAACCGTGGAAATGGAGGGTCACCCCATAGTCGAATCACCTTCTGTCAAGCTTTTGGGAATCAACATCAACAACAACATGTCCTGGCACGACCACGTCGTCAGTATTGCTAAGACGGCATCCCAGAAGCTTGGAGTTTTGTTCCGCTGTAGGAAGTTGTATACACCAGAGCAACTGCTGCTGCTGTACAAGGCACAGATCCGACCATCGCTGGAGTATTGATCCCATGTGTGGGGATGCGCTCCGAAGCACTCTCTAAAGCTTCTGCACACTATCCAGAAAAGAGCGATTAGACTAATCGATACGCCAAACCTCACAAAGGACCTCCATAGCCTGGAACATCGAAGGAGGGTGGCTGACCTATCCCTGTTTTACAGATTCTATCACGGAAGATGTTCGACTGAGCTCTCTCAGATAATAACACCACAGGCCGTCCGAACCAGGAAAACTAGAGAAGCTCTGCGAGCTCATTCTTACCAGGTCGAGGTCCTTACTCCCCGAACTAGTCTCCTCCAGCATTCCTTCTTTTGGAGAACTTCGACGCTGTGGAATCAGCTGCCGGGAAATTTGTTTCCCGACAGCTACAACCTGCAGCGTTTCAAATCTAACGTGAACCGATACTTGACCTCTCGCAGCGCTTCTGCAGCGCCATAGGCTTTAAGCCTTTGTGGGAGGCCGACCATAAAAAAAAAAAACCGGCCGGCCCGCTATTAAGCAGTGATTATGCTACACGTGTTTCGTTTTGTCGGACAATGCTGGAGAAGCATCAGGAAAACCCTATTTTTTTCGACAGGATTTTGTGGAGCGACGAGTCGGCCTGTAAAAGAGATGGGTAGCTTAACTTGCATAATATCTACAGCTGGCAGTTGGAAAATCCCCATGAAATAAGAGAGGACCGTTCACAGCATCAATTTAAGGTAAATCTTTGGACCGGGATCCACAACGGATGCATCATTGGCCCATTCGAACTCCCTGCGACCCTCAATGCAGAAATGTATCTGGATTTTTTGCAACACCATCTATCCATTCTTTTGGAAGATGTGCCTCTTCAGTCAAGAAGAAGGATGTGGTTACAGCATGATGGGTGCCGTGCGCACTATGGTCGTGCAGTAAGGGCTTATCTCGTTGAAAGCTTCGCTAACAGATGGATTGGCCGGCAAGGACCAGTTTCTTGCCCCCCCCCCCCCAGCTCTCCAGACCTGATCCCTTAGGATTTTTTTGCTGGGGATGTTTAAAAGATAAGGTGTACGAAAACCAGTTCGATCAGCCAATGAATTGCATCAACGAATCCATCAAGAAGCACGTGAAATTTCTGATCTAGGTTTGAGAAGTTTAAAGTGACAATTTTTATAAGAGTGGGTGGTAAACATTTTGGAAATACGTTATAGTGACTAAAAATCAATAGAAAATGAAAAAACAGCTTTGTGCTTTATTCATTATTTTGATGCCTACAACGAATTAAAAAGGACAACGTATCTAGGCGTTTTAGTCGTAGAAGTATTACGAGTTCTATGAAAAAACTTGGGGCTATTCAATTTTTAGTAAGAGGAACCTATAAATGTTATACTGTTTTTGAAAGAGCATTAAGTAGGTTGGTTTTTAAGAGCATTTGCGGATTCAGTCTAGTTCATTCGTTGTCACAGTAATCAGTTAAACCTTGGTTAAGGTTTTCGCATTGACACAAAATCTAAGAATTTGGTTGTTTTTTTAACATACCGTGATTGTTTTCAATGAAACCAATACTTTGTCGTCTCAACCAACTATTAGTAGTAGCCCGAGAAAGAAAAGATCATAAGTCCGCAAATCCTTATAGCCATAACGGTCAACAAAAGGAGCGAAAGTAGGAATTTTTTGAAAAACCTTAAAAGTGGCAATATCTCGAAAACTAGAAAACTTTTACTAAGGTCATGTCGATGTTATCTGATTGATCTAAAGCCAATCTGCCTTCCGTGTCACTCTGGCGTGTTACTTCTGGGACACCCTGTATATGTTATACTTCTATATCCTAATTAGACCTCAAATACAAATTTTTTGACTAAAATTAGAGCATAGTTACGTTTTCTCCTCGAGCTCTAATTACTGCTTGCATTCTTCTCTGCATGAAACTAAGTAGGTTGGATATAATCTTGAGGAATCACTTTTCATTCCTCTTGAGCAGCAATCTTGAGCTGTTCTATTGGACTTGGACTTTTTTGTATGCGGCGTTTAAAAGATAATCCCATATATTTTCGATCGGATTTAGGTCGAGGCTATATGGTGGCCAATCTAATCTTTGAATCTGGACCGCATCAAGGTGATTAGTCACTGTGCCAACTGCATGCGGTTGAGCATTATCATGCATTAATATTGAATCTTTCATATCTTTCATATCCAAGATGGCCGACATATTGCAAACCATGATCTTGCAGGATGTTTTCGATATACAAGTCACTAGTCATACGTCCAATAACTTCCACGGGTTCAATGCGTCCCTCCCAACTAATACCTCCCCAGAGAATTGCACCCCCACCTCCAGATTTAACAGTCTCTTATGAGATTACAGTTGGCGAATCGTTCTTTAACTCTTCTACAGACGTAGTTTCGAAAAATGGGGCTTCCATAATTGTATTCTAGTCTCATCCGTGAAAAGGGCATTTATCCAATTTTTGATATTCTACCAAGTATGTGTTCTGGCAAATGCTAATCGACGAGTTTTGTGATTTTGAAGAAGGCGTGAAATTTTGGCGGTTCGTCTTGCCTTGAAGCCTGCTTCTTCTAAGTCTGATTGTTTTTTACTTATCACATCACAAGTTGACCGTGTCAAAAAAATATGGAGTACTCATACCACTGAGCCATTTTTCCATATTTCAGAACAGAAAATAATTCAAGTTGGCTAAACATGGCGCGTATGGGGTAGCAGAGAAAAGCATTTTCTGCCTCTGAAACAGCTTTATCAAACGTTTACTTTGTGTGAATTCAATCTCGCCCTATGTATCAGTCAGGTAAGGGTAACTGACGTGCTCACGAATTTCCAGTACATCCACCCTAATAACTGATTTTGTATTCTAGAAACGGCACTGGTGTTGACTGCCAGCAAAGTATTTTGAACTTAGTTCTGCCCTTTTTATTAAATACTAGCGCTCGCCTGAGGCTTAGCGGGCGAGAATTTATATGAACCGAGAAAAGCACTCAAGAACTCTACGAATTGGGTGCTGCTACAAATGAAAGAATTATGATGATGGATGATTATAATTATGTTGCCCTGGATCAAGGAGTAGTTTAAGGTTTCATGGCTTGATCGCTTAACAAAACCGGGGTTTTTCTTAGACTATTCTATTTTATTCAGCATATGGTTGTAGAACACATGAAACATAAATTAAAATAAAAAAACTATTTAAAAAAGCTTTTATTTGAGTGTTCTAAGAAAAAGAAAATAAAATGTTCCTTTAAAGTGCTAACTATAAACCTATAGCCTCATTATACACAATTCATATGATCATAAAAGCTTGTCGCATGGTTGACGTAAGTACCTATAAGGATTCAATTAAACTGTAATTTTAACACAATCAAACTTAGCAGACCGAGTTAGTCAACTGAATAGGTACTAGTTAATTTACACAAGTAAACCTCGCGACAAGCTTTTATGATCATATGAATTGTGTATAATGCTATAGGTTGATAGTTAGCACTTTAAAGGAACATTTTATTGTCTTTTTTTAGAGCATTTAAATAAAAGCTTTTTTAAAAAGTTTTTTATTTTAATTTATTTTTTACTTTTTAGTTATTAACTTGCATTTATATCAAAAAAAATTATGTATTTTCGGCAAGCCTGTTTATTTAACACCCATATTGCAGACGTGCATTAAAAATAACTATTTCGCCATCTTGGATGGTCCGCCATATTTGATTTAGAATGACGTCACATTATTTTTTGAGTCACTCTCAACAAGCCCTTTCACTGTGCAAAGACTCTCTTCTTTCTGGTCGTAAACAAGGTTCATGCAGTGATAAAACAGCTGACCGCCTTTGAATAGTATATTTTCCCAAACTCTTACAACACATCGTATTATATCTAAAAATACACATTATTTGCCATCGTTTGAACGGCAGTTTCTAACTTAGAATTTGCGCTATACTGATATCCACTCATTTTCGTAGATTTCCTTTTATTAGACATCATGAAAGCCATAAACTAAACCAAAAATATAGACCTACTCTAAACATAACCTTAAAACTGTGTTGGTGATAAGAGTCCACTCACAACACGAGTTTATCCCTATTACTTTCCCAAAGTCAGTCTAGCACCCCAAGTGTTCCTTTACAACTTATTATCGGAAAATCCTTAGCGTGGATCTTCTTTACCACTTACGTCGCGTCACAGTCATACACACCGTCTGTCCGGTCCACCCTTCGTAGTTGCTCGGTGCACCAGCGGTTCGTTAGCTACCCCCTAACCTCATGTCGATGTCGTCACCGTCGTCGACACAACCTGGTGATGACCACTGCGTTGGTTGTATGAAGGAACTCGTACAATTCGTTCCAGAATCTCCTGTGACTGCTGCCAGATTCTTGCTCACACCGCAAGCCTCTAGGTCAGCGCCAAATGCAAAAACTCTCTTCTCTCAGCTCGACAGGTTCATGCAGTGATAAAACAATTTGCCGGCTTTGAATAGTATCTTCCCCAAACTCTCACAACAAAATGCATCGTTTGACTAAAAATGACATCAGTGGATCTATTGATCTATTGTATCTATTGTCAATGATGACATTCCTCTCATTAGATTGTCATTCCCCTTAGCATCTACTGGGCGTTCTCATATCAATATGGATACCCATATTGTAGAAATGCATTAAATAACTATTCCACTATTGGATTTAGAACGACGTCATACAGCCTATCGTGCATTCTCATCCAAACTAAGCGTGTATACAAAATTTCAGCTCAATCGGTTGAAGATAATATCTGCTTCAAAATTGAGTTGCAAGATTCCACCCGAACAAGCGTACATACATTGCAAGTTAAACAAAAGCTTTTAACTTTTAAAAAAGTAACACAGTTAAGACAAACCACACAAAATTAAAAAAAAAATATCGATCCAAATAGTAACTCGGCTATAAGTTAATATCGAGCCTGGAAATCCATTCTAGGGCTGATGGCTTGGCTTGGAGGAAGTCCGGGTTGTTGCCTGGATATGCTCTAAGCCCACATTCTTGCACTATGTGCCTGACAATTTGGCGTTCCGCTCCATAGTCGCATCGTGAGGATTCGCGTTTGTCCCATTTAACAAGAAATCGGCGCACACTCTATGCGACGTGCGAATTCTGTTTAGGGACGACTGGAGCTCAAAACCAGGAGGTTCTTGACCAGCAGTTTACTGTTCATTTCTTCTTGTATTTGGGTCGCCTAAATTTCTGCCTATTTAACAGCAGGGTTAAAACCATCAGATTCAATTTGGAAAGCTGTTGTAATTGGTGGTTTCTGGACCTTAATCTGCGCAAGGAGAGATCAGATATATCTTCGTGGATTGGCAGTGAGGGATTTGTTTTGATTTCGTTAAAATCTTTCAGAAGGGCATTTTCTCGACGGATGGGTTGTGGAGCTATTTGGATGAGCGTTGGTAGCCAATAAGTTGGAGTAGATTTGATGTAATCCGTAATAGTTCTCATAGAAGAGTTTAACTGGACGTCTAACAGTCTAGTATGTCGGCTGTTTAGCCACACTACGGAGAATAATTCGGCCGCAGAGAAACAGACACCTCAAAGTTTGTTAATATTACACAGAGGCGTAGCAACGAGAGCTTAAAAGGCGTGAAATCCAGCTGTTTGCCAATGTTTTTGTGGAATTTATTCAGGAAAGTCGACAGTTTTAACTATATATCGTTTTTCCAGTAATGGTAATGATTATGCTATGAATATTAGTCAAAAACAATTGTTCGATAGCCGGAAACTTCTTTCAAAATCATACTAAATGTTTCGTTCATTATTGTTAGGCTTATTTTAAAAATTATTTTTTACTTTTTAGACCGATGTTCTTTAAAAGCGTGTTTTTTTAATATATTTATTGAAAGTTTGCTTGCCTCTCACACTTGAGCAAAACACAATGATTTCGCCTTCTTCAAAACCATCACAAAAACTTAAAAAAACTTAAGAATAAAAAATAGGTGAAATGACCTCGAGGTAGTTTTTGTCACAGAAGCCTGAAGCTCCATTTTACGTGAAAATACTCATCATATTAATCATTCCCTCCAGATTATCCCTTGGTCGTTGCTGATTAATCTCGAGATCATAAACTAACACGGGCTGTCGGTTTGCACCTCGTAAATCTCACGTAAACGAACAGGGAGATTAATTTTGCGACGCATGATTTATTCAGTTATCTGGGATAAATGTTTTTGCCTGTTTTTCTGGCCATTCAACTTACGAGGAATAAAAGTATAATGGGTAATTTATATTTGGATCTTGTAAACGACTTGGAATTTCAGTCATAAAAATTACAACGATTGCGGAAACTCAGGGGTTTGTTTAAAGACAAAGTAACCATTGATGACTGTCAAGTTAATGGCTTCTTCAGTTGGTGGTGGATCAGCTTCTTGAGGTCTCTAAAATACAGGGTGCTCCTGAGGACGAGGAGATTCTTTGGTTTTTTTTATAACTGAAATTTAAAATAAACGTAGGTCCGCAAACACTTCGTTACCAATCTACAGAGTGTTGTAATTTCAATATTTTTCAGTTTTTTTTAATAACTCCCTCAATTTTTGCGGTATTTAGCTCAAATTTGGATTATAAAAAATGCAGTACGAGTTACATAATAGCACATGTCTAACGGTTGACAGAATCTACAGGGTAATATTTTTTCAGGCGTCATACCCCATTTCTTACTCTGAACTTCTTTTCGCTGAATTTTGCAATTCTGATAATGACGACACAGCTTACGATCCAAAATACTATATGTCAAATTTAATAAAACAAAACAGTTATCCAAATGAAGCCATAGCCTCCTAGGCCATATTTCAAATACGTTATTTTCATCTGACTAATAGCAAAGAATCCTGTTTTGTTTTTTTACTCGATAAGGATCGGAGATATAAAAAAATACAAAAGGACAAAAAGTTTCTATACAAGATGGAAAAAATGGAGTCAAGTTGATTGACTCAGTACTTCCCACACATTACGGTGATACCAGTTTATTATTTTCCCATAGCATAAAGATTTAGTCTGAGATCCCCTTGCAACAAAATCATCGCCAGTACCCCCCCCCCCCCCCAAAATTATTGTCATATGCCGCAAGGTCTTTCCTGCACAGGTCAATGAACAGCCTATTATCAATAATACAAACTTTTGTATTGAATTTCACCTCTTCAGCTGTGGCAGTTTTGGAAAAATTTAAGCGTTCCGGTACTGTTTACTGAAAAAGCGGTGTTGCCGTATCTCATTAATTAATACAAACAAAATTTTGAAATTGTGAGATCTTACTAAATTCGACATGCGCAATTCATTGCAATAAAAATAAGTAGAGGATTCTATTTAAAATAAATTAAAATCGGGGATACTTGTTTAAAAATTTGGGAAAATAATTTATAACTTGGCAACGTCGAAAACGCGAACAAAAATATTACAAGGCGAGATAGAGTATTTGTAGATATTTCGATTTAAAATAAAAAAGACAGGGCGTTACATTTAAAAAAACAAAGTAAAACGACCTTAAAGTTGCCGGAATTTAAAATTCTGCCAAAAACACCCTGTAGATACAAATTGCTGGTAGCATCCAGAATAATATCCGCTTAATATTCAAGTAACTCGCTGTTTAATATTGTTGAGAAAAGTTAAAGGAATATATCAATTTGGACGTATTACTTGCGACCTTGCAAATGCGGAAATTAATAGAAAATAAATTATTACTTGGCAACGTCGCAACCGATTCCAAAAATATTTTAGGGTTGAATAGAGATCAATGATGGACACTAGAAGAACTTGAGAAAAAGTTATAGTTCCATATAAAAAAATCAAGTTGATCTCTATCCTACTTTCCCGCAGCACCCTGTATATTTCAAAATATTTTTAGGATATGCATCTCAAGTAACCAAATAACTTTTGTATTTGAGATTTTCTTCTATCAGCTATACCTTGCGAGATATCGAAGAATTACACACTAAATGGACAGCCTGTATACATCGGAAAAAATTCTAAGTCCTTTAGTTTCTGTAATAGGCATAAGGCAATGTTCGGATAGACCTAAAAAAGTTATTTATGTCGCTAGGTCTTCCTTCATAGGTCAGTGGGTAGTCTATTATGAATACAACAAATTTTTCAATTTTACAACCCCCCACCCCCCAACCACCCCAAATTCACCCCCACCCAAAAAAAAGTAGAAAATGATCAGGAACCCCTAAAACGTCTAAAAACGAAGTTTGAAGCGTATTTGAAATTTTTCGTTTTTTGCTAATTACTCCGCCCCCTGTATAACAATTTTCAAAATTATAGGAGCATTACCTACTACGACCCCACAGCATAACGCTGTCCAAATTTCATCACAATCCAGGTAGCGGTTACTGAGATTACGAGGGTAGAAAAACGCGACAGACAGACAGACAGACAGACCGACAGACAGACAGACAGACAGACAGACAGACAGACCGACGGAAATGAGTGACGTGGATTTTCGTTATGTACACATCATAACACGCCCAAAAAACGTGTTATCTCAAAATCGAAAATTTTCGCGATCACAATACTCCCCTCACCTATCGGTGTGGGAAGTAAAAGTATTTTGGTTATTTTAAATCTACCTGCGGCGCACCGCAAAAAAGTTCATGGTAAGAAAAGGGGGCATGGCATGACCTTTGAGAAAATAAGACCCTGTACATTCTGGCAACCGTTTGACATGTGAAATAACTGAAATTTGAGATAAATATATCTCTCTCTCTCTGCGTATTTTAGATAAATATTGTAGTGAGCAACTGGTCACTGTCAAAGCCGATACCAAATTTAGAAATAGCCACAGTGATGAAGACGTCTAGTGGTGAAATTTGGAACCCAATGTTGTATGTGTGCCCGTGGTAACCAGATTCTTTTAGCATGCATATGTACCACCAACAGAAATGTTATGATATGTTTTTTTATTATTTGTTTCTTAACATTTATTTTGTATTTATTAATCATTAGTGCTGAGTGTTTGGTATGGTTTTATTACTTGATTCTTGTATTTATCAAATCATGAGTGCTTTGTATTTCATATATTTTACTGGTAAAGTATTTATATTGATTATGTTGGTATATACGATTCAAAAATGTCTTAATAATAGTGGTAAACTGGCTCTTTTTATTGATATTGTTTAATAAAGAAATGGTTATAAACATTCACAGTCTAAATGATAAATAATAATAATACATGGTGGGCTAATTCTCTGTTCGACGTCAAATAGGGAAATATGGGTAGGATGTGGAAAAA
The DNA here is from genome assembly GCA_951848785.1 of Callosobruchus maculatus. NCBI lineage: Eukaryota > Metazoa > Arthropoda > Insecta > Coleoptera > Chrysomelidae > Callosobruchus > Callosobruchus maculatus. Next base: position 1,530,912 of record CATOUR010000127.1, read on the forward strand.
TGTAAAATATTAACATATATGAATAAATAAATATAATCAGACATATAAAGGAGTAAATAAAGTGGGTAAATGGGATAGGGTATATAAAATATAAACATAGCATCGCAATATAGCAGCATAGCAAGCATGGTATCTAAACGCATAAATAGATCAATAGATAAATATAAACAATAAACAACATACAAAAGGGCTGGTTAGTGGAAACGTATGGTATGTGTGAACGCGTGATCTAACCCACTTCCACCTACGGTAACGGTAAGTGATAAGCCGCCCCGGGGACAGTCACCTTGGTTTCCACAACCATAAAATAGATATTGTATATACATAAAGAGGATCAGTAAGGGTTGAAATAGATACACCTAAATAAGACAGAGTTATCTCTGTTCACCATCAGCCTGCAATATCTCAGGACCTAACCTAGAGTAGACGTAAATCAGAGACCCAACGCCATATAATAAAGTCGTCTTAAAAGCCGAATGAAACACTTTAAAATATCGTAGCCAGACCACATTAGTTAATAATACAAACTCAAAAGACAACATACCTGCAAATATTCGTGAAAAAGACTTCAAAATGCGTTGTGTAAAATTTGGTCTCCCGCTTATTGCGTTTTTCAAAAACAATCCCCGTTCGTAATTAATAAACAAACTATCAACAAAACCACAAAAACAAAACTATGGCAACGATTACCACAACCCACTACTTTATTCCAGTGACCAAACACAACACCCAAAAGCATCACAGAACAGTATCTTTTTCTGTGAACACGGATTGAAAATTAACACGGAATCGGTTGCTCTATGAAAAATCACTCATGATTTGACCAATAACAAAATATCTGAACAATATAGGATAATCAAATAAATTACTTAACTGAACTTCATCAAATGACTACACTCATACACTTATATTATAACAACAAATTTTTAATCTTTTCCTTCTACCATCTGTCACTGCCGTCAATGTCAAACTTTGGCAGCCTGACAGCTAAAGGTGCGTTCTAACGTATGACAGCCAAGAGCGCGTTCCGGATCACCACAATATCTCAAAAATTAAGAGAGTTATTGAGAAAAAACTGATAAAATATTGAAACTTCAACACCACAAAGGTAGGTAACAAAGCGTTTGCGAAATTTTAGTCCTTAAAAACATCAAACAATCTTCTCCCATCATTTGCACATGATATTTAGGAACACCCTAACTGCCTTGGCATTCGTCTTCGTGACAAAGCTTTGATGGCCTTGGCGAGTAACCACCATACTTCATAAATAGTGTGGGACTGCCATAATACCCTAAAGACACTGACAAGGTAACATTATCTTGGGTGCCTAAACTGCCTAGTCACATAGGAGTGGGTGGTAATGAGACAGCCGACAGGTGTTCCAAGGAAAGGAAGGCGCAGAACTCCCTCTCATCGGACTAGAATCAGCATGTGCTATATCATAAAACATGGTACGGACAGATATCACCAGTTGGGTGTCAAATGAACACCGAAGCAGAGTGGTGGAACAGAGTGGTGGGGATTGTTCAGTCTAAAGCGGCCTACAGACGCTGATGCTTGCGGCGATGCAGGCATCGACTCAAGGTTTCATGATACTTGCATCAGTTGCATAAGTTCCTACTCACACCGAAACCTGTTGCGATGCCGGAATCGAATTGATATTTTATGCACGTTTCATGCAACACAAGAATAGTAGAGTGAAGTTAGTTGTTAAACTATACTAGATACTAGATTCACCCAAGAAAGAAAGTTACTGTACACAATGGTCAATGCGTGATAGGTATGTCGTCATGCGGTATCCATACTAGTTGAATGATAACCGCTAATCCTATTGGCCCTAATTGGTCGAGCCTCTCTACACGATTCAATAATTTGCATTTTTCTCGAAAACGGTTAGCCCTATCGAGATGTACCAAGAGAACATTTTTACGTACAAATCTCTGAAATACCATATTCTAAAATCAAAATGTCAAAAAAATTACCATTTAGAAAATGGGGTTATTTTTACCCTTAACTCCTCCCGTATGATACGCCTCTGATTAAAATTATGAAATTCTGAACTCAGAATCAGATTCAGCGTCAAAAGTTTACCCATCGTACCTAATTTCGTAATTTTGTTATGAATGGTTTCGAGAATATCGAGGGAAAACCGTCTGCAGGGTGCCCCATGCAAAGGAGCGTAGCTCCCTTAGGAAGCATTTCCGGACCCATGTTCATATGACATTTTCTTTCTATTTTTCGGAATACTACTCGTGGTTAAAGTTTGTTAACATACTTAATTAACACCCTGTATATGTAAGTCGGTTTCTTAGTATTATTATCTTTGTCTTAATAAATTTAATTCATGTATATTCATTTGTTCACTCCAGCAAAATAGTCACCAAGTCTATATTTCAATTTTTCATATACTTATACATTTATAGTTAGTTATATCTCTAGTATCATATGCAATTTATAAGTTTTAGTTTTATATTTTTTATTTGTTTTTTATTTTGTATTTTTTTATTATTATATACAGACGATTTTCAATTCTTTTATAGGCACCTGAAGATGGTTCAGATTTAATAAACCGAAACTTCGCCGTCGTGAAAGAAATTGTTGGTATTAATGTTTGACCGTAATCCATGAAAAACCGCCATAACCTACCTCCATGTACCATTACCATTCGGTATTTTTTCGGTGCCACTCTCGTCTTCTTTACCTATATTTGATGTACCTTTTCGAGGCATTTCAGAATCTGCTATGAAGCTTAATAAATCATAATACAATAGGGATGGAACGTAAGCTTCATCAGTGCCACTCCCTGACCTGAGAGAGTTTATGACTTTTTTCAATGGGCCTATACCACATTTTTTGTTTATTGGCTTAAACGAACTCTGACACCACGTAGATGCCATAAATAATTTTACAAAATTTTTCTATCGTATTTATAACCGAAAAAAATTGCTCTAAATATTGAATTTTTTGAATCCATACACTTCCCGCCCAGGTCGTGACGTCACGTGTAGGGAACCAATAAGAGCTCACTGGTACAAAACAATAGCATCCGCTCATAGTCATCGACCTACGAAAGGACGCTTCTCATTGGTTCCCTACAGAAAGGACCCTTCTCATTGGTTCCCTACAGGTGACGTCATTATCGGCTATTTCAAATTACAGTACAATTTTCTTTTTAGTGTTATTCTCATTTGGATCAAGTTTTCTGCTGACTTTTTACAGTAAACGGTCCTATGTATCATCAAAAATAATACCGCAGTAAATAAATTGATCAATTTGAGATCACGGTATAGGCCCATTCTCGCCGAAAACTGCATCGCATGGTATGCATTTTTTTAAATACGAAGTCCTTATTTGCATTTGGAAATGTTTACTTGCATTGTTGTATAAGTTCTTCATATGCTTGGTTTCTTATGTTTTTATCTGCATACTCTTTAGCCTTTGTATTCCAGACTCGTATGCAGATGGTAAATATTTATGAAATCTTCCCAAAACGGTCAATCACTTTTCATCATGTCATTGACGCACACACAAATAAATACATAAAATGACGCGGCCAAATAGATACCTATCGTCTTTGTATCGACGCAATACTATACACGTTGAACCTGCATCAGCGTCACCGACTCGGCGTCATGGCTCACAGACCAAAATGGGATTCCAGACTCTGCATCGCTGCAAGCCGCAACTGATACCAAATACGTGATTCCATACAATTCACGCTGCTACTTGCACCACGAAACGTAGGAGTCGATGCCTGCGTCGCAGCATCCATGAACGTCTGTAGGCCGCTTAAGAGGATGTTGAGGGGACTCTCGTGTTCTAATCTCTCAAACGCTCTCAGAATGAGCAGAAAGGAACTACGAAAGATGGCTGGATCTATAACTATGCAAAGGATGGGGATTGAAGTGGCAAACGCATTATGCAGGAAGTGCGGCGAGGCAGAGGAAACAGCTAAGCATGTTATCCTTGACTGTCCTGCCTTGAGTGAAAGCAGGAACTCCTATATGAATGTTCAGAGGGGAGACAGGAGAGCATAGTCCAATGCATCTCAAAGTTGGCAAACAACTAAGGATGAGACTCTATTTGATCCCTTTAACTGAAGGTCCACAATAAGCCTTTTAAGGGTGAACGGGCAACTATTAGGGCAACTGAACCCTAATCCCGTCACTACCAAAAAAGCTCACGTTTTGTGTATATTAGTGTATAACCTCTCGGTCTGGCTTTTGTGAGACTTCTAGAATATGTACGTAGTTATCCTCAAGAGTTCACAACGACACAGTTTACTAAACATACAGAACTGCGGTAATGAAACGGCGGACGCGCTCACAATGCGAGGGTCGCGAAATAATTTCCTAGGTCCTGAGCCGGCTGTAGCGCTGATGGCAGCGCCGGTTCTCTGTTACTTAAAGTGGCTGACACACGTACGGACTTTAAGTTTGCGAGCTTACTCGGCCATAGATAAAAAAATTTTGGGTTGGGTTAGGTTATAGATGGGAAACTGACGTTCAACGCCATCTCGCGTTTGGAGCCACGAAATAATGATATACGGGGGCATAAGAGAAATACCTGACTACGAGGGCGAGTAGAAAATTTCAGATAGAAAATTTTGTGGTGATAGTAAAGATCTAACACCGCCTAAGTCAAAATTTACAATTTACTCGGCTCGACGTCGGTGACACACGTGAAGCTTGATCACACTGTACTGCGATGTCGTCGATAGAAGCTTTGTTTTATTTAGGAATTATATCATAATACATTTAAAAAAAAAATAAACAAAATGGTGGCTCGCGGCTCGCAGTGCTGCCACACGTACGAGCCGAGACAAGCTACGAGCAAGATTTCAAACCAGTTGGATCGCCGGCGATTTGCGCGACGGTTTTAAAGTACGCGTCCTTACGGTGACACACAGGCGAAAAAGGTCATCGAGCCGTAAGTACGCGTACTTGCTTGTACGGGTATCAGCCCTTTGAGACGACCATGACGATCAAGCAGTTTCGGGTGTCTGTCACAAAGTGCCTACTACGCTGACATATTTACGAGGCCACCCTTCAGTATCAGTTGTGTGTGATGAGCGTGGCAAGCGGCCCGACGTGTGACGCCCTCGGGTATCACAAGCGGACTATACTAGGTTCAGGGGTCTAGAACCTGAAGACATAAGATGGACAGGATCCAAGACCTCTGCGATGGGTGTTGGACTTGGGAACTAAAGTAAGAAGAGGTACATAAGGGCCCGCTTGTAGACCTATGAACTGGTAGCTCTTGTCAAAACCTCTCTCCTTTCATTCATTCTCCCTGATCCTATACAGGTTGAATCCCAAGTTGATACATTTTTTTAACAGTGTACAGAATTTGAAATACATTAATTTTCCGAAAACTGAAAAATAAGCGAGATACAAAATGAAAAATGTTAATCTGGACTTGCGTACTTACCTAGTCTACTTGTGTTTAGTATGTTGCTGGGGTTTTGTCTCATCAATCAAGCATTATAACGCCCTGTATAGGCTGGAGACGTAAACGTCAGAAAAAGTTCGCTCCAAAGTAATAGTATATTTACGAAGAAAGCGGTTCATTTAAATATGGAGGAAGACTCAGGAGGAACAATCAAAGGTTCCTCGACCACCACCGATACTGCAGCCGAACCGAGCAACGACCCTTGGAAGGAGAGATGCCTGAAAAGCGAGGAGGAGCTGTCACGCCAGCTATCACGCCGAGATGAGGAGCAGTCAGCAGCTAAGAAAACCATCGATGAACTGACCCAGCTAGTCGCAGCCCAACAAAAACAGATTACTGATCTAATGGTAAAGATAGGCCGCCTACTTGAAATCCAGGTACTGCTTACCGATAATTCTTCCAAACAAATATATGATAATAAAAATACTCAAAATTCTGACAGAGCTGTCAATCTGAAAAGACCGCTAGAAAATTCTACGAATGACGAAAAAATGAGTACCACCGACGATGACGCCTCAAATGACGGTTTTATTGAGGCAAAAACAAGGAAAAGACGGCTGATATAACAGGAGATTTTCCACCACTACCAATGCCTAAATCATTAATTACTAAGAACACTACCTCTTCGACCAATATACAGCCTGTGTCTTTGCTATCGACTACTACGCCTTCAACGTCAGCCGGTGAAGCAAATACAGCATCACAACCAATAAACACTTCGTTGACTGACGTTGGTGGCCAGCCATCTTCGCAGGCACCCCGGGAAACGACTGAACCACGGAAATTGCGTGTTACTCCGGTTGTTCTTCGGGATGCGTCGAGGTGGCGTTCTGTAAATCATAAATTCACTTCCTTGGGCATTAAAATTGGACGCGCGGTTGCTATCGATGCAAAGATTAGGATAATTCCTAAGTCCGAGGATGATTACCGCAAGATTGTGCGCCTCTTCAGAGAGGAGGATGTGCCCCACCACACGTTCCCTCTCCCTTCGGAGAGAAATATTCATGCGGTAATCAGAGGAGTACCTGCAACCATATCGGAAGTAGAGTTCAAGGAAGGGTTGCAACAGAGGGGATATGCTCCTCTACACATTATTCGGCTTAAACGCAGCGGCACTCCTATGCCTTTGGTGGTAGTGATCTTGCCCAAGCTAGATAAATCAAGGGAAGTGTTTAATGAACATGAACTGCTAGGGTTGGCTATACGAGTTTTAGTTCAGAAGAACTCTAGACTCATTGGGCAGTGTCACCGCTGCCAAAGATATGGGCATGCGCAAACGTACTGCACCGCGCCACCTAAGTGTTTAAAATGTGCTTCCGACCACATGACCCACTTATGCCCTAAAACAGGACTAGAAGAGTGAGAGTGCGCAAACTGTGGAGAGGGGCATCCTGCTAATAGCCCAACTTGCAGATTTGCCCCTAGGAAGAATTTGCAAGTGATAGCGCAAAGGCGTAACGCCACATACGCGGATGCAGCAAAAGACGCAACCTTGACTGCTGCCTCTTTGAACTCTTCTGTGACCCCGCAGAACGTGGACCTGGCAACCGCGCTAAGGTCCTTACAACAGATCATAAGTCCATTGATCAGTGCAACTCAGGCATTGCAAGCGATCTTTCCCACAAATGGCTAAGTACAATAGACGTCAGCCTGCATTTATCAAAATTCTTTTTTGGAATTGTTTGGGTCTAAGGGATATTCCTAAAAGTCAGGAATTTCATCAAGCCCTTTTGGATGAAAATATAGACGTGGCTTTGCTTCAGGAAACATTGCTAAACCCAGGAGATCGTCTAACTTTCTCAAATTATGATGTTGTCCGCGCTGACAGATCGAATGGGCGAGGCGGCGGCTTGGCGGTGCTTGTCAAACGTGGTATTGACTATTACAGATGTACAAATGCTGTGATGCAAACCATCGAGGCAGCTTCTGTGGTGGTTAATATGGCGGGAGGTGTCCCGTTGAAGATTACCTCGGTGTATGTCAGGTGTGGTGCCAGACTGCAGGAGGCTGACCTGGAAGTCCTGGATTGCTCGGGTCCGCTAATTGTAGCAGGGGACTTCAACAGCAAACACCAAGCGTGGCACTTCAGATTGAATTCCACTAGTGGGATTCGACTGTATAACCATGTAATACGAAACGGGTACCTCATACATACTACGGTTGAGCCTACTCATCATCCATTTAATCATCTTCAGGCACCAGATGTCATTGATTTCGCTATATCTAAAAATTGCAGATACAGCATACATTCTCGGATTATGTATGATATCTCTAGCGATCATCTGCCGGTCGTCTTAGAGGTAGGTAATGAGCAAACTTTGGGGGAGGATACGTCTCCAAGGAAACGCGTTGATTGGGAACTATACAAGTTAATGCTTAGAGAGTTTCCCAGTATTCCGATCATAAATGATGAGAATGGAGTAGATGCTGCTCAATCTGAGTGGACAAGTTTCGTTCAACAAGCTATTCAGCATGCAGCGGTACTACCTGTACAGCGACCGGGCAGGCCTTTTCTTCCAGCGGTCATTCGACGATAAAAGGGCTGCGATTAAGCAAGCAAAAAGGTCTTGTCATCCAAATGATATCCGCAGAGCGACGAACCTTGTCCACGAAGTGAGAAATGCACTTCATGAATTCCGAAATGAGCAGTGGAATGACTATCTGGAGGGAATGCTTGACTCAAATATTCCTCTCTGGAGAGTAGCGAAATTGCTGAAAAATGGCAGACGGGATCCGCTTCCGCACATCCATGGTCCTGGAGGAATTGTCTTCAGGGCTGAGGAGAAAGCTGAGGTTTTTGCTGATGCCATGGAACGACAATTCTCACCCAATTATGATCTGGATAATGACCTTGATGAGGAGCAACAGATTGTAAGAACCGTCAGGAGATGCTTCAGGGCCAATGACGTCAGAGGTGTCGCTAACGTAGGTGAATACTCTTCGGAAGATTCTTCTTCAGAAGACTCTTCCACAGAAGCTTCACATAGCACATTAGCGGAATCTTACGAGGTTCCTCATTGCACACCAGTAGAGCTTCAAGGTCACATTAAAGGTCTTAAGGTGCGCAAAGCGCCTGGAGAAGATCAAATTACCAACAAGGCGTTAAAGCTTCTTTCGTCAAAAGCACTGATGAATCTGGTGACTATAATCAATGCGATGCTCAGAACGCAGTACTTTCCTGTGGGGTGGAAGATGGCTCACGTCATCATGATCCCAAAGAGGTTGGGCTCGATATTCCCTCAGGATTATCGTCCCATCAGCCTGCTATCGGCTCCCTCTAAACTCGCACCTTTTGGATTTCTCGTCAGAACATCACGTGATTCCTGACGTGCAATTTGGCTTTCGATCCGAGCATAGTACTGAGTTACAGGCAGTTAGAGAGAATGGAGACTGTTACCAGGGGTTTTACCCTAAACAAAAGTACTGGCATCTTGCTTTTGGATGTCTCGAAGGCATTTGACATGCTGGCCTCCTCTATAAACTAATTCAAAAGGGTTTTCCTTCCTGGCTACTAAAACTTTTGAAATCTTTCCTCGAGGGAAGAAAATTTCGGATCAAAATTGAAAACATTGTATCTACAATACGGCCGGTAACGGCCGGTGTACCTCAGGGTTCGATCCTTGGGCCAATACTTTATTCACTTTTTGTCTATGACGTCCCTTCCCCACGCAACTGTGAAGTCTATCTTTATGCTGACGACACTGCTCTTGTAGCTCAGTCGTGGTCTGGTGAGATAGTTCGCGACAGGCTGCAGGATGCGGTGGAAGAAGTATTGGAGTGGGCGAATCGGTGGCTGATTAAAATTAACCATTCTAAGATGCAGGCAATCTATTGTACGAAAAAACGTCACGGTGCCCCTATTGAGGTTTCAGTGGATGGCACTCGTATACCATGGGAAAATTCAGTCAAGTATCTCGGTGGCATTCTTAACAAAGGGGTGATCTGGCGGTATCACACTGAGGCATTAAAAACCAAATTCCAAATTACGTTCCGGCAGCTGTACCCACTGTTGTGTAGACATTCAAAATTAAATTTGATCAACAAGATTCGGCTTTATAAAATGGTAATACGACCCGCAAGTACTTATGCATGTGCATCTTGGTGTTTTCTTGCCCAAACGCACTTGCGAGGCCTGCAGGTTCTGCAAAGCAGAACCTTACGCACAATTACGAACGCCCCATGGTACGTTTCAAACGAGACCCTCCATAGAGACCTTAATATCCCATATTTAGGGGACTTCATTAAACAACAGGCGCAGCGATGCTATAGCCAAGCAGAATCGCATAGCAACCCTTTGTTGCGTGAATCAGTGGACTACACAGTCGAGCATATTCGCAAGCATACAAGGCCGCGGCTCGCTCTGTGAATAACAAAATTGCATCGCGCATTTAGTATAGTAAAAATTAAAGCATTCCACGAAAACAAACCAAAATTAAACTCTAGACTATAATTTAACAATTGCCGAAATATTAAAAAAAAAAGCCTAAGAGCCTCCTGTTCTAAAAGATTTTCTTCCCCCACTTTGCTCTCCACATTTCTTCCTTAATTTTCTCTTCTCTTCTTTCTTTGACGTTGTCCAGTTCCTGGATTTCCAGACCTGACAGACTTACGAAATGATACTATGACACAAGAGCTAAGGTCCCACGGACCGCTCTGATAATCAACAATGACTTGACTTGAATTAAGCATTGTACCTGTCAGATAGTGCAGTAGTCACTTTCCTTTTATCGTTGTCAATTTTGAATTGATAAATCCTAAAATTGGCTCATTATTGTGAAAACAACTTTCGGGATTTACCCATTTAAAATTAACTGCGATAAACTGAAGGTGACTAGTGCACACTAATTGACAGATACAATTCCTGATCGATAAGACAAAAAACTAAACATAAACAGACTAGGTCTACCAGGCCTTGATACACAAATTTACTTTTTTTGAATCTGTGTCTCGCCTATTTTTTGTTTATAGGCTTAGTTTTAAGAGTCAAATCATATCTAGAAACTAACCTAGAACCAAGCCTCTAGAACTAACAATTAAAGTTGCAAACTTCCGATTTAAGTTTTTAAAAAACTTTATTCTCGAAAATTTTTGAGACGTGAACCCGAGCAGGGATAATGAAGACTAAAGTCTCGATACAATACAAAGCATATTTATAAGCTCGGGAATAAATGACAGCTAAGCAGTAAATGCAAGTGCAGCATCTGCATTCTGTGGTCCATAACTCACGGTACAAATATCAGATCAGGGCTATTATTATATTGCTCTAGAGCTGTCGTCAGATATGCATGTAAGTACAGAAAAACTGGAATACTTAAATGTGGTAGGGCATTTAAGTGTGTAATCCTTGCGCAAAGCTTCGCACGTCCCTGAAAATCTGATATTTTTCCTTTTACGATAGGTTTCAGAGACACCCAGATTTGTTAGTATTTTTTGCATCGATGAATGCACGAATATGTTTCGTTTATTGTCCAGTGAAAGACGATGTAGGACATTTCGATCGCCGCAACATCAATTCTATTTTGAAAAAAAACGTTAGTATAAACAGGTATTTTGTATCATTGAATGAAAAGCTTTCCTTTTGAAAATGATAGCCTCATAAAACATTACGGGCAATAAATCAGCTATTTTTATTAACTATCGACTGCACAAAGGTTATGCAACCAGAATAACACTAGCAGATGCGACCCAGTTGTATAGTCTAGTGATTTTATGTCTACCTTAAACGCCAAATATTAATATTATCAATGATTTGACTTTTGGATTATACAATGTGTTCCACCATTATGTCGACAAACTTTGAGGTATGAAAACACAATTAAAGTTATCGACAAAAATGCGAAAAAAAGGGGTCACCTTTTAATTAATTTTTCCAAATTATTTGCAAGTAACCAAAACAAGTGCATTACAAATTTTTTTGTTAAGTTTGGTGAATTTTTTTAGCCTTAAAAATTGTCGAATATTTTTGTTTTGCATTAGTTGATATGCCCAGTCATTCCCCTATAAAATGGGTCCTAAAACTTGTGAATCGCTCGATAAATAATCAAGATATGGCGTTACAACTGCGTGAACACATGGCGCTGTGATGCAGAAGTCATAACACAAAAAGGCCTATTCTGTCGAAAATGTTCGTGCTACATACACGAAATGCATGTGGTTAGACAGGAAACATCTTGCTAAATTTTAAACTGTCTTAATAAATAGGCACTGATATGGCTTTTTTCAAATTATTTGCATGTAACCAAAACAAGCGCATTACAAAAAGTTTTTTTTTCAGTTTGGTGAATTTTTTTAGCCTCTAAAATTATCAGATATTGTATTTTTTGTGCCTTAGCTGATATACGCAGTCATTCTCCTATAAAATGAGTCCAAAAAGTCGTGAATCGCTCAATAGATAATCAAGATATGGCGTTACAACTGCGTGAACACATGGCGCTGTGATACATAAGTCATAATACAGAAGGGCCTATTCTGTCGAAAATTTTAGTGCTACATACACCGATTGCATGTGGAAGACAGGAAGCATCCTGCTAAACATTAAAATGTTTTAATAAATAGGCACTAATACGGCTTTTTTCAAATTATTTGTAAGTAACCCAAATAAGTGCATTTCAAAATTTTTTTTTCAGTTTGGTGATTTTTTTAGCCTTACAAATTGTCAGGTATTATCTGTTTTTGCTTTAGTTAAGATGCCCAGTCATTCTCCTATAAAATGAGTCCAAAATGTCGTGAATCGGTCGATAAACAATCAAGCTATGGCGCTACAACTGCGCGAACCCATGGAGTCGTGATACAGAAATTGAAAATGTAATAAAAAATTAATTAAAAGGTTGACCCCTTTTTTTCGCATTTTTTCTCGATAACTTCAATTGTATTTTCATACCTCAAAGTTTGTCGACAGGATGGTGGAACACATTGTATATTTTAGAATTTTTACGTGATGCTTGAGGGTCGAGCATTTGTATGACTTTCAAGCGGATATTTCGATATAAATCGTCTTTAAGGATCGGTTGGGACGTTGCCAAGTTATAATTTATTTCTATTAATTTCCGGATTTGCAAGGACGCAAGTGATACGTCCAAATTGATCTATTCCTTTAACTTTTCTCAATAATATTATACAGCGAGTTACTTGAATATTGAGTGGATATTATTTTGGATGTTAACAGCAATTTGTATCAAGAGGGTGTTTTTGGCAGAATTTTAAATTACGGCAATTTGAAGGTCATTTTACTCTGTTTTTTTTTTATTTTAAATGGAATCCTCTATTTATTTTTATTGCAATAAATTGCACATGTCGAACTTAGTGAGATCTCACAATTTCAAAATTTTGTTTCTGTTAACTATTGAGATCCGGCAACACATCTTTTTCAGTAAACAGTACCAGAACGCTTAAATATTTCCAAAACTGCCACAGCTGGAACGGTGAAATTCAATACTTGGAGGTTTTTGAACATACAGAATTCAAAAACGCTAACACCAGTGTTGTCAGAATTACCACTTTTACGTTAGACTTCATAAATAGGGCATTCCATTCAAAAGAAAAGTTAAAGGAATATATCAATTTGGACGTATTACTTGCGACCTTGCAAATCCGGAAATTAATAGAAAAGAAATTGTAACTTGGCAACGTCGCAACCGATCCCAAAAATATTTTAGGGTTGAATAGAGATGGAAACTAGAATAATTTAAGAAAAAGTTATAGTTCCTTATAAAAAAATCAAGTTGATCACTATCCTACTTTCCTGCAACACCCTCAATATTTCAAAATATTTTTAGAATATGCGTCTTGAGTAACCAAATAACTTTTGTATTTGACATTTTCTTCTATCAGGTATTCCTTGCGAGATATCGAAGAATTACACACTAACTGGACAGCCTGTATAGAGATGAATATTTTGTTCCTTTTTTTTTCGTTATTTCTTTCTTAAGCATTAAGAAAATTGGAAAAAGAGGAATGAAGGATTGAATGAAAGAAGGAGAGAAGCTTTCTAGTAATCAGAACACCAGTGCATAGGCCTACAGACGGGCCCTTTTGCATCTCTCCTTACCCCTAGTTCCCAAGTCCAGCCCTCATCGCAAAGGTGAGGATGGCCTTGGGTCTTACCCATCTTATATACTCAGGTTCAAGGACTTTTGAACCTAGTATAGTCTGCCTGTAATATCCAAGAGCTTCACAACGACATAAAATGTGTGTCGAGGTCTCTTACTCCTCACCACAGCGTGCACACGTCGGATCGCTAAAATAAGTTCTCTAGCTTGATGCAGATGTCCAGAGTTTCCTCTCCATATAATAAGATGTTGATGTTGCAACCACACTTCTATTTTCCTACTAATGGTACCTGCGGCCAGCCGCACAGCTGGCTCAGGACCCAGGAAATTATTCCTCGATCCTCACCTTGCGAGCGCGTCCGCCGTTTCATTACCGCAACGTCCAGCATGACTTGGCATCCACCTGATGTACCGAAATGTCATCCAAGACCTTTCTACATTGCAGAACTAAATCGCATATATTTCTGCTTGGAATACCGTGGTGTATCCTTCAAGAGAGAGAGAGAGAGAGAGAGAGAGAGAGGGAAAAGGGGGAAGTAACATTGTACGTAGAATGTCAGAGAACCAAAATATGAACAGAGTAATAAGAAATAAAGTATATTCATAAAATAAAAAGGTAAAAATCAAGTTAAAAACTAGTCAGTCAGATTCTTCGGAGAAAATATCTGCTTTCGATTCCTCATTACTATTCTTTCGGCCATCCGGTGTCATTTCAGCATCAATGTCAGTCAGTTTTAAAACCGAAAAACATCTAGCAGAGTAAATTTAATGAATGTGTCATTATCTAAATTCAAACTAGACTTAATTGCGACAAGCTTTTGAACTTTATCTTACGTAACTCCGTTACTTTTATTTAGATGTACATATATACTATGTAAAGACTAGGTCCTTTCTCATGAGACATAAGATGGGGATCCATTTAAGATCCTGTTCCAATTCATGGAATCCTAATGAGTAAAATATTCTTTGTCAGTTCTGGTTTCGACTATAAAACCGTCTTCAAACTGTCTGGAAAGTGCCGTGTACGAAATTATCGAAACTATCATTTCACACTTTCTGATAGTTTGAAGAGGGTTTTAGTTGATATGTTTTTTTTAAATTCAGTATTATTGCAATTTTTCCATAAAAATAAACCTGTTATCGAGCAAGCAATTTTTCCGTAAATTTTGAATAACCCTACTAGACTAAAAAAGTAAACAGCATACCTCCAATCGTGCGGTTCATAGCCTTCTTCACACCTATCACATTCTATACAAGGCTGTCCGACGTCTGCTTCCTTGATTTGCACGCCCTATAACACGAAAACAACAAATCATGATCACCTTATAAATACTAATGAAGCAATGAGAATACGTGACGTGGCGCCAGCACTACAGTGAACGACAATATAAAACCATTAAACGACGATTTGTTGTAATGAATAATAAAATGTCAAATAGGAAAATATGACTCATGATAAGTCACATTTTTCTGTGTTCGAGTAAAACGCTTTTAAAGTTTATATTTCTCTCTGGAAATATTACCTTCTCGAATACTCATTTGCTTTGTTAGAATCTTGTATTTTATTACTCTTAGAGTGAGCGACTTTAAAGTAAAAGCTAGTTTAGTGGTCTACTTTACAAGATTTTGTATTTTTCAAAAATGGACTGGCAATTTTTTCTTTGGATTTCAAAAGGGAAATAAAAACCTGTAACATACTTTAATGTATTTTTTATTTTATAATGCATGAGAATACAAAATATATTACAAATACAAAAGTTATTCATAAAAATATCGGTGTCAGTCATCAAGAACTTCATTTTCCAAGCCAGGACGCATATCAGATCTGATGAATTATTATCTGTAGGTTAGATATGTGATATCTATAAGAGAGATATGTGGGTAAAATTGACAGTTTTGCTGTATATGATAAAAAAATGAAGTCAAGTTGATTGACTCAGTACTTCCCACACATAACGATGATACCATTTTATTATTTCCCATTGCATGAAGGCCATGAAGCTATAGTCTGAAATCTCCTTGCAACTAAATTATCGCCCACCCGCCCGCAAAAAAAAACATCCAACACAACAACCCTCGTAAATAGTTTCTTACGTCTCCCTCTTCAGGAAATATGCATTAAAAATCAATTGAACAATTTTCACGTTATGCAATCTAGAACGATCTAAAACAATACTTGTATGTATACATCACAAATACTCGTGGTCCCGTGGGTTCTATAATAAGCATGCAACGTTCGGATGGACCTAAAAAGTGTATCACGCCGCTAGGTTTTTCATTCGCATATCAATGAACAGCCCATTACGAATACAACAAAATTTCCAGTTTTACAACCCCCCAACCACCCTAAATTCACCCCCACCCAAAAAGTATAAAGTGATCAGGACCCCTAAAACGTCTAAAAACGAAGTTTGAGCTGTTTTCATATTTTTAGTTTTTTTAATATTGGTGCGCCGCCACTGAGACGATCTCTAAAAATCATACGCGTTTTCCATCCTTGTCAAAGTAGTAATACTGTACCGAAATTTCATTAACACCAATTCAGTAGTTTCTGCATTATAAAATACAGAACGATCTAAAGCAATACTCGTATGTCATACATCGGAAAAAATTCTAAGTTCTTTGTTTTCTGTAATAGGCATAAGGCAATGTTCAGATAGACCTAAAAATGTTATTTATGTCGCTAGGTCTTCCTTCATAGGTCAGTGGGCAGTCTATTATGAATACAACAAATTTTTCAATTTTACAACCCCCCAACCCCCAACCACCCCAATTTTCACCCCCACCCAAAAAAAGGTATAAAATGATCAGGAACCCCTAAAACGTCTAAAAACGAAGTTTGAGCTGTTTTCATATTTTTAGTTTTTTTTAATATTGCTGCGCCGCCACTGAGACGATTTCCAAAAATCAGACGCGTTTTCCATCCTCGCCAAACTAGTAATACCGTGCCGAAATTTCATTAAAATCAATTCAGTTATTTCAACATTTTAAAATACAGAACGATCTAAAGCAATACTCGTATGTATACACCGGAAAATTCTCTAAGTCCCTTGGTTCCTGTAATACAAAAGGCAATGTTCGGATGGACCTAAAAAAGTGTATTATACCGCAAGGTCTTTCTCTCTCAGGTCAGTAGACAGCCCATTATAAGTACAACAATTTTTTTAGATTTACAACCCCCCACCCCCCCAACCACCCCAATTTCACCCCCACCCAAAAAAAAGTAGAAAATGATCAGGAACCCCTAAAACACCTAAAAACGAAGTTTGAGGCATATTTGAAATTTTTCGTTTTTTGCTAATTACTCCGCCGCCTATGCACCGATTTTCAAAATTGTAGCAACATTACCTACTACGACCCTACACCATATCACTACCTAAATTTCATCAAAATCTATGCAGCGGTTACTGAGATTAGGAGGCTAGAAAAACGCCAACAGACAGACAGACCGACAGACCGACAGACAGACCGACGGAAATGAGTGACGTGGATTTTCGTTATGTAGGCATCATAAAACGCCCAAAAAGCGTGTTATCTCAAAATCGAAAATTTTCGCGATCACAATACTCCCCTCACCTATCGGTGTGGGAAGTAAAATCAAGTTGATCTCTATCCTACTTTCCCGCAACACCCTGTATATTTCAAAATATTTTTAGGATATGCATCTCAAGTAACCAAATAACTTTTGTATTTGAGATTTTCTTCTATCAGCTATAGCTTGCGAGATATCGAAGAATTACACACTAAATGGGCAGCCTGTATACATCGGAAAAAATTCAAGTCCTTTAGTTTCTGTAATAGGCATAAGGCAATGTTCGGATAGACCTAATAAAGTTATTTATATCGCTAGGTCTTCCTTCATAGGTCAGTGGGTAGTCTATTATGAATACAACAAATTTTTCAATTTTACAACCCCCCAACCCCCAACCACCCCAATTTCCACCCCCACCCAAAAAAAGTAGAAAATGATCAGGGACCCCTAAAACGCCTAAAAACGAAGTTTCAGCAATATTTAATTTTTTTTGTTTTTTGCTAATTACTCCGCCGCCTATGCACCGATTTTCAAAATTATAGCAGCATTACCTACTACGACCCCACAGCATATCGCTGCCCAAATTTCATCACAATCCATGCAGCGGTTACTGAGATTACGAGGCTAGAAAAACGCGCACAGACAGACAGACAGACAGACAGACAGACAGACCGACAGACAGACAGACCGACGGAAATGAGTGACATGGATTTTCGTTATGTAGCCATCATAAAACGCCCAAAAAGCGTGTTATCTCAAAATCGAAAATTTTCGCGATCACAATACTCCCCTCACCTATCGGTGTGGGAAGTAAAAACACTTACCTGTGTTTCTTGTACTATTCCTTCACAATTTTTCATCTATAAAGGATCAGACAAATTGAGTAAAATAACCAGATCACGCTATTATCAGTGAATGAAAAAACGAATGTTAAACCACAAACTCTGGCCAAACAAATAGAGGGTAAGTTCTCGAGGAGTAGCTTCCCACCGATCACATGTGCGGATGGAACAGTCGCAACTGCTTCCAAGGACAATGACGAAATATTTGCCAAGATATTTGCAGCAAGCTCAGTGGAGTCCCATCCAGTGCCCAGTTACCATCCATACCGAGAGTACCCCAAGCCATAAGCGAAATAACTTTCAGAACAAAAATAGTTTGGGAGGTGCTGCAGTCACTTGATACTAATAAGGCGAATGGGCCCGACATGATCCCCTCCATTGTTGTGAAGAAGTACGCACCAGAGCTCACTCCCATATTTACCCGCCTCTTTCGGATGTCTTACGATTCCGGCATTTTCCCGACAGACTGGAAAACAGTTTGCATCCAGCCGGTGCCAAGACCAACTACAGGCCTATAGCTCTGCTCTCTGTAATCAGTAAAGTGATGAAGAAATGCGTCAACCAAGAGCTCATGAAATACCTAGAGCTCCATCACTTAATCAACGGCAGACAATATGGACTCCGATACCAAAGATCACACATGTGTGGAGTAAACTCATCCAGTCATTTGGCGAGGATCCCGTCGTTGCTCTCGATATTTCAAAGGCATTCGATCAACTGTGGCATGCAGCTCTCCTAAACAAGGTTCCCTCGTACGGGCTCCCTGCTAAGCTCTGCGATTGGCTCGCAGACTTCCTCTCAGTTCGGAAAATTTCTGTCGTGGTAGACAGCTTTTCCTCTTCTTTCCATAGCATCAATGTTGGGGTTTCCCAGAAATCGGTATTGGCTCCGACATTGTTTCTGCTTCACATTAACGATCTACTCTCTAGCACCACGAATCCAATCTACAGCTTTGCGGATGACAGTACGCTGCATACAGGCATCATGAGCAATAGCAGACTGGCAGTGGCAGTTTCACTTTCAAAGGATCTCGATACCATTACCGCTTGGGGGTCAAGAATATGGTAAAATTCAATGCTTCCAAGACCCAGTATTGTACGCTATCAAACAAGAAGTACCCAAGCCAACACCAGGTTCTGCAACAACCGGGCCCTGCCAAAGAGTCACTCATTCAAGCTGTTAGGAGTTAACATTACAGAAAATCTGATCTAGCACGAACACGTTGCGTCAATTGCAACAGCTGCTGGTAAAAAGCTTGGGTACCTATTTAAAGCCAGAAAGTACTTCTCACCATGTATAACCTCCTGACGCTATATAAAGCCCAGATAAGACCTGGCCTGAAGTATTGCTCTCATGACTGGGGAGCTGCTGCTCCTACTACCCTGTCAATACTTGATGCCGTCCAGAGAAGGGCAATTCGACCAATTGGCGACCCGGCCTTAATACGCCACCTCCAGCCACTTTCTCACCGGCGTGTTGTTGGTGACCTCTCGCTCTTATACCGATATTCAAACAGAATCTGCTCCTCTGAGCTATCCTCGATCGTTCCGCCGCTCACAGCTCCTATTAGACGCACCCGCGCGACCGCTGCATCTCATCCTAAGGCGGTCATTCTTCATACATCAAGAACCAAGCGGTACAACCTTCCAGGGTATCCAAGGCTTGGAATAGGCTGCCAGGAGATGTATTTATTAGGCCTGCGGGTATTGGCCCATTCAAATCCCGCGTTAACGAACTATCCCTAACATAACCCTTCCACAGCAGCCGCGGTACCCTGGTATTTAGGTTCTGCGTACGCGGTCTGCTCAGTTATAAAAAAATCTAATATTTTGTTTGACTTAAAGCACATGTTGCACTGAACTCAAAACTATTTTAAAAAACTCATGTGCTCATATAATCACTTAGGTGCAAATTACAACAATTTATTTTAGATATATTACCAGAAAGCTAACAAAAATTTGGCATCGATGGCACTGATAGTCCATAATTGATAAAAATGTGACTTAGGTACTTCTTACATTGGACCCTTCAATTTCAGTTGTTTCAAATCCGTGTCATTCAAACAATTTACTTCTCAGGTTCGAAGCAATAGCAGGTACGCTGTTTGAGACATTAGTAAGCGGTATTTGCGCCAAAAGTATCTTATACTGAATTCAATGATCCTGGTCGTTGGCTCAACGGACTAAAAATTTTTATGAAAATAAGTATTTTTTCCAAATTTTAAAAGAACTGATTTGTTTAAAAACATGGAAGTTACTGATAGAGTAATGTGTCAATTTCAATTGGGGTGGCTACTTTTAAAAACATTTCTATTACGTAATTATAATATAAACAAAACAACTGCTTATTATTTTGACAATCAAGCATTACGGTTAGTTTGAGTGCAGATGATACTACAGCAATCACAAAAGCGCAATACATTCCAGCAGATGAGGCATCCAAACAACTGATATTCTGTACTAACAACATAGGTCCGCAAACGCATCGCTGCCGATCTACAGGGTGTTGAAATTTCAATATTTGTTTATTTAAACTACAAAATAGAAGTTAGACAATTGCACATGTCAAAAGGTTGCCAGAATCTACAGGGTATTATTTTTTCAGGAGTCATGCCCCTTTTCCCACCCTAAACCTTTTTGCGGGACGCCGCAGATAGATTAAAAAAATAATTTTTCCATCTTGTTTAGAAACCTTTTGTCCTCTTGTCATTTTTTATATCTCAGATCCTTATCGAGAAAAAAAAACAAAACAGGATTCTCCGTTATTAGGTAGATGAAAATAATGTATTTAAAATATGGTCTAGGCTATGGCTTTATTTGGATAACTGTATTGTTTTTAAAAAAAAGTTTTTGAACAAAATGGCAAAAAGATTTTGCTTTTCTTAATCAAACGTCATAAGTAGACTGTCTATAGTCGTTTGTTAAGAGAAGTGACTTCTTCTGTAGTTAAACTGTGAAAATATAAACACCAAAATCCCAATATCTAGGACATATGCATATACATATTTTAAAGAACCTGATGACTACCACAGCTTTAAACACAAACAGCTTTAAACACAAATGAGCCCTGAAGATGAAAATATAGTTTTCGATACGTTGGCAAGTTTAAACTAAAGTTGTGTTTGATTGGGACCCTATCAGCCAAAAAAAAAAAGAAAGTAGCAATTTCCTAATAAACTTTGTCTCAATCGAGCAAAACGCGCGTGATGCATCGTATCACAAATTAGCAATATCGGCCTGCAAGAAAATGATCTTTATTTTTTTTTTTTTAACAAAAACCGAGGCTTGGACGAAAAAAAAATCAGGGACCGAAATTGTTGAAAATGAAAGGCGAATTCAACATAAGCTTTTAAATAAAAATCAAACAGTGGCGTACCACTTTTTTGTGTAAAATGTTGAAATCATGTCCCACACGAACGCCACTGGTAGAAATAAAAAAGTTTCATCACAAAGTAACTACCTGTTGGTACATGGACACAATATATCAAGTTTCGTAAAGAAAACTAAAGCGTTACCAAAGTTATTACAAAAATATTTTTTTTTATTAAAACTTCAACAGGCTCGAAAGTTGTGACGTTTAGGACATACGTTCATATAAAGTTTTTTACTCAAAATCATCCAGTAAATCACTCTCTGAAATATGTGTACATCGATATGAAACACCCTGTATGTGTGTGTATGTAGTATGACTGGATACATCATCATCACCGTCTGCCTGCCGTTTGGTTCACTAGTCAGTCCTGGGATAATCCATATTTAGCTTCTATTCATTGTTCTCTAGACACAGCGACACAGATACGATTAAAAATATAGGATATAGACCGCTTGCTCATAGCATAAATTTAACATAACAGTCACATAGTGTTGAAGAGCGCCATTGTTCACCGGGAGGAAGTTGGCTACCGCAAAGGAATTCGCTTTACCTGCATTTATGTGTGTTGCTATATGTGTCATATCCGTGGAAAATACCTTAACTCAAAGTAAGATGGGTCTTAAGAATTTCAAGATTGATTTTTTAAACCCTCAAGAATCAGTTTATTATTTCTCATCTCTCAAGGAACATAAGAAACGGAGACAAGTTTACTGACTCGGTACCTTTCCCACACAGTCTCGCATTTCAAAATTGTCTAAATTTTGATAATTTACAGAACTTTCAATATATCCGCAAATCTTGCAAATATCATGATTGTAAAAATTCTAACAATTTAGACAATTCTGAGAATTTTAGGAATTGATAGCCTTGATTTAAAAAACGATGGAATATTCCGAATATCTTAAAAATTTTGTTATTTCCGAAAATTGCGACGGCACCCGATCGGTGACGATAGCTTGGGGCCCCCTTCAAAGAACCTAGCGCAAAGAACCCTTGTTGCAGACATAGACAAATGTACAGGCAAAATGGTAAATACATATACACTGAATCATAGAAAGACAGTTAACACATACACTGTCCATTTAGTGTGTAATTTTTTGATTTATCTCAAGGTATACCTGATAGAAGGAAATGTCAAATACAAAAGTTATGTGGTTACTTAAGACGCATATCCTAAAAATATTTTGAAATATACAGGGTGTTTCAGGAAAGCAGGATAGTGATCAATTTGACTTTTGATATGGAACTATAACTTTTTTTAAATCCTTCTAGTTTCCATCATCGGCCTCTATTCAACCCTAAAATATTTTTGGGATCGGTTACGAGGTTGCCCAGTTATAATTTATTTTCTATTAATTTCTGGATTTGCAAGGTCGCGGTCGTAAGTAATACGTCCAAATTGATATATTCCTTTCTCGCCTTGTAATTTTTTTTCGCGTTTGCGACGTTGCCAAGTTATAAATGATTTTTCCAAAATTTCAAATGCCCTATTTATGAAGTCTACCGTAAAAGTGGTAAATCTGACAATATTGGTGTTAGCATTTTTGAGTTTTGCATGTTAAGAAACCCTCTGGAATTGACGTTTCTCGTTTCAGCTGTGGCAGTTTTGGAGATATTAAAGCGTTCCGATACTGTTTACTCAAAAATCAGTGTTGCCGTATCTCAGCAATTAATATAAAAAAATTGAAATTATGAGACCTTACTAAGTCCAACATGCGCAACTCATTGAAATAAAAATAAGTAAAGCATTCTGTTTAAAATAACAAAATCATGACGTGTAACGTAAAAGTGGTAAATCTGGCAACAATGCTGTTAGTTTTTGAATTCTGCATGTTCAAAAACCTGTATGTATTGAATTTCAACGTTCCAGCTGTACAAGTTGTGGAGATATTTAAGCGTTCTTGTACCTTTTACTAACCCGTTATTCGAAATAGTATCAGCATGGAAAACAGTTTTATTATTTTAGGGACACCAGTTAAAACGTGTTCACGGCGTAAGCCACTACTTGGGAGTACTTCTATGTTAAATAAAATATACAGTGTGTTCTATTAATAAAAATCGGGAATATGTTTGTTTGAAATTTTGGAAAAATGGTTTAAAATTTGGCAACGTCGCAAACGCGAAAAAAATATTACAAGGCAAGATAGGATATTAGTAGATACTTCGATTTAAAATAAAGCATACGGGTGTACATTTAAAAAAAAAACAAAGCAGAATGACTTTCAAATTGCCGTAATTTAAAATTCTGCCAAAAACACCCTGTGGACGCACATAGTTAGTAACATCCAAAATAATATTCACTTAATATTCAAGTAACTCGCTGTATAAATTTTATTGAGAAAAGTTAAAGGAATATATCAATTTGGACGTATGTATTACTTGCGACCTTGCAAATCCAGAAATTAATAGAAAATAAATTATAACTTGGCAACGTCGCAACCGATCCCAAAAATATTTTAGGGTTAAATAGACATCAATAATGGAAACTAAAATAATTTAAAAAAAGTTATTGTTCCATATAAAAAATCAAGTTGATCTCTATCCTGCTTTCCTGGAACACCCTGTATATTTCAAAATATTTTTATGATATGCGCCTTAAGTAACGAAATAACTTTTGTATTTGTCATTTTCTTCTATCAGGTATACCTTGCGAGATATCGAAGAATTACATACTAAATGGACACCCTGTATAAGACTGTAATGTTATTTAGGACACTTTTATTGCACTAGAAAGATAGAAAATATAAAATATGCATAAAATAGTGCATGCGCCTCAAAGAGAGATGTATATAACTTAGAATACATAATTATTCAAAATTCGATAGTCGTATGATCTTGGCATCCTTTTTTTCCAAAATCGATTTTTACAGCGCTGCATTCGTTTAACGTAGTTTTCGAGATCTCTTGAGAATTTGAGCAATTATCCTGGCGTTTAAAAAAAATATATCAACAATACAGATGTGGGGGTGCTAAGTATTAAAAAAAGTTCCAAAAAGGATTATTTCTGGAAATATGACGTCTGACTCTTTCTCACTTCGAGAATGCTAGAGTTATGGCTTCAAGAAAAGTTTGAGTAAACTAGAATTATCCATAAACTGATCAAAAGTGGGTATGCTAAATGTTTTTTTTTGCTGAATTAGCATAGTAGATAATTAATTATGTATTTATTATTTAAAAATACCTTTAATTTTAGATTCGCTTGGGTTTGATACAAAAAAGCTTGTTAAAAAACGCTTTATGGGTAATCTAATTCTATTACTACTTCGATCTCGTTAACTACAAGAATTTGATACACATGTCTTCTTTTCTTTCTATTTTCTCTACATCACACTATAGGTACCTACTCAATTTATATGTACCTTTTATGTCCTCCTTATCTCAAAAGTTGTTTTCAAATAATGTGCCACTGTTAGGATTTATCAATTTAAACTTAGCAACGATAAATAGAAAGTGACTACTGCACTATCTGACAGGTACAATGCCTAATCGATAAGACAAAAATCCAAGCAAAAAACTAAACATAAACAAACTAGGTACGTCTTGATACCCAGACTTAGGCTTTTTGATTGTGTATCTCGCTTATTTTTCAGATTTCGGAAAAAAGTAATTTGAAAAAATTGTTTATTTAGGATCCACCCTGTATACTAGTTCTAGGTCTATTTTATGTTTTTTCTCTATTTTCTTTTTTTATTTTTTATGTAACCAGGGTTAAGTGGAAGACCTGCCATTCTACTGAACAACAGCTAAACTTCGCCTTTCCCTTCCACCAGTATGTAACCATAGCATGTAGATAATGAAGGAATATGGCTATGATTATTATTATTTTTTGCACCCAAGGCTCTACTACTGATTGATATTCACCGAATAATGATCCTCCGAGACGAGAGAAACGCCATGATACTCTACCCAGCAGTCTTCATCAACGTCTTGCTCTATTTCGTCCACGCCAATTCTAACACTCGGCTTATCGTAATACGTTTCGAGCACACTCAAACGCGCCAAAGCTCTGCTCCATTCCGACATTCTCATTATCCGATAGTCGATCGCGCACTGAACTATGCGACTATGACTATCGAGTATCGAATCATCAAAAACGCGATGGAAGTGCTCCGATATGGAAAAAAGTCACGCGTTAAATCGACATTTGATTCACGGAAGTAATTAAGCAAGCCATACACTACAAATTCTGTATTTCTTTTACCTCCCACGCCCGTAAGGGGACGAAGTCTTATTACGCGAAAACCAGCTGCTGAGGTGAAGAACACACCTTATTTCAGCAATTCGTATTTTTTATTATTAAGTAGCTTCACCTGTGCGTTTGTTTTTATGCGGCTAAATTTTGCTCGCCAGTGTGGCTAAACAGCTCACATACTAAACTGATAGACGCCCAGTTCAGGTACGCGCACATAATGGTACGCACATTAAATCGTCATCGAACGGACGGTACGGATCAAAGAAAATTACTTTCTATTAAATTTAATGGACCATCGCACATACGTCGGGACGGTAGGCATCGAATTTTCAAAATCCGGCGAAAATATAGCAACTAGAAATAAAGCCGGCCGATGCGTTCCGCGCGTGCCGATACCGACGTATGTGCGATGCTGATTGGCGACTGCCGAGGCAGTGAGGCACCGTCGGCATTTTCCAAGTTTCTACCTGTACTGCCTGCAGACAGTGTTGCCATTCATAGCAACTTATCGCGAAAATAGCGACATTTTGATTACGTTGAGACGTAGCGGCGATTTAGCAAAATAAACCGATTTGTAGCAACTTTTTGAAAAATTCTGTTCTGTTCTTTTTTCGCCACTGATTAATGCTTGTCTATTCTTTTCGGTTTTGCCCAGACTGTCTTGTATTGGTGTCGAGACTACAGTATCGTAAACAATCAGCACAATATCTCAGGTTGGCGGCAATTACACGCGCATCCCTTTTGGATGATTATTTGTAGGGATGCTAACGATACTTCAATACTTAAAATGTATCAATACTTCTGTACTAATAGCGAGTATTTTTGTCTTAGATACTTTTTGAGCGATTCCAAGCTGGTATCGCTACTTTTGTAGAGGTATTGGTATCGAAAATAATTACGAACCAAACGCGCCTCCATTGGCGTGTACAGCTCTATACTTGGCTAAAAAATATCCAATTGGTACCGGTATCGATATTTTTATTTTCGCATCTCTACCCAGATTTTACACCTGTATAAAATCATCCGAAGGTCAAATTCAGTGTGAACCATGCAACACTGCATGCAGATCATTTGCATATTTGCAACTGATTTCCAATTCTTCCGACGATTCCGATCAAATATGTGCGATACCCTAATGAAAAATCCGTACCGTACCGGCCGTTCCATCCGTACCGTCCGTCCGATGCCGATTTATGTGCGCGTACCATAATCGGCATCGGACGGACGGGACGGAAGAACGGCCGGTACTCTACAGATTTTCTATTAGGGTAGGTATCGCACATATCTGATCGGAATCGACGGAAGTATTGGAAGCCAGTTGCAAATATGTCTTCGAGAGGCGACGAGTTGCCGATTGTTCTGGAAGAAGAAAGTTTTGAAGAACGTAGAAAGAGTAGACGGGTGTGAGTTCATAAAGTATGTCAGAGAAAGGCAGTTTTTGGGGAATATGTACATTTATTTCCGGACTTAATGAATGACAAAAAAAAAGTTCTTCCAATACTTCAGAATGACGCGTTTTAAATTCTGTTTTTTTGCTGGAGGCCACAAGAGAAGCCATCATTGAAGGAAAATATCCACCTCGCCCACATATTAGAGCAAAAGAAAGGTTGATGATGCTCAAGGTAAGTAGGTACTTGCAAAAGGCCGATGGTGCCTCGGCAATCTCCAATCAACATCGCACATACACAATTATTTTAGTTGCTATATTCTCGCCGGATTTTGAAAATTTGATGCCTACCATCCGCACATAAATGTACGCTGGTACATTAAATTTTATGGAAACTATTTTTCTCCGATCCGTATTGTTCGTCCGATGTCGATTTATGTGCGCGTACCTTTAAACACCTCTATGAGAACACGGGATGCATCAAATCGATCCCAACTTACTGGCTGCCAACACTCAGTCAAATGGCTCCACCACCCATCCGTCGAGAAAATGCCCTTCTAAAAGAATATAACAACATCAAAACAAATCCCTCACAGCCAATCCACGAAGATATACCTGAACTTACCTTGCGCAGATTAAAAAAACCAACAATTACAACAGCTTTCCAACTTGAATCTGGTGGTTTTAGCCCTGCAGTTAAACGGGCAGAAATTTGGGTGAACCAAACACCAGAAGAAGTGAACAGCAAACTGTTGGTTAAGAACCTCCTGATTATGAGCTCCACCAAAAGGAATAGTCGACCCCGCACGTCGCATAGAGTATGCGCTGATTCGTTGTTTGAATGGAACAATCGCGAATCTCCGCGATGCGACTGTGGAGCGGAACGCCAAACTGTCAAGCATATAGTGCAAGAATGTGGCCTTAGGGAATATCCAGGCAACAACAAGGATTTCCTCCAAGCAGTGGTCCCAGATCTCACGATTTCTCCTGATTTCAATCCCAATCTCACGATAAATTACCTGATTCTCAGGATATTTTTATGTTTATGATGAGAACACAAAATCTTGCGAAGACTCGGAAGACTCCACGTCAGAAGGCTAAAAGGCAAAATACAGGGAGTAAAAATCAAACTTATGCTGTTCGACTGTGTTGTATTGGACGATTGTATAATGTCTACGCGATTACCGGATTTGGTGTTGTGTGGGTTGCCTGCGTTAAGGCGCAAAGCTCTCGACGTTCCTGCGCAAGCTCAGGGAAGCTTGTGCTCATGGCATGGGTGATACGGTGATGGGTTACTCTGTCTTTAAATGATCAGTGACGGATTCTAGCCATAGGGAATTCCTCCGTACCGGTACGACCTTCTGTTCTTCTGTTTAAAATAAAAAATATAAAAATGGCGTCCTCATCGTCTTCCGAAGATACTGACTTCGAAAATCCCAAGAGATCTGATTCAAAAAATGAAAAGTGAAACGTTATACTCAAAAGAAACCGAAAGTAATTCTGAAACAAATTCAGATTCAGATTAGATTTTTTATGTTATGACATCATAATAATTATATTTATTTTTATGTTGTTTATTATTAATCATTTAGTATACCTATTATAATTTAGAATGTTGTTTTATTTTTCGTTTGTTTCAATAAAAATTCCATAATTTTTTTTTATTTAGACGTATTAATGAGTCAATTACCTTTTATTTAAATGACCAGTAAGCCATATAAGCTCCTTCAAGCGTTGCCAGTATTTAGGCAGTGGTAAATAAATGCTAGCACCAGGGATAACGTCAAATCCACGATATAACGATTTCTCACGATTTTTTCCGAGCAATCTCACGAAATCTGTTTGGTGTCATCTGGGACCACTGCCTCCAAGCCAAACTATCAGCCGTAGAATGGATTTCCAGTCTTGATACTAACCCATAGCCTAGTTGCTATTTAGGTCACAAAAAACGACAAAAGCAAAAAAAAACAAAAGAATTAAAAAATAAATAAATAAAATGTACGTTTGTTTGTTTATGAGTTTGTAACTCTCCTTTAGATTAAGAGGTCGGACCGAACATTGAACGCACCAACTTTGCCACGAAAACGAGCTTGACGGATTCAAATCCGTCGGACCAGCGGTCGTATCCGCAGACTAAGAGATGGCACAGACAATTTAAAGTTTGTTAATATTACAGAGAAACGACGAGAGCTTAAAAGGCGTGACATCCAACTGTTTGGGAGTTGGTATATTTGTGCAATTGATTCAGGAAAATTGACAGTTTTAATTATCGTTTATGCAGTAATGGTAATGATTATGCTATGGATATTGACTAGAAACCAGTACACATAGTTTTAATACAGTTTAAAAAATCTAAAAAAACGCGCTTTAATGATAAAGTTAACTAAAAAATTAAAAATAAATATAGTTATAAAAACTAAAAACACGTTTTTAATGAACAACGGATTGAAAAGTTAAAAATATTTTTTAAAATAAACTCAAAACAATAATGAACGAAAAATATTAGTATGACTGTGAAAAAATCGTGGGCGCTTTGGGTCATATTATTCGCAAATCGAGCGCCCGACGCTTATTTCACAATCATACTAGTATTTTTTCTTCATTAATGTTTTAAGCTTATTTTAAAAATTATTTTCTACTTTTTAATATGTTCTTTAAAATCGTGTTTTTACTTTTTCGTAGCGACATATGCAGTTGTCATAGCGTCCTTTAATACTATGCATTTCCAAGAATCAGTACTGGTATTCAGTAGGCGGTGTTCATAACCCACGGCTGGACCGTGAGTTATGAAAAATAATTCATGCTGTTTATAGGCAGCATAACCTGTTCAGAAGTAATTTGGTAATGCCTGTTTGACTTAATGGGAGTAGATAAATGGACTAAAATCCATGTGAATCGAAGACAGCAACATAAATACAAAGTGTAAGGTGAGCTTTACGAAAGCTATTAGGGATTGAATTTCAGCAGCTTAGGTATACGTACGAAATTCGAGACTTTCCGGTGGTTTTGTCACGGGATGGTTATACCAGCAACAGCCGTGGTCATACACCTCTAATGTTTTTTGTCCTTTATCTAGATGGTCTGAAACCTCAGCTGTAACGAACATTTTGCCGATTCATAAGTGATAAAGAATTTCGGTTTATTGACGTATTTAATCGAGAAAAGTTATAGGTTTGGAAAAAATTGGCATCAAGTAGCCAACCTAAGTACTTTCCATACATACAAGATTTTCAAACCATTACTTGGAACTGAAAACGCCTAAAAACGAAGTTTTCATCACCTGAAAAATAACTAAGATGTGTACACTAATACACTTATTACTAAATAGTTCTTTGACGGCAATTTTAAATCGGGATAATTGCAATGATTAAAGAAAAGTGGAGCCTCGTTATGCACCAAGGAAGAAAAACAAGAACGAATGATGACCGGAGCCATTGCCCACAGTAAGAATGATCAAATAGCTGGATTAATACTCTGGATTAATAGGTTATATTGTCAAAATGTAATATGAATGTCATAATTAGACCAATCCCCTCATACAAGGTATAACCTTCGAGGGTGGCAATATTTGTAATACACTTTTACGAATAAATGAAATGAAAAATTACCACAGTTTTGCGGATGACAATAGTTTGCATGCAGGTTTTATGAGCAAATTTTGTTGTTTTAAATTTTTAAATGGACGGCCCTATTTATGACGTATAACGTAAGAGTAGTAAATCTCATAACACTGGTGTTAGCATTTATGGATTCTGGATGTTCAAAACCCCCAGATATTGAATTTTATCGTTCCAGCTGTGACAGTTTTGGAGATATTTAAGCGTTCCCGTACTTTTTACTGGAAAAGCGGTGTTACCGTAGCTCAGTAATTAACAGAAACAAAATTTTGAAATTATGAGACCTTGCTAAATTCGACATGTGCAATTTATTGCAACAAAAATGAATAGGACATTCCATTAAAAATAACAAAATTATGACGTGAAACATAAAAGTGGTAAATCTGGCACCATAGCTGTTAGCATTTTTGAATTCTGCATGTTCAAAAACCCCAGTTATTGAATTTTATCGTTTCAGCTTTGGCAGTTTTAGAGATATTTAAGCATTCCGGTACCTTTTACTAACCCGGAATATGACGTCAAAAACACATTTAATGTCAAAAATGTAAATCCTTATTACAGGTCTTGTTATAATGCTTGGATAAAGAATTTTTAATATGTTAACGATTAAACGATTAGAGCACATTAAAAACTAATAACTAACAGTGCACAAAATTCAAAAGTTGGAGATCACTGCTATAGAAGAAGTTTCATTAGCCGGCCATACACAGGCGTTGTTTCGCGCGGTTTATCATCTAACCTCGCAAAACATCTGAAAAATCATGTGCCTGAGTGCGCATCACGGCACGCCACGACAGAACGGGAGGCATTTATACATTCCGTACATGTATACAGCTCCTAGCACAATCCCATTGGTCAGATTTGAATTTTAGACCAATCAAACTCTGAGTGCCATACGCGAGTATAGAACGTAAATGGGTGCTATATGCACTTACGAAATGTAGTACTTAATGCAGCTGAAAATTTACAAAAAGGAAAGCAATTTAAGCGAAACCTTTTTTACGAAATATTAAAATGTAGTAATTGTAAACATCTGGTGTATTAAGATAATTAAGTATTAAGTTTAAGTGGGCAAAAAAACATACATTACTTACAAGATTAAACACATTAAAGAATATAAGAATACAAAAATACCTAAACCTATGTCTAAAATACCTACCTACATATTTATGAGCCTTGGTGTGTTCGTTTTGAAACCCGACACTTTACAATCAGAATTTGTCAAAGACAAGACAAAAAATAAGACAAGAGTCTAGCCATAACCATACGTTTGACATGCGCATAACTATATTACATTCCGTAAGTGCATATGGCACTGATTTACATTTCATACGCGCATATGGCACTCGAAGCTTAGCACATAATAATATTCAATTCCGTAAGTGCATATGGCACTGATTTACATTTCGTACACACGTACGGCACTCGAAGTTTGATTGGTTTAAAATTCAAATCTGACCAATGGGATTGTGCTAGGTGCTGTATACATGTACGGAATGTATAAATGCGAACGGGTCAAACGTGGTGTCGCTGGAACGTGGCGAATTCGGAAAGTTGGGCTACACGTACACGTCACACGGCCACACCTGTTCACGCGCCACGACACAGTTTTTAGATTTATATATTACACTCGTAGTACCTTCCCCTATTGTATTGCAAAATAATAAATAATGGCTGATATTCGTCACGTCACTAACAAAGCATTGACAGAGTTCATTGAGTTTACAGGTCCCATTCCGCTTTGCGGAAGGTTTAATCTAAAGAATACGTAAATATAGAAATTTAAAAAATTTGGGATATGATTTGGGATATGATCGAATAGGGTACTTCCAGTGGTGGTAATTTTGGATTAAAAATATGTTTAGAGAAAGGAAAAACGTATTCAGAGGCTGTCTATAATAAAACCTCCACGCTTGATGCTGGTCTGATAAAGAAATTTGTAATTATAATTTACAGTCTTTTCAAATTTTTCCACGTGACTGAAAACGGGTGCTGACATCACAAGATAGTAAAATAATCGACAGTATTAAACCCATCTCTAACTATAAATGACAACACCAAGGAGCACGAAACAACATGTTGTTCTGTGACACAAGGTAAGTTTTGTTTACGTCAATTTTGTGTCATCTTCCATTTTTAAGCTAAATTCAGATGCACACCACATCCGACATATGACGAACTGATTCTGTCGTATAATCTAAAATGTATCCATTCACATGAGTCCGAAATTTTCGTACGAAATTTTGTTACAAATTTGGGGAATTTGTATCTTCCTAGTTGGTTACCAACTGTTACCTCTAAGGGCATGCAACATATTAACTATATGTGTGTATGTTGGGTTGCCTGCCTAAGAGCAAGTTTTATGAAAAATATGAATAGTAAAGATCAGTGTTGAACCTTGGTTGAACCAAACCTATATCATGTTACCAAAATTGATGGCATCAAATGAGTACAAACTGAGCAAAAGTATTATTGTCAGTCGCCCCTCTCAACAAACCCACTACAGGTTCGCAAATTGTACTAAGAACAGGGTATGGTTAAGCTGTGAATGAAAGTCTCTACTCAGTGCTCTGATCCTCCATCTAGTGCCCAAACCACTCAGATATCCGCATGGAGTTGGTGCCATCAATTGTGGTAACGAGGTATAGCGTGATAAATTACGTCCCGACAAGTACCTTTTAAAATGCAAGCGAAACCCAAGCATAACAGTAGGTACCTAGGTATGTCAGTTGCCGAGGTTCTGTCAAAACCATTTAAATTTCTAAATATGTGATTTAAGGTTGTTAGAAATCAAATCCAATCCACCACATACTTCGATTTCTTACCAATATTTCACCACTGTTAGGTGCAGGGTTAAATACAGTTAACTGATGGAGGATATATCTGATGATTAAATGATTTGATGATCCAAGTATGTTTAAAGTGAAAGCACGTCTTTACCCATAAGCAATAGATTCGCTAATACACTAAGTTTTACTCAGCGGTGGACCAATAATTTCAAGCAACAATTTAAAGGCATTACTTGGTATTTGTAAATAATTAAAATATTTTTCTATGCCAGTTAGCTTCATCTCCTGCAACATATTATGGTACGCTCCTTGCTTCTTCCTGTTTTTAAATAGGTCTCAAACCCAAAATTTTCGCTTTCTTCCTCTTTTCTTCATTTTCATCCATAAGTGGGACAAAAGTAAAGTATTTATTGAATGCACGTATTGCGCTCGCTGAATTACCATTTTCAAAATACAAATTCATGGAGATTGTCAGCTGTCAAATTACATACGACATCGGATAAAAAGTTAAAATATTTTCAACTTATCCGACCGTCGTATAAAAGTTAAAATCATCGGACATTAGTTTGGCGCCAATCCATTTTGAATATTTCAACCAACAGGAACAGTTTCGGACCGTCGTATCGTCGGATGTCGTGTGCATCCGAATTTAGCTTAATAAGGGGATTTATTTGTGATTACTTGTTGCTTGTTGACGCTAACCTCAATTAAAATATGACGAGTGACGTCCATGATGTCGTCAAGTGTCG
Organism: Callosobruchus maculatus; assembly: GCA_951848785.1. NCBI lineage: Eukaryota > Metazoa > Arthropoda > Insecta > Coleoptera > Chrysomelidae > Callosobruchus > Callosobruchus maculatus. The sequence goes on from CATOUR010000127.1 coordinate 1,564,891, forward strand.
TAACCAAAATTATCGAAAAAGTGTTTATGACATCTCAAATCCCATCACTATAATGTCTTGTGACGTCAGGGGTTGTTTTCGCGCCGTTTTCACTAGTTCAAATTTAGATTTGGAATAAGTCTCACAAGAAACTTAAAAATTCTAAAACTTCTATTTTATGATGTTTAATACGTTATAATGAATGCTTTAGAGCAATATTTTTTGAGTGCAAGGACCCTATTCTATCGCAAAGTGGACCCAAATGCAAATAGAGATCTGGTCTCTAAAAAAATCCAATCAAGGAGGGGATGGATCATTTAGAAAAGAATTGAAGTTTGAAAAATTTAAGAGGACTGATGGTTCAAGCGATGACCACTTCGTGCCATTTTTGATACAAAGCATAAGACTAGACAACACGTAATTCCAAATGACACGATAAAAGACACCTTTTACCCACACACATACGCTTTTTCCATTGATAGGAAAGTGCCACACAAAACAACTTGGCAAATCATTTGGATAATCAACTCAGTGAATGGTGCATGACGGTTATTTTACCGCGCCATCCTTTCATTTTAATTATATTACATTAATTTTTTAAAGATCAATAGACAATCGTCCAATAAACGATTTCCTTGAGCATGCAGCTCTACATGAGCCCTGCTATTGTACTTTTTAGGCGCTTTGGAGTAAATGGAAGCCATTAAGGAACCGGTGAGCTCGTAAATTGATGTGTGTTTAAAGTAAACAGAGAAGGAGCCAAGAATAACTGCCTTTCGGCATACGAGAGTCGTTTTATTGAATGTAACCTTAACCTTCCCATGTATACAGAATCTGGAATTGCACTTTATAGAATAAAGAACAAAAATATATTTTCTTTCTACATTAATAGGCGGGGGAGGTAATGTATGTAATCGAGAAAAGAATCCAATTTGAGTTACACAAGGTGTAATAAGGGTAGGTACTAGGAAGGTTTGCAGGAATGAATCGCAGGAAGATGCGTGTTGCTGCATGTTAAGACATGTTCATACGTGCATAGTAGCCGCCGCGCCGCGCCAAGTCGATGAGCTCACTTATTCATTAGCAGTGAGAATGTAAAAGATATAAGTTATTCTCCAACATCAATTTCGTCGTAGTAGGTAATGTTCCTATAATTTTGAAAATCGTTATACGGGGGGCGGAGTAATTAGCAAAAAACGAAAAATTTCAAATATGCCTCAAACTTCGTTTTTAGACGTTTTAGGGGTTCCTGATCATTTTCTACTTTTTCTTGGGTGGGGGTGAATTTGGGGTGGTTGGGGGGTGGGGGGGTTGTAATTCTGAAAAATTTGTTGTATTCGTAATGGGCTGTCCAATGATATGTGAATGAAAAGCCTAGCGGCATGATACACTTTTTTAGGTCCATCCGAACATTGCATGCTTATTATAGAAACCACGGGACTTAGAATTTGTGATGTATACATATGAGTATTGTTTTAGATCGTTGGATATCGCGTAACGCGAAAATTGTTCAATTGATTTTAATGAAATTTTGATATAGTATTACTCCCAAGGTGAGGATGGAAAACGCGTATGTTTTGGAACAATCGGGTCAGTGCCGGCGCGGCAATAATAAAAAAAACTAAAAATATAAAAACAGCTCAAACTTTGTTTTTAGGCATTTTAGGGGTTTCTGATCATTTTCTACGTTTTTTTGGGTGAGGGTGAATTTGGGGTGGTTGGAGGGTGGGGGGTTGTAAAACTGAAAAATTTGTTGTACTCATAATGGGTTGTCCATTGATCTTTGAATGAAAAACCTAGCAGCATATTACACTTTTTACGTACATCGGAACATCGCCTTGCTTATTATAAAAACCAAGGGACTTAGAATTTGTGATGTATACATACGAGTATTGTTTTAGATCGTTCTATGTTGCGTAACGCGAAAATTATTGAATTGATTTTAATGAAATTTTGACACAGTATTACTACCGCAGCGAGGATAGGAAACGTGTATGTTCCTAAGGAGGGAGACGCAAGAAACTATTTACGAGGGTATTTTTGTGTTGGATGTTGTTTTTGCGGGCGGATGGGCGATAATTTAGTTGCAAGGGGATTTTAGACTCTAGCTTCATGCAATGGGAAATAATAAAATGGTATCATCATTATGTGTGGGAAGTACTGAGTCAATCAACTTGACTCCATTTTTTTATTTTAGCCTCAAATCTCTGTTGTTTGCTGTTACTGTTACTTGAACGTAACCTAATGTTCGATTTTCGTAACAGGAAAAAAGAAACTGAAAGAAAGTGGAATCAAAAATATGAGGGTTCATAACAATGACGCAGTATATCTATAATCCCTACATCATCTGTGGAATCAAAGTCATTTATCCAATCTGAATTTGAGCTAGGACTGGAACTTTCGGATGTCATTTTTGTATCAATATTTAGAAATGTACAATCGAGCCCTATTATTCAACCTGATGATGGGATTGAATAAATAATAATTCAACCTACCTACTTTATTCTATACTATGTTTATTTCCGTGATGTTTACTCCCCAAAACAGAAAAAGTTAATTTCATAATCTCAACTTTGAAGCACAGAAGAAAAATCCACAATCTGCGCATGACCCTAACTCCCAGTCCCACCGAAATCCTGTGTACTGTTTTGATCGTCCAAAACCAATCCTCAAACTACAAATTCATTGTTGCACGAACTCACAACCATTAGTTCCAAACTGTAATGTATCCTGCTTGAACATGATTTCGACATTGCGCACACTCAAACGATTTCAAGCCGTTGGAAATATGATGCTAGAACTGTAATCAAAAAGATCACATCCTTGGCAAAGAGTCCTTGGTTTAAGATTATTAAATCTTTGCGCATATAGGAAGACATGGTATACTTTTGGAAGCATACTTTATTTTAACCATCTTTCTGCATGACACGCCCTGTAAGTACCCGCCTATGTTACCAAACTTCTGAGAAAGCCATCTGGTTTGTTGTGTCCTAGATAAACTGTTCTGGGTTCTATTCATTCTCAGGAAGGTCGCAAGACCGTCCGGGGACTTGTTTTCTGTCTCCTGCCGCATGCAACGAATATGCCACATGCAGTTTTGCGTCTCACACGCTAAACCTGGCGGAGCATAGGTTATAATGAAATTTGGGTAGCGACAGGGCCGTATATAAAGAGGGGTTTGGGGGGTTCAAACCCCCCCATGAGTATGCCCATGAATGGGCCAAGCTTAGTGATTTATTCTACTACTAACCAATCCCTCAGCGCTCATGACACATTAGCAGCAATACAATCCATACAGATTTTAAGCAAATTAAGACATTACATATCTTTTTATACATGAAGCCCCCCCTAGGGTCACCATGAACCCCCTCCATGGTCAACGCCTAGCTACGGCCCTGGGTAGCGATATAGTGTGGGGTCGTAGTAGGTAATGCTACTATAATTTTGGAAATCGGTCCATGGGCGGCGGCGTAATGAGCAAAAACAAAAAAATTAAATATGGCTCAAACATTGTTTTTAGGCGTTTTAGGAGTTCCTGATCATTTTCTACTTTTTTTTGGGTGAAAGTGAAATCGAGGTGGTTGGTGGTGGGGGGGGTTGTAAAACCGAAAAATTTGTTGCATTCATAATAGGCTGTCCATTGACCTGTGAAGGAACGATTTAGCGGCATAATACACTTTTTAGATCCATCCGAACATTGCGTTGCCTATTACAGAAATCAAGGGACTTGGAATTTTCTGATGTATGCATACGAGTATTGCTTCAGATCGTTTTGTATTGTGTAACCTAGAAGGTACGGAATTCATTTTAATGAAATTTTGATAGCGTTATTACCGTGGCGAGGATGGTAAGCGCCTATGGATTTTTAGAAATCGTGTCAGTGGCGGCGCAGCGATAAACATAAAACTAAGAATATAGAAACAGCTCAAATTTCGTTTTTAGGCATCTTAGCGGTTCCTGATCATTTTCTAATTTTTTTGAGTGGGGGTGAAATTGGGGTGGTTAGGGGATAGGGTGTAGTAAAACTCAAAAATATGCTGTACTCGTAAAATACTCTACAATGTGCTGAAAAATTGACTTTCGCGATATCATGTGCTTTTTAGACGTATTCGATTGTTGTCTTCGAATTTTATATGCGTGGAATAATTTGATACATATTAAAATTCCATAACGTGTGTCTTGGAAACTACGTACTTGATTGTGGTTATGAAATTGTGACACCGTATTACACTTGCCGCCATTTTTTGTAATAATGTGAGAGAGGAATGAGGTGAGAGACTGGAGGGTTTCCTTGGAACCATCCTTGTCTGATCATAGACACATCTTGTTCAAGATAAATGGAGAGAGAACAGCGTCGGTACTCTCTCTCTAGCTTAAGAGATAGAAACATTATTGTGATGTCTGGTGGTGAATGAACTTCTGGTCAGGCTGGGCAATAAAGGTATTTAAGTGCAGGCCTATGCAGATGATCTTAGCATAGTAGTCAAAGGTCGATTCATGGGTACTGTTTCAGAGATAATGCAAGGCGCATTGCGTATTTTGGAATCGTGGTGCAACGAGGTAGATCTTTCGGTTACTGCCGAGAAGACCGAACTAGTATTGTTCACTAGAAGAAGGAAACTGGATGGATATATTCGACCAGCCTTCTTTCGAACATCAATTGAACTTTTCGAATCAGTAAAATATCTAGGCGTAATTCTAGACTCGAAGCTTAATTGGTGACAACATGTAGAACATAAAGTCAATAAGACACGTAATTCTTTATGGGCATGCAGAAGTGTTGTAGGAGTGAATTGGAGCTTGACTATCAAGATGATGTCCTGGCTCTACACTACAATCGTCAGGCCGTCCTTATTGTATGGGTTACTGGTGCGGTGGCCATGTGTTAAGGATCTTCTTCTTTCATGTGCCGTATCAGGTCCTCCTGACATTGGCGATCACTATGGCTAGAGCGGGTCTATCTTCCACCATACGGAACAGTTGTGCTGCACTGCGTATTTCCGTCCATTCTCGTATATTACGGAGCCAAGATTGTTGTCGTCTCCCAGGTCCCCTTCGACCGTCGATTTTGCCTTTCAATATTAGTTGTAGCAAATGATATTTTTCACCTCTTAGTATGTGGCCCAAATATGCAATTTTACGACACTTAATGGTGGTCAACAATTGTCTCTCTGTATTCGCCCTACGTAAGACTTCTGTGTTTGTAACATGGTCTATCCATCGAATGCGAAGCATTCTTCTGTCTAGCCACATCTCGAATGCTTCCAGGCGATTCATAGTTGATACTTTTAGGGCCGATTTTATCAACAGGCGCATTTTAACAAAGGCTTTGACCAATCAGAGCAGCCCGTTCAGGAACATGCATCTGTCAAAGTTCTCTGAAAACTATTAATTTCTCAAAAAGGTTAAAAATGACATGTTTTATATACAAATCGACCATTATGAACCATCTAGTATCTTTTCCAGTCTGATTTTCCATCATAAATGGGTGAAAAATTGCATTTTCTTGTTTAATCAAAAGTTTAGCAATTGCTAATTTCAACCAATCAGATTCCGCCATAACTGTACATTTGATTGCTGGTTTTTTCTTCTGCTAAATGATAATGATGACAAAAAATTAGGGTTTCGAATAATTTTTTTTGTGATAAATGGAGAGATCAAATATAAGTTTTACAACAAAACTGTTTTTGTTTTGTTTCTTTTCGCAATAATCCAAAAGTTATATGAAAATAAAAATGAGTTTTTGAATCCAGAACCGAAAACACGCCGACGGCTCCCGACCCGTGTGACGTACTTCATGAAAATACTTGTAACAGTTGTAACTAAAATGTATATTTGTTGCAACATAGGCGATGAATGAAGTTTCGAGCTTGAGACGAAGTCAACGATCGAAATGAAATATCTCTGAATGGTCGAAATTAGATCACAAATCCCGGTAAGAAGGTAGCGAATCCCAAATCAAATATGTACCGTTGAGGCGATCCGTTCGCCGAGATGGTGGGTGGCCGAGTGGTTACGGTGGCCGACCACGCGTGCGTTTTTTGTGGGATGTGCTGATGGCTGTTGGTTCGAGACCCTGCCCGTGCAACTAGTTTTTTAATTTTTGTTAACCAAAATATTTATTGATATACGTTTTACTCATATTACACACATTTTTTTTTTGTACCATCGACGTGAATGTGTTTTTGAATCAGATTTTATTACATTTTTTACTAGCACAACAAAAATTCCGAATAATTATACTTTTTTGGAATAATTTCATTTTAATACCGCTATCAGAGCAATAATTGGCGATTGATATTGACGAATAAACTTCACTTCCACTGACTGAATTCTCCACCACCTCCGGTACTTAGCTTTTGCAATATGTCAAGTAAAATGTCTAATAAAATTTGATTCAAAAACATTTATGTCGATCGTACAAAAAAATTTGTGTAATATGAGTAAAACGTATATCAATAAATAATTTGGTTAAAAAAAAATGAAAAAAAGTAATTGCACGGGCAGGGTCTCGAACCAACAGCCATCAGCACATCCCACAAAACACGCACGCGTGGTCGGCCACCGTAACCACTCGGCCACCCGCCATCTCGGCGAACGGATCGCCTCAACGGTACATATTTGATTTGGGATTCGGTACTTTTTTACCGGGATTTGTGATCTAATTTCAACCATTCAAAAAGATATTTCGATCGTTGACTTCGTCTCAAGCTCCAAACTTCATTCATCGCCTATGTTACAACAATAGTTTGATGAAAAGTGTCATCCAGCTTTGACGTTTTGCTTTCAATATTGATAAAATACTATTGGACGATATTTATTAACCTAGCCCGCAATACCCAATAGAAAGCTTTTGCTAAATAACAACCAATAGAAAAGCTTTGTTAAATATGCGTGTTGATAAAATCGGGCCTTAGAGTCCACGTTTCCATCGCATAAAGCAGTACCGATCATACATAGCATCGAGTCATTTGTTGTCTCAATTTGTTAAGGATAGAAACAATCAAAGCAAAGCTAAATAAAATTCAACACTTGGCTTGTGTTAGTATAACAAGTGCAGTACGCACGACTCCGTTGAACGAGCTAGAAGCACTGATGAATCTCCCTCCACTCGACTTGGTAGTTCAAGTGAAGGCAAGGGTGTCTACGTTCCGATTGTGGAATGAAGGCAGTTGGTCCTTTGTGATTCCTGGCAGGGGACACTCTGCCATCCTCTCGGAACTGCAAAGGGATGACCTTATCCTACATATTATGGGGAATGATATAATTTCTCCTATATATCGCTTCGACTGCAAATTTACGGTGAATTATCCTACAAGGGAAGAGTGGGGGCCAAGCGGCAGGCGGCCTTTTGAAGGGAGAGCGCCAGTCTAGTACACGGACGGCTCACTTACCGACGAAGGCTCCGGGGCTGGGGTCTATGGGCCAAAAATAAAGCTCTCCTTCTCTCTTGGGGGATACACTAGGGTATTCCAAGCAGAGATATATGCGATTTTAGCTTGTGCCTTTCGTATTCACGAAATTCAGGGGCTTAGAAGGCGGATCACCATCTGCTCTGACAGCCAGGTAGCATGTAAAGCATTAAGTGCTTGTAGGTTTACATCAAGGCTCGTTCTGCAATGTAGAAAGGACTTGGATGACGTTTCGGCAAGACATCAGGTGTCACTTATGTGGGTGCCGAGTCATGCTGGAGTTGGCGGCAATGATGTGGCGGATGAGCTCGCAAAGCGAGGGTCGAGGAATAATTTCCTGGGTCCTGAGCCAGCTTTGGGGCTGGCAGTACCATTAGAAGGAAAACGGAGGTGTGGCAGATGCACCTCTGGCCGAGGTGAGGAGGTTCTGTCTTTCACTGGACAGAAGCCAACTAAGGTTACTTGTCAGCCTGCTATCCGGCCATAACACCTTCAAACGTCACTTGTATGTGATGGGGTGGCAAGTGATCCGACGTGTACACGCTGTGGCGAGGAGGAAGATTCTTCGGTACACATTCTATGTCGCTGTGAAGCCTTTGGGTATCACAGGCTGACTATACTCGGTTCAAGGGTTCTTGAACGTGAGGATATAAGATAGGCAGGACCCAAGGCCATCCTCGCCTTTGCGATAAGGGCTGGACTTGGAAACTAGGGTAAGGAGAGATGCAAAAGGGCCCGTTTGTAGGCCTATGCACTGGTGGTTCTGGCCACCAGAAAGCCCATCTCCCTCTTTCATTAATTCATCATTCACTGAGTGTCTTTCTCTATTCTCCCGTACCTCATTTCATGTGCATCCTATTAATCATTAGATTGGAGTTTAATAGGCGAACAATCATTGAAACATAGAGATAAAAGGTAGCTAACGATAATCTCTGCAGAGAACCCCCTAACCAGACCTGAGGTACTGTTTCGACACCCTAACGAGACTTGGGATAAAGTTGTAAGAGTAAGATATGATCATGGGATTACCGAGAGCACAGTGGAGGTTACTTATGTATTATCCGAAACACCGCCCCCTCTGTGAAGTAATCAGTAGCTGTAGCGTACCTATCTAACTCCCTAACCAGACCTAGGATGTTGTAACAGTAAGATATGATCACGGGATTACGAGGGAGCGCTGTAGGTTACTTAACACCTCATCGTCTCCGCAGAAATCATTAGCATTAGCGTACCTGTCTAACTCCAGCTCAATTAATGAATTAAGGACTTCCTAACCAGACCTGGAGTACTGTCTCGGCTCCCTAACGAGACCTGGGACAAAAGTTGTGTCTGTTGGATAAAATCACAATATGATTACTGAGGAGCACGGTAGAGATACTTGATGTATTAATCTAAACACCTCACCCTCGCCCACCCCACATTAATCAACAACTGGCGTACTTGTCCGACCTGTGAACAAAGTGTTAGAAAATAATTCATTAGGATTAGGATGTAGTCTACCCATTGCACCCATGGATTCATATCTTGGAAGACTTCCATGCGGTAGGAAGCTACCGTTCTCCTTGATATGGGAGGTGGATTGCACTAATTCTACCTGTGTAATTTGTAGGACATGTTGCCAGGTCAGACTTGCGAATTACATTCGTAGGTAAGGCGCCGTAAATCGATGTGGCAGGGGTGGTCAGTTGTGAAGCCGTTCGTGTGGCACCTTTGGGTTTGCGTCCTCCTCTGGTGTGCGCACAATATAACGGACGAGTACCAAAGTGGCCTTAAATCTTTGAAAATACTGAGATCATCCTCAAGCTATGTTCGAAGCCTCTGATGCAGTTCGAAAGCATCCTGGGCCAGTCAGCATTATAATAATATACAATAATATAATATTGTGCATGTAATGTAGCGGTTGAATGTGAAAGGTACTCATAAGCGTTTTCAAAATGCAGTCCCGACTCCTTTTGTCCAACAGATCTGTCCTGTCGTCTTTTCACCAAGTGGTCTCTTCAATATCCTGACTATTAGAGAGTATCAGAGCTTCTTTACGTATTACCCTCGTAAACGAATTGTATGGTATGGGGTGTTACATTGTATTTTTATGATATCATTTTTCATTCAATTCTATTCTATATCTACTTACCATTCAACGTATTACCTTTATCTAACACTTGAATGAAAATATATATTCTTCGTCCAAGAATTTATCTTTATGTATGTCATATTAAAATTTTAAAGGTCACTGAGAATCAGCAGCAGCAGCCCAAATTTTTTCACAAATGACAAAAGTCAAAAAAGCATTTCTTTTTTTTTCTCAAGTAAAGCGGGCGTTCAAAAGTTTTTTTCGATAATTTAGAAAAAATATATACTTTTTTTCGCAATAGTATAAACAATGCTGGGCATTGTTAAGTGACGATTCATCTGAAAAATGATTAATTGCCTTTAAAAAGGTCATCTTCAAGGAATGACGCTTTATTGGCGGTAAAGAAAAAATATTTATTACTCATGAAAACTTTGTAACAACTAAATTTAATTTCGAAAAAAAAGATGAAAGTGAAGAATGTAAATTTAGAGAGTTATGACTTCTTAGTACTTGTCACAATTTTTTCTTCACTATTTGAAAACATTAATCCTGTTTCTAAAGCTTTACAGCATGAAAATAATGATACAGAAAATTAGTATTTTATCAAGTACCTACTTGATTAGACTGTGCAAATTAAGATATCAAAATTCATTCAACAGTTCGCTAAATGAGTCCAAAGATTTAGCAAAACAGTTGAGGGTAACAACTGTTATTAAAAACAAAAGGCGAAAGATAACGAAGCCTTTTTTTGATGAGTTATCACAAAATGAGAGAATTTCAGAACCGGGACCCTATTTCAAAGTCAATGTATACTATTCTTGTTTAGATACATATATTAGTTTCTCAAAGATTTCAGAGCCTATGCTACCTGAGTAGTTTGTTCGAAATATTACAACCGGAGAAACTCCTGTCTTCTTCAAACGAAGAGATATTAAACCCTTTCGGAAAACTGTCGGCTAAAATCATACTTAAATTCTGAAATTCAAAAAATGCATTCCATTGAGGAACTCATTGAATTATTGCTGATAAAATTCAATAGTGTTGCATGCAGTTTTCTCGAGGTAATAACAGCATGCTTTTTATTCTTGACCCTTCCAGTTAAAACAGTAACTGCTGGAAAAAGTTTTTCAAAATTAAAACTGATAAAAAGTTACCTCATAACTTCGGTGGGACAGGAAAGCCTGTTAGACCAGTGATTATCATCCATAGAGGCAGAAACTTTAGAAAAACTAAAGTCATCAGCTACAGATGATTTAATTAATCAGTTTGCCGAAAAAAAGGCAAGGAGAGTGTATATTTAATTTGAATTGTTTGTGAAAATTTTGGAAAAAGTGACAGGTAATTATGACGATCAAATATTTCTTTTAATTTTATGCAATTTTTTTTCTTTTGCGACAATTCTTTACCCTTCTTAAGGGCCCCCAAATAAATTTTTATACGGAGCCCCGCCAAGGCACGCTACGCTTCTGATCATCAGGTGTGATATTGTGGCCGTTTTTAATGCAGATCTGTGTAATTGCAATCAGTACCAGAACGCGATCTTGGTTGGCCAAGCACCGAGACAGGCGGTGACGTGTGTGACGTCATAATCAGCCGAGGCGGCAAATGGTTGCACCTCCATAAAAGGATTTCGAGTGGTACTCCGCCGAAAACATATGCATACACGTCACCCGTATAATGATCTGGTAACCTTCTGACTTTGACCAAGTTGCGCGACCGAAGTGTGTCAGGGAAAAAATGAAAAATTGAAATTTGAGTCGAAACAGCAATGAAATCTTATGTGTATTTAAATGAAAATTACATATCTTTTTCTTCTTCACTTCAGGCTTTAGGCGCTTTGCCTATTACGATATCCACATTTTTTCTCGGCCTTCCTAATCTCTTTTTCCAAAGCACTGATAAAATCTGGCCCTGGTTGGAATCCTATTTTCGTGCATTCGCTCTACATGAAGATGTTTAATTCCGCTCATATATATCATTGTTTCTTACTCTGTCTAAGGTTCTGCAACCTTTCACTCTTCTTAGAAATCTCATTTGTTATGTTTCTATTTTATTTTCTCCTTTTTTTGTTGTTGTCCATGTTTCACTACCGTATAAGAGGTTTGGAAGAGCTATCGTCTTGCAAAATTTTATTTGAGTATCTATCCTTGTTTTATTTTTTGATGTTCTGCTGATAGTTTCCGCACATATTCGAGAATATTTTATGTATAGCCTATTTTACCTGTTCCAGTACCTCATCGTTTACGACATGAATATCAATTTTTCTTATAAGTGAGCAATCCGCGGCGTAGGCAGAGCCTAAATACCAGAGTACCTCACCTGCTGTGTTAATGTTATGTTAGGTGAAGTTTGTTAAGGCGGGACTTGAATAGGCCAATAAACGCAGGCCCAATAAATACATCTCCTGGCAGTCCATTCCAAGCCTTGGGCACCATGGGAATAAATGTGCGGTTATACCGCTTGGTTCTTGATATATGAAGAACGACCGTCTTAGTATGAGATGCAGCATCTTTAACTCTAGAATAAAAATCATTTGGATGAATTTGGATGATGTTAATTTAAAAATAACCATCCACCATTTATCGTTCTGAGATATAAAGCTCAATTCACATGCACACGATTTCCGACCATAGGGTGCGACGAAGCCGTTCCTATTGGTTGAAATATTCAAAATGAATTGGCGCCAAGACCCTCAAATTATCCAGAAACCGCGGTTTCCTCCTGATAGAGAACCAAATAAATGTTTTCGAATAATTTTTTTAGGTGAATTTGAAAATCCGATAGTCCGAAATTTTTTATTTTTGTCGGACGAGACTACTACTCAAAGCAGCGGCCGGATCTGTAATCAGAACCCTTAAATTATATAGAAACCGCGATTTCGTTCTGATAGAGAGCCAAATAAAGATTTTCTAATTTTTTTAGGCGAATTTGAAAATCCGGTAGTCCGAAAGTTTTGATTTTTGGCGGACGAGACTATAACTCAAAACAGCGGCCGAATTTGTAATAAGCACCCTCAAATGATCTAGAAGCCGCTGTTTCGTTCTGATACAGAGCCAAATAAAGATTTTCGAATTTTTTTAGATGAATTTGAAAATCCGGTAGTCCGAAAGTTTTGATTTTTGTCGGACGAACCTATAACTGAAAACAGCGGCCGGATTTGTAATAAGCACCCCCAAATTATCTAGAAACCGCGGTTTCGTTCTGATAGAGAGCATAAAGATTTTCTATTTTTTTTTTTAGGTGAATTTGGAAATCCGGTAGTCCGAAATTTTTTATTTTTGTTGGACGAGACTATAATTCAAAACAAGGGCTGGATTTGTAATTAGCACCCTCAAATTATCTAGAAATCGGGGTTTCGTTCTAATAGAGAGCCTAATAAAGATTTTCGAATTTTTTGGGTGAATTTGAAATCCGGCAGTCCGAAATTTTCGATTTTTGTCGGACGGGACTATAATTCAAAACAGCGGCCGGATTGTAAGTAGCAACCTCAAATTATCTATAAACCGCGGTTTCGTCCTGATAGGGAGTCAAATAAAGATTTTCGATTTTTCTAGGTGAATTTGAAAATCCGGTAGTCCGAAAGTTTTGATTTTTTTCGGACGAGACTATAAATCAAAACAGCGACTGGATTTGTAATTAGCACCCTCGAATTATCTAGAAACTGCGGTTTTGTTCTGATAGAGAGCCAAATGAAGATTTTCGAATTTTTTAGGTGAATTGAAAATCCCGTACCTAGTCCAAAATTTTTAATTTTTGTCGGACAAGACTATAACTCAAACCAGCGGCCGGATTTATAATCAGCACCCTCAAATTATTCAAAAACCGCGGTTTCGTTCTGATAGAGAGCCAAACAGATTTTCGAATTTTTTAGATAAATTTGAAAATCCGGTAGCCAGAAATTTTTGATTTTTATCGGACTAGACAGCGCCAGTGGCCTGATTTGTAATTATAGCGTCAAATAACGAAAAATTTGATTAATCATAGTCCAAAAAGTCATTCTTGTCTAGCAGTAGTTAGCACCATCGTAAATAACTTTATCAAGGATTTTGGTTATTTTCGACGTTATTTTAAGTGGTCCAAAAATACCTAATTAATGTAACACAACTATAATGTAAAAGTTACCTGAAGATTCAGGAACCTGCCCATATGCCAAATCATGCATATTCGCTAAAATGTCGATAACGTAATAACTGGGTGAACTGTGACTGAAAATTTTAAAAAAAGGTATGGCAGGCGATACCATCAGGCATCACCAGTCACGCAATACTTCGCAAATCGATCGTCTGATGTTTTTGTTTTCGCAGCTGTGGTGTGACGATTCGTTATGTCGAATAATGAAAGTTGTCAAGGACGTCGATCAATTTTTATTTCTCATTCCGTGTCAAGCGCCCACGGAAGTGTAATATGCATACAAAAAAGTGGAGTCAAGTTGATTGACTCAGAACTTCCCACATATAATGATGATCCCATTTTATTATTTCCCATTGCATAAAGCTGTAGTCTAGAATCCCCTTGCAACTAGAACGCCACAGTTTTTTTTCTGCATGCTTCAACTGGACGATACGAAACGATCAAGAGCCTCCAACCCGTCTAAAAACGAAGTTTGAGCTAATTTTATGTTTCTGGTGTTTTTATTATTGCTGCGCCGCCACTGACACGGTTTTTCAAAAACAGAGTCGTTTTCCATTCTCGCCGCGGTAATAAATTCTGTGTCAAAATTTTATTAAAATCAACTCAATAATTTTCGCTTTACGCAATATACATAGAACGAAATAAAGCAAAACTCTTATGTACAGATCACAAAATTGGTTTCTCTAATAGGCAATAGGCAAGCCAATGTTCGGATGGACCTAGAAAGGTGTAACATGCCGCTAGGTATTTCTTCTACAGGTCAATGTAACACCATTGATTAACACATTTATACGGGAAGATGGACAACCCCATTGAAAAAAGGCACGGCTCGGCTTTTGTTTCTCCTGGACGGCGGCCATCTATATGAGCACAAATGTACCTCTACCAATACAACTTTGATAGTATCAGAACCATCGACTTTTAAGTCTACAAAGTACCCTACTTGCTACTATTTAATCCACCATCTATAAACGCTACTTGCTAAAATTTACTACAGGTGTCGCCATTCGTTTCGTGTCACGTGGTTTTGACAGATCGGCTGTTATGTTTAGCCTGAGGGGCAAACAAGCTTTTGTTTATTACCTGTTTTGCATACGATTTCGTTGCACGTTGTACTTGTAAAGTGATTTTTGAGCTATTTTCTTTTAATTTCTGGTGATAATGTCTCGTAGTGAGTATTATTCATCGCTTAGTGGCGACATCAAACTTCGTTATGATGAAAAAATGAAATTAACGGATGGTGTTGATCCCTATGCTCTGAGGATTGATGAACTTTCGGAAGACGTTAGCTTTTTACCAGCAGCGAAAATCGTGGATCTGATGAATTACTTGGTGCTAACGCATTGTTTTTATACTGGACAGCAGATGAAGGCATACAAATCTTTGCAGGCTTTCAAATATTATGAAGCAGGGTATGTCCAACAAACGATGGCAAAAATGATGAACACAAACTGCTATGTTGTCATGGGCATGGTAAGCTAGTTTGCATATTTAACTGTTTCTTTCACGTGTACTAACTGCTGTAAAATTCACTGTAGATTCTAGTGTATGTGAGATGATTAGCATGTTGATGATTTTTTTATATACCTACCTGCTGAAATACATGTTCACAAGACTTGGTTTCATCATCACTAGGTTGAGGAGAGTTGAAAGCTATCATGTACAGAATATTGCTTAAAATATTTTAATCTATCAAAAAAAAATAGTTTTAGAGATTAGAAAGAACCATCCATCCTGTTTTCGCCCATAAAAGCAAAGTATACCTACTAAAACAGCCCTTATTTTGTTACAGGTTATGCACTCACAAAGAAGAAATGATAAACCACTACAGGTATGGATTATCGTACTGTCAGATGGTGCTATATCATGTGCTCATTGCACTTGTATGGCAGGATTAAGTGAAGTTTGCAGCCACGTAGCAGCAGTTCTTTTCTTCCTTAAAGCATGTCCTAAAAGTGTCGGCCAACAAGAAAGCTATATATACATATTCTAAAAAAAAAGTTGGCATACACAAAGTTGAAGTATTATATTATTATACATAACAAAATGACAAGAATTTCTGAGACATTAAAAACATTGTTATAGTATATAGCTACTTCTAATATAATTAGGGATGCTATTGTATGATTTAGCTACATTATATGAGAATCATCTATCAAAAACTGCATTTTTGTTTAGGCATTGTTAGTTTCACAGAATTCCTAGTAATTGTGAGGATATAATTTACATATATCTAGTATAAACTTATGTGAACAATATAAATTCATTTGAATATGATGTAAAGTTGTGTAAAAAATATTGAGACTAATCAAGTGGAATTTGAGATGGACATAAATTTATTAAAGCACTGCATACAACTAAAACTTTGTCAAGAGTACATTTATCGTCAGTAAACACAGACAACATGCTAATAGGTATCGGACCTTGAAGTATTTTGTATTTCTTCTTAAGAAAACCAATAACCCGTTCTACATGAATTCTAACTCTAGCAATACTACGAGTGCTTTCTATCTCTACTGGGTGAAGTTGCGTCTTACCTTTTGTAAATGCTGGAATATGTAAGTGACCTCCTAGAACTTCAACTGAGTCTATAATTAAAAAACCTCTATCTGCTAATATTATGTCACCAGGTATAATTAAATTTAAAAAGCCACAATTTTCTGTTAGATGCTTGTCACTTGTCCTTCCACCATAACCATCGGAAATGTAATTTATGGTACCTTGTGGTGTGATTCCAATCAAAAATTTCACAGTTTGATGATGTTTGTAGTTAGACCAGCAACGAGCCATATTAACTAAACCAGATGGTTTTTCTGTGAAAATTTCAAAACAATCTATTGTCACTGCTAGACGATTACCAAAATTGTCTTTGAAGCATACAGGCATATTTTTCCTCAATATCTCTCTGTCTGGCCAGATGACTAGCTTTTTAAATTTTTGATACAATATATCAATGCATTTGTAAAAAGTATCTGAAGCTGTTGCTGGTGAAACACAAAATCTATAAGATAGATATTTGAATGGCAGATTAAGACGCAATCTCATCAGTGTCAATAGAAATTGTTTGAAAGGACATAACAAACTTTTTGTAGATAAATGAGGCCTTACAATATCGAATATTCGAAACAACATAAATGATTTTGGAAATCCAGTAAAATACAAAGCTTTTGAATCATTTTCTTTGAATGATTCCTCAGAGATGTCCACAACATTCAATCTTTTTTGTAGGTTTTCTATTTTTTCTGTACAAAAATTAAGGTCTGAGTGTAATTTGTTCATATAATCCATGTTGAAATCAGTTTGCACTTCAACATTAATTTTGTGAGTGAGTGAGACATGCTCCAAATAAATGGGCGAAAACAAGGTGACATAATTATGGTGTCACATGAAGGACACAGGCTTTTAATGACACTTCAATGAAATAACTGGCAGACAGCTTTTAAGGCAAATGATGAACTCAGCATGTCAGTCCCGAGATGTATTATCTGTGGTTGTTAAAAATGAAACAAAAATTGTAAAGAAAGGTTCAACTGTTTATCATTTAGAATAATAAAATTTTTGAAATGTATCCTATTTCGTTACCTCATCAATACGTTTACGGTTAATTATAATAATAACGTTTAAAATTATGAAGTAATGTGATTATTAAGAACATCATTTAAAATCAAATTTGTTAGCAACATCAGACATGAAATTTGTTTTGAATAAACATAACTAAAATATGTGCACAGACAATTACTCTTATGTAAATTATATAGGGATTTTGACATCACTGAATGGTGTTTCACTCATTGCCCTTCGATACACTGAATTATATACTGTTCGGAACAAGCCTTAATACATCGAAGAAATATATATATAATAAATACATAGGAAAATATAACTAATAGTTTTTTATTCAATAATCCTTTGCCTTCTGGTGTGTGCAACTTAACAATCATCCAATGAGTGTTTTTTAGATAGTCACCCTGTTTGATAAGATACAAATTAATCACACTATGTTAAGCAAAGTGCCATTTGAAATACATATTTTCACCTCTCTGTAGCTAGACACCATTTCATGTTACATATTTGGAAAAAAAGTATGAATGTGGGTATAAGCTAATGATATGAAATATTTTCATTTTGATTATGTGAGAAGCATACCCTATAATAATAAATAATTCATTTTAACTCCACCATTTATTAAAAAATATATGGATAGATAACATGAGCATTTATTGGTGCTGTTAGTATACACAGTATGTGGAATAAAGTCAGCACACTCTTCGCCTCCTGGTATCGGTCTGCCTCTTCTGTCTCGAATGCTTGGGAAGCTGGAGAATTTTCCACACCTATAATGACAAAAAGGAAGCATTTTGAAATAGTGCGCAAATTATTCGAATAGAGAAGTGAATAGTCATAATGTACCTATTTTTTTGGTGCATATTTACATAATTAATATTCTTAATCCAGAAACTCAACTTTTAGGTTATGTCAAAAGATGAATGTATTAAATGATCCATTTTTTGAACTTGCCTATATGTACATAGGTATACAACTAGCAATTATTACCTACGGATGGATGTTTTTGCTACTTTAACATAATCCACCAAAGGTTGGCCACTACAACTTCATTACTTCTATATACTTCACAGATAAAATTTCAAGTAAGAAATGCATTATTTTGGAGTATCAAGTGACAAAAATGCAGTATGACTATAACAACTATCGCTCTAGTGAATGTGATAACTCATGGGATAACTGTAATTGGCGAATAAACGTTTTTTTTTTCTTTGCTGTTTTCAATATGCATTCAAGTTTTCATCATGCATTATCTCATGGATTACATCATTTTAATTGACAGATGTGCTTACCTGACAAAAAAGGTTCCTTAAAAAACACATCACAACAACAATTATGGTGAAAATGTTCAAGAAATTGTAAAAAACAAATAAAATACGGACAACAAGATCAACAACCGCTGTCAGCTGATCGCTATCATTCCGAAGTTCTGAACACAAAACATATTTCGAATGTTAGGTCCACCGACGAACCGTATTTTTATTGTCGGTGGTTAGGTCATTAGCACTTCAAGGTCGTATTTTTATAGCTGGATGCTCCATTGCTCCATCTATTGGGCATATTTATAAAGGATCCAGGAATTTTTGAAGCTTCTTAGATTTGGACCAGAAGGCGCCAGGTGACGGTGACGGTCTTTTCTATGAGAGTGAGTGAGATAGACTAGAGTGAGTGAGATAGACTGCGAGCGCGCGATTTTACTGTGTGGCTGTTCATCTTCCCCTAAATACTTTAATCAATGGTAACACATACTATTATGAATACAACAAATTTTTCAGTTTCAGTCCCCTGGTTTTAATAATAAGCATAGCAATGTTCGGATGTACGTAAAAAGTGTATTATGCTGCTAGGTTTTTCATTCAAAGATCAATGGACAACCCATTGAGTACAACAAATTTTTCAGTTTTACAACCCCCCACCCTTCAACCACCCCAAATTCACCCTCACCCAAAAAAACCCAGAAAATGATCAGAAATCCCTAAAACGCCTAAAAACAAAGTTTGAGCTGTTTTTATATTTTTTGTTTTTTTATTTTTTCCGCGCCGCCACTGACCCGATTTTTCCAAAACATACGCGTTTTCCATCCCCGCCGCGGGAGTAATACTGTGTCAAAATTTCATTAAAATCAATTGAACAAATTTTCGCGTTATGCGATATCGAACCATCTAAAACAATACTCGTATGTATATATCACAAATTCTAAGTACCGTGGTTTCTATAATAAGCATGCAACGTTCGGATGGACCTAAAAAGTGTATGATGCCACTAGGTTTTTCATTCACATATCAACGGATAGCCCATTACGAATACAACAAAGTTTTCAGTATTACAACCCCCCACCCCCCAACCACCCTAAAATCACCCCCACCCAAGAAAAAATAGAAAATGATCAGGAACCCCTAAAACGCCTAAAAACGAAGTTTGGGGCATATTTGAAATTTTTCGTTTTTTTGCTAATTACTCCACCCCCCGTATAACGATTTTCAAAATTATAGGAACACTACCTACTGCGACCCCACAGCATAACGCTGGCGCTGCCTAAATTTCATCACAATCCATGCAGCGGTTACTAAGATTACGAGGGTAGAAAAACGCGAACAGACCGACAGACAGGCCGACGGAAATGAGTGACGTGGATTTTCGTTATGTAGACATCATGAAACGCCCAAAAAGAGTAGGGCGTAGGGATGTGGCGACCCCATCGCCCAGAGGTGATGACACACCTTGCACCGACGACGGTGCATCATGTACTATTATCTCTGCAATCAGCCACAGGGGGGAGAAGTGCAGTCACTTAGCTTCGCCCGCGGTGCAATCACCCCCACATCGGAATATTTCCGGGAAACTAGAAATAGGTTCCCGGAAATAGGCGGCGCCAAATGGCCTCACGGTTCATGTTCCGTCGCTGGGCTGATGTTCTCGGTTTCTCATAAGTGACAAATTAGATTAATTAAAAGTAAAAAAATGCTCAATGGCTCTTCCAGGATCAAAAGATGCCCAAGGTAAAATACCTGGCCGTTCGGATCTCCGGGTGCCAAGTGGTCCGGGGGGAACATTAAGCGAAGTTTGTTTAAAGAATTGTGCTGCCACTCCTCGTCAGGCTAACAAAAGAAGCCGTCATTCGCAGCAACTTCGCACTGACGACAGGCCCGAAGGCCAGAGAAACTTTTTCAGAGCCGACTTTACAAATATACGAGGTCTTACCTCCAACATAAACTCTGTCCAGCAGCACCTTCAGGCAGAGAAGCCACACATTCTGGCACTTACGGAAACTCAAGTCGGCTCTTCAACAATGGATAACTGCTTTAGATATCCCGGATATGACTTATACACCCGATTTAGACGTAGGTTTGGCGTATGCGTGTACGTTAAATCTGGGCTTTTTTGTCATCGAGAAGAACAGCTCGAACTGGAAGGATTTGACATCATATGGCTCAAAATATCCTTCCAAAATAATTCCAAATTTATATGCTGCATTTATAGGCCACCAAGCAGTAACAACTGCAAAGAGCTCTTCGAGAAGCTTTCAGCCACTGTGGACGCGTTGCAATCCGATCAACCTCATTCAGAGATAGTCTTTCTGGGTGACTTCAACGTTCACAACTCATACTGGCTGAAACACTCAAACAAAACGGACGATGAGGGACGTGAAGCTGAAGCCTTCGCTATCAGCTGCGGCTTGGAGCAGATAGTCAAAGAACCAACAAGGATTCCCAGCCGCCACGGAGATTTTGCTAGTCTGTTGGATCTATATCTCACAACTACTCCAACGGTCTACACAGTGAAGGTAACCGCCCCACTGGGATCGTCTGACCACAACACCATCTCGACGCTATGCAGAATGCATTCTCCAGATATCTACCATGCAAAGCCTCGTCGGATCTGGCATTACGGATCAGCAACGTGGGACGACCTAAGGGAATACTACCAGTCCTTTTCCTGGAACGACGTCTGCTTCAAGTCACGAGACCCATCAGCTTGAGCCCAAGAAATAACAGAGGTATTAATATCCAGCATGGAAGCCTATATTCCTCATGTCGTCAAGCATCCCTCCAAAAACAAGCCATGGTTCAATCAGCGTTGCAGAGATGCAGTTACCTCTAAAAACCAACATTACAGAGAATGGAGGAAAAATCCAAATGCTGAGCAAGGAGGAACACAACCAAAAAATTAAGAACAAGCTCCTCTCATGTCCTAGTTCGTCCAGAACATTCTGGTCTGTAGCTAAGGCTGTTAGTCAGAACTTT
The DNA here is from genome assembly GCA_951848785.1 of Callosobruchus maculatus. Taxonomy (NCBI): domain Eukaryota; kingdom Metazoa; phylum Arthropoda; class Insecta; order Coleoptera; family Chrysomelidae; genus Callosobruchus; species Callosobruchus maculatus. Next base: position 1,586,292 of record CATOUR010000127.1, read on the forward strand.
TCCTATTCGTCAATACCACCCTTGACCACAGAGGACAAATCCATCGCTTCTGCTCCTAAAGAAAAAGCAGACATCTCGGGGAAGCTCTTCGCAGCCAATTCTACTGTAGACTTTCAAGGAAGTACTCCGACTACCACCATAAGCGTGAACTCGAGAATGGCAGAGGTCAAATTTCAACATCGAGATGTAAAAAGCATCCTCCAAAAACTGAACACGAATAAAGCTACTGGTCCTGACCAAATTCCAGCCATTGTCCTTAAACGCTGTGCCGCTGAGCTTGCACCTATCCTTTGCAAGCTCTTCAAACTTTCGTATCAACGAAGCGTGTTTCCCGCTTCGTGGAAGATTGGCTGCGTACAACCCATCCCTAAGAAAGGCAAAAAACTGATCCCACCAATTATAGACCTGTGGCTCTTCTCAGCATCATATCTAAGGTTATGGAGACTGTCATTAACACACAGCTCCTGAAATACCTGGACAACAATAACATCATAAATGATCGCCAGTATGGCTTCCGTAAGTACAGGTCTACAGGTGACCTCCTTGCCTACGTCACTCGCTTGTGGAACAGAGCAGTAGACAATCATGGCGAATCCCGTGTTGTTGCACTTGATATATCGAAAGCTTTCGACAAAGTATGGCATGACGGACTTCTGGCCAAGCTTGCTGCTTATCGACTACCACCTGGCCTGCGCCAGTGGCTGAATAGCTTTTTGAACGACCAATCTCTGTTTGTTGTAGTCGAGGGCTGTTCATCAGACGTATTTTCAATAAACGCCGGTGTTCCTCAGGGATCTGTCCTATCCCCTACACTGTTTCTGCTGTACATCAACGAGCTGCTGGAAATAACATCCAATCCAATCTACAGCTTCGCAGATGACAGTACATTAGTGTCGTGCATGGAACCAGGCAAGCCACTGTCATCCCAGGAGACGGTACGTCAGCTGATATCAAAACAATTGTCGGGTGGGGATTAGCAAATAAAGTACAGTTCAACGTACAAAAAACTCAGGCAACAACACTTACAAAGAAGTCTCACGATGGCTTACCAACCGTGCAAATGGAGGGTCACCCCATAGTCGAATGACTTTCCGTCAAGCTTTTGGGAATCAACATCAACAATAACATGTCCTGGCACGACCACGTCGTCAGTATTGCTAAAACGGCATCCCAGAAGCTTGAAGTTTTGTTCCGCTGTAGGAAGTTGTATACACCAGAGCAACTGCTGCTGCTGTACAAGGCACAGATCCGACCATCGCTGGAGTATTGCTCCCATGTGTGGGGATGCGCTCCGAAGCACTCTCTAAAGCTTCTGGACACTATCCAGAAAAGAGCGATTAGACTAATTGATACGCCAAACCTCACAAAGGACCTCCACAGCCTGGAACATCGAAGGAGGGTGGCTATCCCTTTTTTACAGATTCTATCACGGAAGATGTTCGAGTGAGCTCTGGCACTGGCCGTTCGAACCAGGAAAACTAGAGAAGCTCTGCGAGCTCATCCTTACCAGGTCGAGGTCCTTACTCCCCGAACTAGTCTTCCTCCAGCATTCCTTCTTTTGGAGAACTTCGACGCTGTGGAATCAGCTGCCGGGGAATTTGTTTCCCGACGGCTACAACCTGCAGCGTTTCAAATCTAACGTGAACCGATACTTATCCTCTCGCAGCGCTTCTACAGCGCCATAGGCTTTCAGCCTTTGCGGGAGGCCGACCATAAAAAAAATATCTCAAAATCGAAAATTTTCGCGATCATAATACTCCCCTCACCTATCAAACAAAGTTTGAGCTGTTTTTATATTTTTGGTTTTTTGTGTGTATGCAACAAATTTTTCAGTTTTACAAGGTTAAGAGATATTGTATTGAGTTGTGAAGTAAAACAGTGAAAGTTACGTCCAGATTGATTGTGGGAGTGTCCATCGAATCAAACCAGGAAAAGGAAAGATGAAGTGAGTACAGCGTCAGTTAACGTCAGTTTTAAGAGTTGTGGTGTCCGAAATGAGTGCATTGATGGCTATGATGTGGCTATGATACAAGAAATGAAGGCAGATATGAGAAACAGTGTAGAACCACCACCACCAAGACGAGCAGGCAGCTGCTGCTGCCGCAAGCGACCGTCGTGGAAATTGAAGAAAAGCTAAAGCACCACCAACATGAGGCAGTCGCAGGTTTGAAGAGTGACTTGAAACGTGGACAGGAACTGATGATGACTAGACTAGAGGAGCAGAAGCAAGCCGTAAGTCAGGCATTAAAAAGTCAAGATCAGCGTATCAGTGCAATAGAGACACACGTTGAGGAACAGCTAGCGACGCCGATGTCACACAAGCACGTTGAGGAACAGCTACAACAAGTGAAAGATCAGGTCAAAGAAATGGTTAGAGAGGAGCTGCGAGAGTTTAGTGCAGGTGAGCGTACTTCAACAGCTGCAGCAAGAACGTCATGGGACATGTATCACATGCAATTTGAGAATATCGCACGTATGAATAACTGGTCGAATGAGGAAAAGGCTTGTGTGCTGACATCAATGCTCAGAGATTCTGCGACAGCTATTTTGGAAAATCTCTGCTCGTCAGATTTACGTAACTATGATAAGATAACATCTACACTAAAGCTACGTTTTGGAGATGCACACTTAACAGAGCTGTTGCATGGCCAGTTGCATAACCGAACACAATAAGCTAAGGAAGATTTAACCACATTTGCATACAAAGTCCAAAGCTTAGATAAACGAGCAATCGTCAGAAATCCCATCAAGACACAGGAATAAGTCGCTGCTCGTCAGCTTGTCGAAGGCATTGCGGACCTGCGTACGTTCAGCGAATCGTAAGACTATTCAGTCCTAGAACCTTACAGGATGCTTTGGTCAAGGCTCTAGAAATTGAAGCTGCCACGAAAGCCACGTGAATGACACGGAGGATGCCCTCTGTAGAACAAGATGATGAAGCAGAAGTCAAGGCCACGACGTTCGTTCCAAGAAGAAGAGGTGGTACCTTCCAAAGAAACTCAGTTCGCAGAAATCTAGAAGGAGCTGAGAAGTTTGCATGTTGAAGATGTGGGCAGAAGGGGCACCTTATTAAGAGTAGGCTGCGGCATACAGGTCGATAAGATGCAGGTGGATGTAGAAAAAGTAGATGAATATGCAAGCAAAATGAAATCTATGCAAGGCACGATAAACTCAATGAAGGAGCAGTTTGACAGAGACACGAAGAATTTGCTGAAGAAGAACGAGGAAACTATCGCTAAGCTTAAAGGACAACACAGAGTAGCTATGAGGGAACTTACAGCAGACCAAGATAGGTTGAAGCAGTTGCTTGACTCTCATAAACGGGAATGTATGTGTATGTGAGCAAATAGTCCTTTTGAACAAATAATCGTCACTGTAGCGAAAACCAAGCGAGCGCGTAACTTCCAGAAATCCCTTTTATTCCGTTCACCTCAAATCTCCATACCATAATAATGATAAAAACGATAACAGCACACCGATTTTACCCGCCAGGCGGCTGTAGAGCTCGGCCGTACTCGCGCCACTCGTCCCCCGTCTCTCCAGTGGCGCATCCTTTTCGAGTTGTGTGGGGGTGCTCACACGGCCAGACTGACTTGAATTCGCTCTCGAATTCACCAATGTAGAGGCACGATGACTCGAAGATGCTAATCTGAAACACTAAAGTTGACTTGAGGCATCGCGAGCATATAGCGTTCGTCAAAAAGAAAGAAAATATCGAACTCATCCGAGAGCATATCAACGGAACAACTCCGATCCCCAGACCACATGCGAGACCACCAAGGTACTCCATGCCAAAGGCCATAGAGGATGAGTTGAAGGAAAAGGTTAGGTTTGAAGGAAAAGGTTCATTGGTGCGATGATACTGCATGATGACTCCCAAGACCAAACATGATAATCTATAAAACAACTCTGTCACTCCCTAGACCACATGCGAGACCTCCAAGGTACTCCATGCCAAAGGCCATACAAGGCGAGCCAAGACAGGTGTCACAACATGTTATACAGGCCATACATGGTGAGTCCACAAAAGCAGCACTTAATTTTTTTTTTAATCTTTTTTTTTTTTCTCTTTTTTTTTTCTTTTCCTTCTTGTTTTTTCTTTTTCTTTTTTCCTTTCTTTTTTTTCTTTTTCTTCTTTTTTTTTCTTTCCTTTTTTTTTCTCTTTTTTTTTTTTCTTTCTTTTTTTTCTTTTTCTTTTTTTTTCTTTTTTTTTTGTTTTTCTTTTTTTTTCTTCTTTTTTTTTCTTTTTCTTTTTTTTTTGCTTTTTTTTTTGTCCATCTCTTATTATTACTATAAGGTCATCAAACCAATGCTCACACGGCTATCTGATTCTACCACTTACAAGCCTTTGAAGCCCAAAACAACAATAAACAACCAATATCCACGCATGACGACTTAATATAAACTGAACTGCGTTCGACCATTCTGACTTAGAATCAATTTCAGCCCTTGCAGATCGAACACAGTGGAGATGTAGCACTCTACTTGACCACTGCACCTGTAGTCAGTACCTAGTTTAACCCCTTCATAGGCAAAAATATCTATTCCCAAAATAGCATCTTGGTACATGGCCGAATTGTCTACCACATCGAAACAAACTTTAAACGCAGTTCTAAAATTTTCAATGAACAACGTAGTTTGGCAACGGGTCGGTACGGAAATACTACCAATACCCCTTAGAAACATGAAACTCGGTTTTAAATGACAGTCCAAATTTTTTTTTTTTAGTCTTTTCTGAAATTATGCTACATTCAGCGTCAGTATCAATGAGGCAGTTAACAAATATATTCTGAATTTTGAACTGCGTACAAAAACTTGAATCCAAACTAACACAAAAGTAGTTAATGTTAGCAAAAACGTGCCGCTTTTTCTTTTTTTTTTTTGTTTGTTTTTCTTGAAACACCTCTCAGTACGATGCCCCTCTTTACCACAAAAACCACACAAGATTTCGCAAGTTGATGGATGCGCAGTACTATTGTTCAAAGGAATAGCCCCAAACAACCTGTAATCTCTACCAAAATAGCAATTATAACAAACCTTCGCCTTTGGCCGATTTTTATCATCATTGTCAAATGGATATGCTCGTTTTAAATTGCTACTACCACTACTACCAGGTTGCGAAATAATCTTTAACTCTTTGAACCTATAATTATTCAGTAGAATGAGCAAGTCTGCGACACATTTTACATTGCTGTTAAAGGCGGCAGTTCTGACTTGAACGTCCACAACATCACCTATCACGATTTCTATCATTTGCTCATCAGTCAATACAAAATCTAATGCCTTAATCAACGTTATTTTTTGCATACTCACAATAGGAAACGGCGTCACAGCCAATGCAAAAACTGGCCTTTCTAAACCTCTCGCTGAGGCTCCTGATAGACTGGTCACGCAGCTCCATTGTCACAATCAATGCACCTCACCCCTGCTGACTGTGGTACTTTTAGCGGATCAATCCCACTTCTGATGTGAGCAAATAGTCCTTTTGAACAAATAATCGTCACTGTAGCGAAAACCAAGCGAGCGCGTAACTTCCAGAAATCCCTTTTATTCCGTTCAGCTCAAATCTCCATACCATAATAATGATAAAAACGATAACAGCACACCGATTTTACCCGCCAGGCGGCTGTAGAGCTCGGCCGTACTCGCGCCACTCGTCCCCCGGTCGGTAGACCCGCCTCTCCAGTGGCGCATCCTTTTCGAGTTGTGTGGGGGTGCTCACATGTATTAAGAGCAAGTTTGAAAGGCACAAAAAGAATCTGCTGAAGAAGAACAACCAACACGAGGCAGCCTTGAGAAAGCTGAACGAAAAACACGGCAGAGAAGTTTCTGCTTTGAAAAATGAAATCAAGAGGCAAGGCTTTGGATCAACCGAAGAAAGCGGAGGATAGATGTGACCAAGTTAAGGACGAAAATGCAATGCTCAAACTGAAGATTACCCAGCTGGAGGCTGAGAACGTATCCTTAAGTGGGTGACACACGTACGAACTTTAAGTACGGGGTTTTTAAGTTCGCGAACTTACTCGGCTCGACGTGGTGACACACGTGAAGCTGAAATCACTCATTTTGATAATTTTCCTAAATAAACAAAACTTTTAACAAACGCCGAACACAACAAGCGTTGCGCATCGATGGCCTGCCGAAACAAAGTGGTGGCTCGCGGCTCGCAGTACGAGCCGAGACAAGCTACGAGCAAGATTTCAAACCAGTTGGAACGCCGGCGGTTTGCGCGACGGTCTTAAAGTACGCGTACTTACGGTGATACACAGGCGAAAAAGGTCATCGAGCCATAAGTACGCGTACTTGCACGTACGTGTATCACCCCTTTTAAAGAAATACCTGGACCACGAGATTGTGCAAGCCAAAAAGACCGGGGTCAAGGAAGACGCGTCAAGGTTGAGAGAAAGGTTGATGCAGCATGAAGCAGAAATCAAGAAGATCAGATCAGATATGACAGATGCGTTTGATGGTGTGAGAAAGGTCATGGAAGACTTGTATAAAGTAAGAGTAAGAGAAGTTGACAATAAGATGAACGAGCAACTGGCGAATTTGGGAGATGAGAACGTTCGACTGAAAAAGGAGCTGGAAGACGCTTTGGCTGCAGTACAGGCTGATAGTTCTGGGACGAAACAATTGAAGTATGAGCATAATAAGATGAAGCAGAAGATTGCGCAGATGAAAAGCGAGGCCGATAGCGATAGTCTAAAAAAGAAATCGAACAAAGTCATTGAAAATACAGACAAAGGTGTGCACGAAATATACGAATATGAATATGCAAGATGACGATGTAGATTTGAAGCAAATATTGGCGCAGCTGGAGAGAGAAAACGCGAAGATAGGAACAGAGCTTGACGTTGTGCTCAAGGACGTGCCATGGGGCTCTGATCAAGCCGCGCAACTTAGGAGTGAGAATGGTAAGCAGACCAACAGGATTGCGCAACTGGAAGACAAGCTCAGCAGACTCACGGATGAACTGGAGAGCAACCTGAGTGACGAGAAGGGAGTGTCGAGAGTTGACAGCCGACAAGACGAAAAGGCGCAACTGAAGAGGATGATAGCAGAGCTAGGAAAAGAGAACACTGCTGGAGCTGAAAATGAGAATCACAAGTTGAGCAAAGGATATCGCAGTTACAAGGTGATCTGGTATGGTCTTACAACACAGGACAGAAAGAAGGGTAGATGTCCGAAGCTTCAACATCATTTGGAGGGACCCTACTTGGTGACGAACCGCCTCAATGACTTGGTCTACATGTTATGTACGGGAAGTGGAAAACTTACGGTTGACTATACTGATGTCTGTGGTGATACAAGAATCGAAGTTGTTCGTCGAGGACGCCGAACACTAAGGGGGGAAGAATGTAACATACTGTATATTATGGTATTCGTGTATTGTGTATTAGTTGTCATGCATGATGTAAAGTCAAAGTGTTAGGTTAGATCTTTGACGTGTAAACGTCATCGAATCGTCTAGAATTTTCGGGAATAACAGATGGGCATTCTAGAATGTCATCTGAATGTCTCGAATTCTCTAGATGGTTCGATGAAGTGTATATAAGGCGCCACGGGTATGGGTAGCGTGGCGGGAGCAGTTCAATTGAGTTGAGTTGTAACTGAGACCGAGCCGGTACTAAAAACTCACACTGTATATCGTATAAGGATCATATAGCTTCACATCGCAGGCCTTATACTGTAAAAAAGTTGTATAAATATGGGCCCTTTTTGGTTGTATAGGTATCGTATTATGGTTTAAAAACTCCTTACAGAATAAGTTTGTTTTTGTTTATTTTATAGATCCCTGTACAATGCTTATAAATATGGCTTTGCTTGTTGGCACTCAAGGGATACTTAAAAGACCTTGAAGTGTGGCTTTCGTTGTGTATCTGTTTCCTAGACATCTACGAGACGGCGGGATTCATTTGGCGTTTGGCGACGTTGTCATATATAAGTCAATTTGTTATACCTACGCATCTTGTTGCATCTTGTTTTATGTTATATTTTTGTTTTGTGTCAGTATTTCGTGTTTGACAACTGACAACTAACGTACTCCAAAATTAATGTTATGTTGACATGTCATGTTGACATTCCATTACTTGAGTATTACTCAAGGAAGCCTAAAAGGGGTGATACACGTACGAGCAAGTACGCGTACTTATGGCTCGATGACCTTTTTCGCCTGTGTGTCACCGTAAGCACGCGTACTTTAAAACCGTCGCGCAAACCGCCGGCGATTCAACTGGTTTGAAATCTTGCTCGTAGCTTGTCTCGGCTCGTACTGCGAGCAGCGAGCCTCCACTTTGTTTCGGCAGGCCATCGATGCGCAACGCTTGTTGTGTTTTGCGTTTGTTAAAAGTTTTGTTTATTTAGGAAAATTATCAAAATGAGTGATTTCAGCTTCACGTGTGTCACCGCATCGAGCCGAGTAAGTTCGCGAACTTAAAAACCGCGTACTTAAGGTTCGAACGTGTCACCCCTTTTACGTAAGGGACCCTCAAGTAGCTGTCGAAACACAAAACCTTACTTAAGGGACCCTTTAGTATCGACTATGAATACGACCCTAAATGTGAAAATGAAAACCTACATTTGGGTTTAGCTGTTTAACAATTTGCTAGTATTTCCACCTATTTAACGTAAAAAAAGTATACAGTTTGTAAGTGTCTCCAGTGTCTCCGCATAACACCGCTTTATCAGGTCCAAACTAATACCGCATGTATAGTAATGAATCATCACTTGCATCACAGTTATCTTTCTAGGAAAGCGACTTTTTTTTCTTAAAAAACGTGCACTTAATCAATGAAATAAGTAAGGCGGTCAAGATATGATTATAATAATACCATATGATCTCATGCTCATTAAAGATGCATTTATAGTTTTGATATATTTTGAAATTACTGTTGTCTTACGTTCAAATGGATACAAGATATAGTGTTATTCGTGTTCTGAAGTATTTTAAGCCCGCTGTGGATATTATCGCTCTCTGGCTCATCTCAAACACAAATTACCAAATTTTATGAGAAAAACTGCGTGCGTTTATGAATAGAAATCAACATGTATGGACCCATGAACATCCCCATCAAATTATGCCACCAAAGTTTCAGCATGAATTTAGCATTTAATATTTGGCTGAGAATCTACAATGGTAACCTCTTTGGCCTTTATATACTTCCACAACCATTAAATTCTAGAGATTTATATTAAAGCTTATTTCATTTGAAGATGTATGCCTTGTTATTCTTAACAATTACTAACAGTACCTGCCTCTATAACAGGTATGTCAAGTTCAAATGATATGTGGCTATCATTCAAAAATGTCCTTTTACATGCTGCCCAGATAAGCCCACCAAAGAGCAGCACTCAACCAAAACAACAATGGATTGGTAGCCACACACTGTCCATTATTGAGGCACGTAGAAGACTTAAGATTTCAGGTCTGGATTCATATACAGAGCAGAACGCATATAGACAGCTCTCACGCGAGATTCAAATATTATGCCGAAAAGATAACAACTCTTATCTACAGCAATTGTGCAGGGAAATAGAGATGCATGCCAATACTAACCATCCGAAAGAGATGTTTTTTAAGGTCGAATGCCTCAGTCGGGATTTTAAACCCAAATCTTAGGCTGTTAAAAATCCTGAGGGACAGCTAATTACCAACTTGCATGAGTTTATTGAGGTATGGCGAAATTATTGGGAAAATCTGTACCATGAGGATGACCTTCAGGCCTTGGATTTTGAACATGAACCGGATACTCTTTTGTCTGAAGTGGAACATGCCCTCAACAAGTTAAAACTAATAAAGCTACAGGCAATGATGTTATTGCTGCCGAACCGTTAAAATGCTTGGGTGATGACGGGATCTCTCTTTTACATATTTGTGACTGTCTGGTCCTCCGGTGTTTGGCCAAATGAATGGTGCACATCAATTTTTGTTCCACTTCATAAAAAGGGATCTCCTATAAATCCAGACAATTATCGCCTACTTTTGTTAATCTCTCGTGCAAGTAAGGTTCTACTATATATTTTACAATCTCGTTTGGAGGGTTTTATTGGCTGGCAAATTTCTCAGGCACAGGCAGGTTTCGTGAAAGGACCCGGTACGCGTGAACAGATCTTAAAATTAAGACAAATTATTGAAAAGGCCAGAGAGCATTATTTTCCAGTTTTTATCTGCTTTGCGGACTATTCTAACGCGTTTAATAACGTAAAGTGGCCTAAACTGTGAGAAATCCTCATCTCTATGGGAGTTCCTTATCACCTAGTGTTTCTCATACAGCAACTCTATGAGTCTAATTCGGCTCCTGTAAGAATTGATGGTAACCTGTGTGGTCAAACTGCAACCAGAAAAGGAGTCGTCAGGGATGTGTATTATCTCCGATGTTATTTAACATTTATTCTGAATTTGTGATAGGTATTGGACAACTGGAATGGCGGTATAACTATTGGCGGAAGCAAAATATCCAACTTAAGATTTGCTGACGATACAACCCTTACTGCTGCTTCTCAGGAAGAACTAGTAGCCCTATTAAACATCTTAGAACAACACAGTGCAGCGTATGGTCTTGGTATTAATTACAACAAGACCAAGGTTATGATCGTAGATAGAGAGCACGATAATCATCGAGCAATAAACTCAGTAGGAGTAGGCCGTTGTGAAGTAGTTCAAAATTTTGCGTACCTCGGTTCTTTGAGCGACAATTCGGGTAGCTGTGAAAATGAGATTCGACGGCGCATTCAACAGGCACGTGTGGCCATGACAAAGCTTACTAAAATATGGCGTCACCATAACACCACTAAAGTTACTAAAATGTCGCTGTTCTCCATATTTTTGTATGCCTCGGAAACTTGGACTGTTAAAAAGGCAGATCGAGCTAGCACAGATGCTTTTAAAATGTGGACGTGGAGGAGAATGCTGAGAGTTCCTTATACCGCCCATCGAACTAAAGTTTCCATATTGGATGAGCTCGGTAATCCAAAGAGACTATCCTCCATTGTTACGACGAGAATGCTTACATTCTTCGGACATATACACAGAAGCGATAATATGGAGAAAATTGTAGTTCAGCGAGGGGCAAACCGCGGTCTGAAATCAGTATAGAAGTCCATTGTAATCAGTTGAAATCACATTTAAATCTTTTAATCACATCTGAAATCATTTGTAATCTTATTGAAATCATCTGAAATCGGTCTGTATTCCCTTGAAACATTTGTAATCTTGTTGCCGTCCATGTGGAATTTAAAAAACGCTGTACTTAAACTGTAGTTCAACGGCAGCCTACTAAAATGCCGTTAACAGATGTGACGTCATTGAAGTGACGTAGTTGACGGCTTTGTAATCGTTGTACCTAAACTGCCGTCAAACGAAAGCCCACTGAAAAGACGTTCGAACAGCTTCATCATTTAGTCTCTGTGCTATTCGGTAGATCATACTTAGATTTAATCTGATTTGACTGAAGACCATGAATAAAATGCACTTTGATTGCGATTTAAATTTCATTTATTGTTCTTTCGGGAGCTGAAATAATAGCCGCAATACGTGAGAAAACTGTGCCAAACTATAGTGAAGTATGGAACTAGAAAGGAACTATATGTTTTTGATTGCGCTAACAAGAATCAAAACGATTTTATTAAAAAAAAATAATAATCGTCTACACATACTGCATTATATCCAACAGTTTTTTTTTTATTTTTACAAGTTGTTTTTCAACTTCTCATACCAAGTTTTGCGATTGAGTTCCATAGACCCCATATGAGTATATTATCCCAAATATTTTTTCTTAATGATTTGGTTTCTCTGTACCACTTTTTTCCTTCTCCTGAAAATTTGTAATAATGGACAAAACGAAATTTGAAAGTCTGCTTCTCTAATTGTCGATGAAATTTTAAATTTGGTGTTCGGTTCCAGACTTTTATGCCCAGAGAAATACGTCATGCAACATGGGGATATGGGATTGTTTCTTAGATGTTACAGTACTTCTTTCCTTTTTCTATGATAATCTTTTTGTCTTGTCCTTTTGGTTGACCTCGTTTTTTTTATTGGAACAGACATCTTCATTATCGGCAATGTGATGTCAACTCCAACTTTTCAATAAGATGATTGCTGAACTGTTGTCGTCATTTGGAACTAGTTGATTCATATTTAAGCTTCATCAACTTTAGTTGAATCCGGTATTATATCATCCTCTACAATGTCACATGGTCTTAGAGATGAGGGATTCCTGTTGTCTTATACTAGAATCGCTGTCACCACGCACAGATGATTCTCCAGATAACTGACACTAGGATGATAGATTTGCATTATTTAATACGAAGGCTTTATTCGTATTGCTTTGGCCTGGAGGAAGCACCTGGTCATTTTTCAACAGAAACTTGTCCAAGGCTTGGGACGGACTGTCAAGAGATGTATTTATTGGACCTGCGGGTATTGGCCCATTCAAATCACGCGTTAACAAACTTCCCCTAACAAAACCTTTTCACAGCAGCTGCGGTACTCTGGTATTTAGGCTCTGCCTACGCGGTCTGCTCAGTTATAAAAAACACTTCATCATTGCTTACAATGAAAAACTGAGTCTGATTCTCGCCACTATTGTTTCAGTATTCAGTATCATTGGCCCGTAGCGTTTTAAGATTTTTCAATGCATTAGGTCCTTGCTCAAACAACACGTACTAATCGGAAAACTTACTCCAGTCAATGTCAATAATATCCGGATTCCCATAATTTAGCAAAAATTGTCACAACTATAATGCAACGAAGTCAAAAACAATATAACCGATAATGAAATATAGCGATTTTTACAAGAAATCGAATAGGCTATTAGCAGCATTTCAGTGGGCTACCGTTTGACGGCAGTTTAATCAAGGCAAATAAAAAGCCGTCAAATGCGTCACTTCAATGACGTCATATCTGTTAACGGCACTTTAGTAGGCTGCCGTTGAACGGCAGTTTAAGTACAGCGTTTAAAAAATTAATAGACTTACCTTTAGGAAGATTAATTGTAATTTTCCGAGTTTGTCCGTAGATATAATTATTACATTGTAGTTTCCGTGAAATCTACTAGTCAGCAGGAATATTTGTAAACATAACAGAAAAAACGCATGAATAACTGGACCTTCGCCTCCAAGCCTCATTCCGTTTTTCGTGCTCGTCGGTAAAGTACACCAATCCACAATGCCGAAACGATCAAGTGGATCCTCTTACAGGAAAAGTGGTGAAATTGAAATTTACGTGTTTTGCATCGGAATAGGGAATCTGTCTGTTGCCTTTTTGGCTAAGTTATTGAAGCTGTGACTCATAGCCTTGGCATTAACCTATAAACTCGTTGTCAAACATGATGTGCATGTGTTGCTCGCGCATATAGGCCTTATATGAAACTCCACATATTTCAGTTCCTTTTACAGTTAGAGGCGTAGTAGTTTTTTATTCAAAATGTGATTAATCATGTTCGAGGCAAACGGCTACGTTGCCCGTTGCCAAATTTATATTAATCAAGTAAATCCCTGTCGTCCACTGAAAGTGGAAACGGGCGGCTACGTGTTGGGTTCACCGACTGCGGACGGGGGACCCGCGCAAGATTCTAGTAGAGCTTCGTCAAGTAGTCTACTGCGAGCATATTAATTTGAGCAGGAGGCTACATAATATGTAAAGTCATTGTCTTGCAGAGGGATTTTTCTTTGTCGTCGCTCCTGAAGCATGGCACGTATATGTATGTTTCTTTAAGAACAAGGGTCTGAAAAGATGCACTAAATTGACTGATTGAACATAGTATGTATGTTTTGAGCTTCATAAAGAATTCTAGCCACGTCACAAGTGATTCAGTTTAATCGCATATCATATATAATATATAATAAACATCATTTAATAATGTTGTAAAATCCTTTCTCAACTTGACAATTTATTGAGACCGTATCATCAAAATTTATTTTCTATGGCCCATTTAATCTAAGTGGCGATGGACCATTTATTCAAATTAAATGGAGAAGGGGAATTAAAAATGAAAAAAGATTATAGACAAGCAAAACAACTTCTAGGGCTCTAAGGTATTACTATACTTTTTTCTACTTCTCATGTCTATTTTAATACATGTTTCTGTTACGTCAAAAGTCATGTTGTTTATTTATTCATTTATTCAAAAGAATTATCAACTTCAACATTTCTTGCAGAATTTATTTTGTGTTATAAAATATAAGATATACATTTTGTTTTATCTGGATTTATATATGTATCTATTTTTATTTGTATAGCGCATGAATGAATTAAATGTCAAAACACTTTGTTTGTTTTATTAGTTTCTGAAATTAAAAAGCGACGTTATTCAGTACATACTTACCAAAGTAAGAATAATAATATCCTAGATGCCATTGTATTAATATCATGGTCATGTTTTTATTTCAAAAGATCTACTTCGGACTTTCATTTGAGCTCACGAAGTTTCGATTGATTTACTATCTTCAACTAGGCGAAGACTCTAAAAATGTCATTTTGATTTGTTTTGAATGATTTAATAAATTTTATTTAATCCGTATTCTTCCTACATTTCATGTGATCTGAATAATCTGGGTTGTAATCCCTGTACTCACATATGTACATAATCCTTGTAATCTCATTGCAATCTTTACAGTCATCTTTTTGATATCTGTGTAATCCCCCTCCATCCTGAAATCAGTGTACACATTTTTGACCCGCGGTTTGCCCCTCGTCGTTCAGGATCATGCTCCGAGTGGGCGGCGCCGTGGCCGTTCCCCGACACGCTGGGTGGATACGACGAAACAGTTGCTGGATATGAGTATCAAGAGCGCCACTGAACTGACAGTAAACCGCGAACGATGGCGAGCTACAGTTCTCTAAAACTATTGATAATATGCGTGTCCGCAATACTCTATAGCTCCGACTTCATGCATTTTACGAGTTCACAACATGTCTGTTTAGACATTGTGACTATGATGATGAACAGTAGATACCTGAGAAAATCGGCAAATATCTCGAAAATTGTCCATCGTAAAAAAAGACGCAATAATACTTTTTTGTTTTAAAAGGTATGGATCATCGAACAATATCATTGTTATTTGCAACAAAGTCAGTCGTTTAGGTAATATTTAAAATAACATAGCTTTTCGTTAAAACTTGAAGATCCTGTACCTATTTCGAAAGCGAAGGTTTCCCGCGAGGTTTTCCGGATATAAGTTTGTACAGGGTCTAACTAAATAAGTGGTGATTCCTCATCGAAAAAAAGATAAGATCTTTCTTATAAAGAAACTTCATTGGAGCATCCCTTGTTAAATACAGCCCCTTACAGGGGGTAGATAAAATTTGTTTAACAATTTTTCCACAAGCACTAGTAAAGCAGATATCAATATTGAAATTAACCTGACATTTTCTATCAAAAAGACACTTAGCCAGTAATTTATTTGGTTTACCCTTTGGTTGTAAGGGGTGGAAAAGGCAACCCCTAAAATTTATTTCCGATAGCCTGTTTGGTTCTGAACGAAAAATTTATTTTGAATTCTTTGACCAAAATAAACAGGTTCGCAGCAAAAAATTATTTGACTATTATTTTTACGATATTTTTACGTAACTTTTTTACTAGCTATAGCTATGTCAAATCCTAATTATGATCACATATCTTAGTTCGTGATATAATCTTACATTGAAATTTACTTTTTTTCATTTTATGACCATTTTTGACGGCGCAAAAGAGTTTCGAAATCAACACAGCACAGCATCAGACTTGACAAGAGCTGTCGCCAAAGTATGCTTCTATTCAATATATTTTTGGGACTTTTGGGAGAGTAGCTTTAAAAATATGCGACTACCGAATCGCGCTTCAAAAGAATTGTTTTTATTTGATATGGCAAAGTGCATCGCTTAATAATGTCTAAGAGGCTTTTCAAAGTCGTATTCATTATCATTTTTTAGCATCTGTGAAGGTATCATGGTATGAGGTAACTTTCTAAAAATAAACGCTCATTTAGTAATAAAAACGGTTGAAAGTTATGCGTGTTATTTGCACACACCCGCCTTTACAGCAAATGTGACTAATTCCTTATCAATATTTAGGTAAGAGTATATTCGACATCTATGGAAAAATCAATATAAATGTTGGTCGAGGTGAATGGCACTTGCAGTACATAAATAGATCAATAAATACATACACATACTACGAAATGTGCTTAAGAATATGAGTGCACCTCAGGGCCAGCTGGATATATATCTAAGAATTATTATTCCAAAAATACAGAAATTACAAACCTTACGGCTAATACCTTTGTCAATTTTTTCAGGGTAAAATACAACACCTGCAAAAGCCGGTTTTTTTTAACAAAAACATTGTCAAAAAAACATTAGTTATAGAAAATAAATATATTTAATCCATACGTAATACAAACTGGAATAAGCAACGAATTCGAATAGGTTTGGGAATAAGTTTGTACAAATTTTGTTAACATATTTATAGTTTATAGTGAACAAAACAAAAATGAATACTTACATTACTGGAAAAACACTCTTGAAGTGTCCTGGTCACGATCATATTGTTAATAAAAACAAACCACTGGAAACGAATCAGAAAAAAAACTTCCGGGGTAGGGAGACACTCAAAACTACAAATTATGGAAGATATAAGGCTTTTTTGGGGAACATTTTGAAATAAAAAGTTTTTTAGGTTAGGATAACTAAGCGGAAAGTAACCTACCTCACAACATTCACCAGTATACTGCTTGGTGATCAATATCTTCTTCCATATCTGGTTTCCATGTTATGATTCCTCCAGTTGGCCAAATTAAGATGGTAGGCAACCAGTTACGCAAGAGGTGCCAATAAAAAAACCTTTCTTAGTTCTTAAGTTCTTAGTTTCCGCTTTTGAGTGGGAGTGGGAGCATCTCCAGATTCAGAAAGTCTTTCAGAATAACAATTTCGTTATGCCCAGTTAAAAAAATTGTGACAAGTAGATTGACTCACTACTTCGCATGCGAAAATTTTTGAACACATTCATAGGTAGGTTCACCTAGGTATAGACAATTTTTACCGCAAAGTAACACCCCCTGTAGGGTTGCCCACTGGGTTGCAGATTGCAGACGATACTCAATACTGTCAAAAACAGTAGGGAGATATTTGAAGACCCGCTGCAGCAAGGCACTAATCACAGCATAATAAACAACCAGCATCTCTGAGGAGTGAGGATTTCCTTAATTTCCTATATAAAAATGGTTCCCACAAAATTTTACCTTGGGAGAGTTTATGGAATGGATGACTTTACGGCTGTTATTTATTTATCTATCGTATGGCTCACAAATCACATTCAAGGTATAAATAAGAAACAAAAAAAAAATAGATACCTATAAATATAAATAGAGTACATGTAGCGTAGATTGCTAGGTACGTAGTCATTATTTTCACAAACAAACATCCAAATTTTTAATATATTTGATTGATCCGTTGGTCAGGTTCAAGAAGTCTTCTGCTTGGCCAGCATACAGTCTTAAAGGACATTCTTCTGTAGTACCAGGTTGCAGCCCAGTAGAGGCATGGGTAGAGGACTACCAAACCATGGCCCAACCAGTGATGCCAACTCATTGGACATTAAAATAGCTGAAGTACTGTAGAAAAATAGCTAGAAAATAGCTAGATTTTTTTTAATATCTTATTTATTCCTTTTATATTCATTTTTCACCTTGGAATACTATATGTTTCAAACCTACCGTTTAGAATTAATTCACTATCCAAGATTTTATTTTTCAAAATCGAAAAATCGAAAATGTTTTTAAATTTCACTGGTTGCACTTGGGCTGCACTGGATTTCTGTTTTGCATTTCACTGGCAATTCCAGTGCAAGATTTTTTGAGTGCACTTTTTCAGTGGCATTTCTGCACTCGGAGCGATCGAACTGAGTGCAAAAATTTCGCAGCGCAGCAAAAAAGTGAACAAAACCAGCTCATCATCTTCTGACGACGAACAAATAATGCAATTACATGGAAACTATTGAACAGTTTTCAGACAAACGAGTAGGTAGTATAAATATGCAGATATGGTTGTCAAAACAAGTTATTGTTTCTTGATGTGTATTCCACTGGAAGAACCCAGTGCAAAAGTGTTACCTAGGTGAACTTTTTCAGTATTCTGCACTCGCACGGAGTGCACTAAAATGTGTCCAGTGAAAAACGCTATAAGCATACAACCGTTGAAGGTCGGTGCGGGAAACGAACCTGACAAATGACAAATCGACAACACGCGACTTGACAGTTGTACCACAAAACACTCAAACGAGACTCATAGAGCACGCACAACTGTGACGCACAAGCACGAAACGATTGCATTCATAGCTTCGCAGAACAGTTAAAGCATAGATGGTATAGAGGAAGCGCGCAGCAATAATAGAATTGAAATAAAGCAGAAAAGGGAAATAGCTAGATAAAATAGCTAGATAGCTAGATGATATTTTACTAGCTAAACCTTGTTGCGAAATAGCTAGATCTAGCTATAAAATAGCTAAATTGGCATCACTGG
The DNA here is from genome assembly GCA_951848785.1 of Callosobruchus maculatus. Classification (NCBI taxonomy): domain Eukaryota; kingdom Metazoa; phylum Arthropoda; class Insecta; order Coleoptera; family Chrysomelidae; genus Callosobruchus; species Callosobruchus maculatus. The sequence continues at coordinate 1,604,788 of CATOUR010000127.1, forward strand.
GCCCAACATAACCTTATTCCAGATTAAAAAGGTGATTTGTAATGGGTTTCTACTTATTGACCTGCACAAATGAAACTATAAAGATAAAAAGATGCCTGCAAAGTGTGTAGTACCAGGTTGCACTAGCAACTGTGCGTCCAATAAGGGACATAAACAGAAGTGGGTGAAAGGTATTCCTCGGATGGGCTGGTTATATTTATAAGGATACAGACAATAATTTACAAACATTTCAAAGGATAAGACCTATTTTAAAGCACAATGTGGTACCTATAATGTTTTCTGGACCTCCCAAATATCACAGAAAAATACAGTTGATAGAACTCATCTTCACAGTGACCTAATAGTGAATTTTTCTAGCTCAAGTGACAACTTACAAGGTAAATTGAGTGTTCATTTAAGTGGAAGTGGATGTGGCAGCAGGAAACAGGTTGCGTTTATTTTTATTTTGTAGTGTCTGACTGTGATGAAACAGGCATCAGATGTAAGTGGTATTAGTAGTAGTAGTTCTAAAAAGTATTTTTCTTAATTTATTAACCGAGATGAACTCTTAATACATATAAAATGTAATAATTATTCTGAAACTATAGGCCCACTATTTGACAGCTAAGCCACGTTGCCACATCTAAAGCCTAATTCAGATACACACGACGTCCGACGATACGACGGCACGAAACTGTTCCTATTGGTTGAAATATTTAAAATGATGTCAAATCAAAATATTTCAACCAATAGGAACTGTTTCGTACCGTCGTATCGTAGGATGTCGTGTGCATCTGAATTTAGCTTAAGGCTCCGGCCTAGTATAGAGTCGGCCATGGTGCAACTGATTACACCCCTCAATAGTTATATAGTTCGATACCGATACAAAAGTATCGATACCAGCCAGTGGTGTATATAAGGGGGGGCCCAGGGGATCCGCCCCCCCCCCCCCCCCCCAGCAACCAGCCATGCATCCGGTTTTAACGTCTGGAAGAGGCTAAAGCACAAAACAGGTACGGTTAGGCTAAAGTTAGGATTATAATACGCCAATATTATAACGTATGAAAATTTTTCCGATGCCCCCCCCCGAAATCGATTTCTATATATGTTACACCACAAAACAGGTGTTACACCATGGCCGACTCTACACTAGGCCGGATGTGGCAACGTGGCTTAGCTGTCAAATAGTTGGCCTATAGTTTCAGAATAATTATTACATTTTATGTGTATTAGAGTTCATCTCGGTTAATAAATTAAGAAAAATACTTTTTAGAATCACTACTACTAATACCGCTTACATCTGATGTCTGGTTCATCGTAGTCAAACACTACAAAATAAAAATAAACGCAACCTGTTTCCTGCTGCCACTTCCACTTCCACTTAAATGAGCACTCAATTTACTTTGTAAATTGTCACTTGAGCTAGAAAAATTCACTATTAGGTCACTGTGAAGCCATTCTTGCTGGTCTTGATTCCCTTTCACTATCAAATCTTTTCGTAGGTATGCCCAGATGCATGACCAGATGACTTCTATTAACTGTATTTTTCTGTGATATTTGGGAGGTCCAGAAAACATTGTAGGTACCACATTGTGCTTTAAAATCGGTCTTATCCTTTGAAATGTTTGTAAAGTATTGTCTTTATTCTTATAAATATAACCAGCCCATACGAGGAATACCGTTCACCCATTTCTGTTTATGTCCTTTATTGGAAGCACAATTGCTAATGAACACTCAATTTACTTTGTAAATTGTCATTTGAGCTAGAAAAAATCACTATTAGGTCACTGTGAAGCCATTCGTGCTGGTCTTGATTCCCTTTCACTATCAAATCTTTTGGTAGGTATGCCCAGATGCATGCCCAGATGAGTTCTATTAACTGTATTTTCTGTGATATTTGGGAGGTCCAGAAAACATTGTAGGTACCACATTGTGCTTTAAAATAGGTCTTATCCTTTGAAATGTTTGTAAATTATTGTCTTTATTCTTATAAATATAACCAGCCCTTACGAGAAATACCATTCACCCACTTCTGTTTATGTCCTTTATTGGAAGCACAATTGCTAGTGCAACCTGGTACTACACACTTTGCAGCCATGTTTTATCTTTATCGTTTCGTTTGTACAGGTAAATAATTAGAAACACATTAAAAATCACCTTGCAATGTTCTTTTTACTCTGGAAGGTTGTGTTCGGCCATGGTTTGGTATGTCCTCTTTTGGAAGCACAATTGCTATTGCAACCTGGTACTACACACTGTGCATCTTTTTATCTTTATAGTTTCGTTTGTGCAGGTAACTAATTAGAAACATTAAAAATCACCTTCCAATCTTACTGTTTACTCTGGAAGCATTCTAATGACACAAGCTCGGCTCCCGATTCAGTGTTGCCATATTTAAATGCTCCGGCCTAGTGAGTAAAGTCGGCCATGTTCACATGTTCTAACCAATGAAGTGTCAATACCTATGGAATGGCCCCGTCCCATTTAAACAATGTACTACTTTTGCGGACGACATAAGAAAGAGAGGTCGGTGACTTCGGTGAGAGAGATAGATCTAGATAGGGAAAAAGCATGCATAAGAAGGAGAGGTCAGTGAGAGAGATAGAACTAGTCAGGGAAAAAGCACAGTCACCTACCTCCTAACTAGCTATGTGTAGCATTGGCAAATCCTCTGCCGTTTTCCCTGTCTAGCGCTATCTCATTCTAGCCGCAAACGAGTGCACGCCTGCCCCTTCCATAGGTATTGACACTTCATTGGTTCTAACCTCAGAGCATAGACAAAACTCGTCGTCGTCGACTTTCTCGTATAATATAGACCCTCATCTCTAGTGTTAAAACATTTGAACTGATTTCTGCGCCATCTGATCGGTTGGTGTCGCTACTAAAATTTAGCGGGAATTTTAAATCGGGGATTCGTAATTCAGTTGCCAGGAATAGCCTCGAATTTAGTTCATGATCTCTTATATAAAGCCACATTTAACTTTGAAATACACTATAACAATTAACAGTATATGTCAAAGTTATATGTTGCCTTATAACGTGACATTTTGCGGTAATAAATGAAATGAAAAACAATAAATGCTAAAAGTGTATTTATTAAGAATTGTATACATATAAATAGATATTTTCTATTTCGATATAATTGTATACATATATACAAATTTGAAAAAAGTCTAAAAAGTAAATATCTGCTTAAGCTAGTAGTTGTACATAACTTAAAATGCACTGTACTACAAACAACTTAATTCTATGTTAACAAATTTGGTTATGGCATATGGATCAATGTCAGATAAATATTAAATACCTGAATAATCAATTCTTAATAAAAAGTCTAATGTTCGTAATAGTTTTCATCTTGCGAGGTTGTAAAATTTAATGCTGAGAGTAAGGTAGGTATACAGGTACTCTTTAAAATGTTACCTTTTAGATGGTATATCGGTAACGCAATATTATGCAGTCTGCCAGTCTCCTTCGCATCCAAGGTTGAATACGACGTTGGTAGAAATGTTTTTCGCAAATACATTGTACAACTTCTTCTTGTCCATGTTTTTTACTGCATCCTTTCCCAATCCATTCAAGCCGGACCTTGCGCACCTGTAGTAATGCACATTATCATTTACTCTACAAAGGTTTTTATAATATAAATTTACCTCTTCATCCTTTATAGGTACTGCATCCAGGCAAGCAACAACGAAAAACCATTTTCGGCAAAATAATGCAAGCGCACAATGCAGAAATGAAAAGAAAATAAGAAAATTACCTTTTCTCACGAAAGACGCTTTCAAATTTTTAGAATCCAAATTTCAGTGACAAAACATGACAGATCATTTTCAGTCACGTGACTTTGACAGTTCGGCCAATTTGATTTTGGGTGGAAGTAACAAATTTTTCATGATTTGGTATGAACTTTTTGTAGTTTTTGTTGGAAGAAATGGTGTTATATAAATCCCTAAGCGGTGACCGGTAAAACACGAGGATAAACTACAGAGACAGTAGTGGCTTTGATCCGTATACTCTTAAACCTACGGATTCCAACGTTACGAATTGTTTACAGATAGACTTTGTAAACCTCTTATCACAGTTTTTATATGTGGCAGCAATTGAGAGCATTCAAAAGTTTGAATATACTATAAAATTTCTGGTCCACAGAGACAAGCAGGAAAATACTACACTATTTATGAGAGATGCCTAATTATAATGAACAGCGATGTAGATGTTGTAGGAAGAAGAGTAAGCCAATTTTATCCATATATTTAATCTTTTTTTTTTTTAATACAGTGTACACTTTTATTTTTAGGTGAGAGAATCTCAGAAATTTAATGAAACACTATTAAAAGCATGAACAATCATCATAAATGATGAAAGTGCTGCATGTAGGCATTGCACATGTATGGATGGTCTAGAGGAAGTATGCAGTCATAGTATAGTTGCCATTTATTCTTTGTTAAAGAATTGTTGAAAAATGCAGGGATGTGTTTCATTAAGTACATAAGTTGGACAGGAGGCTAAAATGAAGGCTTCAGTTGCAGTTTCTAAATTAACTGGAGCAAAAGTGATCTCTTTCTGTGATACATTTTTACAATATTGGAGGAACATCAACTGTTTACCCAGCTTGTTAATATATGACTGTTATATATATAGTGCTCTTATACCCTTACAGAGCTCCTATGTTACGTATGAACTACGAATTATAAATAAATGATAAACGTTCAAAGGGTGGCATTTATTAAAAAAGCGAATTTAAATTCTGTAAATGTTTAATGCATTTTTGCAGCAAAACATCAAAAATCATATTTTCAGTGCAAATATTTGCCATAAGACTAGTGGGATTATAAAAATTCATAATCATAAACAAAATAAATTTATTCCACAAAGACAATAGATATACCTATATGTTCAACTCGTACATAAATCGATGATATGAAAGTAACTACAGGTTACTAAACAAAAGCATGAGACATTTTATTACAGACTAGTGAAAGAACATATTGATTTCCTGATTATTTAGGAAAATGTGACTGTTACTTATGAGGTACATATAATTATCACACATAACAGATTTAAATATTTGGCTAACAATTTATTTCTCAGTGTGAGAATATACCTACATAAAAATGCTCAAATGATTACATTGTTATTTGTGCATGATAAAAATTTAGTATTTTTTGTTGCATACTAAATACCAATTGTTATTAGATATATACCTATTAAATACACAGACACAACAAACTATATTATATATAAATAAAATAATCAAATGTAAATTTTTAATTACTTTTATTACGATATATCACAGTCTAAAAATTCCCACAGTACATAGGTGTTGCATGCTCAGAATGAGTTCCAATGTTCCAACTTGTTCTCAGTATATGACTCTTGAGGTTTAAATAATATGTGGAGACCTTGTCTCAGATTTTAGTCAAAGAGTAGACAACATATTTCTGGAGATAGCTGTACCTGATGTTATAAGGCATAAGTCCTCCCCCCCAGCAAGCCAAGCGTCCAGAATTGATCTATGAAAGTATATGGTATAGTATTATCATTCATTTCAAACTACTCCAATGTTCCTTCTAATTTTTAACATTTGACTAAATCACTGGCCAAAAGATCTGTTTGAGTAGAAAGAGTTGCTGTTTATTTGCTTCAATCAGGGCTTTAATACACTATCCTCTTTGTTACTAGTTCCAGGTACCAATGTCATCAGATTTAATTGATATCCCCTTCAGTGCTTCAATGTCCAGCTATAAAAATGATAAATCAGTAAATCCAAATGTTCCCTGTGTTTTCCTTTGGATAAACTTACCTTTTTTACTCGGGCATGTTTAATTGTCTGATGTCTGCTTACTTGAGTTATTGTGCCTCTGCCTCTTCTATTGATTCCTTATCCTAATTATGCGGTGCACCTAGAAATTGTTTCATCAGTTAAACATGCAACATTCTATAATAAGAAACATTATACCTATTACCAGTTATAAAGTGCCTAGAGCAAATTCTGCCATATTTTAGTGAGCTATCACTCAATGGGCCCCTCTTGAGTACTCCATCGACATTTCGCGGCGCTTTCTTGAAATAAGTTTTTTTGCCAGAATTGTTCTGTTGATCTTGTTTCATGGAGCAATTTATCACTGTACATCGAAGGCATTCTTAATATGTAGAGTCGGTGATATGTAGTATGTTATCATTAGTACAAGTCTGTAGCGGTATGTTGTAGCCATATCAGCAACCAGCAAGTAACTGTAGTAACTGAGAAAATTAGAAAAGAAAATACAAAATATTTAATAAGTATTTCTCTCCTCCGTGATAAACTCTGGTTGTCATTTTGACGTAGTCATTGACATTCTATTCTAACCTTAAATGAAAATGAACTGACAGCTTATGTTTGGATAGCGGCCCTCTGGCGCTCGGTGTCACTACTATTCCTACCAAAACTTTGTTTGACCTTGAGCAAGATAAACGGCTATGCCTCAGAGGTTCTAACGAGTAATGATATCTGTGCGTTATATAAATATTTGTAATTCAAGTATATGAAATTATTTATGGAAAATAAAGTATAATAAGAATGAAAAATGTCTGTGATTCGATCAAGTGTATTGCAAAGCTTTAAAAACCTCCACAAAACACGCAAAAGGGTATTTAAAGGCGATGAAAAAGCACTACAAGAGGCAGGAAAACAGATTAATGAAGAATACAAAAAATTCAAAAACACTACTAACCCCAAAGGAATACAAGAACTCGTAGAATATGCTATACAAGTTGAAAAGGAGTTGAGAACGTGTGTTATCCAGGCCAGGGAAGTAGCTCCTGGGAAGTTTCAAGCTGAAATCACCAGTGATACCATAAAAATTGACAATGTTCCATATAAAGAACAATGCTGTGGTGGTAATTGTGGCGATGAATGTGTGGATTTGAAGAAAAACGTCGGAAACAGCAGATCAGTCTAGAAATTTCAGCAATATATAAGTGTTAGATATAGTACATATGTAATAGATTAATAATATAGTACATATGTAATAGATTAATATTATAGTTATCTCCATACAAGTTTAAAATGCAGGCTTTGAAATATTTAAATAATATCCATCTTATATAGTGGAAAAAAGATCTGCAGAGAATCTATCCAGTATCAGGCATATAATTAGAGGGGAGCTGCCCAAAAATGTTGTATATTGCGGCTAAATATGATAATCCACACATGTAATGATTTTTGGCAACCCTAATCTGCACCCCCCAACTAAATCCTGGATGTGGATATGCACCTGACCAGTATATCTTGATTATGGAATTCTACTATCTAGAAGAGAGGTTCCTAAACATGTATGTAGTTCATCAACAAATATACTTATAGAAACCGAAGTTGTTTTATTGAACCATTCTAAGTTGATTTTCAGTCTGCCAGCAATGCCAGCCACTTTATATATTTGTCATATAGTTCAAAAACACCTGCAATTATCTCCTGCTATTTCCCACTATTCCATAATCAGGTATCACAAAGAATGTGTAGGCCAATGTAGCTACTAATAATTACAAAACTCCACTACCCTGGTTTTTGGTGCATATTTCTATAGGGATCAAAATATCCCTCAAGATTTTTTCATCAAGTTGTCACAAACCTGTATGTGCACTGCAGTTTTTTTTGAAGGGCCATAAAAAACATAAAACCTTTTGTGCACAAAATGTCAGCAAGAATTCAAATTGCAGCACTGTGAATTCTGCAGCAAAACTAGATCTTGTGAAATTATTTATTTTTGGGCGTAGTCTCTATATAATTTCCAATATCATAGAATCTGCAAAAACCAATGTACATTGGGTTTACCCCTAATAGTGGAAATTATACTTAGAGAATTGCTTTTGGAACTTTATACAGCATGAGAAGGTTAAATGGTGAGAAGTTCTTGATTGCCATCAGGTTTTATTTGAGCTGTATCAGGATGCATGACACAAGGAGATTGTTGAAAGTTCTTTTAGCTGATATTTATATGAATTTTCTGTGTATTGCTCTGTACTCTGAAAATCCATTCAGTGTTGTAATTTTACACCTCTGACAATCACCCATACAAAAATAGCTAGATACCTCTGTACGAAATCTGTCCACCTACATTCATTGTGTAAAAATGCAATCAAAATAGTATATCTTTATCTGTAAAGATAATACCTGCTTATCTGTTGATTAGCCTTATTTGTATTGCTGCTAAACCCACGTTGTTCAGCTTTCTTTTGATTTTACAAAATAAAAATGAGTGTGAGTATTCATCAAATTTTTCATTTACCTCTTAAATAATATTCAATATTTTTAGTCTCACAGATTTACTTTGGTACATTTAAAAACATATTCCGGGATTCTAACTTTGGCTGAGGAAGTGAGTAAAATGTACATACATGCAATATAAGATTTAGAAGATACATTTACATTTATTTTCAGGGAATTAACTTATTAATCATCATACTCATATCAGTATGTGGCTATACTTTAAAAACCTACATAATCTGCTTTGTTGCATTATATGCTCTGCTGTCTTCAGCTTTTTTTCTATTGCTGTATCTGAAATCCATTCAAAAAATCAGTGAAACTCCTTGGTACTGGATCGAATGCATGAATGCACTATTCTTGGCGATACTTTATGGAGTAGCATCAACAATGGTCATCTCAGATCTTTCAAAAGGTTACATTATCATTGGGGTAAGTAATAAAAAAAAATTAAAATACAATTGAGCATTGCATTGTAAACAGAATATCAATTGTGGCACAGCAAATATTTTTTATCACATTAGTGTGGATTTTTCTTAAACGAAGCTTGAAAAGATGCGTCAAATGTCGTCAAGTGGACTCACTCGTTAGGTACTTCCCATGTTTCTGGGAGAATGATCTGGTCCCCTCAAAGTAGAAAAGTGAAGTGAAATTACTTTTTTTTGTTCGCTTATTGGTTCTCTATTCCAACTGATAAACCCGTTTTCAAGTTTCCTACATGTTTTTTATCGTCGCGGGGAATTATTTATGCGGAGGTATAACAATTTGCGAAAGTAAAATTTTTCAGAAATTAAAAAATGTAAGTAGGCCAAAAAACTACCTTTTTTCTTTTCTGTTAAAAAGTGAAAATATTACCTACGCAAAAAACTGGGTTTTACCTAAGAATAGCAATGCCTAACTGTAATGTGATAAAGCAGTTGAAGCGAAAGCAATTAATTTTGGAAAAAATACCGATTTTAAAATATTTTTCAGGTCATTGGATACATAACAACCATGGTATACACACTAGACATGATTGACAAATATAAACTAGCTATAGCTCCAAAACCACACTATGTTTGGACTACGCCAAACCTGATTTAGGATTTTGAATCAATAGACCTATCAGTATTATTAATTATATTTAATCTCGGTGAAAGCAATGTTACCTTCATGTAAAGAGTTGACTGTAGTTTCAGTCATGTTTTGATGAACTTCATTGTCATATTTTACTAATAAACATTGAACTTTCAGATTTAAGTTGATAGTTCAATGAAGTGACAGTTGTTTCTTTTTTGCTCCTCGCTCACTGTTATTCTGAATCTTATAAAAACTTAGGAGACAATGTGCTTCCTACTATTGTTCAGGGATTTCAGATATAATTTTTGACACATTTTGGAAATGGATATCTCAATTCGTCCTTGAAAATAACTCCAAAACAGCTAACTCAGAGAAAAGAGATTTTTATTCAGAATGACCCACGCTGTATTTCCATTGCTATTTTTGAATTCTTAATTTAAAAATCTTAGAAGTCATATCCCAGCCACATATAGCTTTGGTCCTGGAAACTGTGACAAGGTAATAAAAGTAATGCTTTTAAATCAATTTTTATTGTGAAACGTGAATACACTGAACCATACTTTATACAACAAACTGGTACAGAACTACATTAACGCTGTGTAGTGAAAACATCCACATACACAGCGACCATATAGCTAGATAAAAAAATGTACCTCAGTGCAGATACAAATAAACTGGATAAGAACGAATTACATTCTGACTATCCGAATATGTACACATGTATGACACATTATGCTTTAGTCTTAAGAATATCTTTATTCCTTTCTAACATTTCCTCCTTTTTATCCTTTTTTGCTTTATTCAAGAATTTATCCATCTCTTCTAGGTTAGTTTCTGCTGGAATGGCCTTGCTGTCAGCTGATCCATTCTCGTTGGCTCCTCCTTCTTCTTTATCCGCCCATTTTCCCGCAAATGCATCCCTATAACAATGAAAATAGTGAAACAATAACACACAAACTTGACCTTACATACAGAAATAAAATCCTCGAGTTTGCTAAAAAAATACACTATTTTCTCTATAATAACGGAAATACGGTTCACAAATCCTGAGATCTGAATTTGCAGCCGCAAATATTAAGGAAATTTCATGAACAACGATCAGGAACTATTGAAAATATAATCAGAGTAGTACAACTTAATTGGCAAAATCGACCGTTCTTTGCATATTGTGCATTTCTATATATTGAAGGAGCGTTCAACTCGCTCCAAGTCGCCCTTGTAAAAAGACGTGTGGAAAGGATTACAAGTAAGTTGAGGGAGCAAATGTCGATAAACCTCCACAAAACCGTCGTTGTCCCGTTTACTAAAAGACTGAAACTAGATACGCTCCGATTTCCTAGAATAGCGGGAGACTCATTCCAATTCGCGGAGGTGAAGTATCTTGGTCTTATATTGGACAAAAAATTCACCAACTCCCGTCTGGATAACAGAATTGATAAGGCCCTACTTGCCCTCTGGACACTCAGAAGAATATGCGTCAAATCTTGGGGCGTTAGTCATAAACTGATTTACTGGATATATCAGAAGATAGTAGGTAGGATATAGTGCTGTTGTCTAGTGGCAGAAATGTTTACAATGGACAGCCAGAACCAAGCGGCTGTGCAACGCATCGCCTGCTTGGCTATTACTGGTGACATGTCTACTACACCAACACTGGCCATGGAGACCCTCCTAAACTTAACCACTCTACTTGAGGTAGAGGAAAGTGCCAGAATCGTCGCCTACAGACTGCTATCAACTGGCAGACAGGACAAAAAAGATTTAGGACCAGACAGAACGGGTATCATGAGTGAAATTACAAATCACCACATACTCAGAATGGTCTGAAGACACGAATGGAAGTGGAGTGACAGTTTCATATGACCTTCCGATCTTGCGCTATTCACGGATGGCTCAAAGTCAGAACTGGTAACAGGAGCGGGAGTTGAAATCCATGCTTTTAAAAGCTAGAAAGACAAAGACGAATACTGGGTAATGCACAGGTGATTATGTCAGCGGCTAACCTCAAATTTTGTAAAATTTTTGTATTATGTGAACATCGATTATATTATTTGTTAGCTTCTGTGGTTCAGTTCAGGAACAGCTTATTAGCTAAACTTCATCGCAATAAGCTACATACTCTGTTACACCATATAATTGGTCAATAAGTCGTACATTTTTATTCAATAGTAATGTTCAAACTCAACTAACCTATCGATTAATTTACTGTCGTTGCCAGTGTTATAGTCGTCCCTATCCTCTCCTTCTGAAAGTGGCCCCTCGTGACGCACCGCCTCTGGCTGACCATCGCCACTGTACTTGTTGATCTTTTCCTTTTCTGATGATCGCCTGGCCGACCTGCGGGGTGAGACGCTGTCCCTCTCGCGACTGCCACTGTATGAACGGCTGCGGTCTCTGTCCCTGGAACGGCTCCTGTCGAACCTGGCAACAAGAACACAGTTTTATAGTAACAACGTTTCAGATACGCCCGGGACTAAATTTTATGACAGTTTCCTCCCAAAACTACAACAGATCATTTTCATATTACGTCACAATGGGTCTGGCTGGTGTACGAGCTTGTATAACCAGTGTTGCCAAATGAATTACACGAATAGAGGGCAAGTTCTCATGATTTTTAATACTGCAGGTAGGTACTTCTATAAGTATTCTATATTTTTATGACTTTACACGATTTTTGAGAGTCGAGTTGCACGAATTTTTCTCCACTTCAACTGGCAACACTGGTTATACGAGCTCGGACACCAGCCACGCCCACTTTGAAGTAATATGAAAATGATCTATTGTACGTGATTATACACTAAACCCTTATTGTAAACCTCTCCCAGTCCAGGGTAGTACTGAAATAATTTTATATTATTAGTAAAACCCGTAAGTGAGACTATTAGTTCCGTATAAGGTCGAATTACCTAATTGTTTACATGTTTACCTCTACTGTTTTCGGATTGTGCCATTTTCTTGAAACAGTAACTACTTTATCTTCGATACAGGTAGAAAAGTATCATGGTTAATCCGGAAACGTGCTCTGGTAATAGGTCCTTTTAGAAACATAAACTTTATGTATCTTTGTTATAGCGACCTTTCATCCAGCTAGATTTCCTGAACTTATAATTGAAGGGTCCAATGCAAGAAGTGCCGAAGTCACATTTTCATCAATCATAGACTATCAGTGTCACCTATGCGAACTCTTTGGTAGTATATCTAAAATTGTTGTAGGATGCTGATGTACCTAAGTGATTATATGAGCATACGAGTTTTTTAAAATAGTTCTCAGTTCACTGCAACATGTGCCTAAGTCCAGCCATATATTAGCTAAAATATCTTCAATGGAAGATGAGCCTAAGTACAGGGTTCTGTTAGTCACTATGAATGTCCACCACAACGCAAAAATTGCCTTAGTCCACTACCATTCGTTTTTCCAATCACTGATAGAATCGTGCTCGTAGTGATTTATTCTTTCACTTTGTTTGTCTAATCGCTTATAATTGAAAAAGTGTGGAGAAATAGTACAAGAAACACAGGTAAGTGGTTTTTTTAATATTGTCGATAATATTGTGTTTGTATGGGAAAATCCTATTTTATGCTGATATAACCTAAATATTTTATCATATAAAACAAAACTGTCAATTTTATAACATTTCTCTCTTATAGATATCACATATCTGACTTACAGATAATAATACATCTACGAGGGTTGCTCTACAGTGTGGTCCAAAGAGTGTGCAACAAAAGGGATTTTTTTTAATTAGCTGCACAATCAAAAATCCAATATTGCCAAAAGTTGGTGCATGTCCGATAACTAATTTAGGTGCACTTAGAATGGTTCCAAGTTCATCAGTATACGGGGTGAATCAAAAAATATAAAAATTGTACAAGAGTAAAGTACCCTTATTTTCAAAAATTCAGCAAAATGTTATTAACAAAAGTTGTTTAGAATCAAGAGTTATGCCTAAATACCAAAGCTTGGCCTCCTCTGAGAAAATTTTTTTTTTGAAAAAAGTGCAATAACTCCCAAAAATTTTTTTTTTTTAGTAAAACTGTTTGATACACTAATTGAAATTGAATTAATTTTGTAGAACTTTATTTAAATTCAAGCATTTTTGTGAAATTTACCTGAGGTTAAAATTTTTTTGGGAATCACAAGCTAAATGTTTGTTGCAAGGATATTAAATATGGCTTTATAATTTCGGAACAAATCTTTTTACTAAGGCAAGAGGTTGCTTATAATTACATGCATATCAGAATACCTCTCAATAAAACCGCAAACCTTTTATTAATTTTTTATTTCTAAACATGTATTTAAATTAATCCACAAACATGAAATCTTGCAAAAAAAAATCATGGATACCCATGGAAAAAAAACAAATGTGGGTTTTAAGTAAACATTATGACAGTTTGATGACATTAGTAATTAATAAAAGGTTTGCGGTTTTAATGAGAGTTATTCTGATATGCATGTAATTATAAGCAACCTCTTGCCTTAGTAAAAAGATTTTTTCCGAAATTATAAAGCCATATTTAATATCTTTGCAACAAACATTTAGCTTGTGATTCCCAAAAAAATTTTAACCTCGGGTAAATTTCACAAAAATGCTTGAACTTAAATAAAGTTCTACAAAATTAATTCAATTTCAATTAGTGTATCAAACAGTTTTACTAAAAAAAAAAAATGTTTGGGAGTTATTGCACTTTTTTCAAAAAAAAAATTTTTTCTCAGAGGAGGCCAAGCTTTGGTATTTAGGCATAACTCTTGATTCTAAACAACTTTTGTTAATAACATTTTGCTGAATTTTTGATAATAAGGGTACTTTACTCTTGTACAATTTTTATATTTTTTGATTCACCCCGTATACTGATGAACTTGGAACCATTCTAAGTGCACCTAAATTAGTTATCGGACATGCACCAACTTTTGGCAATATTGGATTTTTGATTGTGCAGCTAATAAAAAAAAATCCCATTTGTTGCACACTCTTTGGACCACACTGTATATCTCCGTCAATCCACCAGTACGCAGACAGCTGTTTCACGCTTATTAGCAATCATCAGTGAGCCATAAGTTGGTTTGTCGTTACCTCCGTGTACCAGATGGCGCACAGGCATATCTTTTCTGCCGCCTACTCTCAATAATACATCTGATATGCGTCCTGGCACAGAAAATGAAGTTCTTGATGAAGCAATAGACTCTAGACACCGATATTTATAGATAGGTTAGGTTAGGTTGAAAGTGAGTGGGGCAGAGCTGCCTCCTTCCACTTGTGTCTTTTTAGAGTTCACCGTACAGTCCGCACCTCTTTACGAAGGCGATCAACGTGAAGGATGAATCTTCCTTGAAGTCATGAGGTTCCAGTTGGGCAAATCCGAATGTCTGGAACCTAGCATATATTTATGGATAACTTTATTATTTAGTGTATTTTGTATTCTCATAAATTATAAAATAAAAATACCTTGAAGTATGTACAGGTTTTTATTATCCTTTTGAAATCCAAAGAAAAAAGTGATGCCCAAATCCATTTTTGGAAGAACAAAAAATTTGGAAAGTAGACCACTAAACCAGCTTTTACTTAATGTCGCTCTAAAAGTAATGAAGTACAAGATTATAACAAATCAAATGATTATTCGAAAAGGTAATATTTTCACAAATAAATATAGGGGAAGTTAGCCAAAACAGGATAGTCTGGTAAAACGGGATACCGGCATTTATTTCTAAATAAGAAAGCCAATCTGACAATTGTTGGTTATGATCGATGTAAATAAGTATGTGCAGCTGTAGCCACCGACTATTAAATCAAATAGACATATCTATTTACATTTCAGCTCATTGCATACATATACAGATCCCCCCTCGTAAGTATTGCGATGTTGATTTTGACAAGAAGGGGACCCAAGAACTAGGGAAAACCATCTATGCATATCTGCATATCTATGCGTACCCCAGAACTTTCCCCAAATTTTAGGATCGCGCTAAGACATTTGGCAACAGCGGCACGTGATAGTACTATAAGTTCATTCATACAAAAGTCAAGGCGCCAACGGGCAACGACGAGTGACAAGTGGCAGTTGACACTTCTCGTTGACACTGTCACAGCTTGACGAAGCTTGATTTTCCATTTTAATTTTATCTGAAATCGAGTGTATTTAGTGGTGAAAAGTGCTGCAGAAATGATTAATCAGTGCTATATCTGCAAGATATGTTCCTATAAACCAGAATATGCTGGTTTTCCCTTTCACCGGTAAGTTGAAAAAATGTCTATTGAATGCACTATTTTTACTGTTCATTGGCGTGGCGAAAACCTTTCCTAAACTTTTTTTCTCTTGGTAAACATTTTTACCCCATTATTTTTGTATTTTGTGTGTATATTTCTATATTTTTGACGATTGTTAAGAAATCCTGTCAAATAGTATCAGAATACAGTGAAAAATAGCCCTTAGTTAGCTACTTCCTAAGCTACTTCAACCACTGATCAAATTGAGAAAAGAACATTCTTTGTTTTCGTTTGTTAATTGGTTTAGTATATGCTGCTACTTGTTTCCAGGCTATCCACTAATAGTGGCATCAGAAATATTTGGTTACAATGCCTATGTTTGGAGAATACTGCATTGCCCAAAGACACAGGATTGTGGTGTTCCAGGCAGTTTGGGCCCTGATGCATTCATCCATGGCCGACTATTCATCACAAGGACAGATAAGAGAAAGTGTTGAAAAAGGATGCTCTTTCTTCATGTATCTACCCTGGAAGGTGAGTGGTATACAAACTGACAATACATAATAATTATGATGTAACTAAGTGAAGGATCTTAGATTTAATATAAAAAAGTTAACTGTAAACAACAGGCTAACATAAAGAATATTTCAATTAAAGCATTCAATTAGTGAGAGTATAGGCAAAAATAACCTCTATGGAATGATTTTTTGTTTTAAAATATTCTTTTCGTTAGTTTGAAAATTATTTTTTTTAATTGATTAAGGTAGTTTTGGACTATACATGAATGTTAACTATGATGCTTATCTGTGGCTGATATATAAAGTATGTCCTCTGCACAAAGTATGTCTTTAAAGCATTTATGTATGCATATATCACCAGTTACACCCTTCCTTGTTTAAAAAAACTTGCTAGTTCCTTGTATCTATTTTTAATTGCTGCTTAACCCAACTTTTTAATTAATGGAAACTGGGTTTATGTTTCAGCCCTGGACAGCAGAAATTTGTGACGATGGATCTAAAGATGCAAGTACAGCGACTGCAACAGAAGGTAGTCTCAAAAAAAGGTGAGCTCTTAACACCACCCTATATTAGCATGTTTTGTTATATTAGGTGATAGATCATGTATGGCTTCCAGCAATACTGTAAGCTGAAACTAACAGACCAATAACTGTCTGAGATTGTCTTCAAGCAAAACTTACTAATAAACTCTAATTAATAAATAATAAAGTATTGGAATAGCCACCGCAATAGTAAATCCTTCAGCATATTACTGAAAACCATGCATAACCGTAAAAAAAATTGAAATCAGACATCTTCTTTCAAAATCCTAAAAGGAACCAAATCATCTGGCTCCCAAGTTGATTGATTTGTTAATCATAATGGTAACTTTTTCAATAATATATTAATTATATACATCCTTTCTCCTTAAAAAACCTATGTCTATGCTTCCATTGTGTCCTAAGGCCCATTTTCCAAATAACGATATATTAATTTATGTTTCAGCAATTCGTTAGCAGAACATGATAATAGATCAGATGCAAGTACGGTGGCTGTGTCAGAATATTTGGAAGGCTATAACAAGGTGAGTTAATGAAACTTCCATGTATTTGAAACATTCTGGTCATATTACGACTCCCACAGATACTTTAACCTCAA
Source organism: Callosobruchus maculatus (assembly GCA_951848785.1). Lineage (NCBI taxonomy): Eukaryota > Metazoa > Arthropoda > Insecta > Coleoptera > Chrysomelidae > Callosobruchus > Callosobruchus maculatus. The sequence goes on from CATOUR010000127.1 coordinate 1,621,929, forward strand.
ACCCATAGATAAATAACCTTTAGCAATACTAAATCTTTCAATGCACTTTCATTTTTGAAGATCACCTGAAACCCTGGGAACAATTTGAGTTAGACATTAATTGATTGATTTATTGATTATAATTGGTTGATTTTTTGTCAAGATTACAGTGCATGGTCAGGGTACATTTTAATAATATAAATACATTGGGGTGAAACGTGTTATTAGAAAATGTTCAGTGGGAAACATTTGAAATGTGAAGTAGAAGCAAGCAAGGATTAAAAAATATTGTATCATGTATCCTCTTGTAAAGCCTACAAGGCAATGACCAGAGCAGTAGATACCAATGACACAGGAGTAAAAAAACACCATGCATGCAAATTTTATCTATATGAATGTACTTTGTTGGTAGTTATTGTGTATTTTATATTGTTTCGTGCTTTCCTTAAATACTCCATGTGTAAGCTGTAAGACTTGATTTGTTTTAGGCTGGAGCTAGTCTTCCTCAAAGCAAAGGTGCTTAAGACATATTCAGATGCTAGTACATTGGACACTTCTTTCAGTAGTGCAGAAGGATCTCCTAGTAAAAAAAGGTGAGAGTGCTGCCATTGTCTTTGTAATTTTGAAAAAATCCAAATTTTATGGTTGAGTCCCAAATACTTTAGTTATCTGCTTTATGAAACAAATAAAACATTGGTAACAAGGGGCTTTCTACCAATCCTTAAGTTATACAATGTACTCAGATAGTCTTTATCCAGTGACTAATTTGCTTTACGATTAGATTAAAAACCTATTTAGGGCAATGTGTTACTATAGAAATATGGAATGCGATGGTAGCTCCAACATTAATTACTCAGAAGAATGGACAAGTAGAGAACGTCTGTAGATTCATTATCCAAGTCTTTTTGTTCACCCTAACACATTTCTCCCCTTCTGGATATACTTGAGTAAAGAGAAATGCAATTAATTAATACAATTTTTTTCAGAAGGAGAAATTTTACATTACTGATTTGTCAAGTGACGGCTTCGCCTTACCATCAAGAAGGAAGAAAGATAGGAAGCTAATGAAATAAAAAACAATAGTGAACCAACAAGATAAATATGTTATTATTTATTATGTATCAAACATGTGTGTCTACTCTGTAGACTATTACATCTCAGCTGTGAATGTTTCCCCTTTGACTTGTCCAATAGCTTGTCTCATATGGATCAATAATAATCTAAGCCTGTCTTTCAATATGTTAATATTAGTGTTGTTACTCATTTATATTTAATTTGTATCTTATATTTTCAAATGTTGATCTTGGAATATATCTTGTTATTGTTGTAACGAAGTTAAGTGTAAGAGAAAATTGTTAATAAATATGAAATCCCTGTCTATCTCTCTTGTCTCCCCCTCTCTCTTCTCTCCTCTCTCTCTTTTCGCCTTTCTCTCTCCTCTCTCTCCTATCTCTCTCCCTCCTCCCTCCGTCTCTCCCTCTCAACTCTCTCACTCCTCTCTCTTCTCTATCCCCCCTCTCTTCATTATCTGTCTCTCTCTGTATCTCTTTTCTTCTCTTTTCTCTCTCTCTCTCATTGGCTCTGTCTCGCTGTGTGACTTTCTCAATCTGTTTCTCTTTATATCTTTCTCTCACTCTGTGTATCTTTGTCCCCTCTCTGTAGGAATCTCTCGCTATCTCTCTCTTTGTGTCTCTCTCTCTTTTAATTGATAGTTCAACCTCAACTCGCATCCAGTGAATAAAAATGATTACCTATATTACTCTTAACATTTTTTTTGTCATAATTCACCTCCCTGTATTTGTGACTGATAAACTTTCTCATACTGGTTTGTTTATTAACTCTGTCACACTTATTATACTGTGGTCTCAGGCTTTCTAGTTTTTACAATTCAATACTCCAAAAATACATTTCTTGAACAATGTTAACAATTTCGCTACCCACATTGCCGTTTCTATGGGACGCCTATGACATTTGTGGAATTTGGTCGCTCAAGGTCAATTTTGTTGACATTTCGCCGTATTTTGCCCCCGTTTGGTCCGACTTATGTGTGCAATGAGAAGGACTGAAATCCATGAATGAGTAAAGGTGTCTATTTGTTTTAATAGTCGGTGGCTGTAGCAGGTGGTTATTCTAATTGATTGTTGAACTGTGGTGAGGTACAAGCGATAATTTCAAAAAGGAAGGTTATATTATTTAGTTTTGCGGACAGTTAGTCACGCATTTTTTGCTTAAAACAAGCAAGTTAAATAAATGTGTGACTTTTTGCCTTCTGTATGTAATTGACTATGTTTTGTGATATCTTTGGATATGGCATCTATTTCCTTTTTATGAAAATTTTGAAAAACAGTTAAAGGTACGCAGTCTGGTAAAATGGGACACTAAGCGGTCGGATAAAATCGGATACCGGGATACCTATTATCCCGTGACGATAGAATGAGGAAAGTATGCGACAGGTCGTCGAAGAGGTTCTCAGGCTTCGAAACAATAACGAACTACATACGTATGACGAATGGCGGTTGGGTGATGTGCCAGGACTGTCGACTTTAAACTCACGAAGCATGCGCCGGGGTTGAAACCTATGGAGTGAAGCGTGTTCGTTCGATTTTTGTCCATATTAAAATATTTTTATTATAAATGAGTCGCATAATGTTTTCTGTTTTCAAGTTCGATTAATATATTTTACTTTGGTATTTTTTTGATATGCAACACTATCCCATTTTATCCGACCAGGTAGGCAAAACAAGATACTTTACCTTTGCTTACGAATATGCCTTTTTCTGTGTTATCCTCAAACTATTCAGAAACAACCACATTTAATCTTGGAAAGAAATACACCACGAAGTCACAGTTAAACAAAGAGTAGGTGTCAGTAGCATGGCTAGAGAGTTTCGAGTCAAACAACGTTAGCTATCCCGTATTAACCAACTCTCCCCTAAACTTTAGAAGCGTTTTTCTCAAAAACAGAACTGTGACTTAGGCACTTCTTGCATTGAACGCTGGTTGTTGATGGTAGTTAATCTCGAGTGTTGTGTGATGAGCAAATTATAATATGTTGTTGGGCAAGGCAAAGAGTGTGAGGCTAAAGAATGCGGGATGTTCTGCTTGAAATATCTGAGATCTGCTATTTTCAGTATTTTCCTATAATGTAACGGAACGATGATAAAAATACTCTACATCCAAATACTTTCATAACATGTAAATCTACAATACATGTACTGCAATATTTTCAATTAAATTATATAGTTATTAAAGAACAACAGTATAAATATTTCAGAACAAGGAAAGGTTTGAAAAGTATTTGAGATAATCTGCTACATGCGGCATCGCCTGAGGCTGGATCCGCTGAATTGCTTGTCCTACTGTGGTCAAGCGATTTCGCGCATTCTCTTACATTCTAATAATCTAATAAGCAACCATGTTGAGTTTTCTTCTTTAATGTTAGTGCGGCCCTGGATGGTTCTGTCCTCAACATCTGGCACGCGTCGCTATGGCTTGTATTATACATGTTTCTGGCCATTAAAGGACATTAACTTTTTGAGTAATTATGGTTATAAAATTACATCAGGGTGCAACTCGAACGTGTTTAGTATACTTATAGGTTTGGAGTGGGCCGACGAATAATAAAAAAAATACCAACTCTATATTTCATACCTTCTATCTCTGTAATCTCTGTATCCTCCTCTGGAATAGCGGCCTCTAGGTCTGCGACCGCCCCTAAACGGTCCGTGACCTCTGCCTCTGCCCCTGTAGTCTCTGTCGTACCTATCGCGGCCTCTGTAGTACCCGCCGCGCCCTCTATCGTTGTGCCTCGGTGTTTGGAACCTGGGCTTGTAATATGTGCCTCTGTCGTTGTACCGACCTCTGAAACTAACGTAAGTCAGACATGGTCGAGGTTAGAGAGGGTTGCCCTGCACAGTGCGTATACGTGTTTTTGGAAAAAATATATATTTGATATGTGTTAGGTGATTAGTGATTTCGAATACTACAAACATGCACATGCAGTAACAGTATCTATATGAACAAGTGAGGAGGAAACATTGTAAATGTTAAAATGTAATAAAATAGTAGATATAGCAATTTAATTTTCAAAAAGCGAGAATTGGTTTAGTGTTTACAGACTTTCAATAGTGTGGTCCACATACTGTCTGGTACATCGCTAATTTATAAAAAAATCGGGAAATGTTACAAAAAGGATATGCAGCAGTACTCATCAATTCATTCTGCTTTGTAATCATGTAGTTTTTGACCGTTAAATAACTACCTACTCATGGCTAATGTCATATATCCATACATACTATTATCATTAAGACTCCTTTTACAAATATAACTAGAAAAAACCATTGAGGTCTATCATATAGCTGTGTAACTTGGACGATGAAAGGCTGTGAATGTCAGTCGGGACCGAAAAAAGTAGTGATAAGTATTTTTTTTAAATTCAGGAAACAAAAATGTAAGAAAATCAGTACTGGCTACTGTCTTCCAAGCAGAAATAGCAGCAATTTTGGAATGAGGCAGAATATGCATAGATAAAGGGTACAGCATAAAGACTATATGTAAATAGAGTCCGCCGTGCGGCTCTCATGGCCTTGGCAAGTAACCACTATAGATCAAAAATAGTGTGGGACTGCCATAATACCCTAAAATCACTGGCGAAGACCAACAAGGTCACATTATGTTGCGTACCTAGTCACATAGGGGTTGGCTGGATTAATAACTGGCTATTGGTCGTTCAGTGCGCACCTGCAAAAGCTGGGGTTGAATGTGGCAAACTCATTATGACGAAACTGCGGTGAGGCAGAGAAAACAGCTAAGCATGTTATCTTTGACTGTCCTGCCATCAGTGAAAGCAGGAACTCCTACCTGAATGTAGGACAGGAGGCAAGATAGGAGAGCATAGTCCAATGCATCTCAAAGTTCGCAAAGAACTTATTATGAGACTGTCTGAAGTTTTTTTTAACAAAGCCCTTCTAATCGCCTACTACTGTCAAGTCTTCCACAGTATATCGAGTCCTCAACTTGTACAAAAGAAACTATTTTATGTTAATTCATATATACATGCATTCTACTGAGTACTTTGAAGAGGAATCATAAACACGTTGCCAATTGAATACAAATATAGAATCAGGAAACCGTACAGAATCGGGTTCCATCGTTTCCTCAAAGATGTGTTTCTAAGGGCCGGTAGTACAAATGCCGGTTTAACTCAAGCTTTATTAAGCCTAAGCTTAGCTTTATTTTAGGCTTAGTTAAACCTGGTTCATAATAAAATTTATTACGGTTGGCACTATTGAAGTAATATGTACTGTCATAATTATCTAAAAATGTAACCTTTGCTGGTTTGTTACAGTGACGGTTTGTGTCAAATTCGGGCAAGGGTCGTTTCTGTATCTGTTCTTTTATTTGTCTTCTTTGTTAAATTAGACACAAATATTTCCAAAAATTCACAGTTAAGCTCGGGTTAGGCTTCAGTTTAAGGTAAGTTCGTGTTAAGCTTGGAGTGGACGGCTAAGCCAGCATTGCACAAACGGACGTTTTGCAACTTCCGTGGTTTAATGACGGCTTACCTTAGACCGAAGCTTAAGCTCGCATTGTACAACCGGCCCTAAATAATAGGTTTTTTTTTGATCCATCTTCTTATTAAAAATGTGCAATCCTTACCCTCCGCGCCTGTACCGTCGCCTGTCTCCGGAATAACTCCTGGACCTGCTCCTGCTTCTGGAATAGTAGGAACCAGACCTGCTTCTGGAACGACTGTAGTAGGAACGCGATCTAGACCTGTAACTGCGTGACCTGGACCTTGAGCCGGACGAAGAGCTGCGATTGCTGTACTTCGAACGGGATCGACTGCGACGTTTCGGCGAGCGAGATTCGCTGCGCGGACGACCAGGTGGCTCGGGCGGTCGACGACCTAAAAGTAAATTTCAATCAAGGCTCAATAAAACCCTCTATTTCTAATAGTGAGGTAAGATTTTTATCAAATTTCAATATACACCGTACATCATTTCTTTTTATATATAGCTAAATTTTAATTGAATTAGAGGCACTTGGATATTTATAAATGATCATTCTGATTTCATTGTATTTTTGGTCAAATGATATTGTTATACATAGCCTTTTTTTGATAACTAAAAATAGTTCGACATGGCTAGCTCATTTGGTAATTTTGTATTTTTTTCTTGATTCTTTACGATTGCTGTATAAACGTGTGAGACAATAAAATTTAGCCTAATTTGAGCGCAGGCGACTGAAAGGTTCTGCCGGTGCGCCATCTGGTACCCGAAGGTAACGGCAAACCAAAGAAAATCGCTGCTAAACAGCAGCAGACATCTTGGTGGAACGCCACGGCGCGTCCGCTTGGCCACCAAAGAGCGCGGTTCTATATGCAGCTGCATATGAAAGTCGATATACTAGGGTTGCTCTATATCTCCGTCAATCCACCAGTACGCAGCCCGCTGTTTCACGCTTATTAGCGATCATCAGTGCGCCATAGGTCGATTGACGGAAATAGAGAGAATATAGAGCAACCCTCGTATATCGGCTTTCATATGCAGCAGCATATAGAACCGTGCTCTCTGGTGGCCAAGCGGACGCGCCGGCGCCGTGGCGTTCCACCAAGAAGTCTGCTGCTGTTTAGCAGCGATTTTCTTGGGTTTGCCGTTACCTTCGGGTACCAGATGGCGCACCGGCAGAACCTTTCTGTCGCCTGCTCTCACATGCTTCACATGTCTGGTAGACATGAAAAATCTGATGCTCTCTATTTCCGTCAATCGACCTATGGCGCACTGATGATCGCTAATAAGCGTGAAACAGCTGTCTGTGTACTGGTGGATTGACGGAGATATAGAGCAACCCTCGTATTAGCCTAATTTGGCTAAAAGGCGTATTGTACCTTTTTTCCTGAAATCGCAACAATTATTATTGTTGCGTAGTTAGCCGTTTCAGTGTTTTTTCTTTCTTTCTTTTTATATTTTTTGTACAGAGGAGTCACTGTTATTTCCTCCGTAGGGTTTTTTTAATTTTTGGTGTTTCTAGGATCCATGACCAATTGAAGCTGGAATCAGTCGTATTTGATGGTGCCGTATAGTACGGAGAATCCTTAAGGGGACAGGCATATTGTGCGTGGACGATTTTTCGTTTTGGTGATTGGTTAGATCATACTGTACCTGTCATAGCTGCCCACTACTCCCTAGAAACGATTAGATGATAAGTGAAACTTTCTATATTTTATTTAATCTGATATTTGATTTGGTTAACTTTTGGTGATTCGTGTCGAGACTAGTCTGACTTCGAAGTTTGTTGTTGCTGTTTATGAAAATACTACTATTCTATAATAATGTAATTGATTACATTTGATTCTTATTGAATTTATTTTGGATGGTAATCCACAACGTATGCAAGTTATTGCTTTACACCCATTAAGCGCAATATTCTATGTTTCTGTGAACCGAGCGTGTATACACGAGCGGGTGGAAGTTATACTAACAAGACCTATCCTAACTTACAACGTACATATACTTGAATAAAAACACGCCACGTTATATTCTGTGTAAACGCTTACATAAATCCTATGAATGCTTTTTTCTTTTTTTGTTTTAATTTATTTATCTGTATTTTCTAAACATTCTATACTAAATTTGTCACAACATTTATTTTTTTAATAAACAGGCAACAGTTTCGAGATTTCTAGGAGTTTCTTTTCTTAATTCGAACACTAAAAGTTATTGTTTTTTTTATAACTCTTACCTTTAGACTTTAGTCTATGCTTTAGCATAAGAAATTGTATCAAGGACTTGCCAATAGTCTTCTTGGTTTTGGCTTACATATAAGCATCGTAGCGTAAAACAAAGTGGCGTTCTCTCATAAATCGGTATTTTACTCTTTTGGACGCAGCCCATCTTCACTGTAGCTAGGGGGTCGCTACAAGCAAGTCGGGGGCAAGTTGTTAGGTAGATATAGGAGAACGTCACAACCCGCGAGTATAGTTTGATTATGACAAAATTCAAATACAAGTGGAAAGATAAATAACAATGTTTCATTACGCTATAGCTTCAAAACAAATGAGAATCAGGTAAGAACATACATATATAAGTTTTTTACATTACTTTCACGCGTATAATAAATACACTCTAAACGTGCTCGCCCACTTAGGCGAAGCGTCGCGAACGGAAGCGGCGCGAAGAAAATTATTGATTTGACGCCAGAGAAGTTTACATTAGTTTATATGGCAGCCCGCCCACTCAGGCGACGCGAAGCGAAGAGGCGCGTCGTTCGACGCGCGGCTTCTCCTCGGACCAACTAGGCGTCGTTTCTCTTGACGCTTCGCTTCGCGTCGCCTGAATTGGCGGTACCAGGCGGCGCGCCGCGGCGAGAAGATACAAATATTTCTTGATGCCTCTCGCATATTTTCAGTGTTTAGCAGTATCTGGTAGGAAGTGGTGCTAAATTGCAGTCTCTGGCCGTGATACAAAGACATTCATTACAAAGGTAATTTAATTACCCAGCATTTTATTTTGTTTTTGTTTCTTTTCTTCTTCCATAGTGGCAATTAAACTCTATACAAAGAGATCCTCTTCTGACGAACTGCGCATCGTACCTCACTAGACCACGTATCTCGTTCAACTGCTTAAAAACAAATAAAATTCGCGTCGTGCCGTAAATGACGCGACGCGACGCTTCGCGTCGCTTCGCCCCAGTTGGCGGACATCGGTTAAATGACGCTTCGCCTCGCGCCGCTTCCGTTCGCGACGCTTCGCCTAAGTGGGCGAGCAGGGGGGCGAAGCGGCGGTGTTTTTAAGCAGATGAACGAGATACGTTGTCTAGTGAGGTACGATGAGCAGTTCGTCAGAAGAGGAACTCTTTTGTATTGAGTGTCATTGCCACTATAGAAGAAGAAAAGAAACAAAAACAAAATAAAATGCTGGGTAATTAAATTACCTTTGTAATGAATGTCTTTGTATCACGACCAGAGACTGCAATTTAGCACCACATCCTACATAATACTGCTAAACACTGAAAATATTATGCGAGAGGCAAGAGAAACGACGCCTAGTTGATCCGAAGAGCATTCGCGCGTCAAACGACGCGCCTCTTCGCTTCGCGTCGCCTGAGTGGGCGGGCTGCCATATAAACTAATGTGAACTTCTCTGGCGTCAAATCAATAATTTTCTTCGCGCCGCTTCCGTTCGCGACGCTTCGTCTAAGTTGGCGGGCACGTTTGACGCGACGCGCCGCTTTGCGACGCTTCCGTTCGCGACGCTTCGTCTAAGTCGGCGTAAACCTTAAGAGTTTGGCACGTTCCTCCCGACCCACCCTGTGTATCAAGGATTTTTAGGAAAGACCACCGACTATAAACCTAGGTAGACACATCTATTTACAAAAATCCTTGGTCGGAACATTCGAGCGCTGTTGCCCGCATGCAATCTAGGAAAGCTAAATTTACGAAATGCATGTCCATTGTTTTCAGTATCATTAGACCTGTAGAAGATAGAACCTGGAATAAAAGTTAGAAATAATATATTACATAAATATAATGCTTGAGCAATGAGCAATGTCTATAGATTCTAATTCCTGAAGAGTTAAAAACTGAAATATAAGAATGTGGTACATACGACGGAGCTATACTGTTGACTTGGCAACGCCGCTACACCATTTGCTGCAGGCATTTACGACACTTGACGTATGCTTGACGTTGTCATTCAAATTTGCGATTGTTGTAATTAGGTCAACCTGAGCTGCATTTTTGGTGTATTTTTATTGTTTGTTGCATTTTATAGCATATTTCCTGCTGATAATGATGCGTTATTGTTTTGTGTGCAAAGTGTATTCTCGCCAGCCTGAATCGCAAGGATAACCTTCCATCGGTAAGTAAAATAAAGCTTAACTAGAATTTGAGGTTATAAACATACATCATTGGCGTCGCATTATCGTGTCTTCACTAGTTTATTTCATTCGAAATGTGTAGTTCCATTCTAATAGCCAACATTTCTACTATAAATTTATCAAAGACGTGAAATAATGTTTGCTGCTTGCACACTTGAGATGCCCACGTGTTCAGGGGTGTATTTGTCGAAATAGGGCCTGTTTGTCTCCTTTTTTCATTACTTGTAATCGCTATGTGAAATTGAAAATGCTTTTTCTCGTCAATTTTATGTTTCCTAATAATCCTTCAAGAAGAGCTATTTGGATGTCTCTTTTGGGATTTGAAAAAGATCATTCATACGCTGATGTCTGTTCGAAATACTTCCAGGAGAGTGATATCATGTACTTGGCTGATGGATGTAGGCATCTTAAAATGGGTGCTGTTCCAACTCCTGTCCATTTTGCCTTCGATTCTGCCGTAAATATTAGGTATCAGCTTTTTTTAACAATTCTTTATTAACAAAACAAACAGTTTGTTACGGATTTATCTAAGCATTGTTTGCAACATTTGCCTCGAGAAAATAAAACTAAATAAAAAATATGTATTTGCTCTCACAGCGCTCCTACAACGCCATAGGCTTTCGAACTTTGTGGGCGGTTAACAAAATATAAAACTAAAGAAAATGTTTTTTCAGTTTGTAACAAAGTAACTGAATTTTTTTTACATTCTTTATATCCCTTAGTAGATTATAAAGTTTTTGATGAATTTATTGCAGGATTGTAAACAGTTCTTGTATTTATCTGACAAATGTTGTTTATGATTCTCGTCTCATAATTTTGAACTTGATTAGATAATATTAAGACTGTATTTGACTTTTGTTACTTATTAAAGATTTCGAATATCAATTACATTGTTCAATCTGCAACTGAGCACTTTAAAAGAAATGAAGTTCTTGATATAATTTATTTGCACAGAAATGGAAATTCCAAAATAGGATTTCATATGTTCCTAACTTTTTCTATCTTTTGATGAAAAACGTTGTAACCGATTATTTTATATTTTAGTTCAGAGTCAATGAGCAATGACTCTATCAGCAGCTCAGACAAGGATCGCAGTTTCGTCAAGCTCACAGCAACATTCTGAAGTTGACATTCTGTCTCTACAAGTTAGCTCTGTTAAAAGAAAGTAAGTACATCTTCTATTCAGGAATTTGTATGAAATACCCTCTGTTAACTCTTGAAATATCAAGTTCATAAATTGGTTATAGTAATATATCTGACAGATTGTGCTACATGTATTGGTCACTAGCAATTTCAGCTGATAAGCCAACAAAGTGAGAGTACAACAAAAAAAAACATGTAGCTAGCACAAATTAGAAATTACAGTCAAATACAGGGATTGAATGTATAAAATGATAATTTAGTTGGTAGCTTGTTTGGTTGTCTGATCAAGTTAGTTCAATCATTGAACAACAAATTAATTTAAGAGCCAGTTTCAACTAAATATATAAAATGATAATCATTATAATTATTTCATTATAATTTTATGGTTGCGTCAATAAGCTCAAAATAATTAAAAATATACAAAAATGTGTTTTTTATAATAAAGGTCACCATATGATGAAGCTCTCAATTTTCCTGGACCCTCAAGTAGCTTACGATAATTGCCCATGGTTGCTGATGAAAATTCATCTACAGCTACTGCATCAGAAGTAGATGAAAAAATCACCTTTGTTGAGAGAATTATCCATCCTCAAGTAGACCAGAGACAAAAGAAGAGGCAAGGGAAGAAAAGGTAACACACACTCACACACATGGATATGTATATATTATAGTATAATATTAAAATTAATTTATAATGTCAAAACCTTCTGGTAAAAATCTATACGTGACTATTATGGTATTATCCGTTTATTGTACCGAGATTCAGCCAAAAAACGACCTGACAGGTACGATGGCCGTCTACCTACCAATAAGCAAATAGCTGGGCAATAAAAAGAGAAGTATGGCTGCCGTAGTACACGCCTTGGTCAAAATCAGTGGCGTGTCTACCAGTTTTATGCTATAAGCTATAAACTAATAGGTATTTGTACAAGTCAGAAACATACGAGTATGTTTACATTTTTTCCGAGCAAGGTAAAAAATCCACAAAAACTGAAGACCCGCAATCGGCAAAGCAGTCAACAGTCAAAATGAGATCAATAGTTTTTTATTTTACGCCTATAAAATACCGAGGAATCTATCGCCACTACTGATTTGCGAACCATGCCCGGTGACTCACGTTCCACGACTGAGGCAGGTAGCAGGCAGGCGGACCCAGACGACCCAGGGGGAAATGATTTATGGCTTTTAAATCTTGGTAGAGTAACACGTCTGTATAATGTATCCTTTCTGTGTATTTTATTTTTTCATTTTAACTCAAGTGTATTCCTCCTTAAAATTTAAAGGAAGTCAGTCTGCCATTACTCCACTTAATGTAGTTGTAGACTGCTCACAGTTGGATTGTTCAGATTCAGAATTTTTTTTAGATTTTAATGGACACAAAATTGAGATTGATAAAGCACATAAACATGCTGTCCAAACAGTTATAACAAACACTCAAGACTTTTCATGGAAATCACTATATGCTAAATTTTTAACATTCTATAATTTTAACTAGAAGCTATGGCACAATTGTTTACTATCCATCCCAGTTGACCAAAGGCAGACTACAAATAATTTGTGAGTTAATAAAATATGACCACCTTCCAAATAATTTTGCATTACTCAAGTTACTCAAGATTAATAATATAGTATCACTACCAGTTTGTTTATGTAAATTAACTAAAATTTTTGATACAGTGTATCTCAGAGAAACATATATCACTCGTCATGTTCATAAACAAATTATACATTTGTAATATCAGAATACCTTAGCATTCTACTTCTTTTTTTAAATGTGGTTTCTCCTGCAATGCAGTTTTTTTATAACTCCAATAACAAATAGTTTCAAGGGTCATCTTTAAAATCATTCGAACTTAAACTTAAAGGATTTTTTGTTGCTCAACAACATTGAATAATTTGCTACTTAATAACTATTATTTAACATTTCTATTGTTACCTGTGCTATGTTATTTTTTTTATATTAATCTATAAAGTTTCGATTATCTATTTCTTTTTGTTTATTCTGCGATTTTGACTATTTTGTCGGACCCTCACGGATTCTGAGATAAGATATGTTATTTGCTAACATAGTCTTCTCCACTGACCAAATATTTCACAATTAATCCATTCCTAGATGTATTATAGTTTTATTGTTTTATGTAACTTTTAGGAAAAGTCAGTATATTGGAGACATGACCAGTGACGACTTTTGCTTACCAGTAAGAGCGAAAAAAAATTTTAAAATGATGAAAAACGTGATAACTGTTAAGAGGAAGAAAATCGATTGGCTTCAAAGAACAGTTAGAACACTAAGACGAAGAGTGAGGACATTAAACGATTTAACTTCAACTGCTGAAGAAGAAATCGTACATAAGTGACTCATCTGAGAATATCTTAAAGGTACTTATATCCGCACTTCTTATAGATACAAAATCTAAAGTGATATATCTGTTTCAGGCATCACTGTCTGGCTCGTCGCTCAAATTATTCGAGAGATTGTTGAAGGGACCATCTAAACAAAAATATGGCTCGTTATTAAGATCATTTGCACTAACTTTATCTTTTTACTCCCCTAGAGCGTATAATTTTGTAAGAAGCACATTCAACAAATTTGATCATTACCACATCTGAATACAATTAGTAAATGGTACCAATCAGTTGATGGTTCCACAGGCTTTACTTATGAAGAAGACAGTAAACATTTCAGAAAGCTTAACATATGAACAAGTAGTGTGTATTTTTACTGACTTGAATTTTCTACCTATTATACTCTACCGACGACCTTAAGATTTCGTCCTCTGAAAGATATGTATGTCATTCTTGAGATAAAAATTATTCTTTATTATTATTATTATAGCTCCAAATTATTCTTAAGCAATTCAAAAGCGTTTCTACATATCCAAACATTGATAACATTATTTATACAAATCTTTTTGAGCTTGTAAAACCATTATTGTCAGCATCGCAATACGGTTTCGCACCTAATAAGTCCACAGTTACAAATCTCTGTATTTTCTCAGACATGCATGTGAGACAATTACTAGTAAATGTGCTGATTTTCAATTGGATTCAGGTTCTGTAGTAAATTGGTCTGCAATTAACAAATTGACTCTTAATATTGATAAATGCTTTTGGGTTACTTTTACTTGAAAGCATAACTGGACAGTACGTGATTATATCAAACGCGCATCTTTAGTAAAGAGTAATAAAGTTAAAGACCTTTGAGTTCATTTTGAATCTCCGTTCAGATTTTAGGATCATCTTGTGAATATTGTGAATAGAGCTTATAAAGTTTCAGGCTTTGTAATTACTAATAGTAAGAACTGCAATATTGCAACAATAATAAAACTATATAACGCCTTTGTGAGACCAAAATTGAAGTATGCATCGAATATATGGTCACCAACAACTGTAGTCAGATTGAGAAAGTACAGAAAAGGCTGCTGAGGTGTCTTTATGCTAAAAAGATGTATTTACCTCATGTAGATCAATGTGGGAGAGTTTTAACTCAGAAAAACTGTTATATTAAGTTCTAGGACTGTTTTTGATAACCTTTAAAATATAGAAGTCTAGATTAAGAAATGGAAATAAGAAAATATTTCACATCTAATAATTTGCCTCCAATCAACAATATGTTGGAATTGCGCAATTACTTTGTAAAACAGCATAAAATTATGGACTTTTTTAGTGCCTTTTCAGAAACAGCTTATAAAATTGTGACCTACACTGCTAATAAGTGTTTTTATTGTGTTTTTCTTTTTCTCTTCCTTTACCTGTAATCACCCCAGGAGAGATGTTTGTTGTAAAGTGTATTAAATAAATAAAAAACTGTGACCTACACCGTTACCTATGTATTTTTATTTTTCTTCTCCTTTTCTCTTCCTTTACCTGTAATTTGACTCAAATTCTATATGATGTATGTATCACTTCTTAAAACACCCTTCAAAAGATACAGCACACATTTTTAAATATATGAAATTTATTCAAAGTATTCAAAATCGGCAAAAAAGTCAAAATCAAATGAATACATGTGAGACGTGCAGAGTCAATCTACTTGATCAGCAAAAATGTGTTAGAAATACAGAGTCAATCTACTTGACTTTTTTGTAGTTAAAATCCATCATCGTTATTCCACAGAGCATTATTGAAAGTGCCTTATTATACCTTTTGTGATACGCCACTGGTCGGAATCTGTGTCGCGGTTGTCAAAACCTAGACGGCGGCCATTTTTGCTTCCCCCCTGCCCGCTGGCCTATACTTAATGTTCCGACGTTACAAATGTAGATTTATGAATGGGATGAGGGGTCTAAGGTTTATAGTCGGTGGGAAAGACACATATTTCTGCTAGGGTGTATATTTCGCTTGTCAGGGAGACGGCGACGATTCAAGCCCATCTTGCTTGGCCGTTCAGGACGAGTGCTTACCTGGCGGCAAGGGAGGCGCATCAGCAGAACCGGCCTTCTTCAGCTCGGGCGGCGTCATCAGCCGGAAGTTGCCGAACTTGTCCAGCACCACCTGACCTTGTGGTATCTTGGGTGCGGAGGGCGCCGGAGACGGCTTGCTGGACTTCTTCGAGGGGGGCAGGGGCGGCGATTCGCTGGACGCGCTGCCCTTCTTCGGCGGGGGAGGCAGGGGCGGTTCTTTCATGGCCATCACTTTACGCACACTCGCCGCCTTCTCGGAAGGAGGTAACGGGGGCAGGGAGCCCTTCTTTGTCGGCGGGGGGCTGTCGTAACTGCTGCTCTTGCGTTTCTCCTACAAATACGATATAAGAAAAGTTTAGATTCATTTAGCATCAATGCCACAGTGCTGATAATAAAATTCATTAGATGATCATGAGCATATTTTCAATGTCATATGTTCGTTTTAAAAATAATTCAGAAATTGATAAACGCAGAAAATAATTCAAATACGTTGAAAAAGGTCAAGAGCTAGTTCTCTACATATTCGATACGCAATGTTAACATACAAAAAACTTTCGCTGCATCTCGAGACAATCCCATCAATTTTGAGGTAACATAAATGGTTCAAAAAAATTGACCTTGTAATCAGGTAACAAATATTGGATATTCTACAAGGTGAGTGCTGAGTTGATACTTCTTTCACTTCCCACACCGATAGGTGAGGGGAGTATTGTGATCGCGAAAATTTTCGATTTTGAGATAATACGCTTTTTGGGCGTTTTATGATGTGTACATAACGAAAACCCACGTCACTCATTTCCGTCGGTCTGTCTGTCTGTCGGACTGCCTGTCGGTCTGTCTGTCTGTCTGTCGAGTTTTTCTACCCTCGTAATCTCAGTAACCGCTGCATGGATTGTGATGAAATTTGGGCAGCGGTATGCTGTGGGTTCGTAGTAGGTAATGTTCCTATAATTTTGAAAATCGGTGCATAGGCGGCGGAGTAATTAGCAAGAAACAAAAAAAATTAAATACTGCTGAATCTTCGTTTTTAGGCGTTTTAGGGGTCCCTTACATTTTCTACTTTTTTTTTGGTGGGGGTGAAATTGGGGTGGTTGGGGGGTGGGGGGTTGTAAAATTGACAAAATGTGTTGCTTTCATAATAGACTGTCCACTGACCTGTGAAGGAAGACCTGGCGACATAAATAACTTTTTTAAAGTAAATCCACATAACAGATAGATCGCAAATAAACAAACCAGCTGCGTGATCACAGCATGTTCGCCGCGCGGTATTCCCGCTCTTACCGCCACGTCGCATAGCAACAGGCGAATAGGCAGCCCCACGGACGCCCTGATCGGTTAGGCCGTTCAGGTCGCGTCGCCGCGCCGCCGCCGACAATTTGAAGTGGATAATAGCAGAGTCGCATTGAGCACGTGGCGTTAATTTGTACAGCGTTATTGCAATTATTACCTTGTAATCGCGATTTTTGTTATATCTGATTAAGTTGTTGAGTTTTCTTTGTTACTGTTATTTGTTATTATTTATTATTGTTTTCCCTTGTGTACACAAAATGTCCAGTAGTACAGACACTGCCGACGAAGTTGGAGACTACAGTTTAAGTCCAGTTAGGAGGCGATCTAAAAAAAGGCACTTCAGTGCGGATATGAAAGAGGTCATTTTAAATGTGTTTAAGAATGAGAGCGAGAAAGACATCAACCATCGAAGAAGTTGCAGTAAAAGTTGCGGACATAGTTGGAATATGCCGCGCGTCAGTTTTCAATGTATTAAGAGAATACAGAATGAATCATTCCTTCTCTGAACCAATAACCAGAGAACATCGCAAAGGTATTGTAACGTCATTGGATGAGGCTGACAAACATGCGATTAGGAGGAAAGTGCATGAGTTCTTTTTTAGAAATGAGATACCTACTATAGATAAAGTACTGGAGGAGGTAAATGGAGATACCACATTGCCAAATTTCAAACGCTCCACTTTCCATAAATTACTGAAGCACTTGAATTTCAAATGGAAGAAACGGGGTCGTAATAGTCTATTAATGGATAGAGAAGAGATTGTTCTATGGAGAAGGGAATATTTAATCAAAATTAAATCCTATAGAGATCAAAACATGAAGATTTACTATCTTGATGAGACATGGGTAAATGCTGGACACACTACAAGTAAAGTGTGGGTGGATGAAACGGTAACTTCGTGTAGGAGGGCCTTTTTAGACGGACTATCCATCGGATTAAAAAATCCAGCAGGTAAATGAAATAAAGTACAATAAAATAAAAAAAATCAGATATTTTTCAAATCTTAATGACACATTTCTGAACATTGATTTTAGAGGGTAGATAAAAACACATTTCGAGAAACAACACTTTTACACATAATTTTAGATAGTACGCGTATGGATATTTATGGCCATTTTTGTTTATATCTTTCTTTAAACCACATTTTACTTCACAAACCAATAGGTAGGGGGAGAATGTCGAATAGCATGTTTATTTGGAAGATTCATGATGTCTACATCACGAAAAACTAGGTCACTGATTTCTGTTAGTCTCTCAGTCAGGTGCTTTTTTCTACCCTCGTAATCCCAGCAACCGCTGCACCGATTTTGATAAAATTTGGGGGCAGTATGATATTATGGCCTCGTAGTGGATTCTCTTGCTGAAATTTTAGAAAGCGGTATACATAGTGAAGAGTAATGACCAAAAAGGTAAACACGCTCAAAGTCTATTTTAGGCGCTTCAGAAGTTTCTGAACATTTTTAGATTTTATGGGGGAGGGATGGAATTGGAGTGGGGGATGAAAGACTCAATTTTTTATATTCATGGGATACTGCTTGTATCTATGTTTTTCGCTAAATGTGATGGAAAAAAATTGAAAAGGGCTCACAATGTATAAAGTTGCACCAGTTAGTATTTTGATTTTCAGGTAAAGGGAAAAGACTGATTATTTGTCATATTGGAAGTGAGACTGGATTTGTTGTGGATGGTCTGTGGTGTTTCGAATCAAAGAAAACTGGGGATTACCACGAGGAGATGTGGAGTTACCTAACTTGGAGGAAAACGCGGTGATTGTTTTAGATAATGCACCTTACCATTCTCGAAAATTGGAGAAGATCCCGACAACAGCATCAAAAAAAGCTGATATTCAAGATTGGCTACGATCTAAAAATATTAGCTTTGAAGAGTCGATGCTGAAGGTCCAATTATTGAAAATTGTTAAAGAGCACAAAGCAAAGTTTGAAAAATATATCATAGACGAAATGGCAGCGAGTCAAAATAAAACTGTGCTGCGCTTACCTCCATATCATTGCGAGCTCAACCCTATCGAACTCATATGGGCTGATATTAAAAACAATATAGCGCAGCACAATAAAACTTTTAAGTTCAGTGACCTTAAGGATCTTTTCAATGAAGCATTGCTCTCAGTAGCTGCACAGAAATGGCAAAACTGTGTAAATCATGTCAAGGACAAAGTTGAAAAAAAAATGTGGGAGTTGGACAATATCTTAGAAGTGCAAGCCGAGCCTTTTATTATTGAGCTTGGTGGTTCAGAAAGTAGCGACGACGAGAGCACATCAAGTTCATAATCTGACTCTGTTAGGGCCGGTTGTACAAACGCTCAGTGAACTTCCGATCACGTAACCTTAAGTTCAGCGATGAACGCGGTTCAACGGTTGACGCGTTGTACAAACTCGGTTCTGGCAAGGATCAGCTGAACTGGATCAAAAGAGGATTGGTAGCAATGGATATAGGGTATTTGGTGGCGAAACTAGTTACTTTTCGTTTTTAATGTTTAAAGTTAAGCAGGTTATGTTAATGTCACGTCTATGAATGTCAAATTCTGACATTCATCAAACTTTGTTGTCAGTCAAGAACAGGTCAAGGGTCAAGAAGTATTTTGCAATTTTATAATGGAATCCAAAAAAGGGCGACTAATTTTACGGCGAAAGAGGAGGCCGTATTAATAATAAAAATTGGTGAAAAAATATAAGAATGAACTTGTGTTTGCGTGGAGAGATATTTCGTGAAGCAAAGGTAGGTACTGAAAAGCAAATACGAAAATTTAAAAAAAGGACAAAACAAAAATTTGCCGATGAGAAACAGTACATCCATATAACCGACGGTGGGCCTTCGCTGGGTTTCAAAATACAGGACTTGGACATATCAATAAAAAGAAATAATCGGACCCCAAATAACAGGATTCACATCTATATTCGACGATGATGCGAAAACTTTTATTGCTGATGTGCCTAAAATTAATGGAGAATTTGTTCACGATACATTAGGTACAACTTTCATTGGGCATTTTTCAATTCGTTTTTTCTAACAATATCATCCTCAGTCAAAGGTTCGTCAAAGTACTCCATCATGTAACTCAAGTGAAAATATCGCATTTGACTATGTCACTCACGTCGGATATTCAGGTTAGAAACTGATCAGCTGGTCGTAAACATCGCCATTTTAAACCTTGAACCGCCGTTAAACGCTCCTCGGTGGCTGTTCAACGTGATCCGAGGTTGAACTGAAGTCAACGCTTGAACTTTGTTGGTACAACCGCAAATTAGAAATGAACTCGGTTCAAAGTTGAACTCGAGTTAAACTGTGTTTGTACAACCGGCCCTTAGCTATCTTGCTCGTTAAATTCCAAGTCATCAGTACTTAGAATTGATTTTTTCCACCAGTACACTTTATTTTGTAATCAGTTTTTGTGTAAGTTACATGTTTCCTGTGAGATGCCTTGATTTAAGGCGGAGACACACTGAGCTCACCACACGTGCTAGCACGTTAGCGGGATTTGCAGAAAATCAGTAAATTATGCTAGCACGCGTGCGGTCGGTACTGTAACGTAATATGCATGAAATGACTTCGGTGTGGTTCTAATGTATTGACATCTATGTAAAACAGCGTTCCACACTTTTTGTCTGTAATGTGCTAGCACGTGAATTCACGTGAGGTGAGCTCAGTGTATCTCCGCCTTTAATCGCTACGATGTTTGTACATTGTATATTAAATGTCGTATAACCTTACAAAACCTTACATTGCAAGTACGGTGATCACCAGAGGAATCTTAATTTATCAAAAAAATATGTCTGAATCCTGCTTGATATTCCTCCAAAGAGCTTTTAAACATCTGGCAATACATTTATTGGCCGCATATTTGTATATAACTCGGAATTTATAACTTTTGGAACAGGAGAACAGGAGTAACTGTAGGGAAATAGTGATTCAACAATAAAAGTAATTCATCTATAATTGTGTCAAAATATTTGTTTAAAGTATGTTTTGATAAATGCTTACTAGGATTTTCATTTGATTTTAATTTTAAGATGGCTTTTCGAAGATAAGTTATATTTAACGTCTTGAAATGATCCATCGTTTGGTTATGGGAATTTTTTAATAGGCATAAGTTGGCATCACTATCGTCAATTGAATCCACTATTTCATTTATACTTTTTATAAAATAAATGTTCCTTTGTTCTGGTATTATTAATTTGTCTGTTATGATGCCGTCCTCGAAACACATTCTAGATAATTAATTCCTAATTTTGGGAGAGATGATATTTTTCAATGTTTTTCGCATCATTTTGCGGTTATTCTTATTATATAGAAGTGCTTAAAAATTGTACCTTTGCTTCACTCTGCAATTATGAATCACCCTGTATACATGAAAATATTGTCTGGGTAAGGAGCATATTGTTGCCTACTATTTTTATATACAACTGTTTTTTAATATTATCTTCTGCAGTACATAGTAGATTTATAGACCCATCCGTCACTTAAAACACCCCGTATATTGATTGTTCTAAATTTTTTAGTCCTCTTTTAACCTTAGATCCTTCACCGAGCATATAAAAATCGAATTGTACCAATTTGCCACAAACTTGCGCAAAGCAACATTAACAATCCAAGAGATGTGCAGCGTGGCTCTAAATACGGTCCTGCCGAAGTTACAGCGTTTGACTGTCACGCGCTTAGCTCATGGCTATGTTTATTTCTACTCTATCTCTTATTTAGATTTACTGTACAAATTTGCAATAGCAATATGACAAAGAAATCGGTGTGCCAAAAATGATTATACAAATTTAATAACTTGGTTAATCATATTAAATCAGGTACCAGTTTGAAAGTGTTCAATACATGATTGAAAAGTATTTCTTGTATATACAAAATTCATAGTGATGCAATCTTATAAAACGAATGTATGTACTCATAGCGAATTCAATTAGTTTGTAGCAGTCAGTTGTATTGTAAGAGTTATGTTACATAAATCTACACTACTACATATTTAGTAGGGAAAAAAATATGTCTCTAAGAGCTATGCGTAAATATTAATTGCAGTTTCAACTAAATCGGCTACAGTCCAATAAAATGTATCCTTAGCCTGATAACATTTTTCGCGTGCAGCGTCTGACAACGTCGAAAGTATTTTGAATCAGAAATACTACGTTTTTAACAAAACTCATCTCATAAAACTGTAATGACAAAATTAAAATCTTCTAGAAAATGTGAAAAACAAAAGTTAATTTTAAGTGGGTGCTTGATAATATTATTTAATATTATGTATATAAATATTAGGAAAATTAAATTATTAGGGGTCCGCAAAAAGAGGTCAAAGGTGTACTACTTGCCAGGCGCTGACACCTCACCGCAGCAGCTACATATCAGTAATACGTGATAATTTAAATCTGATAATAATTTGTTCCGTTCAATATACTGAATATCCTCGTCGTTCAAAATATGAACAAATAAATTTACAAACAAGTCTATAAACAATGAGTTCTCGTTATGAACAGTGAGAGTGCGGAGTGCACAGTTTTGTAATTTGTAAATTTAATAATTGTGGAAAATAGTGGCTGATTAATTTTAAGTGAATAGGTTTGATATGTAGCGATTTTAACTGACTATTTAGGCTGGTAAAGACTCCAAAATCTTTGTAATCTTTCACAAATAAGAAATATATTGGGATAGATAAAAGTGTGTATATTATGTTTCTTTCATTAAAAATTACCATCAATCATTTACAGTCAAAAATCTAGAGCAAGTTCACATCATGTCAAAAAAATGAACGTATTTTTCTTTGACAAAAAGTTCTGTGCTGCAGTCGTTGGATTTAAAAAAGGGATGTTATTTTTTATTTGTTTTGAATATTGTAAACACTTTTATATAATGTAGCGCATGATTGTGAGTTGTATAATTCTGTAAACCATTTTTTTATATATTTTTTGAAGTTCGTTTTTGAGACAGCTGTCTTCGGGCTACATTTAGGAGCTCGTGTACCTATACAGGGTGGGTCCTAGGCTGATACATTTTTTAAACCATAATTATAGAAGTCTTTAAAATGAACAATTTTTTTCCGATAAATAAACGAGAATCAAAAAAAGTGAATCTGCTTGTGTAGCAAGACCTACATAGTCTGTTTATGTTTGATTTTTCGCTCGGATTTTTATCTTGTCAATCAGGTATTGTACCTGTTAGTGCACTAGTCACTTTCAGTTTATCATACTTAATTTTAAATAGGTAAATCCTAAAATTTGTTTCATAATAATGTGCCACCTTCAGGATCTACACAAGTTAAAATTGACAATGATAAACAGAAAGGGGCTACTGTACTATCTGATAGGTACAATGCTTAATCAATAACACAAAAATCCAAGCAAAAAAACTAAATATAAAAATAATAGCTACATCTTAATACACAACACCAGATTCACTTTTTTTTATCTGATTCTCTTATTCTTTAGTATTCGGAAAAAAAATTAAAGTTTTTTATTTTAACGACCTCTATACAAAGTTTAAAAAATGAAGTCAAGTTGATTGACTCAGTACTTCCCACACATTACGCTGATACCACTTTATTATTTTCCCATAGCTTGAAGCTTTAGTCTAAGATCCCTTGCAACCAAATAATCGCCAGCCCCCCCCCCCCCCCTAAAATTGTCTTATTCCGCTAGGTCTTTCCTTCACAGGTCAATGGACAGCCTATTATCGATACTACAAACTTCTCAGTTTTACAACCCCCCACCCCTCAACCACCTCACTTTCACCCCCAACCAAAAAACTGGTAGGAAATGATCAGGAACTCCTAAAACATCTAAAAACCGAATTTGAGTTGCTTTCATACTTGTCGCGTTCTTTGATTATTGCTACGCTGCCACTGACAAGATTTTTAACAAACATACGCGTTTTCCATTCTCACCACGGCAACAATATACTGTGTCAAAATTTCATTAGAATCAATTTAATAGTGTCCACGTTACAAAATACAAAACGATTTAAACCAATAAATTCTCGTATAGTATACAGAAAATTCTAAGTCCCTTAGTTTCCGTAATAGGCTAGGCAATGTTCGGATGGACCTAAAAAGGTGATTTGTGTCGCTAGATCTTCCTTCACAGGTTAGTGGACAGCCTATTATGAGTACAAGAAATTTTTTAATTTTTCAACCCCCAACCACCCCAATTTCAGCCCCACCCAAAAAAACGCAGAAAATGATCAGGAACCTCTAAAACGCTTAAAAACGAAGTTTGAGCTGTTTTTATATTTTTAGTTTTTTTATTATTTCTGCGCCGCCACTGGCACGATTTATCAAAACCATACGCGTTTTCCATCTTCGCCATGGTAATAATGCTGTTTCAAAATTTCATGAAAATCAATTCAACAGTTTCCTCGTTACAACGATATAACGCAATACTCTCCTATGTTTACATCAGAAAAAATTCTAAGTCCTTTGCTTTCTGTAATAGGCACGGCAATGTTCGGATGGACCTACAAAAATCTTTATTTTCTCTAGTCGAATAGTTGAATGATAGTGATTGTCTAATTCTATAAAATTATGAATCAGGTATAAAATAGATATACAATATACATTTTTTTTTATATCAAGCATTGAAGATCTTTCAACATATAACTTATCTTTGTGAAGTTACTGTCATATAAAATTATTCTGATTGCTTTATTTTGTAATACCTGTGATTATTTTGAAAGTATGGCTTCATTTGGAGTATATAAAATGTTGAACAGTACAATAAATGAAGAACAATTATTATAGTCTTGTGCAAATTTTTTTAATAATAAACACTGAGGCTTTGCGAAATTCTATAAAAGTAATTTATGTTTTTGGATATTTTTGAAATAGTATAATCAAAGTAACCTTCAAATTTAAATTTACTATATACCCCAGATATTTGATAGATATAAACACTTCAATTTTGTCATTATTAACCAATCGAATGGTGGTGGTGTTTCATTTAAATGTTTCGTCTATTATCATACATTTTGTTTGGCTAGTATTTAGTTTACGTTTATTTGCATTCAACCAATTGATAATTTTCTTTAGGAGTTCCAACCAAAATCTCTGAAAGATGATACAAATAAAGGTTTGTTTACTATGGTCACCAGTAAATAATTTACAACACCGCTTTCATTGATCAACGTTTCGTGTATTTCTTTTCAATGTTAAACTGTCAATAGAAACGTCTGTATTTTTTTTTCGTCGTTAGTCCAAGCTTGTGGCTTGAAGATAAACAAATCGCACCTAAATTACTACGTTTACGACCACCCACTCACCTGTTCGCCGAGCCAATCGTGGGACGACGACATCGAAGGCTGGCCTGTACCTGGCGGACTAGTTCCCGGTGGAGGAGGTTGACCTCCGCTCCCTCCTAAAGCGCCCTTCCTCTTGAACCTGGACGCGCTAGATTGGGCGGCGCCGATGTGCATCTTCCATTTGGCACTGGCCGCGGCCTCAGCAACCGCCTGTCTAGCCTTCTGCTCCCTAGTCGGCGATGGGGAATCTGTCAGGGCGCCCCCTCGTCTAGGGCTGCTAGAGGGACTCGCGCTCCTGGATTGGTACAAGCGAAGAGAATGGTCAGCGCGCGATCTGCCACCACCGCTTCCCGTAGCCCTCCAACATGCATCAATTACGGTTCGAGTATAACAATCAATACTTTAACAGATTTAAAGGATAACTCTGCGTATTACACAGTGTGTCATAAACAACGAATTCGAATAGAGCAGAAGAAGTAAACAAGGATTTTGTTTGTCCCCACAATCCTAAAGCGGCAGCTTGGTAATGCTGGCACACTGACCGCCGAATCGCTGACAACCCGTATACCCTTTTGTATACCGCGACGAGATAGCAGGTAAAAAACCCTAAAAATGAATGGCAGCGTTCAGAGTACTGAGCGCTTTTTCGGAGCGCTTTGCATAGAGCGCTCTGTCAGAGCGAAATATTGAACGGTCCACGTCTTAAGTGTCACACTCAACACATTACATCTTGACATGACATACTGACATACATTTATTCGCAACCGCCGGATTAATAGTGTGTTTTGATTGATGCCCCACAGCTGTAAATACCGGTGAAGAGCTGAAAATGAATCAAGAAATAATGACAAAAGCTATTGATACCGGCATTAATAATAATGATGTTTTACCTATCGTGGAAGAGCTTGCACAACCACTCCATGACCGGGAAAATAGGATTGAGGTGACCCGAAACTTAAATTATTTTGACAGTGTGACATCTCGGTATACCGATTTCCTATCAATCTATGTCTCGGTCGTTATATTATAAAGTAAATGCTTGGATTTCCATTTTTCGGTAGTCGGTGACGCTTACTGCCGTTTGACAAGTCAGAAAGCAGATAGGTGTAAGTTAGGTTTCCCCATTGAACTGACGCTACCCAAATCGAGCGTAAAATAATTCTGCTCATAAAATGAAGTGCGCTCAATAAGTAGCGGGGCGTTTAGTGACGTGGAACACCTAAGGCCATCCGAACGAGGAACACTAGAAAGGCTCCGCGCGCTCATCCTTACCAGATCGAGGTCTCTATGTCCCTATTCCACGAACCATTCTCCTCCGGCATTCCTCCTTTTGGAGAACTTCAACGCTGTGGAATGAGCTGCCGGGAATTTGTTTCCCTGCAGCGCAGCGTATCAAATGTAACGTGCACCAACACTTAGCCTCTCGCAGCGTTTCTACAGCGCCATAGGCTTTCAGCCATTGGGGAAGACTGACCATAAAAAACCACGTGCACGTATAAGCCTATTGTTGCGAGGTATATAAGATCAAAGGCAAAAATGACAGATAATTTGAATTTTGTACTCATATTTTTTATTTGTGGCATCCACAGACTGTAATTAAAAACCATGAATTTATAACCTCCAAAGTAAACTTATCTGTGATCGGTTGACCATAACAAACGTCAGGATAACCTACACTTTAGCCTTGGTTAACTACAGGTTAACCACAGCTTTTGACGTAAACCACCCTTATAAAATGGATTGTTTCCGCTAACCGCTAGTTTTTTTTACCACTGGGTCACTAACGATTGTGAAATTGGGCATAAGTTATCCCTCGCTTTGCTCTGTCCTTGTGTTACTCATATTTTTTATTTGTGGCATCCACAGACTGTAATTAAATTCATGAATTTATAACCTCCAAAGTAAGCTTATCTGTGATCGGTTGACCATAACAAACGTCAGGATAACCTACACTTTAGCCTTGGTTAACTACAGGTTAACCACAGATTTTGACGTAAACCACCCATTATAAAATCGATTGTTTCCGCTAACCGCTAGTTTTTTTTACCACTAGGTGACTAACGATTGTGAAACTGGGCATAAGAGTTATCCCTCGCTTTGCTCTGTCCTTGTGTTACTCAGTCCAGACTAGATTTGTCTCAATTTACTATTTAAAAAAATTACATTAGATTGTTCGTAAATAGCTAGCATCAACGCTTACCTCTTATCCTTCTCAAGGGCATAGTACGCATTCAACTTTGACTCCAATTCTTCTAAATCCGGCAAACTCTCAATAAACCTGCAAAATTTTACTAATATCAAAACACACTCTAAACAGCTATCAATAATATCCTTAGCACAAATTACCCCAACACAAGGGAACAACTTCTCATTCAACTTCAATCAAGATATACAGCTCTTCCTGTAATAACCCGGAAAAGGTAATCTGCGCGTTTTTACTGAATGTCCTACAATCCCTTGTAACCTAAAATACCTACCAAGATCTCAATTAATACGATTACGCCTATTTACAATCAATTACATATAAAAATATTTTGCTAACCTCTTGCTATATCCAGACTTTTGCAAAAAGTATTCTTCATCATCAGATGGTATACTGTGCCTTTTGGACTTTTTATCTTTACTCAACTCTTTCTTGATCGCATCCCTTAATTTCTTATGGTCGTCCAAATCGCCCAATTCAAAAACATTCTTGCTACGCTTCAACTTGTCCTTCTTCTTCTTTTTCTTACTTTCCTTCTTGCTCTTCTTTTCTTTTTTCTTTTTCTTCTTTTTATCCTCACCTTTCTTCTTCCACTTGTTGCTCTCTTCCAAAAACTTTCTCACTGAAAAAAAAATGGCATGAAGGTAAAAACCAGGCTTTGAGAACAATACTTTGCACACAACAACTGGGTGGGGAGGCTAGATAACAAAGCAACGTAACGTCTATGCACCGACGCTCAGAAAAAGGCAGACGAGTTGCCAGACAAACATCATTAAAATCAGGGCAAGGAATAGGTTAGCACAAGGAATTTCCTACAGTGATCACCCCTCTCAATATACAGAAAAACTGACAAACGTTACATCTTTCCAATGCAGTAATCTACGCTACATTTATGTATTCCTTACCTTTCTCTTCATAATCCGAGTCCCCTTTGGTTTCAGCCAGAAAAGCCCTAACTTTCGCCTCATAGTCATTTTCTGGCAGCTGTTTGGGGGGCTGCTCCGGTTGTTCAAAACTGAATTCGAACGAACTCGTGGTCGCAATAGTAGGTTTACTAAAGTTGAAGTTGGTGGGGGTATCTTGGCTCTGATCCATTAAAGCCATCCGCTTGCTCAGCGGGCTCAGAGAATTCTCCCTCTTGTCGCGTCTGTAAACAAGGTTTATATTATTAAAGATCATGAATGTTGAGGTTATACCACGGTTGGACAAAATTCATAGATTTTTTCTAAATATATGATTTATTTTAAATTTATAACCATGATTCAAAACAAACTTCCTATTTTTTTAAGACCTTTATTGAGAGCAACACAAAACACTAAGGGTCTCATTCATATTCGATACTTAAGGATCCCTTAATACTTGAGGATCCCTTAAGTAAGGTTTTGTGTTTCGAAACCTTACTTGCGAGTCCCTTACGTAACGCTCCCTTGAGGCTCAAGGGAGCCTTAACTACTTTCAAGTAATGAAATGTCAACATGACATTTCGTTGCAGTCAAGGCGATTTTGCAGGTTAATTTTGGAGTTCGGTGTTGTCAACACAACGCGAAATACTGGCACAAGACAAAAAGAAATAACAGAAAACATCAAAATATTCAAAATGCGTAGGTATAAACATAACAAATTGACTTATATTTGAAATATGACAACGTCGCCAAATTAATCCCGCCATATCGCAGATGTTGTCTAGGAAACAGATATACAAGGAAAGCCACACTTGAGAGTCCCTCAAGTATCCCTTGAGTGTTACTTAAGGGAACTTTAAATGTCAGTTTACTGTCAATAGGTTAAAAAACATAAGAATCATAATTGAACAAAAATACCGATTTTAGTTCTTTTCTTATCGATACTGTGTTCCTTGTATCAGAGTGTACAAAGCCAAAAGTGTACAAGGTTCGTTCAAAGTATTTGTGCGGTATCCCAAAATTAACAGACTGGTAAAAACTTTACTAATAGTGGTTTTGTAGAGCTATTGATTAATTAAGAATCAGATTTGTCTACTTCAAGATAGCCGATTCAATACCGTATCACCCACATATAACAAAACTATTCCGTCATGAATTACCTATGTGATCTCGAACGGTGCTTTTTCTTCTTCTTGAAGTCCGAATCACCTGAAGAAGAGCTGGAATCACTACTACTAGATGATGAGCTGCTTGAAGACTCGTTACTACCAGATGAACTTGAACTAGAACTGGAGCTTGATCTTTTTCTGTTCTTTCGTTTTTTGCCTTTCTTCTTTTTCTTTTTATCCTTCTTTTCCTCATCTTCATTCTTCAGAAGCTGTTTCAAGGCGTCATTGACGTCTGCAGGTTTGTTTGCTGCAAGATTTGGAAGAAGCAGTTCATTTGGTTCAATAAGATTTTTCGTTTGTGATTTATTCTTGAGAAATTCCAGAGAATTTTGAGCTTCTTCATGGTAAGGAATTATTGTCAAGCAGCTTTGGTATGCTTTCCTGGCCTCTTCGATCTTGTTCTCCTCTTCATAACTCCTACCTATAATAAAATGTTCCGTTTTGTGAACACTGCTATTCTACAATTATGACAAATAGTGCTTATGCAAAAAATTGAATTTGAAATTAGACGTGAAAAAATTGTGCAGTTGACTTTGGCAATGTACAAAGTGTTCTATGAAGAGAGGAAGATACTTTAGGCGAAGACTGTACAGCTCATTTCCTACAAAAAAAATCTCATGTCAAGGGTCCGATTTTCAACTGTTTCACAGATATTGAGTTTCAAGATGCGCTCCTTATTGATGACTGGTTACAAAGTTATTTTACTTCAATAAATTATACCACTCATAATTATATAGCTTAATCACAGCAACATATTATATCATTACAATAATAATAATTACAATAACATAACCATGCCATGCATAACACACGCCAACTATGTTTTTATTGAACACGATTCAGCAAACGAAAATTCATTTTCTCATATTTCCAGTATCCATATAATTAAAAAGTAGGTTCTTTAACCTCAAACAAAATTTGAGTGTGCCGCTTTTTAGGTCTGAATACGCTTTACTTGGAGATATTTTCTCTATAGTTTGCTGAAGTTTCTATTTTAAACTCAAGGGTATACATTTACAAAAATTATCAGGCAAAAACTACCAGATTAATTCGTCACTTCAAACTCTTGTAAAACGATTCTCAGACAACGTTACGGTGCTATGAAAGTACTATACCGTATTCAAATCCAAGGTGCAGAAGATTGTAAACAAACAGGATACCACGCACGCCGCCCGAGTAAGGCGGCATTCATTGCGATTGGCCGAAAGGCAATAAACAACTTAGAGGTTTGCCGCTCTGCCGCCCGTCTGGGTCGTTCAACAGAGTACAGGGTTGTATTTTATTCAGTTGCTCCGTGTGTTTATCATTGTATATGACGCGTCGTGTTAATGATAGCGTACATAGTGCTTTTATCATCGCATACCTGCCGTGTTGTGCGAATTTTAGTGTTATCTGTGTTGTACTGTTGTTTTAATAGCTATTAGTGGTGTTTGTGTTATTCCCCGATAACTTGAAGGAGATATTGAAGGATGTCTAGTAGTACAGACACTGCAGATGAATCCATGGATGTGGCTACAAGTCAGGACTTGAGTCCACCAAGGAAGAGGTCAAAAAAGAGCCATTTTGACGTGAGGCTTAAGGAGGCAATATTAAACGTATATAAATCGGAACCCAGAAAAAATCATTAACAACTGCTGCTGACGATATTGTGGAAGAGGTTGCACTCAAAATAGGTATCTGCAAACGGAGTGTCCATGAAGTGGTGCGAGAATACAGAACGAGACACTCTTTTGCTGCACCTTTAACTAATCAGAATCGCAAACGGCAAACGTTGCATTGACCTTGTGGACCATGGCGATAAAAGTGCAATTAGGAGAAAGGTGCATCAGTTCTTTTTCCGAAATGAACTTACGACTATTGACAAAGTCCTGAAAAAGGTGAATGACGATAATGACTTGCTCAATTTTAAGCGGACCACGTTTTATAAGCTATTAAAGAAGCTTAACTTCGTATTTGGGAAACGAGGAAGGAAAAGTATTCTCATCGATAGGGAGGATATAATTGACTGAAGTATTGACCCCTTCTCAACTTTACCCCCAAAATGAAGGTTCCTAAGTTAAGAATAATATATAAAATCTTAAATATATCAATACAGCTGTAATGGAGAAATATGATTCATAAATGTTACTCCACGTCCGATACTATAGACTTTATGACTGCTATTTTGAATACGGCTCTGGCGACCGACATCCACAGGCCAACCGCCGAGCGCGAGTTATTGTTTACAGCCACTGCACAGCGGATTTGAATATACTTTAGTACAACAGCCTGAAATGTAAAAACCTCAGAATACGTGAACTGTCAACGAATAATTGTAAAACCTGTTGATTTGCATTCTTAATATGGTATGTTAGAAAGTTGATCACTTAAAATTTGCCGCTTTTTATTTTATATAAAAAAAAATAAAACATACCTAAAAAATTAGAATTTTACATATAATCTGAAGTACGACGAGCCTTTGAGACCAATTTTGGGCAAGTATGTTTTATAAATATACTTCTGGAGCAATAGACAAACTTTAGTAAAAATAATAAAAAAGTATATAACAATAATCTATTTTCTTTCAATTATCGTGCATATTTTAAAATTAAAATCATTATATATTTCGCTCCTGTCAGCTTCTATTCACTCGTACTTTATAAAAGGAGGTGCATTTGAACAGCTTTTGCCACTGCACTGTGTATTATTCGATAAATTATATTATTACTGTGTATTATATAATAACTTATTTCTCAACATTTCTATGAGTCGGATTTTATTATTGCTATTTCCAGAGATTTCTCTTGGCCAACTAGAGTCATAGGTTCCAATTTTGGATAATCCCAAGGAAGGGGGGGGGGCAAACATATGCATAGGTATATAAATTATAAATCAGTAACGCATCTACGGTGAGCGAGACGGTAGTGGTGCATGGTGAGAAAAAAATCTTTTTTTGCCCTTCAGGATCCGCATCATTAAACCACCCTTGAGCAACTTCCTGAATACGCCACTCATATTACTGGTGTAGGTAGAAATAGGGTATCAAACAGCAATGTTTTATTATTAAAAGGTGCTAAACAAAGTAATGTATAATTTAAAAATAAAACGGATTTGCTTTCTTGTAAGAATGAGTGGGTTGGTTTATTAATGCATGCAAATTATGTATTAGTATCAAGTATATCCAGAAAATAAGTCACATGGAGCTCTAACCCCCGAACCTCCCCCCCCCCCCTAGTCGGTGTCTATTAAGGGATGTATCTTCATTAAAAATCTACATCTGCTGCACATTTATTTTTTATTCCATGGCGATTTCTTTTTGCTGACTTTATAGTAACTTTTTGATACCAATCAAAAGCTATGTACATATTTTTGTAATTATGTATGTGCTAACACAATGATCACATAATGATAATAGTGAATCTACTTTATTAGTACCAAGTATAAGTAAAATAAAAGAAAAAAATACAGTAAACCTATGACGAAGCCTAACAAGTGGCTACTTGACTTAACCACAGGCTCACATTATTACTTCTAGTTGCAACTTACCTACTGAATCGGTGTAATAACATAACTTCAATTACATAATAGAAATATTTTATACAATCGGGTGACGATAATATTTTTTTTAGATAGCCCTTACCGAGACCTATCCAAAACACCCCCATGTATGTGTACCGATTATTGATAGTTTTCGAGTTATGCCTTTTTCTCGTCAAAAACAAAAACAAGAATGCTTTTTGGTTTTTATTTTTTTCTGCAATTATACTCAGTATTAAAACCATAAGGATAAGACTCCGAAAATAATAGGTGTGCCAAAAAGCTGCACAAAAACAGCTAGCCTGGACAGCCAAAAGAATGATGCAGACAGACAGAGGCGTAGGAATAAAAACAAAGGAAGGACGGCGGTGTTCGGCAACGGTGATGGAGATAAGTCAAATATTACTGCAGTGAAAAGGAAAACATGGGTATACGTAGGAAGAATAGCGCCGGCAGCAGGTGTGACAGGAATGAAGAACCATTGTGATGCAGTTTTTCCTGGCCGACCTGTTGACATTGAACTACTACCACCAAGGGCGTACCCAGGTAGGGGCAGGGGGGGGGCAGCTGCCCCCCCCTAGAAGATTAAATAAATGTAATTTTTTTTGGCAAATAAAAATTAAAAACGTGTTACCTACTCTGCGCAAAATGAAGTGTTGGAAACAAAATATCTTTTCAGCCAGATTTGTTCTTTATTTTCTATAGTTAAATATTCTACAACATTCGATATAGAGTCTGTATAGTGAGTCGTGTCGGTCGTGTCACAACGTATTTATTAGAATATTTTATATGGCGACCTTCAGCCGCCGTCAAACGAAACGCAAAATGTTTTGATCAAGTTTTGATACACTTTATTTATTTCTTTATTTCGTTTTTATTATTTGTTAGTTATCACTAACAAATGAAAGTGTCAGTAATGATTTATAGTCGATAATTTAATTTCTAGAATCTGATTTTGATTACGAGACAGAATAAATAAAAATTAAGTACGGTTTTGATGCAAGTTTGGTTTTATTATATAATTTTTGTTTTCAATGCTATGCTAAAATAAAATAATATTCAATATGTTGCATATTATTTTAAGTAGTATATATCTGTACAGATTTAGTTTAAGATTCTTAGTGTTCATAAAATAAAATAGTGAAAGTATCAAACTCAAATTTCATAGCATATTCTATTCAGTGCTTACAACTAAATTATTTTTAAATTTGCCGCGGTTATTTCTGTGCCGCGACTCACTAGACAGACTCTAGTATACTGTTAGCGATGCAATATAATTTAAATCTCCCACAAAACCGTGGTATCTCGTAGTTTCCGCTTCCGACGAGACAATCAGAGCCATATAGGATTAAAGCTGAATATAATTGGAAGAAAATAACATCTAACGCCATCTAGTTTCGGACGGCAGTACTTTTTCCAGTAAAAAGAAATAGGCTCAATGTATACTGTATACGGTCAATAGAGACATCTAGTATTGAATAGCAATACCACGAAGAATATTCTAGCATGGACTATTCCGGAAAGAAAAGACAGTGATAGCATGTATTATAAGACAAGGATGGAAATAGAGTCGAGCTCGAGTATTTTCTACATATTTCGGGAGCGAGAATATTTTCAATATATAAGCGGAACGTAAGGCAGAGCACGTGAATTTAGTTCGAATACAATTCAGTTCGGAGTGGAATACGAGCGAATATTTCATACGCCATAGATAGTGTCTTATAGTTTCGTTGCGGAGACACGAGATTTACGTTTACTGCGCAACAACTGGAAATATTACTCCGTCAAATGGATATCAGGAAATTCTTTGAAAGAG
The DNA here is from genome assembly GCA_951848785.1 of Callosobruchus maculatus. Taxonomy (NCBI): domain Eukaryota; kingdom Metazoa; phylum Arthropoda; class Insecta; order Coleoptera; family Chrysomelidae; genus Callosobruchus; species Callosobruchus maculatus. The sequence continues at coordinate 1,656,477 of CATOUR010000127.1, forward strand.
GTGAGTCAAAACAAAACACTTAAGTACATACTTAATATGATTATTTGATTTGTTTAAGGGGGGCTATGACTCTCTTGTAAGTGTATATCTTAGGCATTACTTACAATATTTAAATTTATTAATTACAACACGTGGTTTTGTTATAATAGCTAAAATAACATTTGTGAATATTTTGTGATAAAAAAGTTAAAAAAAAAACATAAAAGAAAGATCCTTGCAATATTTTGGATTTATTAATAAGATCATACCGACAACAAAATCCCTTTTCTCTAACGTCACAACAAGTGTATTATTTCAAATTACTTACCTAGTTTTGATTATTTGGCGTTCAAACCATATGCAAGAGAATGTGAAACTTGATCTTTGATTTTCGTCCTATGCAACCCGCCTAAACACTGTAAGGGTAATTCTGTGTATCCATTTTTTAGGGAGGCCACGCGAAAAAAGAAAAAAAGGTCGGGAAAGTAGCAGTGGAAGCGATGAAAATGACAACCATGATAAAACCACTCATGTAATGCCAATATCATTGCATGCTAACATTGGACAAGCGTCAAATTCTTCAGTAGAACCTCTTAATATATCTGTTGCCGACTATTCTTCTCCATCGACATCCCAACAAACTTATGACGTCAACGTCGATCCTGAAATTATAGTGGACGATGGCTGTCATGAAAATGATCTGGGTCGTTATGTTGGATTGGCTACCCAGCTATCGACGGAAAAGAAGAGGGAGTTGTTACAAAATCCTTGGATCCCGCCCAGAAATTACGATTTTGAAAGTGATGCAAGCCATTTAAAAAGAAAATTTAATCATGCTTGGTTGGATCAATATTCACCATGGCTAGTATATTCCAAGCGACTAAAAGGTGCTCTTTGTAAGTATTGTGTTTTGTTTCCTCCGCCCATTAGCACTGTGAGAGGAATTTTGGGATCGTTTATGGTCAGGCCATATTTAAAGTTCAAAAATATGCATGAAGACTGCCGAAAGCATGCAACGACCAACCTTCACCAAACGGCGACAAATGCTGCAAAAAATTTTCTTGAAAATGTTCCTGTAGACATCCAACTGCAAAGTGGACACCAAAAAGCAATCGATGAAAACAGACAAATATTGTCATCAATTATTTCTTGTATAGTATTTTGCGGTACACATGATATGCCTCTTAGGGGCAAACAAGCAGATGAGGGTGTTTTATTAGATTTATTGAAGTTGAGAATCGATTCAGGGGACAACAAATTAAAGAGTCACTTTGAAAAGTGCTGTCGAAATGCAATTTATACTTCGCCAAGAATACAAAACGAACTAATAAATTTATGTGGCGAAGTTATTCAGGAGAATGTAATTAGTGAGGTTCGGAAGACCATGGCTTACTCAATCTTAGCTGATGAAACAGCAGACGTATCTGGGAAAGAACAGCTGTCAATAGGCGTGCGGTTCTACGACGAAAGCAAAAGTAAAATCAGAGAAGAATTTGTAGGGTTCGTTGAACTAAAAGCACAAAATGCTTCCGCAATCGCCGAAGCAATTGACAATTTCTTAATTAGTTCTAACCTCTCCAAAGAAGATTGCGTAGGGTTTGGATTCGATGGCTGTTCTACAATGGCAGGAAAAGAGGGTGGCGTACAAGCCATTTTGAGAAAAAAATATCCTCGTGCTTTATATTTTCATTGCTCAAGTCACAAACTCAACCTTGTTGTGAATGATGCGAACGCAGTGCCAGAAATTAGAAATACTGTCGCCACTGTAAAGGATGTTATAACGTTTTTCAGAGAATCGACTACACGTCGAAACTACGCTCCAAACCTATCACGATTATGTGAGACGAGATGGTCCGAAAAATATAAATCAATCAGAAAGTTTTCTCAACATTTTTCAGAGCTCGTGAAATCTCTAGAAACGTTATCTGTAGAGGGAAATTATGCCACCAGAAAATCTGCATATCAGTTGCATTCAGCCGTTACAAAACCAGTGTTTATTGTTTCTCTACAAACAATAGCCAAATATTCAGCAGTTATAGAACCAGTAGTTAACGCACTGCAAGCTAAATCGATCGACATGATCTCGGTAGGAAAACACATTAAAAATATCAAGGACATTCTCAGAAATGACCGCGAGTTTCCTGATAGAATAAGTAATGAAATACTTCAAAAAGCACGAGCTGTTGCAATGGATTTGAACATAGAAATTTCGGTTCCACGTCTTGCTCATAAGCAAACACATAGAAGTAATCCGCCATCAGACAATGATAACGAATATTGGCGGCGTTCCCTGATAATACCATACATTGATTCACTCATTTCATCATTGAATATTCGATTCTCCCAAGAAAATACTCCGGCGTTTGCTTTAAGCAGGCTACATCCCTTGTATATGACAAAAACCAGCATTGCAGACCTACACAAAAACGCAGAATCATTCCAAGAATTTTATAACCTGGATATCACCGGGGAACTGAACCTTTGGCATAATTTATGGGTGACGAAGGCTTTATCAGATGATCAATTAAAGGACATAGAAGTAGTTGATCTGTTCAAAGAAGCGAACATTTTTTACCCTGCTGTCAGAAAGGCTTAATTATTTTAAGCACTATCCCATGCACCACGGCGACCGTAGAACGGTCCTTCAGTACGCTGCGAAGAGTTAAAACGTGGCTAAGAAGCACCATGGGTGAAGAAAGGCTTACGGGTTTATGTCTGATGAGCGTACATCGCAATTATTTAAAAGACAACAGTGAGTTTATTGAAAAGATTGTCATAGACAAATTTTCGGCAAATCCGAGAAGATTACTGTTAAATTAAAATAAACATATATAATATTATATATTATACATAATGTATAGTATAATTATTATGTACTTATAATATTTGTTTTGTGTCATCATAAAAGTTAATGAATAAAAGTCAATTTTCGAAACAGGTATAAGCACTAAGCAGCCCCCTGCCCCCCCCTAACTGAAATCCTGGGTACGCCCTTGACTACCACAATGGAAAAACAGCAGGACTGAAGCTTTTAAAATAAAAATTGACCAGGACATGTTAGATGCAGTATTTACATCTGAAAACTGGCCCTCTGGTGCTCTAATTAAAATGTATAGATTTTTTCGAAAAACAGAAGGACAATGAATCTGGACAAAATATAGTCGAATTTTGTCCTGACTTTTTGTTTTTAAACTGTCAAGCTCTGACCAATATCAAATCTGATATGATTATGACTGATTATATTTCCGTATATAATTTTAACTTTCTTTGTTTTGTAGAAACACACTGTCATAGAGATAATTTTATTGAGTTTCAAGGTTTTCAAGAGATATCACGTTTCTCCAGGTCTCATCACAAAGGAGGAGGAGTGGGTATTTGGGCTCTCGAAACATTATCTGTAAGTAAATTAGAAATAAGCGATTATTGCATTGAACAGCATTTTGAAATTTGTGGTGCATTGTGGAGGGTAAATCCAGAACTAAGGGTATACATCCTCATGGTATATAGATCCCCTGGGCGAACAGGTGACTTAGGTATTTTTTTAACTCAGCTAAACTTATTACTAGATAGTATCTTTATTTCGACATTCCCATTATCTTATCAGGTGATTTTAACCTAGATCCACAAAGGGATCAGAATAACTATAATTTGCTAAGTGATCTGTTATTAAGCTATGGTATGAAAAATTATATATCTCAGCCTACAAGACAAGGACATATTTTAGATCATCTTTTTACTAACCTTCAGACTCCAGTTGATGTTAAAGTTATCGACAATTCGTTATCAGATCATAATACAATACTTTGTAATACTAATTTGGGTTCTACACCTAAAGTATCTCATACTGAATTCAAAAGAAATTTTAATGCTCACTATGTCAATTGTTTTAAGCAAGACCTATATAATCATAACTGGTCACATCTGTATGAACATCGTAATTTAGATAACGCCTTCAATGATTTCTACGGTGTATGTTTACAATATTTTAATACTCATTTTCCTTTGAAAAAACACGATGTGAGGCCAAATACTAAAGTCTGGGTTAATGATTGTCAAAATATCAAGCTCCAATTTGAAGGACCTATTTCAACTCAAGAAGACATTCCCTGATCTAGGACCTATTTATGACGAGGCCAAAAAGGCGCATGTGAAGTTAATAAATGACACAAAAAGAGAATTCTATCAATCTAAAATCGAGCGCAGTGATAATAAAAATAAGACAGTCTGGCAAGTCGTCAATTCACTTTCTAACACCAAGAAAATTCAATCTCCATCTTTGACTCTTGAAACTAATAACCGTACAATAGATGATTCATTGCAAATAGCTGATAGTTTTATTGAGTTTTTTGAAAGTATTACATCGAATATTGTTAAGTCAGATACCAGTAGATCAAACATATGACACTTTAAATATCGATAGATTAGATAGCATGTTTGTAAAACCCTTTGGGGAGGAAGAACTAAAAACATTACTACAGCGCAAACTGAAAAATAAATTTTCATCGGGCCCTGATGAGGTGCCCTCATTTCTAATAAAATGTGTCCTTGACATTATCATAGAGCCACTGTGTTTTTTAGTGAACTTATCTTTTACAACAGGATCGTTCCCTTCTAAGCTAAAACTGTCTAAGATAATACCTGTTCTGAAAAAAGGTGACCCCCCAATTGATTAACTATCGGCCAATTGCTTTAGCATCTGGTTTCAGCAAAATTTTTGAGTACTGCTTCCTATCGCGGCTGGAAGATTTTTTATCCAAGCATGCCACTCTTTCCATCAGTCAATACGGCTTTAGAAGTGGTATGTCTACCATTACAGCACTGACATCCTTGTTATCAACAACTCATTGAGAATTTAGAAATTGGATCAAGCCCTGCTGGGATTTTTTGCGACTTGAGCAGGGCATTTGACTGTATAAATCACAAAAGACTACTATATAAACTTGAGAAGTATGGAGTCAGAGGAGTTTGTTTGAATTGGATAAAAAGTTTTCTAGAGGATCGTGAGCAGTATGTCTCTATTAGCAAGTCCGAACGGCAACCCTCTGCCAAATCAAAAAATATTAGAGTGGATAAGGGTGTGCCACAAGGTTCAATTTTGGGGCCATTCCTTTTTATCCTATATATTAATGACATTGGAATAAGCCTTGAGAATGACATTACTCCTGTCCTTTATGCAGATGATACTAGTTTGATTATATCGGCTCACTCCTCTGCAGCCTTGGAGATCAAATGCAATCATGCATTAGATGAGCTTGTTAAGTGGTTTAGCGGTAACTCTCTACTTCTAAATAGTGAAAAAACTAACTACATGCGCTTCCACACCAGACAAAATAGGAACAATCTTAATATAAACATTAATAACGGCGGCAATATAATCTCAAGGACTGAAAGTACAAAGTTCTTAGGAATCTACCTTGATGAAACTTTAAATTGGGCAATTCATTGTCAAAACGTAGTAAAGCGGTTGAACTCATCGTGTTTTCAGTTGAGGTCATTACGTAATGTTTTAACTGTAGATCAGTTAATAAACATATACTACGCTCAAGTACATTCGAGGCTACAATATGGCATAGAATTGTGGGGACCTAGCGCGGCAGCTTTAGTTTTTAAAATACAAAAACGTGCTCTGAGGTGTATTTTTAATCTCAGTTCACAAACGTCATGCCGTACCTATTTTAAGGAATACAAAATTTTAACATTAACAGGGATTTTGATTCATAATTTGTCTATATTAATTCACAGTAAGAAGAATGAATATGTAAGAAGTTTTGATGTGCATACTTTTAATACTAGACAACAAGATAACTTTAGAATTCCTAAATGTAGGCTGAGCATATCACAATCTGCACCAGAAACTCTTGGTTAAAAAATTTATAATAAATTACCTCCTAGCATAAAATCTAAAGCGACTCTAGGGGCATTTATGAGAGACCTCAAGATGTTTCTCTATGACAGGTGTTTCTATACGATGGATGAATTTTTTAATGACACTAATGTGTAAAAATGACTTGTATGCTTATTTTAGATGTTTATATATTTATGTCTTATGTCCATTATATTTTTGACGGATTCTATACTATATATGTAGTCACAAGAAATAAAGTGTTCATTCATTCATTCATTCATTAAGCCTATTTTAATATCCAATAAAGAGAACCTGTACATCCGAACAATAATTAAATACATTTTGGGGCCAAAGTTTGAAATCTGTTTTTAGTCAGGAGACCAAAACCTTCAGAATAAGATTAAAAATACTTATGCCTGGTTCTGGAGCTTCAAACTAATCTTAAAAACTTTGCAAGACAATGCACTTTCGAAATAATAAAGAAGTATCACTTATGGGATATTTTGCGCCGTACGTGAGTGTTAAAGGTAAAAAGGTGATAATTCACGAATTTCCAAAATGATTTAAAAAACTATTATTTTGCTTTATTATGACAAATTAAAGAAAAAAAATTTCGTAACAACTAATAAACACGATAATCATTGATGTTTTGATGACTTTTAATAAAAAAACTATACCAAAATTGTGATTTTTGAAGTGTTTTTGCTTTGTACTATTGAACTTCTGCTAAATTAAGTTGTATGGAAAGTTAGGAAAGGAAAGGAATAATAAACAATAATCTGACTTCCAATTTCATGGCTGAATTACCTGGGCAGAGTAGCTTTTTGCGAGCTCATGTCGGCGAAGCGCAGTTGTGTTAATTAATTTTCGCTAATAGGCAAGGCAATGTTCCCAAAAAAACGCAGAAAATGATTAAGAACCTCTAAAACGCCTAAAAACGAAGTTTGAGGAATATTTGAAATTTTTGTTTTAATTACTCCGCCGCCCATGTACATATTTCCAAAATTATAGCAGCATTACCTACCAAGACCCCACAGCATATTGCTGCCCAAATTTCATCACAGTCCATGCAGCGGTTACTGAGATTACGAGGCTAGAAGAACGCGTACAGACAGACAGACCGACAGACAGAACGACGGAAATGGGTGACGCGATTTTCGTTATGTAGACATTATAAAACGCCCAAAAAACCTATTGTCTCAAAATCGAAAATTTTCACGGTCACAATCCTCCCCTCACCTATCGGTGTGGGAAGTAAGCTACGATAACGCTTTCCAGGTAATTCCGCCAAGTCAGATTGTTTTTTTATTATTCTTTTCCTTTGCTAACTTTCCATACAACTTAATTTAGCAGAAGTTCAATAGTACACAGCAAAAAGCACAGGTATTAATTTTTTTATTAAAAGTGATTAAAACATCAATTATTATCATGTTTATTAGTTGTTATGAGTTTTTTTTTTAATTTGTCATAATAAAGTAGAATAATAGTTTTTTAAATCATTTTGGAAATTCGTGAATTATCGCCTTTTTACCTTTAACAGTCACGTACGGCGCAAAATGCCCCCATAAGTGCTATTTTTTAATTATTATTTCGAAAGTCCAATGTCTTGCAGAGTTTTTAAGATTAGATTGGAGCTCCAGAACCAGCCATAAGTATTTTTAATTTTATTTTGAAGGTTTTGGTCTCCTGACTAAAAACAGATATTTCAAACTTTGGGCCCAAAATGTACTTAATTATTGTTCGGATGTACAGGTTCTCTTTGTTGGATATTAAAATAGGCTTAATACTGAGTATAATTGCTGAAAAAAAATAAAAGCCAAAAAGCATTCTTGTTTTTGTTTTCGACGATTTCTTGGAAAAACACGAAAATCTCTAAGTTTTCAAAAAAAAAATCAACTCGAAAACTATCAATAATCGATACACATACATGGGGGTGTTTTGGATAGGTTTCGGTACGGGCTATCTAAAAAAAATTATTATCGACACCCGATTGGCCACCCTGTATTATGGACAGTTATCAAGACTTTCAGAGATAATTGATATAATGTTGATTGATTGGTTTTCCGCATATGCCCATTTCAATGAGAGCAAGAGGATAACATGCTACCAAGGGCATATCCAGTTATAGACATCAGTCTTGGGTGGGGAGGGGGGGGATGACATTTCTGTATGCTTTTCCCATTCCCATATGATACCTTCGTCGCGGCAGTTCAAGCAGCAGAAAAGAATATGTGAATACTGTTATAAAAAAAAGGAGAAGATGAGCAGCAACTGAAACAGTCGGGTCTTCGGCACTTGGGAAGATGAAAAAAACATCGGTTGATGTAATAATGTATCTTAATTTGATGAAATAAAAAACAAAAATATTACTTATTAGCGTAAGTATTTTATTAGTACAGCACAAACAACTAAATGATCATAAACACTAAGGAGTCAGGTAGCCTGTGCATTTGAGCTTAAATATTAATAATATGACAATATTTAAATATATGTGAAACAAGGAGTTAATACGTTGATCAATGTTTTTCGTTCTAGTCACGTAATGGGTTTCGGAAATCGTACAATAAATTTGCAGTGGATTTTAGGTTATCACAAGGTTTGCAGAATTTTATTTTCAATTGAAACCAACGAATTCGAATTCTTTGATTGAAACAGTATAAGCGTTGATCTGTGATTTTTGTTAGAAACGCAAGGTATATTACGTACCTGAGGTTTAAGATATTAACCATACAGTAACTAAGAAAAACACCGAAACACATTTTTGGTCGAAAATCGTGGGGGGGGGGAATTACCTCTGTAACCCCCCCCCCCCACATTTTATATGGCCGTGCACGTTACATAATAATTCATATGATTTTCCAGTTTTTCATCAGCTTTTTCCAAAACACAAATTCGGTAGAATATCAACTGCAACAAAATCGTCGTTTATTGTAATCTCATTTTTCAGCGATAAACAGGTAACTTTATTTTTGTATGATAATTTGAGTTGTTTTAAAGTTTGATTCTCAGTTTGTTTCATCATCTTCATTCCTTCTTCAGACGCGTTCTAACAATTCATATGCTCATCACCAATGGATGATCTAACATCTGGCGGTCCCCCTCCCCTCTATTTTCTTCTACTCACACCTGCTTATATAGATATTTTTGGAGCTAAACATCTGTAGAGAAGACGATGCTTAATATCAATTTTCACTTAGTTATGGATATGTTACGGCCACTGTTGTAAATTGGGCATTGACGACATTGGCCGGGCATTAACGTTAGAAGCCAAATATGCAGGCCAATATCGTTATTGCCCAGGTAACGAGAATGCCCGTCTGTCGTGGACAAGGTTGAAAGTATTTTAGTTTTTGCATCTTTGTCCGGCCATTCACGGCATCGACCATCAATGCATGGCCAAAGTTGATATTACAGATTAGGGCAGCTGTTTGATAAAATATGACGAACATTTTAAAAAATATATATATATTTTCATCGCTTCACAAAAAAATTGGAAGGAAAATACCTAATCGTTAAATGACGAATTAAAATATTAAAACATGTCTATAAAAACAAGATCAAAGCATCCATTAATGATTGAATGAATTTTTCACGCATTGCACTCATATTTATCACCTACTGTATGCTTAAAGCTGTTAAACTCACACTCGACTTACACAAACAGACACAAAAATGGCAAAATGAGAACAACACAACCTATATTTTATTCAAACCTTGACAGCCCACTCTTGAGCGGACATTAACGAGATTGCCCGGGCAAAGTCGTAAAAACGTAAATCCATTCCCAGTTCATCAACAGTGCCCAGTTTACATGGATATTCACGCTATTGGCCGGTCATTATCAGGACGTCCCGCTGTAATAGGACATTCACGACAATGACCGGCCAATATCGTTAAAGACCGAAATATCATCTTTGACCGTAACAGATATACTATGGAAATATTGAAATATATTTTCATCCAATCTAATTCAAAAAGATTTATGTTAATATATGGACTGTTTTCGGAGTCTGAGGTCAAACTCCCTGGGTACTCCACTATACAGTTTTATGACAAATTGTATGCCTTTCCACACTGTGTGTTTAGTATTTTGCTACATGTGGTCATAAATTTACCAACCATGCGCCGAAGTCGTTGGAAATCAAATAATGGAAGAAAATTAAATATCCCTGAAACAGTTGAAAATACTACTTACCCACTTTATATGACTTTTTTGTTGGAAATGAGCTGCAGTCTTCTCCTAAAGTATCTTCCACTCGTCATAGAACACCCTGTATAATCGCAATACTTTTTACTTTTTACTCAGTAAATTGTTCCTATGCACAGTGGAAAAGTATAAACTACTTTAAATTTAATGAAATAAAAAATAAAAGCGAAAACAATTTACTGCTGAAATAGTTTTCCACGTCACTTCAGCGTATTCGTTTTGTTTTTTTTTTTCAAGACTAACCTGAAGATCTGAATTTTATTTTCGTCAAACGAGAGTGAAACTGAAAGCTGGGACTGGATTTGTAATTCGCACCCTCAAATTATCTTAAACACGAGGTATCAATTTAATAGAAAACCAAATAAGGATTTTCGATTTTTTAGGCAGGAAACCTGAAGATCTGATATTTTTAATTTTCGTCAAAAGAGACTAAAACCCAAAACTGCTACCGGATTTGTAATCAGCACTCTCAAATTATCTAAAACACGAGGTTTCATCTTAATAGAAAGCCCAATATAGATTTTCGATTTTTACTAAATTATATTTAAATGTCAACAACCAGAAATTATGACAAACTATACAATTAAAAGATTTTCCAGTTGATAACAGTGAAAATGTTTTTCCGAAACCTGTTTGTTGCAGTCAACCAATTTTTCTGGAAATGTTTTATCCTAATCGTACCTAACGCCACAAGCGTCTCTCCCATATACTTTCTGGCATTAGCGTGGCTGGGGTTCAACTTGAGCGCCGTCTCAAAGTCCTCGATGGCCTTTTGGAAATTGCCACTGTTTGCGTACAAGGCGCCTCGGGCAACGAGCCCCTCCACGTTCTTGGGGTCGATGTTCAGGGCCTTGTTCAGACATTGGAATGCTTCGACGTGTTTGCCGGCTTTGAAGTGGTCGATGCCGTCGGCAACGTTGCGGTACGCCCATTTGCTTGCTTGCACTTGACGCAACTCGTTCGCATACTCGTTCTCGGGGAAACGAGATCTATGATCAAAACACAAGTGTTTGAAAATATGAACTTGTAGTAAGGCAATGACGCGTAATTTTAGTGTCTACACCATTTTCAGCTGTAGTTTCTAAAGCGTCAAGTGATAATTCAAAACGGTTAGGTTAATTTTCCAACTCATCACTTGAAATTTCAAATAATCATTTGAATATTTCAAAGCATCAAATGTAAAGTCAAATTGTCAGTTGTAAATTCCAAAACGTCAATTGTAGTTTCAAATCGTCAAACGAATATTCAGAAGCGTGAAATGTAATTTCCAATAGTCAGTTGTAAATTCTAAAGTATCATTTGAATATTCAAAAGCGTCAATTGTAAATTACAAGGTATCATTTGTAGAATGTTATCTTTATAATCCAGTAAGCAAACATTTTTTACGTTGTGTCAGATATTGTAGACCCTACATACATAAATAGTGCGACCTCAGGATGTACAATATTAGATTTGAAATTACCTAAATCATAAATTCCAGTAGTAAAGTAACTTAATATAATTTGTAGCAGAACGATTTAGATGGTGCCATGATAGCTCAACGGTTAAAGGCGCTAGCCTCGTATCAAGAATGGTCAGGTTCGAGCCCAAGGCATAAAATCTTTTTTTTCATTAATTTTTTTTTTAATTGATATGCTTTTTGCACATGCTACACAATTTTTTTTTACGATCGTAATAAATGTGTTTTTAAATCGACCTCACCTGACCTGGCATTGATTTCACCCCGGATTTCACCGAGCAGAGCATAGGTCTTTACCTCGTAAGTCTATGTACAGGGTGAGTTTTTTGTACCGGCTTGGTCGATAACTTCACTACTGTAGAAGATAGCAAAAAAAGTTGTACATAAAAGTTGTAGCCACGGATATGCTCCTTGCTCAGAAAATATTTTGATAAATTTAGGGTGATCCATAACTGCATAGTGACACAAACATATATTTTCAAATGAGACACCCTATATATTATCCCATTCCTTAGATTCTACTAATAATTTCCCTTCTCACAATATAAGGTATTATAACATTACACAGGGTATTTCAAAAGTTATGACCATTTTTGTATCCAAATCGCTGTCAAACGAACATAAAAAAAATTATTTTTTATTAGATGAAAATATTAAAAATATCCTCTAGTTTTGAAATCGGCTATACCCTCGTATACAGGGTGATGTAGAATGCAAAATCTAGATTTTCTCTCTTTTAATATGCTCTTTCATCTTTGTATATATAGCACTTGTTATGGCTGCATTCATTAGTTTCTGAGATACGTCGATTTTTCTACAAATTTTAAATATACCTTCTATTTGTTTACTAAAATTTATTTATTTTGAGAAAATACTATCACATTTTATTTTTCGGTTCGGATGGGCCTAAAGAAGTGTATTATGCCGCTAGGTCGCTAGGTATTTCTTTCATAGGTCAATGGACAGACTATTATGAATACAAAACATTTTTTAGTTTTGCAACACACCACCCTCCAACCACCCCAATTTCACCTCATCCAAGAAAAAGTAGAAAATGGATAGGACCTCTAAAGTGTCTAAAAAGGAAGTTTGAGTAATATTTGAAACTTTTAGATTTTTGCTAATTACTCTGCTACCCATGCGATTTTCGAAATTATAGCAGCATTACCTACAACTCCACACCATACCACTACCCAAAATTCGCAATGGTTACTAAGATTATGAGGCTAGAAGAACGCCAAGAGACAGACTAACAGAAATGAGTGAAGTGGATTTTCGTTACGTAGATAACATAAAACGCCCAAAAGGCGTAGTATCTCGAAATCGAAAATTATAGTGATTACAATACTCTGCTCACCTATCGATGTGGGAAGTAAAAATTCCAATTTGTATTTAAAAACATAAAATTCAAAGCTTACTAGAATTAAAATTAAAATCAAAACAAATGATGCTATTTTGTCTTGTTACTTGTAATCATGATTTGTACTCACTTCAAACCTTCCATCAGACTGTTGTGGTCATTGATGTCCATTTGTTCAGAAAGGTACTGAATGTTATTTGGGTTATTGAACCCAATGCTCTTCTCTAAAACAGTGTCGTAACTTTCATTCTTGTAATCCAAAGCTTTTCTGTAAGTAGGAAAATACAGCCAACATTAGAACTGCTTAGGCGACATTCTTGCTATAAAATCTGTTCAAATGAAGAGCACCTGAAATAATTAAAATACCTGCAAAAAACACTTCATCAGAGGATCGTATTCTTCTCAAATGTCTTTGATTTGGAAGTTTTGTCTCTTTGATATTTTACAATTTTGGACAGAAACTCAATGCAGAATCAACACATTTTATATCCTGCAGCCTTTCTCAAGTTTATTCTACACTAATCAAAAACTGCTCCTACCCAAAATTGAAAAATTTCCTCTATCCTGAAACATACTTGTGTTCCTTTTAACACTTATGTCTTCCAGTCACATTTCAGTCACATTTTCATAGATTTTCCTAAAATTGTGGCACCCTTAAAACTTATTATACATACCGTTAAACTTATCGTCGATGCCAGCGTCGATCCTGCTGTTTTAAACATTTTAGGGTAAAATTTGTGTCTACACATTATAGGATCTCCTTTTTAGGCATTTTGTATATAACAGAAAACTTAAAATCATTTCTTAATGTCCTCATATCTTACTTTTATATCGGGCATCGTACTGTGAAAGACATTATCATTATAAACAGGATGCACAAATAGATGGTGTATGCTGAAATATATTCAACACAGTATCAAAAATTTATAGTCCTCACCTGTTAAGTAATCAGCATTTTATTTTATGCGTAAATAGTGCGAGTTTCAGACGAACACAAATGTGCGTGGACATGCACGTTTCGTTGCGATTATTATTGTTATATGATATATTTTTCTTTGCTGTTTTTGGGAAAATGGATTTTTTTGTATTTCAAGACTGATCTTCTAAAAAGAAAAGAAAAGAATAGTTTAGATACACCAGTGCACAGACTGCCTCAAGATATAAATTTTACTCCTTTATCGTGGCTTCATCACTGAAAATAAGAGTTTCACTTTTGATATTTCGGACAAGTGAAATAAGATGTTTGTTTCAAATAAATGCCACAAATGCACTATCAGTAACACTCAAAGCTTAGAAGATCAACATGCTATTCAGGTATATTATTTCCTCAAAGTGTTCAAACTTAGCCATATGAAGGTCACAGCTACATTATCTCATCTGTTCTTCACATCTAGGTCATATACAATCCACATTTCATTTTCGAATGTTTTTTGGAGTCATACTGGTACAATTTTTCGATTACACAACTGTTCTTCTAATAGGTTTCTGCATCATTTGGTCTTACAATCTCCTTGATCTTAAAAGCCTTCTATGTTCTCAAGCGCATTTATGGAGTTTAATCTGAATTTATTTTGGGGGCCATTACTATTATATTGCATTCAATCAAAATTGTTTAAAAGATAATTAAATATTTCTAAACATGTATTAGAAGTCTGATGCAATTGAAATGCAAATTTGAACCAGTAAACAAAGCTTCAATCAATGGCAGTGTAACTTTCAATTCATAATATGTCTTGTATTGGCAAAATTAAGTAGCTGACAAAAAATATATCTTTAAAACTTAACCTTTGATGGATAACTCTGGAACAAAATGGCATTCATTGGAGAATGTATTATATAAAATATCACTGGATAACGTATTTTAGCAAAATTCAGCACCCATAAATTAATACTTTACTGTCGCACTTGTAAACACCAGTGACAGCTGTCATCAAGAATTAACTTGTTTCTCTAAATTAATGAGTCAAAAGTTATCCTCTTCTTCCTTCTATATTGTCAGTAGGAAACAGGATCACATTAAAGTATTGTTTGTATCCTTACTTTCGACTCACAAACATCCAAAATCATCATGTGTCTACACAAAATAACACTTCTTCTTGCTAAAAGAATGGTAATACATAAAGCTGAAAGTGTCAACATTGTCATGTCTTCACAATACAATCAAAGCAGAAAAAGCTCCTATCTCCAACAGACATGGAGGAAACACATTCCATTAATCAAGATGACAATGTGTCACAGGGAAGAGGTGAAATTGTTTTTTCCAACTGATTGGTCATTCTTAATTTGTGACTGAAACTGCAGTATATATGGATAGACCCAGAAGAAGTTACTTTATATCTAGATGGAGGTAATTTTGAAGAAATAGTCGGCTACTCTAAGCCAACATATAAATGGGGGAGGCATTATAAAAAGTATGTTGGATATTGAGTGGAAATGAGAAGGGAGTGTTGGTAATGTTTCACATCAATAAAACAAAGCTTTTGAATGGACAAAACATGGGTCCATCACTTTACTTTTATGAGTTATCTTTAAACAGTCAAAACGAATAACTAATGTGCAAACTTTTCACAATTAAGTGACAAAAACTAGAAACAATGGCACTGTGGTCAAAGTATTGTCAACAACAAAGAGGCAAAGATGTCAATTAATGTCTATATTGTGAAATAAAAATGTTGGTCCAATTTTGTTTAGTTTGGGTACTTGTGACTAACCTCAGATTCAACTCATTATGGTCTTTCTTTAAATTTGCTTGTATCAATCTATGAGCTATTTGAATTCTCAAAGGTATGTGGTACTATTGAGTGACCCACCAAAACTAAGAATTGATGAACACATTGTAAAGGAGCCATTTTTGGAACGGATAAGTAAAAGTTTTGGTAGTTTGAATGAATATATCCAACATAAGACATCATTGTCTGTTGAGTTGTTGCAATATGTGTATGTGCAATAATTGTAAAGGAGAGTGTCAACACTAGAACATATGTACCATAGCAGAAACTGAAAATTAAAATATAAACCAAAGTCAAATGGAAACATTGTAAAAAGTAGAAGCAGATGTGTATATAGTTAGACTTACTTGTAAATGATGGGGAAATCGTCGGTACTGATTAAGCCAAAACGTTGCAGGGGTTCTGTGTCCGATGGCTGCCTTGTTACTCCTTTCATGCCGCACACGACTTTGTCTGTATCGGCAATGATTTCCAGCACTTCGCAGCAGACATAGTCATTCATCATGTAGCTACGAGTCACACCTTTTTTGTCTACAGCTGGTATTATGTTTGCTACTGGGCAAAAGGCCTGTGTAAAATTCCAATGAGAATCAAATTAAATAAACAGATACACATAACGTCATAATCACAATAAATCAGAATAAAGAATTTCACAAATGATATGCTTACCTTAACATTGATGTCAGCAGCATACAGCATAGTTCCATCAGGTCCTACTGCATACAAGACCTTCAACATCATCCCAGACTGTTGCTTACTCACAATAG
Source organism: Callosobruchus maculatus (assembly GCA_951848785.1). Taxonomy (NCBI): domain Eukaryota; kingdom Metazoa; phylum Arthropoda; class Insecta; order Coleoptera; family Chrysomelidae; genus Callosobruchus; species Callosobruchus maculatus. Next base: position 1,672,823 of record CATOUR010000127.1, read on the forward strand.
TTCCCAAAATAAGATAACCAATTTTCAGATTCTATAAAAAATATTCATTAGTTTACAAGTGTTTCTGATAATATCACTTGTTAAAAAAGGCATTCAATCAATTAAAAGGTGCTGCTTCCTCCAAACATGCAGGATGGAACGAGTTTAGACACTTTCTGCACTCAACTACGTTTACGTGTTTTTTACAATGTACACACGTTACTATAGTTTTCTTTTCGATTTTCTTAGACACTGTTACTTCATCTGACTGTTCACTATTGGCCATTTTGGAATGAATGGGGGACACTCTGCAGAGGTTCATAGGCTGTTTGCCATCCAAAAGAGGGTAGTCCGAATATTAGCAGAATTTGGCTACAGAGAAGATTGTATAGAGGCATTTGTGGCACTTGAAATCCTAACAGTGCCTGCCCTCTATATTTTTCAAAATCTACTACATATTTATAAAAAAAGCTAGTAATTTTCAGTCACATGCTGACAGGCACAATTATAATACCCACAACAGAACCAATTTAGCTCCTTTATATTGTCGTTTAAGATGTCAGGATGGCCAAGCTACTGGGCAATCAAGCATTTCAATGCTCTGCCATACTAAGTAAAGGAGACCTTGACTAAAAATGTTTTTTATACCATAACAGAATTATTGTCTTTTAAATTTTAATGTCTTATTAATGTTTTTAGTTAGATATTTCAAAGTTTGTATGCATTATTTAGGTTTATCATCTCATTTCTATTCTTGATGCATGTAAACATTCCGATGTATTGACATGAATAAATGGAATGAATTGAACTCTTTTCCACCCCCCCCCCCCCCCATTTGCAGATTGGCACAAAAACCTTTTCAAAAGGACCTTTATTAATACAAGTTGGCCAAATTTGGGAGCAATCAGTTGAGGTGTTTTTGAGTAATCATTGGAGAATGAAATTGCGGACATACAGACAAGACACAAGGAGACGGGCATCAAAAAAACTAAGTACTCTGATTTTCTTCAAACTTAAGCACTATAAAAAGGTCATTAGAAACAGAAATCTAATTTTTGGTCCCCCTGCATGATAAAAAAGGGGTGGGGGGGGGTAACTCATAACATAATGACATAATGTGAAATTTTAATGCTACCACAATAAAGAGCATGTTTTCTTACGTCGAATACGCTACCGCGCAACCCGCAAAACTTCAAAATGGCGGACTAAATATTCATAAAAGATTGCAAATTTTCGAATCTCAAAATGGCACTAACCATCACAAAAATCATCCAAATAATTTCAAACTGTACTGTCATAAAGACGTTTTTGTTCTCTTTTGGTCCACCTTTGATGCAAATCTATAATTTAATGGTGGGTGGTGGGGGTTACTTGGAAAGCTAATATAACAAAGCATTTTCTTTTCAAAAAATGTGTCAGGTGATTTTACCTTGGAAATGACACCCTTCACGTTGATTTCGGTAAAGTTGGCGAAAATGGGCCGATTCTAATAACTTACCCCTTCTTTGTCGAAGTTAAAAATCAGTTATCAAAAGCATACAGCACAAATCTTTGGCTGAATGAACAGTGTTTGGGGTTAATTCATTTTAGCTAGTTAGGGTTAGTCAAAATGTTGAATGAATGCCTTTCCCACAATGCAAAGAATAAAACTTACTGTCATAAAAAACTGTAAACGCTTTGGCTTATCAACATTGCAATATGTTTCAAATGGTGGCATTACAGCATATAAGTCTTCAGAAACAGGCTCTGGGGTGTTTTTCAGCTTAGATGGCTCCAGGTTGAAGAGGATGTTTGCCTTCTTGATGATAAACTGTTGCAACTTAAGGCGTTTTCCACGGTCCTGGAAGGACAGGTGTTTTTGCCTTTGTCCATAAGTGCTGAAACTCAGGTCTTTAATGTTCCTGCGGACCAGATCATTGTCGCCAAATTCTCCTTCCCAAAGCTTCTGAAGCTGTTGGCCATGGAAATTCAAAGATCTCTCCAGCAACTGAGAATTCAACTGCTCCATTGTGGATGCTAAATCTGTAGACAAAAAGTGACATACCTATTTGTAAATATATTTTTGAATTATACTTTTTAAAAACGTCCATGATGTTGTCATTTTAAGTTTTTTTTGTTTTTATTTTATAGCCCTTATTGACCAGCGGATCTTTACAAAAGGAATGCAGACAAAAATGTTCGCTGTTGCCAAATTTATAAAAAAAGCAAAATAACGGTAACAGCAATTTAAGCTATTTTTATAGCTACTTTAATATAGTTGTTAAAGTATTTTCATTTAATAACCGATATTTCTTAATCTACCTGTTATAAAATGTACATATTTTCTGAAGATATCATCATATCAAAAAACTGGAGTTCTAAGGAACCAGTATAGGGCTCAATACAGGATAAAAATTGAAAGCTGCAAACTGCAAGCTAATTCTTCTTTCAATCAAAGGGCTGAAAACAAAGTTCGAGCTGCCTGGCAAATACCTAATGATTATAGAGGTGCTACTAAAAAGCAAATTCCAAATGAAATTAGTGCTAATATGTTTAATTCTTTCTTTACAAGTGTGGCTCAAACAGTGTTACAAAGTTGGCCCCTAACAGATATAGAGCCAAATAAATATCTTGGTTTATATTCTATCAAACCTCCCCATTGGTGGCTTCTCCTTCAGAGAAGTTACCATCATTCAGGTAAGGGATGCAATTGACTCACTAAAATAAAATAACAGCAGGGATATTTTTGGATACAGTACTGTTTTGTTAAAGAAAATAAAAAACACCATAATTATACCACTGATGTACCTAATAAATTCTTGTATTTGTGAAGGTGTGTACCCAGATTTGTTAAAGAAATCAAAAGTTGTTCCCATTTTTAAAAAATGAGACTATAATGATGTCAACAATTACAGACCAATTACCTTGGTCCCACCATATAGAAAGTTTTTGAATATCTATTAAAAATCCAAATATACACCTACTTTAGTACAAACCACCTCTTTTCTAAAAATCAGTTCGGCTTTGTGTCCACCAGCAGTGTGATTCTCTCTTTATTGGAGTATGTTGTTGAGGGCTTTGAGCAGTTTAAACACATAGGAGCTATCTTGTGTGATCTCTCCAAGGCCTTTGATTGCATATGCCATACATATACTATGGCTTTCATCCACAAAGTGTCACTTTGATACAAAATTATCTTACAAATAGAGCCCAGCAAATGCTTGTAAGAGGGAAGCTGTCAGAATCACTTTGTGTGACAAGTGGAGTGCCACAAGGGTCTATTTGGGCCCTCTTCTTTTTCTAATCTATTTCAATGACAAAGATACTGCAACAGATGACAAGCTGGTACTGTTTGCAGATGACACAACTGCTATCACAAAAAACAAATATCTGGGACAACTTATCCTTCAATTGGAAAAATCTCTGATAAATCTGGAGAAGTGGTTTAATGCAAATATGTTGCAATTGAATGTAAACAAACCGAAAATATAATTTTTAGCCTTAGACCTGTGAATCAGGACCTGGATCTGGGTGAGTCAGTTAACACAGACTGTGTACCGTTTTTTGGAGTTTATCTGGACAATACCTTAGTTTTTTACACTCATATCGATCAGGTGTCTCAAAGATTGTCAAAATCTATATTTTTAATCAAGAACTTAAGAATTTTTGATATAAAGTTGCACTATTTCAAAGTTACTAGCTATGGAATTCTTGCTTGGGGGCATGCACCTCTGGCAAGTAGAATATTTAAGCTACAGAGAAGGGCTGTACGCGTTCTGGCTGATCTGGGTTATACAGGGTGGGCCAATAGTGCGTGGACGGAAGATTGTGGGCTTACAAAAAAATATTTCAAAAATCTGTCACTTGATTATGGTAGGAACCCTTGAGGGCTATAACGTAAAAATATTTTCACTCAAGTTTTGACCTTTATATTATACAGGGTGATTCATATCAAACTTACATTTTTTGAATGGAACCCCCTATATATTATTGCATATTTGGATTCCTTAGTCAATTCTAGTGTGACTTTATGTATCATACATTGAACTTTAAACGAACTGTTTATGCGTAAATCACCATTTTTGGTATAAGTAGGTATCAGAAAAAAATTGAATATCGTAGCGATTATAAAACTTAGAAGGCTGTGGCTTTGCAGTACGACTAAGCATGAAATGCGTCATCTTAAGTCAGACGGCTGAGTTTGAATTCTTTTTGTACTTGGAGAAATCAGTAGATCAATTAAGGAAACTTCAATCACAGATAACTTGATTTTTTCAAATGGGAATGCCTATTTTGATTTAAAGAATCAAATGTGAAATTTGATTACCTTTCTAACGATATAGCATTCTCCATATCAATCTTTTTTAGTTTTCATTTTATTTCAAATTTTCAGTCAAATCAGTGTTTTCCGATTTTCCTGCGTGCAAGCAACCTAGCAGGCCATGGAAAATAAACAAAGGACTGTTTAATATGGAAGAAACCAACTAACATAGTAAAAAGATGCAAACTAACTAGAGTAACGGGGCAAGATTATGAAAATTCCTTACAACCCATCAGCTCTAACCAGAAACAATAGCGGTAACAAGAACGCTCATTTTTCACAGCCTACTAGCTATTAGCCAATTTCCAAAGTCAGTAAAAAAATAGTTGATCAAAGGAAAACTACTAGTAATTGTTGCTGGCAGTAGAATATCTGTCTTCTGAATAAATTTTCACATTTAATGCTATCAAAAAGTAGCCATTTCTGTAAGTCAAAAGTAATGATACCTCTAACCTGAACCCTTCAGGTTCTTCAGTAGGTACTTCTACTTATTAGCAGAATCGCGGAAAATGAAATTTGAATTGCAGTCTGTTTGAATTGTAAAACATAATTTAGTTTGTAGAAAACTACATGAAATAAACACAATTACAACATAGCTTAATTAAAAAATGCTAGCAATTATTTCAGTAGATGTTCAGAATGCTCCAGTTAGAGATATCTTCACTTCTGACATAACTAAACGGAAATGACCAGTTTTTTTATCCCATTAAATGTGAAATGTCATTCAAAATATGTTAGACTGTAAGCAAAAATCGCTGGTAGTTTTCCTTTTGTTTCAAAATTTTTAATCGTTTTGGAAAGTTGTCAAGCTCTAGTAGACCTCAATAGCTAGTAGGCTGTGAAAAACAAACACTTCTGTCATACCCCAGCTACTCATTGAAATTAGATATCTTCCCGCTGTTGTATCCGGTTAGAGCTGATGTGTTGTAAGGAATTTTCATGATCTTGCCTCGCTACTCTAGTTCGTTTGCATCTGTTTACTAAGTTAATTGGTTTCTTCCATATTAACGGGCTTTTGTTTATTTTTCATGGCCCGCTAGGTCGTTTGCACGGAGTAAAATCGAAAAACACCTATTTGAAAAGTTTGAAATAAAATGAAAACCAAAAAAGATTGATATTGAGAATGCTATATCGTTAGAAAGATAATCAAATTTTACATTTGATTCTATAAACCAAAATAGGGATTCCCATTTGAAAAAATCAAGTTATCTGTGATTGAAGTTCCCTTAATTAATCTACTGATTTCTCCAAGTACAAAAAGAATTCAAACTTAGCCATCTGACCTAAAGTGAGGCATTTCATGCTTAATCGCACCGCAAAGTCACGGCCTTCTAGGTTTTATAATCGCTGCAATATTCAATTTTTTTTTGATACCTACTTATACCAAAAATGGTGATTTGCGCCTAAACGGTTCGTTTAAAGTTCCATGTGTGATACATAAACTCACACTAGAATTGACTGAGGAATCTAAATATGCAATAATATATAGTGGGGTCCATTCAAAAAAATGTAAATTCGATATGAATCACCCTGTATAAGCGTCAAAATTTAAGTGAAAATATTTTTACGTTATAGCCTCCAAGGGTCTGTACCATAATCAAGTGAAAGATTTTTGAAATATTTTTTAGTAAGACCACAATCTTCCGTCCACGCACTATTGGCCTACCCTGTAGAGCTGATGTAAGGCAAATTTTCATCAATTTAAACATCTTGACTCTACCATTCTTGTAGAAGTGTCAACACTGATTGAGACCTGGAAAAAAATGTAAACAACTCATATACAGTGTGATCCAATAAGAGCGTGGTGCTCTTTAGCTGCCATACCGTTTAAATTAGACGAAAATGTTCCAATAAAAAACGTCTCTTTTCAAATGCTCTACATTTAGAAAATCTGATCGCAATCACTTACTCTTCAAGAGCGAACTGACCCTATCTCTGACTGATCCCAGTGTTCTTAGAATTTTTTTTTTGTGAAAATGTGCAAATGCCAAGAATTTATTTTGATGAAAGCAACATATTAGACCGTCCTCTATACAATAAAAATAAAATCACTAGGAAAATTTTGGATTTCTAAAGTCTACCAGTCCCTTCTTTTCCACCAACTTTTTTTTTCCTGTTTTTTATTTGCATTCACTATCAACAAATAAGATGCAGGTGCAATTGCTTAAACAGTCATCTTTAAGTACTGCAGCAAGATGTTGCATCGGCGTAAAATGAATCGCCACATGCATCATCGGCCGCACGATGTTGCTGTTTGTAGCATGCAACAGCAACACGGAGACACACCCCACAAATTGTACTAGTATGCCACTATTGCCACTTGTGTATGCCACAATGTTGCAAATTGTCGCTCTGGCGTAAACGAGTCTTTTAACACGGGTATATCTGTCAATCTCTCTCAATAGTCTCAATGCTGGCATATATTTCCCTCCATTTGATATGGAGATAAATCTGTTTTAACATCCTATAGGTCGATAACAAAGCACTGGGCCAATGTTTAAACGAGTTTTAGTCACGAAATAAGGCATAAGTTGGTCCGTTGGTCCCTTCCGTTTAACTTGATGTGCGCTGATTTTTAACCTCTCTCCTTATTTGAATAAAGGTGGCTGTGCTGTTTATCAGCACTGTCGGTGTTATCAGTTAGGGTCACTCTGTATAAAAACTTACAAATACTTGTCATTTTTAGCGCAGTGTCGGCGAATTAATTCACGAAAAATAGCTGCTATTCCACTCAACGACAATCAACTCGGACAACTTGTCGTCGATTCCAGTTAATCCAGTGCGTCTTCTGTCCTGACTTTTCGTAAGAAAACGAATAACGAATGAAAAAACAAAATGGCGCAGTTTGCTGTGTTAATCGATAACACGATAACTTGTACGCCTCTTGTAGGAAGTAGGTATATACGAGTACCTATATCGCTAACAACTTTTACTACAGAGTATTTTACTGATATTGCTAGTATTTTGAGTAAAACCTACTTGCTAATACTATTTACCTTAAAATCGGGATAGGTCGTTTATCCGGTGGCTTCCGCTATGAAGATAAGGAGTGGAACCATGACACTTTTAACTTCTATTGGCGAAAACTGCAAAAATATGCACATGCACAGCATGAATTAATGTTAAGAAACTCGCAATGTAAAAGATGATGGTATTTCCCTACCTTTTTGATTGAAACGGAATGCAAATACAGAGCAAAAATATGAATCACACGTGCAAAACCATACCGCCTACACCAAGAAATATCGCCATTTTGAAAAGCACAAACACAAAACATATACACTGAAGCACAAAACCACAAGGATGACAAGACACAAAGCAAAGTGGATTTGATAAATTTGATTGACTGATGACTGATAGGGATGCTAACGATACTTCAAATACCTGAGATGTATCGATACATCGTTACTAGTATTTATCGAAAATAATTATTGAAGAGTGTAATCAATTACAAAAAATTCTCTGCAAGAACCAAACGCGCCGTCATTCGCGTATACAGCTCATTTGGCGTTCGGACTGTTCGGAGAATTTTACAAACTTACAAACGAATACACGCCTTTCCTTTAACTTTGTACTACTACCACCATCTATTATCCATTGGAGTGAACTATCGAGTTTTATTAGCATTTTTTATTTATAAAGAAATGAATGTTTGAGCTCTCGAGGTTTTGCTTTCTTTGTTGTATTTATCTTGATAGTTCAGGAGGTACTACGGTGCCTAATGAAATTGGTCTACTTTCTGGGTATCTGGGTTCCGGTAGTCCCGATGATAGTCGTTTTGATTGCGTCTAAATATGCTGCTATCAAAAAGTAGGTAATTTTTCCTTTTTTTTCAATAATCCATGATGTCGATACCGATAATTAAGACTATCGATACTTTGCCTGCAAGTATAGTATCGGGGAGTATCGATACTTGGCCAAAAGATATCGATGTATAATCGGTATCGATACTTTTTGTTATTTTCGCATCCCTAATGACTGATCGTTGAATTGGGTAACTTCCGATTGCGAACGAAGCGATTCAGCACAAAACAGCGATTCAGTGAACTGACGTTGTGAGCGGGCTCGTGCAGGGCCGACTGTACTCACTAGGCCGGAGCATGAAATATGGCAACACTGAATCTGCGGGCCGAGTTTGCATTTGTTGTTATGTCATGTGTATTCTTCCAGGTGCAGAAAATATGGTTGGAAGGTGATTATTAATGTGTTTCTAATTATTTACCTGCACAAACGAAACTATAAAGATAACAAGATGCCTGCAAAGCGTGTAGTACCAGGTTGCAGCCCAGTAGAGCACTATCAAACCATGGCCCAACATAACCTTATTCCAGATTAAAAAGAACGTTGCAAGGTGATTTTTAATGGGTTTATACTTATTTACCTGCACAAATGAAACTATAAAGATAAAAAGATGCCTGCAAAGTGTGTAGTACCAGGTTGCACTAGCAATTGTGCGTCCAATAAGGGACATAAACAGAAGTGGGTGAAAGGTATTCCTCGGAAGGGCTGGTTAGATTTATAAGGATAAAGACAATAATTTACAAACCTTTCAAAGGATAAGACCTATTTTAAAGCACAATGTGGTATCTATAATGTTTTCTGGACCTCCCAAATATCACAGAAAAATACAGTTAATAGAACTCATCTGGGCATGGCCTGGGGCATACCTACGAAAGGATTTGATAGTGAAAGGGAAATCAAGACCAGCAAGAATGGCTTCACAGTGACCTAATAGTGAATTTTTCTAGCTCAAGTGACAATTTACAAAGTAAATTGAGTGTTCATTCAAATGGAAGTGGAAGTGGCAGCAGGAAACAGGTTGCGTTTATTTTTATTTTGTAGTGTCTGACTGTGATGAAACAGACATCAGATGTAAGTGGTATTAGTAGTAGTAGTTCTAAAAAGTATTTTTCTTAATTTATTAACCGAGATGAACTCTAATACATATAAAATGTAATAATTATTCTGAAACTATAGGGCCACTATTTGACAGCTAAGCCACGTTGCCACATCTAAGGCTCCGGCCTAGTGTAGAGTCGGCCATGGCTCGTGTCGTGTATTTGGCCACGGCCACAACACAGCATAGTAAACAACCAGTACAATAACTCAAGTTGGCGGAAATTACACGCGCATCCCCACTTTTGGATGATTTTTTGTAGGGATGGTAACGGTACTTATACTGAGCGATTCCAGGCTGGTATCGATACTTTTGTAGGTGTATCGGTATATAATTATTGAGGGGTGTAATCAATTGCACAAAATTATCTGTACGCACCAAACGCGACTATGATGCTAAAAAAAACCGAGTTGGTACCGGTATCGATATTTTTATTTTCGCATCTCTACCCAAACTTCACAGCCGTAAAATCATCCATAAACCCTCCCAAGGTCAAATTTTGTGTGAAAATTTGAGTTTTGCGATTTTTGCGTAGCACACCGACGATAAAAAGAGTTTTTTTTTTCGTCGGTGAGTTCGCACGAACTCGAACCACGGAATCGTAGAACTGGCGAGTGGCGAGTTGGAGAATCTGTACATTCATGTCCTCTGTAACTTGGTTGCGGGTTGCAGTTCGTCGTCGTTATTTTTCATAATTTATTTTTGTGTTTTTTTTCTGCTTATTTTTTTGTTATGATGTAACTATTGTTTTTTTTCTTTTCGTGAGAGCTAAACGTTCGTTTCAGATTATTCATTTTAGCATCGAAATATTAAATTTTGTTCTTTATGTTTATAATGTTATTTTTTATATTTTTGTGCTTTGGTTTGTAAAAGAGTTGAATTTATTTTTAGTTTAGTATTTATATCCACAATAATGTATATTGTATCATTGTTGGTTACATTTCTGTAAAATTGTTTTGTTTGTGAAACAGCCTCTACGGGTTGAGAGTGCTGAATGACCCGTACGACGTTTTTAGGATATTGTAAAATACTCAGATGTTCTTAAAGTGGTGGGAAAAGGTTGACATAAAAATCCCACCTATATCTCAACATTACCGGAACGTATATGTATGATATCTCGCTGAATTAGTCAGCCGCGGTGAGTCATTTCAATTTTCAATCATCTACACTCTTCAGCTCTGTGAACGACCGATAATAAATTATACGACGAACTGTATTCAATTTCTGTAACTCCTGAATCGCTTACACCCGTATGCACCGTAAGTCAATTGCGCGATTAGTTACGTAAACCTGGATTAGATTACTTGTTTACTATGCACCGCAAACTGACAATTTTGACATTGTCACTGTCAAAACAATCTTGCGAACACAACCGTGCCGTATCTCCAATCTAGATTAGTCAATCTCTTGACGGTGCATGGCTAGGTGCCAAAGATTAGCAAAACGCGATTAGGGAACTAGGATTAGAATCGCCAAACGGTGCATACGGGTGTTAATATCTCCCTTATATCCTCCTTTGATAAAGTTCAGCGTCTTCGGTTAATGGCTTCCAAATCAGGGATTTATTTGAAAAATAACTGGTTAACCGAGAGTCGGTTATTTTTACAACTGACCATCCCTAATAGAAAAAGTAGTAGTGGATATGGAACACGCCCCCATTTGTGAGTTACAAATAGATAACGTTAGGGCTGTTCCAAGTTACGGTTCTATCACCATCCCAGAACTGTTTTCATCATGCCCACAATTTACAGCTCTAAAAACGATGATTCATGGCCGACTCTACACTAGGTCGGAGCCTTAGATATGGGAACGTCGCTTAGCTGTCAAATAGTGGGCCGGTTACCGTGGGCCATGGCCGACTTTACTCACTAGGCCGGAGCATTGAAATATGGCAACACTGAATCGGGGGCCGAGATTTTATTTGTTGTTATGTCATTGGTCATAGCCGACTCTACACTAGGCCGGAGCCTTAGATGTGGCAACGTGGCTTAGCTGTCAAATAGTGGGCCTATAGTTTCGGAATAATTGTTACCTTTTTATATGTATTAGAGTTCATCTGGGTTAATAAATTAAGAAAAAAATGCTTTTTAGAACTACTACTACTAATACCACTTACATCTGATGTCTGGTTCATCATAGTCAGACACTACAAAATAAAAATAAAGCAACCTGTTTCCTGCTGCCACTTCCACTTCCACTTAAATGAACACTCAATTTACTTTGTAAATTGTCACTTGAGCTAGAAAAATTCACTATTAGTTCACTGTGAAGCCATTCTTGCTGGTCTTGATTCCCTTTCACTATCAAATCTTTTCAGAGGTATGCCCAGATTCATGCCCTCGTTGGCTTGCTCAGATGAGTTCTATTAACTATATTTTTCTGTGATATTTGGGAGGTCCAGAAGACATTGTAGGTACCACATTGTGCAAAATACCTTTTAGAACTACTTCTACTACTAATACCGCTTACATCTGATGTCTGGTTCATCGTAGTCAGACACTACAAAATAAAAATAAACGGAACCTATTTCCTGCTGCCACTTCCACTTAAATGAACACTCATTGAGCTAGAAAAATTCACTATTAGGTCACTGATGTGAAGCCATTCTTGCTGGTCTTGATTCCCTTTCAATATCAAATCTTTTCATAGGTATGCCCAGATGCATGCCCAGATGAGTTCTATTAACTGTCTTTTTCTGTGATGTTTGGGAGGTCCAGAAAACATTGTAGGTACCACATTGTGGTTTAAAATAGGTCTTATCCTTTGAAATGCTTGTAATTATTGTCTTTATTCTTATAAATATAACCAGCCCTTATGAGGAATACCTTTCACCCACTTCTGTTTATGTCCTTTATTGGAAGCACAATTGCTATAAGTTTGAGGAATATTTGAAAATTTTTGTTTTTTGCTAATTACTCCGCCCCCTGTACAAGGATTTCCAAAGTTTTATCAACATTACCTACTACGACCCCACAACATATCGCTGCCCAAATTTCATCACAATCCATGTAGCGGTTACTGAGATTACGACGTTAGAAAAACGTCAACACACAGACAGACCGACCGACAGACCGACCGACAAACCGACCGACAGACCGACCGACAGACCGACAGACAGACCGACGGAAATGAGTGACGTGGATTTTCGTTATGTAGACATCATGAAACGCCCAAAAAGCGTATTATCTCGAAATCGAAAATTTTCGCGATCACAATACTCCCCTCACCTATCGGTATGGGAAGTAAAAGAACATTGCAAGGTGATTTTTAATGTGTTTCTAATTATTTACCTGCACAAACGAAACTATAAAGATAAAACATGCCTGCAAAGTGTGTAGTACCAGGTTGCACTAGCAATTTGTGCTTCTAATAAAGGACATAAACAGAAGTGGGTGAACGGTATTCCTCGTAAGGACTGGTTATATTTATAAGAATAAAGACAATAATTTACAAACATTTCAAAGGATAAGACCTATTTTAAAGCACAATGTGGTACCTACAATGTTTTCTGGACCTCCCAAATATCACAGAAAAATACAGTTAATAGAACTCATCTGGGCATGCATCTGGGGCATACCTGCGAAAAGATTTCATAGTGAAAGGGAATCAAGACCAGCAAGAATGGCTTCAAAGTGACCTAATAGTGAATTTTTCTAGCTCAAGTGACAATTTACAAAGTAAATTGAGTGTTCATTTAAGTGGAAATGGAAGTGGCAGCAGGAAACAGGTTGCGTCTATTTTTATTTTGTAGTGTTTGACTACGATGAACCAGACATCAGATGTAAGTGGTATTAGTAGTAGTAGCTCTAAAAAGTATTTTTCTTAATTTATTAACCGAGATGAACTCTAATACATATAAAATGTAATAATTATTCTGAAACCATAGGCCCACTATTTGACAGCTAAGCCACGTTGCCACATCTAAGGCTCCGGCCTAGTGTAGAGTCGGCCATGCGTGGGCCGAATGGCGGGCATTGCGCGGAAATTTTCCCTTCTGTTAGACATTTTTTATTTCCATTAGATTTCCTCTTTTTAGTTTTGTCAGTCTGTATTTTGTCTTGAACTGTTTCAGTGTAATTATTAATAAAAATATTTACTACATTAACAACATTAATTCAAGCAGAATTTCATCAGATTGGGGTTGATTACATGAACAAATATGTCTAAAACAAACTCATCTATATGTATATTGATGTATTCTTTTGCAATTTCCATTAAAACTGCATTGTGCAATTGCCCAAAAACTTACATTTATACCTATTGGCCTGAAATCAAAATTTTAACAATAGCTATTGTGAATAACGACTGTAATTTGAGCTGTATACTCTGATGGAAGGGTTAAGCCTACCAACTATAAGCTGTACGTATTTAATATACCTATCAAATAATTTTGTCCTTCATGTTCTACCTATAATTTTTGTAATGACAAGAACATTTATACAGGCTGATATTTCATCAATTTGTAAAACAATGTACTTCTCCGAGAATAATAAACCCTCTGCAACAGTTTTAATGTAAGGCATATTTTCTGTCAGGTGCAATTTTTAAAGAACTGCAAAGTTTTGAGGAACATTTAGGATGGTGGTAAAATTGGCAACTTATTCTCTCTCATAAAATTGTAAACCTTCTTTGGCTGGACAGAGAAAAGGTTTTAACATTAAATCAACAGAAAACCTATTTGAAAATAGTGGGCCAAAATATTTTCTATTTTAGACCAACAGGATATTCTTAATGACAGTGGTAAGATCTAACTCAAATCACCAACAAATTATGATTTATTGATTTAATGTCTATGTTCATTGATACTATTACCACCTACATCTGATGTCTGGTTCATCGTAGTCAAACATTACAAAATAAAAATAAACGCAATCTGTTTCCTGCTGCCACTTCCACTTCCATTTAAATGAACACTCAATTTACTTTGTAAATTTTCTCTTAAGCTAGAAAAATTCACTATTAGGTCACTTTGAAGCCATTCTTGTTGGTCTGGATTCCCCTTCACTATCAAATCTTTTCGTAGGTGTACCCAGATGTGTTCTATTAGAACTGTATTTTTCTGTGATATTTCGGAGGTCCAGAAAACATTGTAGGTACCACACTGTGCTTTAAAAAGGTCTTATCCTTGGAAATGTTTGTAAATTATTGTCTTTATTCTTATAAATATAACCAGCCCTTACGAGGAATACCTTTCACCCACTTCTGTTTGAAATGCTCGTCTTGAGGAAAAAAAAAAACACCCTAATAATATGTCCTTTATTGGAAGCACAATTGCTAGTGCAACCTGGTACTACACACTTTGCAGGCATCTTTTTATCTTTATAGTTTCGTTTGTGCAGGTGAATAATTAGAAACACATTAAAAATCACCTTCCAATCTTCTTTTTTACTCTGGAAGGTTATGTTTGGTATGTCCTTTATTGGAAGCACAATTGCTAGTGCAACCTGGTACTACACACTTTGCAGGCATCTTTTTATCTTTATAGTTTCGTTTGTGCAGGTAAATAAGTAGAAACACATTAAAAATCACCTTGCAACGTTCTGTTTACTCTGGAATAAGGTTATGTTGGGCCATGGTTTGGTGTGTACTCTACTGGGCTGCAACCTGGTACTACACGCTTTGCAGGCATCTTGTTATCTTTATGGTTTCGTTTGTGCAGGTAAATAAGTAGAAACACATTAAAAATCACCTTGCAACGTTCTTTTTACTCTGGAATAAGGTTATGTTGGGCCATGGTTTGGTATGTCCTCTACTGGGCTGCAACCTGGTACTACACGCCTTGCAGGCATCTTGTTATCTTTATAGTTTCGTTTGTGCAGGTAAATAATGAGAAGCACATTAATAATCCATATTTTCTGCTCTGGAAGAATACACATGACATAACAACAAATAAAAACTCGGCCCGTTGATTCAGTGTTGCCATATTTCATGCTCCGACCTAGTGAGTAAAGTCGGTGACACTACCCATAGATGTCATAATAGGTTAGAATGTCATTGCACTAACCGTACCTGTTTTGTGACAAGCCGGTCGCGACAGGAAGGATTCCTACTGTGGCGCCCCTCCATGGAAGAAAAATAAACGCTGCTAAAAGGCGCCATATTTAAAAATTACATACCGTACAATATTATAGATTCATGCAGTTCCCAATTGAAGAAATTTATGTGAAAAACATTCGTCTCCGTTTGGCGTAGTTACACGCCAATTATAAATTTTGATGCCTTAATAAAACCAAATATGTTATTAACCTTACCAGTAAAATTTTTGGGTTTGAATGAGGGAGTGCATCAAAGACTACTAAAAATATATTTTTTAGTAGTCTTTGGAGTGCATTTACAATTACAATCTTCTTTCAAATAACTAACAGCACATAATGTTTTATGTTAAAAAGTGCCCCACGCTTTGTGCACAGTAATACTAGTATTCTTTGTTCATTATTATTATTAGGTTTTATTATTTTTCACTTTTTAGTGTGATGTAAAAGCATGTTTTTTTTAACTACATAATTTTATGAACATGAAATTCGCTGCTGTTATTAAATTCATTTGTACACTTTGTGAATGTGTTTATTAAAACTGCATGCACAGTTCCTTTACTGTATAGGTACCCAGTTACTGTGGAAATTAACTACAGACTAATGAAAAACACAGAATGTACATAAGTGGATAACTTGGTATTCAATGATCATAACAAACCTAAATAATGCAAACAACATACCACATCAGATTCCTTTTATTTATTCATAATTGATACATAAATTAGTTACAAGTAAATTCTACAGAATGAAAATAATATTTGAAGAACATTCAAAATTAATGCCTCAAAGCAATCAATCAACAAAATTAAAGAATTATTACAACAAGCATAAAAAACAATAATTGTTGAACACACAATATTCTTGCATACATAATACAATATTTGGAAAAAATTATTGAATCACAAATTTGAATTTTTTTTTCAAGGTTTAAACATTGAAATATTCTTTGTATACATGTGATCATTTGCTTTATCCTTCTTATGAAATTCAGCAACAAAATCTTGTATGTCAGAACAACTTGGCTTACTCATCTGACTGTTTGAGACCCGTTTTCTCTTCGTACTCTCAAATCTTGGTTGTTTCTCAGTTTTTTTGTTTGTTGGTTTGTTAGAAGTCTGTTGCCAAGCAACAGCTGTTTCGTTTGCTGCTACTGTGATTGCTTTATCTAAAAGTTTGCCAAGTTGTTCTTGTGCTTCTGAAGTTAATTGGTTTTTAGAAAGCAATCCATATAGAACGTCAACCTTATTTCTTAAATTGTTATTACATTTTTGTTCTGCCAGCTTATCATTTTGTTGTGCTAAATCTGTAATGATTTCTTCCTGGACTAATTGATCTAGTCCAGGATTCATTGCATAACTAGTTTTAGCAAAATGCCCCACCACTGCATGTATATGCTTACAAATATTGCCCTTGATGAAAAAATCAAGGCAAGTACAGGAGAACTCATGGATGCAAATTTGACATATCTTGCAAAAAAGTTGACAATTTTTGGTTGCTCTAAAACATTCTTCAGTACATTTTTGTACTGTGTATACCATTTTTTCATGAGACTTTGATTTTACAGTCCAAATATTTTGATCTGTTTCACAGATGGCCTTCAGAGAAATAGTCTTGGAATTGTTGTGCGACTTTTTTATTAACTCCATCCTAAATGAGTTATTTCCTTTGATGTTTCTCTTTAGTTTTTTGATCATGATGTCTCTCATTAGTTTTATAAGAGTGTGGAGACAGACATCAACCCTTTTATTTTTTTTCCCCTGAAAATATATATGCTTCAAGGTTCTATGCATTGCCTCTAAGTACATATTTGTATTAATCAATGCGCCTCCCCTGTAACAATAAGCCCATAATTTAGAGCAAGTAGCATAGTGCATCTCAAAATATTCCCCAAATGCCTTTGTCTCCTCACAAGACAGCAACTCAGATATTACAAAGTCTTGCATTTGAAGAAATTCTGCTTCATCCTGAATTTGCAAAAGCATGCGAATACTTTTATATACTTTTGCTTTAACCTCTTGGTTTCCATTGATTTTGTTTAGATTTTTTCGCCAATTTCTGTCTACATGCCAAGCACACAGAAGTCGCTTAATAGGGATACTCATACAATTTACCCAAGCATTATAGAATTCTGGTGCATCATCACTCATAAATACATCACACTTTATATTATCTGTTTGTTCTTTGATCATTTTAAAGAAATGCGTTAAAATACAAGTATCAACTCTATTACTTATTAAGAAAGCACAAGGTACACCTTCACCAAATTCATCAATCACCAGTAATGTAGTCAACAAAAAATCATAACCTGTTGTGCCATGAGTTGAATCAATGCATATTTTATCAGATCCAAATTTAACTAACTGACTTTTTTGAAAACTACTCATCAACATTAGCACACAATCATTATCATTATATTCATTACACTCATCTACCCCTTGAGCTTTATAAAATAAAAGAGGAAATTCATCCTTCATGCTTCTTAAACGTTCAACCCACAGAGAGACACTAATTACGTCATTTTGATGTTATTGAATATTTCGCTTCAATGAAAAATCTCTTGTGATATTTCGTAAGTCCTGACGATCCAAGAGATTGATTCTTCCCAATGATGTTTTGTCAGTTATACTATCTCGAATTTCATCAAGTATCTTTTCAAAAGATACTCCTTCAGAAATTTTCCCTGAAAAATTAAGAAACATCACTATAAGGGTTAAATACAATCCATTTTTATTTTTTTCTACTCAATGAAAATATGAAAATAGAGACAAAATAGATAGATGAAGCTAATTTCAATGTCAAGGTTAATTTACAATTTTTTTCAAATGCTAGAGAACAGAAAAATCAGCAGGTTAAACTGTTCAAACTCAACTTACCAGCTATATGTTTTCTTTCAGTTTTAGTGAGATTAATATGGGCTAGAGAACAGGTATGCCCAACATGGGGGAAATACAAAACAGCGTTAAGCTGCTGTCTTCCCAAAGTCACATCTAGAGTTGAAGGGCATGTGACAGATGCTTTTGCTGAACCTTGAGACTTTTCCATTTTGTGCTGTTCTTCTTGCGGGGCATATCTGTAACTCCTTTGTACATGTGATCTATGACAAATGTAATAAACTTTCTCAGTGTTTTTCCAAGATTTATTTCCAGTACTCTTTACATATGCACATTTCATTTCTTTCTCTTTCAGTTCCTTCCATTCCTCAAATTCTGAAAATACAATTTTATATATATATAACATCACGTTTTACACGTCTTGAAAACATTGGCATGCCAAAATTGAGCTTTATCCAATTTACAATACACAGATCCAGCTGGTTTTTATATTTGTACTTTACCTACCTGCATAATTGTTGAAGCATTTTTCTTCCTTATACATCTCAACCTTGTGAGTAGTTATTAAATGATCTCGCAAATCAACGTATGTGGCGAACATTCCCATGCAAGTAGGGCAAACCAAACATCGCTTTTTAACTTGAGGCTCTATATTATGTAATAGCCTTACATGTTTGTTGAGATTGGACACGTTTGAATATTGCTTATCGCAAATATTGCAAGTTAAGTTATCACCCATTTTATAGAGCGAATAACTGACAATAAATCGACTGAAGCTAATCAAATCGGAAATCTTAAATACGCAGGGTCAACCAGAAATCAAAGCAAAGAAAAAGAAAACCACAAAAGAAAACGTTGAAAATAAACTTAAGTGTCAAGTGTTCAAGTCAGAGATAACAACCAGAGACAACTAACTTGGTCAAATCACACTTCAAGTAGAGGTTAGCTTTTCAGTTCTGTACAAGACCAGTAGGTGCGCTGCCGTAGGAATCCTTCCTGTCGCGACCGGCTTGTGTTTTGTGTGTGATACGGATGTTGCGGATGTTGCTGTTGCCTGACATTTAGGGGTTATGTTTATCAATTTTAGAAAAAAATTACAAAAACAAACTAATAAGGAGAAAATTGATCTTCCAGGACTAACATATTTGGGAAAAAAATTCATATACAAAGATGCATGAGGCATATCTAAAAACATCATTGTTGAACGTCCAGTTTCAGGTTGAATCAATAACTGCTTATGGTAGGAAAAAATCTATGAGATGTGATTAAGTGATTATTAATATTTTAAGAGATGATTACTAATACTTTTAGATGACAATTTGCTGGTTGGTACTAGACAAGGGCAATTGTGTATGTATAATCTTTTGAGATCAGACGAGAAATGTGAAGTTCAGCTTATGAGGTACAATAAGTCCTTCAGCAAAAAACCTGTACAGCAGCTAGAAGTTATACCAGATAGTAATCTTCTAATAAGTCTAACTGGTAAGCAAATATATCGTAGTCTCTATAAAAATAAGTACAAAATGTTTAACAAATGTTAATTTGTAGTTGATAGTTGCATCTTCTTGATGTTATTTATTATTATGTAGAAATTAATGTTGATTGACCAAAGTACACTCATAATTTTGTTAAACAGCATACTCCGGTAAGACTTCGTTTTAGCGGAAACCGAAATGGGGGTCGAGAGTGGTGTCAAACGACGTGGTTTGTCGTCCTGAATCGAACGAGACCACTCCCAGACCGAGGAAACGTTCTGGTGAAGAGCTACGGCATTTTGAAGTTTCGTTACCTAACCTAACTTATCCAGAAAAGTTTACTTGTTGAGCTCAAAATGAGTGTTAATCGACGTGGTTGGACATCGTGACTCGAACTTGACCACTTCCAAAGTGAAGAAACATTGCAGTGAAAATCTACGCCACTTTAAAACTTGGCAATTTCAATATCTTACCTGATATAACCTAACTAATACGGTGGGGCTAAAAAAGGGTGTCAATCAACTCGGTTTGATGTCCTGACTCGAACTGTATCAACTAGTAGACTGAAAAAACGTTTATTTTGATTCTCAGTTTAGGAAATTAAGCCAAAAAAGGTCTTCGAGGGTCTGTGTCTGGGGCCTATTCCAGCATACTGAAAAAAACTGAACAGGTGACCTACCCTACTTACCTGTGAGTATATTACATGGAGTATTCAAAATCTACAAAATTAGTAACGTCTGGGGGGGCCAGCCCCCCCAGGCCCCCCTGTCTATACAAGTGAACAAACCTAATCCAACTTAAACCTACCTTATTTCTAGGAACATTAAGAATTCAAAGTATCATAACTTTTTTATTTTCCATTTCTTAGTGTTGCTTCTGGTGTCATTGTACCCTACTCGTCAAGTACTTTCGAATTGATCATATATTTCGTGGCAAAAATACAGAAATTTCGAAGTCGTTTTTAGGTTAGGTTTGAAATTTCAAAGAGGCATAGATTTTTATCGGGCCGTTTTCTTAGGCTGGGTATGGTCTAATCCCACTCGAGGCGTCAAACCGAGTCAATTAACAGTCCTTTAAACCCCATTTAACCTATTTTGACCTCAACAACTTGACCCGTCGGGTTAAGTTAGGTTAGGTACTGAAACTTTAAAATGCCGTAGTTTTTCACCGGAGCGTTTCCTCGGTCTAGGAGTGGTCTCGTTTTACTCAGGACGTCAAACCGAGTCGATTGACACTACTCTCAAGCCTCAAATCGGTTTCCGCTAAAACGAAGTCTAGCCGCACAAAGAATTTATCTTTTTTTATTCTGCTTGAAAAAATAGCAAATTTTGTTAAAATTGTGATCCATATCCAATGTTTTTCAGAACAAATGATAGGACAGACATGAATGTTGAAAGACCAAAACACACAAATGTATTATTGTTTCTCCTAAACAAGATTTTACCTATTAAGTGTACATCAAAAATAGAAACTGTTTAATCACAAAATTTTGAGTAGTTAGAGAACACTTACTAACATACTATGACCAAATATTTTTTGTAAACCATTATATGTGAATTATTTGTTTTGCCTAAGTAGGTTGACTAATTGAAGCTTAAATAAAAAGTCATTGAATAAAATGTAAAAGTATATTTGCTAATACCCATTTTGCATCAACAATAAATCCATGTTTTTAATTCGTGGATTCAGTTCATGGTCAAAATTGACAAGTGTAAAACAGGAATTTCACGTCAAATAAGTCAATAGATTTCTTCATTGATTAGAACCTATTCTAAGGCCTTTACAGAAACAGTGATCTGGATCCGGATCAATCAGTTATATGTCAAACAGCTGTCGAGTGGGATTTATGATTCCATGGATCTAATGGATATTGAACAACAAAAAACTTGGTTTAAAAATAAAAAACCGATGGTTAAGAAAAAAGCTACTGTACTGTATAACGAAATCAGGATCACTTACCATACAAGAGAGAACTGACCATATTTATGACTGATCCTAGATCACTTTCCAAATGCCAGGAACAGTGATCCAAGTGATCAGGTTAACCTGATCATAGTTTCCATAAAGGCCTCGCATCTGTGGTCAGGTTTGTCATAAAATTTGGTAGAGCCAACCTTAAAAAGCTTATGATGAATGTCATGCATGTTGCATACCCGCCTCTGTGTATTATTAAACATTTTCTAAATAAAGACTCACAATCAAATTGAGAGTTTTACAGTCAAAAGGCCACAAACAAATATGAATTAAATAGATCAGCAACAGTGTTGGCAGCATTGTATGCTGTCACAAAATCCATGGTTTTATGATGTAAAACAAAATCAGTTTGACCTTGAACACAACCATGGATTGATCAATAAATAAATTCGTGGAGAAAATTTCGATGTAAAATGGGTATAACAGTATGTCAATATTTTGCTGTATGGTTTATGCCCTAGTTTAGGAGTCAACATGGATAAGCTACAGATTTACATGTAGAAATAGTTATATTTGCTATTAGGAACACTAAAAGGCATATACTTAAAATTCATAAATACATCTTTGTTTTCAGATAATTTAATACAGGTGCATGATTTGAATGCTATCCACTTTACAACTCTATCTCAAGTTCAAAAAACCAGGGGTGCATCACTGTTTGCTCTTAATACAAAGGTAAGCATTATTAGATTCTTAAAAAGTTTAATTTTTTAATGGATACTAGCTATTTTTACTAGCATGTCTATTAATGCAAACATACTAGACCCAACCTTCTGATGAAATAGCACTTTTAGAATCAAATATGATTCTAACTTTTTGTGTATCATATGAATCACTCAAATTTACCCTTTTTTTGGTAGACATATAAATATCATACTTTCCCCCCTTTAGTCTTAGCTGATCATTATTCTTTTGCATCCAAAAGTTAATAGAAAAAGTTATATTTCAATAAACATATTTTTTTCAAGAAACAAACATCTATGACTGGTGAAGTCAGTGTACTAGTTCGAATGGCAGTAGCAGTTAAACGAAAAATACAACTGTATTATTTGAAAAACAATGAATTTTTCCAATTGATGAATGATGTAAGTTTAAATGACATTCCCAGGGCAATGGTATGGTGCCAGGAAACCATTTGTATGGGGTTTAAAGGAGAATATGCAATAATTGAGGTAAATTACTATTTTAGGTTTAGTTTTGTTAGAAGGTATCTTCTGGTTGCCATAGCATATTTTAGTTGCTCTGGCCAATGGCAAGTGTTACTTTGTCTATATTTGCACTTTTGGTAGGCCTTGCCTAGATATGAACACATCAACAAAGATTCAATAGGTGCAAATTCTTGCATTTTACTAATATGTTCTCTTGGTAGGCAGGGCCATGAATTGCAATGGCTTAAGACATTAGACTCTCAATTATCCGAACCTCTATTTTCCGATCGCTGGATTATCCAAATTGACTAACACCGCCATTGAAAGCTGTATTAACCAAGTGACACCGGATTATTCAAGCATTAGGCCTAAAAAGATTTACCATTTACATACTTAAATACATATGTATTTTGTCTTTAGTTGTTTGTTTGTTTGAGTGAAATGAATGAATGAAATTTATTAGTCTTGTAGATCACATTAAGTGACATAAGACATGTCAAAAATTACATTACAATTACTAATTATATACAAACCAAAGTAAAGTTCTATACACACAAATATAGGTATACAAGCACACATACATATGTATAAAAATTTAGAACAAACAGCTCGATAAAAACAATATACAAACGAGAAACAGTAAATTAATTTGTATTTCATACTCTTTAATGCAGCTTGTCTTTTAAGTATTCGTCGACACTATAGTAAGCTTTCTCTAACAAAAAATGTTTGAGTGCTTTTGCAAAAGACTCTTGATGGAGTTCTTTCAGATGCCTTGGAAGCTTATTATAAAGCCTAATCGCCATATATCTTGGACTAAGTTCCGTCTTAGCAAGTCTGTGTGCGGGCCCTTGTAGCAAGAACGAGTTCCTTGTATTGTAATTGTTGTGGCAATTTAAGGTTTTAAAATCACCAGTACTAGATTTGGCATATAATAATAACTCATATATATAAATACACGCTACAGTCATCACTTTTAAACTGACAAAGATATCCGTGCAACTTCTCCTATAACCTACTGCAGCAATAAGCCTTATTACTCTCTTCTGCATTATGAAAACTCTGCTGGCTTCTCGACTGGCTCCCCAAGCTGCTATTCCGTATCGAATATTGGAGTGAAAATATGAATAGTAATGTTCCATTACAACCGGTTTATCCACAATCCATCTCAGCTGATTGATGCAATATGATATTGAAGCTAATTTCCTGCATAAATTATCTATATGGACGTTCCATGTGCAGTTTTCTGAAATATGGATACCTAAAAATTTTGCAGAGTGACTTTGCTTTATAGAGCCATTCAAAGACCTGAGCGAAATGGTATGATCGTAGTTATTGTTCTTGTGGGAAAAGCGGAGAAATAGAGATTTAGAACTGTTCAGTACTAGGCCATTATTTGAGAACCACAGATGGATACCTTTGATATAGGTGTTTGCACTCTGCATTAACCCTTCAATGTCAGGCGAATGAACAAGAAGAGAGGTATCATCTGCGTACATTACATATTCGTCACCGTCAAAGTCGTTTACAAATATGTGCAGTAGGGGGCCTAGTATTGATGCTTGAGGTACCCCAACGTTGCTGCTAATGGCTTCAGATTTAGCATTCCTAATTTCAACGTACTTCTGTTACATAAGTAGCTCTTTAGCCAATTAAGCGGTAATCCTCTTATACCATACCTCTCTAGTTTTTCAAGTAATAATGCATGATCTACGAGATCAAAAGCCTTGCTCAAATCCAAAAATATTCCCAATGGCAAAGTACCTGTATCAAGATGATCAAATAACATATTGAGAAAGGTTATAATAGCCGCAGATGTGGATAAGCCACTTCTAAAGCCGTATTGGTTTTTGTTAAGTTATTTATGTTTTTGGAAAAGCACTGCTATACAGCTAGCAGCATACTTCTCAAAAATTTTGGAGAAGGGACTTAAAAGGGATATTGGCCTGTGATTTTGAATATCAGTGGCATTCCCTGATTTATGGATTGGAATTATTTTGGCAATTTTGATGGTATCTGGGAATACACCTGTCTCTAGTGAGTAGTTTAACAGATATGTAAGTGGTTGTGTAATATGCATATAACATTTTTTAATAAATTAGTACTTAAGCCATCGTCACTAATAGAATGGGAATTTTTTAGCTTTTTTATTATTTCTATAATGTCCTTTTCCAAGGCGGGACGCCAGAAAAAACTGTGTTTGTTGGTTGGAAAAATAGGTTCTGCTATGTGTGTTGGATTGAGTTGATTTTATTTACATATTTTTGAAAAATGATTAAAAGCTGTTGCTATTACATGAGGGTCATCTGTTTTCTGGTTGTTAATATTCAAGATAGAGTTTCGATTGACTGACTGCTTGGGTTTGATTATATTCCAAACTGTTTTAGATTTGTTATTTGAGTTAATAATTTTATTCCTGTTGTATAATCGTTTTGCTGGTTTTAGTAGTTTTCTGTATATTTTTTTATAACGTTTATAGTAATCGTTAATTAATTATGACATTGTCTTTAGTGAGACGGAATAGGTCTTTCAGTTTCTGCCCTGAAATCAATGAGCCTTTTGTTAACCAAGGCTCTCTATGTTTAGTAGATGTAGACTTCCCCTTCGTTTTTAGTGGAAATGCTAATTCAGAATAGTATATGAATGTTTTTTCGAATATTTCGAATTTATCATTAACGTCCCCATCAGTAATATAAGTATCTGCCCACTCTTCCTGGCGTAAGAGCTATATTTAGAAAATATTCCATATTTTTATTATTGTTTACTGGCCTGTATTGGTTATTTTAATTAATTTGTCAAAATTATTATAAATATTTTAGCTTATGTATAGGTATTCATTATTATTATTATATTATTAAATAATACACCGTTAAAAAATATATAAAAACAAAATTTGAAAAATCCGGATTATCCGAGCTAGGGTACAGCCCACATTAGCTCGGATAATCGAGAGTCTACTGTATGTTCAACAGAAGAAAATGTCATCTAGCTACTCTAGTCTATAAAATACTACAAAATAATGCTCCCTTGTACCTCTATGAAAAATTATCTTATAGATCAAATATTCATAGCTGTAATACACATAATGCACACTTGTTACAGATTCAACAGCATAAATCGTCCTTGTTTAAAAGATGTGTTTCTAAAAACGCCTCAAAAATTTATAATGAGATTTCAAACTATCTGAAAAACAAAAGTTCAGTATCAGGATTTAAAAGTACCTTGAAGTTTTAAATATTAGTCAGTATGTAGTCAGCTTAGGACACTCCGTCTATTTTTTATTACTTAAAATATAATTTTTAAGCATAAATCAATGAAATATAATTTTTGTAAACTGTTGTACTCGGTTAAGTAGAGCAGCAATAGCTGGACTTCGCCAAGGATATTAAAATAAAGCCATGTTATTTTGCATTTCTTATTTTTTCTCGCATGGTTGCGGTAGTAACAAGTATTGACAGGCTATGCCAAGTCCACACCTGGCCTATTCTTATTTTGAATTCAGAAAGGACCGTACAATGCTGCAGGTCTTGAAGATTACAGACTTTTGGAAGGTTTTGTGTAACTTTTCATCCAGGCCCAATTGTTGTAGGTGTAGTGTAAGTGTATTAGGAGTAAGGTCTGAGACCGACATAATGAGGGGGATAATGACAACTTTGTTTTGTTTCCAGAGTCGTTTTATTTCTATGGCGAGATCTGTGTATTTATATATCTTCCCAGCATAGGTGTTTTGGATGTTCATATCATTGGGAATATCTATTAAATAGGTCACTTTGTCTGTCTTTGATTGGAAAACTATATCTGGTCTATTTGCAGGGATGGTTTTGTCTGAATGTATTTCAATGTCCCAGTATAGTTTGAATTGATTGTTCTCGAGTACTGAGGTCGGTGTGTAGTTATAATATGGATCTGCGGTTCCGATTAGCTTGTTCGTTGTGACTAGTGCTTGGTGTATGACTTTGGAGGCAAAGTTATGTCTGGGTGTATACTCAGTTCCAGCAAGAGTTTTGCATGCACTTGTTATGTGTTCTATTGTTTCCTTCTGTTAGTGGCATTTTCTGCAATAATCATCAGTGATGGATGGACCTTTAATTATGTACTTCTTGTAATTTGGTGTTTCACTTGGTCCTGGATAGCAAGCATAAAACCCTCCGTTCCCGGAAAAGCTGGCCATCCTTCAGCCAGCTGTATGACTGCTTTTCATTAATATGGTTTTGTGTAACACGGTATCTATGTTTGCCATGGAGTGCCTTCTGTGACCAGGTGTTTATTTTTTCTCGTTGTGTTTGTATGTGGTTGTGTGTGTCTGCTGCGTGGTCTGTACAAGAAATGGCGAGTGGTGTATTATAGTTTTTGTCTGCTTTTACTATTGCTTTATGCAAGTTTGTTTGTTTAATGTGGAAAAAATATCTGAGTGATTTTTATTGTTCTGTATGAAGTGACTGTATATCTATAATTCCTCTGTCCCTTATTTTCTGTCTATGGTGAGCCTTTCCTTGCATGCGTTGTGATGTGACATTCTGTGTTTCGTGAGTCCTGTCCAGATGAGAATATGGATGTTTTCTATGTCAGTGTGGACCATTGCCAGAGATTAATTCCTCTGTATCCCCCAGGCGAGGGGAAATTTTACCTAGAAGCCTCTTCTCATCACCACTGTTGAACGAACAAGAAGTAGAAGAATTCCATCCTGCTATCTGACGTATAAGCTTCTGTTATTTTGAGTAATTCTTTCAGTTGCACTTCTGTGGCGGCATATAGTTTTACATCATCCATGTACAGGATATGATTGATTTTATGTTGATCTGCTTTATGGTGTCTGATGTTGAAACCATGGTTTGTCCTGTTAAGTGTGTTGGAGAGCACATTTAGACAGAGGCAGAACCATAGTGAACTAAGAGAGTCACCCTGGAAGATGCCGCGTCGTATGTGTAGCTCATCCGTTTGAATATGGTCGTCGTGAGTTTGAAGGTGTATGCTTGTTCGCCATGTTTCCATGGTGTTCTCAAGAAACTGACGAAGTCCGGGGTTGATTTTGTATATTTGAAGTGTTTTCATTAGCCAAACTATGAGGTACAGAGTCGAATGCTTTTTTGTAATCTATGAAACAGGTATGGAGATTCCTATGCTCTATTCTAGTTTGGTCCATGATCACACTATCAATTATACTTCGATAGCCCCGTCCTCAAGATCACCCTGTAGTGTACGTTTCTCTCAGCTCGCTGGCGTGATGTTTAGATAAAAAACTGTAGACCCTGCTTCTGCCGTCCCCCCGCCTAGGTCCCCATTACGTTTCTCACGCTACAAGTAGCGAGTTGTTTACGAAAATGCCGAACGGAAAAAGTGCGGGAGTGAAACGGACAATGAAAAAACTACATGCCTTGTTGGACAACTTCATATCAGTAAGTGTACACATATTTTTCATTTATTGAATTTTGAACGAGACATATCAAACACCAATGACTAATCCATTGTTGTGTTAGAACAACGAATTCGAATATCGTTGTGTTAGCAGGTCCTGATGAATCTGAGTAATATCTATTCTCGTACATACTCTATTATGGGATTTCCACCCTTGCTTATTAAAAATGATTAATACATTGTTAGTGAAAACGCAAAATTATTTGTTGAGCCTCATATCTCAATAGGATGAAACTGAAATTGTGTTTTAACAATGACTAATACATTGTTTTACCCATAGGATGTCACTGCCTTTGAAGTAGTCGAGTAGAGAATTTGTGTAATATCGATTCTCCTCCGTCTTATTATGAGCAATCCTCAAAATGGGCTATCAACAACAATCAACACATTGCCTAAAATAAATAGGATATTCATTGCATGATTTCATTGACCATAAATTAAGGTAGTGGCCTCAAGAAGATGAGTATTATCGTTTTTCCTGGGCCGTTCATGTGTTTACAATTGTGTTGTGATTTGCTTGTGCTTTCGTCAAAATACCGAAATTGAGGAAATGGACAATGCACGCTTTTTCACGCAGTAAGTGTTAATTCGTAAATTCAAAGCTTCCAAAAGATTCGTCGGTAACTACGACGACATGCTTACATGACAGTTTTTCCTGGTGGTCAGGGAATATCTCGAATAGCGAACTTAGTTTATTAGAACCTCTCGTACCTATGTACTGACAATTTTATCTCACGTTAGTAATTCGCCGTGGGGGACATCGTGCGAGGTATTGGAATTCTTCAGAGAAGAACATACACTTAGATTCGCCAATTTATCCTCGCAGTAATAAGACTTTTGTAACAAAAAGTTTTATACGGACAACTTTTAAATACTTGAATAAAACTAGTGTGGCTACTTTCTATGAATCTGTACTGCAATATATATGATTGAACCTTTAAACATTATTTCGAGGTGATTAATTCAAAATCATACAATATAATCCATATTCATGGACTGAAATTTTGTTATTTATGAATATAAGTGCGGTGGTCTCCACTGAAACAGCAGCTAAAATGGGGCATAACCACCAACCGTTTTTACAATCATGAGTAAAATCTGATTGAGGCACTCAAATAGCAGCTAAATGGGGCCAAAACCCTCAACTGCTTCTACAATCATGAGTAACATCTGATTGAGACGCTGAAACAGCAGCTAAAGAGGCCCACGGTTTCTACAATCGTGAGTTAAATCTGATTGAGACACACAAACATCAGCAAAATGGGGTTCACCAGTTTCTAAAATCATGAGTAAAATCTGATTGAGACACCCAACAACAGCAAAATGGGGCCCACCAAATTCTACAATCATGAGTAAAATCTGATTGATACATACAAACAGCAGCTAAAAGGGGGCCCACCAGTTTCTACAGTCATGAGTAAAATCTGATTGAGACATACAAACATCAGCACAATGGGGTTCACCAGTTTCTACAATCATGAGTAAGATCTGATTGAGACACTCTAACAGCAGCTAAAGGGGCCAGTATTTTCTACAATCATAAGTAAAATCTGATTGAGACACACAAACAGCAGCAAAGGGAGGCTCATCAGTCTCTACAATCAGGAGTAAAATCTGATTGTGACACACAAACAGCAGCTAAAGGGGGTTCACCAGTTTCTACAATCACGAGTAAAATCTGATTGAGGCACACAAACAGCACTAGTCTGTACAACGAGACACTGAAACTGCAGCTGAAGGGGACCGTAAATGCCACTAGACTCTACAATCATGAATAAAATCTGAGGACACTGAAACAACATCTAAATGGGGCCCACCAATGTCTACAATGAGAGACTGAAACTGCAGCTGAAGGGGACCGTAAATGCCACCAGTCTCTACACTCATAAGTACAATCTCATTGATAAATTAACAAATATGGCAAGCATCAGGAATATGGGAACATGAGTAATATCTGGTTTCCATTTTCCTTTGAAGTAAAAAAAAAAATGATAAGCAGTGGCCCTACCAGTGAAGTACTTAAACATGAGTAAAATATGGTTGAGAATCTCCATTCATCACGTTATGTGGTGAAATCCCGTTCACGCACATTGACGACAAACCAAATATGGCTTTCTTCACTGCGCGAATTTTATCTCTTTTCAGTTGACAGTGATTCAAAAAGTGATAAATACTAACACTAATGATTTCAACATGTTCTAGAAAACACCCAGTTCGCATTGAATGGGGTTTCAAAACAAATGCAGAAAACTGAAAGGATGGAATCTCAAGTCAAAGTCAACCATTCGGTTGATATCGTACAACAAACGTGGGAGAAAAATAATGTTTTAATTGTTATATGTAAAGGACAAAAGGAGATAAAATTTATGAACGTATTACTATTACAAAAACATACTTAATTGTTGTATATTTACCTGTTTGCGTCTTGCTGTCCGAAGCTTGACAAAACTGTTAAGAACACGCGCCCACAAAACCTTTAAGGCCACGTGGGATGGTAACTCGGGATGTTTAGCTGCTAAACAATTATTAGTGACACGGTAGAGAAATACTATCTGTCCATGCTCATTGCCCAGGTAACACCCCCTTATTTTGATTTTTGCTGTTAGTAGACAATTTCAGCTAAGGAAACACTTATCTACATTACGAGGTTAAGTGATATATCCCCCTGTCTTATTAATGCGAACACAAAATAGGGAGACTGCTGCTGCATCCCGCGAAGGTCTCAACCCATCGTACCGCAACTTAGTCTGGTTTAGCGAAAGCGCTGTTAGTATCGCTTCCTAAACCGAAGAGTAGGAAGGTTTTGAAATATTTCCAGACCTTACAGCACTTATTGCAGTCTTATTTATCTAACGGTTCAGACAAATTTCTGCTGAACATATAAAATTTGTCAGGGGAAGGGAACGAAACTGAGCGAAAAATGGAAGGGGGAGCCAGCCACTGCGCCATCCATTTCCAAGAAAAATTTTTAACCTATTAAGAACCATTCAAGTCTACTGGGGTTTCTTTATGTACTTCACCCAGAATATGTTTTATTCTTTGGCAAAAACAAATCAAACTGCCACAATAATGTTAATCATTCGATGCAACTTCCTGCATCCCTAAGGTTCTTTATAACAAAAAAGTTCTAGAGTTTACATTTAGTACGAGTACTAATAATATGTCCGTACCACCAGAGAAATCCTAAAAAATCAATAAGAAACAAAATACTATAAAAATTAGATATTTTGCCATAAGGTTCATCGTAATCCTATTAGTAGTAGCAACATATAGATATTGGGAAGCAGTACTTTAAAAAAGTATTTGGTTCGCCATCTATCTACCAAAGCCGGTACCTGAGCGTTTAATCTGAGGAACCGAGTACTGTTTATGTGACCCGTGTCAGCACATCCAGCCATTTCATACAGGTGGGCCGACATCAAAACGCTTGAACACCAAAAGTAATAGTACTACAGTTGCGGTCAAAAGTTTGTATTCTAAAAATAATGACTTGCATTAAGCTAGGCAGTGTTTCTCATGAAAACGTCATTATCAAGTTAAATACCAATAGAATTATTAGAATACAGTATTCACCAGACCTTTTCAAAAAACAAAAAATATTGGTTTTGGCACTATCTAACTCGATTCATTTGCTTCCATCAGAGCAAAAAAGGTCCAGTGCTGGTTTCTTGGTACCTTGATCCTCAATCTTCCGCTATAAATCTATTAACTGGGAAAATATGGTTTTCAAGGCATTCCCACATTTCTCGCTTCTACCGAGAACTTAAAAAAGAAAATAACAGCTGAGAAGGCACAAGTAATTGCAATCTACCTGTTATGGAAAACGCAATCTTGGTTTTCAGTATTGGAAAACCTACAAATAGCAAATCGCACAATTTTTTAACGATAAATCACTATTACTTCCACCTTACAGGAAACCTCATCCTCTGTGGAAGAGCCTTATACTACCTAAAATAACATGTTGACTTTACCAGAACTTTAAGAGATATGATCAACTTTTACTTACGCCCAAAAAACATCACGACCCAGCCACACCACAAACTGTAACCAAAAAGGCTTAATGTTGGGCATTGAGACACATCTGTATTTTAAGCACAGAGCACTGGCCACGCCTCCACTTCCGCGGCCTTTAGGGAAGGCTTACACGTTGAAACCTTAAACATACCGCAGGGTGAAGTGATAGGTCAAAAGTTTTTGTTATGGTTTATAACAGACCCATATGTCTGACGATTTATATTTTGCAAAATCACTGATAATAGAAAATGGATAATGAATTGCGTTTTAAATAAAAAGCTTCAAGGCTGAACAATGTCCAGACTTGACCTTTCTCTTTCATTCGAATTATACTCAGATCGTGAAACCATCTTTAAACATCTACAGGATGATCTCGAGGACGATATCAATATTCATCACTAATGTTAATATGAATTCAAATTGTTAAATCTTCAAATAAACTAATTATGGTAATTTTTTGCCAACTTACTATTAATATTTTTCCTAGAAATGGAACAAACCTGTAAAATAATACGTACATATATTTTTGTTTGTTTGTCCTCTACCCAGACATAAATAACAGGTTATGGAAATCAGATCGAGGTACAAATCTCTGAACATCTACAGGGTGATCTTGAGGACGGGGCTATCGAAGTATAATTAGAGGTTAAACGACTTACCTGTAAGGAAGTTCAACCCTCAATTATACGAGATAGCCCCGTCCGAAAAGATCACCACCCGCCCACCGCTGTTCCCAAAATTCCTCGATCTGATAACAAACGAAACGTAATGGGGACCTAGGCGGGGGGACGGCAGAAGCAGGGTCTACAGTTTTTTATCTAAACATCACGCCAGCGAGCTGAGAGAAACGTACACTACAGGGTGATCTTTTCGGACGGGGCTATCTCGTATAATTGAGGATTGAACTTCCTTACAGGTAAGTCGTTTAACCTCTAATTATAAGTTGTTCCTTGCAACCCTGGCTTTGTTTTCTACATCCTTTTTGTTCTTCAGTCAGGATGTTGTTTTGCATCAGGTGTTGTTCAATCCTCCTGCATATCGTTGCAGTGATAATTTTGTACAAGGCGGGGAGACAAGTGATTGGGCGGTAGTTGGCGGGGTTGTTGGGATCTGCATTTTTGGGTTTTATATAATGCTATTCCTTGTATGAGGAATTTGGGAAGCCTGTTAGGTTGGAGTACGGCTTTATTGATTTGGTCTGTGAGCACTTCGTATGTTGAACTGAATTGTTTGTACCGAACATTTTGCACATTATCCACGCCTAGGCACTTCAATTGTGGGTATGTTTTATGTTTCAGCTATTTCTTCAGTTGTAAGGAATAACGTTTCCCTGCTCCGTTATGTGTTGAGGTTTAGTCTCTTCTTGTCTGATCCATGGAGCATTTTTATTATGGGTTTTGGGTTCTGACCATAGGCTTCTCCAAAACACAGTTAATTCTTTTCTGCTTGGAGGTTCTATTGTTGTTATCTGGTTGTTTGATGTTATTTTTTGGTAGAACTGCTTTTCACTTTTCTGAAATAGATTGTTAGCATCATTTCTGTCGTTGGATTCGTTGTATCTGCGGAGTCTAGCAGCATAAACTGCAAGTTTTTGTTTAGATGTATCAGCTATTTCTGGTATTGTTTTTTGGGGTGACTTTGATTTCAGTATATTCATGTTTTTTGTATGTGTTCTGAAAGGTGGTTGTTATTGTTGGAGTATTGCTCGAGGTGTGCCAGATCCTTTCTGGCTGAGTGTGCTGATTTTGTTTTCGATTCTTATTTGCCATTTAGGTTTAGGTCTATTGCTTCTCTGGTCTTTAAAACGTTTTTGAAGTTTTTGGCCGTTAACTATGAGCGTTGTTGCTGCGGCATCATATATAACAGTATTGATGTCCTCTAGGTGACTGTTGTTTGTTATGAATTGTGGTATTAAGTTAGTGTTTATTGTGTGTAGTATTTGGTGAGTATTGTTTTTGAAAATTAGTCTGGGCAGGGAATCTCGCAATGCAGGATTGGTGCCACACCATTTGTTAAATTGTGTGTTCATCACCTGTTCCGCAGTTTGTGTGATGGAAGGTGATCGAGCAATGTTTTGGTTTTGGCTCTGTGTGGTTGTGTTGCACCGTTTGTTAAATTGAGTTGTTCGTGAGTTCGTCATTTGTTCCGGTTCGCCCGAGATGGAAGGTGGTTGAGAAATTTGCTGCCTTTGTGTGGTCGTAGCGGGTAAGTCAGTGGATGTTATGTCAGGTGTATTTAGTGTATGTTCATGCTCTGAATCTATTTCTGACTGTATGCTAATGTTGTTGGTTGTGGCTGTGCTTGGTTATTTCGGGGGTGTTTTGTGTCTCCGTGATTGATTTAGTAACAAGCGAATCATTCGGATGGACAGTGTTTAATTCGTTGGCTACAAGATTTTTTATAGCTTGTAGTTCTTGGGGTGTAAGGCGTTGTTTTTTGTTAAGACTCTTTGGGCAATGAGTTCAGTTACACGTTATGCGAGGTGTGGGTATTGTGCTATAAATAGCCTGTGCAGCTCATGTCTGTAGCCTGTAGAGATGGTTTCTAGTTTAGTAGCGGTATAGTAACAGCGTATTACAGATTTGTTCATTTAAGTAGTCCACTTTAAGCGCTGTCGGGGTTTGCCAGCTTTGGTGGTTGTCGGCTGTGCCGGCAAAACATCCGCAGCTGGGTTGTGTGCTATTGGTTGTTGTGTTTGAGTTTGACATTCGGGTGAGTTTAATCGACGTACGCTAGGCCGTCGTTGGTTATTTATGAAATTAACTTTATCCATCGTGTTCCCACGAGTAGGTACGATCTAAATGTTGCTCTCCCGGGTGACGTTCATTCCAGGAGAGAAGGGACTTATATTTACTCCGAAGTTGGCCCAAGGTGCTCCGGAGGATTTGCGACTTTACTGTCGGGTCTTATTGAGGCTTTCTCTTCGCGAGCCGGCCAGTTAAGGCAAGCCCCCCGGTTGCGTACCCCTCACAACGTTCCCCAGCCACACCCTGCTGAAGTCGTTGAAGTGTGGGGGGCCAATAACGGTGTATGACAGAAGGACCGGCGCTCAGCCTTCTGTGGCATATTTTCCCGGATTTGCCAAACCCCTAACTGAGCGAAGTCAGGATAGCCTGGGGGAGGGAGCTTTGTGCTAGGTAGAATATGTAAGGTTTACCGAGCACCCAGCATCCTGGGTGTGCTAGCCTTGGTTGAAGTGACTTTTAGACCACGAACTCTGCAGGCCTCATAGCTCTGTGGTAGCATCAAAGCCACCGATGAGCCATCCACCTGCATAGCTCGCTTATCGAAAAGTCACTTTCTAAGCCCCCAAACGAACGTCAGCGTTCAAGCACCTGGTGGGGGTTTTTATTATTATAAAAAACAAAAAAGTGCAGCCCGGGCTCCGACACACCGAGCTGCTGTTCCATTACCCAATGACTACTCCTCACACCGTGAGGTGAGCAATCACTGGGTCCGCGAATCGTGCGCTCTAAGTAGACGAAGGGATCCAAGGATGACTGCCTTCTGCATTCTGGCGGCTAAGATGTGCGCCGCCGTACGGCACACCGGTATTTTGCGCAGTGCAGAGAGCAGCGTATTCCTCATTCCACCTAGGGATCCAATGACCATAACCAGCAGACTTACAGTGTAGTCTGGCCAGAGCCTGCGAAGTTGTCCGAGCAACTCCTGATATTCGGTCCGCTTTTCCTCCTCCTTAGAGACGATGTTCACCTCGGCAGGCGCCGAAAACTCAATAACGAACATCGTCATCTGTTGTTGGTCGAGCGTGGCGAACGAGTAGTTCCAGTAAATTCGCCATCTCTCGTTCACCATAACGGACTCTATATCCCCTGGAGCGTATGGCAGCACCGGTGTCTCATCGATACCGTATGAGTGCCTTAAATGATAGTAGAGTACCCGTAGAGCCGCGTTGTGCCGATGGACGTAAGCCGTCCCAGCGTACGTCTTATACGCCGACAAGAGATGCATAAGCGCCTCTGGCGCCTGTCGGTAAGCTCTACAACGGGTGTCGGGTACATCTACACCCATAACCCTTTTACGGTACACCAAGGTGTTGAAGACACCGTCCTGGCAAGCCAGTATGAAGCCCTCAGTCTCCGACTTCAACCCACTAGACCTTAGGAAAGAGAAGGTCAACTACTCAGACAAGCCATGCTCTTCTAGATGTTTGTAGAAGATTCCATGCATTGGCTTATCTTTATGAAGTCTTAAAAGGAAGTCGACTTGGGCAGTTTTAATGTGGGATTTTAATTCTGCTGCTCGTTTCGCTGCGCTAAAAAGAGAGGCTCCTTTACCCGCATTCTCGTGCTCTCGCACAAAGCGGATCAGGGGATCGGTGCTGTTCGTTACATAGCAGGCAGTGGCCAATACTACCCTGTTGTTCAGAAGACATATTTTCTGAATGACACCAACTCTGTCTGAACCCGAGTTTCACCTGATGTTATAGTGAACCGGGGCTTCCAGAGCAGCATCAGTTGTTTGATACATCCCACTATCTGATTACCCACCGAAAGACATTCCAACAGCCGCACAATGGGCTCATGAGACGTGGTGTCGAATGCCTTGCGATAGTCAATCCAGGCCATAGAAAGGTTTCGCTTGTACTGCACGGAGTCCTGCATGACACATCGGTCAATCAACAGGTTCTCCTTGCAGCCAGCTACTCCTTTCCTTGACCCTCTCTGTTCATACACGTCGAGAAATACAGGATTCACAGCTTGAATGATACGCATGTACAAGATTCTGGTGAAGAGCTTGTAACATGCGTTCAGACATGTTATTGACCTGTAGTTTTTGTAATCAGACAAATCTCCGGTCTTCGGGAGAAGTACGGTTCGACCCTCGACAAACCAAGCCGGAATTGGCTGCTCCTGATTTAGCCACGAGTTAAAAACTCTAGCTAAATGCCGGTGGCAACTGGGAAATTTTTTACACCAGTAGGTGTTCATGCCATCCGGGCCAGGAGCTGCCAAATTCTTTGCGCCTCGTAAGGCGCCAAGAATTTCTTCCGTGTTTATCGGATGACGCAGTACATTTAAGTTAGGAGTCCTCCTACAAACGGACTCGAACTGCGCCAAGGCCGGAGTGTCTGCTGAGAGAGGTTTGGGTTGTTCGTAAATGTCCTTCCAAAAGGCCTCCACGCGATCAGCAGTTGGCGGCTGC
Source organism: Callosobruchus maculatus (assembly GCA_951848785.1). Classification (NCBI taxonomy): domain Eukaryota; kingdom Metazoa; phylum Arthropoda; class Insecta; order Coleoptera; family Chrysomelidae; genus Callosobruchus; species Callosobruchus maculatus. Next base: position 1,710,057 of record CATOUR010000127.1, read on the forward strand.
TCTATGGCTGGCGGCGGCTGTTGGAAAAGGCGAGAAGGTGTTTCGTACAACATTCCGTTCTGCTCCAGACTCCTCGCCCGCACCACCAACGATCGCTCAGCAGCGATTAGCATCCGTATTCTGCCAAGACAGTTTGTTGCTTGACAATAACCAGTACCGCTTGACTGAGTGTATGATGGTCGCGCCCGTAGGCTATCTGGAGCACTCGGCGCGTAAAAGGCTTCCAAGCCGCTCCATATTCCATCACACACTGGATACGGGATGCTTCCTGGCGAGCAAACTGGATTTTCGCTTCCATTTGGCGCACACGTCTCTGTGCTCTCTCAACAGGAGAGTCTCTCACTCTCCCCTGTCTAGCTAGCCTCAGAGCCGCAGCGTGAATTTCTCAATTGATGCTACAAATGTCAGAGGCCTTCGATAGACGTTCACCCACAGCCTCATACTCTCTCTTCAAATCTGCCAGCTTGAAGGGCCTCTTGTTGTTATGCAAGGCCCTTCGGTCTCTGGAATCCCCAGGTGTGACGACTTCGTCAGTTTCCCTCTCAGCGGGCCTTGTCGGCGAGCTTTCAGCCTGGTTAACAGGCCTTCCGTTCGCCGAAGAGGCAGGCTAAGCTGGAGCACGAACATATCCTGCCTACGGAGGTACGATACATAATCTCGCAAATTCTGAGAGATAACAGTGGTATGCTCTGGGTGCATTTCACACCACCTCTCATACATGCGGGACATGTATCCCCTACGGCGCGGGCTACTGCTCTCGTAGCAGCTCAGCAGATCATCTCTAAGCTCTGTCGTCCACCTAAAACGGTCCATGTCATAGCGGGAGTCGTCAACAGGGCGATCCGAAGCACCGCCACCTTGCCCAACGCAAGCATCCGAAACCGGTTCGGTGTGGGTGCTTTTCTTCTGGGGTGGGCGAACCCGAAGCTAGGGCCTGTCAGGTGGTTAGCTTTAGGGCCCCCAGACGACATTTCCGGAGGCAGCTGTCCAAACTGCCTCCTGAGCATGCACCTGCGAAGGTTGCCGGCTGGCTTACATCCTTGGGCTTTGGTATACCCCTCGGTGTCGCCACTCACCGAATAGCCTCTTGACGTGGGGCGGCTTCCTGAGGGTTTATGAAAACAGTCGCTTCTGACATGAAGAAGAGACGCTGTCGGAGTACCTCTCTTCACATGGAGATCCGTCGTGTCCTATAATTATTGCAGAATAGCCGATCCTCTGGATGCAGACGCTACTCCGCTCTGCTAGTTTTGGTCCGCCCCTGATATTTCCCCGGTACCACCCATATCTGGGACGCATTCCTCTATCCGCCACCTTGGGGAGGTGCCACTGAGTGGATCTTTTTATTATTATTCTGATTTATCAAGTTTCTCTCGCATGACTGCGGTACCAACAAATGTTGACGGGCTGTGCCAAGTCAACACCAGAACTATTACGGGTCTGAATTTAGGAAGGATTGAACAATATTACAGATCGTCAGGATTACAGACTTTTGGAATATTTTGTGTAACCGTTCGTCCAGGCCTAACTGTTGTAGGTGTGGGGTAAATGTGTTTGGTGTAAGGCCTGAGACCGACATAATTAGGGAGACAATAGTAACTTTTGTTTTGCTTCCAGAGTCGTTTTATTTCTATCGAAAGATCAGTGTATTTAGATATTTTCCCAGCGCAGGCGTTTTGAATATTCATATCGTTGTGAATGACAATATCTATCAAATAGGTAACTTTGTCTGCCTTCGACTGGAAAACTATATCTGGCCGATTTGCCGGGATAGTCTTATCTGTATGTATTTCAACGTCCCAGTATAGTTTGTATTCATTATTTTCGAGTACTGATGTCGGTGTGTAATTGTAATATGGATCTGTTTCTATTAGCTTGTTTGTTGTGGCTAGTGCTTGGTGTATGACTTTGGCTGCAGAGTTATGTCTAGCTGTGTACTCGGTCCCAGCGAGAGTTTTGCATGAGCTTGTTATATGGTCTATCGTTTCTTTCTGTTGGTTTCACTTTCTGCTATTATCGTCGGTTATGGATGTATCTTTAATAATGTATTTGATGTAATTCCTTGTCGCAATTACTTGGTCCTGGATAGCAAGCATAAAACCCTCAGTTTCTGGAAAGAGTTCGCCATCCTGCAGCCAGGTGTATGATTGTTTTTCATTAATGTGCTCTTGTGTAACGCGGTATCTGTGCTTGCCATGGAGTGCTTTTTGTGACCAGGTGTTTATTTTTTGTTTTTGTGATTCCATGTGATTGTATGTGTCTGCTGAGTGATCTGGGGAGGATAGGGTGAGTGGAGTATAGTTTTTATCTGCTTTTACTATTGACCTATGTAAGTTTGTCTGTTTGCTTTGGAAAAAGTCTCTGAGCGTTTTTATTTGTCATGTGTGAAGTGACTGTATCTCTATAATTCCTCTACCCCCTTGTTTTCTGACTATGGTAAGCCTTTCCTTGTACACTTTCGGATGTGCCATTCGGTGCTTTGTCAGTTCCGTTCGTATGAGGATGTTAATGTTTTCACGACGGCCTCTTTTCCTTCACCAAAGAATCAAGCTGGACGTAACTTTCACCGTTTTACTTCACAACTCAATACAATATCTCTTAACCTTATCTCATCTAGAACTGAACTCAACTGAACTGAACTACTGCCACGCTACTCGTGGCGCCTTATATACTTCATCGAACCATCTAGAAAAATCGAGACATTCAGATGACATCTAGAACGCCCATCCCGAAAATTCTAGACGATTCGATGACGTTTACACATCAAAAATCTAACCTAACATTTTGAAAGGAACATCAACAACAATACAAATAAGCAATGCTATATACAGGATGTTAAAATCAGTGTGCGACCACTTGACGATACCAAAGGAGTATGTGAGGACCGGTATCGAAAATGTGTTAATTGCTTTTGTAAGATTTTTGGAATTCAATTTTGTTTTAGTAGTCTAACGAGGCGGTCTCTAAACTCTTGTGTTAGTTGAGCCTTGACTTCTGAGTGATCAATCTTAATGTTCTGATTGAAGCCCAGGTACTTGTACGTTTCGTCCTTGTCCATGTTGTCCAGCGTTTGGCCAGTTAATGTTTCCTATTCGGAATGGCTCTTCCATTGGCCTTTTTGGATGTGGAGCACCTTGAATTTGCTCATTCCGAATTCCATCCGGACGTCTGACGTACAAAGTTCTGTTATTCTGAGTAATTCCTTCAGCGCACTTCAGTGGCTGCATATAGTTTTATATCATCCATGTAGAGAAGATGATTTATTCAGTGTTGATCAAATTTCTGGTGTTTGATGTTGAAACCATAATTTGTGTTGTTAAGTGCGTTAGAGAGCGGATTTAAATAAAGACAGAACCACAGTGAACTGAGTGAATCACCCTGGAAGATACCGCGTCTTATGTGTAGTTCCTCCGTTTGGATATGGCCGTCCCGAGTTTTAAGATGTATGTTGGTTCTCCATGTATTCCATGGTTCTTATTATTATTGTCGTAGGAACATTGGCCTTAACTTTCTATTGACAGCTTTTGATTCCAAATTTCATAAGAATCAAACTACAGATTAACAAGTACTCACCTACTATACTTTTTTTAGTTTCAGCCTAACGGTTTTCTATATCACATATTTATATGCACTTCCAGCTAGATGGCGATTCTCCAGGTAAATATACAGACCTTTTCCCAACAAGCAGCACAAGATCTAGCGAGCCATGCATCACAAAGGTATCTGAAACAACATTTGCTTTGTGTCGCGAATCTCAAAGCGTTATAGTGAATGTTAAAGGCGAAACAGAGAGGAACAAAGCACTCAGATGGTCTGAGATTCCGATCAACATTGCTTGGGATGAACCATATGCATTAGGAATTATCACTGACGGTATTGAGGTACAGTAAATAACTATGTCTTTAGAACTTTACATAATTTGGATATCACGTCATATGTCACAAACTACTGTTACATTGTTTCGTTATTTATTATACTATTTCTAATTCTAAATTAAACTGGATAAAATACAAGCAGCTGTCACATTAAATGAATACCAGCCTTGGGCGTCACACTTTTTTTTAGTAGTGAGGGATTTAGCGTTCAGTTGCCCTAATAGTTGCCGCTCAACCTTAAGGCTTATTGTGCACCTCCAGTCAAAGGGATCAAACAGAGTCCCAACCTAAGTTCTTTGCGAACCTTGAAATGCATTGGACTTGGACTGCTATCTTCCCTTCTCGCCTTCATTCAGATAGGAGTTCCTGCTTTCACTCAGGGCAGGACAGTCGAAGATAATAGTCCGGGATCCCAGGCCCATTTTCACTACTTACTACTAACAAGCTAATTTTGCGTAAGTAGCTTCATTTTGATGAGACGCCCAACTTTTTCCTCTACAAAAATTCTCGATTGTGGTAGCTAACAGGGGTAGCAGGGATGAAATATGTCAATTTGACGAGTGTCAAAAATTAATTACTAACAGTTAGTTTTTCAACTAAATCTTAAGAATGTGATCAACCCTATTAGAAAAAATGTTTGTCCTACAAAATCTATGGTTTGATCACATTGTCCCCCTCCATCCAACATGTACCAATAACAAGGTCATACAAATTTATTACTAACAGCCTGATTTTTTCACTATTGTTTCGTTAATATTTATACAATTTGACAGCAACATTGTCCTACAAATCACGTGGTACGTTATCCCGGTCCTACGACCAGAAGTTGTTAATACCACAAGACCATTTTTTTCATTACTAACTGTAGGACAAAATGTCACATAATAGGTTACTGTGTTCTCTGACCAAACGAAATAATGTCCTACAAGAAAACAGGTATGTATCATTAGTCCGACAAGAATTGTCATTTTTCTACTTGTATTATAAAATGTTATCTTTGCCGAAATCTATAATAAATAACTACTACTACTAAGCTAACTTTGCGTGAGTAGCTTCCTTTAGATGAGACGCCCAACTTTTTCCTTTATCAAAATTCTAGATTGTGGTAGCTAACACACGTAACTGGGATAAAATATGTCAATTTTACGAGCTTCAAAAATTAATTACTAACTGTTAGTTTTTTAATTAAATTTTAAGAATGTAATCAACATTATTAGAAAAAATATTTGTCCTACAAAATCTATGGTTTGATCACATTGTCCCCCTCCATCCAACATATATCAATAACAAGGTCATACAAATGTATTACTAACAGCCTGATTTGTTCACTACTGCTTCGTTGATATTTATAAGATTTGACAGCGACACTGTCCTATAAATCACGTGGTATGTTATTCCGGTCCTACGCTCAGAAGTTTTCAATACCACATTTTTTCAGTTCAAGTACAAAATTTTATTTTAACGTATGCAAAAATTAGTTTAATCAGCATCAGACTCATCTGACAAATCTTCATCTCCGCTACTGAATTCACTATCGTCGTCATCTCTTTTATCTCCCTCATTTTCATTATTCGTGATATCTGTGTATACTATTTTTGCTTCATGTCTGACTTTTTACACAATGTTCTATACAATCTTCCGGAAATAAACGTATCTATCTATCTAAATAATGCTCACATGTTGGAAAAAAAACCGCTCAAGCAAATCTTTGCATGGACACCCTTATGGTCCATACCAACTTGGAATACATGATACACAATGCCCTACAGTTAGTAATAAGGATCATTTCAGAGCGTAGGACCCGGATAACATACCAATCAATTCGTGGGACAACGTGGCTCTTAAATTATTTAAGTATTAACTAAGCTACCGTGAAATATAAGTTAGTAATAATTTTTTGCTCCTGTTTGCTGTGTGTTGAATTTTGTTACGACAAATATTTGTTTTATAATGTTGATTACTTCCTTAAGATTTGATTAAAAGGACCCACCGTTAATAATTTATTTTTGAGACTCGTTAAATTGACATACTTTATCCCTGCTACCCCTGTCAGCTAACACAATCGAGAATTTTCGTATAGAAAATTGTTGGACGTCTCAACGCAACGAAGCTATCCACGAACATTAGACTTGATAGTCATTATTTTTACACCCGAGATTTGTACTACAACTTCTGAGCGTAGGACCAGGATAACATACCACGTGATTTGTAGGACAATGTTGCTGTCAAATTGTATAAATATTAACGAAGCAATAGTGAAAAAATCAGGCTGTTAGTAATAAATTTGTATGACATTGTTATTGGTACATGTTGGATGGAGGGGGACAATGTGATCAAACCATAGATTTTGTAGGACAAACATTTTTTCTAATAGGGTTGATCACATTCTTAAGATTTAGTTGAAAAACTAACTGTTAGTAATTAATTTTTGACACTCGTCAAATTGACATATTTCATCCCTGCTACCCCTGTTAGCTACCACAATCGAGAATTTTTGTAGAGGAAAAAGTTGGGCGTCTCATCGCAACGAAGCTATCCACGAACATTAGACTTGATAGTAATTATTTTTACACCCGGGATTTGTACTACAACTTCTGAGCGTAGGACCAGGATAACATACCACGTGATTTGTAGGACAATGTTGCTGTCAAATTGTATAAATATTAACGAAGCAATAGTGAAAAAATCAGGCAGTTAGTAATAAATTTGTATGACCTTGTTATTGGTACATGTTGGATGGAGGGGGATAATGTGATCAAACTATAGATTTTGTAGGACAAACATTTTTTCTAATAAGGTTGATCGCATTCTTAAGATTTAGTTGAAAAACTAACTGTTAGTAATTAATTTTTTAAACTCATCAAATTGACATATTTCATCCCTGCTACCCCTGTTAGCTACCACAATCGAGAATTTTTGTAAAGGAAAAAGTTGGGCGTCTCATCAAAATGAAGCTACTCACGCAAAATTAGCTTGTTAGTAGTAAGTAGTGAAAATGGGCCTGGGATCCCGGACTATAACATTTTTAGCTGTTTGCTCGGCCTCACGGCATTTCCTGCATAATGGGTTTGCCCCTTCAATCCTCAGCTTATGCAGGTTTACACTGAACGTCCAATAGCCAGCTATAAATCATATTACCATTCTTTCTGCGAGCGTCTGCGGTATTAGAATTCAAGGGTCCCCTCAGCATTCTCTTAGCCTGGACAATCCCCACCACTGTGTTCTAGTGCTTCTGGTGGTCATCTGACATCCAATGGTGACGGCTGTCCATACCATGTTGTATCATATACCACATGCTGGTACTGGTCCGATGAGAGGGAGTTCTGCGCCTTCCTTGGCACACCTGTTGGCCCTCTCATTACCACCCACTCCTATGTGACTAGGTACCCAAGTTAATGTTACCTTATTGGTCTTCGCCAGTGTCTTTAGGGTATTATGCCAGTCACACTATTTTTGAAGTATAGTGATTACTTGCCATCAAGAAAGACCATCAGAGCCGGTCGGCTCTCTGTGTTTACATAGAGAGTCTTTAACTGTATCCTTTTTCTATGCATATTCTGCCGCTTTCCAAAGTGCGGCTATTTCTGCCTGGAAAACGATAGCCAGTTTACCTAGGCGTTCCGCCCAGGTTTACCACCGTATATACCTCCTTCTGTACCAGATGCATTTTTAGAGCCATCAGTGTACCATTCGACATATGTTGAGGTTCTCTGTTGAGGTAACTAGTATCACCATAATGTGTGGGACGTGCTCAGTCAATCAACTTAACTCAATTTTTTGTATGTATCTTTGTTCATTTTAATACTTTCTGACCCAGGTATTAACACTAGAGCCAAGCAGCTTAGTTCAGACCTTAGGAAATATGCCAAAAGTAAGATTCATAGTTGCTGCCCAACAAGGTTTGCTGTATGCAGCTGCTATCAGCCAGATTTGGTGCATTCACTCAGTCGATATAGCCAAACAAAGGAAGATTTTGGTAGATGGGAAACATTTTCAACTTGCACTTAAGTTAACTGTAAGTAGGTACTATAACAAGCGTCACAAACACGACATAATCTAACCATTAGCATGCCATTTAACATTTTCCTAATAATGCTTAATAATTACTATGATGTCGAATGTCGCCCTTTAGCTACTAAGTCAAAATCAACTTGGTTAATCTGTATGTAGCAGATTATTAGGTAAGAACAGCTCTTTGAAACGAGACCTATACCAAAGTTATTGCCATTGAAATAAAAAATTCTTTGATGTTCCCCCACCACTACATCTTACAAGATAGAACAAAATCCACTTAACCAAAAGAAAAATTGAAAAATGTCTACTCTACATGATGATAATATTTATAATATGCCTTTATTTGCATATTTTTTGGAAAAGAGCCTCTTTTCTGATTGATCATAACAGTTACGCCATCTAGCGGCTACTTGCGGAACTTGAAAATAGTTTTAGGCTTTAGATGCATTATGCTTTTAGACCTTAATTGCAATCTTATTGCCTGTGTTCACTACATTTACAACAAGTTTATGGTACCAATGGATAACTAGAATGATGGGCATGTTTTCACCATAAAATGCACAGTTAATTAGTTGTTAGTAAATTTGGGGAAGATAAATTCATTTTTTGTAACGTTTCTTGAAGTCACTTTTCAACACATGCTGATTTTGACACTATCTCGCAAAGTGTTTGATACATGAAGTAATAGCATACTTATACCAAAAATTCCAAAATCCGACAACAAAATTTTGTTTAATTAGGGTTTTCGTTTTAAGGTCTGCACTTTAATGAAAATCTCTAAAATTCAATTTACCCCAGATACTATTAGGAATTGGACATGGTGTAATATGGTCATTTTTATAGCCTACCACCTCTACAAGCTAGAACCTCCCCAAATATCTATATCGCATTACCAATTACCCTATATATTAAAAAAAAATTAAACTGGAAAAATCATATATCATGTTACAAAAAAGTAAGGAAACTTATACACAAATTTTTTGAACTTAGACATATATTGTCCTTAAAATGTTGAAAATAGTACATGCCTCGCTGAAAGAATCCATAATAACGTAGTAGCCTGGGGAGGCGCTGGTAAAACCTCCATATCGTCGCATTAATAAGAAAACTGCCTATCTCCACTTTTTTGCCAAATCGAGATTTTAGCGCCATCTTGAAGAAAATGTCACAATGCATACGCCAACTAAGCGATATGATTGTAGAGAAATCTATACTCTTACAATGTTCGAAGCAGAAATATGCCTATCTCCATGTACCTGAAATTCGCGGAGAAAAAAGCCTATATCCACCATTTTGTGAAGATTTCACACATGATCTTGCGACTGTGTTGTTTCCTAGCAAGAATTTAGCCTTTACTGTGATATCATAGTGATATTGTTGATAAAGACTGGAGAAATGGAAGAACGGTAAGTTGTTAAGTGAATTTTTGTTATCGAAATAGTGCATGATTTGTCTAAATAAAATTAATAAGCATGACATGGAGTTAAGCAGTTTTCCATGTACACTTTTGGTGGAGTTAAGCAATCTTCTATTTTTTCTTTGTAGTAAGGATCTCGGAATACATAATCTGCATTACTTGATCTTTTAATAAGAATATGTAAATAAATAAGTTTTATTTGATTTTAGGTGGAGGCCTGCTTCTCGGACCATGAAGATGGTTCTGCTGGCAAAAAAAACTGCCCCAGAAGAAGATTTATCAAGGGATTTGGAGTCTGGTACTTCTCAAAACTTCAGCATAGAGTGTTCCAGTACATCACCAGGTTATATTCTTACCAGTCCAGGTAATTTAATCAATGCCAATGTAAGTGCAGCTACAAATATTACAGAAGCAGTACTTGACGCTGGTGCTGGCACCGGTTTGGATAAATCCATTGTTTCATCAGAAAACTATATTATTTCCAATACTAGTGAAACAGCTGAAAAAAATGAAATACCAACATTTTGTTCGATGTCTGATGATCTATTACTGGAGATTGTTGATGAAAACTTACAGCTTCTGAGGGAAGTAGCTGAGCGGCCATTCGAAATTGAAGACTATACCTATGAAAGCAACTTAATCCAAGAAACTCAGGTCTCTCTGCCACGAGTACCTGCATCCAATACAAATGAATATCCTGAAGCGGGTTGTAGTTATATCAATGATCATTATCAAGCTCAGATTCAAGAAAAAAACCAAAATGAGCTGGTTAATCAGTGGGAATCTCAAGGAGAAGAAACATCAGATGGCGAAGAAAATGATATAGAACTCGAGGAGAACATTGAAGGAGGGAAAGGAATGAAAGGAACTCGGATGCAAGAAGAGGACGAGCTGATCAATCAATTGGAATCCTCGAGGGAGGAAACATCAGATGATGGAGAAGACGTCAGACAGCTTGAGGAAAACGATACAGAAGGGGGAGGAATGGAAGGATCCGAAAATTTGAGCAACAGAGAGCTCACCAAAATAAATGTCAGAACAAGGTCAAAAATTAGAAATTCTTCGAACACGTGGGAGCAGAAGGTCAATCAGAAGAGAAGGGAGAAAGGAGTTTCATATAAAGGCAAGAAAAAACAAACTGAAGGTTGGCTATATGACCGACCAAGACCTGGTCGTTTCTTAGCTGATCCGTGCCACTGTAAAAGAGGAAACAAGGAGCGATCAAAGTTGAAGTGCAGTATCATTGCTGAAGAACGACGACGAAAGATTTTCAGCACATTTTGGAATAAAATGACATGGCCTGAGAAAAAAATGTATGTGAAGGGTTTGGTTAAAGTTGAAAAAGTTAAGAGAAGGCGTGGAAATAATGAGATCTCACGAAGGAATTTCTCAATAACATATACGTTGAAAGATGGACTAGATAATGTATTAGTATGTAAAAGCATGTTTGTTGGTACATTGGGGCTGAAAGGAAGAACTGTGGTAGAATGGGTGAAGGAAGACTTAGAAAACGTAGAAAGGACCGAAATAGTAGAAGGTCCAGCAATAAATAGGAAAAGTCTAGTGAGACAAGCAAAAAATGAATCATTAAACACTGGGTTGATAAAGTTTTTTGATGAGCTCGCAAAAATGGAGAGCCATTATTGCAGAGCAACCAGCAAAAAAATATATTTAGAGCCTTTATGGACATCAAAACTATCACTTTACCGATTTTATAAATCCGATTATTGTATACAAAATGAATTACAACCAGTTTCGATTGCAAAATTTCACACAACCTTTGATGATCTCAATATGTCCCTTTTTCACCCAAAAAAGGATGAATGTGATGTTTGTGTGGGCTACCGCACATCCAATATTAGTGAGGAAAAATACAAGCTCCACCAAATATTGAAAGAAGAAGCAAGAGCACAGAAGTCTGAAGATAAGCTATCGAACGATGCAGTTGTGCTCTGTGTCGACTTACAATCAGTTTTGCTGAGCCCGAAGACAAATGTTTCAAGTATGTATTATAAAACGAAGTTGATTGTACATAACTATACAATTTATAACTTAAAAACCAAGGAGGCTTATTGCTACTTATGGAATGAGGCTGAAGGGCAACTGACCTCGAACGAATTCTCATCTATCCTTGTATATTTCCTAGAAACAGAGATTATCCCTAAATTAGACTCTGTCAGGAAGATAATAATATATAGTGACGGCTGCACAGGACAAAACCGTAATATAACTCTTAGTAATGCTCTCCTTCAGGTTTCATTTCTACACAAAGTCATAATTATACAAAAATATCTTTTGAAGGGGCATACGCAGATGGAAGTGGATTCAGTCCATTCTACCATAGAAAGAAAAGTTAGAAATCTAAAAATAAATTTGCCAGCAGATTACATAGAAGTCTGCAAAAAAGCAAGACATAATCCATTTCCGTATAATGTTAAGTATTTAACACATGATTTTTTCAAAAATTTTTCTTCTCTACGGTACTATAACTCTCTAAGGCCAGGAAGAACTGTCGGTGATCCAATGGTGGTTGATATTAAGTCTCTAAAGTATGAAAACGGTTCCATCCAGTTCAAGCTGAGGCATACAGCAGAGCTTTGGAGTGATTTACCCAGGCGAATTATGAAAAACATTTCATCTGAAATTCGTTTTGACTCTCTACCAAGACTGTATGAAGGTAGATTGAAAATAAAGGCGGATAAATATCAACATCTTATGGTGCTCATCAAAGGTATTAATCAAGAGTATCATGATTTTTACATAAACCTTCCGCATCAATAACATAGAGACCCAAAGGTACAGACGCTCCATGTGTTATGAAAAAGATGATTTTACTTTTATTATTTATTTTGTCGGTTTGTGCAATCTTTTCTACTAGTCGCACACAAAGTATCTATTTTATGTTGTTTGTTGTGAAAAATAATGTTTCAGTTTATAAGTTGTCAAAATAAATCAATTTTCGCATGCTTGTGTACAATTATTTAAGGCGATATGAAACTTGCCTATCTCCTCAATTATACAAAATATTCTTTATATATCTGCCTAACTCCACCCTAACCACTAAAACAAAAACTAAAGACAAAAACTGACTTAGCAACTATTCAGTACAACATACTTAAGCGGTTTTTAGTATAAAATCACTACTATGATGCGATATTAGAGCTACAATTAGTTTTTTATCTCTCCTGAAAACTTTACTCAAATGGACTTAGGCAATTTTCTTATTAATGCGACGATATCGCCACTCCAAATTGCCCAAAAATATGTAATAAAAATAATAATGATGTTCAAAAGTAGGAGATACCCAACGGAACTACTCTTCCAGGAAAGTAAATTGTTAACTGGTTGAACAACTATATAATATTAAAACTGTAATAAGATTTATGTTAACTAACACATATTATAGGAATAACATGGCCCATAGTCATAACATCCGTAAAGTTTCAAATCAAAATTTAACATTATCCTTTGTCATACATTCAGCCTCTCAGAAGCATATTAGTTACGCCGGCCCTAGAGTATTTAACTTGTTGCCTATTTCTATTACAACCAAACCATTTAAAAAAGTAAAAAATCTAATTAATAACTGGATCCTTGAATGCAACTTTTCTTCAAAATACGCAGTGTATAGTGGTGAATAAGCCTAACACAAACAATAATACCAAGCATAGACATACATGTAAGATTAAACAAGTAATAACCAGCACACAGATTTTTACAATTCATCGTGTTGGTAAAAATCTTAGATAAGGAAAGAGAGGGGATACCGCACGCCCATTTGATGTTATATGAATAGCTGTCAAAATGTTGGTGGAAAACGGACGGTGGTGTTAAGGTGGTGTCTTTTGCGATATTTAACGTTTTTAAGACCAATCGTTGTGAAATATTGTGGTGTGCGTAATGGTAGGGTGTACCGTTGTAAAAGCCGCAGCAGCAGGAAGGAGCCAGGAATCACTTTTCACAGGTAAATTTATGTTCATATTTTTTGGTGTATCCGAAATTTATGCAAATGTCTCGATATCTAGTTCAGAGATATACATATTATTTTTTTATTTTTGATCTTAACTAAAAAATCCATTTTTTGAGATACGTCACTTTGTGAGATTAACAACGATATATAATTTGAAATGTACCACTAACATGCGAATCATAATGTTTTTGAGCACGTAAAGTGTAAAAATTATGGTTTTTAAGAGATTTTATGGTTCAAATACAATCAGCTTTCCAGTGACGTATCTCCAAGACAAGATATCGGTCAAATGGAAGTTTACGGTTAAGAGGCTAGATCATCAGCTGATCAAGTCCGACGTCTGGCCGGCCGAATACCGCCTTAGGTAAAAATGTGTCGTACGAAATGGCAACAGCGATCTCGGCGGCGATTTTTGAAGGAGCGTGGACCGGTGGTCGACCGCACTTTTTTTACACAAGCTCTCGAAAACCCTTTGAGACCCACCGCAACTTCGGATTATACTTTGTACATATGATATAGATATAAGCATCGGCGTCGTTACGGGTTTTTTGTAAGGGTGTATAAGTTTTTGTACAAAAGACCTACGCTTTTCAAGAACTCGAACAGTTTTCAAGTATATTTTTAGAGTTCAGTATATCCAGGTTTGAAGGTATTTAAAAAAGACAATTATTTTTCGTTCCTCATTTGTATTCTGAAATAAAAGTAAGTGAAAACAAACAAATGCGATATTAAAAAACTTTTAGACAAAAAAGTTTTTTATGCAATCATTATTTACTGAAATATATATGCTATATTCCATACATAATGGACACCTTGTACAGAGTTTGTTATCAATATTGGGACGGTAAGTAGTACCATTTGTGACCAATAGTAGCAATCTGGCAAACGAATGAATTAGTTCATTTACCATCGGATACGATTTGTAGAATAGGTGGTATTTGTGGAAATATGAAACGTACGTAAGCATATTTGCAATAGTGCATCGGCTCCTGGATACAGATTGACACGTCTCTTAGTAAAAAAATGTTGTGTTCTTTGAAATATTTTGTTCAAGTAGGTATATTAACTAATGAACAATTATAGGTTTACAAGAATGGAACAAAAATGAAATAATGTTATTATATTAAAAGTAATTTATTTATTTATTTATTTATTTATTGCAATTTAGGGTAAAAACAGAATACATTCCAAAAACTTACCCACTACTTACAACAATGTATAATGTAAAAGGTAAAAACAAAACGGAAAAAGAATTCAAAGGGCTATATCTGACAAGTGTAGGTGAATGTGAATACAGCTAGGAATCTAACATCAAGTTGCTAACCTCAGTAAGCTCACTAAACAGCACTACACCTTATTGTGACATTAACAATAATTGTCTACGCTATGTTGAAGTTTACTAAGAATATATTCGCGTCAAGATTACAAAGGTCATTGTATGTTCTTTGAGCTCTCACTAAAGGAGAGTTTACTCCCAAATTTGTTCTTCGAAACGAAATTTTAAAAAAAGAAACTTGTCTATACTGTCTATCTGGGACATTAAAATTAATTCTAGATAAAAGGTATGGACTATCAAACACATTAATTATCTTATATATAAGGCAAAGATCTGACAATATTCTCCTCTGTTTTAAAGTAAGTATGCTAAATTCTCTCCTCAAATCCTCGTAGTGACTATTTTGCACCGGTTGGCCAATTTTGAAACCCAGTGTTCTCAGGAATTTATTTTGTATTCGCTCAATACGGTCTACGTAGGTTTTGTACAAAGGATTCCATATGACGGAGGCAAAACTCAACTTACTGTAGACGTAGGCATAATAGAGCGAAATCATGGCCCTTGCACTTTTAAAATCCTTGGACGATCTGCTAATAAAACCAAGCGTTCTATTGCATTCGGAAATTAGTTTTTCCACATGCGGCTGGAATGACATTTTTTCATCCATAAGCACCCCTAGGTCCTTCACAACATGAGATTGTATAAGTTCGTTATTTTTAATTTTGTATCTATATTCAATCAAATTCTTGTTGCGTGTAAATCTTATATAACTGCATTTATCTATATTTATGTGTAAGTCGTTTTCATCGCAAAATATGGCAAATCTATCGATATCTCTTTGTATACTTTCGCAGTCGCTTAGGTTTTCTACTGCATGAAAAATCTTAAGGTCATCAGCATATATTAAACATTTTGTAAATTGAAATGATTTTATTATTTTGTTAATATAGATTATGAATAGCAAAGGACCTAGGTGACTGCCTTGTGGGACACCAGATGTGATAGTAACTGGGAGTGACTTAAATCCATTGATTGTTACAATTTGCACACGGTCAGTAATGTAGGATCGGACCCACTGACACAGATCATCGCTAAGGCCAATATCACTTAGTCTGTCAACAAGCAGCGCGTGGTTTATTTTGTCGAAGGCTTTGCTGAAATCGGTATAAAAACAATCAACTTGAGTTTTATTGTCAATGGCCTCGCATACATACTCAGTGAAGCTTAATAGGTTGCTCTCTACCGATCTATTTGGGAAGAAACCATTCTGTTCATCTATAATTAGGGATTTTACTGAAGACAGGATTAGATCATATATAAGCTTTTCCAGAAGCTTAGAGAATATACAGAGACCGCTTATCGGTCTGTAGTTAGTGACTTGGCTTCTATCCCCACGTTTGAATACTGGAAACACGTGCGCAACTTTCCATCTAGTTGGAAACCTCTTTTTAACAAAGCTCTCATTGAAAATCAATTGCAATGGAATGCTTAAACTCGCTGAGCAGGATCGCACAAGTAATGGGGGAATATTGTCAGGTCCAGCGCTTTTACTAATATCTAAGCCAGACATCAACGTTTCGACTGCCTCAGGAGATACATATGTGACGAAAGTGTTACCTGAGTTACCTAAATTTACAAATTGATTTTTATTATAGTCTACAAAAACGCTAGAAAAGTAGTCTGAGAACAAGTTACATATTTCTTCGCCGTCCCTGGCTTCTATATTATTATGGTGTACAATGTTAGGGATGCCATTATGACCCTTTCTTTTATTGGCAATATATTTCCAAAACTTTTTACTGTCTGAGACTATCTCATTTTCAAGACTTTCTACGTATTTTGTATAATCGCTCTCAATCATTTGCTTAGAACGTTTTCTCAAGTTACAAAATTGTTCGTAATCATATTGATTGCCATAAGTTTTGAATTTCCTATGATACTTATTCTTCTCTTTAATAAGTCTTATGGTATCATATTTGAAATAGATAGGATAATTTCTCCGTAATCTATATGTAGGAACATATGTATTGATAGCCAGATAAAGTTTATCATAGAGTACATCCACCATATCATCTAAAGATTTGCCTTTAAATAAGTTACACCAGTTAATTTCACCTAGGAAGGAGTTTATAGCAGCAAAGTCTGCTTTTCTGAAGTTAAAGACAGTACGGTCATGCTGACACAGGGAATTATAATGTTTTGCTTTATATAAAAATTCAATTGCCGGGTGATGGGCATCCTCACTGACAAGACTATCACTAGCATGCGTTATGTTACTTAGGCCCGGTTTCATAATCATTCACTAATGCGTTGATTAGCAAATGTACCTATAAACTTAACCATTCCATTAAAGTGATACGCGTTTCATAATGCATTTGGAAACGTCAATTAATTAACATGCAATAAAATGTGGTTGGTACACCTGAAAGTAGGTTTTATGCCACATTTTGTGCCGTTTGAACTACATTATGACATTTTGTTTAACATGTAAAAGTGAATGTGTCAAATTGTGACAAGTTTGCAATTCTATTAAAGCATTATTACTTTATTAGAAAGGTATGGAATCAAATCCAAAAAAAGCAAAAAGTGCGCGTGATAGTAACTTTACTAAACTAAAGAGGAGCTGCTACTCGTACAGTAGCAATATTCAAAGGCATTATAGAATGCAAAATTACATATAAGTGAACAATCAGGAGAAGGTAGGTACCTGATTAGTGAGGATATAATACGGTCGTCTACAAATACATATAGAGATGAATAAAGAAAATATTATGCAATTAGATGAATACTTGCTTTTAATTGTGCTCAAAAGCAGCTATGAATCGATGCAATCTGTTTTATTTTATAAACACTGATAAAAGTGAACATCCACTGGCAACTCAACCTTAACCTAATGAAATTCTGATATGTGTGTCAACTCTTAAACGTCATACAAACGACATGTCAGATTTATAGGTTGATTTTTCAATTAATCCGCTTTAACTGGTCGAGAGCGAGCCATTAACTTATTGGAGAATTATGTCATTTTAATCTGTCACTTAGCGATTATGAAAACCATTTATTTCCTAATGCTCGGATTAAGCATAATGGCTGAATTATGTTTGATTATGAAACCGGGCCTTATTACATTACTGTTACAAAGAATTAAATCTAACAATTTACTATTAGCATTTAGTACTGTATTGTATTGTAAAAGTTCAAAATAAGAAAATGAATCAATAATTGCGGAGTATCGATCATCGACGCTTTGAGGTTCTAGATGAATACCGTTCTGCACTGGGGACCAAGTTATACTGGATAAATTAAAGTCGCCCGTGATCAGAACACAATGCTTGTGGAAAATACTTTCATTATTTTGCAACTTACTCTGATAACACGAATATGCAAGAGCGTCAGTCGGTGGTAGGTACACACAACAAATGAACACTTTTCCACCATTATCCGGACCAACTGACACCCACACGTCCTCTGCCTCAGACTCGAGCGGCTGGCATCTTCTTGACTGCAACGCATTTCTCACTGCCACCAGGACGCCACCACCATCTTTTTTACTAGACACAGTAGTCTCACGATCTCTTCTATAAACGTTGTAGTTGTCACCAAAAATCTCATTGTCGAATACACCGGACCGCAACCAGGTTTCAGATAAGCAGATGATATCATAATCAGCAGCATGTAGATTTTTAAGAAAGACTGATGTTTTTGAGCGTAGGCCTCTCACATTTTGATAGTAAATACTTAGCTTGGTAGACTTGTCCATGGAAAAAATGTGGAAAAGGACTAGTAGGTAACAGAGTACCGATGTTTACTCAATGTTTTTGATAGATTCGGTATTTCTAATATGGATAATTCTTGAAGTATCATCTTTTCTGACGAATATTTGCCCATTTTTGGTCCACGTGTATTTGTATCCTTTACTTTTGGTTACAGATCTGACATCTTTGAACAAGATTTTGTTTGCCAGTGTCAGATGCTCATTTTTATAGATGGCATCAGACAGACCATCGATACTTATTTTAGATGAGCGATTCTGACTCTGATTTCTTTTGCTCCTGGAGGATGCTAAAAATTCATCCTTTTCGTACCTAGACGTAAATCGCACAATTACACTCTTTACCTGGTTCCTAGAATTTACATTAGGCTGGACACGATGGACATAGTCGATTTTGCCAGTATTAACCTCGAAGTTCACGTATTTACCGATATCCTTCACAATTTCATTGTGAAGGATATCGGTACATCCTTCACAATTTCATTGTGAAGGATATCGGTACCGATCATTCATATTTGGTTCTCCAAATGTGAGCAGCGAACTGACTAGCAGGGCGTTGTTTAGTTGATTTCTATAGGTTATTGTTTAGTAAAAATTTTGAATTTTTGCTATGTCATAGTGTGCAATTTTCTACACCGTTCGATGTATTGTGTGTTGTGATACGACGCAAGGTGCATTTGATATTTGGATAAACTGGTGAGTGAATTTTTTCGAGCTGGCTGCTATAGTTTTTTGTCTTTCGAAACAAAAACTAACTCGTTAATTCCAAATGGAAGAATTTCATAGTCCAGTAAACTTGGGTAATCTTTAAGATGTCATCTGTAGACTTTTGTCCCAAATGCGAGGACAACTTCGTCGTCTCCTCCAAATTTGTCAAATGTGCAAGATGTCAATGTAAGTTTCACACCAATTGTGTGTCTTTCAAAGACACATGGCTCAGAATTCTCGCAGATTGCGACAACTTCATGTGGTTTTGTGATACTTGCAAAACAAAAATACCGAATGAGCTTTCCTGTGATAGTCAAACAGTTAATATGCTGAAGAAGGATATTGAATGCTTGACTAAAGAAAAAGATTTGACCAATACTTTGTTATCAGAGGTTAAGTATTCGAATGAGCTACAGAAAACTGTTATAAAGTGTCTCGAAGAGCAACTGTCGCAGTCTAAGGTAGAAAAGGAGCCAAGAACATACAGTGAAGTCCTTTCGAGTGCCGACACTATAGTCAAACATGCTGTTTATGAAAATTCTTCGGTACTTTTGATTAAAAGCGACGATAAAAATTGTAACAATGATGATATAATGAAAGATTTCGTTAAATCCGTTAATCCTTCCAAAATGAAAGTGTGCATAAATTCGACACGTAAAATAAGAAACGGAATTGCAGTAGTCTGTGAAAACGATAATTCCGTCAGTGCCTTGAAAGCAAACTTGGCCAACTCTTTGGGCCAAAAGTACAACCTACATGAGCCACGAAAACTCAACCCTCGTCTTCGATTATTCAATGTACGTCTTGAAGGCCTCGATACCACCGATGATATAATAGCAAGCATCTTAACATTAAATGACATAGATGAAAAATTTAAAAATGACATTAAATTCGTAACTAAACTAAAGCGCTTCAAACACATTGATGTAGTAATTGAAGTATCTCCTGCACTACGTATGTTTTTTCTTCAAAGAGGTTACCTCCACTTAGGCCTTCAAAAGACTCTAGTGAAGGACTACGTAAGGGTTATCCGTTGTTATAAGTGTTGTGGACTAGGTCATCTCGACAAAGCATGTAAGTCAGAAACTTATTGCCCCAAGTGTGCCGGGGGACACTTACTCAAGGACTGCACTGTTGATGTTTTTAAATGTATTAACTGTTTGAATTTCAATAAGGCAAATAAGAAAGATTTTCCGATAGACCACAAAGCTACGGATCTGGACTGCCCAAATTATAAATCATATTTGCAGAAATTAGTGCAGCATATCAACTATGGCCCGTAAATACTGACAACGCATATGAGAATAGTGCATATACGCATATTACACGCGCTGTATTTTTTATACTCTAAGTTTAGTTTTAGCATAATTAGGTATATTTTCTTGTGCTCGTTTTGTTAGTCATAATGCCAGAAACTGAAATTAAAATTGGACATTTAAACGTCAGATCCTTAACATGTAATTTTGATGCGCTTGTAAATGTGTTAGAGATAGATAATTTTGATATATTTGGGGTAACAGAGACGTGGCTAAGTGAGAATATTGCTTCCGATTTGGTAAATATTGATCATTATAATTTCTTCCGGAAAGATAGAGGGAGTCGTGGTGGAGGATGTGGTCTGTATGTCAATTCTAACTTTCGGGGACAACTTATTGAAGGAATATATAACAGTAATCCGCAGTTGGAACACATTTTTGTCAAAATCAGTGTCAGTCATAATACTTTTGTTGTTGGTGTGTTGTATCGTCCACCTTCGCAACCATTAGGTGAATGCATTGCTAGCTTGGATATTATTTTGCCATCTATTCTAAGTGAGTTTAGTGATGTCTTTATTCTTGGCGATATCAACGTCAATCTTTTAGGCGATAACTTGATCTCTCAGTGTTTTGATTCTTATGGCTTTACTCAACATATCACTTCCCCTACCAGGGTAACAGCTAATAGTTGTTCGCTTTTAGACCCAATTTATTCTTACACTTCACTTTCCATTACTAATTGTTTCACTATTGATGCTGATTCAATATCGGATCACAAGATAGTACACTGTAGTATAAATATATGCTTGAGAGACAATAAACCGAGGTTTGTGACCTTCAGAGATTTTTCCACATTCAATCAACAAACGTTCCTTGACGATTTGAGTATGGCAGATTTTAAGGCCATATGCTACATGAAAAACATAGACGATAAAGTAGAGTTCCTCACTAACAACCTAATTGGGACGTTTAACAAACATGCTCCTGTTCGGACTGTGCGAGTAACCAAGTCAAAAGCACCATGGCTCACTGACACTCTTAAGCTTATACTTCGTGAAAAAAATAAAGCCTTTTCTGTGTATAAGAAAAATAAGTCTAGGGATAATTTAAATCGTTTCCGAGAGTTGAGGAATTTTGCTTTATCTTCTATCAGGAGAGAAAAAGCAGCGTACCTAGCTCACTTGGATAGACAGCAAAATTCTAAATTACTTTGGTCGGAGCTTAAAAATATGAACATTCAAACATCAAGAAACCCACCTATTCCTAAACATTTAAAAGATCCTGCTGCCATTAATGATTATTTCATATCAGTTTTCGATTCCAGTCCAGTAGATAATGATGTTTTGAGGTTCTATGATCGGAACAAATTTAATTCGAATGTTTTTGCTTTCAAGGTACTGGAGTCTGCAGAAATACATACTATTGTGAATGGTTTGAAATCGGAAGCTAAAGGAGTTGATAATCTGAGCCTCTCAATGGTCAAATTAGCACTCCCCGTTATGCTGCCATTTATCGTGCATATTATCAATACATGTCTAGAGTTAGGTTATTTTCCAAAAGCGTGGAGACAGGCTGTTGTTGTACCTATTGCTAAGGTTTCTGACCCCAAAGACATAAGCGATTTGAGACCTATCAGCCTTCTCTCTATCTTATCTAAGATATTGGAAAAGGCTATCTATAGGCAACTGTTGAGCTATTTTGATGCAAACTCTATTATCCCGTTGAGTCAGTCTGGTTTCCGAAAGTTTTGCAGCACAACTACGGCTTTATTAAATATCTCTGACAATATAATCACAGCGTTAGATAAAAAGGATAATGTAGCTTTAGTTTCCATTGACTACTCTAAAGCCTTTGACAAAATCAATCACAAACTATTGATATCTAAATTAAAATATTATGGTTTGGACGAAGTTGCTCTTCGGTTTTTTTCCAGTTACCTCACTGATCGAAGCCAGTGTGTATGTTTAGAGAATGTGAAATCTAGTTTCAAGTCGGTTTTGTCTGGTGTTCCTCAGGGATCCATTTTGGGACCCTTCCTATTCTTGGTATATATCGCCGATTTACCATCTCATGTTCGTTTCTCAGACATTCACTCTTATGCTGATGACACACAAATTATCCATTGCTTTCAGTCTTCTAACTTGACACAAGCCGAGGATGAATTGAACACTGACATCAAATCTATTCTGATATACTCTGATCGACACAAATTGCCTATAAATTCATCTAAATGTAACCTTCTATTATTCTGCTCTGATAGTAGACGAGAGTTTATTAAATCTGCTCTCAGTGTGAAAGTAGGCTTGGAAAATCTGAATTTTTCTCAGTCTACCAAATTATTGGGTGTGACTTTTGATGAGAAGCTGAAATTCACTGAACATGTTAAAAACATTCTTATGAAGTGCTACCTCAGATTGCGCGCTCTGTATGCAAATAGGTATATCCTGAATTTTAAAATGAGGAAAAAGCTCTGCGAATCTCTCATAATTTCGGTTTTTAATTACTGTAACATCTTATTTTACCCTTGTCTCGATACCCTCACTAAAAACAGGTTACAAGTTATGCAAAACAACTGCGTCAGATTTATATTTAAACTACGAAAATTTGATCACATCTCTGCTTTCTATAGTATACTAAACTGGGTGAAACTTCCTCAACTTGTGTCATACCATTACTTGATATTTGTTCACAAGATAATAAGTAACATCTCGTCCTCCTTATCTTAGAGAAAAGCTTGTCTTCAGAAGAGATATTCATGCCCTAAATATTAGACATACTCACTCGATCACTATACCTCACCACAGCTCTTCTTTGTTTCAGCGTGGTTTCACTTACAATGCAGCCACACTGTACAATAGTATTGATTTTATATATAAAAAAATGTCTATCAATTCCTTCAGAAACAATATTAAAAAGTCGTTACTCTCCAGCTCGTAGTCGTTCGCTAAAAACCTATATATGTACTTACGTACAATGCTGTTTCTTTCTTGTCTTTTTTTTGTATTGTTATTTAGTAATAGAACTTATCATTTGCTAATATCGATTGTGATGTTGACATCAGTGGTTAGGTGTAAGAATAGCGCTTAGCTAAATCTCGCCCCTGATGTCTCCACTAATATACTCTGTATGTGGTGGATATTATTATTATTATTATTATTATTATTATTAATTTCAATCAGGTTTTCATTGTTCTTCTCAGGAACTCCGTGAATTTCGATGTTGTTCATTCTAGATTGCTGGTCCATATCGTTTAGCCTGCTCTGCAGATTGGCTACCTCTGTTTTTAGCGCGTGGTTCTCCTGCATGAGTTTTTCCGTTTTACGAACATATTCATCAAATTTGAGTAGTTTTGCCTCAAAATCTGAAATTTTTTCACTGCAGAATGCCACAGAGTCTAACAGAGATCCTTGCTGATCACGTAACTGTCTGAGATCGGTTTGCATATCCTGCATCATAGACATCAACCGATCACCGGCAACAGCTCCGACCGCAAACCCACTGCTGCATTCAGAAACTAGAGGAGTTTGTAGCAAAGTAGACCCTGTTGAGCGTCGAGTCGCTGTTCCGCCTCTGTCCGATCGACAATTTTTGCATACCCAGGAAACTCCGTCTGCTCGTAGGCTGTCGAGCTGTTTAGTAGACAAATCAAGGCACCTGCCGTGATAAAAACTACTACAAAAACCGCTACACTGGAGACCCGGGTTTTTGCGATTAACTGGATCGTGACACAATTTGCACAATTTATCAGGCATTTTTATTAAAAAACTCGCGAACTAATTAAGTTAGCAAATTGATATTCAAGTACAACACTAAGATTGCGTTAACTCAGCTAGACATACAAATTTTCCGTTTAACACTCTTTTACATTTACTAAAACAAGCACAATTTTGCAGACGAAAGAAAACACGTCTACACCGTATGAGTTTCGTACCGATTAATGATAATAGTAATAATAATTAGACAAAAAACAAGGGGGCAGAGGAATTATAAACATACATTCCCTTTACACAAAACAAATAAAAAACTCAGACATTTTTTCCACAGCAAACTTACATAAGGCAATAGTAGACCATTTTATGATCTGGCGTAGCCCGTAAATACTTGCTGCTACAGCAATGATGCGAGAAAAAATTAGAAAATCAGAATAATAATAATTCCTGTTCAATGATCTTCTTGAAATAGACATTCACCTGACAAATTGATTCGGATATACATACATACAACATTGAACATTGGTGTAAGAGATCTAAACTGCACATTTGATGAGCAGTTCTACTACATTTTTTATAGATTGTAAGTAACAACATCGCAGTCTTCTGTTAGCCACGTAGCTCCTATATTAATTGGAATCCATGAGTAAAGGCCCACGCTCATACTGCACATTACCCCTAATAGGAAGTCCTTTTGGAAATAGGGGATCTACCAATTCTGGTAACATGGATTCTTCGTAAAATTTCCTGAGTTTAGGATTCATCTCTTTCCAGAATTGCGCATCGTAGAATATCTGCAAAGATTGATATATTATTTTAGGAGCGGTAGTGAACACGGCAGAAATTCAAGAAATTCCACATCAATTGACGTGTCAGCAAATAAAGCTATTACGACCTAAAGAATACCTGTCAATATCTTATATTTCCCACATTATAGTTGAGCAGAATATTCTGATTAATTATTAGTAACTTCATTGGTACTCGCAAGTCGCAGAATTGCAAATTTTTTATTTCTCAAATTTTGGTGTCTACTTGATAAATCAGCTTGATAATTTTGAATCACGCCTACAAAATTGTTTCCTCACCATACTTGACTTTATTATCTCGATGATTCAGAGTTTTGATTTCATCAAATACTATCATGACCTTATAATTTAGTTGTTCGTTAAATAAAAAACAAATTCGATAGTACTTTCTCAAAATAAATAAATTTCAGTACACAAATAGAAGCTATATTTTAAATTTACCGAAAAATCGAAATATCTCGGAAACTAATGGACGTAGGTACAACAAGTGCTATACAAAGATGAAAGAGTATTTTAAAAGCGATTTTTTGGTATAATAAAATATTGGGGGGTTACATTTAACAAAAAAAAAAGAGAAAATATGGATTTTGCATTCTACATCACCCTGTATACGAATATGCGTCGCGGGCTTTTTTATAGCTGATTTTAAAACTAGAGAATATTTTTTATTCATTCGTTTAAAAAAATGATTTTTCATTCATCACTTTTTGATATACAGTACGTTCATTTAACAGCGATATGGATATAAAAATGGTCATAACTTTTGAAATACCCTGTATAATGTAACAATACCCTATATTGCAAGAACGGAAATCATTAGTAGAATTTGAATATGGAATAATATATAGGGTGTCTCATTAAAAAAAACGCATGTTCGCATCACCACGTAGTTATGGATCACCCTGTATAAATCTAAATATTTTCTGAGCAAGGAGCATATCCGTGGCTACAACTTTTATATACAATTTTTTTCGCTATCTTCTACAGTAGTGGAGTTATCGACCGAGCCGGTACTAAAAACTCACCCTGTATAATATGTATTAGCTTTTTAAGAAACTAGTATAGATACTACTAAAAATATTTATTGTGATAATAAACTAAGATATAAATTTGCCACTTACCTTCTTTTTTTACTGAATCGTCTACTTTTTCGACGTGTAGATAAATTAAGTTTTTTACAACCACCCTTCCTTTGATTCACTGGAAGATTCCCCATTGTCAAAATCTCTGAACAGTGACACCGAACATAAACTGAGCGCCTGTTGGTATTAAAAGGATTTTCGATTTTTACGACGCGACGGCGACGGTAACGCAGACTACTGGCACGCGCCACGCGCGATGTTGTCTATTCATCGGGATCTTGGGAGAGTCAACTGATATTCATCAAAATTAACCATATTTGCGGATAATACATTCTACAGCTAAACCGTTGCAGATATTAAAAAAACGTAAAGAATAAAAGGTGCTTATAAAGTGTTCGAGAAGGGGGGAAGATAACTTATATTGGGTTCAAATAAGTAGTTAATTTTTTGGAATTTTTTTTTCAATTTTGCAGCGGTAATGATCACCCCCCTTCTGGGTCATATTTTAAGAGAAAATTGTTCTTGACTTTATTTGATATTTGTCATCGTTTAGCTGTAGTTTGTAATATCGTTTTCAACGGGTGATCTAGCCTCTTAAGTTAATGTTAATTACCTAAATTTGAACTGTGGATGGCGAGATTGGCCATACAGAACTTGTAAATAACAATATTTTAATGAATTTTATTTGAAAATAGATTATTTCTCCAAATAGCTTAACCATAATGATAATCCCATTAGCTACGGCACTGGGACTAGCGCTTTGGTGCCATTTGGTAACAGAAATGTCAGTCGCGCGTTCCGTCCTCTCTCTTTCCTTGTCTAAGGTAAAAATATCTCTTTCAAGAAGAAGAGGTACATATTATGTATATTAGCTGCCATCGCATTTGGGAACCCCCCTTTAAGTATTGACCAATTTGGTGAAGATACTTAATATTATATTATACTGTATTGATTATAATTAAAATTCTATTGTCGAACTTAGAGAACTTTTAATCACACTAACGTATGTTGCTAAGTTTTCTTTTATTGTTCTGATTGATAAATAATTAGTGTAACTATTGTAACGCTTCATTAGAACTCAATGATATGTATATAAATGGAGTTGTTGTCGAAATAAACAAATAAATAAAAAGAAATAGATGCTCATTATATTTTGATTTAAGCAAATCTCCAATGAGTCAGAAGAAGAAAAGAAAGAGAAAATACACCATATCCAAACTTTGCTGGCGTACGATTTGTTCCACAGAAAAGAGTTTCATGAGAGTATGAAGGAGTTTTTGAAACTCGGTACTGCCGCCTACGATGTTATCAGGTTATTCCCGGACCTTTTGCCTCAGTCTCAGGCCGCTGAGCCTGTGGAACCTGTCAGAGATCTCACCGAAAAAGAATTAGAAGCTAGCAGACTGGCTCTTATCGATTACCTCACGGAAATTAGACACAGGTTGCATTCTCCGGAAGCCCAGGTATGTCCTTAAAGTACTAGCTAATTAGCTTATCTATACAGGGTGTTTGGCTTAGGGTTAGCCAAACTTCAAGGACTTATAGGGCCGTATTCACAGTCGTCGGCTTAAGTAATACTCAAGGGATACTTGAAGGACCCTCAAATGTATCTTTTCTTGTGTATATATTTCCTAGACAACATCTACGATACGGTGGGTTTAATTTGGCGACGTTGTCATATTTCAAATATAAGTCAATTTGTTATGCCGATGCCTACGGATTTTGATGTTTTCTGTTATCTCTTTTTGTTTTGTGCCGGACATTTTTTCGGATGTGATAGAAACTGACAACACCGTACTCCAAAATTAACCTACAAAATCGTGACTGCAACGAAATGTCATGTTGTCATATTGACATTTCGTTACTTGAGTATTACTCAAGGGAGTCTTACGTAAGGGACCCTCAAGTAGCTGTCAAAACACAAAACATTATTTAAGGGACCCTCAAATATTAAAGGATCCTTAAGTATCGACTGTGAATACAACCCATATGTAAGCCCATTTCCAAGATATTTTATTAATAGACCTGTGCCCTAAACGTCTGTATATCTTTCTGCATTACTTCTGTTTTCTTTAAGGCTAACGTTAATGCCACAGGCAACCTCAATGAAAGGACTGCCAGCAAATCTACACAACAGCTGCTGCAAATTATTGATACTACGTTATTGAAGTGTTATCTTCAAACAAACGATGCATTGGTTGCACCTCTTTTGAGACTTAATCATTGTCATCTACAGGTAATCTTATATTATTTTTATGGAACATATTGAATAGGTTTTTTGCTTAGAGATTCTAGATTTATGCATTCAGGGTACTCATTTGAAAACTTTACACCACGCATTTATTGAAAACCATTGATTAAAAGAAAAAACGCCGAGACACGTCAAAAGATTTGTCAAGGGGGACAACTTTTTCACCAAAACTACGTCCCTCCCTTGTACTCTCTGCCCACCAGGGTCAGCACCTTAAAAAATTTAAATGGCAAGGGGTATCGAGTAATACCTTGTTTCAAAGGTATGTGGGCGTCCTTTATTCTGATGTTTGATTTTTTAAAATCGGTCGATTCGTTTTCGAGAAAATTAGAAATTCTTTATGTATCTTAACTTGCTCAAATAACAAACAAAAACACACAAAAATGTCACTTTTTGTTGCAATAAATGTTCAAAATGTTGCCCGTTATTAGCCAAAAATGATATAGGCGGTGTTCAAATTCCTGACGGTAAGTTGCAAAAACAGTGGAAATGATTTGTTTATGGTGCCCATAATCAATGTGCTCGGCAAAGTACCGTTTCGTTTAACGCCAGGAGAGACAACTTCGCATAGGTATGTTTTGGACCCAGAGCCGATCCGGGCGACACGACGGGCGAAAACGTACCCCGCACGTGGGCGGCCAAATTTGAAAAGCCGCCGCACCAACGGGTAAAGCAGCGGCAGTAGGAAAAGCTTGAAATCCGGTAGCACAGATTTTTTTCTTTATTGAAATTCACAACTGAACAATGATTTTACAACAGTCAGAACACCTTAGACAGTCTTGTGCTATGTCCGAACTTAACCGTAAAACCATTAGGCAGTTTTCGTTACTTACAAAGTGATGTTCCTATTTGACAACTTTGACATTTGCATTTCGTTTTACGTATATCGTAACCGCTAAATGCCGGTACTGAGCGGACGATAGCCATAGCGATTAACGAAGCGACACGCATGCGCAGCACGAATAAAAATTAGATTATAACCTGTTTTGGTTTTGACAGTGACACTGGTTTTGACTTTTGAGTAGATCTGCAACAATTATTATCCGTCGTTTTACAAAAATGCTTCCATAAATTCGTCAAGCTCAAAGAGTGTGTTACAAATAATAAAAAGAGTCGGAGTGCGTTTTACCGAGGAAGACGGCCAAACTTTATTAACAGAAATGAGAATAAGATCAACTCGTCCATCATTTTAGGGCAAACTACTGCGAACACTATTGAACTATGATTTTCTTTCAAACAACAACCTTTACTCATATATATATATATATATATATATATATATATATATATATATATATATATATATATACTCATCAGCTATTTTGACGTTATGATGTCAAAGTTGTAGCTCAAAATAAGGTTAGGGGGCATTTTACAGTGGTGTCTTGCTCCAAAAACTATTTATTTATCAGTAAAAAAGCGGTTCTAGCAACGTATTTGTTAACCGAAGCGGTAAGATTAATTAAGAACAACGAAAACTACCTATTCATTCAATATGTGCCGGTAGCGTGTGTCCATGTGTACGTGTAGTTCTGTTACTGTAGTCGATCACATAGATCGATGTTGAGTAGTTCGATTTGCACATTATGTCACTTACAGTGGTTTGCACCAGTTATACTTAGTTAAAGTTGTAATTAAAGTTAAGCCTTAATTAAAGAGCGAATTGCTTTGCACCGGTTGTAGTTAACGTCAAACTTATTATTAACCTTAAGCCAATGGCAAAGTAGGGTTTAACTTTGACGTTTATTGGCTTAACTTTTGACATTTGTGGGTTTAACGTATTCTGACAGATCATTACAGAAATAAGTTTGGTTAGTTTGCGAAATATATTTTATATTTTATATTATATATTATATAAGCAATTATGAATCAAAATAGATTACTTGAATTCAATATCAAGTCGTTAGGATACGACCATAACCTCAAGCTACAACTATACAAAGCTGATTCTGGAATTGGACAAATATCACCGTTGTAAGCCACCCTGTTATGGTTTATGAGATTTTTTTGTGCTTTTTGGTCATTGTTGTTAATGCTGTCTTGTTCAAGGAGTCTATCTTAGCAGGTAAGTGAATCAGTTAATTAAAATGCTGTAATTTATGAGATAATGGGCGATCAAAACTTGAATGGATCTTGAAAACAGCAAAGATAAAACGTTTCATTTGTAAATTACAAGTTATCACATTCACTAGGGGACAGTTGTTTGATACTGCATCTTAGTCGCCCAATGTTTACCATATAAATAAAATAAATTGATCTGTTTGAATTATTTTGTTTGCAGCAAGATGCAGTATCGTTATGTAAATAGCTATCCCAGTAGTAGTTATTACTGTAAAAATTAGAATGCAAGTGTCCTCCCGTTCTTACTTGGACTTTGTTTAATTCATTTCACCCATTAGTTAATTTCCTTCTATTTTTCTTTATAAAAATATTGTTTATTTCAGGATGACAGATGATAATGAATACAAGGACTAGTGAAAAACTGAAGCCTCTTTATTAACAAAAACCGAGTAATTTGAATAATATTGTCCCATACTATATTATTGAGGACTGCAGCAGCACATCACTGTTGTGTGTTCCACCGATCACCCTATCCTAATTACTGAATTTTCTACTATTCAGGACAAGCCCTGATATATCGAAAGAAAATATATACAGGGTGTTCAAAAAGTCCCGGACCGGATGAATAACTTGGGAAGTAGGAGCCACACACAAAAATGGTCAAGGGAAAAGTCGTAGGAAATTTTCCGAGCTATCCGATAGTGACCTTGATGGTGACCTTGAGCTTGAGCTTCAAGGTCATTTCAAGGTCAAGTCGATTTTCTTAAATAGAAACCCCTATTTTTGACACCGGAAATGAAAATTACGCAAAATTCTACGACCAGATTATGACTTTGACATCTTGAAAAATTTGACCTTGAACGGTTAGGTCAAGGTCAAACTGTGAAGTGCAAGGTATCTTGAGAAGTAGGGGACACACAAAAAAATGGTCAAGGGTAAAGTCGTAGGAGCTTTTCCGACCTATCCGATGATGACCTTGATAGTGACCTTGATCTTCAAGGTCACTTCAAGGTCAAGTTGATTTTCTTAAATAGAAACCCCTATTTTTGACACCGAAAATGAAAATTACGCAAAATTTTACGACCAGATCATGACCTTGACCTCTTGAATAATTTGATCTTGAACGGTTAGCCAAGGTCAAATTGTGACATGCAGGGTATCTTGGGAAGTAGGGGTCACACAAAAAATGGTCAATGGTAAGGTCGTGGGAGATTTTCCGGACTATCCGATTATGACCTTGATGGTGACCTTGACTTTGACCTTGAAGGTCGTCATCGGATAACCTAGAAAATCGACCTTACGCTTGACCATTTTTTGTGTGACCACTACTTCCCAAGATACCTTGCATGTCACAATTTGACCTTGACTAACCGTTCAAGGTCAAATTCTTCATGAAGTCAAAGTAATGTTCTGGTCGTAAAATTTTGCGTAATTTCCATTTCCGGTGTCAAAAATAGGGGTTTCTATTTAAGAAAATCAACTTGATCTTGAAATGACCTTGAAGGTCAAAGTCAAGGTCACTATCAAGGTCATCATCGAATATCTCGGAAAAGCTCCTACGACTTTACCCTTGACCATGTTTTTGTGTCTCCCCTACTTCTCAGATACCTTGCACTTCACAATTTGACCTTGACCTAACCGTTCAAGGTCAAATTTTTCAAGAGGTCAAAGTCATAAGCTGGTCGTAGAATTTTCCGTACTTTTCATTTCCGGTGTCAAAAATAGGGGTTTCCATTTAAGAAAATCAACTTGACCTTGAAATGACCTTGAAGGTCAAGCTTAAGGTCACCATCAAAGTCACCATCGGATAGCTCGGATAATTTCCTACGACATTACCCTTGACCATTTTTTTGTGTGACCCCTACTTCTCAAGATGTCCTGCACATCACAATTTGACTTTAACCTTGACCTAACCGTTCAAGGTCAAATTTCTCAAGAGGTCAAAGTCATAATCTGGTCGTAGAATTTTCCGTACTTTTCACTACCGGTGTCAAAAATAGGGGTTTCTATTTAAAAAAATAAACTTGACCTTGAAATCACCTTAAAGGTCAAGCTCAAGATCACCGTTAAGGTCACCATCAGATAGCTCGGAAAATTTTCTACGACTTTACTCTTGACCATTTTTTTGTGTGGCCCCTACTTCCCAAGTTATTCATCCGGTCCGGGACTTTTTGAACACCCTGTATAATAAAAATATAAGAGAATTCAACCAGTAGTTTTTGTTCAAGTAGTAATACTTACCTTCTGATGGGTGTAATAACAGTCACCCAATAAGTGTTTTTTTAAATAATCACCTTGTTTGACAAGACAGAAATGAATCACTCTCTGTGAGCATGTTATGCAAACTATCATTTAAAATACATATTTTTAGCAAGGAATGTTTTATCTAGACACCATTTTATATCACATATTAGCTACTGATACTATGAAATATTATTATTTTGTTATATGAGAAGTTATAAGAAAGTGATTTTTTTTCTCCACCTTTTATTGACAGATAATATATGGATAACACATGCATTTATTGGTTCTATTGATTTACACGGTATACGGAACATATTAGTATTTACTTTCTATAAAGCCATCACAATGAAGCTCTGAATGCATAACATTATGTGCTCTTCGCCTCCTGGTTTCGGTCTGCCTCTTCTGTCTCAAATACTTGGCAACCTGAATAATTCTTTCTCCACACCTGCAGTGACAAAAAGCAAGCACTTTGTATTAGTGCACATACAACAAATCTGTTCTAATAGAGAAGTTGATAGTCATAATATGTATATTGTTTTCTTGCATATGTCACTTGTTCCGGAAAGTCATCTTAAGGTTATACCAAAAAATTACTGTTTTAATTGATTCATTCCTTGAAATCTATGTATACATTTCTGTATATTTTTACTTACCACAAACAGATCCAACATAAATGTTGTTACTCTGATGTCTTCTGTAACCACCTCTAACAAGAGGATCTGGAATTGAGGCACCTAAAATCCACCAGAGGTTTTGGTCACTGCAACCAACTACACACACAAAATCTTACCTAAATAAGTGCATTGACTTCAAGGATCAAGTTTTACCACTGTTGTTAGTTCCGTGAGTTGGATATTTATGATAATAATATATCAGTTAATGAAAATGAAACTAAAAACATCCAGAAATTTCTAATCAAAACAAAGTTATAAGATAAAATTTTTGACAGCCATCAGTGACATATGACATGACATTACCTGATTCCCATCAGAGAACAGCTAAAAATACGACATGGTCACCAACATAAATCTGAAAAAAGTTAACTCATAAAGTTAAACCTCACCGGTGCAAAGACATACAACTTTGAGCCTTAATTAAAGTTAAGCTTTGATTAGTTAAGCCAAAGGTTTAACTATGACTGGTGCAAACCACTGTATGTCAGTCATAGGTTATAGTCTATTATGTTGCAAAGGAAACAATAGCAGGTAGCACGTACCGAATTGAGAATCCTAGTATTTTACACGCAATTACAATATTGTCACCATATTATACACGGCACGGGTGAGGATTGCTGATTTGGACTGGGTCTGTACTCGATTTGTGAATTAGCGATTTAGACCGTCTTGATTTCCGACAACACAAGGGAGGAGAAACGTATTCAATACTGCTCCGCTAAGAAAGTAAGAATGCTAATTGTTTATGTAAGTACATGACACCCATATTCGAACTTGATATTTCTATACAATGTCCGGGAGAAAGGCTAAACGTGAAAGCGGATGGTACTACAAGCAGAATAGAAATAAAAGCTAGAAGAGAGAAAATGTCTGCCACTGACACGATTTTTAACAACCATACGCGTTTTCCATCCTCACCACGGTAACAATACTGTGTTAAAATTTCATTAGAATCAATTTAATAGTTTCCACGTTACAAAATACAAAACGATCTGAGGCAATAAATACTCGTACGTACACAGAAAAGTCTAAATTCCTTAGTTTCGGTAATAGGCAAGGCAATGTTCGGATCGATCTAAAAAGATGATTTATGTCGCTCGGTCTTCCTTCACAGGTCAGTGGACAGCCTGTTATGAATACAACGAATTGTTCAGTTTTTCAACCCCCTACTCTTAACCACCCCAATTTTACCCCCACCCAAAAAAAAATTGTAAGTGATCAGGAATCTCTAAAACGCTTAAAAACGAAGTTTGAGCTGTTTTTACATTTTTAGTTTTTTTATTATTTCTGCGCCGCCACTGGCACGATTTATAAAAGCCGTCTTCCATCCTCGCCACGGTGACAATATTGTGTCAAAATTTCATTAAAATCAATTCAATAGTTTCCTCGTTACACAACGATCTAAAACAATACTCGTATGTTTGCACCAGAAACAAGTCCTTTAGTTTCTGTAATATGCAAGGCAATGTTCGGGTGGCATAAAAAAGTGATTTATGTCGCTAGGTCTTCCTTCACAGGTCAATGGGCAGTCTATTGTGAAAGCAACAAATTTTTCAATTTTACAACTCCCCATCCCCCAACCACCCGAAATTTAACCCCACCCAAAAAAAAGTAGAAAATGGTCAGGAACACCTAAAACAACTAAAAATGAAGTTTGAGATATATTTGAAATTTTTTGTTTTTTACTAATTACTCCGGCGCCCATGCACTGATTTTCAAAATTATAGCAGCATTACCTACTACGACCCCATATCATATTGGCGCCCAAATTTCATCATAATCCATGCAGTGTCTACTGAGATTACGAGGCTAGAAAAACACCAACAGACAGACTGATGGAAATGAGTGACATGGATTTTCGTTATGTGGACATCATAAAACGCCCATATAACGTATTATCTCGAAATCGAAAATTTCGCGATCACAATACTCTCCTCATCTATCGGTGTGGGAAGTAAAACGGAGAGTTTTGGATCAAGCCGCTCAAGTTGAAGTTTTGGGTCATTTTGGCATAAGTCCTAGTACTTCATTACGCAAAATTGTGGTTGCCACTGATATTTCATTTGGCTCTATTCACACTTACTAAACTCCATAATTTTTATCTATCCATTCAAAATGAAAATAGTGCAAGAGTTAACCGAAGTTGACTTCGATCGGCGAGTTGAGTTTTGTGAACAAATGACTACAGCTGGTAATGGTACCATTCATGTAAACAAAGTCAAGTTAATTGACTCAGTACTTCCCACACATTACGGTGATACCAGTTTATTATTTTCCCATAGCATGAAGCTATAATCTGAGATCCCCTTGCAACCAAATCATCACCCCCCCTAACCAAAATTGTGTTATGCCGCTAGGTCTTTCCTTCACAGGTCAATGGTCAATCAATACTTACAAACTTTTCAGTTCAACACCCCTCCCCCCCCCTCAACCACACCAACTTCACCCCTACCCAAAAGAGGTAGAAAATGATCAGGAACCCCTAAAACATCTAAAAACGAGGTTGAGCTGTTTTCCTACTTTTAGTTTTTTGATCATTGCTACGCTATACACGATTTCTAACAAGTATATGCGTTTTTCATCCTTACCACGCTAGTAATACTGTGTCAACATTTCATTAGAATCAATTAATGGTTTTTACGTTACCGAATACAAAACGTACAGACAGACAGACCGACGGAAATGAGTGACGTGGATTTTCGTTATGTAGACATCATAAAACGTCCAAAAAACGTATTATCTCAAAATCGAACATTTTCGCGATCACAATACTCCCCTCACCTATCGGTGTGGGAAGTAAAATATCTGCCTCATTGATGAATACACATTTTATCTACCTGGATTTCTTAATAAGTATAACTCCAGGTAACGCATTTTGTAGAAGGGCATACCCAGTACCTCCAAACAATTAATGTATAGGCAGGTATTTTAAGAAACAAAGTGATTGGACCATTGTTTATTAATGGACATTTGAATGGACGCATTTATTTGGATATGTTCTTCCGATTCGGCAATGGCTAGACGACGCGTTTCCAGATAAATTGATAGGGCGAAAAGGGCCTATAGAATGGCCTGTTAGTGTTAGATCTCCTGAAGCCACTGGACTTTTTTCTCTTGGGCGATTTAAAATCTATTGTGTTTACTCCCCAACCTGAAAGTTCGGATGACCTTCGTCAACGCAACATCGTAAGCTGTTATGATATCCTACATGTTGAACACTTATCGCAATAAAAAGTGATATTTTCGTGTTTTTGTTTTCTATTTGAACAAGTTAAGATACATAAATAATTTTGTAATTTTTTCGAAAACGAATTAACCGATTTAAAAAAATCAAGCGTCAAAATAAAGGACTTCAACATACCATTGTAACAAGATATTACTCGATACCCCTTATCATTTAAAATTTTCAAAGAAATATCTCTGGGGAGCAGGGCGTACAAGGCGGTGAAGTAGTCTTTGGTCTAAAGTTGATTAATCAGTGGTTTTCGATAAATCCGTGGCGGGAAGTTTTCAACCGAACACCATGTATATTACCTTGTCTTGATGCTATCTATCAAAACAATTTTCTCAATCAAATTTGAAGAAATCGTTTTCAAATTATTTCATTATATCAGGTTTTCTGGACTCTTATTGAACAAACAAGGCCTTCAGCAACTTTTCTGTAAACTTACTTTTTGAACTAAATAATTATTTTATCTACTCCTATTAAGTTATACAGCGATTATCAAACTACTTTTGAAACAGGTTAAACTACCTATAAACAAACACCGTGAATCATTTTTCATAACACACACTCCAGACCGCCTATGGCTCGTGCTGCAAACTTCAACGCGTGAGTTATTACCGTCATCACCGCATCGATGAACAATACTCTATAAAGTTCGGAAACTCCTAACAATGAATACGTTTTTTATTCTTGTACGCCTAATATTTTCGATACAAAAACAATTTTGAAAATTATATAAAAAAGTAAAAATGACTTTTGACTGTTTTGGATTTGGAAACCTGCAGACTTGTTTAAAGGAACCTTTTTGATTAATATTAAGCAAAAAGAAAAAGAATGCATTTCCTAGCAGATGAGAAACTTATACGTTAAAAATATGTATTTACGGATATCTACTTTTGTTTTTCAGGAGACGGAAAAGATACTGAAAAAAATGGGAAAACATAATGAATTGATCATATTATACCAAACTAAAGGACAACACAGAAGAGCGTTAGAGCTGTTGCAAACAGAAAAGAGTATTGATCGGACTATAAATTATTTACAACATTTGGGGTCTGAGCACATTGGACTGATTTTGGAATTCGCTGATTGGGTGTTAGAAGAGTCACCCGAGGATGGATTAAAAGTAATTATTAGAATCCGTATTTACTTGAAAATCTGTGAGCTAGATATTTTACAAAGCTCAATATAGGAACCGTAGTGTGGAGCACGAAGCCATATGTATTGCGTAAAACTAGTTGCCTATATGTAGGTGCCGAATTATGCTGCAGTTTGCGGTAATGAAACGGCGGACGCGCTCGCAAAGCGAGGGCCGAGGAATAATTCTCTGGATCCTGAGCGGGCTGTGGAGCTGGCAGCAGGTACCATTAGAAGGAAAATAGAAGTGTGGTTGCAAAATCAACACCTTACGAGATGGAGAGGAATCTCTGGACATCTCCGTCAATCTAGATACCTTATTTTACGACCTCTGGCCAATGGGGGGGGGCAGTTCTGTCTCTCACTGGACAGAAGCCGGCTAACGTTACTTGTGGTGTGGGTCTGTTATCTGCTCATAACACCTTCAAACGTGGCATCTCATACTAAGACAGTCGCTCTTTATACATCAAGAACCGAGTGGTATGACCGTACATTTATTTTCAGGGTGTCCAAGGCTTGGAATCGACTGCCGGATGTATTTACTGGGCCTGCGGGTGTTGGCCCATTGAAGTCCCGCGTTAAAAAGCGTCCCCTAACTTAACACATTCACAGCAGCCGCGGTACTCTGGCATGTAGGCTCTGTCTACGCGGTCTACTCAATTATATAAAAAAAAATTCTCACCTTTGCGATGAGGGCTGGACTTGGGAACTAGGGTAAGGAAAGGTGCATAAGGGCTATGCACTGGTGGTTCTGGTCGCCTGAAAGCCTCTCTCCTTCTTTCATTCATTCATGGCTCAGAGCTCAGAGGAGTGGACTATTAGAACTGGATATGACTGATCTGTGTACTATATAATCGATATTTTTCATATTTTAAGATATTCATAGAAGACATAGCAGAAGTAGAAGCCCTTCCAAGACCACGAGTGCTGGACTTTCTACTAACTACACACAAATCTGTGGCTATACCTTATTTGGAGCATGTAGTCCATACGTGGGATGAAACAAATCCACTATTTCATAACGCTCTTGTTTATCAATACCGCGAGAAAATTATGGCAGAAGGTAATAATTTTGTAGCTTTGTAAAACACAGTATACATCTACCATCTACATTTTTTTGGAAAAATGACTATTTTTGCAGTACAGTTTTTGTACTATTTATAGAATATATTTATATCTAATTCACAGGAGCTGCAGTAACAGAACACACAAGGAAGAAACTTATCGACTTTTTAGAGCATAGCAAATATTATATACCAGAAAACGTTTTAAATGAATTTCCTACAAATAATTTATTAGAGGAAAGAGCGATAATTCTTGGAAGGCTAGGTAAACACGAAGAAGCACATACAATATATGTGAGAGCCCTGGGTGATATTGACAAAGCGACTGAATATTGCAAGAAAGTCTATGACAAGAACTTGCCTGGATGTCAAACAGTAAGCATACGCCACCCTTTAAACTTAAACCGACTGTCCTATGTGGTAAATAAAACCATTTTCCCATAACCTGACGCTGTAGTCTGAGATCCCTTTGCAATTACATCATCTCCCGCCCGCCCGCAAAAAACATCCAACACAACAATTCTCCTAAATAGACTCTTGTATCATTCTCCGTGGAAACTAGGACGCCACAGTTTTTATTCTGTAATTTTCAACTGATATATTAATCACATGGCATGCCGATTTTCCGATAATTAAAAACAGATTATATTATCAGCATCAATCTTTAAAGGGCAAAGAAAAGAGTTGGATTTCCCAACCATCCTATCCGAGACTCCATCCTACCTCGGCTCATTTTAACTAGTCCAAAAAAAGGCAGCGTGGTTCATATTTAAAATCACTTTTTCTAATACCTGCGTAGACTCATACAGTCGAGATACATAACCGGATTTGTAATAAATATTAATTAAAAGTTTGATGGCCCCTTTTTCACTATTTTTTTTCTAGATAACTTCAAATATATTTTCATATCCCAAAGTCTGTCGACTTGATCGTGAGCTACATTATATATTTACTCTTTATCTGTTTCAATTAAGACAGATAGGTATATATGTTGTACTCAATGACCGAATTCGGCCACTAACCGAAATTTATACACAGAATGCGTTGTGGATTACTCTAACCTATCACATCGCGTTCCGCGTATTTTTTGTACGCGCAGAACGCGTTGTAGGTAAATTACAAATACCCACAATGCGAAACTCCGAATGACGACGGAAACGCACGACCATTTCGCGTAGTGGGTAATACAAATAGCCACAAAGTGGAAATCTAATAACCTAACATACCGCAACAAATCAGTGAATCGTCAGAAACACTTCGAAAATAATTCGGGAATGGTTTGAACAAACTCTATTTAGAGTCATCTCATAGGTCTACACTTTTAGAAGATGACTATGCAAAATCACAGGTAAGGTTAACGAAGGGCAAGAACTGTGAAAATTAGGCCGGTCATCTAAACAGTATCGAAAGCTGAATCGATACGGATTATTGAAAATTGGACAAAATGAATAATTAATAGCTCAAAGGTATAGGAATGAAGAGGAGCATTAATTTTTTCCTAAATCGTGAACAGGTATTTGATATAACACATGGTTTTACATTTTCTGGTTATAAAATTTCAAGTTTCGCTTTTTGGCTATATTTGTATTGTCCATAATGCGAAAATGGTCATGTGCTTCCGATGGTTTTCGGAGTTTCGCATTGTGGGTCTTTGAAATTCACCCATAACGCGTTCTGCGCATACAAAGATTACCAGAAACGCGGTGTGAGAAATTAGCTAAATCCACAACGCGTTCTGTGTATAAAGTTCGGGTAGTGGCCGAATTCGGTTATTGAGTCCAACATGCAGGGTGGGCCAATAGTGCGTGGACGGAAGTTTGGGGGGTTACTAAAATATATTTTAGAAACATGTCACTTGATCGTGGTATGCTATAAGATAAAAATAATTTCACTTAAATTTTGACGTTTATACATTCATATCAAACTTACATTTTTTAAAATGGAACTATATATAATTCCATATTTGGATTCCTTGGTCAGTTCTAATGTGACTTTATGTATCATACATGGAACTTTAAGCGAACCGTTTCGGCGCAAATCACCATTTTTGGTATAAGTAGGTACCAGAGAAAAATTGAATATCGCAGCGATTATAAAACTTAGAAGGCGGTATGATCAAGCATGAAACGCGCCACCTTAGATTAGACGGATAAACTTAAATTCTTTTTATACTTGGAGAAATCAGTAGATTAATTACGGAATCTTCAATCACAGATAACTTAATTTTTTCAGATGGGAATGCCTATTTTGGTTTATAGAATCAAATGTAAAATTTGATTACCTTTCTAACGATATAGGGTTCTCAATATCAGTTTTTTTTTTTGGTTTTCATTTTATTTCAAATTTTCAGTCAAATCGGTTGTTTTTCAATTTTCCTGGGTGCAAGCAACCTAGCAGGCCATGAAAAATAAACAAGAGCCCGTTGATATGGAAAAAACCAATTAACTTAGTAGAAAGAAGCAAACGAACTAGAGTAGCGAGACAAGATCGTGAAAATTCCTTACAACACATCAGCTCTTAACGGATACAACAGCGGCAAGATATTTAATGTCAATGGGAAGCTGGGGTATGACAGAAGTGTTTGTTTTTCACAGCCTACTAGCTATTGAGTTCTACTAGAGCTTGACAACTTTCCAAAGCGATTAAAAATTTTGAAACGAAAGGAAAGCTGCCAGCGATTTTTGCTTACAGTCTAACATCTTTAGAATGAAATTTCCCATTTAATGGGATACAAAAATTAGTCATTTCCGTTTAGTTAAGTCAAGAGTGAAAATATCTCTAACTGGAGCATTCTGAACATCTATTGAAATGATTGCTAGAATTTTTTAATTACGCTATGTTGTAATTGTGTTTATTTCATGTAGTTTTCTACAAAATAAATTGTGTTTTACAATTCAAATAGACTGCAATTCAGGTTTCATTTTCCGCCATTTTACTAATAAGTAGAAGTACCTACTGCAGAATTTGAAGCGTTCCAGTCAGATGTATCATTACTTTTGACTTACGGAAATGGCTACTT
Source organism: Callosobruchus maculatus (assembly GCA_951848785.1). Taxonomy (NCBI): domain Eukaryota; kingdom Metazoa; phylum Arthropoda; class Insecta; order Coleoptera; family Chrysomelidae; genus Callosobruchus; species Callosobruchus maculatus. Next base: position 1,751,622 of record CATOUR010000127.1, read on the forward strand.
TTTTATGGCATTAAATGTGAACATTTATTCAGAAGACAATGACTGGTAGTTTTCCTTTGATTAAATATGTTTTTACTGACTTTGGAAATTGGCTAGCGCTATTGTTTCTGGTTAGAGCTACTATCTTGTAAGGAATTTGCATAATCTTGCCTCGTTACTCTAGTTAGTTTGTATCTTTCTACTAAGTTAGATGGTTTCTTCCATATTAACGGGCTCTTGTTTATTTTTCATGGCCTGCTAGGTTACTTGCACGCAGGAAAATTGAAGAACACCGATTTGGCTGAAAATTTGAAATAAAATGAAAATCAGAAAAGATTGATATCGAGAATGCTATATCGTTAGAAATGTAATCAAATTTTACATTTGATTCTTTAAACCAAAATAGGCACTGCCATTTGAAAAAATCAAGTTGTATGTGATTGAAGTTTCCTTAATTAATCTACTGATTTCTCCAAGTACAAAAAGAATTTAAATTTAGTCGTCTGACCTAAGCTGACGTATTTCATGCTTAGTCGTACCGCAAAGTTAGGGCCTTCTAAGTTTTATAATCGCTGCGATATTTAATTTTTTTCTGATACCTCCTTATACCAAAAACGGTTCGTTTAAAGTTCCATGTGTCATAAAGTGACACTAGAATTCGCCAAGGAATCCAAATATGCAATAGTAGTTAGGGAGTTCCATTCAAAAAAATGTAAGTTTGATATGAATCACCCTGCATAAACCTCAAAATTTAAGTGAAAATATTTTACGTTATAGCCCTCATGGGTCCTTAGCATGATCAAGTGACAGATTTTGGAAATATTTTTTAGTAAGCCCACAATCTTCCGTCCACGCTACTATTGGCCCACCCTGTATAGATGCCGCAATGCTAAGCTGCGGACCCTGTACAACATAATGTTCAATCTTATTACATTTTAGGTTTACGTATCATTGATTAAACTAATCCTGAACCCAGACAGTTGTTCATTAGCATTGCCAGGTCTAATACTATCTCCCAAAACTGCTCAGCCAGATTTAGAACTAGCCTTGAAATTGTTGGAAGAACATGCTTGTCATATGGACCCTTTGGATGCCTTGAGTATCCTTCCAGACAATGTACCTGTGTCCAGGATTGGAAAATTCCTCTCTGTTGCTCTTCATAAGGTAATATGTATGTTTATTATACAGGGTGTTTGGTAGGAGGTTAGCCAAACTTCGTAGGCTTATAGATAGTTTAAATTAAATAATTTTATCAATAGACTTGTGCCCTAAGTATCCTTAATTTTTTTATCGTTGCTTTTGTAATATTTCTATAGAATTTCTAAAAATTGATATTTTGACTTCCGTAATTTTATTTAAGATGTTTCTAAAACTTATTTTTTGTGTGTTTTTGATCTATAGAGTATTCTATTTCAACTGAAGTAATAATTAGTCGCAAACAGTACCGAAATAAGTAGTTGTGAGCTGACACTGCTATCAAATACGGTAAAAAAAATTATGGAGGTTAATTTCGACTTGATGTAAAAAAAAATAAATAAATGCAACAAATTTGTTCAAGTGTTTTTAAAATCTTGTCTATTTATTGATTTTTATAATGATATGCTATGTGTATCACCAAGCTCAAGTAATGTGCAAAATTAATGACAGTATGGATAAAACCATTCAAGCAGCCGCGGTACTCTGGTATTTAGGCACTGCCTGCGCGGTCTGCTCAGTTATAGAAAAAAGTCAAACCACCCACCACCCATCTCAGAAGTACAGAATTATTAGAACTTTGACAGAACGGGCTAGAAAAGTTTAGTGTGCGAACCAGTGGAACTCAACGCCGAACTGGAACACCTAATGAATGCTCTTAATGCAACGGTTATACAGAAAAGGAAATAACAAGAACAATGAGAAGAAAGAGGGTAAACTAACAACCTGAACCGATAAAAATCTTTTTTACCCTATGTGCCTGGAATAACACAGAATGGGAAAAATGCTAGTAAAAAAACGTCAAGACCATCTACAAACCCACAAGAAAAGATACAGGGGTATTTGAGAACGATCAAGGATAAAAGACACCCACTCACAATACCAGGGGGTTTATCGCATACCATGCACATGTGGGATTGTATACATAGGAACAACGAAGCTATCGATACACACAAGGATTGCAGGACATAATGTTACCTGTAGACTAGGTTATACCATTGATTAAAGTATTTAGGGGAAGATGAACAACCACACAGTAAAATCGCGCGCTCGCAGTCTATCTCACTCACTCTAGTCTATCTCACTCACTCTCATAGAAACCACGACACCGTCACCTGGCGCCCTCTTGGCCAATCTCAGAAGCTTCAAAAATTCCTGAATCCTTTATAATAAATATGCCCAATAGATGGAGCAAAGGAGCATCCAGCTATAAAAATACGACCTTGAAGTGCCAATGACCTAGGCCGCACAGTAAGACGACCCATACCTAACCACCGACGGGTCGGTCGGGATCGTCGGTGAACCTAACATTCGAAAATATGCTTTGTGTTCCAATTCCAAACGATCAGCTGACAGCGGTTGATAACCTTGTTGTCGGTATACCGCCATATGAAATTGAGGACTTTTATTTGTTTTTTACAATTTCTTGGACATTTTCACCATAATTGTTGTTGTGATGTGTTTTTTAAGGAACCTTTTTTGTCAGGTAAGCACATCTGTCAATTAAAATGATGTAATTCATGAGATAATGCATGATGAAAACTTGAATGCATATTGAAAACAGCAAAAAAAAAAACGTTTATTCGCCAATTACAGTTATCCCATGAGTTATCACATTCACTAGAGCGATAGTTGTTATAGTCATACTGCATTTTTATCACTTGATACTCCAAAATAATGCATTTCTTACTTGGAAGTTTTATCTGTGAAGTATATAGAAGTAATGAAGTTGTAGTGGCCAACCTTTGGTGGATTATGTTAAAGTAGCAAAAATATCCATCCGTAGGTAATAATTGCTAGTTGTATACCTATGTACATATAGGCAAGTTCAAAAAATGGATCATTTAATACATTCATTTTTTGACATAACCTAAAAGTTGAGTTTCTGGAATAGGTACATTATGACTATTCACTTCTCTATTCGAATAATTTGCGCACTATTTCAAAATGCTTCCTTTTTGTCATTATAGGTGTGGAAAAAATTCTCCAGCTTCCCAAGCATTCGAGACAGAAGAGGCAGACCGATACCAGGAGGCGAAGAGTGTGCTGACTTTACTCCACATACTGTGTATACTAACAGCACCAATAAATGCTCATGTTATCTATCCATATATTTTTTAATAAATGGTGGAGTTAAAATGAATTATTTATTATTATAGGGTATGCTTCTCACACAATCAAAATGAAAATATTACATATTATAGTTATGTTTATTCAAAACAAATTTCATGTCTGATGTTGCTAACAAATTTGATTTTAAATGATGTTCTTAATAATCACATTACTTCATAATTTTAAACGTTATTATTATAATTAACCATAAACGTATCGATGAGGTAATGAAACAGGATACATTTCAAAAATTTTATTATTCTAAATGATAAACAGTTGCATCTTTCTTTACAATTTTTGTTTCATTTTTAACAACCACAGATAATACATCTCGGGACTGACATGCTGAGTTCAACATTTGCTTTAAAAGCTGTCTTAGACCAGTGCCGAAGCCTTCAAAAATAATAAAAAGTGAAAAAAAATTACAGTAGGATGAAACTCATTAGAAAAGGAGGAGAATATGATAAGAATAAAAGGAAAAATAAATTACGGTCGATTCGAGATCGGGAAGTGGGAGGGGGTGAGCTTTTAAGGGTAGAAAATTGTTTATCTTGATTTCTGGCAAAACTACAAGTCCTATGGAAAAAAGTTGAATGGCAAAGATGTAGGTAATAAAAAGATCTACAACTCTTGTGTTATCAATTTTTTCACATAACCTCAAAATTTTGGTGAAAAATTCAAAAAACCAAGGTTTTGGTCCTTTATTTTTATCTTTTTCAAAAAAAATATTTTTTTTACGAAATTTGGTGAATACTTCCCTTATTATGTCCCAAATACACTGTAATTTATTTGATTTAAAATATTTATTTTTTCGCCTTATTTGACCTTAAGATAAAAAATGCACCCCATTTTTCAATCACAAATTCTCGCGTCAAAATATCAGCTTTTTTCAAAAAGTTTGGGAGCCTTTCGTTCGTTGAAATCTCTATTTTCTGATGGTGTAAAAAAATATACATTACTATAGAAAATCTTCTCAGAAAATGCAAAAAACTGAAAAAAAACTCAAATTCGAAACATTTGTTTACTCACCATGTACAATTTTGAGCTATTTATTAAAATTTACACTTATTTACTTAAAAAACGTGAGATTTCATGTTACATTGATAAACTAAAAAATTGCAAATTGGAATATCCTACTATAATTAACAAATAAATAAGTTAATATTTAATAAGACATCCACAATATTTTGAAAAAGTTGTAGAATCTTCTTTAAATAATATTTGTACCTGAGTGACATATGGTGAATGTTAGCCCATTGTAAGGTATTTCATGGAGAAGTGGGGGAATTACATTTTCGATGGTTATGGTGGAAGGACAAGTGACAAGCATCTAACAGAAAATTGTGGCTTTTTAAATTTAATTATACCTGGTGACATAATATTAGCAGATAGAGGTTTTTTAATTAGAGACTCAGTTGAAGTTCTAGGAGGTCACTTACATATTCCAGCATTTACAAAAGGTAAGACGCAACTTCACCCAGTAGAGATAGAAACCACTCGTAGTATTGCTAGAGTTAGTCCATCTCAAATTCCCCTTGATTAGTCTCAATATTTTTTACACAACTGTACATCATATTCAAATGCATTTATATTGTTCACATAAGTTTATACTAGATATATGTAAATTATATCCTCACAATTACTAGGAATTCTGTGAAACTAACAATGCCTAAACAAAAAATGCAGTTTTTGATAGATGATTCTCATATAATGTAGCTAAATCATACAATAGTGTCCCTAATTATATTAGAAGTAGCTATAAACTATAACAATGTTTTTAATGTCTCAGAAATTCTTGTCATTTTGTTATGTATAACAATATGATACTTCAACTCTGTGTATGCCAACTTTTTTTTTAGAATATGTATATATAGCTTTCTTGTTGGCCGACACTTTTAGGACGTGCTTTAAGGAAGAAAAGAACTGCTGCTATGTGGCTGCAAACTTCACTTAATCCTGCCATACAAGTGCAATGAGCACATGATATAGCACCATCTGACAGTATGATAATCCATACCTGTAGTGGTTTATCATTTCTTCTTTGTGAGTGCATAACCTGTAACAAAATAAGGGCTGTTTTAGTAGGTATAGTTTGCTTTTATGGGCGAAAACAGGATGGATGGTTCTTTCTAATCTCTAAAACTATTTTTTTTTGATAGATTGTTCTCGCTTCACATAACAACATGGAAAAATTGACTTGACATAAATATCATGTAACAAGGATATTCTACATTACACATGCTTGTTCTTTTGTATTAATTTTACATAAAATAAAATTATAAAAAAATGTTCAGGCCAATTATTTGTATCACCCAGTAAAACTTTGAGTGAAATAAAGAAGTAGACATGTTTTTTACTTTTTCTGACAAGAAAAAAAAGGAAGGTGTATTCACTAGTGATTCAGCCACTTGAAATTAAGAATACAACAAGCATTTTTTTCTGCATTTTTCTCACCAACTTTTTTTAAACTGAAATTTAGTGAGACCATACGGTTTGTCATGTTCTAAATAGCTGTAATTGCGAGCATCTAGTTTAGTGATCATTGGAATGCTCCATTGATACCTTGGACTGTCAACAAAACAAAACGAAATACCAGAAGTATGGCAGATTTATGCTGTTACTCACACTAATAAACCCACACATTAGCTTGAGCGTTAATACCTTAATCAATGCTTGAGCATAGTATACCTAAAGTGACCATTAATCAGCCACTCGTACATCTTTATAATGATTATGCCATGCCTTGGAACCACTCTTGTCTGTTTGTTGCCAAATTCTTGGGATCAGTAATTCTCAAAAGAAATTCATTTTGCTGCTCAGTTTGCCATAATATTTAGCAAGCTTAAATTGTAACATGAAATTGGAGTTACTGCATTGAGAAATGTTACTGGCATTGGTTTATTGAAAAGTGTTCACAAAGTTTTTGTTTTATTTATTGAAAAATACCTAGTTATTTTGATGCAGTTGGTCAGCTGGTGCTGATTTTGAGTAGGAATAACATTTTTAGAAGGTGTTTTCAATATCCATTTTAGGTATCAACATCGTCCTAATAACCAGAATGAATCACTGGGTTTTTTGAGGCATTCAACATTAGACCATTGAAGAAAAGACTCTTTCTGCTGATGCATTGGTGCTGGGCAGTATATAAGTTCAGTCAAGATACAAAAGCGTTATGTTTGAAATTGTTGTGGTGGAATGCCCCATAGGCTTAAGAAAATGGCAGAGTATGGTAAATTTGCGTATTGCTTCAAGTTTTTAGTGATGTAGATGAGTAATAGAAGGCAATAGTTTGGTTTCAATGGTATAGGCACTTACCTGAATTATACTCATACGTACGGTACTGCGTGTCTGACCAAGAATTTCTTTGTATCTGATCTCTGGATATAGTTCTGTTTGAAGTGTTGTTCGCAGACACCTAATTGCTTTGGCAGTGGGTCAGACTTTCCAACATATTGGAACAAATTCACATTGCCACTATTCTTGATCCAAATATCACGTATAGCTGTTGCTTTTGGGAAAGCAAAGAACATCTCTGGATTACGAGTTTTGTTGTTTGGACAGTTATAGTAATAACATCTGTAAACCATTTTGCTTCCCGAAATCGCGAAAAATTCAATACAAACGATGATAAATCGAAATCAATCAATCAATATTTTTTGATCGTGGTTGACCCAAATTTTCCAAATAACATCAGAATATTAAACAATTGAAATATGACACTGCCATCACTATGTCAAATGTCAAATTGCCAATGTCAGCGACACCTGGCGGAGATAATAGTAAGTAGCGTTGATAGATCGTTGGAAGTAGGATACTTTATTCGTATCAAAGTCGATGGTTGTTATATTGTCAAAGTTGTATCAGTAGAGGTACATTTTTGCTCATATAGGTGGCGACACTCCAGGAGGAACAAAAATTAGGCGCGTGATCTTAGCATCTAGTGGCCCATCTTCCCGTTAATACCTTAATCAATGGTTATACAGAATATCAGCGGAAGCCGAACATGCGATTAAGGAAGCAGGCAATAGGATCAAGTTTCAAGAAACTCATGTTCTTGCCGCAACATCTTCATACTATGCCAGACTCCTCAGAGAAGCCATCGAAATATAAAAACACAAAAATTTCAATAGAAAGAAGAAACACAGAAAGTCAACTAGACATGGGTATTCAGCCGCAAACCCACCAACGTCAGTATTTCGGAAGCCGCCGAAGTGAAATAGAATCTGAAGATGCCATCCACTCGTGGTGGCGAAACGTCAAGCCTCAACGCTTAACGACGCCGGCCTAAAAACCCAAGCCACACATTTCCTTTTCTTTCTATTATTTTTTATGATATCATACTGTACATTTGATTTACATAAAGACTTTCACAGACTGGCGCGAACTATTCGTGCCTATCGCGGATTCTCCTTAGTTGCGGAAGTTTCGTGTTAGCTGCGGTAGCGATAGTCGCTTACCTGTTCACACTCAAGCGTCGTAACGCAGACGGTGTCGCAAAGAAGGTATTGTTGAAAAACATATATAAATTAAACAGAAATGAAACTTTTACTAGTTTTAAGACTGATCCAAGGAGGGCAGCAAGAATTTCATTTCTCACCCGATAAAATGTGCATGCTATTTTATTTCTTAGGTTTAAGGCGTGTTTACACATGTAAAGATTTAGTAGCGTAGGAGGAACTAGCAAGTTGAATCTTTATATATGAATAAACTGAAAAACTCTGTATCCTCCTGAACTCACTGGCGCCAGTGGTGATACAAATCCACGAAAAAAGAAATGTTTATAGTTTGATTTTCGTTTCGTTGGAGCTACTAATCTGTGATTTATTTTTGGTAAATATGGCTAGAAGGAAGTGGGAGGGTGGACTAAGCTCCATTTGCAAGATATCCTTCCAATTTCAATTGGGGTGTTAAATGGCCTCTCATGCGGGTATCAGTTTTTTAACACGTGACGTCACAATCTAAAAGAATTTGAAAATATTGTTTTGTCATTCAAAGAAGGTTTTTGTAGCTTGCAGGATCCTTTGCCGGTGGGTTCTCTTAGAATTTGTGCAGAAGCACCCAAAGTAGGTCGATGGTGACGAGTAATCCATGGTTGAACCCACACACGAAATTTACATTTTGTAGCATTCTTGTTACGTACATATTTCTTTTACCTGTTTTCCGTTAAATATTTAGCGACTACTTTGCAGGCTTCACAAAGTTCGATCGACATATTGCAAACTATAATAAAATTGAACTGTCGATCCCAAAAATTATGGCACATATATACTAAGAAATAGAGATTTAATCACAGCCCCACCTCACCGATCAACTCTTTTCGAAAGAGGTTTTAGATTCAACATATATGTTTTATACAATGCTCTGACACCTACGCTTAAAAGCCACGACCCTAATGAATTTAAAAAAATTTTAATTGAGAATTTACTAATACAATCATAGCCTGCCTTTAGATGACCCAACCTAGAAAATTTAGAAATCCTAGTCTTAGTTTAGATTTAAGTTTACGCTTTTTACTACAAAAAATCTTTATTTTGTGCAAGGGCTGAGTGGAAGAGCACTTCGTGTGAACTCCCCCTTGAGATTTCCCTTGGTATTTACTGCCCTGTATGTTTCTAGTTTTAGTTTTCATTTAAACTGATGGGAAAAAAAGTTATTATTATTATTATATAGTGTAAACCTTTACTGGCACTAAAACCATGCAAGTGTAAGTTCTCCTTTAAGTGAATAAAATATTACTAAGAATAATGTATTGTACTCATATATTTCATCCATTTTTCAAATCCTTTAAATCACCACGTGAGAATTACAGAAATAGTTCTGGTTTAGTGTCACTTTACTTTATATTAAATTATAGGTATTTACCGTTTACACCAAGTTCTTTTGGTATTTGGTTCCATATTTTATCTTTTTTGCACATTCCTATAATCTTCGTGGGATAAATAGAGAATAATATAGGATAATTTATAACCAGTTCGATTGATTTCTCTTGTTTTGTCATGGCGAATCGGGAGCGGCAGCGACCAAAACGCAGTCAAATGCGAAATGGAATTCGCGGCGAAACAAACGCTATCAGATCCGCAGTCAGCGCGGGAAAAACCGTACAGGTCTGAACAGGCACGTATGCCGCTACATAAACAGTATGGTGCGATTTTTACCGACGCGAATTATTCGCAGTCGCCGCGAATCATTCGCGCCAGTCTGTGAAAGTCTTAATTATTCATTTCGCTCCATATTTTGATGCATTTTCAGGTTATCCAGGAGAGACGAAACGTGCAATTGATGAAAGGTTTACTGTACGCTGAACATCTCCAATGCCAAGAGATGAAGTTAGCGTTACAGAGTCAACATGTACTTGTAACTGAGCTCAACGTGTGCCCTGTTTGCAAGAAACGATTTGGAAATCAAAGGTGATTCAATCAAAGGTGTAGCCCACGTACAGTCAGACGCTTTATTTTTAAAAACCGTTCGCTGTGCACCCAGGTAGCTCGAGTGTACGTGGGTGACTGGTCTACGCTGGAAATTTGCAGGCTGTGAAACTAACGGTATTGCTTGCCGTTGGAGAAATAATTTTTAGCGATTTTCTAGAACCATTCTTAGATTTATTGGTTAGATGAAAATTAAAAAAAAAAATACAAACTGCTCACATTATGTGTGTTCCGCAGCTCTTATCAAGCAGCCGCTACTGAGTGTATTACATATTCCATATCCAGCTACTATCAGTGGCGTAGTAGTAGTAGTAGTAGTAGCTGTGGGGCGGCCGCATCTGGCAAGTAGGCCCTTTCTGCCATCCCCGCATATCGCCCCTCAGCCACCACTCCCTGCCTTCTCTTCCCTCACCAGGCACGTATTTGGGGGGGGGGGGGGTCCGAGACTTTATAAAATGCCGTCTAAAAAATGGAATCCACAAATTTGCACCCCCCCCTTCCCCGCAAATTTAAGGTGGCAACTCTAGACTGGACCCCCCGAAAGGTCGACTAAGTGACACCCATAATCTGGACCCCCCCAAAACCAAATCCTGGATACGTGCCTGTCCCTACCAAACCTTCCCAACCTTTTTAACGTAGACCAGTATGTCCGCCTAGCTTACGTAGGGTAATTCATCTGGCTGGAGTCTGTCGGATCCAAAGATTTCGTATCTCAGCCCGCCTAACAACTCACATTCCGCAAGGTAGTGGTAGACCATTTCATCGGCCTCTCCACAGGTTTTTGATTGCCCATCGACCTTGGTTCGGTAGCCATGCTGATTGAGATGTAATCAGTCCGGCTATAGAATCCTTGGCTTGTTTGCATCCCTCACTATACCTCCACTGTTCATATATGGTATCGTTTACCCACCTTTTGAGTGCTGATGTTACCTGCTACCTATTTAATCGTTTAACGAGCTCCGGTCGAACAAATGGTCTACCGGTGCCGAGTCTGGCCGGTCTGTCGGCTTCCTCATTACCAAGAAACCCGTATGACCCAGGACCCACATCAAGGTACCTTCCTTTAGCCTCGGCAGCTCTTCCAGTCTCTCCGCGCACTCCTGAATCTGGGGTGTCCAAGTTCTGGGCCCGCAGATGGCTTACAGTGCCGCCTTAGTGCCAGAGCAAATGTAAACCATTTGCTCCGTGCCCTTTCTCATCTCCTCATTGCATGTAACAGAGAGTATTGCTTATACTTCTGCTTCGAAAATCATGGTGTTTGTGAGAGCAGACAGAAAGAATTCTGCTGGTGCGCCATCTGGCACCCGAAGGTAACGGAAAACCAAGGAAATCACTGCTTAACAACAGTAGACTTCTTGGTGGGACGCCAAGGTGCGTCCGCTTGGCCACCAGAGAGCGCGGTTCTATACGCCGCTGCGTCTTAAAGCTGATATACGAGGGCTGCTCTATATCTCCGTCAATCCACCAGTACGCAGACAGCTGTTTCACGCTTATTAGCGATCATCAGTGCGCAATAGGTCGATTGACGGAAATAGAGAGCATCCATTTTTCCGGAGATATAGAGCAGCCCTCGTATATCAGCTTTCATACGCAGCGGCGTATAGAACCGCGCTCTCTGGGGGCCAAGCGGACGTACTTTGGCGTCCCACCAAGAAGTCTACTGCTGTTAAGCAGCGATTTCCTTGGTTTGCCGTTACCTTTGGGGGCCAGATGGCGCACCGGCAGAATTCTTTCTGTCTGCTCTCACATGTTTCACATGTTTAGTAAACAAGGAAAAATTGATGCTCTCTATTTCCGTCAATCGACCTATGGCGCACTGATGATCGCAAATAAGCGTGAAACAGCTGTCTGCGTACTGGTGGATTGACGGAGGTATAGAGCAGCCCTCGTGCATGGTGTTTGTGTCTAATCTAATCTTCCCTATTTTCTACTCCTCGATACTGCAAATGATCAGAGTGAAAGATTTATCCAACCTTGTCACCCCTGCAGGCAGATATAGGCATGCTGCCTCTGCCAGCTTGGCTATCTTTGGGAGACCAAGCGACATTCCCCTTATCAGCCGATTACCACCAGAGTGCCGCATTATCAAATGCGCTGCCATCTCTGTCATTCTAATCCAAGATGGTACCGTCGGACATCAGTGGCGTACATAACATTTGTGATATTCCTTTCGCTCCAGAAGGAGTTTTAGAAGATATTTGAGAACATTCATGACAAATAAACATACATCAAACAACTCACGTATCATGTATGTATTTTTTCTTACTCCTGTGTCATCGGCATTGACTGCTCTGGTCATTAGCCTCGTGTTCTGTGTAGGCATTGTTGCTGTTCCCGGCGCCACTCTTGGAACAGCACTAATAATTAGAAGCCAACAGTGAAGGCTCAGGTGGAGATTCTTCGCTGAGCTTTTTTTATGGATATTGGATATTTATTTTTGATTGAAAAAAACAGAAATAAATTTCCACCTCTAACGAGAAACAAACCCGGGGCATTCCGGTCACGAGCCCTCGACTCTAATCACTGAGCCACCCCCCATCATGTATGAATATTTAAATTAAGACTTTTATTCATTTGGAACTCAGTAAGTTTTAATTCTTCAATATAATAACAGTTTCACAACGACTACTCAGTCGGCCAGTAGACGTTGTTCAGTAAGAAAGAGAGATGTCGCGCAAATAGCGGTGAGAGATTCACACTCACCCAACAGCCGACTAGACCTCTCTGGATGACTGAAATGTATGGTTCGCAGAGAAATACGGGGGAGTGGTGGGGGTTTTCGATATCAAGTCATCGACGCGGTATATCGGCTGCAGTACGGGCGACCGTAGTGTAGTTGGTAACGCGTCGGTCTAGAATGCCGGAGACGCTGGTTCGAATCCAGCCAGTACCCTTCATTTTTTCCGATTTTTCTGTGAACCAAATGTTTGAATTTATCTCCCACTTGCGGAGTAAGCAAGTACCTGCTATTACTCAATCAATGAAATTAAAGAAGACACAACGATAAAGTGATCTGCATATTGTTTGTGACTACAATTTTTTTATATGTATGTATTGGTTCATTTATACATGCATTTCGCATAAATGTGTGTAATTTATTTGATTGTTTGTCGTGCCTTAATTTCGATAATTGCCCGACTTTGACGACTGTAACGCATATTATGTGATATAAATGTAAGCTAATGTAATTATATTTTTAGTTTATTTGTTTTTACTCTTTACAGTATTTTAAATGACGTGTTCTATATCATTATTGTATGATTCAAGGAACCAATAAAACAATAATAATAGTAGATCACATCAAATAATCAGATAACAACAACAGAACTTCCAAGTAGAGAAGAGCTAACCGACTTCTGGGGAAGCTTATGGTCAGAGCCCAAAACCCATAATGATGGATTAGACAAGAAGACGAAAAACAACAACACATACCGGAACAAGGAGACGCAATTCTTTCACCACAGGAAATAGCCGAGACAATAAAACACACCCACAACTGGAAGTGCCCGGGCGTAGACAACGTGCAAAATTTCTGGTACAAGCAACTCAGTGCAACATATGAAATGCTCACAGACCAAATCAATAAAGCCATACTCCGTCCCAACAGGCTACCCAAATTCCTCGCACAAGGAGTAACATATATAAAACCAAAAAACCCTGCCAATTACCGCTCAATCACTTGTCTCACCACCTTATACAAGATCATCACGCAACAATAGGAAAAAGGATTGAACAACATCTTACTCAAAACAACATCCTGACCGAAGAACAGAAAGGATGTAGAAAACAAAGCCAAAGTTGCAAAGAACAACTAATAATTGATAGTGTGATCATGGAGCAAACTAGAAAAGAACACTGGAACCTATGAAGGTTCCTGGTATGGACCTGTTTCAAATATATAAAATTAATCCAACCCTTCGTCAGTTTCTTAAGAGCTACATGACGCGGTATCTTCCAGGGTGACTCTCTTAGTTCACTTTGATTCTGCCTCTGTCTAAACCCGCTCTCTAACAGCACCAGAAAGTCAATCATCTTCTCTACATGGATAATATAAAACTACATGCCGCCACTGAAGTGCAACTGAGAGAATTACTAAGAATAGCAGAAGTGTGTACATCAGACCTCAGGATGGAGTTCGCAGTGAGCAAATGCAAGGTGCTCCACATCAATAAATAATATAAACTAGCCAAACGCTGGAAAACACGGACAAAGACGAAACATACAAGTACCTGGGCTTCAATCAGAACATCACGATCGACCACACACAAGTCAGAGCTCAAGAGTTTAGAGACCGCTTCATTAGACTAATAAAAACAAAATTGAATTCCAGAAATCTTACAAAAGCCATAAACACATTTGCGATACCGGTCCTCACATACTCCTTTGGCATCATCAAGTGGTCGCACACTGATATTGGGAACATCAACATACTCATACGAACGGAACTCACAAAACACAGAATGTCGCATCCGAAAGCGTGCAAGGAAAGGCTTACCATAGATAGGAAACAAGGGTGCAGAGGAATTATAGACATACAGTCACTTCACGCAAGACAAATAAAAACGTTCAGAGATTTTTTCCAAAGCAAACAAACTTACATAGGTCAATAGTAAAAGCGGACAAAAACTATACTCCACTCACACTCACCCTATCCTGCCCAGACCACGCAGCAGACGTACACAATCACACACAATTACAACAAGAAAAAATAGACCTGGTCACAAAAAGCACTCCATGGCAAACATAGATACCGCATTGCACAGGAGTACATTAATGAAAGACAGTCATACACCTGGCTGCAGGATAGGCAGCTCTTTCCAAAAACTGAGGGATTTATGCTTGTTATCCAGGAGCAAGTGATTGCGACACGGAACTTCATGAAATTTAAAGATCCGTCCGTAACCGACCACAGCTGTAGAAAGTGCCACCAACAGAAAGAAATAATAGACCACATAACAAGCGCGTGCAAAACTCTCGCTGGAACTGAGTGCACAGCTAGACATAATTCTGCAGCCAAAATCATACACCAAGCACTAGACACAATAAACAAGCTAATAGAAAACACAGATCCATATTACAATTACACACCGACATCAGTACTCAAAAACACTGAATACAAACTATACTGGGACGTTGAAATACATACAGACAAGACTATTCCAGCAAATAGGCCAGATATAGTTTTTCAGTCAAAGGCAGACAAAGTTACCTATTTAATAGATATTGCTATACGAATATCCAAAACACATATGCTGGAAAGATATCTAAATACACTGACCTTGCGATAGAAATAAAACGACTCTGGAAGCAAAACAAAGTTGTTCCCCTAATTATGTCGGTCTCGGGCCTTACACCAGACAATTTTACACCACACCTACAATGGTTAGGCCTGGACCAAAGGTTACACAAAATATTTCAAAAGTCTGTAATTCTGAAGACCTGTAATATTGTAAGATCCTTCCTAAACTCCGATCAATAATAGTTCAGGTGTTGACTTGGCACAGCCCGTCAACATTTACTGCAAAATGTACCCTTCCTTTAAAGACAGAGCTGAGTACGCCAATGGCTACTGTTATTGAAATGGTTTTGAAAGTACAGTAGTTTCCAAGGATGTTAAAATAGGGGGATGTAGCATGTATAAAACTTGAACCCAAAATATTTACATTCGCATTTTATTATTTGTTTTGGTTCTTGGTGGAATTAGCGAAGTAAACAAAAAAACAGTGCCATGCATTTTTTTTTTTTTTGGGGTACCACAACACAAAAATAATTTCGCAATACAGCTAGATTTTAGATGGATCTTATTTAGCTTCTGACTGAAAAGTTTGGATGTTGAGAGATTTTGAACTTTGTATTTTCTGACGCTTAAGTGAATACTATTCATAATGATCCATTTTGAAAGATGCTGTCAAATTGTATATTATGTTTCATTGGAAAAAAATTGTTGCTACTTATATGATTTGATGCTTGGAATTAGAATAAAATCGTGCTTAGAGCAATAAAAATAACTAATATAATGAATACGACTTTTTTCTACAATTAAATTGGTTTTTATTCATAAGGGCTTATTCGTTACAGAACTCAGCTTTACACTATTAATGTATTATGTAATTTATATATGAAATTAATGGTATTCATCAGAATATAAGTGCGCTTTGCTTATTTAATCTATCAAAGCCAGGGCATCGTTACCAAAATGATCTGAACAGATTTCTTTGAATTTAGGTATCGATGTAGAAGAATCGGTCATTCCTAATGAATCCAACCAGATTTTCTATAACACGGCATCTTGAGGAAAACTGAAAAATGCAATAATTATTGCTTTATGCACATCTCTGATAAAATTGTTGTATATTGTACCTACACACAAGTACAGTTAAACACTTTGTGCACTTTGGGTGACATCGATAATCAACATATTTTGAAGTTTTAAAATGATCTAGTAATAATTATCAGTAATAAAGAACAAATTTAGATATCTCAAATTATTACGTGTAAACACTGTTGTTAGTGTAATACAGTTACATTAATGATTGTACATAGTATTACTTCTACGCTATTTCCAATAATTTCAAAGCAAGGATACATAAAAAAATTTGTACTGGTTCAGCATACATACATAGTCCCATCATTCCATTAAGGAACATGGGGCCTCTACAGACTGACACAAGTCTCATCCGCAAGCGCGTTATCTCTCTCCATGTCTTGCCCATTCTTCTTGCCTCGTCTGTAACTGGCTTCTCCAGATCACTTTCTATGTGTCTCTCTCTTCGCTGAATGTGACCTATCCAATTCCACTTCTCTGTCGGATCTCCGTCCCTACTCCACTCAGCGTTGATATCTTCCACAATTCCTCATTCCATATTGTCCTTGGCCAAAAAATCCGTACGACCCTCTGTAGACATCTACTAATGACAACCTGGAGTTGTTGCTTTGGTTCTGATTGACTACGGGGTAGATTGCCAAATGTCCTTCTTGCTTTGAGTAGACGCTGTTGAATATCTTGATCTGTCCCTCCTGTGTTATTAACTATACTACCTAGATATTTAAAGTAGTCAACTCTGAATCGCCTTGCTGTAAAGAAGACGAGGTTTTTCACGTTTACTCTTAGTCCCATATTTGAAGGTATGTATAACTTTGGTCCATCTGGTATTATTCTCGCTTGTAGAGGTTTCTTTGATGAGTTGGTTTAAGGTGAGTCTCCTGCACCCGAGAGTTTCCCCTTAATTCTGTTCCATCCGTGATCCGTGTTGAGATTTTCTCATTGATCCTTCTCATTTGTCCTGTTCGATAGCCTTGTCGTTAGCCTACTGTCATGTCCGTTATAATCTGGGTTGAGTTTTTTGGTATAATTAAGTCTGTTCTCTTCTTGGTTCCATACCAAGGTCCTTCCATTCAGTATTAGTTTTTGGAATCTGACTTTGACGTCCTCTCCTTTAGCTTTTTCTTCCGTCGCAACATCCCTGATCTTCTTTTGTATAAGTTTCTCTTTTTTTGTAAGTTCGCTGTCTATGAAAATGTCTTTACCCTTCAACTTGTTTTTTGTCTTAATCATTTCCATTTTTTTGTCCCATGTAGGCAGCTCTATTGAGTATTTTTACTCGGTGATTCTGCGAACGTTACTCATGGATGCTTTCACTCCTGTCTCACGCTCCATTGTGTGTTTGATCTTAACTTTCAATATTTCATTATCATCTGTTTCTAATATCAACACCAGTTCTAACTAAGTTGTTCCTGATTTTATCTTTTTCAGATCTCTCAATTTCTGCTTCGAGTGTCTTTACTTTATTTGTTAGTTGGTCTTTTTGTGTATCTGTGGCTTTTTTCAGAATTTCTGCTCTAAGTTATATAATTTCCTCCCTATTTAGCATTATTTCGGCTTTCATTTCCTTCACCTCATACCTCATGTCCTTTATGTCTTCTCTTTTATCTGTTTTTATTGCCGAAATCTCGGATTTCAGTTCTCCCTTCATGTTTTGCAACATTTCTGCAATTGAGTCCATTTCTGATGATTTTTTTGCTGCTTTTGTTGGTATTCCTATAGCCAGCTTGCGTCTTTCGAAGTGTTTCAGCTCTTCTTCTGAGGGCGAATCGAATCCTCTTATTAGCTTTAAGTGTGGCACTAAATAAATTCCTATTAAGGACCTAACATGCAGGTCTGGTTACCTATATTATTTGCTGATTTTATGTCGATATTATAAATATATTGCCTAGTTCAGCATTTGTTGCACAAGGAAGATCAAAGCAATCGACTTTTCGGACTTTGGACCTCCTATCAACAACGCTGCTATGTTAAGTAAATGTCTTTTGAAATTCGAATATTTTGCTTCCTTCATTGTTGGTTAACGTCAATGAGCTTAATTCTTAGAGTTTATGTACCTTACAGCTTTATTTGCACTGTTTCGCCGTCAAATTACACAAATTATCGGAGATCACTTTTCCACAACGTCACTTCGAACTTAGCCAGGGGCGTACTCCACTGGTTCAGCATGCAGTACATGAATTATTAGAAATACAACATCCAATGAAATGTAACTGACTATTGACTCAAACTGTATTAGCTCGTCACTTAGTGATATTTTTGAACTTTTTACAAAACACAAATGATGCTCACGGAAATAGACGAGGCCAATACAAATTGTAAATAAAATTTGATACACTTGGGGCCTCATGTAACCTAGTTTCATAGGTTAATTTCTATAGGAAAAAATATCTCCATATACCAACGACAATTATGAAATGTTAAGTCTCGGTAATTGTAGTCCAATTTTTTGCAAATAGCACAGCACCGAACCATGTTTATTTATACGTATATAGTCTATAGTCACAGATACCTGTTCTGAGGCACTCAACAAATCAAATACCCACAATTTTTATCACAAATCGAAATCAAACCGTATAGTTCACACAATTCTCAAAGTTGCAATAACACGCCAAACGTCGTTTAGTCGCTGTTGAGACACACAACTGTACCCTGTACCCCGTGCGATGTTGTCGGTTGGAGCAACATAAACTCCGATCATTTATCAGAATTGAATTAGTTCTTATTTTGATGTTTAGGACGTAAAAATCGATCGTTCAGGCGACCTCATCGTACAAAACTACCTGCTATATTGGAAAGTGGTGACTGACTGATGATTCTTGTCTCTCAATAATTTTTGTCTATTTTCTTCATTCTTCGGTTGGTCTCGAGGTTTTGGCAATGCTGATAGCTGCGATACGACACGACAAGGCTGTGTGGTGTTGCCAGATTTACAGATGCATATTTCCCGACTGTGACAAATATAGCTATAGTTTGAAATTCCCTTGCAACCAAATCATGGCCCACCCGCCCGCAAAAAAACATCCAACGCAAAAACTCTTGTAAATAGTTTCTTGCGTCTCCCTCTTTAGGAACTAGGACGCCACAGTTTTTTCTGTATGCTTCAACTGGGCGATGCGAAACTATCAGGAGCCTCCAAAACGTCTAAAAACGAAGTTTGAGCTGTTTTTATATTATTAGTTTTTTTTATTATTGCTGCGCCGCCACTGACACGATTTTTCAGAAACAGGCGCGTTTTCCATTCTCGCCGCGGCAGTAAATTCTGTGTCAAAATTTCATTAAGAACAATTTAATAATTTTCGCTTTACGCAATATACATAGAACGAAATAAAGCAAAACTCGTATGTATACATCACAAAATTGATTTCTGTAATAGCATTGATTAACACATTTATACGTTAATCAATGGTAATAGGCAAGCCAATGTACAGATGGCCGCTAGGTATTCCATCCACAGGTCATCGGACAAACTACTATGAATACAACAAATTTTTCAGTTTTACAACCCCCCACCTCCCAACCGCCCCAATTCCACCCCCACCGAAAAAAAGTAGAAAACGGTCAGGAATCCCTAAAACGCCTAAAAACAAAGTTTGAGCTGTTTTTATGTTTTAGTTTTTTTATTATTGCTGCACCGCCACTGACATGATTTTTCTAAAACATACGCGCTTCCCATTACCGCCGCGGTAGTAATACTGTGTCAAAATTTCATTAAAATCAATTCAATCATTTTCGCGTTACGCAATAGGTATATAACGATCTTAAACAATACTCGTACATATGTATACATCACAAATTCTAAGTCCCTTGGTTTCTATAATAAGCAA
Source organism: Callosobruchus maculatus (assembly GCA_951848785.1). Lineage (NCBI taxonomy): Eukaryota > Metazoa > Arthropoda > Insecta > Coleoptera > Chrysomelidae > Callosobruchus > Callosobruchus maculatus. The sequence goes on from CATOUR010000127.1 coordinate 1,771,481, forward strand.
GGTAATGTTCGTATGGGCTTCCCTCACCTATCGGCGTGGGAAGTAAAAATCAATCTTATTAATTTAAATATATCAAACAACATTTAGATTGGTTAGCAATTCAATCTGCTTACTGCTTTGGCAAAAAATCACGATATTTCACATTGAAAATCTTGTTTATTTTCTGTATTTAGAGGTTGAATAATGCTACTTTGCAAATCTGAAATGAGCTTAGACGGTGACCGTCGGGCTTCACCTATTAGTGTAAATAGCTGCGTCCCCCGATTGTTTTAACGTCCTTGATAGTTTCAATATTTTTTGTGTGTGTATAAGTTTCGAGAATGAACAAAAATTAATTATTGTATTTTTTTGCAGTGCGTTGGTAAGGTATCCCAATGGAGATGTCGTACACTTCTCATGTCAAGAAAGAAAACCGCAAGAAGATTTTTAATATTTAGGTAATCCTTGAGCTTTAAGCGATATAATGTATTGTGTTATGTATTGTTTTATATTGTTATATGTTTGTATATATCGTACAGTAAATATAATCAAGAGAGCTTTTCTGTGTTTTATTCACTTTGTATTTGATAACCTTCTAAAAGTCATTTATGATAATATGGATTGTTAATTGTTTCACTGGCCCTATTTTGGCACAGTCACTACTTTCTAGTAGAGATTAGGTGCAATTTTGGACATAGAGGGTTACCACCTTTTAATTTCACTTAACCGGGACATATCAGCATAATAAAAATCTGCATGAGGAGGGGGTGTTCCTAGCAAAGATTCATGAGATAATTTGGAACCAATTGAATCAGTTCTGATTCCTCAAAATCTGGAAGACCTAAGTGAGATGTCTACCTTTTGAATCCCACCTCAACGAAAGCTTGACGACAACCTTAGATAAAAGACAAAAGAGGTTGGGTTAACGAACTGTTGTAAAAATAGATCGATGCTGTAATTGTCTCTTCCGATTTTGCCTCATAATCGCTCTTTTCTCTTAGGGCAAGATGTAGATATGCACAATGGTGAACAATAATCAATCTTTTGGTATTTTTCGGTATTTCAGCTATAATTTTTAAATAATTATCTTTACCTGGAGATAACGGACGTTTAACCAGGAACCGGGAGATTATGTGTTGAAATCGTGAGAGATCGCAACGTTACATGGGCTTCCGTAAAAAAAGTGTAGCATTTACAGCGCCAGTGCGTGTCGATAGGTCAGATTTTTTTATGGTCAGCCTCCCGCAAAGCCTGAAAGTCTATGGCGCTGTAGAAGCGCTGCAAGAGGATAAGTGTCGGTGGACGTTAGATTTGAAACATTCGGGAAATAAATTCCACAGCGTCGAAGTTCTCCAAAAGAACGAATGCTAGAGGAGACTGGTTTGGGGAGTAGGGATCTCGACCTGGTAAGGATGAGCTCGCAGTCGAGCCTCTCTAGTTTTCCTCGTGCGGACGCCCTTCGGTGTTATTATCTGGCGGGAGAGCTCAGTCGAGCATTTTCCGTGCTGGAGTCTGTAAAACAATGACAAGTCAGCCACCCTTCTTCGATGTTCCAGGCTGTGGAGGTCCTTTGTGAGGTTAGGCGTATCGATTAGTCTGATTGCTGTCTTCTGGATACTGTCAAGATGGTCCAAAATCTTTAGAGAGTGCTTCGGAACGCATCGCCACACATGGGAACAATACTCCAACGATGGTTGGATCTGTGTCTTGTAGAGCAGTAGTAATTGCTCTGGTGTATACAGCTGAACAAAACTTCAAGCTTATGGGATGCCGTTTATCAATACTGACGCCGTGGTCGTGCCAGGACATGTTGGTGATGTTGATCCCCAAAAGCTTGACTGAAGGTGACTCAACTATTGGGTGACTCCAGGGCCGATCCTGGGTGGCTGGCCGCCCTTCTGCGGAACCGATTTTGGCCGCTCAAAGTATAAATTCATTTTCTATTTTCCATTACTATATATTATATGATGATCCTGATTATTAATTTATTTATGTAATATGACTGATATTATAGGACCTCTAAATTTTGTGCAAAATCGAATTCCGGTATATTTTAGTTTTGAATAAATTTTGTACAGGATATATTGACAATATCCCACATGAATGGAAAACAGCAATAAATTTGAAACTTGTCAGCCTTGCTTCAGATCACATTGCAGTTTTAAGCAACATTTGTAGTAGGGCATTGACAATGATGATCTTCCTGGGAATTTTATGCAACGATCAGAGGAAAAAAGATGGAAAGATAGTAACGGCTATAACCTGCAGCGTTTCAATCCTAACGTGCACCGACACTTATCCTCTCGCAGCGCTTTTACCGCGCCATAGGTTTTCAGCCTTTGTGGGAGGCTGACCATAAAAAAAGAAAAAAACAAAATTCTTGATAGGTTTAAACAAAGGCACACCAGCCTTGGCAGCACTTTTCTTCTTCTTCTATCCTTATGGTTTCTGTACGTTGGCGCAATCAACCAGCTCATTAAGCACTCAAAAACTGTCTTCTCAAAACCTCCAAAAGTATATAGGTATGAAATCCCAAAGCAACCAGGAAGGCCAGAGCTTAGCATATCGAAATATATCAGTGCGTTCAAAAAGAGCAGGTGCAGGATATGGGACAATGTTATTAAGTGAAGCAGAACGCATGGCTGTTCTTCAAAAACAGGAATCTGATCTTAAAACAGTGTTAAAAGAATCTACCAAAAGTCCCTCGCGCCCATCGAAAATGAGAATAGTGTTGTTTGGAAAAGAAAGAGTTCTGTCATTACCGTTCCATCTTTGTGAGATATTAGAACAAAACTTTTTCCTCTGTTCGTCTCATAAAATTCTTAGGAAGGACATCATTACCAAATCTGCTACAAATTTAGCTTCTAAGTGCAGACATATTTCCTCATGTCATCTATTGAAGAGATCCTCATTTTAAGAAGTATATAGTTCTGCAACAATCCAACGATAGACGTATATAGCCATATAGGCAAATAGGGACAAGCAAAATATTACAGATTGTGATTTAGTAGGTTTAATCGAACCAATATAGATATAAATAAATTATTCTAGCAAATGCTAGCAATTTTTTTTAAGTCCGACCATTTTCTGTTTTTATAAAATGTATACATATACACATTGCAATTTTAACTAACTACTTATGTTTATCATGTTTATTGTCCATCTTAAAAGTTACTATTTTTTATGCATGTTTACACTTTATCTTCCATACTTCTTGCTTCTTGTTGTAACACAATGAATAAGAAAAACTGAAAGTTGAAAAACACTCGATGAGAGATAACGTGATCTGAAACAACGCTGACAAATTTTAAATACATTGCTGTTTTCCGTTAATTTGGGATGTTGCCAAATATATTGTGCACAAAATTAACTCAAAACTAAAATGTAGCTAAAATTTACGGGTTCTTCTACACCGCAGCGCGTTGGTGCGGCCGTCTTTCAAATTTGGCCGCCCAAGTGCGGGGGCATGTTTTCGCCCGTCGCGTCGCCAGGATCGGCCCTGGGGTGACCCTCTATATTTCCACAGTTGGTAAGCCAAGGTGACACTTCTTTGTCAGTGTTGTTGCCTGAGTTTTCTGTACATTAAACAGTACTTTATTTACTGATCTCCACTCGACAATTGTTTTGATATCTATGTTGATCTGTGAGGCATGTTGCTGCCGCCGACGTACCGTCTCCTGCGATGATAGTGGCTTGCCTGGTTCCATGCACGATATTAATCTACTGTCGTCTGCGAAGCTGTAGATTGGATAGGATGTTATTTCCCGCAGCTCGTTGATGTACAGCAGAAACAGTGTAATGGATAGGACAGATCCCTGGGGAACATCGACGTTTATTGAAAATACGTCTGATAAATAGATCTCGACTACAACAGAGATAAGTCGTTCAAAACGCTATTCAGCCTCTAGTGCAGGCCAGGTGGTAGTCCATAAGCAGTAGCAAGCTTGACCAGAAGTCTATCATGCCACGCTCTATCGAAAGCTTTCGATATGTGAAGTGCAACAAGTGATTCGCCATCATTTTCAATTGCTCGGTTCCACAAGTGAGTGACGTAGGCGCGCGAGGAGTCTCCCGTAGACCCACGCTCAATACGGAAGATGGTAAGTTCATCTTTTCACAAGATCAGTATGTACATACATCGCAAAATTAACACTGCAATTAGTATCCGACATAAGATTCAGTTTCGGCCAAAAACGTACCTTTGCTACTCAGAATTTATGAATATTGAGCATTTAGCACTTATACATATGCCCATCTGAGGCCGGTCGCCTTCAAGTATTTATCGGCCCCTTCTACCAGTGCGTAGTTTTCCTAGTGAATAGTAGTTGTTTAGCACTGCAGGTCATGGTCATATCCACAGCCAGACGCCACACTACTCGAAGTTACCCAACGTTTGAGAGTGTGGATCTTGTCTGGATGCTCTCTTCGGACTACTGCGCTCTATACAGGGTGTCCAGTTAGTGTGTAATTCTACGATATCTCGCAAGGTATACCTGATAGGAGAAAATGTCAAATAGAAAAGTTATTTGGTTACCTAATACGCATACTCTAAAAATATTTTGAAATATACAGGGTGTTGCTGGAAAGTAGGAATAGTGATCAACTTAATTTTTTTATATGGAACTATAACTTTTCTTAAATTCTTCTAGTGTCCATCATTGATCTCTATTCAACCCTAAAATATTTTTGGGATCGATTGCGACGTTGCCAAATTATAACTTATTTTCTATTAATTTCCGGATTTGCAAGGTCGCAAGTAATACGTCCAAATCATAGGCTTAGCTAGACGGGGGCTTGAGGGGGCTAAGCCCCTTCAGGAATGATATTAGCCCCCAAAAATCCAAGAATAGTTCTCGCTGTATAATATTATTGAGAAAAGTTAAAGGAGTATATCAATTTGGACCATTGGCGTAGTTGAGTCCCTGAATCTGAGGGGGCTTAATCCTGGATCTGGGGGGGCTTAAGTCCCCGCCCAAGGTACAATAAACATAATAGAAGGAACTATTCTTGGATTTTTGGGGGCTAATATCATTCCTGGAGGGGCTTAGCCCCCTCAAGCCCCCGTCTAGCTAAGCCTATGACTTGGACGTATTACTTGCGACCTTGCAAATCCGGAAATTAATAGAAAATAAATTATAACTTGGCAACGTCGCAAGCGATCCCAAAAATATTTTAGGGTTGAATAGAGATCAATGTTGGACACTAAAAGAATTGAGGAAAAAGTTATAGTTCCATATAAAAAAATCAAGTTGATCACTATCCTACTTTCCCGCAACACCCTGTATATTTCAAAATATTTTTAGAATATGCATCTCAAGTAACCAAATAACGTTTGTATTCGACATTTTCTTCTATCAGGTATACATTGCGAGATATCGAAGAATTACACACTAACTGTATACTTCGAGCGCGAGCCACTTCCAGTTTCCAGTCGTTGTCGGTGGCTGCTCTGAGGCAAAGGATCGAAGTTGCGAGGCGAAGTGACCGTCCACATTACTCAGGCTTAGAGCCCGTCCAAATAAAGCGATTTACCCGCGAGTGGACTCGCGTGTAGTCATTCGCGCGTTCCCGAGATACTAGAGCTACATACATCCCGTCCAGATGCTCTCGCGCGTTATTTTACTCGCGCGTAAAACGCTTGTAACGCGCGGGACTCTCGACTCGCCCGTTGTACGCGCGAGCGCCGCGCGAGTCGAGATACTTGGGCGACATTGTTGCGTCCAGTACAACGCGCGAGTTCGTGGCGTGTGGACGTATTTGTTTTTGAAAATGGAGCGTGATAACTTCGATACAGAACTTTTCATTGACGCAGTCGAAAAAAGAGTAGCCATATGGGATATGGCATCCGATTATTCCAATAGACTCATAAAACGTAGGAACTGAGAAGATGTAGTTGAAACACTTTTCACTGTGTTCTCTCAGCTTTGGGTATAATGTTATAAACATACTGTCATTCTGTCATGTAGAATTGGATGCATGTTGAATCGTCGCCTTTCTCTTTGTTTACGAAGATTTCGTCGCTGGTATGCACGCCACAACACAACTGCTGTATCCAACTTCATGTTTTTAACTGGAAGCAAATCTCTCCCAGCGTAGAAACGCAAGTGAAACGCGACATCTGGACGCAATATAAATTGGCTACGCGCGAGTCCACTCGCGCGTAAATCGTTTTATCTGGACGGGCACTTACTCGCGATGAAAGAAAATGTTCTGTAAATCCATTTTGTGGTAAAACAAATGAGGCACACGATTGAAATATGCGACATTGCACAATGCAAATGCAGCTGCCTCTTGTACATCACCCATTTCATGGACTTGGCAACAGCGCTCAAGTCCTTGCAGCAAATAATTAGTCCTCTGATAAGCGCCACACAGGCCTTGCAGGCGATTTTTCCGGTAAATGTCTAGGTACAATAGTAGACAGCCTGCATTTATCAAAATTCTTTTTTGGAATTGTTTAGGTCTAAGGGACATTCCCAAAAAACGGGAGTTTCACCAAGTTCTTTTGGATGAATGCATAGACGTAGCTCTGCTGCAGGAAACATTACTTAATCCAGGAGACCGTCTAGCTTTCTCGAATTATGATGTCATCCGCGCTGATAGACTGAATGGACGGGGTGGCGGCTTGGCGGTGCTGATCAAACGTGGTATTGACTATCACAGAAGCACAAATGCTGAGATGCAAACCATCGAGGCAGCTTCTGTGGTGGTCAATATGGCAGGAGGCATCCCGTTGAAGATCACGTGGGTGTATGTCAGGTGTGGTGCCAGGTTACGTGAGGCGGACTTGGAGGTCCTCTTGGACTACTCGGGTTCGCTTCTCGTAGCAGGGGACTTCAACTGCAAACATCGAGCATGGCATTCCAGGCTAAATTCTACTAGTGGAATTCGGCTGTATAACCATGTAGTACGAAATGGGTGTCTCATACATAGCACTGACGAGCCTACACACTATCCATTCAATCATCTTCAAGCATCAGATGTAATTGATTTTGCAATATCTAGAAGCTGTAGATACAGTATTACTTCTCGTGTCATGTATGACATCTCAAGCGACCATCTTCCTGTAGTTTTGGAGGTGGGTGATGGGAATACTTTGGAGGAGGAAACTCCTCCAAAGAAACGCGTTGATTGGGAACTATACAAGTCCCTTCTCAGAGAGTTTCCAGATATCCCGATCATAGATGATGAGAATGAAATAGATGCCGCTCAAATGGAATGGACAGGGTTTGTTCAACAAGCTTTACAACGTGCAGCCGTTCTTCCTGTACGGAGACCGGGCAGACCTTTCCTCCCTGCCGACATTAGGCAAAAAATGTCTGATAAAAGGTCAGCAATCAAACAGGCGAAAAGATCTTGTCATCCCAACGACATCCGTAGGGCAACAAATCTTGTCCATGAAGTGAGAAACGCTCTTTATGAATTCCGAAACGAGCAGTGGAGCGACTTTCTGGCGGGAATGCTGGACTCAAGTGTTCCTCTCTGGAAAGTAGCAAAATCGCTCAGGAATGGCAAACGGGAACAACTTCCCCATATCCATAGTCCTGGAGGTGTTGTCTTCACGACTGAGGAAAAGGTGGAGGTTTTTGCTGATGCCATGGAAAATCAGTTCTCACCCAACTATGATCTGAATAATGACCTCGATGAGGAGCGACAAATTGTAAGATCCGTCAGGAGATATTTTAGGACCAATGGCGTCAGTGGCGATGATGCTTCTATTTGTGATTCCTCTTCTGAAGATTCTTCTTCGGAAAATTCTTCTACAGAAGCTCTACATAGCACACCCGAAGAATCACAAGTGATTCCTCATTGCACACCAGCAGAGCTTCAAGGTCATATTAAAGACCTAAAGGTGCGTAAAGCACCTGGAGAGGACCAGATCACAAATAAGGCATTGAAGTTACCTTCGCCGAAGGCTTTGACATATCTGGTGGCAATAATTAACGCAATTCTCAGAACTCAGTACTTTTCAAGGGCATGGAAGGTTGCTGATGTCATCATGATTCCAAAGAAGGTGGGTTCGATTTTTCCGCAGGATTATCGTCCCATTAGTCTACTGTCTGCGCCGTCTAAGCTTGCCGAAAAGGTGATTAAACGTCACCTTGAGAATTGCTCGTCAGATCACAACACGATTCCTGACGTTCAATTTGGATTTCGGTCTGAGCACAGCACGGAGTTGCAGGCAGTCAGGCTGGTGGAACGTATAACCAGTGGATTCACTCAAGACAAAAGTACTGGCATCTTGCTTCTGGATGTATCAAAGGCTTTTGACAAGGTGTGGCATGAGGGCCTCCTCTATAAATTAATTCAAAAGGGTTTCCCATTTTGGCTTCTAAAACTTGTAAAATCCTTTCTCGAAGGAAGGAAATTTAGAAACAAAATTAACAATACTTTTTCGACATTACGACCCATAAAGGCCGGTGTTCCTCAGGGTTCGGTCCTTGGACCTATCCTTTATTCACTTTTTATACATGACGTCCCTTGCCCCAGCAACTGTGAAGTCTATCTCTACGCTGACGACACTGCGATTGTAGCTCAGTCGCGGACTGGAAATCTAGTCCGCGATGAGTTGCAGCTCGCGGTGGATGAAGTGTTAGAGTGGGCGGATCGGTGGCTCATCAAAATTAATCATTCGAAAACGCAGGCTATATATTGTACCAAAAAACGTCGTGGTGCCCCGTTAGAGGTCTCAGTAGACGGTACTAGGATTCCATGGGAAAATTCTGCCAAGTACCTAGGAATTACACTCGACAAGGGCATGACTTGGCAGAAACACACTCAAGCGTTAAAAACAAAATTCGAAATTACGTTTCGTCAACTCTACCCTATGTTATGTAGAACTTCAAAATTGAGTTTGATAAATAAAATTCGACTTTATAAAATGATTATTAGACCAGCAATTACCTACGCATGTGCGGTTTGGTGTTTCCTCGCCAAGACGCACATGCGAAACCTGCAGGTTCTGCAGAGCAGGACATTGCGTACAATAACTAACGCCCCATGGTATGTTTCTAACGAAACCCTTCACAGGACCTCGACATCCCTTACTTGAGGGATTACATTAAACACCAGGCGCAACGACGTTATAGTCAAGCGGAATCGCACAGCAACCCTCTGTTGCGCGAGTCAGTGGACTACACAGTCGAGCAAGTTCGCAAGCACACAGGGTCGCGGCTCGCACTGTGATCAAAATCAAATCGTGCAAATTTGGAAACAACTAAATTTTTGCCCTTTTAGATACCAAACCTCAAAATCAACCCTTTTGGTTAAACCCAAAAATTACCGAACTCAAATAGTCTATGTCAAGCTATACCCTCCAACCGACACACTTCCTCCTCTTTGCTCTTCTCCTTCCTTCCTCTCTCTTTCTTCGCTTACTTCTCCATGACTTTGTCTGGTCTCTGGGTAACCAGACCTGACAGACCGATCGACCGACACGACTGCAACTAAGAGCAAAGGTCCTCCGGACCGCTCTGACAGACAATGACGAATAGACCACCCATTTCACTGGTGTCAGCTGACTTAACAAGGTTATAGGTTCTTGTGTGCCGAGCAAAATTCTTTATGAAGTTAAGCGAGTAGTGTGGTGTGTACTCAACTTACTGTGTCGATGAACTTCGCGAACACTGTGGCTGACGTATATATGACGACAGAAGAGCGAATTTACTTGTTGAAAACGTTGACAAATGCTTATTTTTAGCGTATAACATAAGATTGTCCAATTTTGATTATATAGTTGCATCATGTTTTAATTTTTATATTTCTGACTTAATATACAGGGTGAGAGTTTATAGTACCGGCTCGGTCGATAACACCACTACTGTAGAAGATAGCGAAAAAAGTTGTACATAAGAGTTGTAGCCACGGATATATGCTCCTTGCTCAGAAAATATTTTGATTTATACAGGGAGATCCATAACTACGTGGTGATGCAAACATATATTTTTTAAATGAGACACCCTATATATTATCCCATTTTTAGATTCTACTAATAATTTCTCATTTTGAAAAATTACCAATTAAAACCCATTTATATATTTTCTAGTACGCCTATGGTATTTACAGAATGAGAACGTTTGCCTTTTGGTATAGTCCAAGTTTCCAATTTATGTTGAAGTATTTTTGGAAGAATAATAAATGAATAACTATATGAATATACAGCTTTCCTAAAATTGCATAAAAATAATGGTTATTGGCATATCAAGCCAGTTTCCTAAAAGGATTTGAAAATTTCCGCGGTATGATCTGATTGGTTGAACTGACAGGCAATATTTACCGCTAGAGGTCCAACATGGGTACCCAGTCTGTTTGTAAACTGGGTTTTTCTATATTTTTTCGAAAATAGTAGTATTTTAAGTAAATATACTTGAATTCTATGTTTGGCTGATCCTGATGCTTGTTTTTCAAGTTGTGTACGACAGATATTTTAGGTCAGTTAAAAGTGAAAATATATTTTAGGACTAGAGGGGTTAGGTTACCCTTGCGGCCTTATTGCTAACGTAGGATACTAATGAAGTGTTTTAAATAGATGTGCAGTATGTAGAAACAATGTATTTATGTGTCTCAAAATAGTAAGGTAAGTATTCAACCTGATTGAACTGTTGTTTTTCTTATTTGACCTACAAAATGGTTCTTAAAGGGATGAAACTTTCCCAAATGTCATTTTTTTGCAACTTGTCAGATTACTTTTGGAATTTTCCAAAATCAACACAAGACATTCGAGAGTGAATGTATTTCTATGCTTTTTCATAAATCCGATAAAACATGTTATTCTGCAAGTGGGTATTTCAGTGAAATTCTAACCAAATTTCCTTACAGATGGGGGCCCATGTTAATTGGTATCCACTATGAATATACTTTTATAAGAATGTGGATATTCTGAATGTTGATACTAAACGGTTTTCAACGATGCAAAGCCTGGAGGCTGCATGTGATGAGGGTGAAGTAAGTGCCATGAGAAATTACAACTATACCAAACATAACTTTGTGTTTTTGTAGCGTTCAGTGAAGAAATTGAAGTTAAGCTGTTCCTCATCGCCTCTATTATGCCCCCAGGATCCCTCTACATCACAAGATTATATAGCAGCTGCAACAGTAAAAGCACCATTTGATATTTTTGCGAAATTAAAGGAATTACATGAAGAGGAAATTGCCAAAAACCCTAAAGTAAGCATATTTGCATGTTATGATATTCCATATATTGATATGCATATCTCATCCAACCGTAGTAGTGTGTACTGGCTAGCAGCTATTAATATATGAAGGAATTGAATTGATATGATTCAATTTTGCTCTAGTTTTCAAGCTGTTATAATATCATCCTCCTCGGGTAATATACATATGTCATTAATTAAAAAAGGTATGCTTATTATGTTCTGATAAGTTTTTTTGCTAAATTAACACATTTAAGAATGATTGGAAATAATCATGTAGCCTTATTGTTTAGTCATATCATTTTGGTTAGAAAATGAGAACAGCTTTTAGCTGACTCTTTGTCAAGCTAAACAAAGGCTTATTATATTTCTTCAATTATTTATTTGTTGAAACTGGATTAACATTTCAATAACGATGCAATTAGTTTGAATTCTTAATATTTGATAAGATCACTGTACATTTTGAAAATAGTGACCATATTGTTAAAAGTTCAATTAACCTGAAATTCTAAACTGATTTATTTAAAAACTATATACAGGGTGTCCCATGACATTTAAGACAAGCAATATATCGGAACTGGGCAGTAGTGGCAAAATATAATTTTGGGGGTGTAAATTAGAGCAAATATAGTGTCTTTTCTTATTATTCTGTCACCCAATGAGGTATTTGTTTTTGGTCATGTGATCTTCGATTCAAAATTTTCAATGGGACGCCCTATATATTAATGCCTTTTTATCTTCTTCCTGATAAAACAATTCCAATAAACTAGCACACTTGGGGTCTAAAGTGATTAATTCAAGAGGTACAGGTACTTAAAGGACTGTACCGCTACCATTATGAAACACTACCAATACCAAAGTAAATTAACTGTAGGGCTACTTGTTATAATTAATGGTAGTGGTACCATCCTTTAAGTACCTGTAGCTCTTGAACTAATCACTTTAGACCGGAAGTGTGCTAGTTTGTTGGAATTGTTTTATTTGGAAGAACACAAAAAGTCACAAATGTACAGGGTGTCCCATTGAAAATTTTGAATCGATCGTCACATGACCAAAAACAAATACCTCATTGGGTGACAGAATAATAAGAAAAGATACTATATTTGCTCTAATTTACACCCCCAAAATTATAATTCGCTACTACTGCCCAGTTCGAAAATATTGCTTGTCTTAATCGTTGTGTGACACCCTGTATATATATGTATCTGCATTGTAGCCAGCAAAATTCAGTTGATATTAGCTTGTTGCTTGTAGCTAGAAGATAAGAACAATGTATAAGATAAATATCAAATAGCATAAGTAGACATTTATAATAAAGAAGATGATGTTATTAAATTGTAGATCCTGATATTGCACGTCATAAATGTTTTTTAGAGATGCCCCACTCAGTCTATTTCAGGGGCACTGTTGATAATAAAGCAGAAAACATCATTTGTAATGGATCAAGTTGGTTTGAAGATAGTGGATCCCTCAACCACAATTTTTTGAGCTATTGTGGCTATTGTATATAGGTGGTAGAAGATACCAATATATATATATATAAAACAGCACTACAAGCCTTAAAGGCTCATGGCTTCAATTTTCTTCACTATAGTTTGCCATTTCTTCCTATCCCTTGTTTGGACTTCCCAGTTTTGCACACCCAGTTTTTTCAAATCTTCTTTCACTGCCTGTAGCCATTTTTTTCTAGGTCTACCCCTATTCCTCCTTCCTCCGTATCCTTCCAACAGTGCTCTTCTGGTAATTCTTTCGGGTGCCATTCGATAAACGTGTCCCAGCCATCTTACTCTCTGAGCTCTAGCGACTTGTGCAATGCTAGGACGTTGGTAGATGTCCATAAGCTCTTTATTCGTTCTTCTTCGCCATTGTCCATCTTCCTGTCTAACACCGCCTAAAATTCTCCTTAATATTTTTCTTTCCCATATCTCCAATTTAGCAGCATTATTTTTGTTTAGAATCCATAGCTCACTTCCATACAAAACTGAGGCTCTGATTATCGTATTGTATACTTTTAGTTTAGTTTTTCTAGAAATAAACTTTGATGTCAGCATTTTCATAAGGCACCCCATCGCTTTGTTTCCTTTCATTATTCTTTGTTCGATTTCACTATCTTCATCACTGTTACTAGTTATTACAACTCCTAAATAGATAAACTGCTCTACCTTTTCAAATTTGTATACTTTTGCATTGTCCCCTTTTAATATTATATATTTTTCTTTTTCCTCCTCACTTGTCCTCATTGCCATGTATTTGGTCTTATCCTCGTTTATAACAAGCCCGTACTTTTTTGAAAATCGCTCAATTTCCTTAAATGTTTTTCCTAATTCGTCCTTTGTCCTAGTAAGTAATACGATATCGTCAGCATAAGCGATTATCTGGTGCCTGTTATGATATACTAACCCCTTTGTATGTAATTTAGCTTCTCTCAAAATGTTTTCTAGAACCAAATTGAATAATACGGTAGATAATGGATCTCCTTGTCTTAAGCCCCTGTTGACTTCAAAACGGTTTGATACCCTCCCCTGTAGTGTTACTTTATTAGATGTATAGCTTAGTGTCATTTTGATCAGGTTTATTATTTTCTGTGGGACATCCATTTTTACTAAAGCACTATACAATTTATTCCTGTCAATTGAATCGTAAGCCTGCTTATAATCAATAAAGAGCATATGCAGTGCCAAGTTTTGTTCATAGCTGCTACTTTGGATGTGCTTGATAGTGGCTATTTGATCGATGGTTGACCTGCCTTTCCTGAAACCTCCTTGGTATTCACCAATTCGGTTATCACTGTACCTATTCAGTTTTCCTCTTATGATCAACGCTAAAATTTTATAAGCAACATCTAAAAGTGCGATACCTCTGTAATTGGAGCAGTGTGTTAAATCACCTTTCTTATGTATTGGACAGATAATAGCAGTTTTCCAGTCATCGGGTATTTTCTCTTCTTCCCATATTTGCCAAATTAGATTTATCAATCTGTTTACCAGATTTATTCCACCATTTTTCCAAATTTCCGCCTGAATTCCATTTTCTCCACCACTTTTGTTGTTTTTCAATTTGATTATAACTTCCTCAATCTCTGCTTCTGTTGGTTTTTCAATGAACTCCTCGTTGTCTTCTGTGATTGCCTCCGCATCTTCCTCCATTGCTTCATCCTCCACCTCATTCAGTAAATCGGTAAAATATTCTGCCCACCTGCTTAACTTCCCATCTATGTCCCCAATTAGTTCACCGTCTTTGGATCTGAAAAATGTTGTTTTCTTGTTCCCATCTACTTTACTCTTTTTCACTTCTTGGTAAAAATTCCTGATATTATTTGTTATCATTTGGTTTTCTATATTTTGTAATTTTGCTTCCCAACATTCTCTCTTTTTGTTTCTGCAGAGTTGTTTCACCTTCTTTCTCAGTTGCTCATATTTAGTTTTACTTTCTATACTGCGCTTATTTAGCATCTCCAGTCTCGCTTGATTTCTTTCTTCTAATGCTTTTTCACAATCGGAGTCAAACCATTCTTTGCATTTATTTTTTGCACCTTCCTTGAGCCATTCATCCGCCACTTCTGTAACTGCCGTTTGAATCTGCTGCCACTTGCCTTCAATATCCACTGCTTCGATTTTTTCCAATTTCATCTTTATCTGTTCCTGCACCTTGTTTTTTCTTTGATTATTTTCCAGGAGTTTGCAATTATATCTCTTCATTTTGCTCGCCTTGGTGTTTGCTTCACTTCTGGGCCATTCCTGTTTCATTTTTGCTACAACCAAAAAATGATCAGAGCTGATGTCTGCGCCTCTGTAACTTCTAACATCTTTGATACTATTTGCATGCCTTTCATCAATCAGAACATGATCTATTTGATTTTCTGTTTGTCCGTCAGGAGAGATCCATGTTGATTTGTGGATATTTTTGTGATCAAAGTGCGTGCTCATTATTTTCATATTATACTGCATAGCAAATTCGATTATCAATTTTCCGTTTTGGTTACTACATTCATGTTTGCCTTTTCCACCTGTTACCCTTGTGTACATTTCTTCTGTTCCTACCTTGGCATTCAGATCCCCTATTAACATTTTGACATCGTATCTTGGGAACTTTTCTATTATATTTTGTACTTGCTCATAGAACTTAACTTTTTCATCAATATCTTTCTGTTCAGATGGTGCATGGATGTTCAAAATACTCAATTTCCGGTACTTGCCTCTTACTCTAATCCAGCACATTCTTTCTGAGATAGGCTCAAATGCTATTAGAGCCTTCTCTATCTCTTTATTTACTAAAAACCCTGTTCCTAGCATTCTGTCTTCCCCCCCACTACTTAGAAAAGTATAGTTATCAATTTTTGAAATCGACTTCCCTTTAAGCTTTGTCTCCTGGAGCGCAAGAATATCCATTTTGTATTGTCCCATGATTCTAGTCAGCTGCTTTCCTGCTCCTTCCTCATAAATACTTCGTACATTCCAAGTACCTAATCTGATATGATTTACTTTGTACGGAGTTGTTATAAATTTCTTACTACAATTAAATCCCTTTTTTCCTCTCATATCCATGTTCATAGCAGTATTCCTATTCATGCCGTGCTCCTGATCAACATTATTTACCGTCAGTTTTTTGAGATTTCTAACCCTTTAGTTGCATTATTCCATTTCCATACCTGTCCGTTTACTACCAATTTGCTATACCCTATTTTTACCTGTTTTCCTTTACTCCTTTCCTCCTTTGCTATCATCCTTATCTGTTTTGCCTTTTCTCTTTCCTTCTTAGTGGAATCCTCGTTTATGAAAATTTTTCCGTCTTTAAAGTTTTTGAGTTTGTACTTGTTTTTCATCAATTTTTCCTTATCTTCTTCCTTTTCAAATTCAACTAAGCAAACTCTGGCTCCCAATCTTTGTGACGATTTCACCTGTACTTCTACTTCCAACAGATTTTTAAACATATCCTGCATATAATCTTTTAGAACAGCTGCCTGAATTGTATCCGTGTTGACCCCTGTTACTACAGCGTTTTTCTTCCTTTTCTCCTTTTCTAACCACTCCACCCTATCACTCACTTCTTCCAATCTATCTTTGATTTCTTTGTTTTCTTTTTTGAGTTCTTGATTCTCCTGCCTAAGTACAGTGTTTTCTTGCATTATTTTACTTATGTCTTCTTTAACTCTTTTCTGGTCTAATCTCATTTCATGCATTTCAGATTTCATTTCTTTAACCAAATCTAAAAGTACATCCAGTTTGTCGTCTGTTCTTGATTTTGTCTTTGAAGGTGTTCTGATGATTTTGGAGCTCCTTCCAAAAGGATCATCCTCATTTTCTCTTTGGACTTTCCTCTTCCTGCTATCATCAGTGGAATAGTCGTCCGAATCCATATTTCTAAGCTACTACTACACTCTAAAGACTCACCCTCTGTATGCCCTCTTGAACCCTCCAACCGCAACTGCGTGACGCCTCTGTCTCTTAGCACTATTTCACCAAAACAACAAATATTCTTTCTTATCACCTGTTCCCCGCTCGGCACCGCTCCCCGCCTCAACGGCTCGGAGGTTACGGCACGATATTGTTAATATGATATTTCTAAATCTGTCCCTTTCCAAAACGTGTTTTTTATCATGTACATACCACTACGGCTACTAAAACTCACGCTTACACCACAATATGAAAATTTTTGCTCGATATTTCCCGTTTATTTCGAGTTTAATATCGGAGCAGATTCACGCGAGTTTACACCTTTCGACGGCCACAGGCGAAGATACCAATAATGAAGTTAAATGGTTTTTTGCTCTTTGAATTTCCAATTTCCTTTATATATCAAGGAGAGGCCCCCAAAACCTAGAATATCTCTAGGAGAGAGCTCATAGACTACTTGTACTTATGAAAATGTTGATGTTAGGTTATGGGACACAGGGATTAAAGTAAGCTAATATATTTTTATATACAAGGACAGATAACCGTTGGGTACAATATAGCTATAACAAAGTACAATTTATCATCTACTACAGCCTTTTGCAAAGTACAAAATCTTTAACAAAAAAAAAAAATGAGTAACTGAATTTTCATTATTTTTTTTATCAATTAATTGTGAACTGTGTCTAATGATACTGTGTACCTTTTTTAAGCATTTTGATACTGATTGAACTTCACTGTAAAACAGTTTTCTGAATCTTCTCCCTGGAAACATATCGGCAGTTGCATTGCTCAGTTATTGATGTATGAAGAATGATTGCTTTAGGACTCTAGGCTTCATCAAGCATAGACAGAACAGTAGCTCCCCAAATAAATCAAAATCAGCGCTTTATACAGCACGAGAAATACTTTCTGGCTCTGGTAGGTATCTGAGCTTTTTTCTAGCAGCTGTTACAGTTGACAAGAAGTGTTTATGCCAGATAATTTTTTCAGTAATGTTGATTTCTAGAAGCTGGAATGAGTAACTTTTTAGCCAAACCTGATATTTATTAGAACTGGCACTTCTTGTTTGATAGTACTGGCATTTGGAAGCATTGAATTTCACCATATTCTTGAGTCCTCAGGCAGTAATGCTTTCAAGATCCTTTGACAGCGAAGCAGACCCTCTCCTCCTTTGCATCTACATTGTTGACAATAATTGTGAATTTACCATCTGACGAGAGGTCCTGAGATCACTGCTATGCCAGGAGATTCTATGTGTAGTTCCAGGGATGGAGTAACCAGAAGTATGGTTTCCCCTAGGGTAGCACTTTGGCACTTTTTCTATTCAATTTGTACACAAATGAATAATCTGTAAGGCCTACAAATAGTTCCATCTATGCCGATGACAGTCATTACGCATCAATCCCACAATATCAGGGGAAGTCAAAAAAAGGTTAACAGAGCTGCTAGCACGAACACATAGAGAAGACTGGAGCACAAGGGAATATGAGGAAAAGTGTCATTCGCCAAGCTGGTTAACTCCCAATAGGAGGCCCACCCTGGCATATTGGCATATTGCAGATGACATCCATTGCCATGTGCTTCGCCCCAGTCGAATATGCAAGCGCTGCATGGTCTAGAACAACTCATGCTAACAAATCTGACCCTACCTTGAACAACACCTGTAGGATGATCATGGGCTGTCTAGAACCTATACCACCTAGACATGTTAGCAGGAATAGTCCTCCCCTCAAATCAGGGAAAGTCTCATGTATGGCAGAATGAAGTAGACAGTCATTAGATAGAAGACCCTCTATATGGGCACAAGCCTCCTGCATCTAGACTCTTATCCAGGAAAAATTTCATTATGTCCACAAACCCATTGACAGACTCCAAATCAGTAACCAAAGAAGTACTGTGGAAATGACAGCTAACAAAGAGCCACATACCAACTTGGAACTTAACTGAAAGCATCCCTGCCAGATCACAACTGAAATGGAGAACCTGGAAAAGTCTCAATAGGATTAGATGCCAAATGGGCAGGTCTGGGGATAACCTAGTGAGATAGGCATATGCTGAGTACGATTTATGGGCCTGTTGGGAGAACCGGACGATAGAGCATCTCCTATCATGTCCATCCTTGAAAACCCCTCGCTCATTCCAGGACCTATGGGAAGCGCACGACACGGCAGTGGAGGGTGCCAGGCACTCGAAAAATATGTGTGCAAATACATTTCTGTTTTGTGACGTCTGTGATCGTCACATATGTATGTTTTTATCTTCTTCTAATTACTAATTAACTAATACTAATATTTAATATACAGGGTGTCCCACGACGATTAAGACAAGCAATTTTGGGGATGTAAATTAGAGCAAATGTTGTGTCTTTTCTCGTTATTGTGTTACCCAATGAGGTATTTGTTTTTGGTCACGTGACGTCCGATTCAAAATTATTAATGGGACACCCTGTATATTAATGCTTTTTTATGTTCCTCCTGATGAAACAATTCCAACAAACTAGCCCACCTGGGGTCTAAAGTGATTAATTCAAGAGCTAAATGTAAATATAGGTTTGAGCATGCACAAAAAGATACTAAAACCAATTCATTCAATTAGAACCGACTATACCCCATCTTCTTCAATGTTATTAATGCCAACCAACAAAAATGAGATTATTAAGCAGATACTCTCTTAAAACTTATTCTGCTCCTGGTATCGATGGTATTGACTCAAAAATTATGAGGTATTCTCATTTGCATTTTACAGTTCCATTAGTCCATATAATTAATCTCATCTTTTGCACCGGTAAAGTACCTAGTAGTTTCAAAGTTGCTGAAGTCACTCCATTATATAAGGCTGGAAATAAATCTGACATAAATAACTATCGACCTATAAGTGCTATAGATTCATTTGCGAAGATTTTCGAAAAATGTTTGAAGGACAGAGACAGAGGCAGAATGGGCTGAGCACCACTGATGCAATATGCAAACTGACCGAATCTGTTTCAAACGATTTAAATAATAACAAAAAATGTTTGGCTGTATTCCTGGACCTTGCAAAGGCATTTGACACGGTGCCTCACGAATCACTTCTTGAGGTACTTCATCGTTATGCAGTGAGAGGCGGCGTGTTGGATGTCTTTGAGAGTTACTTGAGCGATAGATCTCAGGTTGTTTAGATAAATGACATCATTAGCGATAGTCTGAATCTTATACAAGGAACGAGAGAGGACGGAACGCGCGACTGACTTTTTTGTTACCAAATGGCACCAAAAATGTACCAAAGCGCTATTAAATTTACCTGTGACCTCTTAAAAAGAATAAATATCATAAAAAAATGTTTTGACAACTGTCAAATATCTATTCATTCTCGGTCACAGCTAATTCATATAGCATCAAACGGGCGTGCGGTATCCCCTCTCTTTCCTTATCTAAGGTCTGAATATTAAAATTGGTATACCGCAGGATACTGTACTGTTACCAATAATACTTTTCATAACTTATATAAACTATTTAACTAGTATCGCAATACAAAATGGCTCAGTGATATCTTACGCTGATGACACTGGTACTGTTTTCTGGTGATTCCTGGACTGCTGTTAAAGAATATACTATTGATGGTGATATACTATTGATGGTGATATACTATTGATGGTATGAATACATGATGGCTAAATACATTCAAGCTAACATTAAATATTTCTAAATTCAAATATATAGCTTTTTCTCTCACAGCAGCTAATCGCCCTGGTTTTACAAATATATTTTTAAACAACCTAAATGAAGCTATAGCTGAGGTTGTTCCATCAAATATTTGGGTGTTATACAGGGTTGGGCTGAAGTATGGAACCAAGCAAATATCTTTGAAACGGAAAGGGCTATATTGCTGAAAATTTGCAGGTAGATGTAGTGACATATAATGCATCCGAATACAGTATGTTAGCTATTAATGTACTTCCGGTCTAACCGGAAGTGCCGTCAACTTTTTTAATTTAAATGGGACACCCTGTATATTTTTGCAGATTTTAATTCCTCTTTTTTTTCCGAATACGTCCATAGTGGGTTTAGTATGTGTTTCTTAAAAAATTTGTCTCTCAAATTCATCCGTGGCGGTCTGCGGTCTTCCCGTTTGAAGTAATTTTTTTGTATTTTTTTTTTTTTTTAGTCACCGTCAAACGTGTTATAGGACCCCTGTCGGGACGTAAATCATTATACGTTGACACACTTCTTTGTGAGTTCTCACCCGATCGCCAAAACCGACTTTGAATGACCGGCATTTTAAACACCTGAAATGAGAAGAAGCTTTATATTTCCCGTTTTTACAGAAACTAATACCAAACCCACTATGGACGTATTCGGAAAGAAAAGATAAATTAAAATCTGCAAAAATATACAGGGTGTCCCATTTAAATTAAAAAAGTTGACGGCACTTCCGGTTAGACCGGAAGTACATTAATAGCTAACATACTGTATTCGGATGCATTGTATGTCACTACATCTACCTGCAAATTTTCAGCAATATCGCCCTTTCCGTTTCAAAGATATTTGCTTGGTTCCATACTTTAGCCCAACCCTGTATTTGAAGTGGTATTGTCATGTAAATAAATAGACTGACTAAAGACATCCGGAAATTAATATATAAATTTTATATCATAAGAGAAATCTTAGATACACAGCTCTTAACACTAGTTTATAGGGCTCTGGTTGAGACACTAATAAGATTATGGTTGGTAGTATGAGATGAACTATACCAGAATTCCTTAACGCCCTTGTGCATTGTACAGAATTATATTGTTAGAGTTATGTTTAAGCTAATAGGGGCTTTTCTACTAATCTTTTGTACTCACAGGAGATTCTTGATGTTCGCTCACTTTACTGCTTGGTCATATGTACCTATGTTTATAAAACTAATAAAATGCCACATATAAACCACAATTATGGGACTCGAAATAATTTAAATAGGCACTTGCAGATACCAGTTAACAATAATGCAAAACACTTAAGATCTTTCACATATCTGGCGCCTAAAATGTACAATCTTTTACCAGTTGAAACCAGGCAGTTGCTAAACTGTAAGAAATTTATTTCAAGCTGTGGAGCTTTTATTTTTAAAAAATTTATATAGGTTTAAGATTTTATTCGGAGGTATAATAATATTTTAGTATGTCTATATATTTGTATAATTATTGAACTCTATTATTATCTGTATATTGAATTAGCATTTAGGATTAGTAATAGTATTTTATTAATACTTTTAATGCATGTTTTTTTCCTTTTATCAGAGTCAAACGTAGTATTGAAGTTAGCTGCACATTCAGGTGCTCAGTCACTTAGGTGCAATTTGTAAACATTTTTTAGGGATTAATTTAACATCTATTCATGTTATACTTGATGTAAAATAAAAGTACAGGTACTTGAAGGATTGTACCACTACCATTGATTATAACATAATACCCCTATGCTAGTGTTCGTTTCATTTTTTGTCTTAATGGTAATGGTACAATCCTTTAAGTACCTGTAGCTCTTGAATTAATCACTTTAGACCCCAAGTGTGTTGTTTGTTGGAATTGTTTTATCGGGAGGAACACAAAAAGGCACTGATATACATGGTGCCCCATTAAACATTTTGATTCGGACCTCACGTGACCAAAAACAAATACATCATTGGATAACGCAATAATAAGAAAAGATTCGACATTTGCTCTAATTTACATCCCCAAAATTATAATTCTCTACTACCGCCCAGTTCCAATATATTGCTTGTCTTAATCGTCGTGGGACACCCTGTATATAAAAATAAAAAAAATGCAAAAAATTAAAGTAAAGTGAATAAATAATTGTGAAATGAGAATCAGTCACTTGTCCAAAATTATTTTTTGTCAAACATTTTGTACTTCGAGAAAGGCTGAAGACACTATTTTATGTATATTTTTTTAATTCATGTTTAGATTAATAAACATTATCATTCTTCTGTAGAACCCTTGCGAAACACCCCTTCTGCTAGAAAAACTCGTAGCCCGCGAAAGACTGAACACGTTAATATTTAATTTGTATCCTGGAAATAAGGGATATTCGCTAGCCTTCCGTACTGTGTCCTGTCAAGAATCCCTCTATTTTACTGAAGATACTGCCGCCGATATGATTGAAACCAATCCGAGGCCTTACGAGGAGGGCAACCTTCTCAGATATATCGACAATGAAGGTGGGCTTTGAAATTTTCATTTGGTAAGAGACGTTCATGTTATCATGTGGTGTATTTCAGAACTGCCCCCCTACATTGTGGACTTACTGGAACCTGAATTTAGTTACTTATTCTACAGTGGTTGTATTATAGCAGAGATCAGAGACTATAGACAGGCATATCCGCATTTCAAGTGTGATACTCATCATGTTCTGCTCAGGCCTACACTTAAGGTTGGTATAGCATTTCTTAGGTCAAATATACTGTGTAAGGCTTTCGCGGCCATCGTCCAATGAATTTGTGGTTCTTGGGTTTTTAGGCCGGCGTCGTTTAGCGTTAAAGCTTGACGTTTCGCCACCACGAGTGGGTGGCATCTTCAGAAGCTATTTCACTGCACGTATTTTGGAAGTCGCCGAAGTGAAATAGCTTCTGAAGATGCCACCCACTCGTGGTGGCGAAACGTCAAGCTTTAACGCTAAACGACGCCGGCCTAAAAACCCAAGAACCACAAATTCATTTCTTAGGTCAATTTAAGGACTTTTATTTCATTTGCCAGGTGTAATACATAAGATTCAGTTTAGCGATGTAATGTCATAGAATATATCAGTAATTATTTGTACCAAAGCAGAATGGCCAGCACTCATACATAAATAAAAGCATTTGTTTTTACTTGTAGAAATCGGAGCATTTACTTCACATTCTATTCATAAGGAAAAAGAAGGAACAGATTCGGACTTGGACCGAAAATGTGTTGCTCTGAAGGAAAAGGTTTCACTTTTTTGGCATTTATAAATAGGAGCATTTGCTTCACTAAATATGCATCTAGTCCGGAGGAGCTTTGAACCATTTACTTCATTCAGGTGTATGCACTTGAAGCCCTTGAAGGGTTAAGGTGTTTTCAGTTGGAGAGTGAGCGCGTGATTTTTTGAATTTAAATTTGGCGGATGTAGTGTGTACACGAAAAGTGTACAAAGAGAGACAAAATCCACGTAAATGCGATTTTAGAATCCTGTTTCGGCTTGAGAAATTAAACGTGCAGTGATTAGCCGACTACTCCATTGGCGGAAATCTGGAAACCAGGTGAGGGGCGCTTTCGCCAGTACTCAAAATGAAGTTTTACGGTACATGGCTAATCTGGATTGTCAACATCACTCTCCCTCGGATTGTGGACAAGGCGCTAACTGGATCAAGTTCCCATCAACTGAAGATGAAGTGATGGAAGCGAAAGTGAAAAGGACAGCAAACAAATGGGGTTCTTTGCTTTTTTGCTGGGAGTTGACCTTAGTGTGTGTATCCTAATGAGATGCATATATTTTATTCAAGGTTGCAAATAAGTTACATACAAGCTTACATTCAATACATTTACACACTTATGCCAGAACATTCTTATTTAGTCCTAGTTACTCATTTAATTTAATTGTTGTCAGGGAAGTTTGGATATTCTCTTCTTTCTGGTTTGTAAATCGACTCTTGGCTTTCAATTTGATAATGATACTTTCTTTCTTCCAGAACATTTTGGCAGATATAAATAATATGGTGGAAGAGAAGCCCGAATGGAGTACCGAAGAGAAAGATCAAATAGAAAGCCAAATGTTAATGGCAAATGAGCCATCCTTGTGTTTAGATCCTGATAGTAGAGTTAGTAGCCACATTGTAGAAATAAATAATCAAAAGCAAATATTCAATACACAGAAATTTAGGCGGATGGCTAAGAAATTTTCTCAGGTAATTACATGTATCTTATTCTACTTACATATATGAACACATACATTAAAACCTAGAAATGGAAATATTAATAAAAAAATTATCAAAATAGTCCACCATATGAGTGGCGCATGTCAAGTGGCGAGCCTTCAGGACCGCTCCAATGTAGAATCAAATAATACAAAAGTTACATAACTAAAGTGGACATATCAAAATCAATACTTGGCTAATACATTTGGGAGTCAGGATAGTGTGTAAAATGGGATCAACTATGTAAGGAGGATAATATTTATAATATAACTATTCAGGACTAAGCCTAATTAAAGTTGCGTTTTGGTTTTATTTCTATTTAATCTGTAGCCTGTGACCCAATATGATTGGATATGTTACAAGGAAAAGTTTATCCAATGTTCTTGTTTTTTTTTATGGTCAGCCTCCCGCAAAGGCTGAAACCCTATGGCGCTGTAGAAGTGCTACGAGAGGATAATGTTACATTAATAGCTGTTGTTTTTTTTACAGCAATGCCCTAAATTAATGTTAATTCTTTTTTTTTCAGGTTACTGTTAATAGGAAGCGGAAACTGGATCAGTTCACGTATAGGCATGGTATGGAGTTATTCGAATTTCTTAATAGGACTAAGAGTAAACCAAAAATTGGAGCTTTGACTCAAAAAGGTAATTACAACCCTTTAAGTTTCTGAATTAAAAAGGTACCTCATTTCATAATTTTTTTGAATGATGATTATTGAATTCACTCAATTTAAATTTTACCAGTTTTTCATTGGATGACCTTGGCGTCTTCCCAAATAATTTTGTGGCGCTCCGTCCAAGCACGATCTGCTATTCCGGACTTTCCTGTCTCTGCTCTCTCGGCGCTCCTTAATTCTCGCTGCTAGATGTCTTTTCGTTTCTCCTATGTACACTTTGCCCATTCACATGGCAATTTGTAGATGCAGTTTTCAGTTTCTTGGTGTTCATTCTTTGGTTTTGTTTTGGTTAGTAGGCTTCGGACAGTCGTGCTTCTTGAGAATAATGTTTGAATTTACTCTATTATTTTTCCACTATTCTTCTGACTGCATCTGATAATAATCCTTTCATATATGACATACTAAGTAAATGCTTGTGTTCTTCATTCCCTTGTATTGTTGCTTCCACTAGATTCTTAGGATATGCATTCTGTGACAGATCTTCTTTAATATGACGTAGTTCCTCTAGTTTTGAATGATTCATTTCTTCGTTGATGTTGGATGGTTTAAGGTATAATGTTATGGCTTCGCTATGTTGATGACACGTTCATTATCTGGAACCGTAGAAACGAACAACTGGAAACGCTCTTTTCTTATCCCAACATGAGACCATTCATAGAGTTCATAAAAAAGAGAACAACAACAGCCTTCTATTTTTAGATGTCTTGGTAATGAGAAGAAATACTCAAATTGAAACCAGTGTACAGAAAACCAAAAACACAGGACAGAATCTGCATATAAATCTAAACAAATATTCTTCTTTTCTATAATTTGTGTTCTTATAATAGGTGTTACGTTGTCGAAACGCCTGTCGACTTCCACGTGTACATCACAGGATAACACACCAAAACAGGTGCCGGTGCCCAGCTTAGAACCACCATTGCAACTAGCTCCGCCTACACAGCCCATCGTGATTGAATCCTTCAAGTCGTACCCAAGGCCCAAGGAGACTAGCGATTGCTTGCCGCAGCTCATCGAAGAGTACGTTCTTGAGACTGATATGCCCTCAAAGGTAAGTCTACCCTCTAGTACTATAGGAACTAGGAAGTAATGCTGCCTCTGCAAAAATCGATATTATTTAGACAGCAATACCAATAATGCCAACAAAACCAAAGTATAGAGCTTCCACCATAATAACAGACTGGCGAATGGAGTGTTTAAAATCTAAGTGGATATTGGCCACTGCACAATAATGGACTACTATCATGATTTTTGTTTATTACTGTTTTTGATAGGGCGTGTAATGAAAAGCTTGCCATTTTTCTCCCCGATTTTTTTGAGCCTGGGATAGCAAGAAAATAATGAAAATATTACAATTTTTCTAGACGCGTGACGTCACGGTACTGAAATCAAATTAGCCAATCAGAAGACGTAGAGGTGTGCTACGTTGCCACACAATGCCGACTTAACCCTCGCTACTAAGTGGAAACAGTGAAAAAGTTTCCACAAATAATCATACAAAACACTTTGAAACTAATCACCAAACCACTTTCTCTGTTCTTTTCACCAACTTTCACAAAAAAAAATAACCCGCCGTTTTGCTCCGTCGCCGTCGTGAAAGTGTTCGTGATATTTGGCAGGAACTGGTTTATGACACACCATGGGTAAATGGAAAAACAGCGTAGAAGTTGCTATTATATGCCAATATTGAATGTACGATAAATTTCCGCCGCTTTTTGAGCGTCGAGTTGAAATGGAATGGTTAACAAACTAGAGCACGGAACAGATGCGGTTAATTAAAGTTGATGAAAATCACAAATCACAATGTAAATGAAACACAATGTTCTGTCATTTCCACAAAACATTACAATTGTTCAGATGTACTATGACAGTACCATTCGTTCTATGCTGTCAACGTGTTGTCAACAGTCCGCCTTTTTTGCCTATATGAAAAATCACAAACGCAGTCTGAATACAGAGTAGGAACGGTAGAACTGTAGAACAAAACTATGTGTATTTGACGATTGACAACAGATTCATAGACCCAAGCGTCAAATCTTAATCACCGTGACGAGTGACAGTCTGCCATAGTTCTGAGTACCGCTCTAACCTATTGTATGTTCCGCACGGTAGTGATATCTAGTTGGCATTAATAGGTCTGAAACCTCCTATGTCTGAAATTAAGGCAGCGCCGGCGCTGGAATAATCAGATTGCAGCTTAGGGCTCATTTTGTGTTAGTCTTTCCGTTAGTCTATTCAGCATTTTAAAGGTTATCAATTTATCATATGACCATGTAAATTTTGGTACATTGATATGCTTTTCGTACATACATTTTCCTGCATATGGGAAAATCGCAATTAATTGATAAGGACGCCATTTAACATGAAATGAGCAACAACGAAAACCACTTATAATAGGCAAAGTGATGCCACCTAACCTTTTGTCTACCATGGAGTTCTTGATCAGGATAGGTTTGGTAACACTGGCTGCGCTATCAAAACCGCGCTTTGCGACTGTTGTCTGCATTTAAATTTCAGTTACTGCTTTTCTAAACTATTTTATTAAGATACTGAGGGTCAAAAAAAGTAACTGAACGCCCTTTTGCATCCATCCTGCATGCGAACATGTTACTTTCAACTTCATGATTCTAGTTCATTTCCCGGAAACGGTAACGGTAGTGAGAACGGGAAAAGAATGTGGATGCGTGAGACCCACGAAACATTGAATATTGATCACCACAAAACATCTAATTGGGATGAATGTTGAGGTTTGGGAGGTTGAGAGGTATGGATGAGATTTTGATTTGTGGACATTGTGTTCGTTTATCGTATTTGTGCTGTATTTCGTATAATTTGCCAATATAAGCTGTTCGTATTTTCACACATTTGACCGCTAATTTATTTTGTATTTCATGTAAAAAAATCAACTCGGTCAACAATAGTTTTGTTTCAGATTCTGGATTTAGTGTGGAAATTTTACCAAAAAACATTCAATTTTTATTGTTCCGAATGTTAGCCTGTATATTAAAAAAAATTTTTTCAGTCATCAGTATATTTTATTAACAAGTCGAGTAGATCGTTCTTAAAATGCAACTTTTTTCGTGGATATCTGCATCTACCTGCATATCTTGGACAACTAACTTCATGCAGCTGTCACTCTCATTAACACCACTATTCAATTTATGCTGTCCTTGAATTTTCTTATAGCTTCATTCATAGACTCGTATATCGTCTTTCTCTTCTTCGCTTTTGATCCACATGTGGTCCAGGCCCTGATTGGGAACCATCGGAACTACCAACTCTATTGGCACCTCCATAGAGTCATCACTTCCAACAAAGACTTATCATACGAATGCGCGCAGTGTTCAATCAACTTATTAGTATACATCATTGCAGCGACAACAATAAACAATAAAACGGCAAACAACGATAGAACCACGATATCGAACACAAAATAATAATAGATAAACCGAATAAAACGTATAGCATTTATCGTCTGTGTCAATTGTGACATATACATAGGTTACGAAAAGAAAAATTTGGTTGACAATTGTAGTGAGCAACAGGCCACTGTCAAAACCGATACCAAAT
This sequence comes from Callosobruchus maculatus, assembly GCA_951848785.1. Classification (NCBI taxonomy): domain Eukaryota; kingdom Metazoa; phylum Arthropoda; class Insecta; order Coleoptera; family Chrysomelidae; genus Callosobruchus; species Callosobruchus maculatus. The sequence goes on from CATOUR010000127.1 coordinate 1,800,145, forward strand.
TTAGAAATAGCCAAAGTGATCAAGACGTCTAGCGGTGGAATTTAGAACCCAATATTGTATGTGTGCCCATGGTAACCTGATTCTTTTAGCATGCATGTGTACCAACTCGGAGAGAATGAAATCAAAACACAGAAATGTTATGATATGGTTTTTTTATCATTTGTTTCTTAACATTTGTTTTGTATTTATTAATCATGAGTGCTGAGTGTTTATGGTATGGTTTTATTACTTGATTCTTGTATTTATCAAATCATGAGTGCTTTGTATTTCATATATTTTACTGGTGAAGTATTTATATTGATATGTTGAAATATACGATTCAAAAATGTCTTAATAATAGTGGTAAACTGGCTCTTGTTACTGATATTGTATAATAAAGAAATGGTTATAAACATTCACAGTCTAAATGATAAATAATAATAATAATAATACATGGTGGGCTAGATCTCTGTTCAACGTCAGGGAGAGAAATATGGATAGGATGTGGAAAAATGTAAAATATCAGCATATATAAATAAATAAGAAACAAAACTCAAGCTAGATGGCTGGGTAGCGGCAAATAAACAGCGAAGTGTACTCTTAAAACTCTATTTCCAAGCTTTCGGGATCATTTGATGCCTTCTTCAGGGCTACAAAGACAATTTAGCAATCAGCAACATTAGAAAAATTAAGAATGAAAAGTTTTTACTTACAAAAGTTTGTGAGGATGTTGCTGGAAGATGTTATAAAACAAGTCAAAAGAGCAAGTAACAACACATATCTTTAAGCACGTTATACAGACACAGAAATTTACGAAAAACATTACACAATTTACTGTTAAAAGTTAAAATCTTAATAAAATCGTAAAATGGCCGTTCAATGAATATTTTTCGTGCCGGCAATTACGTCTATCGAAACGGTCAAGCACAACGTGTCTGAGCGGAAATAGGTTAGTGGAGGGAAATTCAAATTTTGTTCATTTGTCAATTGTCATTTGCCTAAATTATGGCGCATGCGCGCACAATCTATGTTGAAATTATTTTTGTGGAGGGAGGGGATTTATGTATAGGGTGATTCAAATTATCACTATACAGTGTCGAACAGAATGAACTGATGTAATAAAATATATTTTTTAATATTTTATTTTTTTAATTTTAATGTATATAATATTATTAAATTAAAAAAATAAAATATTAAAAAATATATTTTATTACATCAGTTCATTCTGTTCGACACTGTATAGTGATAATTTGAATCACCCTATACATAAATCCCCTCCACAAAAATAATTTCAACATAGATTGTGCGCGCATGCGCCATAATTTAGGCAAATGACAATTGACAAATGAACAAAATTTGAATTTCCCTCCACTAACCTATTTCCGCTCAGACACGTTGTGCTTGACCGTTTCGATAGACGTAATTGCCGGCACGAAAAATATTCATTGAACGGCCATTTTACGATTTTATTAAGATTTTAACTTTTAACAGTAAATTGTGTAATGTTTTTCGTAAATTTCTGTGTCTGTATAACGTGCCTCATGCAAGATATGTGTTGTTACTTGCTCTTTTGGCTTGTTTTATAACATCTTCCAGCAACATCCTCACAAACTTTTGTAAGTAAAAACTTTTCATTCTTAATTTTTCTAATGTTGCTGATTGCTAAATTGTCTTTGTAGCCCTGAAGAAGGGATCGAATGATCCCGAAAGCTTGGAAATAGAGTTTTAAGAGTACACTTCGCTGTTTATTTGCCGCTACCCAGCCATCTAGCTTGAGTTTTGTTTCCTAACAAATCGGCAACGATTACCCGCTTCCTAAAATAAATAAATAAGTATAACCAACCATATAAAGAAGTAAATAAAGGATGTAAATGGGATAGGGTATATAAAATATAAGCATAGCATCGCAAGCATAGCAGCAGAGCAAGCATAACAGCATAAGAGCATTGTATCTAAGCACATAAACAGATCAATGAATAAATATCAACAATAAACAACATATAAAAGGGCTGGTTAGAGGAAACGTATGGTTCGTGAACGCGTGAGTCAAACCCACTTCCACCTACGCTAAGTGATTAGGTCGTCCCGGGGACAGTCACCTAGGTTTCCACAACCATAAAATAAATATCGTATATACATAAAGAGGATCAGTAAAGGTTGAAATAGGTACACCTAAATAAGACAGAGTTGTCTCTGTTCACCATCAGCCTGCAATCCCTCAGGACCTAATACCTAGAGTAGACGTAAATCAGAGACCCAACACCATATAAAGTCGTCTTAAAAACCCGGAGGTATAGTATACGTTGTCAAACACTATATCGTAGCCAGTCCACATTAGTTAATAATACAAACTCAAAATACAACATACCTGCAAATATTCGTGAAAAAGGCTCCAAAATGCATTGTGTAAAATTTGGTGACTCAACCATTACCACGATCCACTACTTTATTCAAGTGACAAAACCCAAAAGCAGCACAGAACAGTATCTTTTGCTGTGAACACGGACCTGTTACGGAATTGGTCGCTCTATGAAATCACTCATGATCTGACAAATAACAAAATATCTGAACAATATGTGATGTAGTAATAATCAAATATATTACTTATTTGAACTTCATCAAATGACTACACTCATACACTTATATTATAACAACAAATTTTAATCCATTTTCCTTCTATCATCTGTCACTGCCGTCAATGTCAAACTTAGGCAGCCTGACAGCTAAAGGTGCGTTCTAACGTATGGCAGCCATTAGCGCGTTCCGGATCACCACACAATGACACGTGCTGTGTGCTATCTAATCGCTTGCTCCAGAAATCCGACGATTCTATTGGTTCCGGGAACGGAAAAAATGAATCTTGGCCAAGCTTTCCGTTTACGTTCCAGGGCTTGCTCCCGTTTTCGTTCCCGGAGTTTCATCGGTTGCGTTCAGCGAACCTGAGAGCTCTTTCGGAGTGCTTTGCATAGCGCGCTCTGTTAGAGTGAAATACTGAACGGTCCACGTCTAAAATGTCACACTCAACATATTCCATATTGACATGACAATCATGACATACTCTGACATACATTTATTCGCAACCTACAGATTAACAGTTTGTTTTGATTATTATTTTGATGTCCCAAAACCTTAAATGTCGGTGAAGACTTGAAAAAGAAAAAAGAGGTAATAGCAAGAGCGATTGATCATAGACAAAACTCGTCGACTTTCTCGTATAAAGCTATTGATACCGGCATTAATATTAATGTTGATTTACCTATCGTGGAAAAGCTTGCGCAACCACCCCATGATGGCCTGGAAATAGGATTGAGGTGACTAGAAACGTAAATTATTTTGAAAGTGTGATACCTCGGAATACCGATTTCTTTTCAACCTATATTTCGGTCGTTATATTGCAAAGTATGTACTTTGCTTGGATTTCCATTTTTCGTTAAAGTTGGTGACGCTTACTGCCGTTTGACAAGTCAGAAAGCAGATGGATTTAAGTTATGTTTTCCCATTGAATTGTCGCTAGCCAAATCGAGGGTAAAATAATTCTGCTACATAAAATGGTCTTCGCTCAATAAGCGCGAAATGAGTAGCGGGACGTTTAGTGACTGCTACCTGAGTGCTCCGGAGCGCTTTATGTACAGTGGTATGGTTTTTCTCGGTACCGTTTCCGTTCGCATTCCCGGGCTATTGTGCAGCGGCCTATAGTAACTCATCTAAATATTGAATATTTCTTGCTTTGTAACAATGGATTTTGCTAGCTGAGCGAGCTAAGGCGCTCTTAGCTCATTGTCCGATAATTTCCACGGTTCAAATTTCTCGGTGATGAGTTATAATTATCTCTTTTTATTTTTTAGGACAAAAGTCAACCTCGTCTATACCACATAAAGCTAAGCATATTGCAGCGACCGTCAAATTCAGAGTATTTGGGTGAGCTGTATCTGGATAGAGACCACAAGCAGAACGAACAAAATGGTGTCGCGTGCCGGTTCAGTTTAGGATCTAAGGCGAATGCAAACAGGTAAGATACAAATACATTTTCGGATATAATCTATGTCGATTCTGCATTAAACGTCGATTACACGTGACATCATCAGGGTACTATGACGACTGAAACTAGCTTTTTTGCTCTCACCTAACAGTATACACATGACTGGCAAATTTGGGTCTGCGGTGCGAAATCTCCAATGCAACTAACAGAGAAGGTACATACGGGCAAAGCCATCAGTTAAAAAGAGACAACCTAACCCCTCATACAATCTACATTCCCATTAAATTCTTAGCCAAACGCAGTAAGATGGTGATGAATGAAAATCGCTAGAAATGGCGACTTCGCGGTTGTAAATGTGAAAATTGTCAAAACCGAAACGCCCAGTATGACATATTCTGTGCGTGAGGGTGATAGATGCCGCCTGAGCCTACAGTGCCCTGTCAGAACCCCCACGAGGTTTCTGATGGCCCATCGGCCTTGGTTCCGCAGCCATGCAGATGCATGATGTGTTCAGCCTGGCTATAAAATCCTTGGCTTGCCTGAATCCCTCATTTTGCCTCCACTGTTCATCTGTGGTATCGTTTACCCAGTTTTTGAGGGCTGACGTTACCTGCTGCCGTACATAAACATTACACTACGAGTACATATTTGTTTTTTACTTCAATAAAAAAAATCAGTATTGACTCTTTGCCCATCTGATTAAAATTGAAACAAGTTCCCAGTGAGATCAATTTATTTTTAAATTTCTAAGGGTCATTTGCTAATTGCGAATCAACTCCAGCTTTTTAAATAATGTTTATTTTGAGACATTGGGGCGTTTTTGGAACACCAAAAATAACGAATTCGACCAATTGGCAATTTTACTTGTCTGCTCTCTCTCTCTTTGAAGATTCACTGTGGTAAAGTGTGGATTTTAAAACAACTGGCAGTATTGCCGCTTCATGCGGCTAGCCCTTATTTTTGAGGGGAAAACCAATGGAATGGAAGTTAAAAATACCCAAACGTCACCAACTCACTGTGTGTTTTGCGCCACCAAAAGTCGACAATCGCCCAGCTATCATTTTTGGGGTCGCTAACTCAGTTTTGAAATCGCCACTTTGGCGGAAAATCGCCACACCCGGCAATTCTAAACGATGGAAGTGGATGGTAGGGGATATTGTGTTGTCCCTTCAACCTGTTAGAGGCTATTGGCTATGGCGTCCGATGCGTTCATATCGGCATTCTAAGTCTTTTAAGACCTGTAAGATGTTGTGCGAGGGTAGAGCTTATTTGGTTTTCGAGTCTGGTATGTCGTTCATGTTTAATTGCTACATTTCCACCTGACTTCTAGTGTAAATCTTCCATGAGAACAAGGTATTTTGAAGCTAGAGGGTCTGTAACGTTGTGGGAATATTGTGTTTTCTGAAAATTCTTGATATTTCTTGTGACAAGATCGACCGTTAGGATAAGAGGTCGACCTCTGAGAAGTTAACTTATTTATTGCTGTTCGAATATCACAGTAGAAGAAGTTGTTTCGACTAACTCTACAGGTTTAAGTTTGTGTTTTAAAGATAGTTCAGACCGTCTGTATATTGAGTCAATAGTCCGTGCTAAGATACCTATCCGCATGTATTAGTTTTCTGTAAATCAAGTGTCTAACTGATGGGCAACTAGCTTTTTCCAATCCCTTTATGAATTTTAATTTGTGTCGTGAATTGAGTAAAACTAACCAAACATAGTGTTTAGGGAACCGCAATTAGGTTTTTAAACCCTATATTTCAAGGCTTCCTGTTCAAAAGCTGAAATGGAAATATCTGCTTCTACAGAAGACAGCGGCTCACAAGACCTAGAAGGAGGTTTAAAGTAAAATTGGATGAAATTAATAATTATAGTTGGATCAATGCTGTGAGTTTCTAAAAGATTTTCAAGTATGGATATACGTTCGTGGAAAGTGACTTGACATCAGCAAGGTTTCTGGCAAACTTATAAGTTGGAGGAAGATGACATGATCATTGATGCTTTGTGGCTGTTTGGGTAAAAAATATTCTTGACCTTGGAATTTATAATCGCAAATATAGAGTTTGGTTTATCAGCTAGTCATTTCTATTTTTGAGCGGTTCTGTTGGGTGGTATGGTACTTACGTACTTTTCCTTTTTTCATAACACGGAATATAAAGAAGATTTAACAGCGTTAATAACGTTTTCTTTCGTGATTTGATTAGAGGCAAAGACAAAATTGCGGCCTTTAGATAAGACTGAAAGTTCTTCATCTGTTAAGGTATGGAAGAGAGATTCACTACAGTATTTGCATTGTGGACAGAGTAATCAGAAGAAGAACTTTGGATGACCAACACTATCCGAAGAACCCGAAGAATTTAGTTTTAGAAATATCGAAATTTTATATCGAATTCCTGCATTTCTCTACTTGAAGGTATGTGATAGTATCTAAAGTTGGAAATCTATACGAGAAATCGAAAAGAACATTTCGATGGTAAGTTAATTGAAAAGTCGTGGGTATGAGCTGCTACCTGGGACAGGTCATCAGTTAATAAATGTCAGTTTTTCTAGCCTCGTAATCTCAGTAACCGCTGCATGGATTTTGATGGAATTTGGGTAGCGATATTCTGAGGGGCGTAGTAGATAATGATGCTATAATTTTGAAAATCGGTGCATGGGCGGTGGAGTAATTAGCAAAAAACAAAACAATTCAAATATTCTTCAACCTTCGTTTTTAGGCGTTTTTATACATAAAAAATATAGAAAAACAATAATGAAGAAATTATTTAATTCCATCTTTTACCTAACATTCGAGCCACAATAGACATAACTAAGTCGCAGTGAAAGGAGGCAGTTTTGCCTCACTCACTTTCAACCTAACCTACCTAACATTCACATATATGACACAATATAATTATGAAAAGTTGTCTTAATAATGCCACGAATAAATAAACACCATGCAATGGTGAATATATACAATTTTATCATTTAGAATCAATTCCAAGAAAACAACAGAGACCAAATTTACAAGGTTCCAAAAACATTTTGTAGTTGGTTCAAAAAAAGTCTTAAAAAATATATAATATACAATCTGCTAGAAAATAGTTTCGAAGTGTTCCACAAAAACAATTTAGCCCTCTAGTGCATGAATTTTCACCCTGTAATGGTTTTTATAAGAAACTTATTTATTTATTTAATACACTCCACAAACATCTCTCCTGCGGTAATTACAGGTTAATGAAGAGAAAAAGAAAAGAAAAACACAATAAAAACACATAACAGGTATCAGTGTAGGTTACAGTTTTTTATTTTATTATCTAATACACTTTACAAAACACATCTCTCCTGGGTAATTACAGGTAAAGGAAGCAAAAAAGAAAAGGAAAACACAATAAAAACACATAACAGCGTAGGTCACCGTTTTCTAAGCAGTTCCTGAACATGTTTTACGCTAGCATTAAAAAAGTCCAAATTTTCTTGCTGTTTCACAAAATAATTGCCATCATATTGTTGATTTTAGAAAGATTACTGGAGTTATGAAATATTTCTTTATTTTCAGTTCTTAATCTTGACTTTGGTATTTTAAATGTTATCAAAAACAGTCCTTGAACTTAATATTATTGACAATACATAATATAAAAAGAATTGTCTGTCTTTCTCTCCTTGTAGACAGTTTTTCTAGGTTAAAACTCTCCTGCACTGATCTACATGAGATAAATAAAACTACACATTTCGAGTGAAATAAATTAGTGAAGACACGTTAATGCGACGTCAATGATGTATGTTTATAACATCAAATTCTAATTAAATCTTATTTCACTTACCGATGGAAGGTTAAGCCTTGCGATTCAGGCTGGCGGGTATATACTTTGCATTGCACACATAACAGCAACACACCATTATCAGCAGGAAATTTGCTATAAAACGCACCCAACAATAAAAACACTCAAAAGTGCAGCTCAGTTGACGCAAGGACAACAATCGCAAATTTGAATGACGTTAACGTCAAATGTTGTAAATCCCTGTAGTAGACGGTCCAGCGGCGTTGCCAAGTCAATAATATAGCTCCGACGTATGTACCACATTCTTGAGTTTCACTTTTTAACTCTTCAGGAATTCGGATTCATAGATATTGCTCATTGCCGAAGTATTATATTTATGCAATATATTATTTCTAACTTTTACTCCAGACTCTATCTTCAATAGGTCTAATGATACTGAAAACAATGGACATGCATTTCGTAAAGTTAGCTCCTACATTGCATTCGGGCAACAGCGCTCTAATGTCCCGACAAAGGATTTTTGTAAATATGTCTCTACCTAGGTTTATCGTCGGTGATTGAGGCAATCAGCTTGACTCCATTTTTTATCAAAAACCCATGTTTTTTCAGATCGCAAATTATATTTTTTTATTTTAGTGACAGCATTTTTTTAGGTCCACAATTTAAGGAGAATTCGATTATATTCAAAGTTTAGTAACGATAAAGCAAAAAAAAACCTTCAAGATAATGAAAACCTATTTTTTCAAATTTCACCCTATGAAAAATTGGATCAACTTCCAATGTCACCGATAGATGCCAGCGAAAGAAGTAAAGCGATCAGTTATTCAATTACCACTCTATCATCATCTTTGCTTTTTGAATTTGATTATTCTACAGTTCCAACATTTAATATCTAAAAACTTACATATAATTACATATCTGGACATTAAAGTTTCCCTTATATCTACCGTCCATATGAAAATTATGGGTCCCATATAAAAAAAATCAACTTGACCTTAAAATGACCTTGTAACTTAAGGTCACGATAAAGGGAATTCACACTAATTTTAGCTTCACAGTATTTTTTATTCATGGTTGTCGAGGAACCTTTCGGATTCGATACTATTTATAAAGAATCTGTAGTGGGCTACAAATGAAATAGGTCGTTATTTGATAATTATCTGAAACCATTTTTACAGATACATCCACCAGTTTACGGAAATATTCACAGAAAGCGGAAGAAAGTCTGTACGAATCCGATATGGACTGAGCCACAGTTATAAAGAAAGAATAGCGATTGCCCAGGCTCAAGCACAACAACTTCAGGTACTAGTTAATTTAAGGACGTTAGTTCGGTACGCCTAGAGTTAAATGAGTGATATTCATTTATGAAATTTATTCGCAACTTTGGTAAAGTTGTAAAATATATGAATAATCTTGTAATTATTTATAAATTATTTTTATATAGACTTGGTATGTATAAGCTCTCCATTTTAAAATATCAGTTCATCTAAATAAGTTATTATTCTGACTCCATTGTAATTACTTAATCAATGTGTCAACAGCGAGTTTCTCAGCATTGACGTCTTAGACGTCAGTGGATCTTAGATAAGTCAAAAGATAATACTTGGGGAGCTGGCGGCAAATTTTTATGGGTAATTATACTGAGAATTTACAGTTTCTTGTAGGTTAGACGTATGCTATTTGACGCGACTCTGTGACCTGAAATTTTGAGTATGCGTATGTCGCAAAAAAAAATCGGGGTTTTTTACTGAAGTTGAAAATTTGCAGATAGTTAATTTATGTTCGTGAAGTTTATCACGAAAAAATATGTTAGCTGCAAAATCTGGCTGACTTAACATGTTAGTTGCGCGCATGGTCATTTCTAGGAAATTGGAAAATCGGACTGTTTTACTGAAACCGGAATTTGTATGACATGTATGAAAACTATAAAAATAATTGATCGGTTGATGTGGATGCAGATTGTCTGTACTTTGGCGGTAGGGCACAAAATCTTTGGTAACAGTTTCGGAGGAACATCGGATTTGCTTCCAATGTTTTTGGCAATAATAATTTATTGAGAGCCAGATAATTTATTTTTCGTATCGGCAATACACTTTTGTACTTTCCCTAAGTTATTTCACTGGATAATACTAATAGTCTAGATCGTTTGGAACAGAATAAACAGTAAGACATTTTGAATCACATACGGCCGAACATTAGAAAGCTATTAGAAGACACTGCTATCGTTTTTATAAAAAGAGGTTAGAAACCTTATAAAAAAAATAATAATAATAATTGCACCGGTGTTATTCATATATTTAACTGAGCTTAAATGCCAAAAAGCGAAGCCGAAGATTTCTTAGGCTTAAGTAACACTTAACCAATAATTATTTTATTCACATGTCAATTTGTGACGTTTATGTTTGAGAGAAATAGTTTGGTAAGATGTTTTTTTCAAGGATTTCCTAGTGTTTATTAGATGAAATTAATTTTGTTCTATTTTTGATAAGTTTAATCACATAGGCTATCTACCCTAAATATTCAGTACCTGTGGAAAGTTGTTAACGATTAAAAATCAGAATTTTATCATGTGCTCTATTAAGCGCAGCTAATCTCCTGATTTATCACCAAATGACTTTTTTAATGGGGATTCATAAAAAGTACCATTTATAATGACAACCAGGCGACTGATTTAGAGGGCTTGAGGCAAAAAATTATAGAAGTAACCTCCTCCATCACAGGCAACATGCTATCTGATGTGAGAGACTGCTTCTATAATAGGCTCACCTACTGCCAGCCCCAAGAAGGGGGAATATTCGAACCCTTACTAGCAGTGCGGGTAAGGCAACCAGCTGTCGAGTCGGAGACTAAGCAGCGTCGGGCGCGGTAAGTACATGGACGGTTGGCGTCTGAGTGGGAGAAAGACGTAGAGGGTCGGAACTTGAACTTCCCTTACACGCGACTGGTTCATGCACGGCAGGCGACTCAGTGGGGGTGAATCTTCCTTACGCTTGCTCGTCGCACCGGGTCACACTTAGTCACACTTTAGACTCGACAGTGTTCATAGCAGCGCGGATCGGCAGTTGGTGTGAGCCGATGAAACAACCCACCGGCATTGCTGACCGCGCATTATCGTCCCCCCCCCTGAGAGTTTTATATAGCACAATAAGCTCATAAGAGCCGCAGTGCTGACGGCTCTCGAAAAAAAAAGTGAAAGATAAAGCTAATAGGGCCGGTTTCTCAATACATACTCAGCTTGAACGGTAAGTTGCTAACCAGTTGACGGCAACGGCAACTACCAGTTGAGTTTATTTGTGGTTCTTCTTGAGCATATAAATTATTTGACAACTACTTTACTGTAACATTCATGTTGATCCGTTCAAGTTCTCCTACCTATGTATCTGCAAGTTCGGAGTATTAGTACAAACACCATCGGGTTGAAAAGATTTAATTCCAGCATAACGGTTAAGCTTCGATTGAGAAACATTCTATAATCAAGCGATTGCATGCCGTGATTTGACAAAGTAATTTTCGTGGTTAGTGCTAAAAACCAATTTGTATGTGTTTAGCGCTATTTTCCATGTTTGTTGATATAAAGGAATAAACGATTCATAAACATTCTTCATGTAATGAATGACAGTGCTCTAACGGCCAGCTCAGCTAATCTCTACCAAATAGAACTGTCGAATCAGAGCTATCAAAGCTGCAGATAATTCCGTAGATCTGGCATCCTTGTGAAATTTAGTCGGCACTACGACCCATGACAAGTGCGCCACAGAATTGAGTACAGTAATGCCATACAGCGGGGAATGGAATATGTTGTCTTTGTCTCTAAGCCTTGTCGCCATATTCAGCATTTCATGTCCAGGGACGCATTAAGGGTGTATAGCAGAGTAGGTAATAGTCTGTAGACTTTTATATCATCAACATCACGAAACCCTATATGTACTAAAAAAAAACCAGCCTCAGTATAATGGTCCGTCGAAATTTGACGTCAGCACCCAGATTATAACACACAAACGATAACCAACAAAGTAACCTAACCTAACCGACGTTGTATGTTGTATGGCAGTGTCGCTATAGCTCTTGTAAAGAGAGGAAAGCGCTGTTGCTAGATTGCAATATGGTAAGAAACAGTTTTAACTACCATGACTAAAATAATTAATAATTAATTCAAACGGTCGTCAACCCTATTTTTTTAATACAATAATATAAACTACATATTTCAAAGAGTATTTCTAAACGTTGTTTATTTTTTGTCGCTGCTATCTCATAAGAGCCCGTATTAAAATTCTGATTTTGAATCTTTTATAAACTTTATGAAATGATCGATAACAGGTGCTAATCTTTTTAGGGTAGATACCTATGTGATTAAACTTATCAAAAATGAAAAAAAAAATAATTTCATCTAATAAACACTTTCGTGAACGAACGTCCTTAATAGCGTTTTTAGATTTTTAGAGGGCATTTGATTCATAAAGACGTATTCTATGGAAACAGCAATTCAAGTGGTAGTAGAAGGTTGGAGACATTCTCTGGATGAGAAAAAATGTATATTAACAGTGTTTTTAGATTTCAAGAGCACATTTGTAACTATACAGGGTGAGTCAAGCTCAACGCCTCGGACTCTTGTGACCAAACGATACCATTTTTCGAAAAATTGACTTTGCAAGTGTATGTAGGTCGAGTTGGGTTACATTTTAAAAATAATGACTTTTATACAGGGTGTCTAATAAAAGCGTGAAATATCAAAGTTATGTTTTTTAAATGGAACACCCTGTATATTATTGCATATTTAGATTTATGGGTGCATTTTAATGTGACTTTATGTATCACACATGGGACTTTAAGCGAACCGTTTAGGTGCAAAACACAATTTTGTATATGTCAGAAAAAAATTGAATGTCGCAGCTATTATAAATCCTAGAGGGCTGAGACTTTTCCGTGTTACTAAGCATGAAATGTGTCAGCTTACGTTAGACGGTCGAGTTCGAATTATATTTGTACTTTGAGAAATCGTTAGATCAATTAAGGAAACTTCAATCAAAGGTAACTTGATTTTTTCAGATGGGAACGCATAATTTTTTTTATACGATCAAATGTGCAATTTGATAGGCTTTCTAATTATATCAGGTTATGAATATCAATCTATGGTAGTTTTTATTAAATTTCGAGATTTCAATGAAATCAGTGTTTTTCAATTTCCCTACCTATAAACAAACTAGCAGGCCATGAAATATAAACAAAACCGTATTCAGATGGAAGAAAACAACTAACTCAGCAAAAAGATCCAGCAGAACTAGAGTAAAAGAACAAGATTATAAAAATTCCCTACAAAAAATCAACACTAACCAGAAACAACGGCGGTAACATGTCTAAAGTTGAAGAGAAGCTGAAGTACGACAGAAATGGATAATTTTTACAGCCTACTAGCGACTGCAATATACTAGAGATTAAAAATTTCCAAAGTCACTAAACACTTTGAAATGAAAGCAAAACGTTCAGCGATCGTTGCCGTCAGTCTAATATCAGAGCGCAATTTCACATTTAATGGTATAAAACAGTAGTCATTTCCGTCAAAGTCAAAAGTAATGATACCTCTCACTGTCGTCCTTTAAATTTTTCAGTATCTATTAGCAAGATCGCAAAAAAGGAATACTGATAAATCACATTTTAATTTTCTGCCAGGTAAATTATGTTTAATAATTTGAGCATATTTTTAATTCATTCTTCATTTTCGGCGGTCTTGCGTATGAGTATTGAAGAATTTGCAGAACTTCAGTCAGAGGTATCGGTTACTATTTTTTTAAGTCATGAAATGTGAAATTTCATTCTTAAGCTATTGAACTGCCAGCAACATTACGTGGTAGATCTTTCATTTCAAAGTTCACAATGGTTTTGTGAATCTTCAATCTTTAGAATATTGTAGTAGCCGGTATGCAGTGAAAAATACCCATTTCTGTCGTACTCCAGCTGCTTTTTGACCTTAGATTTGTTATGTCTGCTATTTCTGCTTAGAATTGATTTGTTGTAAGTCATTTTTATAACTTTGTCCCTTTACTCTAGTTCGTCCGTAACTATCTGCTAAGTTAGTTGTTTTGTTCCATCTGAACAGTTTTTTGTTTATATTTCATGGCCTGCTGAGTTGCTTATAGGTAGGAAAATTGAGAAACACCGGTTTTACTGAAAATTTTAAATTAAATCAAAACTACCAGAGATTGATACTTACAACTGCATATCATTAGAAAGGTTATCAAATTGTACATTCGATCGTATAAAAAAAATTACGCATTCCCATTTGAAAAAATCAAGTTACCTTTGATTGAAGTTTCCTTAATTGATCTACCGATTTCTCCAAGTAAAAATGGAATTCGAACCCGACCGTCTAACGTAAGTTAACAAATTTCATGGTTAGTAACAAAGCAAAGTCACAGCCCTCTAAGATTTATAATAGCCGCGATATTCAATTTTTTTCCGACATCTACCTATACCCAAAATTGTGATTTGCACCTAAACGGTTCGCTTAAAGTCCCATGTGTGATACATAAAGTCACACTAAAATGCACCCGGGAATCTAAATATGCAATAATATACAGGGTGTTCCATTTAAAAAAACATAACTTTGATATGTCACGCTTTTATTTGACACCCTGTATAAATGTCATTATTTTTAAAATGTAGTCCAACTCGACCTACATACACTTGCTTAGTCGATTTTTCGAAAAGTGGTATCGTTTGGTCACAAGAGTCCGAGGCGTTGAGCTTGACTCACCCTGTAGACAGGGAAAAGTTGTTGAAGAAATAACATCACTATGGATTCAGGAAACCAGTATTAAAATTTTCCAAAATTACTTAATAAGTGGAAATCAGATAACTAAAATAGAAAACACTTTTTTTAGCGTAAAGAATATTTTAGTTGGAGTACTGTAGGGAAGTAAATTAGGTGCATTACTATTTATTTTATACATAAATGACATACCAGAAACTTTGGAGCATTGTAAAGCTCAAATATTTGCTGATGATACTTTAATATACGTATCGAATACGAAATTATACATCACGTTGGAACTTCTAAATGATGATATGAAGAAAATTATCTGGATGAATGTAAATATATAAACTTTAACAAACTGAATACTAATAAAACAAAATGTTTGATAATAGACAAAAATTTAAACGAAACACCAATTACTCTTTTGGTTATTAATGACAAAATTGAAGTGCCTACATCTATCAAATATCTGGGCATATCTGTAGATAGTAATTAAAATTTGATTATATTATTTCAAAAATATACAAAAACATAAATTACCTTTATAGAATTTCCCAGTTCCTCAGTGTTTGTTCTAAAAAAAATTGTGACCACTACAATTCTTCCCCATTTATTGTACTGATCAACTATTCTATATACTGCAAATAAAGCCATATTTTCAACTTTTACAAGTGTGCAAAATAAAGCAATGAGAATAATTTTGAATAAAAGATAATTTATATGTTGAAAGGGTTAATGTTGAATATAAAGAATTTTATACTGTATAGTTCTCATTTCGATATTTGGATTAAAAAATCATTTATTGCAGGAAATTTTAGATAATTTTATAGAATTAAACAATCATTATCATAACTATTCGACTAGAGTACCTAAAAATTTGCAATACCAATATGACAAATAAATCGGTGTTCCTGTTCCAAAAATGATTATACGAATTTAATAAATCGGACAATAATATTAATTTCAATTTCTACTTTAAAACTATTCAAGACAAGATTGAAAAAGTATTTCTTGAATATACAAAATTTACAGAGATGCAATCTTATAAAATGAATGTATGTACTTAGCATTATTGGTAATAAATGTTGTATTGTAGCAGTTATGCTAAATAAATCTACACTACTACTACTAGGAAAATAGTTAAATCATGATCATAGAAGTCATCTTGCTAGTGAGAAATTTTTTAATTCGTTACCATTGATTTAAGGTGGTACAGACGAACACTGCTGATTTTTCAAGCAACACGCTATGTGTTTCTTGATTTCACTGAGAGGAACTAATGTTATACATGAAAATTTAATCAAAAACATTTATATTGAACAGGTGCAAGGCCAGACGCAAAGTCAACCAAATCTAGCTCAACAACATTTAACACAGTTGAGTCAAAGTTTGCAGGCGCAGACACTGGTTAATGGAAGTATAGGAGGAAGCATAGGAGTGCAAAGTACAAGTAGTGTTCCGATACTGGTTAGTGATATTTAGTTGATAATTTTTTTTCATAGATTTTTTTCATGACCTAAGTATGTGCGTGTGTTTGGTAAATAGTGGAGAATAATGGAAGCAGATATGAATTAACCAGCGCGGCATGAGGTAAGGGGAGCGGGAAGTCCTCTAAGGTAGCGATCGTCATTATCATGTGGAGTCTAAAAAGGGATAGAGAAAATAAGTAAAACAAGGACATTGAATATTGTTTCCAGCGGTTATCCAATCACGTCTTTAAGGTGGGGAAATAAATCTGCTGTTACCGGTGTTATAAGTTTTATGACCTAAATAAATGGGTTAATAAAGATATGAATTATTTGCCATTTCCTTTATAGATAAAATAAAACAAGACGTAAAAGAAGGAAATGGGATTAATTAGTATTAAAATTGATTATAATATTGGAATATATTAATTCGATACAGCATAATTATAATTTTTAATTTTTGAATCTAAAATAAATTGAGAGTTATGGAAACTTCCGGACCTCTTTCACAGAACTATTTTCGCTGGTCAATTTACGATCGTCACACAGTATGTGACGTCCTTTAGAGCCGAGTAGTTCTATTTTCTAATATTAACTGGAGTCTAACAATATTACTTTTATTAGCTTGATCTATACGTTTGTTCTGTTGATTTATTTGTGAGCTTGTAACTCTCCTTTGCCGCGAAAACGGTTTTGACGGACCAGCGGTCGTATCCGCTGAATAAGAGACGGCGCAGACACCTTAAAATTTGTTAATATTACACAGATGCGTATTGACGAAAGCTTTAAAGGCCTGACATCCAAATGTTCTGTAGCTGGTATTTTTGTGGAATTTATTCAGGAACAATTGTTCATCTTCATTACACAGGGTTTTGATAAATATAGTTAAAAACACGCTTTAATGATAAAGTTAAATAAAAAATATGGTTTAAAAAAACCAAAAAACCCGCGTTAAAGAACAACGGACTACAAAATTAAAAATATTTCTCAAAATAAGCTTAAAACAATAATTAACGAAAAACATTACTATGATTGTGAAAAAAGCGTGGGCGCTTTGTGGCATATTATTCGTAAATCGAACGCCCGACGCTTTTTTCACAATCATACTAGTATTTTTCGTTCATTACTGGTTTAGGCCTATTCAAATAAGTATTTTTAACTGTTTAGTCAGATGATCTTTAAAAGCGTGCTCTAAGTTTTTTTTTAAATGTATTTATTTCCACCACAATGTGCCGATGGATTGCCCGATAAACAATAGTTAACCACATCGCTGACTGACAATTTTTTGACACAAATAATAAAACGAGTCAAACTCGGAAAAACGCCATGCCAACGTTGGAAGTGATAAATAATGAGAATATCTGCAATTACTTTTGCATAATACTTATGTATTCAATTCAAATCATATGATTTTTTTCAGCAAAGCCATTTGCAAGGAATTAACCAGCAAAAGGCAACAAGTCAGGCGTTATCTAACCAAGAGCAAGCAATTAATGCTCTGGCCACCAAGTTGATGAACTCGGCTCAACAGTTCCAAGCTGCAGGTAAGTTTTATTACTGGTTATAATTTTGAACGAGCAACACTAAGGACTGGTTGTACGATGCAAGCTTAAGCTTCGGTTTAAGGTAAGCGGTCGTTAAACCACGTCAGTTGCAAAACGTCCGTTGTGCAATGCTGGCTTAGCCGTCCACTCCAAGCTTAACACGAGCTTACGTAAAACGAAGCTTAAGGGGCCAGAGTATACACACCCAAGTAGTAACTTAACGTTGTGGCGACGTGTTTGAAAAAGTTGCGCAACTGCACACAAGTTGTGTGGCCGACTCCAACACAACGTTGTAACAACCCCATTTTGCACCAATCATTTTTGGGTTGTCACGACGTTTAACTTTTAACTGGAGGCTGAAGTTTCTCGTTTCCTAAACGTTGCTGATTTTACTTTCAAACGCCTACACACCTGCGCCCTCTAATGTGGAGATAACAGTTGCAATATTGTTAAAAAAAATTGTAAATCTTTTGACCAAATGATACTGCTTGTCAGAATGGGGACTTAGACCAAACTTTCTGACAACTGTGACTACCATCTTGATTTTGAAAGGTGTTGTTCGTTTGTACACTTAATTCAACAACGCATCCCACTTTACTGTCAAATATAGTATTACTTCATGCTAAAAAACTCGCGCGCTTTCAATCAGATGCGAATTTCTCAGAATTCAAAAATAAATGGATTTAAAAAAATCAATTTAGATAAAAAATATCTAACGTTTACATTGACTGAAAATCAAACTATACGGAATATTTACGAATTGTTTCCAAAAAACTAACATAAGACCTCATAATCATCAGCATAATGTTTGTTTATATGCTCTTTGTCTTAATGGCCGACCATGTTTCGAAGGAGAATTGCATTCGAACATGGCGTAAAAATGTAATCGGCGTATAATCACATAAACCCGACTATGACCGTCAGGTAACCAAAAATCGAATATATTTCAACGACAGTCCTCTAGACAACCAGATGTATACCCAAAATTCAACTGGAGTTGTTTGTCCGACCAAGGTTCGACTAACTGACGAACGCACATCCCTTTCCAAACGCACCCTCTGTCGCAGCTGTCAATTGTCATTGTCATATGTCAGCTTTGTCTTTTGGCATTTGGAATGTGCCTCCTAGGGCTTTGGTTAACCGGTTATTTCTGGTTAACCGGTACCTATTTTGTTTTTGTGGCTTTGGTCTCGTTCATTGGTTCACTTACTCATAGGTTTTTATTATTTTTTCCTACTGTGCTTTCTGAGACAGTATTTTTCCACTTCAGTAATATCTGCTGCTTCCAGATTGACTCCCTTTTCATTATTGGGGTCTTCTTCTTTAGGTTCTTCCCCAGAATTTGGGCTCGAATTTGATTGTTGGTTGAAGGAATTTAAACCGTCCATACAAGCTTGCGCCTGTAAAGTTTGTTTACGACACAAGACAATCGTGTTTTATTCCTGTAATAGGAGGCAGCATATTTGAAGTCTCGTATCATTTGTAATCTCTATACTAATGCTCTTGTTATCATAACAATGTTAAAAATAGGTTAGTTGCAAAAAGACTACGCGGCAACGTTTTCAGTTCAACTGAAAAATTACCCACGGCTTAGTTATATTGTATAACGTAGGCTCTCCGTCGCCAAAACGTTTCATATAACTAGAGTTGTCACCAGTTGCCACTAAAACGTTGTTAAAACCTAACCAAAGCGCAAGTTTTCTTCTTCAATTTGCTTTTTGAATCATTACTGTAAGTTTAAAGGTAACGTCTGGAGCTTGGAAATGAGGAATTCATTTCTATGGTGACCTTTGGACCTTACCTTTGGACCTTTTGACCTTACCTTTGGATTTTTGGGCTTATCTCCCCTCATCTTAGACATACACACATACACACACTGGAGAAAGGGAACAGGCGGCCACGCCTCTTCGCTAACACGGGAATACGTCTTTTCTTGGATTCTAAATTTCGCGCGCTATACCCTAGACCCTAGCAAATAAAAGAACAGAGACAGAAACGGCCGTTGCCCGACAAATCAGAAGAGGTAACTCTTTTTAGATAATTATGACAGTACGTATTGCTTCATTAGTGCCAACCGTAGTGAATTTCATTATCAACCAGCTTTAACTAAGCCGGCGATTGTACAACGGTTGTCGACTTTAAGCCTGAGCTTAGCTAAGCTTACGTTTAACAAAGCTTGTGTTAAACCCGCATTTATACAACCGGCCCGAAGGATAGTGTCGTAGATCAAGGCATGTAAAACTTTCACATTATTACTTTTAATACAACAACACTATGCAATGACTAGAACAGGTAATACTAGGGTTCTTAGATATTGTTTTTTACTAAATTTCAGTATTATTATAAAATGAAAGTTTGCATACCTAAACTATATACCCAAGGTGGTACCAGAAAACACCAGAAAAAGAACCATCTGCTAGCGGGATTCGAACCCGCGAACTCCGGAATTCAAGTCCGACGCTATTGCTTTCCAGGCTGGGTTGTCATGACCGCCATGGCTCGGCTGGTAAAGCGTTGGACTATAATTTCAGAGCTCGCGGGTTCAAATCCCACTGGCAGTCTTGTTCTTGTTCCGGCATTTTCTGGTACCACGTTGATTTTAGAGCCCGAAATGCTACCAATAGCATGAAAAATGGTAATACACTAAACTGCAGTCAACCTCCGTTATAACAACCCGGGTTATAGCGAACTATCGGCAATAACGAACCAAATGAAAAGTCACGTTCAATCACCCCATAAGCCCAATAGAAAAATACCTCGGTTTTAACGCACGTGGATATAACGAACTTTCGGATGTAACGAACAAATTTCGCGTTATTTTTTTACTTGGTCTCCGGTTATAATGAACGTTGACTATTGTAGTCAACCTTAACTGCGAAATCACGTATGGATGGTTGTCTATTTGAGCTGTTTAACGCCTGGAATGAAGTCGACAGCGGCTTTAGTCCGTTAAGTATGTGGTAGCAATACCGTACTACAGATGCACCATACGGCGAGGGGGTTCCCGTAATTCTAACATAATACAACTTACGTGTATACCTGTTGCACAGTATGGTGATTAGGTAGTAGTTCTCGCCAATAAAATGGGTGACAAAGTAAAACTACAATCCTTTACGTTCAAGGATAAAGCGAATATTATTCTTGAAATAAAAGGTGGAAATAAAACAAGCGGAAATTTGCCATGAAAAACGCATCAGCAAATCTACGGTGGCTACAATTTGGAAGAACCGCAATGAAAGTTTGCAAGCTTCTGACAACATGAACATCAAAATGAAGAAATTACGGAAATTTCGATTCAGGGGAGCAAAGTTTAACTGCAGCTGAAGCTATGCAAAATTTGCGAACTATTCGAAGTTTCTTGTGTTCAAATTCAACTCCTCTAAGTGTTTGGAGCATTTGGCGGTGTTAGAGACTCATGTCAAAAATATTCGGGCTAATAATAATGTTACTCAAAGTAAAATAACATACTTTTTTACATCATCCAATTAAAAGCAGTTCGCGTTCGTGTCTTGTATCTGTATATGCGTATATGTATTTAACCTACGTGCATTTACATCTACCATCACAATTTTTTAGTTTAGTTTTACTTTTCTTTGTTGTTTGTTGGCCTGCCTGTAGACGCCTTTGTTTATATCTTGTTTTTGGAAATAAAATTTGTTTTTGAGACACAATTAGTTTCTGTTACATATTTATTCATTCTTAGGCGTGTTGCGTATTTTTCACGTTTATAACGAACTTCGGTTATAACGAACCATAATCAACAGTCCCTTGAGGGTCGTTATAGGCGAGGTTGACTGTATATAGTTTATGTATAGGTACACAAAATCACTCATGATCTTCACTAGAGTTAGTAAATTAAAGAAAAATTAAGATATCCTAGAATATACAATATACGAATTTATGACCAAGCTTGTATGACTAACGTTTTTCTACTTAGTAGATACGAGTACATAAATATTCAAAATACTTTAGTAGTTTTAAACTAAGAAGGAAAAGTGTTAGCATTGAATTGCGTGCAATTCCACCCAAACGATCTATTAGAAATATTGAATTTTTGAGGATAGATACCTATCTGATTAAACTTGTCAAAACGGAAAAAAATCATTACCAATAGCTCTCGTGACCGACCTTTATTAATTAGGAGCCATGTACAAAATATGCACGTATAGGACCCAAAGCCGTCTATTGATGTTTGTAGTTTATATGGCATTTACAATGTCACACTTTTCTAATAGAGATGGGAGTGTGCACAATATCGTGACAGTATATACAGGGTGTTTCAAAAAAGGTGACCTCGTCTCTAGGATAGGTAGAAAACTGAAAAACGATTGGGGTTTGCTTAGTAAAACAAAATCGTAACGCCATCCGTATTCAAGATACAGAGAGTTGGAGAAAAAAATTACACGTTTTTTTACCATTCTGCCGAAATTACTGGCCCCATTGTAATCAAATATCATACGAATATATTTTCGAAGCGAATACATCCCATGAATTGGTTTTTATATCTGACTCTCATAGAAGGCGCTAGTTACACGGTTGGTATCAAGTAATATACCGTACTCCAGCCACGCCCATTGTGACGTAATATGAAAATGATCTATTGAACATAACTTTCTTGAGGTTAGATTTGTTGATCAAAATTTTAAGTGAACCTAAACATCAATCAATTTTACGCCAAAAAGATACTGTTGGTAAAATTCGATTCAGTGTACCGTTTTCGGAATATTTTGATTTGAAAATTATGGAGTAATAGCTGATGCTGGGATAAAGTTATTAATTATATATACAGAAAACAAAAAAAGTGCAGCCCGGGCTCCGACACACCGAGCTGCTGTTCCATTACCCAATGACTACTCCTCACACCGTGAGGTGAGCAATCACTGGGTCCGCGAATCGT
The DNA here is from genome assembly GCA_951848785.1 of Callosobruchus maculatus. NCBI lineage: Eukaryota > Metazoa > Arthropoda > Insecta > Coleoptera > Chrysomelidae > Callosobruchus > Callosobruchus maculatus. Next base: position 1,822,522 of record CATOUR010000127.1, read on the forward strand.
GCGCCTTAAGTAGACGAAGGGACCCAAGGATCACTGCCTTCTGCATTCTGGCGGCTAAGATGTGCGCCGCCGCACGGCACACTGGTATTTTACGCAGTGCAGAGAGCAGCGTATTCCTCATTCCACCTAGGGATCCAATGACCATAACCAACAGACTTACAGTGTAGTCTGGTATTATTATTAATTCGTATGCATTATGTGAATTAAAAAAATGTCACGTAAATAAGACCTCATGGATAAAACGGATACATGTTAAAAAATTGGGATTGAGGGCTTTCCTTTCTTGTAACGTTTCACAAAAGTTCATTCTAATCGGTATATATTGATTTTCTCTCATTTTGCCATGGAAAACTGATATTTATTGATAGTTATGACGATAAGTCAACAATAAATTAGATTTTTGGAACCTTGTTATTTGCAAAATTAGATATTGTAAGTCAAAATGTATTCAAATAATGAATACACCAACATGCTATTAACCTTAGGCGAGTGTAAGGCTCCCTTGAGTAATACTCAAGTAATACTCAAGTAACGAAATGTCAACATGACATTTCGTTGCGATTTTGTAGGTTAATTTTGGGGTACGGTGTTGTCAGTTTCTGTCACATTCGACAAAAATGTCCACCACAGAACAAGAAATACTGGCACAATACAAAAAGAGATAACAGAAAACATCAAAATGCGTAGGCATAGGCATAATAAATTTACTTATATTTGCAATATGACAAAGTCGTCAAATGAATCACGACGTCTGGTAGATGTTGTCTAGGAAGCGGATACACAAGGAAACCACATTTGAGGGTCCCTTGAGTAACCCTCAAGTATCCCTTGAGTAATACTCAATAATACTCAAGGGAGACTATGAATACGGATCTTAACAAGTAAAAATACATTTAGAGCTGTTGAACGCCGTTGTTGAGAAACTGGGAATGTGAGAACAAAATAAAAATGAACTCTGCTAGGCCAAGAACAACAAGCACCATAATTTTCAATTCATAATATTCCGAAAAAGGTACACAGTATCGAATTTTACCAAGAGTACCTTTTAGGTGTAAAATTGAGTGATGCTTTTAAATTCACTTAAAATTTCAATTGATAAATCCAACCTCAAAAAAGTTATGTTCAATACTACTTGGTTCGAACCGTGTAACCAGTGCCCTTGATGAGAGTCAGATATAAAAACAAATTCGTCGGATGTATTATCTTCTAAAACATATTCGTATGAAATTTCGTTATTACAATGTTTCCAGTAGTTTCGGCAAAATGTGTATAATGTGTTTTTCTTCAACGCCCTGTATCTTGAAACCCAATTATTTTTCAGTTTTCTACCTATCCTAGAGACGGGTTCACCTTTTTTTTGGAACACCCTGTATGTCATACTGACTTTTCTCTGTTCTTATACACAGTCAACGCTAAACAACAACAGCAACTACAACAGCAGCAGCAACAGCATCAACAGCAGCAGCAACAGAAATTGTCGACGAACAACGCGGCGATTATCAACCTGTTGAACTCGTCGCCGGCGAGCGTGGCGAACAGCGACGCTAGCGCCGCGGTGGTGAACGCGATCAACAGCGGAGTGGTGGGGGGAGCCGCCACGGGGCAGCAGTACCTGGGGGCGGCAGTCGGGCAGAAGTTGCTGGCCAGAAAGATGGCGGCCGCTACTGCAGGGACGGCCCAGACCGCCCAATCCAATGCTAGGGTGCTCAATCATGGAGGGTTGATTGCGCTGAATAGTAATAGGTGAGTTAATCATGCTCGCGAACAGTAGGTGCTTTGTAAGTTTTGCAGTTGTTTACTCCCCAATAAAAAAAATAATTGGTAAGCGCGGTAGTTCACACACTAGGAAATCAAAGTGCTACCAGAATATTCCGGAAAAAGAACAGAGTGCCAGCAGGATTTGACCCGTGACCTCAGGAATTCTAGTCCGACGCTCTACCAGCCGAGCCATGGCGGTCGTGACAGTCGAGCCCACAAAACGCCTATCAGACATCGGATTCTCACGCCAACTGAGGGCTCCGCTGCCGCCATCTTCTGGTATTACGGAGCGGCAGAACTCTATACAGTACAAAGGGGCGGTAAATACTTCATACTCGGCTCTGGAGGCCTTCATTGTGCCTTTTGCGATGACGATCGACATTGGGCTGCAGTTGTATGCCTAGACCCGAAGGCGGATGTTACTACTAGTATGCTTCGTCAATATTCAAATTCCAACATTGTTTCGGTTTTTGTTAAATACAGCAGATTGCGATTTGCGGTCGCTAGTGTATATGTAAGTGGGATGGACCCCTACAACCGAATTCAGACATATTTACGGGCTTAAGCCGACAGCTTAAGAATGAGAAAATCTCGCAGTGTCTGTTGGCAGGAGATTTCAATAGTAACTCTGTTGCTTATTGGTTCTCCAAGCGGACTGATTCTTGAGTTCACGAGGTTGAGGAATTCGTAGCTGCAAATGTGCAGATGTGCTTAATAAACCAGGTCAGCCATACACCTTTTGCTGTGCAAATGGAGAAAATAATTTGGACATTAAATTGCTTCGAGGAATATGGCAAACTTTATGATCGATTGGCGTGTGTATGTTGACGAGGTACAGAGTGATCATCTGTCTAAATTCAATTTGGCTGGTGCAGAACCTATTGTGACGGCCAAAAGTTTAGCTTAAAGAGCATTAACGTAGAATGTTTGTTAGCAATAGCGACTGACTTTTGTAGTCAGCTGGATCGGATGTCATTAGCTGATGTGGACGACTTTGTTTCGATAATAACAAATGGTTTTAAAAGCATTCGTACCACCACATACAGACCGATCAATCTCAGGGATGCACATACCCCGTGGAGGACCGAGCAGCTGGATGACCACAGGAGGGGTCTACGAAGGCTTAGACGAGCATTGCAGCATCTCCGAAGGAGAAACCGTTATGAGATACAACAAGTAGAGTACGAGAGCCTGCATGAGGAATACATCTCTCAACTAAAATCTATACATCAGAAGTACTTCGATCGAAAAAGCGTTCTTGGGCTACTTTTGTGGAGCGCGAGCTCTCGGCTGACCCGTGGTCGTGTGTCTACAAGATGGCAGCCTCGAGGTTGTGTACCCAGGCCGTAAGAACATCTGTACAGAGGTCAGATGGATCTTTCACAGTTCTTCCCGTTGAAAGGTTTCAGAAATAATGAATAGGCTCATGCCTAATGATGATTTGGGAGATGATGGTGCTTATTAAGCCCAAATACGTCGGGATATTCTGGACTTACGTGAACTCATAGATAAGATGGACAACTCGGACGATAAATTCAGCATGGAGGAACTTGATCTTGTTGTTTCTTCTATTAAACCTGGAAAAGCTCCAGTACCTCATGAGGTTCATGAGCGCCTTATTGTTATGGCTTACCCTATCTTGCCGAATAACATGTTAAGACTATACAACTCTTGCATGAGGCTGTGCTATTTTCCAGGCATAGGAAATTTGGCAAAATGGTAACTACTTTGAAGTCCAAAGATAAGGACCCCAGTGATCCCAAGTCTATGAGACATATTACGCTGCTAAGCGAACTGGGGCATATTTAAGAGAGGCTAATCCTCCTAGATTTTACGAGATGAGTCTCTTTTTTTGCACCAATTTCAATTTGGATTTAGGAAGCATAGGACTACCATTGATGCTATAAACGGGTTACTAATCTTCGTTGATATATCAGGGGCGTTCGACAACTTATGGTGGTCATGTGTTTTGTTGAGGCTTCACCAGTGTGATCCCCCATTTGAATCCTAAGGCTTTTAAGTAGCTATTTGTCTGAAAGGACGGTTATGCATAGTACTGGATATGATTATATTGAAAAGCAACTTAGCAAGGGTTCCTACAAGGCTCGGTCCAGGGACCTTTTCTGTAGGATCTCGTCATGGACATATTACTCAGGTCGGAATGGCCTGACGAGTGCAACGTGGTGGCGTATGCCGATGATCTAGCCATAGTCATTAGTGCCGAATCTAGAGCTCAGTTAGAACTGAAAGCCCGCTGTTGCACCGAGATCCTGGAGGTCTGGTGTGACAAGCAAAAACTTAAAATTAGTACAACTAAAACGCAATATATGCTATTTAGCAATTTGTCTAATACAAGAAACCCGACAGTCAAGAGTTATGGCAAAAATGTAGAGCGAGTTGCCAATTATAAATACCTGGGTGTAATTCTGGACTCCAAGCTGCATTTTGATGTGCATATAGCCTGTATAACGGATAACATTAAGAATATATTTCATTAAGGCGTTTTATCTCGCTTACCTGGGGTATGTTAGTGAACACCTAGAGAGCCTTAAAAACTATTTATGACAGGGCCATTTTCCTATAGCCACCTATCCAAGCCCCATTTGGGGCCATAGGGCATTAAATGTTGCACCAGCTATTTGGCTTAACTCTGCTCAAGCCATTTGTCTAAGAACGTAATGGGTCTGTACAACTCTGTTCCGCACGAGTGTATGTGTGTTCTGGCTAAGTGGCTACCTCTGAGCCTTGAGGTCTTGAAGTCTAGGTCAGTATACCAGATTCAGAAAACAGGAACAACCTATTTACTAGGTCACAAAATTATGTCTGAAGAATTTAGATACGCAATAATTCAAAAGTTATATCAAAATAAAAATGGGTTTTTGAATCGAGTACCGAAAACACGCCGACGGCTCCAGAACCCGTGTGACGTCACCATTGCGGTAAGGATGCTCCTTTGACCAACGACGTCCTACTCCGCTACTAAATTCTAGATTCTCAGCCAATCGCGAAAATACGTACTGCAAACTGGTAACTAGTGTACACACAGTCGATGAATGAAGTTTGCAGCTCGAGACGAAGTCTACGTTCGAAATAAATATGTTTTTGAATGTTTGAAGTTGAAGTCAGATTACAGATTCCAGTAAGTAGCTAATCAAATATGTTTCGTTGAAAAGATCTCCTCAATCGAAGGATGGCCCAGTGGTTAGAGACTCCGCTAGTGGATCTTAGAGTCTTTGGATCGAAACCCAGGCCTTCCAACCGTTTGGTTGACGGTGACGGCTTTAGGCACCGAAGGGTGCGGTGAAGGAGACCAGAGCCTGCAGATTAAAATAGAATTAATTATCGTAACTAAATTCTACTTATTACTATTGTTACTAATGTAAGGTTTTCGAACAGTGGCCATCTAAAGTATATCTTTTAATCTCAAGGAGAGTATTTAGGGATTTTGCTTGCCCTATATAAATGTATAATTCTGTGAACTTTAAACTCATTTAAAAGCTTATTTCATTTATTTTATGGCTAGGAGGTGTTAAGGCTCTTGCTAAGGCACACCTTCTATTGGGACAGCCGCATTTTGGCATTTCCTGATGGCTTCTTTCTTCCTATCTATTCCCTTATATCTTATAAATTTCTCCTTTTGCATTCTTTAGTTGCCTACTCATTCCAGGAGTAGGGGTGGAGGAGTTGACGTTGCTCTGCGTTCGTTTCCAGAGACCAGGCACGTCATCAGGGATTTTCAATTAAGTTACCCACAATTCTGTACGGAGCGGCTCGTACCTGTGTCATCGAAGGAAATCTGTTGGAGTCAGGTTGAGGCAGCACAGACAGCTATGTGTAGGGAGTGCTTGTATTAATATTTTTCATGCAATTGGCCGCAAATGTCGGCTACTATGTTTTCTGAATTGCTTCGAGTATGAACAGAGTCATAGTAGGCAGCTAGTTACCACAGACCTGGTGCAGTATTCTAGGCCAGGTCTTATCTAGGCTTGATTCAACGTAAGGAGATTGGATGGTGAGAAGTACCCTTTAGTGCAGAACATATATTTTACCTAACAGCTATTTATAACTAGAAAATTCTTCGATTCCAGATAGAATTTACGTTTGATTTTCGTTAAATGCCGTCATCCACGATTGGAGCGCACTACTATTAAATTACGACTGAGACTAACCTTAGCTCGTACCTAACCTGTATAGAATGTATATACAGGGTGAGTTTTTAGTTCCGGCTCGGTCGATAACTCCACTACTGTAGAAGATAGCAAAAAAAGCTGTATATAAAAGTTGTAGCGACGGATATGTTCCTTGTTCAGAAAATATTTTGATTTATACAGGGTGATCCATAACTACGTGGTGATGCAAACATATTTTTTTAAATGAGACACCCTATATATTATCCAATTTTTAGATTCTACTAATTTCTCTTCTCACAAAATAAGGTATTATAACATTATACAGGGTGTTTCAAAAGTTATGACCATTTTTATATCCAAATCGCTGTCAAACGAACGTACTGTATATCAAAAAGTAATTAATCAAAAATTATTTCTTTTACATACGAAGATTAGAAATATCCTCTAGTTTTGAAATCGGCTATAAAAAAATCTCGCGACACATATTCGTATACAGAGTGATGGAGAATGCAAAATCCAGCTTTTCTCTTTTTGTTTTTAAATGTAACCCCCACTATTTTATTATACCAAAGAATTGCTTTTAATATGCTCTTTCATCTTTCTATAGCACTTGTTGTACCTACGTGCATCAGTTCTCGAGATATTTCGATTAGTCGCTTGATGTCTATTTGATAGGTATCAGCTGACGAAGAAGATTCTCGGATTTAATTTTTTAGTAGTGGTCTGAATTGGCAATCCTGCAAGTCAGGACCGTCTTAGTAATATTTTTACTGAACATCTCATTGCCAAAAAATAATGATTATTTTTGTGAACAAAAAATTGATTCACTATCTAAAAATTCACAGCAAGAATGCTTGACCGAAACAAATACATTTTTCCGTTTATATATTGTTAAGAGTCAATTACTCGTCAGTAGCGGTACGAGCACGGAGTGCAGCCCTGTACGTATGCCGTCAAAGCGTGTGTCAAGATTCATTCTGGGGGATTTTTAGTTATAATTAGCCGAACATCTGTTCATTGTTGACACGGATGACAGTCTAAAGTATCGGGTAACAGGGTTTAGGGCTCTTGCAATAATCTTTGTATTTTTGAATAACATTTTGTGACTCGTGTCAATATGATCTTCTGCAAGAACAGATCCTATTGGGTTCCTAAGTCCAGAATGACGTTCGTGTTTCCTCAGGCGGGTTGCTACGATCCTATCTCTTTCACCAATATATACTTTCATGCAATAATCATTCAAAATTTCCATTTTCTTGTTTACAGACTTCAAGAACTGCAGCAGCAGGCTCAGACGATAACACTGACGTCTATGGGCGGCAATGGAAACTATACGAACTTTACAACACTTCCAGTGAAACAACAAAGGATAGTCAATAGTAGCAGTGATTCAAATAAGTCAGCGTTATCTGCTCTCCTAGTAGGGACTCCTGCGGCAGATAGGTAATAATATTATTATTTCATTTATTATATGTATGGCTACGGCTACACCAAGGTATTTAACCAAACAAAAAAATTAATTTTATTTTAGTATGATTAATTTTTAAACCATGTTTGACCGAGTAACTGAATATACTATGTAAAGAAATATTTAAACTTTCACAAGCTTCAGTAGTATATAATAAACATAGCAAAGGACTTAGAATTGAAGCCTGTCGTACTACTTTCGAATGACTTTAATAAATTTATAGGAAAAATAGTAATAGTGTAGTAGTTTCGCTAACAGTAATTCCCTCCCCAAGGTATCAAAGGCTTTACTAAAATCAAGCAACACTAAAGCAGTTATATTACCATTGTCGACTGCAGTTATTATATCATTCATGATCTTAGTTAGAGCTGCACAGTGCTTCAGTGCATATCAAAACACGATAGCGCTGCGCATGTACAAGAACGTACATACTGGTATTCTTCTCTATATTTTTATGAATAAAAGTTTCTCAATCATAATTAAAATAGAGTCTTATTTTTTTGCAAAATATCAAGTATATTCTATATTTTCTATTTAATATTATTTGAATAACAACATAAAAAATAACAAACAATATATTGCTTAAAAGCTTACATTACTGTGTCGAGTATTTTGTCATCGATACTTTTTGAGCAATTTGAAGCTGGTATTGTTGCTTTTGAAAATAATTATAATTATGTCCATGTCCATGGCCAACTATGAGTAGTCCGATCAGTTGCACAAAATTCTTAGTACACCAAACGCGCCTTCATTGGCATGTACAGCTCTATACTTGGCCAAAAAAAATCGAATTGGTATCGGTATCAATACTCTTTATTTTCGCATTCCTACCCAGACTTCTCACCTATAATGGCGCCATCAAGGCAAACTCTGTAGGAATCATTTTTATATAGGAAATCCTCAGAGATATTTTGATGGCCGGAACGCTTAAATATTTCCAAAAGTGCCACAGCTGGAACGGTGAAAGTCAATACTTGGGGTTTTTTGAACATACAGAATTCAAAAACGCTAACATCAGTGTTGTCAGATTTACCACTTTTACGTTAGACTTCATAAATAGGGCATTCCATTCAAAATTATGACGTAAAATTGGTAAATCTGACAACACTGGTGTTAGCGTTTTTGAATTCTGTATGTTCAAAAACCCCCAAGTATTGAATTTCACCTCTCCAGCTGTGGCAGTTTTGGAAATATTTAAGCGTTCCGGTACCGTTTACTGAAAAAGCGGTGTTGCCGTATCTCAGTAATTAATAGAAACAAAATTTTGAAATTATGAGATCTTACTAAATTCGGTTCATTGGCTTCTTATCTTATTTAATGATTGACAGGCCGGACATAATCGGTCCCAACACGAGCTCCCTGTTGCTGGAGAAGCTGGGCGCCGCAACCGGTGCGCCCCCTCAGTTCGGACAGACGACCAGCGGCAAGCCTGCCTCAGCGACTGCGCAACAGTTTCTCGTCCAGTCGCCCAAGGCAGCGGTGGCAAGTCCCATGTCCAGCCCTCCACTGGCTCAGCCCTCTACGCAGACGACGGTGCAACCTGCCGCTCAAGCCGTCAATGTCCAGGGGTTGAATTTCGCCCAGCTGCAGGGTATACCTGGTAAGCCCATCTTTTCAAACCGGTGTTGCTTAGGGTCGTATTCGTAGTCGATACTTAAGGGTCCTTTAAGTAAGGCTTCCTTGAATAATAGTCAAGTAATAAAATGTCAAAATGAGATTTTGTTGCAGTTTTTTTTTTTTTTTTATGGTCGGCCTCCCGCAAAGGCTGAAAGCCTATGGCGCTTTAGAAGCGCTGCGAGAGGATAAGTATCGGTTCACATTAGATTTGAAACGCTGCAGGTTGTAGCCGTCGGGAAACAAATTTCCCGGCAGCTGATTCCACAGCGTCGAAGTTCTCCAAAAGAAGGAATGCTGGAGGAGACTGGTTCGGGGAGTAAGGACCTCGACCTGGTAAGGATGAGCTCGAAGTGCTTCTCTAGTGGTCCTGGTTCGGACGGCCTGTGGTGTTATTATCTGAGAGAGCTCACTCGAACATCTTCCGTGATAGAATCTGTAAAACAGGGATAGGTCAGCCACCCTCCTTCGATGTTCCAGGCTGTGGAGGTCCTTTGTGAGGTTAGGCGTATCGATTAGTCTAATCGCTCTTTTCTGGATAGTGTCCAAGAGCTTTAGGGAGTGCTTCGGAGCGCATCCCCACACATGGGAGCAATACTCCAGCGATGGTCGGATCTGTGCCTTGTAGAGCAGCAGCAGTTGCTCTGGTGTATACAACTTCCTACAGCGGAACAAAACTCCAAGCTTCTGGGATGCCGTTTTAGCAATACTGACGACGTGGTCGTGCCAGGACATGTTATTGTTGATGTTGATTCCCAAAAGCTTGACGGAAAGTGATTCGACTATGGGGTGACCTTCCATTTCCACGGTTGGTAAGCCATTGTGAGACTTCTTTGTAAGTGTTGTTGCCTGAGTTTTTTGTGCGTTGAACTGTACTTTATTTGCTAATCCCCACTCGACAATTGTTCTGATATCTGCGTTGATCTGTGCGGCATGCTGCTGTCGCCGACGTACCGTCTCCTGGGATGATAGTGGCTTGCCTGGTTCCATGCACGACACTAATGTACTGTCATCTGCGAAGCTGTAGATTGGATTGGATGTTATTTCCAGCAGCTCGTTGATGTACAGCAGAAATAGTGTAGGGGATAGGACAGATCCCTGAGGAACACCGGCGTTTATTGAAAATACGTCTGATGAACAGCCCTCGACTACAACGAACAGAGATCGGTCTTTCAAAAAGCTATTCAGCCACTGGCGCAGACCAGGTGGTAGTCCATAAGCACCAAGCTTGACCAGAAGTCCGTCATGCCATACTCTGTCGAAAGCTTTGGATATATCAAGTGCAACAACACGGGATTCGCCATGGTTGTCTATTGCTCTGTTCCACAAGTGAGTGACGTAGGCAAGGAGGTCACCTGTAGACCTGTGCTTACGGAAGCCATACTGGCGATCATTTATGATGTTATTGTTGTCCAGGTATTTCAGGAGCTGTGCGTTAATGACAGTCTCCATAACCTTAGACATGATGCTGAGAAGAGCCACAGGTCTATAATTGGTGGGATCAGTTTTTTTGCCTTTCTTAGGGATGGGTTGCACGCAGCCAATCTTCCACGAAGCGGGAAACACGCCTCGTTGATACGAAAGTTTGAAGAGCTTGCAAAGAATAGGTGCAAGCTCAGCGGCACAGCGTTTAAGGACAATGGCTGGAATTTGGTCAGGGCCAGTAGCTTTATTGGTGTTCAGTTTTTGGAGGATGCTTTTTACATCTCGATGTTGAAATTTGACCTCTGCCATTCTCGAGTTCACGCTTATGGTGGTTGTCGGAGTACTTCCTTGAAAGTCTACAGTAGAATTGGCTGCGAAGAGCTTCCCCAAGATGTCTGCTTTTTCTTTAGGAGCAGAAGCGATGGATTTGTCCTCTCTGGTCAAGGGTGGTATTGACGAATAGGAAAAGTTCTGACTAACAGCCTTAGCTACAGACCAGAATGTTCTGGACGAACTAGGACATGAGAGGAGCTTGTTCTTAATTTTTTGGTTGTGTTCCTCCTTGCTGCTGTCAATCACGCGTTTACAGTGATTTCTGGCGTCGATAAAACTGCGGTGGCTCTCAGCATTTGGATTTTTCCTCCATTCTCTGTAGTGTTGGTTTTTAGAGGTAACTGCATCTCTACAACGCTTATTGAACCATGGCTTATTTTTGGAGGGATGCTTGACGACATGAGGAATATAGGCTTCCATGCCGGATATCAATACCTCTGTTATTTCTTGGGCGCAAGCTGATGGGTCTCGTGACTTGAAGCAGACGTCGTTCCAGGGAAAGGACTGGTAGTATTCCCTTAGGTCGTCCCACTTGGCTGATCCGTAATGCCAGACCCGACGAGGCTTTGCATGGTAGAGATCTGGAGAATGCATTTTGCATAGCGTCGAGACGGTGTTGTGGTCAGACGATCCCAGTGGGGCGGTTACCTTCACTGTGTAGACCGTTGGAGCAGTTGTGAGATATAGGTCCAACAGACTAGCAAAATCTCCGTGGCGGCTGGGAATCCTTGTTGGTTCTTTGACTATCTGCTCCAAGCCGCAGCTGATAGCGAAGGCTTCAGCTTCACGTCCCTCGTCGTCCGTTTTGTTTGAGTGTGTCAGCCAGTATGAGTTGTGAACGTTGAAGTCACCCAGAAAGACTATCTCTGAATGAGGGTGATCTGATTGCAGCGCGTCCACAGTGGCTGAAAGCTTCTCGAAGAGCTCTTTGCAGTTGTTACTGCTTGGTGGCCTATAAATGCAGCATATAAATTTGGAATGATTTTGGAAGGATATTTTGAGCCATATGATGTCAAATCCTTCCAGTTCGAGCTCTTCTTCTCGATGACAAGAAAGCCCAGATTTAACGTACACGCATACGCCAAACCTACGTCTAAATCGGGTGTATAAGTCATATCCGGGATATCTAAAGCAGTTATCCATTGTTGAAGAGCCGACTTGGGTTTCCGTAAGAGCCAGAATGTGTGGCTTCTCTGCCTGAAGGTGTTGATGGACAGAGTTTATGTTGGAGGCAAGACCTCGTATATTTGTAAAGTCGGCTCTGAATAAGTTTCTCTGGCCTTCGGGCCTGTCGTCAGTGCGAAGTTGCTGCGAAGGACGGCTTCTGTTGTTAGCCTGACGAGGAGTGGCAGCACAATTCTTTAAACAATCTTCGCTTAATGTTCCCCCCGGACCACCTGGCACCCGGAGATCCGAACGGCCAGGTATTTTACCTCCGGAATCTTTTGATCCTGGAAGAGCCATTGAGCATTTTTTTACTTTTAATTAATCCAATTTGTCACTTATGAGAAACCGAGAACATCAGCCCAGCGACGGAACATGAACCGTGAGGCCATTTGGCGCCGCCTATTCCCGGGAACCTATTTCTAGTTTCCCGGAAATATTCCGATGTGGGGGTGATTGCACCGCGGGCGAAGCTAAGTGACTGCACTTCTCCCCCCTGTGGCTGATTGCAGAGATAATAGTACGTGATGCACCGTCTTCGGTGCAAGGTGTACCATCACCTCTGGGCGATGGGGTCGCCACATCCCTACGCCCGACTATCTTCAGTCAAGGCGATTTTGTCAGTTTCTGTTACATCCGGAAGCATGTCCAGCACAAAACACGAAATACTGGCACAAAATAAAAAGAGGTAACAGAAAACATCAAAACGCGTAGGCTGAGGCATAACAAATTGACTGAGATTTGGCATATGACAACGTCGCCAAATGAATCCCGCCGTCTCGTAGATGCCGTCTAGAAAACAGAGACACAAGGAAAGCCACATTGAGGTTCCCTCAAGTATTACTTAAAGGAACCTTAAGTATTACTCAAGAGACTACTATGAATACGGCTCTTAAGGGTGTAGAGTATAGCGCGCGAACCTGAGAATCCAATAAAACACATATTCCCTTGTTAGTGAGGAGGCGTGGCCGCCAGTTCCCTTTCCCCAGTATGTGTGTCTAAAATGAGGGGAGGTAAGTTCAAAGGTAAGGTCCAAAGGTCGCCATAAAAATGCATTTCGCATGTAGAGGCCCCTGACGTTACCTTTAAACCTACAATAATGATTCAGAAACCAAATTGAAGAATAAGGCTTGCGCTAGGGCAACACAGCGGCCTTGTTTCGATATCGTGTTTTGTTAAATTACAGACATTTGAAGAATGTATCCTTTTTCCATTGCAATTTTTTTACACACTAAAAAACTTTTTCGGAAAAATCGCTGTGTGTTGGCCTTCATTAAGGACTTGACTGCCACCTACTAAAATTTTATGTATGTAGTTTGACAAACGAGTGAGTTCGGTTCTATGAACGAATCCGTGTTTTACATGGCAAATACATACATATGTATAAATATGTGTACCCAGGTCCCTTAAGGAGGTTCGTTCGCTGCGCCTAGAGTCCAATGAGTGCCATTCATTTATGAAATTTATTTCGGAATTTAGAATAGTTGCAATATAGTCTTGCAATTATTTATAAATTATTTTTATAGGTATTAGTATAAGTACACTTTTAAAATATCAGTTAATCTAAATAAGTTATTATTTTAATCCCATTATAATTACTTAATCAATGTGTCAGCGGCGCGTTTCTCAGCATTGACGTCCTATACGTCAGTGGTTCTCAGATAAGTCAAAAGATAATAGTAGGGGATCTAGGCTAATCTTCATTAGTAATTATACCGAGAATTCACAGTTTCTTGTGGATTAGTTTTTTGTAGAACAACGAAAAAACACATGTTAGCTGACGCGACTCCGTGGTCTAAAATTTTGACAGCATGCGTATCTTGCAAAAAAAAAAAAAATTCGGGGTGCTTTACTGAAGTTGAACATTTACAGATAGTTGATGAAAGTTCATCACGAAAAAATACGTTAGTTGCAAAATTCAAATTGATTTTTATGACAATAGAATGAAAACTATAAAAATAATTGTTTGCTGTGAATGCAGATTGGTGATACGAAAAATAAATTATCGGACTCAAAAATGTATTATTGCAAAAACACTGGAAGCGGCTCCGATGTTCTACCGAAATTGTTACCAAAGATTTTGTGCTCTACCACCAAATTACAGACAATCTGCATCGACATCAATAACCGATCAATTATTTCTAGTTTTCATACTATTAATTGTCATATAAATTAATTTCAGGTAAAATGGTCCGATTTTCCAGTTTCCCATAAATGACCATGCGCGCAGCTAACATATTAAGTCCAACAGATTTTGCAGCTAACATATTTTGTCGTGATAAACTTCACGAAAATCAATTAACTATCTGCCAACTTCAGTAAAATAGTCCGAAATTTTTTTGCGAGATACGAATACTCTCAAATGCCGCATTCGTTTTGCAAGTGAAGTGAGATATTTCAAACTAAAGTGAGATTGTCAAATCAGTAAATATCAGTTCTATTAGGTCTTCAAAAAGGACATCTGAGCACAATAGTGATGTAACGAATATTCGCATTCGCGGATATTCGCATATTTTTGCATATTCGCATTCGCGGAATTACTCCGAATGTTTTGCGAATAATTTTTTTTTAAATGTAATGGTTGGTTAATAAAACAAAATCCATTCATTTCTTAAGATTTCAATGTAAAAAAGTAACTTAAATTCGTAGTCACATCAATCTTCTCTTTATCACTTGGTGTCATTTATTTATTTAACCTTGGGCAGTGAAGATTAACAATTAAATTTTCATAAAAATTTAACAAGGCCAAGATCAATTTTGAGATGCTATGTCATTTACCTTATAATCTAAAGAAGGCTCTTCTTGATCTGTATAATAAAATCTGGAGAACAGGCTTATTTATACCAAAGTAGCTGGAAAAAGGCACTGATCATACCTATACTTAAGGATGGTAGCAGTCCTTTAAATATGACAAACTATAGGCCCATATGTCTCACGTGCTGCTCAGCCTGCCTAGACAGGAAACATCCTGATAAACATTAAACTGTGTTTATAAGTAGGCACTAATATGGCTTTTTTCCAAATTATTTGCAAGTAACCAAAACAAGTGCATTACAATTTTTTTTTAAGTTTGGTGGTATTTTTGGCCTTAGAAATTGTCGGATATTATTTTTTTGTTGATATGCCCAGTCATTCCCCTATAAAATGGGTCCAAAAACTTGTGAATCGCTCGATAAATAATCAAGATATGGCCTTACAACTGCGTGAACACATGGCGCTGTGATACAGAAGTCATAATACAAAAAGGCCTATTCTGTCGAACATTTTAGTGCCACATACAAGAATTGCATGTGGTAAGACAGAAAACATCCTGCTAAACGTAAAAATGTCTTAATAAATAGGCAGTAATACGGCTTTTTTTTCAAATTATTTGTAAGTAACTCAAATAAGTGCATTTCAAAAAAAATTTTTTTTCAGTTGGGTGAATTTTTTTAGCCTTAGAAATGGACTAGTATCACGAGGTTAAGAACAATGATTTAATTATTATGGCCGCTTAGTGCATACACAAATAAACGTTCTGCTGCATTTCGTTACTTTCTACATCATTTTGTTTTTTAGTAATTCCATTCTAAAGTTTAAAGAAAGGAATTCAAATTCAGCCAATCAGTGCCAACCGCGCGAATTATCAGCAGTGCATTGTTGCCAAGAACAGCTCCGACTCGCAAAACATTTACATTTCACATAAACATGTTATTTGCTATCCAAAGTGTTATAAATAATTTGAAACTCACTTCTTAGCTTTCACATCTCTCATCTTCGTATTGAAGAACTGCATATAATCCACATAAAAGTCGTTCACCATAGCCATATCAACTTTAGGCAGGTTATCTGAATCGGCGTTTGTGAATCCACTATCGATTTTACCCATACTTGTTGGTTATGTTATGATAAAATAACTTGAAACCTACTAAAATGGAATAAAAGGATATCCTGTACAAATAAACGCAAACAAATAATAATAACTTTAAGATTGTTGAAAATTACAGCCAAAGCCCAATGGAATTTGGAAATGACAATGACCGAATGACGATTGATTGACAGGATTGACGGATCAGGAACCTTAACTTAGCTTTCGGAAGGGCTGTTCCAAATTATGGTTCTATCACCGTCCTAGAACTGTTTTCATCATGCCCCGCCCATTTTACAGTTCTCAAAACGATGATTGGTTGGTCCACCAGCGTACCAACCAATCTAGAATCACAAAATGGGTGGGGCATGATGAAAACAGTTCTAGGACGGTGATAGAACCGTAATTTGGAACAGCCCTGGAATTTCGGATCACGGGACATTAAAACCACAAAACATATCAGACGGGAACAGAAGACAAGATAGATGAGCCAGCCCGCGTACAGCTCCGCGCGCCATCAGAATGCGGCAACACAGCACACATATCTGTCTTTTGATTGGCTGTTCGCCTATAGGGCAGTGACGTCACTGCCCTAGGAGAATTCAAATATTTTCCTCATTTTCACGGCTTTCCTGTGCCCAAAAAAATCGGAGAAAAAAATGAGATGCTTTTTATGACGTACTCTATCATATGCAACCAGAAATAAAATTCATGATACTAGTCCATTGTCAGGTATTATCTTTTTTTGCTTTAGTTGATATGCCTAGTCATTCTCCTATAAAATGAGTCCTAAGTGTCGTGAATCGGTCGATAAATAATCAAACTACGGCGCTAAAACTGCGCGAACCCATGGAGTCGTGATACAGAAATTGAAAATGTAAAAAAAAATTAAATAAAAGGTTGACCCCCTTTTTTTCGCATTTTTTCTCGATAACTTTAATTGTATTTTCATACCTCAAAGTTTGTCGACATGATGGTGGAACACATTGCATACAAGGTGAAACCTTTCACCTTTAATCTCAAGGGGAGTATTTAGGGATTTTGCTTGCCCTATATAAATGTATAATTCAGTGAACTTTAAACTCATTTAAAAGCTTATTTCATTTATTTTTCCTTTGACCAACGACGTCCTACTCCGATACTAGATTCTAGATTCCCAACCAATCGCGAAAATAAGTTCTGGTAAACTGGTAACTAATGGATATTTGTTGCAATACAGTCGATAAATGAAGCTTACAGCTCGAGATGAAGTCTAAGATCGAAATAAATATGCTTTTGATTGTTTGAAGTTGAAATCAGATTACAGATTCCAGTAAGTAAGTACCTAATCAAATATGTTTCGTTGAAAAGATATAAATCGAAGTATGGCCCAGTGGTTAGAGAGTCCGATAGTGGATCTCAGGGTCTTTGGATCGAAACCCAGGCCTTCCAACTTTTTTTTAAATTTTTTTTATCAAAACATTTATTGATGTGCTTTTTGCACTTGTTACGCACATTTTTTCTACGATCGACATAAATATGTGTTTGAATCAGATTTTGTTAGACATATTACTTGCCCTGCACAGTGCAAAAACTAAGTACAGGAGGCGGTGGACAATTCAAAAAATCAGTGGAAATGAGGTTTGTCCGTCAATATCGATCGCCATTAATTTTTTTTAATGCAATAGTTGGTTAATAAAACAAAATCCCTTCATCCATTCAATTCATTCATTTTTAAGTCTTTTAATGTAAAAAAAGTAACTCAAACTCATCACATTCTGTTTATCACTTGGTATTATTATTTATTTAACTTTGGGCAATGAAGCTTAACAATTAAATTTTCACAAAAATTTAACAAGCACTGTGCAGTGCAAGTAATATGTCTAGCAAAATTTGATTCAGACACGTATTTATGTTGATCATAGAAAAAATGTGCGTAACAAGTGCAAAAATCAATAAATTTTTTGATAAAAAAGTAAAAAAAAAGTTGGAAGGCCTGGGTTTCGATCCAAAGACCCTGAGATCCACTATCGGACTCTCTAACCACTGGGCCATCCTTCGATTGAGGAGATTTTTTTCAACGAAACATATTTGATTAGGTACTTACTGGAATCTGTAATCTGACTTCAACTTGAAACAATCAAAAGCATATTTATTTCGATCTTAGACTTCGTCTCGAGCTGTAAGCTTCATTTATCGACTGTATTGCAACAAATATCCATTAGTTACCAGTTTACCAGTACGTATTTTCGCGATTGGTTGGGAATCTAGAATCTAGTATCGGAGTAGGTTGTCGTTGGTCAAAGGAGCATCCTGACCGCCATGGTCACGTCACACGGGTTCGGGAGCCGTCGGCGTGTTTTCGGTACTCGATTCAAAAACCCATTTTTATTTTGATATAACTTTTGAATTATTGCGAAAAAAAAAGGAAACAAAAACAGTTTTGTTATCAAACTTATATATAATCTTACCGTTTATCACAAATAAAAAATATTTTTTTCTTAATTCAAAACCTCAATTACCAAATAACGACTTATTTCATTTTTAGCCCACTACAGATTCTTTATAAATAGTATCGAAACTGAAAGGTTCCTCGACAACCATGAATAAAAAAATACTGTGAAACTAGAATTAGCTCCGAATAAATTTCATGAATGAATAGCACTCATTTGACTCTAGGAGCACCGAATGAACGTCATTAACAGCTCTACTTGTATTATTTCCAGGCATACAAAACCTGCAGGTACAGTTACCCGGCTTCGCACAGCCGATTTCGCTTTCCCTGAACGTGTCGTCTACGGGAAACATGCAGGCTCACCCTACGGCCGGTCTGATAGTCTCGTTACCTGTCACTACGGCAGCGCCCCCTTCAAATACGGTGACTCAGTCTACTGCGAACGCAGCACAGACCGTCAATAGTCTGGGGGTGCAGCCGCAGACTGTCGTTCTCACGAACGCAGGCACTGCTAATTTAGGTAAGTCCAGTTTTTTTATTGATATGTCTTGAAAGAGGGCAAAGTCTTTAGTAGTAATAGTAGTAGTAGTATAGATTTATTCAACATAATTGCTACAATATAGCTGTTACCAAGAATACAAACTAACTTAATTCGCTGAGAACATTCATAAGATTACGTCACTATAAATTTTGTATATCCAAGAAATACTTTTTCAATCTTGTCTTGAATTTTTTGGAACACTGACTTATCATATTGTTGTTGCAAATTTGTAGGTGGAAATCTATGTTTCCTCTAGTCGGGTATTTATGATAGTGATCGTTTAATTCTATAAAATTATCTAAAATTTCCGTCAATAAATAAAATATCAAAATGAGAACTAGATACAATATAACATTCTTTATATTAAACCATTGAAGTTCTTTTAACATCTAACTTACCTTTGTGAACTTATTTTAATTCAGAATTATTCTCATTGCTTTATTTTGACCACTTGTAATTTTGAATATATGGCTCCATTTGCGATATATAAAATAGTAAATAAATGCATAAATGAGGAAGAATTATAGTGTTGTAAACATTTTTTTTAGAATAGGTACTGAGGCTTTGGGAAATTCTATAAAAGTATTTTTTTTTTGATATTTTTGAAATATTATAATCAAAGTAACCTTCAAATTTTAATCTACTATCTACAAATATGCCCAGATATTTGATAGATGTAACTACTTCAATTTTGTCATTATTAACCAAAAGAGTAATTGGTGTTTCGTTTAAATGTTTGCCTATTATCATACATTTTGTTTTATTAGTATTTAGTTTGTGTTTATTTACATTCAACCAATTGATAATTTTCTTCATATCATTATTTAGAAGTTCCAACGCAATGTCTAGTTTTGTATTCGATATCTATATTAAAGTATCGTCAGCAAGTATTTAAATTTTACAATGCTCCAAAATATCTGGTAAGTCATTTATATATAAAATAAATAGTAGCGGACCTAATTTACTTCCCTGTGCTACTCCAACTGAAATATTCTTGAAGCTTGAAAAAGTGTTTCCTATTTTAGTTATCTAACTTCTATTTATTAAGTAATTTTGGAAAATTTCATATACTGGTTCCCTGAATCCATAGTGATCTTCAACAACTTTTCCCAGTCTATAGTCTCAAATGCGCTCTTGAAATCTAAAAACACTGTTAATATACATTTTTTCTCATCCAGAGAATGTCTCCAACCTTCTACTACCACTTGAATTGCTGTTTCCATAGAATACGTATTTCTGAATCCTGCTTCATATTTTGTCAATACTTGATTTTCTTCAATAAATTCCATAATTTGTTTTTTCATTTTAATTTATTTGTACTAGCCAAAATACAAATATTACACACCTTGTGTGAGGTATAGGCTTATAAAGTTGACATTACAATAATAATTTAGTTATTACCCATCGCACTAACCATTCGTTTCTTCTTTCCGGACTTGATAGTGGCCATTGGGTCTTCATTCATTCTTATTGTTTTCTTATATAAAAAAAATCCAGCAGATTACAACAGGTTAATTCCTTCAATTGTGCGGAGTATGTGCCTTACAAAAACTCCAAATTTTGACGTTTATTTGTTCATATTTAATCCCTTCAAAAAGCTCTTCGACATCTGTCATTCATCAGTACATTTATTGGCCGCATATTTGTATATAATTCAGAGTTTTGAACTTTTGGAACAGGAGTAATGGTAGAACATTTCAGTTTAGATGGAAATTTACCATATATCAAACAGTGATTCAACAGTAAAAGTAATTTATCTCCAATTATATCAAAACATTCGTTTAAAATATTTTTTGATAAATTTTCACTATGATTTTCATTTGATTTCAATTTTAAGATGGATTTTCGAAGATAAGTTATATGAAATGACTTGAAATGATCCATATTTTTTTATTTAAATTAGTTGTAGGTCATATTGGTTGCGTTCAGGGAACTGAGCGCTCTTTCGGAGAGCTTTGCATAGAGCGCTCTGTTAGAGCGGAATACTGAATGGTCCACGTCGAAAGTGTCACACTCAACATATTTTATCTTGACATGACATACTGACATTCATTCGCAATCGCCAGATTAACAGTTTGTTTTGATTGGTGCCCAAAACTAAAAATACTAAATACTGCTGAAAAGTTGAAAATCATTCAAAAAATAATAGCAATTTAGCTACTGATACCTGCATAATATTAATCCTGTCTTACCTGTCGTGGACAACTTGCGCAACCACTTTATGATGGTCTAGAAAATAGCATTGAGGTGACCAGAAACGTAAATTATTTTGAAAGTGTGACACCGCGGTATACCGATTTCTTTGCAGTCTATGTTTCGGACGTTATATTAAAAAGTAAGAGCTTGGGTTTCCATTTTAAGGTGAAGTCGGTGACGCTTACTGCCGTTTGAAAAATCAGAAAGCAAATGGGTTTATGTTATGTTGTCCCATTGAATTGTCGCCACCCAAATCGAGCGTAAAATAATTCTGCTACATAAAATGGCGTCCGCTCAATAAGTATTGGGGCGTTAAGTGACTCTGCTACCTGAGTGGTCTGGAGCGCTCAGGTTCCCTGAACGCAATCATTGACTGTGAAGAACTTTTGGGTTCCATATAATACACGTCCTTTTTTTTACCGACACATCTTACTGATTATGCTATGCACAACCCTCTCATGGATGTGCAGTATCTTGAATAGTATTAACATTGACCCTTTTAGATTTTCGTTAGATAAGTTTAAGTGGCTGGTTTCTACATCAAATTTGATGGAATAAATACGTTTTTTTTTGCTTAGTTTAAGTATTGTTCGTTATTGGTACACGGTTAGTTTTTTGCCACCGTGTTAAACTTGTAATGTCTACAATAATAAAACTGTAAAAATTGAGCTTCCAATTAATGAATAAATGAATTCCGGAGATATTCTGACAACGTCCAAACAGAGCGGTGACATTTAAGAGGAGAAGCGATTCAGTGAAAAAACCTATTTGGAGACTTACTTTTACGATTAAAAAAACCGTTCCTTTGAAAATTCCGAGATCAATTCCACTGTTCAATTAAATTATATGGAAAATTGTCAAACCCTAACACACACACAAAGTTATTTAGTGAGCCAAAGTTCACTGTTCAAAATTGAATGCCATATTTTGAAATATTTAACGCGATCAAGATGTCTAGTGGTGAAATTCGGAACCCAATGTTGTGTGACCATGATAACCAGATTCTTTTAACATGCATGTGTAACAACTCAGAGATATTTTTTTTTTTTTTTATGATCAGCCTCCCGCAAAGGCCGAAAGCCTATGGCGCTATAGAAGCGCTGCGAGAGGACAAGTATCGGTTCATGTTAGATTTGAAACGCTGCAGGTTGTAGCCGTCGGGAAACAAATTCCCTGGCAGCTGATTCCACAGCGTCGAAGTTCTCCAAAAGAAGGAATACTGGAGGAGACTGGTTCGGGGAGTAAGGACCTCGACCTGGTAAGGATGAGCTCGCAGAGCTTCTCTAGTGTTCCTGGTTCGGACGGCCTTTGGTGTTATTATCTGGGAGAGCTCCCTCGAACATCTTCCGTGATAGAATCTGTAAAAGAGGGATAGGTCAGCCACCCTCCTTCGATGTTCCAGGCTGTGGAGGTCCTTTGTGAGGTTAGGCGTATCGATTAATCTAATTGCTCTTTTCTGGATAGTGTCCAGAAGCTTTAGAGAGTGTTTCGGAGCGCATCCCCACACATGGGAGCAATACTCCAGCGATGGTCGGATCTGTGCCTTGTAGAGCAGCAGCAGTTGCTCTGGTGTATACAACTTCCTAGAGCGGAACAAGACTCCAAGCTTCTGGGATGCCGTTTTAGCAATACTGACGACGTGGTCGTGCCAGGACATGTTATTGTTGATGTTGATCCCCAAAAGCTTGACGGAAGGTGATTCGACTATGGGGTGGCCCTCCATTTCCACGGGTGGTAAGCCATCGTGAGACTTCTTTGTAAGTGTTGTTGCCTGAGTTTTTTGTACGTTGAACTGTACTTTATTTGCTAATCCCCACTCGACAATTGTTTTGATATCTGCGTTGATCTGTGAGGCATGCTGCTGGCGCCGACGTACCGTCTCCTGGGATGATAGTGGCTTGCCTGGTTCCATGCACGACACTAATGTACTGTCATCTGCGAAGCTGTAGATTGGATTGGATGTTATTTCCAGCAGCTCGTTGATGTACAGCAGAAACAGTGTAGGGGATAAGACAGATCCCTGAGGAACACCGGCGTTTATTGAAAATACGTCTGATGAACAGCCCTCGACTACAACAAACAGAGATCGGTCGTTCAAAAAGCTATTCAGCCACTGGCGCAGGCCAGGTGGTAGTCCATAAGCAGTAAGCTTGACCAGAAGTCCCTCATGCCACACTCTGTCGAAAGCTTTCGATATGTCAAGTGCAACAACACGGGATTCGCGATGGTTTTCTATTGCTTTGTTCCACAAGTGAGTGACGTAGGCAAGGAGGTCACCTGTAGACCTGTGCTTACGGAAGCCATACTGGCGATCATTTATGATGTTATTGTTGTCCAGGTATTTCAGGAGCTGTGCGTTAATGACAGTCTCCATAACCTTGGACATGATGCTGAGAAGAGCCACAGGTCTATAATTGGTGGGATCAGTTTTTTTGCCTTTCTTAGGGATGGGTTGTACGCAGCCAATCTTCCATGAAGCGGGAAACATGCCTCGTTGATACGAAAGTTTGAAGAGCTTGCAAAGAATAGGTGCAAGCTCAGCGGCACAGCGTTTAAGGACAATGGCTGGAATTTGGTCAGGACCAGTAGCTTTATTCGTGTTCAGTTTTTGGAGGACGTTTTTAACATCTCGATGTTGAAATTTGACCTCTGCCATTCTCGAGTTCACGCTTATAGTGGTGGTCGGAGTACTACCTTGAAAGTCTACAGTAGAATTGGCTGCGAAGAGTTTCCCCAAGATGTCTGCTTTTTCTTTAGGAGCAGAAGCGATGGACTTGTCCTCTCTGGTCAAGGGTGGTATCGACGAATAGGAAAAGTTCTGACTAACAGCCTTAGCTACAGACCAGAATGTTCTGGACGAACTAGGACATGAGAGGAGCTTGTCCTTAATTTTTTGCTTGTGTTCCTCCTTGCTCCTATCAATCACGCGTTTACAATGATTTCTGGCGTCGATAAAACTGCGGTGGTTCTCGGCATTTGGATTTTTTCTCCATTCTTTGTAATGTTGGTTTTTAGTGGTAACTGCATCTCTACAGCGCTGATTGAACCATGGCTTGTTTTTGGAGTGATGCTTGACGACATGAGGAATATAGGCTTCCATGCCGGATATTAATACCTCGGTTATTTCTTGGGCGCAAGCTGATGGGTCTCGTGACTTGAAGCAGACGTCGTTCCAGGGAAAGGACTGGTAGTATTCCCTTAGGTCGTCCCACTTTGCTGATCCGTAATGCCAGACCCGGCGAGGCTGTGTACTGTGGAGATCTGGAGAATGCATTCTGCATAGCGTTGAGATGGTGTTATGGTCAGACGTTCCCAGTGGGGCGGTTACTTTCACTGTGTAGATTGTTGGAGTAGTTGTGAGATACAGGTCCAACAGACTAGCAAAATCTCCGTGGCGGCTGGGGATCCTTGTTGGTTCTTTGACTATCTGCTCCAAGCCGCAGCTAATAGCGAAGGCTTCAGCTTCACGTCCCTCGTCGTCCGTTTTGTTTGAGTGTTTGAGCCAGTATGTGTTGTGAACGTTGAAGTCACCCAGAAAGACTATCTCTGAATGAGGGTGATCTGATTGCAGCGAGTCCACAGTGGCTGAAAGCTTCTCGAAGAGCTCTTTGCAGTTTTTACTGCTTGGTGGCCTATAAATGCAGCAAATAAATTTGGAATGATTTTGGAAGGATTTTTTGAGCCATATGATGTCAAATCCTTCCAGTTCGAGCTCTTCTTCTCGATGACAAGAAAGCCCAGATTTAACGTACACGCATACGCCAAACCTACGTCTAAATCGGGTGTATAAGTCATATCCGGGATATCTGAAGCAGTTATCCATTGTTGAAGAGCCGACTTGAGTTTCCGTAAGAGCCAGAATGTGTGGCTTCTCTGCCTGAAGGTGTTGATGGACAGAGTTTATGTTGGAGGCAAGGCCTCGTATATTTGTAAAGTCGGCTCTGAAAACGTTTCTCTGGCCTTCGGGCCTGTCGTCAGTGCGAAGTTGCTGCGAAGGACGGCTTGTGTTGTTAGCCTGACGAGGAGTGGCAGCACAATTTTTCAAACAAACTTCGCTTAATGTTCCCCCCGGACCACCTGGCACCCGGAGATCCGAACGGCCAGGTATTTTACCTCCGGAATCTTTTGATCCTGGAAGAGCCATTGAGCATTGCAATGGGCTTATAGGACAACTCTTTTAAATAGTAATATTAAATTCCATCGTTGCACTGGACTATAGCTGGTGCGTTCGCAGGTGGCAGCGGACAGTAACCACGCTGATGCTGCATGCAAGTGTTTAGTTGCAGTCCATCTTGGGAATGAATATACTGTAGTTAAATTGCAAACAACGGCGGCTGGTGTCCCAAAAATACGAATACTTGTTGAATACGTTGTCCACATACTGACGGAAGGGGAGATACAACAAGATATACATAAGTATTTAGCGATATAGATAGATATTCATTTTTAGTGCAAAAGCCGTATTGCACAAAATGCTGTTAGTTTTTATGTCGATAAATAGAATAAATTATTGAATAAGGCGGATTCAAACTATTCAAATTCCAAAACCACCACAGAATGAAATTGAGCTCTCGCGATGCAAAATGACACGAGACTGTCATCAGTTGGCTGACAGTACAGTTACTTGAATTGGACTGAAATTTGGTGTATGTTCGACTTACCAGTTCAGATTTATTGCACTTCTGGGCACCAGACGAGTTTCCAATGTGCACTGTAGTGCAATCGTGGTTGATATCAGTGCGGTAAGTCGAAAACGCTATAACAAATAGAATAGAAGTGCAATAAATCTGAACTGGTATGTCGAACATACACCAAATTTCAGTGCAGTTCAAGTAACTGTTCTGTCAGCCAACTAATGACAGTTGATGTCATTTTGCATCCCGAGAGCTCAATTTCATTCTGTGGTGGTTTTGGAATTTGAATAGTTTGAATCCGCCTTATTCAATCATTTATTCTATTTATCGACATAAAAACTAACAGCATTTTGTGCAATATGGCTTTTGCACTAAAAATGAATATCTATCTATATAGGTAAATACTTATTATATGTATATCTTGTTGTATCTCTTCTTCCGTCAGTTTATGAACAACATCTTCAACAAATATTCGTATTTTTGGGACACCCGCAGCCGTTGTTTGCAATTGAACTAGATATGCTTCAATTTCCTCATCATCCGAAGATGACGATATTCACAGTTCTTCCAACTACACTTTCCGCACCTTCCGTAACCTATCGTAGCATCCATGCTGCTATGTATACTACCCTACTACCCAGTTCTTAATTCAAAAAAATTATCTTCTCTGACAAATGAAATAGGTTATAATTAATATATAGTCCGTGCGGATAAGTCGAAAACAAAGAACCACACTAGTTTTGCACTCAAATCTAAGACGAACATAATTTTGACACTCAGTTCCTATGAGTGCAGTGATAGGGCAATAAGTCAAAAACGCTATCAGTTCCTATGAGTGCAGTGATAGGGCAATAAGTCGAAAACGCTATTAGTCTCGGGTGTCATGTCAAGTTCGCATACTACAACTGTCAGGAGCATACAGGGTGAGTCTTTAGTACCGGGTCGGTCGATAACTCCACTACTGTAGAAGATAGCGAAAAAAGTTGTGCACAAAAGTTGTAGCCACGGATATGCTCCTTGCTCAGAAAATATTTTGATTTATACAGGGTGATCTAAGACTACGTGGTGATGCAAACATATATTTTACTTCCCATACCGATAGGTGAGGGGAGTATTGTGATCGCGAAAATTTTCGATTTTGAGATAACACGCTTTTTGGGCGTTTTATGATGTCTAGATAACGAAAATCCATGTCACTCATTTTCGTCGGTCTGTCCGTCTGTCTGTCGGTCTGTCTGTCGGTCTGTGCGCGTTTTTCTAGCCTCGTAATCTCAGTAACCGCTGCATGGATTGTGATGAAATTTGGGCAGCGATATGCTGGGGGGTCGTAGTAGGTAATGTTCTTATAATTTTGAAAATCGGTACAGGTGTGGCGGAGTAATTAGCAGAAAACAAAAAAATTAAATATTCCTCAAACTTCGTTTTTAGGTGTTTTAGGGGTTCCTGATCATTTTCTACTTTTGTTTGGGTGGGGGTGAAATTGGGGTGGTTGGGGGGTGGGGGGTTGTAAATCTCAAAAATGTGTTGTACTCATAATAGGCTATCCATTGACCTGTAAAAGAAAGACCTAGCGGCATAATACCCTTTTTTAGGCCCATCCGAACATTGCCTTGCCTACTCCAGAAACCAAGGGACTGCTTCAGATGGTTCTGTATTGAGTAACGTAAGTTATGGAATGGATTCTAATGAAACTTTGTCACAGTATTATTACCGCGGCGAGGATAGAAAACGCGTATGTTCTGGAAAAATTGTCAGTGGCGGCGCAGCGATAATAAAAAATAAAAAAAAATAAAAACGCGTCAAACTTTGTTTTTAGGCGTTTTAGGGGTTCCTGATCATTTTCTACTTTCTTTTACGTGGGGGTGAAATTGGGGTGGTTGGGGGGTGGGGGGTTGTAAAACTGAAAGATTTGTTGTATTCATAATAGTTTTGTCCATTGACCTATGGAAGAAATACGTACCGGCGTATTTTTTTTTTAAGTCCATGTAAACGTTTCCCTGCCTATTACAGAAACCAAGGGACTTAGAGTTTTGTGATGTATACATATACGAGTATTGCTTACTTTCATTCTATGTATGCAGCAAAAATTATTAAATTGATTTTAATGAAATTTCGACACAGAAGTGACTATCGCGGCGAGAGTGGAGAACGCGCCAGTGTCTGAAAAATCGTGTCAGTGGTTATGCAACAATAATTAAAAAACTAAAAATATAAAAACAGCTCACACTTCGCTTTTAGACGGTGTAGAGGCTCCTGATCGTTTTGCATCGTTCAGCTGAAGCATGCAGAATGAAAACTGTGGCGTTCTAGTTTCTCAGGAGGGAGACGCAAGAAACTATTTACGAGAGTTTTTGTGTTGGACGTTTTTTTGCGGGAGGGTGGGCGATGATTTGGTTGCAAGGGGATTTCAGACTATAGCATCATGCAATGGGAAAACAATAAAACGAAATCATTATTATGTATGGGAAGTACTGAGTCAATCAACTTGACTCCATTTTTTTTTTTAAATAAGACACCCTATACCGGGTTATTCACGTTATTCGACACGGAGCATTATGGCTAAACTATTTGATGAAAAATAAAATGTTTTCTAATGGATGGGGACCCATTAAGGCTATATTTTAAAAATATTTTCATGTTATATAGGGTGTCTCCAAAACACGAAACGTATCAAAGTTGTATTTTTTAAATGGAACACCCCGTATATTATTGCATATTCAGATTCCTTGGTGAATTCTAGTGTGACTTTATGTATCACACATGGGACTTAAAGCGAACCGTTTAGGTGTAACTCACCATTTTCGGTATAAGTAGATATCAGGAAAAAAGTAAAAAATAGCAGAGATTATAAAATTTGGAAGGCTGTGACTTTGCCGTATTACTAAGCATAAAATACTACAGCTTTGATGAGACTGTCAAATTTAAAATACGTTTATGCTTGGAGAAATCGGTCGATTAATTAAGGAAACTTCAATCAGAGATAACGTGATTTTTTCAAATGGGAATGCCCAATTTTTTTTATATTTTTACAGTCTACTGACTACCGCAATTTAGTAGAGGTTAAAAAATTCCAGGACAATTAAAAACCCTGAAATGAAACAAAAACAACCAGCGATTGTTGCTCCAGCACGCAATTATCAATCACATGTAATGCTGTAAAAAAAAGAGTCAAGTTGATTGACTCAGTACTTCCCACGCATAATGATGATACCATTTTATTATTTCCCATTGCATGAAGATATAGTCTAAAATCCCCCTGCAACTAAATTATCGCCCATCCGCCCGCAAAAACAACATCCAACACAAAAACCCTCGTAAATAGTTTCTTGCGTCTCCCTCCTTAGGAACTAGGGCGCCACAGTTTTTTCTGCATGCTTGAACTGCACGATGCGAAACGATGAAGAGCCTCCAACCCGTCTAAAAACGAAGCTGATTTTATGTTTTTGGTTTTTTGATTATTGCTGCGCCGCCACTGACACGACTTTTCAAAAACACAGTCGTTTTCCATTCTCGCTGCGGTGATAAATTCTGTGTCAACATTTTATTAAAATCAATTGAATAATTTTCGCCTTCCGCAATATACAGGGTGGCCAATCGGGTGACGATAATAATTTCTTTTTAGATAGCCCGTACCGAGACCTATCGAAAACATCCCCATGTATGTGTACCGATTATTGATAGTTTTCGAGTTATGATCTAGGTCTTCCTTGACAGGTCAGTAGACAGCCTATCATGAATACAACAAGTTTTTCAGTTTTCCAACCCCCCACCCAAACATCCAAATTCCTCCCCACCCAAAAAAAACGCAGAAAATGATCAAGAACCTCTAAAACGCCTAAAAATGAAGTTTGAGCAATATTTGAAATTTTTATTTTAATTACTCCGCCGCCCATGTACCGATTTCCAAAATTATAGCAGCATTACCGACTAAGGCCACACAGCATATTGCTGTCCAAATTTCATCACAGTCCATGCAGCGGTTATTGAGATTACGAGGCTAGAAAAACACGTACAGACAGACAGACCGACAGGCAGACCGACATACAGAACAACGGAAATGAGTGACGCTGATTTTGGTTATGTAGACATTATAAAACGCCCAAAAAACCTATTTCAAAATCGAAAAGTTTCACGATCACAATCCTCCCCTCACCTATCGGTGTGGGAAGTAAAAAAGATGGCGTATGGTACGATAACGCTTCCCAGGTAATTCCGCCATGGAATTAAAGGTCAGATTGTTGTTTTATTTTTCCTTTCCTTTGTTAACTTTCCATACAACTTAATTTAGCAGAAGTTCAATAGTACACAGCAAAAAGAACATGTATTAATTTTTTTTATTAAAAGTGATTAAGACATCAATGATTATCATGTTTATTAGTTGTTATGAGTTTTTTTTTCTTTAATTTGTCATAATAAAGTAAAATAATAGTTTTTTTAAATCATTTTGGAAATTCGTGAATTATCACCTTTTTACTTTTAACAGTCACGTACGTCGCAAAATGTCCCCATAAGTGCTGTTTGTTCATGATTATTTCGAATGTGCAATGACTTGCAGGGTTTTTAAGATTAGATTGGAGCTCCAGAACCAGGCATAAGTGTTTTTAATTTTATTTTGAAGGTTTTGGTCTCCTGACTAAAAACAGAGATTTCAAACTTTGGGCCCAAAATGTACTTAATTATTGTTCGGATGTACAGGTTTTCTTTATTGGATATTAAAATAGGCTTAATACTGAGTATAATTGCTGAAAAAAATAAAAGCCGAAAAGCATTCTTGTTTTTGACGATTTCTTGGAAAAACTGGAAAATCTCTAAGTTTTCAAAAAAAAAAATCATAACTCGAAAACTATCAATAATTGGTACACATACATGGGGGTGTTTTGGATAGGACTCGGTACGGGCTATCTAAAAAAAAAATTATTATCGTCACCCGATTGGCCACCCTGTATGTACATAGAACGAAATAAAGCAAAACTCGTATGTACAGATCACAAAATTGGTTTCTGTAATACGCAAGCCAATGTTCGGATGGACCTAAAAAAGTGTAATATGCCGCTAGGTATTTCTTCTACAGGTCAATAGACGGACTATTATGAATATAACAAATTTTTCAGTTTTATACCTTCCACCCCCCAACCGCCCCGATTTCACCCCACCAAAAAAAAAAAAAATTGAAAATGATCAGGAACCCGTAAAAGGCCTAAAAACAAAGTTTGAGCTGTTTTCATATTTTTAGTTTTTTTATTATTGCTCCGCCGCCACTGACACTATTTTTCCAAAACATACGTGTTTTCCATCCTCGCTGCGGTAGTAATACTGTGTCAAAATTTCATTAAAATCAATTCAATAATTTTCGGGTTACGCAATATAGAACTATCTAAAACAATACTCGTATGTATACATCACAAATTCTAAGTCCCTTGGTTTTTATAATAAGCAGCAAGGCAATGTTCGGATGTACGTAAAAAGTGTATTATGCTGCTAGGTTTTTCATTCAAAGATCAATGGACAATCCATTATGAGTACAACAAATTTTTCAGTTTTACAACCCCCACCCTCCAACCACCCTAAATTCACCCTCACCCAAAAAAACGTAGAAAATGATCAAATACCCCTAAAAAGCCTAAAAACAAAGTTTGACCTGTTTTCATATTTTTAGTTTTTTTATTATTGCCGCGCCGCCACTGACCCGATTTTTCCAAAACATACGCGTTTTCCATCCTCGCCTTCGGAGGAATACTATTTCAAAATTTCATTAAAATCAATTGAACAAATTTCGCGTTACGCGATATCGAACGATCTAAAACAATACTCGTGTATACATCACAAATTCGAAGTCCCGTGGTTTCTATAATAAGCATGCAACGTTCGGATGGACCTAAAAAAGTGTATCATGCCGCTAGGTTTTTCATTCACATATCAACGAACAACTAAATTATAGGGTCATGATAGTATTTGATGAAGTCAAAACCCTGAATCATCGAGATAATAGTCAAGTATGCTGAGGAAACAATTTTCTAGACGTGATGCATAATTATGACGGACATTTATCAGGTAGGCTTTGAAAAATTAACAGTTTTCATAACCATAACCACTTTTGAAATACCCTGTATAATGTAACAATACCCTATATTGGAAGAACGGAAATCATTAGTAGAAGATGAATATGGAATAATATATAGGGTGCATAGGGGCATTTAAAAAAACGCATGTTTGCATCATCACGTAGTTATGAACCACCTCGTATAAATCTAAATATTTTCTGAACAAGGAGCATATTCGTGGCTACAAATTTTATATACAACCTTTTTCACTATCTTCTACAGTAGTGGAGTTATCGACCGCGCCGGTACTAAAAACTCACCGTGTATATAGGTCATTCTCACTAAAAACGAAAAAGTAGGCCACCGCGTGATATATTCGAAAAACTTTATTTGGCTTTCTGTTAAGATGAAACCTGGGGTTTTGAATAATTTGAGGGTGCTGATTACAAATCCGCTCGCAGTTTTCAGTTTCAGTCTCGCTTGAAGAAAATAAAAAATTTCAGATCTTCAGGTTTGCCTTAAAAATCGAAAATTTTTATTGGGTTTCCTATTACGATGAAACCTCGTGTTTTGGATAATTTGAGAGTGAGTAATTACAAAGCCGGTCGCAGTTTTGAGTTTCATTTTAGTCACGTTTGACGGAAATAAAAAATTTCAGATCTTCACGTTTGCCTTAAAAATCTAAAAACTATATTTGGCTTTCTATTAAGATGAAACCTCATATTTTGGATAGTTTGAGGGTGCTCATTACAAATCCGATCGCAGTTACCAGTGTCAGGCTCGTTTGACGAAAATCAAAAGTTTCAGACCTCTCAGATTTTCAGGTTTGCCTTAAAAATTGAAAATCTTTATTTGGCTTTCTATTCAGATGAAACCTCGTGTTTTGGATAATTTGAGGGTGCTGATTACAAATTCGGGCGCACTTTTGAGTTTCAGTCTCATTTGACGAAATTCAAAAATTTCAGATATTCCAGATTTGCCTTAAAAATCGAAAAACTATATATTTCGCTTATTACAAATCCTGTCGCAGTTTCCCGTTTCAGCCTCGTTTGACAAAAATTTTAGTTCTTTCAAATCTTCATCAGGTTTGCCTTAAAAATCGAGAAACCTTATTTGGCTTCCTATCAAGGTGAAACCTCGGGTTTTGGATAATTTGAGGGTGCTTATTACAAATCCTATCGCAATTTTGAATTTCAGAAATTTCAGATCTTCAGGTTTGCCTTAAAAATTGAAAAACATTATTTAGATTTCTATTAAGATGAAGCCTCTTATTTTGGATAATTTGAGAGTGCTGATTACAAACCCGGTCGCAGTTTTGAGTTTCAGTCTCGTTTGACGAAAATAAAAAAATTCAAATCTTTCAGATCTTCTCAGGTCTACCTACAAAGTCGAAAATTATCATTTGACTTTCTATTAAGATGAAACCTCGTGTTTTGGATAATTTGAGGGTGCTGATTACAAACCCGTTTCAGTATCGTCTGACAAAAATAAAATTTCACATCTTTCAGATGTTCAGGTTTGCCTTAAAAATCGAGAAACCTTATTTGCCTTCCTATCAAGGTGAAACCTCGGGTTTTGGATAATTTGAGGGTACTGATATACAAATCCGGTTGACTTGACTTTTTGTTCGGTAATTTTAAACAGCGATTTCAAACGTATTATCAATTCCCATACTGACCATGGATGATTAAGGAAAACAAATAACATCCAAAATTGAAAATAAGTTGAAAATGCATTTTCAGCAGATTAATTCATAAAAAACGAGCAGTATTTGTATAAAAACTACTTTAAATTTTAATTACTAGATTAAACGATGCATTCTGTTAAAACGAATGACGCCTCTCTTCTTGAATCCAATTATGCATGGCCGACTCTACACTAGGCCGGAGCCTTAGATGTGGCAACGTGTCAAATAGTGGGCCTATAGTTTCAGAATAATTATTACATTTTATATGTATTAGAGTTCATCTGGGTTAATAAATTAATAAAAAAATGCTTTTAGAACTACTTCTACTAATACCACTTACATCTGATGTCTGGTTCATCATAGTCAGACACTACAAAATAAAAATAAAGCAACCTGTTTCCTGCTGCCACTTCCACTTAAATGAACACTCAATTTACTTTGTAAATTGTCACTTGAGCTAGAAAAATTCACTATTAGGTCACTGTGAAGCCATTCTTGCTGGTCTTGATTCCCTTTCACTATCAAATCTTTTCGTAGGTATGCCCAGATGCATGCCCTCGTTGGCTTGTCCAGATGAGTTCTATTAACTGTATTTTTCTGTGATATTTGGGAGGTCCAGAAAACATTGTAGGTACCACATTGTGCTCTAAAATAGGTCTTATCCTTTGAAATGTTTGTAAAGTATTGTCTTTATTCTTATAAATATAACCAGCCATGGCCGACTGTACTCACTAGGCCGGAGCATGAAATATGGCAACACTGAGTCTGGGGGCCGAGTTTGCATTTGTTGTTATGTCATGTGTATTCTTCCAGGTGCAAAAAATATGGTTGGAAGGTGATTATTAATGTGTTTCTAATTATTTACCTGCGCAAACGAAACTATAAAGATAACAAGATGCCTGCAAAGCGTGTAGTACCAGGTTGCAGCCCAGTAGAGGACTACCAAACCATGGCCCAACATCACCTTATTCCAGATTAAAAAGAACGTTGCAAGGTGATTTTTAATGGGTTTCTACTTATTTACCTGCACAAACGAAACTATAAAGATAAAAAGTGCCTGCAAAGCGTGTAGTACCAGGTTGCAGCCCAGTAGAGGCATGGGTAGAGGACTACCAAACCATGGCCCAACATAACCTTATTCCAGATTAAAAAGAACGTTGCAAGGTGATTTTGAATGGGTTTCTACTTATTTAGAAGTGGGTGAAAGGTATTCCTCGGAAGGGCTGGTTATATTTATAAGGATAAAGACAATAACTGACAAACATTTCAAAGGATAAGACCTATTTTGTGGTACCTATAATGTTTTCTGGACCTCCCAAATATCACAGAAAAATACAGTTAATAGAACTCATCTGGGCGTGGCCTGGGGCATACCTACGAAAGGATTTGATAGTGAAAGGGAAATCAAGACCAGCAAGAATGGCTTCACAGTGACCTAATAGTGAATTTTTCTAGCTCAAGTGACAATTTACAAAGTAAAACATGAGGAATACCTTTCACCCACTTCTGTTTATGTCCTTCATTAGAAGCACTAATTGCTAGTGCAACCTGGTAGTACACACTTTGCAGGCATCTTTTTATCTTTATAGTATCGTTTGTGCAGGTAAATAATTAGAAACACATTAATAATCACCTCCCAACCATATTTTCTGCTCTGAAAGAATACACATGACTTAACCTCAAATAAAAACTCGGCCCGCTGATTCAGTGTTGCCATATTTCATGCTCCGGCCTAGTGAGTAAAGTCGGCCATGAATTATGCCATCTATGTTCGTATCTTTGTTCTGTTTCCATCCATGTCAGTACTGTCAAATGTCAAGTGTGAACACTCAACACTGTCACCTTGTCAGTAACATAACCTTACTTGCGGGTGTTGAAGTTTCCCGTGTTTATTTTTGTGTTGAAAAATGGATGATACTAAAAGGGAAAGTAGAATAAAACGAACAAAAACCGAAGTAAAGAATACAGTTTCGAATTATTTGCAACGTAGAAATTATCTGCCGACTCAGCCGCTTGAAGTAACTACGTCGCAGCACATTTCTAACGCTTTAGTAGACAGTGCAATCAGCAAATCAAACTCCATACTGTATAGCTGCTATAACAGCGATCCACCTGCAATAGACCAGAATTTCTCGAAATTTGTGTTTTGGCTGAAAGAACAAACCAAGAAGAACCGTTGCCAGGACCTTGAACAGATTGTAGGACTGCTATTCTGCCACTTGTACATTGATATTCTGAAAGGAGGAAATGCTGACAAAGCAGTGGGTTTCTATAAAAACCACTTGAATTCTGTAGATAAAAGCAAATGTTCTGATGAAGTTAAGGAACTGCTCCAACTTTTTGGTTCAGATCTTGATATTGCTGAACAGAAAGAAATGTTTAGAAGTAAAAGAATAATAATAGAATTGAGCACAGAATCGTTAGACTTGTTGAGAAAGTTTGTGCTGGAAAATTCTCACATATCTTTTCTCGAAGCATTGCAAACTTGGTTCAACTTTCGTATTATAAAGGAAGAAATGATGGAGGATACTGAAACCGATGTAATATTGAAAGATTCTGATGTTGATCATGAACTAAAAAACATGCTAGATGCAATCAAAGAACTGGAGAATGAATCAAAGCCTGTTTATAACGCGAAAATATGTTACACCAAAGAACCAGTGAACTGCGGTTTGCTTAAGAGACAGTGTGGACTTGTAGCTTTTAGTGAAAGTAATGTGGTGCGATTGAAACCCCTTCACGATTATGATTCATTGTTTGAATGTTCTCATACCTATGATCAAATCAAATTGACTGATCATTTTGAAAGGGTGTACAGTATGGACATTTCTTCTGATAATTCACTACTTGTAACTTGCTCAGCAGATCAGACTTTATGCATATACAATTTAAGTGAAATGAAACTGATTAATAAATGTTTTGGTCATGTCGGCCCTGTTTATTGTGTAAAGTTCAGTTGTAACAGAAGCTACATTGCAAGCGGCTCTCAGGACACAACAGCTAGATTATGGGAGGGTAGTACAGGCAAAACACTGCGAGTATTTATAGGTCATACTCAAGCAGTTACATGTGTAGCATTCCATCCCAACTGTTTGTATGTTGCGACAGGTTCAGCTGACAGGAATGTTCGCATGTGGTGTATTAACAAAGCTACCTGTTTAAGACTGTTGCATGCGGCTAAAGGCACAATTCATTCATTACTGTTTGATCCATTAGGAAAACATTTGGTGGCATCTAGTGATGATCACAAGGTCAGATTTTGGGATTTGTTAAATTCGAAGGTTTTGGTAGAACTAAAAACAAAAGAGTGCAACATTATACGCCTCCAGTGGAGCACTCATGGTGCTGAACTGTGTGGTGGAAGTTCTGATGGAAAAATTTATATATGGAATTGTGAAGCTTTGAAAGATAACTGGGAGCAGGAGAAATATCATGAACCAGAAGTTGTGCAAGATATAGAAAGTAGACTGTTGTGTATAGAATACTCATTTGGAACGTTTGGAACATTGAGCACATTATAGTGTAAATTGGATAAACTGAAGGTGACTGCTGTAATTGTTATTATCAAGTTGTTTTTGCATTTATATTAGCCTAAGGATATTTATTTCATATAATATAACCTGACCTAGTTATACAGTAGATTTTTTTAATACTTCATCACTGTTATGGCTAAAATCGATCCACTTAAAAGGTAGAGTTTGATAGGTTATTCTGTGATCTTTTTGTTTTTACCAGCCGATAAATAAAACAGGATTTGTGAATTTTCAAAATGAGTCTCCAAAGTGCAAGTAGTAAAAAATAATGGGAATATCAGTGTTTTGTTTGATCCAACCAATTCTTGATCATGAGTTTGTGATGAATTCAAAAATTAAAACAAATAATGCATTGCCACCTAAGAGACGCAAGGTAGACTGTCTTATGAGATAATAATGCAGTTCAGTCTTAGTCAGGCAGGTATTTAGAGGGGGGGTCCAGGGGGTCCGGTCCCCCTCAAAGCGTTATACAGGGTGCCCTAAAAACAGTGTCAAGCCGAAGCCCAGTGATGGAGCACTCTTTGGGTCACCCGAAACACCCCTATGTATGTTATACGATTTTTTGTAGTTTTCGAGTTATGATTTTTTTCTGAATTTTAGAGAATTCTCTACCTCAACAACTTCAAGTTTTTCCAAAAGAAAAATTAAAAGACTTCGAAATTCTCTTTTTTGCTGATTAATCTACAAGAGTTTACTGTTTATACATAACATAATCGGCTTCTTAACTTTGATGAAAATTTTAGTGTAAAGTGAAAAATTTGCGATCTGTTAATTATGACTTAAATTAAAAATCTAAAGAGGTGATTTTGTTATTTCTAAGCAGGTCTAAAAACTTCTTCAGACTCTCAGCTATCATAGTCATTAAAAAAAGTAGTACTTAATGGGGCTACTTCGGCTTCAATCAAGACAAGAGGCGGAGATTTCTTGAAATTAGGGATGTGATTTTAAATGAAACAATAACTCATTTTAGGGCAATAATAGCAGGATTATTGTCAATGCCGCAATAAAAAACATTCAGTGCGATCAGAATATGGATAGATGACCAATTGTGTCACTTTGCTAAGATTTTTTTTAAATGTACAACTTCTTTTTTGTAAGTGGCAAATTGTAAAATGAAACGAAATCATCAAATTTCTTCACTAAGTTTATTAAATTTCACAAGAAATTTTCAAAATGTCTACCTTCTTGTTCGATGCATAATCTACATCTTCTGAAAAAATTGTCTTTTAAATAATTTAATTATTAACAAAAGCTCTTCGATTGTTTTTGGTTGTTTCTTCAGACTGTGTTAATTTGTTGCATATTCACTGATGTTTCGACACTCTTTAGCATAAACTAGTTCTTTGTAGTAGCCCTAAACAAAAAAAGTCTATCGGATTTAAGCCATGTGACCGTGGAGACCATTCAGTGGGTCTACCATTTGTCTCTAAAGCAGCTGTTTAGGTATTGTCTCACAACTGAGGCATAATGGCATGGTGAACTATCATTTTGAAAAACCATATCTCTGCGTGTAGTTAAATGAACATCGAAAAGTAAGCCATTTAAGTTTTCTCTTAAAAAATTAGGTAAGACTCGCCATTTAAGCGATCTGGCAGTTGGAATTTACCAATTGGTTGACCTTCAACAATCCCAGACCAAATATTGATGCTAAATTGTTCTTGAAAATTTGAAGTCCTTGCTAAGTGTGGATTTTGAGTACTCCAGGAGTAGTATAATTATGTATGATGGAAATTCCGGTCTGTCTAAAATGAGACTCACCCGTACATAAAATAGTATTAAAAAAATTACATCCTCTGCTTGACGCCGTAACATTTATCGACAAAATTTCACTCCTCTCGGGTAGGCCTCTGGTTTGTGCTGCTGCACTTTCTGTATGTGGTAAGGATCATACTGCTCTACTCGTAGTATGCGATGTACCTGGGATTTTGGTATCCCAGTTCGGCGCTCAACGACTTTTGACACTAATTGAGGAGTCTCTTTGAAGTCTTCTTCAAGTACAGATTCCACATGTTCTGGGTCATGCATTTGGGATGGACATCCGGGCCTTGTTTCAGGTATACGACCATCCTTGTAAGAGTTATAACTCTCAGAATAATGGGGTGGGCCGGAAACCTGTTGGGTTGAGACTCACCGCTTCTATTTAAATGTTCTCTGTACAACGAGCTGCTTCGGAAGCATTCCCTTTCGCACATTCGTATTAATAAAACTTGGTTGCATAATCAGACAACAGGAACAACACCAATAGTCCATAAAGAAAGTCAAAATTGTCAAAATAATTCACCAAACAAGAGCGTATCGTACTGAAGCTGCAAAGACAGACGACTGAATAAAGACAACAAAAGCAACTTATGCAATGACATATTTTTAAAAGACATCACAACAATATCATAGCTATCTCTTTCTAACATCTTTTACTGCGTTAGCTCTTTTTGTTGTCGCTTTGGTAGAAACATGTTTTGAAGAATGCGGGCCTTGTGGGTTTTTAGCAAGAAATAGCATCTTTTTTAACTTTTTTATTGCGGCATTGACAATCATTCTGCTATTAGCGCCCTAAAATTAGTTATTGTTTCATTTAAAATCACATCGCTAATTTCGAGAAATCTCCGCCTCTTGTCTTTGAAGGTCGATTGGAGCCAAAGTAGCCCCATTAAGTACTACTTTTTTCCAATGACTATGATAGCTGAGAGTCTGAAGAAGTTTTTAGGCCTGCTTAGAAGTAATGATATCACCTCTTTAGATTTTTAATTGCAAGTCGAAAATTTAAGTCATACTTAACAGATCGCAAATTTTTCATTTTACACTAAAATTTTTATGACTTTCATCAAAGCTACGAAGCCGATAATTTTATGTATAAACAGTAAACTCTTGAAGATGAATCAGCAAAAAAGAGAATTTGGAAAAGTCTTTTAATTTGTCGAGGTAGAGAAATCTCTAAAATTCAGAAAAAAATTCATAACTCGAAAACTACAAAAAAACGTATAACATACATGGGGGTGTTTCGGGTGACCCAAAGGGTGCTCTGTCCATGGACTTCGGCTTGACACTATTTTTTGGGACACCCTGTATAATGCTGTCTAAAAAATGGAATCTACAAATGTTTGCACCCCCCCCCCCTCGACCAGAGAAAATTTAAGTTGGCAACTCTAATCTGGACCCCCCCCCCCGAAAGGGACACCCATAATCTGGACACCCCAAAACCAAATCCTAGATACGTGCCTGGTCTTAGCAACATGTTGGCCACATTGGCTACATAAATAAAATAATTAATAACTAATTCAAATGGTTGCCACCCTACTTTTTGAATGCTATAATTAATATAAACTACATATTCCAAAAAAAAATTTAAACATTATTTTGAACCTACTTCCGAAATATGTTGATTCTACATTTAAATGAAAAAAACGCTAATCTATCAGATGTTAAAATTGTGATTTTTTAGTTTTGAATTTTTGAGGGTAGGAATCAACGATTCGAATAGGTTAGAAAAAGCAAGGCTCATGCTCTAACAGGCATACATGTGTTCGCAAGGCCCTGTAGTTATTATTTACTGTGTTCACAAACACAATATTATTTTGTACAGAAATTTCCAGGATTTAAATATTGTGGAATTGTTTAAAGTAGTCTTCTTAACACTTATACATGTACTGTTAAAGCTCAAAATTCACTCAAAACTATAACAATAAACCCCAAACGATTAACCATAACAAAGTTGCTATTTATATTATGCCACTAATGTCAATCAGTTTTCTGTATAAAGATTAATAAAACGTATGTTAGCTGAAGCCACTCCGTGATCGAAGATTTTGAGAGCCTACGTAAGTCGCAAAAAAATTTAGGGATATTTTACTGAAGTTGAAAATTTGCAGATAGTTGATAATTTTTCATCATGAAAAAATATGTCAGCTGTCTTTTTTTTATGGTCAGCCTCCCGCAAAGGCTGAAAGC
The DNA here is from genome assembly GCA_951848785.1 of Callosobruchus maculatus. NCBI lineage: Eukaryota > Metazoa > Arthropoda > Insecta > Coleoptera > Chrysomelidae > Callosobruchus > Callosobruchus maculatus. The sequence goes on from CATOUR010000127.1 coordinate 1,863,272, forward strand.
CTATGGCGCTGTAGAACGCTGCGAGAAGATAAGTGTCGGTTCACGTTAGATTTGAAACGCTGCAGGTTGTAGCCGTCGGGAAACAAATTCCCCGGCAGCTGATTCCACAGCGTCGAAGTTCTCCAAAAGAATGAATGCTGGAGGAGACTGGTTCGGGAGTAAGGACCTCGACCTGGTAAGGATGAGCTCGCAGAGCTTCTCTAGTGTTCCTGGTTCTGACGGCCTTTGGTGTTATTATCTAGGAGAGCTCACTCGAACACCTTCCGTGATAGAATCTGTAAAACAGGGATAAGTCAGCCACCCTCCTTCGACGTTCCAGGCTGTGGAGGTCCTTTGTGAGGTTAGGCGTGTCGATTAATCTAATTGCTCTTTTCTGGAGAGTGTCCAGAAGCTTTAGAGAGTGCTTCGGAACGCATCCCCACACATGGGAGCAATACTCCAGCGATGGTCGGATCTGTGCCTTGTAGAGCAGCAGCAGTTGCTCTGGTGTATACAACTTCCTACAGCGGAACAAAACTCTAAGCTTCTGGGATGCCCTTTTAGCACTACTGACGACGTAGTCATGCCCGAACATGTTGTTGTTGATGTTGATCCCCAAAAGCTTGACGGAAGGTGATTCGACTATGGGGTGACCCTCCATTTCCACGGTTGGTAAGCCATCGTGACACTTCTTTGTAAGTGTTGTTGCCTAAGTTTTTTGTACATTGAACTGTAGTTTATTTGCTAATCCCCACTCGACAATTGCTTTGATGTCTGCGTTGATCTATACTGTCGCCGACGTACCGTCTCCTGGGATGATAGTGGCTTGCCTGGTTCCATGCACGACACTAATGTACTGTCATCTGCGAAGCTGTAGATTGGATTGGATGTTGTTTCCAGCAGCTCGTTGAAGTACAGCAGAAACAGTGTAGGGGATAGGCCAGATCCCTGAGGAACACCGGTGTTTATTGAAAATACGTCTGATGAACAGCCCTCGACTACAACAAACAGAGATCGGTCGTTCAAAAAGCTATTCAGCCCCTGACGCAGGCCAGGTGGTAGTCCATAAGCAGCAAGCTTGACCAGAAGTCCGTCATGCTACAGTCTGTCGAAAGCTTCCGATATGTCATCTGTAGACCTGTGCTTACGGAAACCATACTGGCGATCATTTATGATGTTATTGTTGTCCAGGTATTTCAGGTGTTGTGTGTTAATGACAGTCTCCATAAACTTGACATGGTGCTGAGAAGAGCCACTGGTCTATAATTGGTGGGATCAGTTTTTTTGCCTTTCTTAGGAATGGGTTGTACGCAGCCAATCTTCCACGAAGCGGGAAACACGCCTCGTTGAAGAAAGTTTGAAGAGCTTGCAAAGAATAGGTGCAAGCTCAGCGGCACAGCTTTTTAAGGACAATGGCTGGAATTTGGTCAGGACCAGTAGCTTTATTCGTGTTCAGTTTTTGGAGGATGCTTTTTACATCTCGATGTTGAAATTTGACCTCTGCCATTCTCGAGTTCACGCTTATGGTGGTGGTCGGAGTACTTCCTTGAAAGTCTACAGTAGAATTGGCTGCGAAGAGCTTCCCCAAGATGCCTGCTTTTTCTTTAGGAGCAGAAGCGATGGACTTGTCCTCTCTGGTCAAGGGTGGTTGACGAATAGGAAAAGTTCTGACTAATAGCCTTAGCTACAGACCAGAATATTCTGGACGAACTAGGATATGAGAGGAGTTTGTTCTTAATTGTTTATTTGTGTTCCTCCTTGCTGCTGTCAATCACGCGTTTACAGTGATTTCTGGCGTCGATAAAACTGCGGTGGTTCTCGGCATTTGGATTTTTCCTCCATTCTTTGTAATGTTGGTTTTGTAAAGCTAGATTGAAAGTCCCAACTAAGTTGAAACCTTCAAGCTGGCAGAAACTGGGGTGCCTTTGGGCTGCTCAGTTTACTTACGGTGGGTCGTGGATCCTTGGCGACTTATTCTTTTCCTCTTATAAGAGATGTCAGGCAAAATCGCTAACTTTTAACTCGAGATTACTCTAAGGTTCAAAAACTTAAGAAAAAAGGGCGCCTGGAGTTTTCACCTCCAAACTCCAAGGAAGTTAGTGAAATTACCCAACCTCTCCAGAAACACTGAAGGGATGGGTGTAGAAAAATTCAGAAGAGAATTAAACAGTAACAAGTATATTGGTTTTAAAATATAAATAAATAAATAGTGAGTTGTGATTTATATATATAGGTTGTAAAGGGGGACTGCTGGCTTAGTTGAACGATACAACCTGGCTTGCTTAAATGTGGTTGTCTTCTCCTCCCAGGTCGGCTTGTGGGCTCCTTCTAACAGCTCCTTCAGAGGGTCCTCTTTGATGACTGGCAGCCTCTTCAGGTTCCCTAGGCCAGACCACTCCTACTTGATTTCTCCCTTTTCAGGCTGAAGAGTATCTGGGTCTGGCTCGGCTACCACTTCCGGCCGCCGTCATGCAAAGTATAAAAAAAAAGAAGGATTAGTTTCTGGACCCTCTATGGCGAAACCCCAGGATATAAAACGTTACGCAAGCTCAGGCGTACTACTTGGCCTTGAATTGGCAGTCTTCAGTCCCCAATAATTTAGTTGAACAATATCGATTTAAATTTAACAACGATCCCTTACAAAATGCTTAAATTCTATACCAAAAGAAATTCCTTAAAAGTTAACATAGAAGCTATAGCAGATATCTCCCCCCTAATGGTTCACAACTGAATCTGCATATACAAAAGGAATATAATTTTACAATAAAGTATCAATAGCGTATTAACAAAGTACCACCTAACCTAGATACTTGATAGGCCTTTCAAGTCTAATACTTAAAATAAAATTAAAAACAAAAGTCTTGAAGTGAGCAAGGCTATAGTTCACTTAAGTTCAAAGCAGTTTAATGATTTAAGAAGAAATCAAGGCTATGATTCTATTAAGTTGCTGCTGGCTCTAGTGCTCCAGAAATTTAGAATCTTGAAAGGTAATGCAACCACAAAAAAAATTATCAAGCCCACAAATATTTACTAAAATGACTCAAAATCAAATATCACAAATAATCCAGAAAATTGAAACTATATGAACAGTAGTTGCAAGGTACGAGCAACTATACTTCAATAAATACTTTCAATGTTAAAACTATAGCTCCAAAAGAAACAAAAATCTATGAGTACGTTCAGTCTCACAGAGATGTACTTCGGTAGGCTGTATCGGTTGTAAAGATGGAAAATTTGTCAAATTCGTACAGCAAAATTACAGCTCAAAATTTGCAAAATGTGTGTGTGAGCACACTCAAAAACTGCTCTCTCTCTCTCTCTCTAAAATTGTACGAGGTACAAAAAAAACTGAATAAGGTTAGACACCTATGCAAACATGCCCATTAGCTGCCCAAAATGGCGGAAATAATAAACTGAGCAATTTTTACACAGAACTCTATCAAATAAAAAAGGTGTGCTCCTCTCTCTCTCTCTCAAAAATGTACAAAAGAGCAACAAAAAAAAAACGGAATGAAGGTCACACTTGGAGGTGACCACAAACTCTAGATGCGAAAGTACGTAAAATAGCTCGATAGCTGCCAAAATGGCGATCAAATTTGAAATAAGCAAATTTTACGTACCTTCTATATCCAAAGTAGCAGGAACAGCTTGTAGTCACACTCCTGTGAATCCTTCTAGGGTCTAGAAGTAGGTGGAAAAGGGGCGTGTATTCCCTTAGATTGACATCAGCACCAGGTCAGTTCCTTCGGGAAGCAGATGCACACACTTGGGCTGAAAACACATATAACACAGTATGGCATTCACAACCAAACTAGAAAAAGAAACTAAATCAACAATATCGAGTCTAGAGACTAAAGGTTCGATATAAAATACGAAATCACTCGCTGGTTGCACAGCGCACTACGCAGTTATACAAAATGTCGGAATGGCAGAATTTTCACAAATAATTGCCTGTGTTATTGGGTTAGGTACTTCAAATAGAAATCTCGCGAAAGGAGAGTGAATAAACTTCAAAGCCAACCCCACGGCAATGTAATCAAATTTCTACTTCATGAAAAAATGGCGGAAGGCCAAAAAGACAGACAGAACCGACCTGTTGCAGCTACAGAGAGACAAGAAGCTAGAAAATAGGGAGGGACGAGCCTATTTATAATTTTTCGTCAGAAATCACAAAAAATTGGAAGCTTCTAGATGTTGTAGCTGTCACATCACCAGTGACTTTTTTACTACCAACCTAGGTTCCCAAAATAACTAAAGTCTTCATTGCAAATCAGGCCAGAATTATTATTATTAATGAAATAAACTCATAATAGGGAACGAGAAATGCACTAAAAGAATGAAACTAATAACTTTGCAAATCTAAATCATATAAACAATAATATAGTAGCGTATTAAAATTTCCCCGCAGGTAGGCAACCCACATTGCGCACACATGCGAGTCTTATTGCATATACGACATACGTATGTCTGCATAACAGAACCAGTTATAGTCCAGTTAGGCTAGAGAACAAATACCATGCGTATTACGGGTATCCATAGGCGCGGAAAAGTGGTTCTTTTAATAGCGTAACGGCAAAGCATAAGGGAGGAACATATATTTACCTGTCAATAGGATATCATTCTGTAAGAATTGATCTATAAAAGGAGTCACAGACGACGTGTAACGAAATTAACAAGAATTTCGTTACAGTTTTTAGAGGTAACTGCATCTCTACAACGCTGATTGAACCATGGCTCATTTTTGGAGGGATGCTTGACGACATGAGGAATATAGGCTTCCATGACGGATATTAATACCTCTGTTATTTCTTGGGCGCAAGATGATGGGTCTCGTGACTTGAAGCAGACGTTGTTCCAGGGAAAGGACTGGTAGTATTCCCTTAGATCGTCCCACTTTGCTGATCCGTAATGCCAGACCCGGCGAGGCTTTGTATGATGGAGATCCGGAGATTGCATTCTGCATAGCGTTGTCTATATATTAAGGCCCGATTTTATCAACACATGCATTCTAACAAGGGCTTTGACCAATCAGAGCAGCCCATTCAAGAAATGGCATCTGTCAAAGTTCTCTGAAAATTATTGATTTCTCTTGAAGTTTCCCTCAAAAAGGTGAAAAAAGACATGCTTTATATATAATCGACCATTATGAACCCTCTAGTGTCTTCTCAACTCTGATTTTCCATCCTGAATGGGTGAAGACTTGCATTTTCTTGACGAACAAACAGTCTAACGATTAATTGATCTAGACCAATCAGATTCAACCATCTAATCACTGGATTGTTGATGTATTAAAAAATGATAATGAAGAGAAGCTGCATTATTTTGACGAATAAAATGTTACTAACTATAACAATTATTATGAATACCTGCAATATACCTTTGTATTATAGTAAAAATGGCTAAAGAACATTTTGTTGCATTTTCCAAAGCTAAACACACTATTTTAACTGTTGGCCAATCACACCTCACACAAGTAGTAGATAAAATGTATGCAGTGCACTTTTATATGAATATGCTGATGTGAAGAAAATCTAATATTATTACCTACTGCCTAATTCTGATAAAACTAGAATGTTACTATCTACAATAATTATAAATACCTGCGAGATACCTTTGTATCATAGTAAAAAAGGATATATGGAGGTACTTCACTATTCACCAACTTCCAACTTCATGTTTTTCCTATTATACCACCCTGCCAGGTTCTCTTTTTAATAACATTTAACATTAGTCCTACCAAATATTTTGAGAGGGTGTTGACCTGTTGATATTCCAAGGTAAACATTTGCATTTTGCCCTACTGGAAACGCAGGTACATAATATAGCTGTTTTCAATTGGAAAAGACAACAATTTCACTATTTTGTAAAATACCAGAGCAGATAGGATAGCCTTGAAATTTGAAATCATATGTTTTTTGTTTCTGTCTGTTAGTGAGGTTAGTGTCTACTGTCTAGGCTAGGGTTGTGACAATAGAACTCTTCGTAACCGCTACCAGTGGCGTGTGGCGCCAATGCTGCCACCGACGACAAATTAATAGATGGCCGTGACCGAAATTCTGTATAATAATCAGTCAGTCACTATATTGAAGTTCTGCAGCCTGCTGAAGTTTGTGATTAATAAAACTAGCTGCAAAACCAGAAGTATTCGCCTTCTAAATAATAATGAGGTGGTAAATACATGTATATGATTTTATTATACAAAAAGCGTGAGGTGTTAAGCATTAATTGTTAAAGACATTCATCATTTCGTGGGTGGTTATTAGTCGGTATTTGTTATACCTACACAACATAACATTGCCAATTGGCATATCATATCAATTCGATATGGTTACTACTGAATCGCATTATTCGATATTTCTGGAGTATTTATTCGTTGGAGAACCCAATAAAAATGAATCATTCAGCTTCCTCTTGCAATCTGTGATTAGTATAATATTTATTAGTACAACGGGAACTATCGAATAAAAACTATCGAAGGCTTCGATAGTTACTATTCATTCGAATTATTCGATTTTCCTGGAGTATTTATTCGTTTTAGACAATCGAAAAAAAATTAATAACAATTCAGTTTCTTTTGCAAATTGGCTTTGAAATCTACACAATAGAGAATGAAGTTAGGCATATGCTATCGATTTGTGTGCCCCCGATTACATACACAATGTTGGATATTAGTTGATTAATACCTTTGATTAGGAGTCTATACTTATATTTATGCATTTATAACTATGACAGCATATCCAAATTTACATTATTTCAATATACCTATTTGATGATGCTTGGAAGGATCAGAGTAAGCTTTGGTCGAATAATAAAATAATTCTGTTATCTGCGTATGAGTCGTATTCCATCTATGCATGGCCGACTTTACTCACTAGGCCGGAGCATGAAATATGGCAACACTGAATCAGCAGGCCGAGTTCAAAGAGCAGAAAATAAGGTTGGAAGGTGATTTTTAATGTGTTTCTAATTATTTACCTGCACAAACGAAACTATAAAGATAAAAAGATGCCTGCAAAGTGTGTAGTACCAGGTTGCACTAGCAATTAGTGCTTCCAATGGAGGACATAAACAGAAGTGGGTGAAAGGTATTCCTCATAAGGGCTGGTTATATTTATAAGAATAAGGACAATAATTACAAACATTTTAAAGGATAAGACCTATTTTAAACCACAATGTGGTACCTACAATGTTTTCTGGACCTCCCAAATATCACAGAAAAAGACAGTTAATAGAACTCATCTGGGCAAGCCAACGAGGGCATGCATCTGGGCATACCTACGAAAAGATTTTATAGTGAGAGGGAATCAACACCAGCAAGAATGGCTTCACAGTGACCTAATAGTGAATTTTTCTAGCTCAAGTGACAATTTGCAAAGTAAATTGAGTGTTCATTTAAGTGGAAGTGGAAGTGGCAGCAGGAAACAGGTAGCTTTATTTTTATTTTGTAGTGTCTGACTATGATGAACCAGACATCAGATGTAAGTGGTATTAGTAGTAGTAGTTCTAAAAAGCATTTTTTTCTTAATTTATTAACCCAGATGAACTCTAATCATATAAAATGTAATAATTATTCTGAAACTATAGGCCCACTATTTGACAGCTAAGCCACGTTGCCACATCTAAGGCTGCGGCCTAGTGTAGAGTCGGCCATGATCTATGCGAAAAGCGCTGCACTTTATATATACTTCAAGTTGAACTGATATTGATGTTTTTTCAAAAATAAAAGTTTTCAAAATCCTGAATTACCCTCTCAAATACGCTATTCGATACTTTTGAATAGTTGTTCAATAACGTCTGGCAATCGGGTATTCGTCGATTCAGTCACGCCCACAGCGCAGGTTGGTTGATTTAGCTGGTAGTCTAGTTAATGTTTTTATTCGAATTAATTCAATCGGTAGTTGCAACCATTCATTCAGTGGTTACTCGATTCCCTAGTTCATATCAAAGTGCCCATCACTAAATTCTCTGTTGGATTGACGATTGACATTCCGTTCACAGCGTTACCAGATCTCCTCTGTTTGAGGGGGATTTGCTATATCAAGCCCCGAGCATTTTACACTGAAATTTGCTGTTGCAACTAGCTATTACATAATGTTTCTATTATACGATCTTACACATTACACCCACAATACCCTTGGAGGAAAAATACTTTAGGATTACCTCAAAAAAAGTGTCCTGTAGACAAATGTCCCGTGTTTCGAATTTTGCCTGTTTTTCATTATACCTAATTCAGTCTTTTGCAAACTTTGAATATTCTCTCAAATGCATTTGCTGAAAAAGAGCCATTGCAGTTTTGCGCTGTTTCTTTGCTTCACATCAACCTCTTTTAGTTAGAACTCGAAAGAAGAATTAGATTAGGTACGCCTTTTGATTCCACAGAATTGTTGAAGCTACATAGGAGATTCGAAAATGTACAAAAAAATTTCAGAGCTAACAGAATCAGAAACCCAATAAAATTTTTAAAATAAATAAAAGTTTTTTACCACAGTTGATTTTTATTCGTATATACCATCAAGCTCACCTGTTTGATTGGTCCTATTTTCTGTGTTTATTTTTTGCGTTATATTTTGTCTGCTTTAGGAAAAAACACATTCAAGAAAAACTACTGTTGAGATTGACAAAGCTCCATCTGCCTTATCCTACTAGAGTAAAAAGTAAAATTTACATCTGGCAACGCAGGGCCCACGCATCCCAACGTCCGCCTCCCAACGATTTTGACTTGACAAGAAAACAGATGTGAAAATACAAAATATACAATAATAATAATTGTGAAGATTGTGAATTTACCAACGTATAAGAAGTTTCTTTACGCTTTGTTATTAGTTTTTCTAGAAACAAGTCTGGATAAAGCCAAAAACCGTTCCTTGTTTTGACGGGAACAGAGTTACAAAGAATACACAGGGTATTGAATTATTTAATAACTATTATACCATAGATGGAGGAAGGAATCATTTGATATAAATTGGAAATATAGGATAAAGAACATCAGCTGCACCTACATCTCTGTGAATATTTATGTATGAAGATCTATAACAAACATGCATCCAGTAGACATAAAAGTATGTATGTGTTTATAATCAATTATTTCTCACTGAGGATGACATGAGGTGATATTATTATTAATTAAGGTGGCTGTGATTGATAGTACTTTTATCATTGTGTCACAAACTATCGTGCAGTTCGCAATTAGTAATTATACAATAATTATAAGGTAAACATGGAAAATCTGGCATTAATTTGCAAATCAATCTATTGGATGAGACTTATTAACTACAGACCTCAATACCCAATAGAAAGAGTTCGTTAAAAATCAACCAATAGAATCTGTTCGTTGGAGTGGAGCATAATGATAAAATCGGGCCTAAGTCTCTTGTAGTTTCCATTTTATTCTAAATTTTCGGCCAAATCGTTTTTTACATAAGATGGAAACTACAAGAGATTAATATCAATAAGCTTATATCGTTAGAAAGGCTATCAAATTTCACATTTAACCGTATCAAAAAAATAGTCATTTCCAAGTAAAAAAATCAAGTTGCCGGTACCGATTTTACCAAGTACAAAAACGATTCATATTTGACAGTAAGCTGACATATTCCATGCTTAGTCACACCACAGAGTCACAGCCTTCTAAGTTTTATACATGATGCTATATTCTTTTTTATCAAAGGAGGAGCGATCATACAAAATGCAATAAATCCAGTTTTATCAGTTTTGAGTAAATCATGAAAATGTTCTACTAGAAATGTCTGAAGTATTTGATGAAATGGCTTTGTGTTATTCTATATAGGTCAAAAGGGACATTTATGAAAAGATAATTTCATATTTTTTTTTATTATGTATGACGGGCTATACAGGGTGAGTCAAGCTCAACGCCTCGGACTCTTGTGACCAAACAATACCACTTTTCGAAAAATCGACTTTGCAAGTGTATGTAGGTCGAGTGGGGCTACATTTTAAAAATAATGACTTTTATACAGGGTGTTTAATGAAAGCGTGACACATCAAAGTTATGTATTTTTAAATGGAACATCCTGTATATTATTGCCTACTCTATAAAACATATGTCAGACCTCTGTTGGAATTTGCTGGGCCAGTTTGGTGTCCAATCCTTGTTCGCGATCAAGACCTCCTGGAATCTCTGCAACGCAGAGCGACTCGTATTCCGTATGGCGCAACTCGCCCGGACTATAGCGAGAGGCTCAGAATATTCGGTCTAACTTCATTTTCTGACCGACGCCGTCGCGGTGACCTGATTATCACGTTCCGAGCCATTCGTGGTCTCTTTGGCATAGATCTGTCCCATCTTTACAAACTGAGCACTAACAATCTTCGAGGACATAACTACAAACTGCAAAAAGAAGCCTTCAAGACAACCGTGCGACAGCATTTTCTGTCAAACAGAATATTTGAACACTGGAACAGTTTGCCAGACTATGTAGTGAACTCCGGGAGTGTGAACTGTTTTAAGAACAACCTAGATAAGGCCCTTAGCTCCTAAGTTTCTTTTTTTTTTAATGTTGTACACCGTACCTTTACTTTTTTTTCTCACAGTTTCTGAGTTTATAGCCATTGTTGGCTCAACTCTCTTTAAAATAGTAATAATAATAATAATAATAATAATAATAATAATAATAGCCGCGAGGGGTTGCTAGATCCCCTCAGTGGCGCCTCCCCAAGGTGGCGGATAGGGGAACGCCTCCCAGATATGGGTGGTACCGGGGAAATCAAATACCCGGGGCGGACCAAAACTAGCTCAGTGGAATAGCGTCTGCATCCAGAGGATCGGCTATTCCACAATTAATAGGACACGACGGATCTCCATGTGAGGAGCGGTACTCCGGCAGCGTCTGTTCTTCATGTTAGAAGCGGCTGTTTTCATAAACCCCCAGGAAGCCGCCAACATCAACAGGCTATTCGGTGCGTGGCGACACCGAGGGGTATACCGAAGCCAAAGGATGCAAGTCGGTCGGCAGCCTTCACAGGTCCATCCTCTGGAGGCAATTTGGACGGCTGCCTCCGGAAATGTCGGCTGCGGGCCCTAAGGCTAACCACCTGACGGGCCCTATCTTCGGGTTCGACCACCTCGAAGGAAAAGCACCCACACCGAGCCGGTTTCGGAAGCCGGCGTTGGGCAAGGTGGCGGTGCTTCGATTTGCCCTGATGACGACCCCCGCAATGACATGGACCGTTTTAGGTGGACGACGGAGCTCAAGGATGACCTGCTGAGCTGCTACGAGAGCAGTAGCCCGCGCCGTAGGGGATACATGTCCCGCATGTATGAGAGGTGGTGTGAAATGCACCCAGAGCATAGCACGCTTACCTCTCAGAATTTGCGAGATTATGTATCGTACCTCCGGAGGCAGGGATATGTTCGTGCTCCAGCTCAGCCTGCCCCTTCGGCGGACGGAAGGCCTGTTAACCAGGCTGAAAGTTCGCCGGTAAGGCCCGCTGAGAGGGAAATCGACCAAGTCGTCTCACCTGGGGATTTCAGAGACCGAAGGGCCTTGCATAACAACGGAAGGTCCTTGAAGCTGGCAGATTTAAAAAGAGAGGATGAGGTTGTTGGTGAACGTCTATCGGAGGCCTCTGACATTTGGAGCATCAATTGCGAAATTTACGCTGCGGCTCTGAGGCTAGCTAGACAGGGGAGAGTGAGAGACTCTCCTGTTGAGAGAGCACAGAGACGGGTGCGCCAAATGGAAGCGAAAATCCAGTTGGCTCGCCAGGAAGCATCCCGTATCGAGTGTGTGATGGAATATAGAGCGGCTGGGAAGCCATTTACGCGCCGAGTGCGTCAGATAGCCTACGGGTTGAGGCGCGACCATCATACACTCAGTCAAGCGGTACTGGTTGTTGTCAAGCAACACTGTCTTGACAGGATACGGATGCTAATCGCTGCTAAGCGATCGTTGGTGGCGCGGGCGAGAGGTCTGGAACAGAACAGAATGTTCTACGAAAGACCTTCTCGCCTTTTCCAACAGCCGCCTCCAGCCATAGAGCAGCCGCCAACTGCTGATCGCGTGGAGGCCTTTTGGAGGGACATTTACGAACAGCCCAAACCTCTCTCAGCAGACACTCCGGCCTTGGCGCAGTTCGAGTCCGTTTGTAGGAGGACTCCTAACTTGAATGTACTGCGTCACCCGATAAACACGGAAGAAATTCTTGACGCCTTACGAGGCGCAAAGAATTTCGCAGCTCCTGGCCCGGATGGCATAAACACCTACTGGTGGAAAAAATTCCCCAGTTGCCACCGGCATTTAGCTAGAGTTTTTAACTCGTGGCTAAATCAGGAGCAGCCAATTCCGGCTTGGTTTGTCGAGGGTCGAACCGTGCTTCTCCCGAAGACCGGAGATTTGTCTGATCCCAAAAACTACAGGCCAATAACATGTCTGAACGCATGTTACAAGCTCTTCACCAGAATCTTGTACATGCGTCTCCTTCAAGCTGTGAATCCTGTATTTCTCGACGTGTATGAACAGAGAGGGTCAAAGAAAGGAGTAGCTGGCTGCAAGGAGAACTTGTTGATTGACCGATGTGTCACGCAGGACTCCGTGCAGTACAAGCGAAACCTTTCTATGGCCTGGATTGACTATCGCAAGGCATTCGACAGCACGTCTCATGAGCTCATTGTGCGGCTGTTGGAATGCCTTTCGGTGGATAATCAGATAGTGGGATGCATCAAACAACTGATGCCACTCTGGAAGACCCGGTTCACTATAACATCAGGTGAAACTCGGGTTCAGACAGAGTTGGTGTCATTGAAAAGAGGTGTCTTCCAAGGAGACTCCTTGAGTCCCTTGCTCTTTTGCATCTCACTTTTGCCTCTGTCCATAGCGCTGAGAAATACTAAAGGATACAGCTGTGGCACGCCCAATAACCGGAGGCACAAGGTCACCCATCTGTTTTATATGGATGACCTAAAACTTTATGCCTCCGGCCAACGCGAACTACAACAATCGCTGAGGGTGGTGCAGGAGTACAGTCATGCTATCGGAATGGAGTTCGGGACAGACAAATGTGCATTGGTTCATCTCAAGAAAGGACGAAGCGGAGATAGTGGAGATGAGGAACAGCTCGTTGATGGGAGCATCTTGCGACAACTGCATGCCGGAGATACTTATACCTACCTTGGAGTGGCGCAGCGTCATGTCCAAGAGGCAACATTGGTTAAAGGGTGTCTCCGCCGCAAGTATTTGCACCGACTCCGGCAGATCTGGTCGTCAGAACTGTCCGGCAAGAACAAAGTCGCTGCCACAAACATGCTTGCGGTCCCATTGTTATTATACACCTTTGGTGCTATACACTGGAAAGTGAACGAGCTGAAGGAAATCGACACGAAGACCCGCAAAAGGATGAATATGGAGAGAAGCCTGCATCCTAAGTCCTCTGTCCCGCGAATATACCTCCCGCGACACCTGGGAGGGCGTGGACTATTGAGTTTGGAGCGTCTGCACAACAGAGTAGTACTGGCCACTGCCTGCTATGTAACGAACAGCACCGATCCCCTGATCCGCTTCGTGCGAGAACACGAGAATGCGGGAAAAGGAGCCTTTCTTTTTAGCGCAGCGAAACGAGCAGCCGAGGAGCTCAGCCTCACACTCGACTTCAAGCGGAGGTGTCAGCAGTCCATTACGGAACTTGCTCCCGCAGAATTAAAAGCCCACATTAAAACTGCCGAAGTCGACTTCCTCTTAAGACTTCATAAAGATAAGCCAATGCATGGAATCTTCTACAAACATCTAGAAGAGCATAGCTTGTCTGAGCAGTTGACCTTCTCTTTCCTAAGGTCTAGTGGGTTGAAGTCGGAGACTGAGGGCTTTATAATGGCTTGCCAAGACGGTGTCTTCAACACCTTGGTATACCGTAGAAGGGTTATGGGTGTAGATGTACCCGACACCCATTGTAGAGCTTGCCGACAGGCGCCAGAGACGCTTATGCATCTCTTGTCGGCGTGTAAGACGTACGCTGGGACGGCTTACGTCCATCGGCACAACGCGGCTCTACGAGTGCTCTACTATCATTTAAGGCACTCATACGGTATCGATGAGACACCGGTGCTGCCATACGCTCCAGGGGATATAGAGTCCGTTGTGGAGAACGAGAGATGCCGGATTTACTGGAACTACTCGTTCCCCACGCTCGAGCTTGTACAGGCAAACAAGCCCGACATAGTCCTTCTCGACCACCAACAGAAGACGATGTTCGTTATTGAGTTTTCGGCGCCTGCCGAAGTGAACATCGTCTCTAAGGAGGAGGAAAAGCGGACCAAATATCAGGAGTTGCTCGGACAACTTCGCAGGCTCTGGCCAGACTACACTGTAAGTCTGCTGGTTATGGTCATTGGATCCCTAGGTGGAATGAGGAATACGCTGCTCTCTGCACTGCGCAAAATACCGGTGTGCCGTGCGGCGGCGCACATCTTAGCCGCCAGAATGCAGAAGGCAGTCATCCTTGGGTCCCTTCGTCTACTTAGGGCGCACGATTCGCGGACCCAATGATTGCTCACCTCACGGTGTGAGGAGTAGTCATTGGGTAATGGAACAGCAGCTCGGTGTGTCGGAGCCCGGGCTGCACTTTTTTGTTTTAAACACACAATAATATTTAGATTCCAGGGTGCATTTTAGTGTGACTTTATGTATCACACATGGGACTTAAAGCGAACCGTTCAGGTGCAAATCACAATTTTGGGTATAGGTAGATGTCAGAAAAAAATTGAATATCGCAACTATTATAACTCTTAGAGGGCTGTGACTTTGCCGTATTACTAAGCATGAAATGTGTCAGGTTACGCTAGACGGTTGGGTTCGAATTACATTTGTACTTGGAGAAATCGGTAGATCAATTAAGGAAACTTCAATCAAAGGTAACTTGATTTTTTCAAATGGCAATGCATGATTTTTTTTATACGATCAAATGTACAACTAGATAAACTTTCTATTGATATGTAGTTGTAAATATCAATCTCTGGTAGTTTTGATTTAATTTCAAATTTTCAGTAAAACCGGTGTTTTTCAATTAAGAAACTTAGCAGGCCATGAAATATAAACAAAAGACTGTTCATAATGGAACAAAACAACTAACTTTGCAGTTAGTTACGGACGAACTAGAGTAAAGGGACAAAGTTATAAAAATTACTTACAACGAATCAATTCTAACCAGAAATAGCGGACATAACACATCTAAGGTCAAAAAGCAGCTGGAGTACGACAGAAATAGGTATTTTTCACAGCATAACGGCTACTATAATATACTAAAGATTGACGATTCACAAAATCATTGTGAATTTTGAAATGAAAGGAAATCTACCACGTAATGTTGCTGGCAGTTTAATAGCTTCAGAATAAAATTAAATAAATAGTAACCGATACCTCTGACTGGAGTTCTGCAAATTCTTCAATAATCATAAGCAAGACCGCCGAAAATGAAGAATAAATTAAAAATCTGCTCAAATTATTAAACATAATTTACCTGGCAGAAAATTAAAATATGATTTTTCAGTATTCCTTTTTTGCGATCTTGCTAATAGATACTGAAAAATTTAAAGGACGACAGTGAGAGGTGTCATTACTTTTGACTTTGACTGAAATGACTACTATTTTATATCATTAAATGTGAAATTGCGTTCTGAAGATATTAGACTGACGGCAACGATCGCTGAAAGTTTTGCTTTCATTTCAAAGTGTTTAGTGATTTTGGAAATTTTTAATTTCTAGTACATTGCAGTCGCTAGTAGGCTGTAAAAATTATCCATTTCTGTCATACTCCAGCTTCTCTTTAACCTTAGACATGTTACCGCCGTTATTTCTGGTTAGAGTTGATTTGTTGTAGGGAATTTTTATAATCTTGTTCTTTTACTCTAGTTCTGCTGGATCTTTTTGCTGAGTTAGTTGTTTTCGTCCATCTGAATAGGCTTCTGTTTATATTTCATGGCCTGCTAGTTTGTTTATAGGTAGGGAAATTGAAAAACACTGATTTCATTGAAATCTCGAAATTTAATAAAAACTACCATAGATTGATATTCACAACCTGATATAATTAGAAAGCCTATCAAATTGCACATATGATCGTATAAAAAAAATTATGCATTCCCATTTGAAAAAATCAAGTTACCTTTGATTGAAGTTTCCTTAATTGATCTACCGATTTCTCCAAGTACAAAAATATAATTCGAAATCGACCGTCTAACGTAAGCTGACGCATTTCATGCTTAGTAACACGGAAAGGTCACAGCCCTCTAAGATTTATAATAGCTGCGATATTCAATTTTTTTCTGACATCTACTTGTATACAAAATTGTGATTTGCACTTAAACGGTTCGCTTAAAGTCCCATGTGTGATAGATAAAGTCACACTAAAATGCACCCAGAAATCTAAATATGCAATAATATACAGGGTGTTCCATTCAAAAAAACATAACTTTGATATGTCACGCTTTTATTAGACACCCTGCATAAAAGTCATTATTTTTTAAAAGTAGCCCAACTCGACCTACATACACTTGCAAAGTCGATTTTTCGAAAAATGGTGTCGTTTGGTCACAAGAGTCCGAGGCGTTGAGCTTGACTCACCCTGTATGTGTAAAAACAATGGATTTAATACGTTTTGATTGAGTCAGACAGATTTATTACAGTTTGTTTGATTAACAGCAGGATTTATTACGTTTAGTATAATAACTTTTTTTTTAATTATTGATATATATTAGAACTTACAAAAGTATATTACCAATATTTACTAAGATCACGCAGTAATCTATGATAGCACCATCAGCACACTTTGAATGAATCTTGAATAATTTTCAAGATACTTTGAACTTATTACGTTTAGATTGAATTGGTTTCTTTTGGGGTTTAACCCCAGTAGGGTTCATTGCGATTTGAGCTATTTTGGTGTCACCGATGGATTTATCATACAGCTTTTTTAACTACACAATGAAAAAGAAAAAAATGTCATAAATGGATTTATTACGTTTTGTTTGATTGCTCCTCTGGTAATTTGCGCTAAAAGGTTCGTTTAAAGTATCATTTGTGATACATAAACTCATACTATAATCGACAACGGAATCTAAATATGCAATAACATACAAGGGATTCTATTTAAAAAAATGTAACTTTGATAAGTCACACATTTATTGGACATCATGTATAATATGGTAAATATTTTTTAACATAAGCTTTATTGTCCTCTACATTTTTTTATTTGAGACATGTTTTCCTATCTCAAATAGGGAAGTAGCTATCGTCCCCGTACACATCGTTGATACACCCTCTACATCATGATCGCAGGTAACATGTTAAGTAAATTTTGCAATTTACATATTTTTTGTGATGAAAATCAACTAACTGCAGATTTTCAAAATTAGTAAAGTACTCCGAAAATTGTTTTGCGACTCACGCAGGCTCTCAAAATCTTATGCCACGGATCTGGACCAGCGAACGTAGACATTTTTTCTCATCACCATCAAGAAAGCCTTAACTAACGAATCTAGCCTCAGTATAATGGGCAGGTAAAATTTGACGCTACCTCCCGGACCATATCACCGGCCAGTGTACGACCTGCCACCATCATCGCGCTGCCGCTTTAGGATTGTGCGGACAAACAAAATCCTTGTTTACTGCTTTTAACCTATTCGAATTCGTTGGTAGATACCTATGTGATTAAACCTATCGTGTCAAAAACCTTCAAATAACTTCTTGTTGCAGCGCAACTGGTGACGTCGGGCATGAAGGCGATCCCCCAGCAGGCGGTGCGGTCGTCGTTGAGCGGACAACAGGTGACCGCGCAGCCCTTCCAGTTGATCACCACCGGCCCCCTTCAGCGACCCAGACTGCAGCAGGGGGCGGTTGCCGCCCAGACGGCCAGGACGGTACTTCAACGCGCCCCTATCACCATCAAGATGGCGGCGCCCAACACAAGTCAGTTGACAGATTTGCACCTGGCGGAACTCACGCCCAAATGTAGGTGATTCAAGCCCACTACCCGATATTCACCTTGTCTTTGTTGGTTTGTCAAATTCCAAAGTTGTTATGTATAAAACAAAATGTTAACTTTTGTTTGAACACCTGTTTAAAGGCTGTTTGTCACGATCCTATTTTCCTTTCTGTATATTGCACAAAAAAATTGACAAAAAAATCATCGTAAATGGGAATGATAAGTTATTTTCCTTGTATGCAACGATCAAACATTTTGTTACAAACATAGGACAAGGACATTCGCATTAGTAGCACAGTCTTCTTCTTCTTCTTCTCGTTTTTTCTTGACCCTTGGTGTTATTTTTACACTCAGTGCGCCACCTCGTCTGCCGTGGGAGCCAAGATGGTCTGTCTCTTTGGATACTTTGACCCCAAAATTTCTTATAGATGATCCTTTTTGCTTTTTTTATAATTTTTTCTCTCTCAGATAAAGGACATACACATTGAAATAGTTTTTTCTTAGCTCTCGGAATTTGGGTTGGTTCAAGTGACTTCCTTTTTCTTTCCCTTTTACCCCATTATTTTTTTCTTTTTAGACACAAAGAGAAAACATGATCCAAAAAATGTATCCATACACATGTTCATACATATACGAGGGGGGACCCAAAAAAAACGGGAATTTAGTCATAACTTCTTTGTTTCTCAAAATTTTTACACCAAATTTTGGTCGCCTTCAAAGTATTCTCCTTTGCTAACAACGCATTTCTCCAAACGACCCTTCCACTGTTCAAAACATTTTTTAAATTCACTTTCCGGGATGCTCTTCAGACCTTCCAGCGATTTTTGTTTTACCTCCTCCACAGTGGCAAAACGCTTCCCTTTCATGTCCCTTTTTAGTCTGGGGAACAAAAAGAAATCACAGGGGGCTAAATCCGGTGAATAGGGTGGGTGGACAATCGGGGTCATGCCATTTTTTGTCAAAAACTGCCTTATGGAGAGGGCGGTGTGGGCCGGCGCATTGTCATGATGGAAGAACCAATCGCCTGTCCTCCAAAGATCTGCCCTTTTCTTCCTGATTTTCTCCCTCAATCTTTTTAAAACGTCCAAGTAGAACTGCTGGTTGACAGTTTGACCCGAAGGAACGAACTCCGCGTGCACAACACCTCTGCAATCGAAAAAGCAAATCAGGAGTGTCTTGATGTTTGATTTTACTTGGCGAGCTTTTTTAGGACGAGGAGAGCCAGGTGCCATCCATTGGCTTGATTGCTGTTTTGTTTCAGGGTCGTACCCATAGCACCACGATTCATCACCAGTAATTACTTTGGAAAAAAATTCCGGGTCTTCTTTGAGCTGATCTTGAAGCTCAAGACATGCTCGAAGTCGACGCTCCCTTTGTTCGCCTGTGAGAAGACGAGGGACAAATTTTGCTGCAACTCTCCTCATGTGCAGATTTTCGGATAAAATCCTCTGAACTGAACTCCATGATACTCCAGACATCTCACAGAGTTGATCTATCGTTCGGCGACGGTCTTCACGAACTAAAGCATTGATTTTCTTGACGTTTTCGTCAGTTATTGATGTTGAGGGGCGTCCTGAACGATGTTGGTCTTCAATTGACATTTTTTTATTCTTAAAACGTGAAAACCATTCGTATACTCTGGTTTTACTCAGGGCAGCATCCCCGTAAGCTTTCTTAACCATTACAACAGTTTCCGCGGCCGATTTTCCCAACAGGAAACAAAATTTCACAGCCGCACGCTGCTCTTGACAATTGGCCATCACGTTTTCGGCGAAATATAAAAAGCTGTTTCGCTAAAAAAAATATCACGGGCGAATCGATGCACTCACAGCGACAAAACCTCGCACACTGACTCAGGAGACGTGTCGCTAACGGATGCCGCGTCGAAAGATGAGTTCCCTCACTCCCCTTCCCCACCGCAGCCCCATTCCTGTTTTTTTTGGGTCCCCCCTCGTACATGTGTACCCTCATGACATGCACAGATACATACATGTAAAATTTAAGTTAAATCATAATTTAATTTTACTTTTTGCCAGAAAATGTAGAAGAATTCTCAATTTAGTATTATTCAAAATTGTTAATGCTGTTTGCATTCATAACGGCCTGACCGTTCCGGCTTCCGCCAGGGCCTGGTAGAGGTCTATTTGAGGTAATTTGTTTATGGGACACTCAAAAAAAGATGTAATTTATGTCTTCTATCTGCTGACACTCACAAAGAGGTGATTCTTTTATGTTTATTTTGTGTAGGTAGCACAGTCATGTCATTTGTCTGTTGAAAGTTATCGTTTCTGTCAAAGGCATTGGTGTGCCGTCAATAAGCCACTGCGACGCATGGTTCTCATTTTGACATTCTGTGCAAAATCTCTCAACTGTCAAGTTTGTGATCTTATTCTAACCTGATATTTGTGGTTGTTTTTTTTTTCGAGGATTTGTGCTTGTTGTGGTTAATTTTTCTGAGAATTCGACAAAAGACAAAAACATGCAAACCAAAAATATTCAATTTTCGTAGCCTCAGCTTTCAACTGTCACCAGCAAATTATTCTAATGAGCAATAATTCAACGCGCAATTTTACATCCAATTTGTCCAAATGTTTAGAACACGTCCTAAATATTCGAACAAATTGAATGTAAAAGTGCGAAGTAGCGAATGCGCAGCTACCCTATTTTTTTTTCCTATTTTTGTCAAATATTCAGGATGAAAAATAGTACCGTGACACTCGGCCTTTAAATAGATTTATTTTACAAAGTTTTTTCAAATCAGTGTTCTTAATATTTTAATTATAACTTTATAACAGCAGGTCAGAATTCAGCTCTATTCTATTACAATGCTTCTGAATAATTATGCATGTACAAATCAATTCCTTTTCAAATATACAGGGTGGGCCAATAGTGCGTGGACGGAGGATTGTGGGCTTACTAAAAAATATTTCAAAAATGTGTCACTTGATCATGGTAGGGACCCTTAAGGGCTATAATGTAAAAATATTTTCACTCAAGTTTTGACGTTTATACAGGGTGATTCATATCAAAGTTACATTTTTTTTAATGGAACCCCCTATATATTATTGCATATTTGGATTCCCTGGTTAATTCTAGTGTGACTTTATGTATCACACATGGAACTTTAGACGAACCGTTTAGGCGCAAATCACCATTTTTGGTAGAAGTAGGTATCAGAAAAAAATTGAATATCGCAGCGATTATAAAACTTAGAAGGCCGTGACTTTGCGGTACGACTAAGCATGGAATGCATCACCTTAGGTCAGAGGGCTAAATTTGAATTCTTTTTGTACTTGGAGAAATCAGTAGATTAATTAAGGAAACTTCAATCATAGATAACTTGATTTTTTCAAATGGGAATGCCTGTTTTGGTTTAAAGAATCAAATGTAAAATTTGATTACCTTTCTAACGATATAGCATTCTCGATATCAATCTTTTTTGGTTTTTATTTTATTTCAAATTTTCTGTCAAATCGGCGTTTTTCAACTTTCCTGCGTGCAAGCAACCTAGCAGGCCATGAAAAATAAACAAAAGCTGGTTAATATGGAAGACACCAACTAACTTAGTAGAAAGATGCAAACTAACTAGAGCAACGAGGCAAGATTATGCAAATTCCTTACAACATATTAGCTCTAACCGGATACAACAGCCGCAAGATATCTGATGCCAATGAGTAGCTGGGGTATGGCAGAAGTGTTTGTTTTTCACAGCATACTAGCTATTGATGTCTACTAGCGCTTGACAACCTTCCAAAATGATTAAAACTTTTGAAACAAAAGAAAAACTACCAGCGATTTTTGCTTACAGTCTATCATCTTTAGAATGAAATTTCACATTTAATGGGATAAAAAAAATGGTCATTTCCGTTTAGTTAAGTCAAAAGTGAAGATATCTCCAACTGGAGCATTCTGAACATCTATTGAAATAATGCCAGAATTTTTTAATTACGCTATGTTGTAATTGTGTTTATTTCATGTAGTTTTCTGCAAACTAAATTATATTTTACAATTCAAACAGACTGCAAATCAAGTTTCACTTTCCGCGATTTTGCTAATAAGTAGAAGTACCTACTGAAGAATTTGAAGGGTTCCAGTCAGAGGTATCATTGCTTTTGACATACGGAAATGGCTACTTTTTTATAGCATTAAATGTGAAAATTTATCCAAAAGACATAGATATTCTACTGCCAGCAACAATCAGTAGTAGTTTCCCTTTGATTAAATATTTTCTTACTGACTTTGGAAATTGGCTAATAGCTAGTAGGCTGTGAAAAATGAGCGTTCTTGTTACCGCTATTGTTTCTGGTTAGAGCTAATATGTTGTAAGGAATTTTCATAATCTTGCCTCGTTGCTCTGGTTAGTTTGCATCTTTCTACTAAGTTAGTTGGTTTCTTCCATATTAACGAGCTTTTGTTTATTTTTCATGGCCTGCTAGGTTGCTTGCATGCAGCAAAATTGAAAAACACCGATTTGACTGAAAATTTGAAATAAAATGAAAACTAAAAAAGATTGATATCGACAATGCTATATCATTAGAAAGGTGATCAAATTTTACATTTGATTCTTTAAACCAAAATAGGCATTCCCATTTGAAAAAATCAAGTTATCTGTGATTGAAGTTTTCTTAATTAATCTACTGATTTCTCCAAGTGCAAAAAGGATCCAAATTTACCCCTCTAACCTAAGGTGATGCATTTCATGCTTAGTCGTACCGCAAAGTCACGGCCTTCTAAGTTTTATAATCGCTGCGATATTCAATTTTTTTCTGATACCTACTTATACCAAAAATGGTGATTTGCGCCTAAACGGTTCGTCTAAAGTTCCATGTGTGATACATAAGGTCACACTAGAATTGACCAAGGAATCCAAATATGCAATAATATATAGGGGGTTCCATTCAAAAAAATGTAACTTTGATATGAATCACCCTGTATAAACGTTAAAATTTAAGTGAAAATATTTTTACGTTATAGTCCTCAAGGGTCCCTACCATGATCAAGTGACAGATTTTTGAAATATATTTCAGTAAACCCACAATCCTCCGTCCACGCACTATTGGCCCACCCTGTATACAGGGTGTCCCACGACGATTAAGACAAGCAATATATCGGAACTGGGCAGTAGTAGCGAATTATAATTTTGGGGGTTCAAATTAGAGTAAATATAGTATCTTTTCTTATTACTGTGTCACCCAATGAGGCATTTGTTTTTAGTCACGTGACGTTCAATTCAAAATTATGAATGGGACACCCTCTATATGTGTGCCTTTCTGTGTTCTTGCCGATAAAACAATCCCAACAAACTAGCACACTTGGGGTCTAAAATGATTAATTCAAGAGCTACAGGCACTTAAAGGAAGGTACCGCTACCATTGATATAACATGTACCCCTACAGTTACAATTACTATCGTAGTGTTTCATAATGGTAGTGGTACAGTCTTTTAAGTACCCGTAGCTCTTGAATTAATCGCTTTAGACCCCAAGTGTGCTAGTTTGTTGGAATTGTTTTATCGGGGGGGGGGGGGGGGGACAAAGACTCACAAATATACAGGGTGTCCCATTACAATTTTTGAATCGGACGTCACGTGACCAAAAACAAATACCTCATTGGGTGACACAATAATAAGAAAAGATACTATATTTGCTCTACTTTACACCCCCATAACTATAATTCGCTACTACTGCCCAGTTCCGATATATTGCTTGTCTTAATCGTCGTGGAACACCCTGTATATAAATTAAAAAATCTTGATGCCTAGCGTCATCTGACGGAAATGTAGTGTAACTTGCAATGCTTGCTACTCGCTACTCGTTAGTTGCTGTTTTACCTAGTTATTTACAATGTTATGATTTAAACATGTTTTTTTGTGTTTTAAACATGTTGTCTAATGTTTTTTAAACAGAAAAAACAGTTTTAAAAAAAACAGCATGTTTATCTTCAATAAAAAAACATATTGTTTTTTGCAACCCTGTCTACGTTAGGTTGAGGTAGTTTTATCTGTGTTTTCCAGGATTCAAAAAACCTTTAAAAATATCCACTACATTATTTATACCCAATTCACCATGGTAGGTTTGTCAAATGAATGTTCAGTGTCCGGTAGTGTAACATTATTTTGAGGTAGTTTTGTTCTTGAAAAAATGAAGTGTTGTAGGGTTCAAAAAAATCCTCGGCACATGTGCTATGTCGCAGTGACAGCCTTGGGTATTATAGGCAGACTATACTAGGGTCAAGGGTGCATGAGCCTGATGGTATGAAATGGGCAGAACCCAAGGCTATCTTCACCTTTGCGATGAGGGCTGGCCTTGGGAACTAGAGTACGGAGTGGGTCAGAGCGGTCCGCTTGTTGTAGGCATATGCACTAGTGGCTCTTCTGACCAGATAGCTTCTTATTTCTTTCATTGATTCATTCATACCTAGGTAGATGTCATGATGTTCAAATTGAAGTGAACGAGCGATGAGGGGTCATAACAATGGCAGCAGCGACGGACTAGTCTAAAAAAAATATACAAAGCATAATAATGATAATAATAACAATGAACCTTCCCACATCTCACATTGAAGCTGGTGAAGTCGGCTTCCTTTTAAGATTTAATAAAGATACGACAATGCATCTCTTCTAAAAACATCTAGAAGAGCATGGCTTGTCTGAGCAGTTGACCTTCTGTTTCCTAAGGTCCAGGGGGTTGAAGTCGGAGACTGAGGGCTTTATAATGGCTTGCAAGACTGTGTCTTTAACACCTTGGTATACTGTAATAGGGTTAAGGGTGTAGATGTACACGACATCCGTTATAGAGCGTGGCGACGGGCGCCAGAGACACTTATGCATCTCTTGTCGGCGTGTAAGACGTACGGTGGGACGGCTTACGTCTATCGGCACAACGCGGCTCTACGAGTGCTCTACTATCATTTAAGGCACTCATACGGTATCGATGAAACACCGGTGCTCCCATACGCTCCAGTGGAGAACGTTGCGTTGTGGAGAACGAGGGTTGCCGGATTTATTGGAATTACTCGTTCCCTATGCACGAGCTGTACAGGCAAACGAGCCTGACCACCAACAGAAGACGATGTTCGTTATATCGTTATAGAGTTTTCGGCACATGCAGACGTGAACATCGTCTATAAGGAGGAGGAAAAGCGAACCAAATATCAGGAGTTGCTCGTACAACTTCGCAGGCTCTGGCCAGACTACACGGTAAGTCTGCTGGTTATGGTCATTGGATACATAGGTGGAATGAGGAATACGCTGCTCTCTGCACTGCGCAAAATGCCAGTGTGGCGTGCGGCGGCGCACAATGCCACAATGCAGAAGGCTGACTGCCTTGGGTTTCTTCGTCTACTAAGGGCGCACGATTCGCCGATCCAGTGATTGCTCACCGCCCGGTGTGAGGAGTAGTCACTGAGTAATATAACAGCAGCTCGGTGTGTCGGAGCCCGTGCTGCAACTTTTTGTTTTTGAAACAATAAACTTTTAATTTAGAGATATAATGTATTTTATATTTTATTCAACCAATGGAGGAGTCTAGTTTCAAGATACTCCACTCATCGACTGTACTCAACCATCGGAAGGTAGTACCCAACAATTCAATAACATACCAAATCACAGTGCCGGATACAGACGTTTTGTTGAGGGGGGCGATCAGTGCCGATTCCAAAATTGAGGTCTTTTAAAATGATTTATTGGATGAGGGTTGTAATATGTCCTAGTAATAATAAGTGACTTATGACTAATAATTATTCTGTTAATAGTGATCAGTTTTTGATGGATGTCTTTTAGGTTGATTCAGTCTTTGGTGAATTGAGGATGATTGAGGTGCTTTCTAACTGGCGATCAGTTCACGTACCGTGAGAAATCGCTTGTTATCGTGTGCATGAAGAAAATTAGACCTATTTGCCTACACGCCATTTCACGGCTCACCTGGCACTAGATTGAAAACTTGAGTTTGAGACAGTTACACTAGTGCGTTGTAATGGTGGTCGCGTTTTAAATACGCTTCAAATGCTTGAGAGTTTTTCATGCGATGTTTTTTAACCTCCCTGACAAAGGATGGGTAAGTTATTATTAGAATCGACCCGTTTTCGCAAATTTTACCGAAATCAACATGCGAGGTGTCATTTCCAAGGTAAAATCACCCCCTAACTCATTTTCTGAAAAGAAAATACCAGGTTATATTATTATTTTTCCGAGTAATCCCCACCCCCGCCACCATTAAATCATATATTTCCTCCAAAAGTGGACCAAAACATAGAGAACAAAAACTTCTTTATGAAAGCAAAGTTTGAAAGTATTTGGATCATTTTTGTGATAGTTACTGCCATTTCAAAGTTCAAAAATTTACTACCTTTTATGAATTTTTATTCCTCCATTTAGAAAACTTTGCGGCATACGCGGTAGCGTTTTCGACATAAGAAAACGTGCTTTTTATTGTGGTAGTATTAGAATTTCACGTTATGATATTATTTTCTGAGTTACCCCCACCCCTACTCCTTGTTTATCATCGCAGCGGGACCAAAAACTAGATTTTTGTTACGTGCTATGATGTCCGTCTGTGTGTCTCTTTCGAGTTGAAAAGGTTGTGGTGCCGATCGGACAATGTGGGGGTTCGGAAAAGGGTGGGAGGTGCACAAAAAAATGTAATACAAGATTAAGTTTTATAGCACCAGTTGGAAGAGAATGTGTCTTTATGTCTAAAATGATATATCACATGTTATTTTTTTCTGACATGAAGGCTAAAAAATTAAATAATTGAACTACTCAAATGTTATTTTTTTTACTTGTGTCATAGGCATCGACTGCTCTGGCCATAGCGTCGTCTTCTGTGTAGGCTTTGTTTCCGTTTCCCGGTGCCACTCTAGGAACAGCACTGTTAATTCTCAAATGTTATTGTTATGTTATTTGTTGTTGTTGTTGTTAGCCCCCATTTCCCCCCCTTGTATCCGCCACTACCAAATCATATTTCTAACATTATTGGGTTGTACTCACAGAACTCCGAGACTGCGGCCATGTTACAGTATACGTCTGAGGAGAAAAGATGTTAAGTTTAAATTTGGTATTTTTGGAATAAATAAGTAGGAAATCGTGTTTCAGCCGCATTGTTTTGTATTTAGGAACATAAATTGAGCCATCAGGAACAACCCTCCCGTGTATAATTTCCAACAACGCAGCTTTATACTAATATAATAAAATCAGTGCCGTATAAAAACCTATACTTACAGACCTAGAGTGCATCTGCAGTGTTGAATCCAAACTGAGAGACAGTGATTTAAGGACTTTGGAAAAGTTGCAAAGTATGATAACAATCTTGCAATTATTTACATTTACAATTCTTTGTATAATTATAAACTAGGCATTTATAAGGTCTCTGTTTTAAAATATCAGTTAAACTAAATTAGTTATTATTTTGGCTCCATTGTAATTACTTAATCAATTCGTCTACAGCGCGATCCTCAGCATTGACTTCTTAGACGTCAATGGTTCTCAGATAGATCAAAATGTAACACACAAAGTAGAATCAACAAAGTAACCTAACCTAACCGACGATCACTGCGCACGGCTTTTTGTGAAAGAGATAAGGCTGTGGGTTTGTAAAACAGCCCGCTGTTGCTAGTTTGCAATATGGTCTAAAATAATTAATAACTTATTCAAACGGTCGTCAACCTTCTTAACAATCTAATATAGTCTTTTACACGATGCTGTCTACTGTCAGTTGTGTCAAACAGCGTACAGCTCTTCGGTTAGTGATAACTAAAAATACCCCAGAATGAGTTTTGATATGTATACCATTTTTATGCTTTGAATATGCTATGCAATACAGGGCTGTACTTTGTGAAGTACTTCTGATGACGAGTAATTGACTCTTGATGACGTTTTCTCGTACGCTTATTTTACATTTTCCCAGAATATCGTTTTTTTCTAAGAAGTATGACTGGGATGAAAGATCATGATTACGCTTTAAATGAGGTAAGGATAAAGATAAAAATATTATTAAGATGGTCCTGACTTGGACCCAGGATTGTCAACCCAGAGCACTTCTAAAAAACTAAGTCTGAGATGCAGTTAGTCAGCTGATATTTATCAAATAGATGTCAAGCCGGTACAAAGTATGCGGTAAAATGGTACACATGTTCCAAAGAATATTTTTAAACATTATTTATTTTTGCATCTACGCTTATTTTTGCATCTACGCTCTTTATTCTATCTTTAAATGCAAAAAAACATAAGTTATTTTTGCATCTACGCTTGAAATATCTTTATTCTATCTTTAAATGCAAACAAAACATAAGGGCCCATGATACAATTTTGATTTTAATCGTTAATAACCTTCTGAAATGATCGATAAGAAATTTTGAATTTTTGAGATTGAATACCTATGTGATTAAACTTATCAAAACTAAAAAAAAAAAATTTGATCTACCAACAACTCTCGTGAACGAACGTCTTTAATGAACGAGAGTATGTGCTCTCTGAACATTAAAAATTAACAACAATATCTGATATATCGTATTGCACAAATCTGGCCAAATGAGGTACTGGGCATGAAACACCTGTGCATTTTTTCAGACAACTAATTAATTCGTTCTTTTTAAAATTCTAGGAAAATGAAATTCAGTCAGCTCCAATAATAATCATGCATGCTTGAAGTTAAACTTGGTGCTTTTGAGTAATTTTAATCTTATCTGTGATATCACCGAAACATACATAACATTGAGTCATTTTACTATTCAATTAA
Organism: Callosobruchus maculatus; assembly: GCA_951848785.1. Taxonomy (NCBI): domain Eukaryota; kingdom Metazoa; phylum Arthropoda; class Insecta; order Coleoptera; family Chrysomelidae; genus Callosobruchus; species Callosobruchus maculatus. Next base: position 1,891,911 of record CATOUR010000127.1, read on the forward strand.
TTTTAAATGAAAGCTTTAAATTCAGATGTGATGCAAACAAACTCTGGGATAACAAATCAACTCCAGAAGCAAGCGCAGCTACAGCAGTTTCAACAAGTGTGTCTCAGCCCTCCGAACCTGCTTGGGAACAGAAGAAGATCCAGCAATCAAGAGACTCAATAGTGAAAATTAGCAATGCATGAAAACCTTTCGATGCAGAGGTAGGGATGGTTCGTAGTAGACACCAAGTTGAGGTTTAAAATTCCTCATAAGAATCGACTTGCCCGTATTGTCTTACGGGATCGCGGCAATGTTCTGAAGAGTTGGTGGTTCTTGGGCTGTTGAGCCGGTGTCGATATTCCTTTTTCGCTGGCCGAACACTGGACAGCTAAGAACCGCTAGTTCATTCGACTTACTATTTCGGATCTACAATAAATCCAGTTCCAACAAAAAACGTCATATAAAGTATGGTCCGATTTTCGACTGTTTCAGAGATATTTAATTTCTATTTATTTATTTTCAAGAGCGCTTCTTATTGATGACTAGTTACAGTGTGTTTAGCTTAACCACAGCGAACAACACATTTGTCATTACAGTTAATCATAACCATGCCATACATTACACAAGTTAACTACGTTTTTACTGAAAATGATTCAGCAAACATAAAATTCATTTTCTTCTATTTCAAGTATCCACATAATTAATAATTAAAAAGTAGCTTCTTTAATTACAAACAAAATTTTACATTGCCGATTTTTTAGAACTTAAAAATTATCACGTACAAACTTCCAGAAGCACTTATTCGCCACTTCAAATTCTTGTAAGACGATTCGCATACGACGCTATAGTGCCATGAAAGTATCGTTTGATAACAAATTTTATGCCTTTGCGCCGAAGTTACTCGAAATCAAAGAGTGAAGGAAAATTAAATGTCTCTGAAATTTTTTTGATATCCTATCGAACCAGCCCTAAAACTCTGTACCGGAAGTGTGAAAAATTGTACATTACATTTTGAACTAGTCTCTAGTGTAATTTGTTTTGTTTCACACATTCGCTTATCACCTTAGTCTAACATTATGCTGCCAACGTTTAAGTATACATACATCCAAGGACAGAAAAATAGGTTTTACTGTTTTCTTGTCACTTCTCCAACAATTGGTGCCAAATATCGTACACCAGCTGTATGGATCTAACCGAATATTTAATTCAGCCACTTCTTGAGATTGATCGACAGAGTAACTGATAATATATCATAATCGGAAATGATGTTTATCGATTTTATAATATTATTATTATAATCTAATTATACTATAACAAATGCCGAAAACATCAACAGATTAGTTCTATACTTTCAGCTTCCAGAAAGCATTCCAATTGCAATTTTATTTTCTGTGGTTACCTATATCAGAGGTGTGCGGTCCATGGAAGCAATGGAAGCACTGCTCCCACTCAGAAGTTGCTAATAAATAGCAATTTTCTTCTGCGTTGTAAATATACACGGTGAGTTTTTAGTACCGGCTCGGTCGATAACTCCACTACTGTAGAAGCTGGCGAAAAAAGTTGTATATAAATGCTGTAGCCACGGATATGCTACTTGCTCAGCAAATATTTAGATTTATACAGGCTCATCCATAACTACGTGGTGATGGAAACATGCACTTTTTTAAATGAGAGACCGTATATATTAGTCCTTATTCGAATTCTACTAATGATTTCCGTTCTTCCAATATAGGGTATTGTTACATTATACAGGGTATTTCAAAAGTTATGACAATTTTTATATCCTAATCGCTGTCAAAGGAACGTACCGTATATCAAAAAGTGATGAAACAAAAATCATTTTTTTTACACGGATAGATAAAAAATATCCTCTAGTTTTATAATCGGGTATAAAAAAGCCCGCGACGCATATTCGTATATAAGGTGATGTATAATGCAAAATCTAGATTTTCTCTATTTTTTTAAATGCAACATTTTATTATGCCAAAGAATTGCTTTTAATATGCTCTTTCATCGTTGTATAGCACTTGTTATGACTGCATTCATTAGTTTCTGAGATATTTCGATTTTTCTACAAATTTTAAATATACCTTCTATTTGTTTACTAAAATTTATTTATTTTGAGAAAATACTATCAAATTTTATTTTTGCTTAACAAACAACTAAAATATAAGGCCATAATAATTTTATAGACGTCATGCATAATATCAAGAAGATCTATCAGGTAGGCTGTGAAATATTAAACGACACAGTCCAAATAAAACGATTCTTCAACCTTTCAAACGCATTAGTTTTAGAGTACCTCCGTTCTGGATATTCCTGTTCATAGATTCTCCTAAATACCCTCAATGGAAAAATTAATTTTTAAAGCTGGTTTATCACACAGTACGGAATCATTGAGCAGGTTATGAAAACTCAATTTTTCAAAGCCTAACTGATAAATCTGCTTGATAATTATGCATCACGCCTACAAAATTGTTTCCTCAGCATAGTTGACTTGACTTTAGTAGTTCGTTAAACAAAAAACACTTTTGATAGTACTTTCTCAAAATAAATAAATTTCAGTACACAAATAGGAGCTATATTTTAAATTTACCGAAAAATCGATATTTCGGAAACTGATGGACGTAGGTACAACAAGTGTTATACAAAGATGAAAGAGCATATTAAAAGCAATTCTTTGGTATAATAAAATATTGGGAGTTACATTTGAAAAAACAGAAAATCTGGATTTTGCATTCTACATCACCCTGTATACGTATATGCATCGCGGGCTTTTTTATAGCTGATTTTAAAACTAGAGGATATTTTTACTCTTTTCATGTAAAACAAATAATTTTTGATTCATTATTTTTTGATATTCAGTACGTTCGTTTGACAGCGATTTGGATATAAAAATGGCCATAACTTTTGAAAAGCCCTGTAAAATGTTATAATACCTTATATTGTGAGAAGAGAAATTAATAGTAGAATCTAAAAATGGAATAATATATAGGGTGTCTTATTTAAAAAAATATTTGTTTGCATCACTACGTAGTTATGGATCACTCTGTATAAATCAAAATATTTTCTGGGCAAGGAGCATATCCATGACTACAACTTTTACATACAACTTTGTTCGCTATCTTCTATGACAATCAACTCAGCCGTCAGTAATCCGTAGGAGGAGATCGCTTATTTCATACGAGCACTTGTCGCGTTGCAAGATCTAAGGTGATTGTTCTATACGTGCATCCCCATAGCTACCGAATATCCGATTTATATTGCGCTTCCCAGTACTGTTCTGGACGTGCGGCGTTATGGACGCGGCTGCTGAGGGAGCGGGCACATCGTCCAGCGACGGGCCCATAGAGGGCCGTCCTCGTAGTGGAGATATCGCATGTGCATGTGACTGTACTGTATTATATGTTATCTGAAAAGTATTTTTTCCGTACGATCATTTATAAAAAAACAGTCAAGTTTAAAAGGCAATCGACCTACTCCAACCATTGTCATTACTAAAGACATAAAAACCTGCAAAAGACATTTTAATATCGATGTGTAAGCACGCATGAGTGGTTAACAGGGTGTGGAAAACTTGGAAAATTGTTCTGCTGGCTATGTTTGCTTTTTTTCGACCGATATTTCGTGTGAAATATTTAAGGATTTTCCGCTTTAAACTGTCTGCCTAAAATTATGAAAAGATATTTTAATGGTAAAAGTCATTTGGAAGCGGTTTCTAAACAAACACGTTTTGGGACTCTGCGGATAGAGCATGCTTTGGGCCGCCAACTAAGTGAAGATCACAGGAGGCATAATGAATTGGTTCTAAAAAATCGGGAAATTGTTAAAAGGTTAGTTGATGTCACTTGCTTCTTCGGTGAGCGTTTTAGAGGTCATAGTGAAGAAGAAGCTAGTGTTAATCGTGGAAATTACGTAGGTTAGTTGAGTTAGCTATTTATTGCTTCACCAAATGTAAACCCACCGCACGCCCCTGACATATATAGAAAGTGCACTTGTACTTTGGCACTCATTCTTTTTTAGATTCAACAAGGAGAGTAACTTTTGAGCCTGAATGTCTTAAGTTTTTCGATTAATTGGCTCTGTAAGATGTAGCAATTATTTGTATGTAATTTTTTTGCGATCTAGAAGTGAAAACGAATGAATTTGATGCTTTGTGTTTGACACTCTTCTTGTAAGCCATTTTATCTTTAGTTAAACTCCGACAAAAAAATATTGTCAAGATCCTTTATTCAATAATTACTCTTTAAAATTTGTTTCCTGAAGTAAAAATCTAAAAAAAAAATGAAACCTATATTGAATGTATCATAAGAAATGTGCGCTCCTAAAATGTATACACTAAGGTTTTAATATTTCTTCAGTCAATCTAGAGATGTGACTATTGTTCATTTAAATGATTTGGATCAAAGCATCAAATGCTAAACATTTTTTGATCTCAGACCTCTGCATTACATTGCACAATATATCGTTGTTCCTACAACTTAGTATCGGTGCCAAAAATGGACCTACAGTAAACAGTAAGTGCTTCATAATATTTTACTATTCAGTTCCACCCGTCTTCTACTTTTTTACAGTACAAACAATGTTATTGATGAATATAATTCATTGCTAAACTCTGATTGCTGAGAAATTCGCACTGGACAGAAAATAACACTACATTCGATGAAGCACAGAAGTATCCAAACAATTTGAATCGAAATTAAATGCACATTAATATCACCACATTAATATCCTCCTAAGGATCCCTCAGAACTGAGTATTCAGCCATCACAACTCAGTGAGAAAGGTGGTGATGCAACTCATCGGGATTCCCCTTAACCTGGGTAGGGAAGGCCAGCATTTTCCCAGAATGGATTCTCATTGAGATAAGACAGCTGGGTAATCGTACAACAGGTGTTCAACAGTCTCATCTTCCCGTTCACGTCCCCTGCACAATGGTGAATAATTTAATACTGTAGAAGTGTTTTCTACTACTACTCATCGTTAGCTGTCAAGGCGGTCCTGAGGACCTTTGCCTTTATGTCATAGTTGGTCAGTCAGTTTGTAATTCTGTCGGCCTGGTCACCCAGAAACCAGACAATGTTATAGGGAAAAGAGCGGAAGGAAGAAAATGAGCAAAGAGAGAAGTGCACCTGTTAAAATATGCATCGTTAAATAACTAATGTAATTTTTATGTTCTAAGCGCAATTTTGTTGGGATTAGAAGTTGTTAGAAAATGAATTTATATGATCTTAAATTCTATGACTTAATTTTGGTTACAGTGCAAGCCGCGGCCTTGAATTTTTGCGGACTTGCTTGACCATGTGGTCCACTAAGTCACGCAGCAAAGGGCTGGTATGCGATTCCGCTTGTTCATAGCACCGCTGCGCCTGTGTTTTGATATATTCCTTTAAGTAAGTGATATAAATATCGAGATATTTATGCAGGGTCTCGTTTGAAACATACCAAGGTGCATTTGTAATCGTTCTCAGTCTGCTGCTTTGGAATACCTGGAAAGCTCGCATGTAGCTAGAAAACACCAAGCCTCACACGCGTAAGTAATTGCAGTTCTAATAATAATTTTGTACAGTTGAATTTGATAACCAGATTTAATTTTGGAGTTCTATATAGCAAGGGATAAAGCGTCGAAATGTAATTTGGATGTTTGTTTTCAAAATCTCAAAGTGGATTCACCGTCTACTAGACCGATGATTCAGTAAATAACTTTTTTCCAAAATCATTTGTAATTTCTTAAGTGACCTAAATTTTTTGCTTGCCAGTGTATTGGCAGACATTCGCAAGTACTTTATGGCAACCCAATTCTCAGCTCATTGCTAGCTTATAGCACTTGTAAGTCAGTAGCGCTTGTCTGGCGTTTGTGCATATTCTGGTATGTTGATATTTATGTAGAGTCGTCTGGAGTATACACCGCAACCCGCTCCATTAATTTTCTGGAGTCTGCGGGGTCTGGTTAAACTTCATGGAAGTGATTTTTTTATAATGACCAAAGAATCAAAATAAAAGCCGCGTTCCAGAATTCCAGAAGCCGCATTTATAATTATTGTACCATTTTGTAATTATATTTTTTGGATATGCAACTGGAAAATATTTTTTGTTAATCTGTGATTATATTGGCAACTACTTGAACCAGTCCAATAGCATAATAATGAATTAATTTGAATTAGTGTGAAATATATTCATCTTTAAATGAACAATGATGTGTTTTGTAAGCAGTTAATTTTAGAGTTCATAATAAATCTGTATATTTTTTTGTTATATCTATTTGTATATATTAGAGAAAAGTATTTATTAAACTATTTTAACGAACGAACAATATCCATTGTTTACAATATTAAGTTAAAATAGCAATAAGTTCAATAATATTTTTTGCTGGAAACATAAAATTGTGATACAGCGGAACTTCCAGCCGATTGTTTTCTATAATTTTTTTTGTATTGTGGTTGTGTAATTTTGTATTAATTTATTTTCCTTGCTCATCATTTAGCCAATAGTTGTAAATAGTGTATATACAATTGTTTTATCAATTCCAAGACCTTTGGAGTATCGACTATATCTTTATATGCGATGTATTGTTATTCAGAGTGTTATACATTTGAACTTTTAAGTTTTTCAAATACCGTTTGACTCACCTGCTGTTCCTTAAACAATGTGAGAGGGTAGAGGAATTGCCAAAGAAAGGTATGTGAGTTGACATTTTTCTACCCCATAAACGCTCCAAATAATTGAAGATTTTGGATGGTGAAAATGATTTATTTGAATAAGAATTCTCTCATTTACTCGAAAAACTCTTATTATTTTTTGCATAATCTTACTAGGATAAAACTACATATTGCCAGATCGAAAACGTGAGTCAAAATTTGTTGAACAATTCTTTCAAATTGCAGTTTTTCTGCTTTGTTTTTGTAATTTTGAATAAAAAAAGCTCAGCAGTTTTTCTCTGAAATTAAACATTCTTGAGCTATATACAGAGTGTTCTATGACGAGCAAAATATACTCCAGGAGAAGATTGTACAGCTCATTTCCAACAAAAAAGTCATATAAAGTAGGGTCAACTTTTCAACTGTTTCAGAGATACTTAATTTTTTTTAATTTTTTAAATTTTCAGCACCTCAGCTCGTACTTTTTAAATTTACGGCCCACAGATTTCATGCAACAAAATACTAAATAGACATTGTAGAAGGGCATGGAGTTTTCTATCAGAAGGTGTGGTTTTATAGTACTGTTGTGTCGGCTGATAATTTATGATTACAAGCGTTTAAAGTGACGAATAAATCTTTCTCATGGTTTGTGATGTTTTGCGTGAATATATGACCGTAAGCTTGAATCCAAATAACAGACAAAATATCTGCGAACAAAATTTTTCAGTGCTGTTTTTTGGGACTGAATACGCTTACGTAGAGATATTTTTTCTGCATTTGCTGAAATTTCGGGCATACCTTCGCAAAAATTATCAGAGGCAGTTATTCGTCACTTCAAACTCTTGTAAAACGATTCTCAGACAACGCTACAGTGCTATGAAGTACCGTTTAAGACAAATTTTATCCTTTTACACACTGTGTATTTAGTATTTTGCTACATTGTTATGCGGTTATGCGGTCGTAAATTACACCAACCATGCGCTGAAATCGCTGGGAATCAAATGATGAAAAAAATTAAGTATATCTGGAACAGTTAAAAATTAGACCCTACTTTATATGACTCTTTTTGTTGGCAATGAACTGTACAGTCTTCTCTTGAAGTATCTTCCACTCGTCATAGAACACCCTGAATAATAAGTTAATAACAATAAATAAACCTCAAAAAATCGAGACATGTATAGAATATCTTCATAACTGTCTGTATCTGTTCTAAGTATATTATGTTGTTTATACCTTGTGTATGGGGTGAACCAATTTGGACAAGTTTAAAGGTAGAGACATAGTAATTAAAGTATTGGGATTTTTAAATGTCTGTTGAACAATACAAAATTTCGTGTATAGAAAAAGGTACTAGGATGGTTCTTTTTTCTATACAGATCGGGATTTTCTGACAGCTACGGATTCCATGTCTCGTCGCCTGTCACGATGTTGTTCCCTTAATAAACTTGTTTAGCATCTCCCGGGACCAAGTCGCTCGTTGCATCACCTGCTCTTCAGCTGATTTGATGCGGCACATAGAATGAACAAACATTTCATAACGTGCAAATGATCATGCAGAATCGAACGAATCAGTGTGCATTCAGGCTTAAAGCACTCTTTATCTGTTGATAGGTCACTCGCCTGTCTTCGTCAAGCATTTTCCTCATGTACTCAGAGCAATGACTCGTAATTTTAGTGTCGAGAAAGAAACCGGGTGACGCTTGGTATTTGACTTCTAGAGACACTTTGGAAACTTTTTTGTCATTGCACCATAACCCCAAAATGGGAGGGATCGGATATAGAGGGGGGGGGGGGGGTGTTTAAAAAAAGTGAAAAAAAAATCGAGCCTTAACCGAATAAAAGTACGGTGGCATTTTAGTGCACCTACCAACTAATGTTCCAAAAAATCGTTATCCGATTTTTGGCGATGACGGAAATCTAAGGGCGGTTTGCGCGGAACGATTTTTTTAAAATGAAAATAAAAAATCGCGACAAACCGGTCGGAACTTGATGGAAAATTCATTGTTATTTTTGTAGACAACACAAAAAATATTGTCATCTGTTTCTGCTGGGCAGTTTATGAGAAATTTGAGCTTTAAATTCGATTTTTCACGTCCTTTTCGTTAGAAGTCGTCAAAAAATTGTTCATATTGTTTAAAACGGATGACGTTTTTTGTATATGTCTTGGCAGGTCCAGCTAGGACATGTATCAATGTCGTTCGTTTTTGTTTTAACCCCATTTTTCAACCCCTCTAGGGGGTGACATTATTCAACGTCTTTAAAAGTATACGAAAGTATCCCCATCTACGGAAAATGAAGTGTGGGAAGGCAAAGTGAAATTATCAGCAAAAAAAAGCACGTTGCTTTTTTTGCTGCCAATATTTCAGGGTATTGTTTTACCTTTTCGGTAATGAACTTACACGCACATTGCTTCTCGGCTGTGTCTTACTTGGTGGTCTGTCACTTCCCATCCCTATCACAGCTATCAAGTACAATCTCAAGACTGTGAGTAAAACAGTACCAGCATACACTCTGTACCAAACCTAGCATTAATAGTACTTAGCGCATTTGCCTCTAACTAAAAGTCGAAATCTTTCGGGAGCAACATACCCGTAATAGCGGTGTCTATCTTTTTCTCTTTTTTGGGAAGATTTGTTTGCAAAGAAAAGGAGAAGATTATGAATACGAAATAAAGCAAAGCCTTTCCTTCTGCCTTTTCCGTGGGAGCTCTACCTTTTCCTCCTACCTTTGCGGCAAAGACTTTGTCTTTGAAAGAAACACTTTATTTTTATAAATACTGCCGATTGTTGCGTCATATTGTAAAATGTTACTATATCTTATCCACCGAACAAACGGAGTAACCATGCACAATATATATAAATGTTTACTGTACGGTCAAGGGTTATATGCACACCGTCTACAAAACTGCATACTGAGAGCAGTGATGTTATTATAAACAGAAAAATTAAGTTCGATTTATCCGAGTAAAGCCCCAAAATGTGGGTTTGAAATAATTGTTTACTCCTTTTCTTCAGTGAATGCAGTATAGTACCCTTTGGAGGTGGACGTTTCAGTTTTTGCTTCAAGTTTAATGGAAAATAGACAAATGATAAATTGCTAAATATGGTATTCATGCAGAGTGCCAAACAAAAGTATTATTTCCGCTGTAGACTTGTCCTTTAAATAATTCCAAATTGACTCACTCTGTACATGGACGATTTAAGTTCAAAGTAAACAAGATGGCACATTTTGCTTTGTTAACGAGTGTAATAATTGCTAAAATTATGAGCCATGAAGTTATTAAGCTAATTTAAAAGAAAACAGATATTTCTCACGAAAAAGCACATATGTATATGATTTTTGTTTGATTTTCTGCTCGAATATGTTTGTGTTTATCGAGAAATAAAAGCATATTTGCGATGATACCCATTATATTAATACACATTTGTATTTTATTGATACACTTGTTAATTATACGAATTCAAGTTTTGCTTTGCAGTCTTCAGATTGCCGATCATACGTGATTGACATCTGTGACATTCCAAAACATTGAAATTAGTATTATGTGTTATGAAAGGTCAATTGGTGGCAGTCTCAGAGTAACAACGGCAGTAGTGGAGCAAACAGTTACATTTAACTTTTTTTCCGTATAATATGGGTGTATATTAGGCGATTACAAACGAACGATTGTAATGGAGACTGTGGTATTTAACTTTTGATTTCGTATAATTGTAAACTTACTAAAATGTTCACTAGATGTAATCTCCAATGTAATTTCAACACAGCAAATAAGTTAAAAATGTATGATTTTTGGACCGGAAGCTAATTGTGATTTGTATCAAAATGTTTGAGTTCCAGTAGTCTCCAATGTACATGGTTACTATAAAAGAATCATCAGGAGTTGAAATATATATAAGTGTTACAGACATAATACCAAGTGGCATGTGTTACAAAGGGAATATGCCTGCTTTCGGAATACGTTTCACGTGTCTAAGGGCCGGTTGTACAATGCAAGCTTAAGCTTTGGCTTAAGGTAAGCCGCCGTAAAACCACGGAAGTTGCAAAATGTCCGTTGTACAATGCTGGCTTAGCACCCCACTTCAAGCCTAACACGAGCTTATCTTATACCAGTTTTACATCGACATTTCCTCCGCGAATTTGTTCATTGATCATCCCATGGTTCAAGGTCAAACTGATTATGTACAGTATATAGTATTTGTGAATAAAACCATGCATTTTCTGACAGCATGCAGTGCTGCCAACACTGTTGCTGTCATAATTATGATTTCGCGGTTTTTGCAAGATTATTTGATTCGCATTTTTTTGTGGCCTTTCGACAGTAAAACTTAATTTGATTGCGAATTTTTACTTAAATTGTTTAATATACAGAGATGGGTATGCAACTGCATGACATGCATCATATGATTTTTAGGTTGGCACTACCGAATTTTACGTCAAACTTGACCACAGATTAGAACAGGTTCTAAATCGGTGAAGAAATCCAAGAAGAAATCAATTGACTTGAGTTAAAATAGGCATCTGTACAACCGGCCCATAGCGTTTTAATATTGTACTGGAACGATATATATTTTCTAATACTGATGATTTTATGGTCTATTTGCAAAAATGTTACGGTTAAGAAATCAATACAAGTCGCTATAAAAAGGAATTGTATATAGAATATTTATTGAGGTTATACAGAGATTTTGTTGGTTGTTCTAAATTGACATTAAATCTGTAAACATTTTTTAGACTTGTATAAACTGTATTTACGGAATCCAGTAATTGTAAAATAGGTAAGTGGTGCGCTGTAGTATTTTTATAACAAATGTATATTGTTTTTGCATATATTTGTATATAATGAATAATTTGTCTCACGTTATATTATATTTTTTGCAATAATGATGTTCTACAAAATTATTATACATTTTATTGTATCTTTTTTTCTGTAATTTATACAAAAATGAACATATTGTATAAAATGTAAAGACAATAGTTTGAATTTATTGTGATCATTCAGTTATTAAACTTAGAACTGACAATTTCGAATGATTACTACCGTATGTTCCCCTCATTTTTGTAACAAGATTGAATGGAGAGATAAATACCTGTTAAAAGATAATTATCTAGTAAATACATTTTTCCAATTTTGTTGTTTTCTCTTTAACTGATTATCAAGTAAACCATGAACTTTTCTATTCAATAAAAAAAATGCGACAGTTTACATCCGCAATCCCGCGGATGGGAGAAGAAGAAGAGATAGATTATGAAGGATATTTGAGGCGCAGGCTCCGTTTTAATACCAGTAAAAAGTGAAAGGTCATCAACCACACAAAGGGGAAAAAGAGTGGAGAAAGGTGACTGGAGGTGGCGCATTAAGGTCGGGTCTTCGATTAATCGAATTGCTGCTCTCTGGATTGCGTTAAAGATTGGAAAATGAAAAGTATATTGCACATATACCATTATTGCCACACCTCAAGTTTCTTTCGTTTCGTTTCTTAAATCCATATAAAATTTTTTATCAGTCCTTCCAAACCTCCTAACTGGTGGAAATAGATGCTTGTATTGAATTTAATACGTCAGTGGTGACGGCACAGATCTTTAATTCACTGTTCTAACTAGCTGTTATATATTTACCCTCCCCATCATTACATAATAGTATTGTCTCAATAATAACTACAAGCTTATATAGAAAATTATTTATTTATTTTCTGCAGTAAATATGACTTGGAAAATTTGTAACAAAATAATCGGATAAACACCAAACTAAGAACTAAATTACCGACTATTACACTTCAATAAATTATCGAAATATTTACATAGTTATTATCTATTCTATTGTACAATTAAAACTAAAACAGCAATCGGAAATATACTCCCTACAAATATGCATAGGATGCCAATTAGCTATTCCACAAATAGTAAGAAGGGGAATAAGGGAATGTAATATATCTTTGTAACCCCGATGTATGGTATAACTATTGTGTATTGAATCAGATTTTATTCAGCTGTTTATACCAGGGTGCCTTTGGCATAGCTGTATGCGAAATCACGTGATAAACGCAAAACATGCTCGAAAACCATCTGAAAGCCCCCGATATTCAAATGCAATCAACCAAAGAAACTACTGCTTGACAGTGATACGCTGCATAAGCAGGTATCAGTGAGAAATAATTGATAGGTCCACCACGCAGGGCGCCGATTATTTCTGTTGCAGTTTTTTATCAGGCGGTGCGAACTACCTACTTATTTGTAGGAAATACGTTAGCGGCGCGCATAATTACCTATCATTTCAGGCTCGGTCAAACAGAGGGCGTTCTATAATACGGCGTGACGGCGTTCTCTAATGCCGCGTTACCGCATTCCGTTGTTTGTACCAAACAGGCCTGTTTGACGGGATGTACCTGAAAAAGTCTATTATGACGCTAGGTCTTTCGTTCACAGGTCAATGGAGAGCCCATTATGAATACAACAAATTTTTGAGTCTTACGATACCCCACCCCCCAATCACCCTAATTTCACCCCCACCCAAAAAAAGTAGAAAATGATCAGGAACCCCTAAAACGCCTAACAACGATTTTTGAGGCATATTTGAAATTTTTCGTTTTTTGCTAATTACTCCGCCCCCCGTATAACGATTTTCAAAATTATAGGAACATTACCTACTACGACCCCACAGCATAACGCTGCCCAAATTTCATCACAATCCATGCAGCGGTTACTGAGATATGAGGGTAGAAAAACGCGACAGACTCTTTTTATATTTTTAGTTTTTTTATTATTGTTGCGCCGCCACCATTCCCAAAAATCATAAACGTTTTTCATCCTCGACGCGGTAATGATACTGTGTAAAAATTCGATTAAAACCAACCCAATAGTGTCCTAGTTACTCGCAATATACATCAGAAATTTCTAAGTCCCTTGGTTTCTGTAATAAGCAAGGTAATGGATGGACCTGTATTATGAATAGGTCTTTCTTTCACAGGTTAGTGGACAGCCTATTATGAATACAATTTTTTGTTTTACAACCCCCAATTTCACCCCCACCAAAAAAAATTGAAAATGATCAGGAACTCCTAAAACACCTAAAAACAAAGTTTGGGGAATATTTATTTATTTTTTAGTTTTTTTGCTAATTACTCCGCCGCCCATGCACCGATTTTCAAAATTATAGGAACATTACCTACTACGACCCCACAGCATGTCGCTGCCCAAATTTCATCACAATCCATGCAGTAAGATTACGTGGCTAGAAAAACGTGTACAAACAGACCAACGGAAATGAATGACGTGGATTTTCGTTATGTAGACATCATAAAACGCCCAAAAAGTGTATTATCTCAAAATCGAAAATTTTCGCGATCACTATACTCCCCTCACCTATCAGTGTGCAGGTCAGATTTTTTTGCAAAAGTTAAAATTGTAAAAAATGCGAAAAATTACATAATTATTCTCTTTTAACAATTTTTTTGCAACCTTTCTTCTGTGTGCACTATGTTCTCTATACTATGTTCTCTATTAGTAGTAGAAACTATTAAGTTTCATTAGAAAAAAGTATCCTTCTATGTGGGCAGTTTGTTTCTTATTGCTGCGACACGTTTCAGCAACCAGAAACATAGTTCGACAAAGTCATCGCAGGATGTTTCTCCTTGTTACTTCTGTATACTTAGACGAGTCTTTACATTATACTACAATAAAAAAAATTGTACCTAAGCGCCAAAAAACGTCGTAGGCTCGGTTTTTTTAAATAATGATTTAAATATTTTTTACCTGAAGTTTTCTGGTATAGAACCCTGTTCAATGACACAAATCAACCAAGGTTGTTTTAATTTTTTTCGTTTGAAATTCGGTTTAAGCTACGAAAATACTTTTTTCCAAAAACCGTTAGTTTCTTTCCAAGTTTTTATAACAATCATACTCGTACTTTTCGTTCGTTATTGTTTTACGCTTATTTGAAAAAATATTTTTAACTTTTTAGTCCAATCTTCCTCAAAAGCGCGTTTTTTTTAGTTTTTTATAATATATTTATTTTTAATTTAATTAACTTGAACAATAAAGGGTGCATTTTTTAAATTTTTTTTCAACTGTATTTATTAATACTCTGTCTAATAAAGATGAACAATTGTTTTTGATCAATATTCATAGCATAATCATTGCCACTACTGCATAAATGTGAATGATAAAACTACCTACTTTGATGTCACGTCTCGTCGCTACTCCTCTGTGTAATATTAACAAACTAGGTGCCTGCGCCATCTCTTAGTAAGCGGATACGACCGCTGCGCTGGTCCGACGGATTTGAGGCCGCGAAAATTCGTTTTCCGTTTTCGCGGCAAAGCTGGAGCATCCAATGTTCGGTCCGACCTCTTAATCCAAAGGAGAGTTACAAGCTCACAAATAAACAAACATCTGTTATGTAGTAGATGTGAAACTAATAGAAACAGAACAATTTATTTGTGGCTTAAGCGTTTTAAATGAGTTAAACAGAAACTGAAAATGATTGTTGCTCTGCAGTGTGATGAAGGGGCAGGACATAGGCGGCCACGTCAATGAGTCAACGTATGACTGATGCTTTGCTGCGTAATGATCGGGTAAGACATGAGCGGTTGAGCCTGCGACGCTGCCATCGCCTGCGAGGTGTTGATACCCTGGGTCTGTCCGTTGGCAGCTGCCCGATGGATGTCTGGCGCAATGGTCTGGGTGGCGATCAATTGCTGATTCGTGCTGGCAGCCAGTACCAGTTGTTGGGGAACGTTCGACACTGTCAACTGCTGCGGCGTGTTTGCTAGCGCTAACTGTTGAGCCTGAAAAACAATATATCGTTAGAATTCATCCCCTTCTTTTATTATCGTCTCCTCAGAGGAGGTTTTTTTATGGTCAGCCTCCCGCAAAGGCTGAAAGCTTATGGCACTGTAGAAGCACTGCGGGCGGATAAGTATGTGCACATTAGATTTGAAACGCTGCAGGTTGTAGCCGTCGGAAAACAATTCCGCGGCAGCTCACTCCACAGCGTCGAAAGTTCTCAAAAGAAGGAATGCTGGAGGAGACTGCTTCGGGGAGTAGGCACCTCGACCTGGTAAGGATGAGCTCGGAGAGCCTCTCTAGTGTTCCTAGTTCGGACGGCCTTTGGTGTTATTATCTGGAAGAGCTCACTCGAACATCTTCCGTGATGGAATCTGTAAAACAGGGGCAGGTCAGCCACCCTTCTTCGATGTTCCAGGCTGTGGATGCCCTTTGTGAGGTTAGGCGTATCAATTAGTCTATTTGCCCTCTTCTGGATAGTGTCCAGAAGCTTAAGAGAGTGCTGCGGAGCGCATCCCCACACATCGGAGCAATACTCCAGCGATGCGATGGTCGGATCTGTGCCTTGTAGAGCAGCAGTAGTTGTTCTGGTGTATACAGCTTCCTATAGCGGAATAAACCTCCAAACTTCTGGGATGTCGTCGGACATGTCCATGTCCACAGTTGGTAAGCCAACGTGAGACTTCTTTGTCAATGTTGTTACCTGAGGTTTCTGTACAATAACTGTACTTTATTTATTAATCCCCACTCGACAATTTTGAAATCTACTTTGCTACGTTGATCTGTGAGGTTAGAATTGGAATTCTTCTCTGAGAGAAGAGAAAGACAAGGTACAATAACACCATCTATACTTTGGCTGAATCTTAGTTCTATCTACTTTTAATGTTGATTTCTCACCTGCGATGTGAGCTGCTGCGTAGTTGTAGCTGCAAGTGCCAGCTGCGCTTGGGAGGTTAGCTGCGGCTGCGCTTGCAGATTGTTAGCGAGATTTTGCTGAGCAATGGCCAGCTGTGCTTGCTGGGAACTGTTTGCTGCTGCTATAGCAAGTTGAGACGTCGGGTTCGTTGTGACTAAAAAAATAATAATTTGAACATGGTAGAATATTTTTTAGTTAAATCAAATTGCTGGATACACCTTCACCTACTCACCTAATATCTGCTGACTTGGCTGCGCTAAAATTTGAGCAGCGGCAGCAGGTGCAATGCTAACTGTCGGACATCCAGCAATGCTTACCTAAAACAGATATTATACAGGGTGAGTTTTTAGTACCGGCTCGGTCGATAACTCCACTACTGTTGTAGCCACGGATATGCTCCTTGCTTAGAAAATATTTTAATTTATACAGGGTGATCCATAACTACGTGGTGATGAAAACATATATTTTATTAAATGAGATGCCCTATATATTATCCCATTTTTAGATTCTACTAATTTCTCTATATAACATTATACAGGGTATTTCAAAAGTTATGACCATTTGTATATCCAAATCGCTGTCAAACGAGCGTACTGTATATCAAAAAGTAATGAATCAAAAATTATTTTTTTTTACATGGAAAGATTAAAAATATCTTCTAGTTTTAAAATCGGCTATAAAAAAGCCTGCGACGCATATTCGTATAGAGGGTGATGTAGAATGCAAAATCCAGATTTTCTCTCTTTTTTTTTAAAGTAACCCCCAATATTTTATTATACCAAAGCATTGCTTTTAATACGCTCTTTCATCTTTGTATAGCACTTGTACCTACGTCCATCAGTTTCCGAGATATTTCGATTTTCCGGTAAATGTAGAATATAGCTTCTATTTGTGTACTGAAATTTATTTATTTTGAGAAAGTACTATCGGATTTGTTTTTTATTTAACGAACAACTAAATTATAAGGTCATGATAATATCTGATGGAGTCAAAACCCTGAATCATCCAGATAATAAAGTCAAGTATGCTGAGGAAACAATTTTGTAGGCGTGATGCATAATTATCAAGCAGATTTATCAGGTATGCTTTGAAAAATTTACAGTTTTCATAACCTGCTGAATAATTCCGTACTGTGTGAAAAACGAGCTTTAAAAATTAATTTTTCATTGTAGAGATGAGGGTATTTAGGAGAATTTTTGAGAAACTGCCTACTTGCCTCTAGAATATATCAACTATGAACAGCAATATCCGGAACGAAGGCACTCTAAAACTAATGCCTTTGAAAGATTGAACAATCGTTTTATTTGGACCGTGTCGTTTAATATTTCATAGCGTATCTGATAGATCTGTATAAGTCTAAATATTTTCTGAGCAAGGAGCATATTCATGGCTACACTTTTATATACAAATTTTTTCGCTATCTTAAACAGTAGTGGAGTTATCGACCGAGCCGGTACTAAAAACTCACCATATATCTATTGTTTGGAACCTACGAATAATCACTATTGCGTAAGAATAGAGTCAACTGGATAGACTTCGCCCTTTAGGAGGAGATTGTATTACGAATGATTTTTCTTCAATAAAGACATTTTATTATTGTCGTCATAACCTGCATAAAGGATTTTTCACATCAATGCCAAACTTTTGTCCTGAACATTCCCCACCACTCTGTCATAGCGCATCTGGAGTTCACTTGACACCCATCTGGTGACAGCTGTTTATACATTTTGCATGATATACCACATGCTGGTTCTGGCCTGATGAGAGGGAGTTCTGCACCTTCCTTGGCACACCTGTCGGTCTTCTCAATCCCACCTATTTTTGTATGGCTAGACACCCAAGAAAAAATTTCCTTGTTGGTCTTTGCCAGCGTCTTTAAGGTATTATGGCAGTTCTACACTAAAAAAGAAGTATAGAGCTTACTTGCCAATGCCATCAGAGCCCCTCGGCTGTCTGCGTTTAGCTAGGTAGTCAGGTCTACCACCGTATATGCGTCCTACTGTACCTGATGAATTTTTGGAGCATCAGTGGACCAGGTGATACCATTCGATATATGTCAAGATTCTCCTAGAGCCATTCCAATCTGTCACTTAAGTCGACTTTGTATGGGATTTCAGTGTCCACGACTCTTGGCATTTTGTCGGGTGGCACCTCAAGTATATCGCACCGCAGGTTGTCAAGTATCGTGGTGTGTTTCATGGCGGGGTGGTAAAACCAGTTGCCATGGCACTGCATTCTGTATGCAGCCATTTTTGTCTCTCCCTTTTTATAAATATTAATGGGAGAGATATTCAGCAATACCTTCAATGCTGCAGTTGATGTAACCTTCCTGGCGCCCACTATGCTCGCACAAGCAGCCCGTTGCACTGTTCTTAGTAGCTGTAATGGTAAGTCATGCTTCCTAAATTCTGTAGGGACCTCTAGTGGTATGATCCGAACGACTGATTAATATTATTACTATTTTATAGGTGTGTATGTGTGTGACGACGAATCAACGTCTCCTGAATTGCGGTGATGTTTTGTTGCAAACGACGTCCAGTACATGACCAACATTTCAAAGGGTACAGGACTACAGGTTGATCATTATTTTGATGTTTTGCTTGAAACCACAGCATACTAAACAATCAGCAAAATATCTCTGAGGATTTCCTATATAAAAATGGTTCCTACAGACCTTGGGTAGGGATGTAAAAATAACAAAAAGTCTCGATGCCGATACCAATTTGATATTTTTTGGCCAAGTATCGATACTAATAATTGCTTTTTAATCATATTTAGATGCGAGTATCATTGGGAGTGCCGGAATACAGAAAAAAATCTAGTTTCATTAGGCACAGAACCACGGCCGTAGTCGATACTTAAGGGTCCCTCAAGTAAGGTTTTGTGTTTCGACAGCTACTTGAGGGTCCCTTACCCAAGGCTCCCTTGAGTAGTACTTAAATAACGAAATGTTAACATGACATATCAACATGACGTTTCGTTGCAGTCAAGGGGATTTTATAGGTTAATTTTGGACTACGGTGTTGTCAGTTTCTGTCACATGGAAAAATGTCCGGCACAAAACACGAAATACTAGCACAAAACAAAAAGAGCTAACAGAAAACACAAAATGCGTAGGCATAGACATAACAAATTGACTTATATTTAAAATATGACAACGTCGCCAAATGGATCCCGCCGTATCGTAGATGTTGTCTAGGAAACACATACCCATGGAAAGCCACACTTGAGGATCCCTTAAGTATCCCTCGAGTAACACTCAAGGGAACCTTAAGTATTACTCATAGAACAACTATGAATATGGCCCATTTAGAGAGCTCCCGATTATTGTTCAGTAATTACTAAAAAAACATAGGCTTGTATAAAATTTAGCTCAAAAGCATGCGGGCTGATCAGCTGATCCGTAAAAATAGTGTCCGTACATTTTTGAGTACATATTTTATTTGTAGGTTATACTTTACTTACAGGATCATTCGAAAATCTAAAAAAACTATCTGCAATTATAGTACTTATTTCTGCAATGTTTAGCAGCACACACACGCACGTTTATCCATTTTTAAGATCATATACTATCAGCACCGCGTATAGAAAATCTCACAGCGTAAGCCTGTGCAATTTATCTCAGCAAATGCGAGCGTCCACCTTGCGTCAATGGTGTCGCACTACGTATATGCCCATTTTGGCAGATTTTAATCCAAAATGGCGATATGCGCGTATCGTTGCTGCCAACCTGAGATATTCTGCTGATTGTTTGGTATGCTGTGGTACAACCATGACTTTAAATATGGAACTAATAATAATGTATAAGCATAAGAGTGGCGCTCTTTACTTACCGAATGGTTGCCAGAGACAGGATTGCAAGTAGATACGGTAGCTAGTGAGACAGGCACCGTGGCAACGCTAGCGATGACTGTCCCAGTGGCCTGTTGTTGAGCTGCCGCTTGGGCTACAGCTTGGGCGGCACTACCCGCGTCTGGGCCTCCCGGACGGCCCCCGTTGCCCGGCCTCTTGCCGCCCATCCGCAGCTGCGCGTTCTGATCCAGCAGGAACTCGTTGGTGGCCGTCAGGTCGGACACCTGTCAGTAGAAGGGTTCAATTGAAAAGCCAATGCAAGAACCGGTTAAATCCTATTTTTAACGAACTTGCGTAGCCAGCTATTCTAGCATAGTTTTTAGAATTCTACATCGTTTTTTGTAAAAAAGACGCTTCTGTCTTATACTAAATGGGATACAGGACTGTTTTGTTGGTTGACTGGTTCTTTATACTGTGCAAAAATCGGTTCAGCCCTGGGCTTAACTTGTGCTTGCACAATATTTCTCTAATGAACTTAATCAGTTCTTGCACTGGATCCTTCAATGGACTCATGGGTTTGAAAACGATGATTAAATCATTATAACCTCTTAGTGTATACAAAAATGGGTATACTATTGCATTTCGTTATTCTCTGCATCGTTTTGTTTACTAGTAATTCCATTTTAAAGTTTAAAGAAAGGAATTTAAATTTAGCCAATCGGTGCGATGCGCGCCATACATCAGCATTACACTGTTGCCTCGTCAACTTTCAAATCGCGGTATTGACGCAATTTTCATGAAACAAACTACTTTTCTTCAAAAAACAAATCGCGGAAGAATATGAGAAGGTTGTTATGTTATACTCTATCATATCCAGTCACAAAAAAATTCATGATACTAGTCCATTACTACGTTTACATGTGAATTCAATTCGAATTGAATACGATACCATATTCGGCGTTTCATGTGTTTACATGTTTGAATGAATGAAAGAGGGAGAGAGGCTTTCTGGTGGCCAGAACCACCAGTGCTAGGCCTACAAACGGGCCCTTAGGCACCTCTCCTTACTCTAGTTCCCAAGTCCAGACCTCAGCGCAAAGCTGAGGATGACCTTGGGTCCTGCCCACCTTATATCCTCAGGTTCAAGGACCCTTGAACCTAGTATGGTCTGCCTGTGATACCAAACGGCATAAGTGACAACTGACGTCTTGCCGGAATGTCATCCAAGACCTTTCTACATTACAGAACGAGCCTTGATGTAAACCTAAAAGCACTCAATGCTTTTAATGCTGCCTGGCTGTCAGAGCAGATGGTGATACACCTCCTAGGCATCTGAATTTCGTGCATGCGAAAGGCACAAGCTAAAATCGCTTGTATCTTTTCTTGGAATACAGTGGTGTGTCACTTAAGAGAGAGGGAGAGCTTTGTTTTTGGCCCACAGACCCCAGCGCTGGAGCCTTCGTCGCCCAGACTGGCCTCCTTCCTTAAAAGGCCCCCTGCCGCTTCACCCCCACTCTTCCCTTGGTGGATACTTCATCGTAAAGTTGTAGTTGAAGCGATATGTAGGAGAAATTATATCACTTCTCGTATGTATGATAGGGTCATTCCTTTGCAGTTCCGAGAGGATGGCAGAGTATCCCCTGCCAGGATTCACAAAGGACCAACTGCCCTGACTCCACAATCGGAACGCAGACGCCCTTGCCTCCCCATAACTACCAAGTCGAGTGGAGGGAGATTCAGCAGTGCTTCTAGCGCGCTCAACGGAGTTGTGCGTACTGCACTTGTTATACTAACACATGTTCAGTTTTCTACTATCCTATCCTACAAATCTCACGTAACCTACAACCTAGCCTAGTTTTTTTAGTACTTGAGCTCTGGAAGCTTTGTCCACGATTTTGTTTTCTTGTTTAGGAATTGTATTACAGGTTTAGTATGCGCAGTCGCCCATTCGATTTCAATACGGTTTCCCCGTTTACATGGATTTCGGCCCGATACGATCCAAGTTCGATCCCAGAAAAGAGCGGTATGGACCTTGAAACTCAATTCACTTTTGATCCAAATTTTGTTGTATTCATACCATTCAATAACAAACTCGAATTGACTCCCACATGTATACGTAGTAAATGATGAAAAATTCGAAATGAACTTTGGTGTTCTTCAGGGCTCTTACTATTTTATGTATTTCTGAATCGGATATTTTCCAAAATTCTGCGCAGAATCCTATTTATATTTCATATTTATATATTTCTTAAATCGAAGCTGTAGACATCGAACAAATTATAACCTAGCCCACAAATAAATATAGTTTGAAAAAACTAAAAAACAAAAAACGTATATTTTTTTGTATCTTACCTTTTTCTTTAACTGAGCTATTTCTTTATGTAGCAAGCTGTTTTCTTCTTCTAACATAAATGTCCTGAAAATATTATATAATTACGCTCACTTTTTCCACATCATGTAATAATAAGATGAGCAAGAAACATAGAAGCTAAGCTAGTTAATGTTTTTTCAATTAATTTCTTTAGGATGAATTGAAACTCTACGCTAGATTTTCTTATTTAGAACAATATATTTTAGAACATTGATCGCTAAGAACGGTGAATATTATGCCAGCATACCTTGCATCAACCCTGTTCAGTATAGGAGAAGGTGGACTTCCTGTATAATATCCTTTAAAAAGAGGTTTGCTTTGGTTTACTTCATACTGCAATACATCTTGTTCTTGAGGAGGTAGAAAACGCCTTTTTGGGCACGGGAGGCCATTATCTTTATACTCTTCAAAATCAACCCCATTTCTTCGGATCCCTGATAAATAATGAATGTGTAAGGCGGTCATGGTCCGATTAACTAGTGGCTATTGGATTGTTAGATCGGTATCGATACGCTCCTTTGTTTTGGCGAAAAAGCGACGCAACGTGTCACACTTCAGCCAAATTTTTTTATGGTCAGCATTCCGCAAAGGCTGAAAGCCTATGGCGCTGTAGAAACGCTGCGAGAGGATGAATGTCGGTGCACGTCAGATTTGGAACGATGCAAGTTGTAGCCGTCAGGAAACAGATTCCCCGACAGCTCTTTGAACAGCGTTCTCCAAAATAAGGAATGCTGTAGGAGACTGGTTCGGGGAGTAGGGACTTCGACCTGGTAAGGATGAGCTCGCAGAGCCTCTCTGGTGTTTCTCGCTCGGACGACCTTTGGTGTTATTATCTGGAAGAGCTCACTCGAACATCTTCCGTGATAGAATCTGTAAAACAGGGACAGGTCAGCCACCATTTTTCGATGTTCCAGGCTGTGGAGGTCCTTTGTGAGGTTAGGCGTATCGATAAGTCTAATTGCTTTCTTCTGGATAGTGTCCAGGAGCTTTAGAGTGTGCTTCGAAGCGCATCCCCACACATGGGAGCAATACTCCAGCGATGATCGGATCTGTGCCTTGTAGAGCAGCAGGAGTTGCTCTGGTGTATACAGCTTTCTAGAGCGGAACAAAACTCCAAGCTTCTGGGATGCCTAATAGCCCAAAAATTGACATTTCTCGAAAAAGAAAGGAAAGAAATAAACCCGGATTTTGCAAAACTTGTGGCTTAAAACATTAGTACAATTATAAATAAATTAGCACTATTTTTATTTACTAATCATATGGTACAGACTTTCTAACCCTAATTGAAACTAACCAAAATACCGGGTCAGTTTGATAAATATAACATTCTATGGTATGGTCCATAAAAACCACTAAATCACACCTCGTATTTTTGCGTGGAGGAGCTACAATAGACCACCTGCACGGTGACCGACAGCGTCCTTGATATAAAGCAAAAAATATTCAAATATTTTGATGAGTTACTATGTCGAGTAGGTCGCCGCCTGTCAAAGAGCTGTCGCCGCACAGCCGTAAATTATGTTTCCAAAGAGACCGCCAATTAACCGTTCAGTTTGAACCACTTTTATACGGTCGGCCCGACAGTGCACAGCGCAGTGGCGTTATCGTTATAATTTAGAAGTGCACGGAGAAAGGCGTTATTAATAATGGACTAGTATCAGGGGTTTGAAAACAATGATTAAATCATTATAACCTTTTAGTATATATGTTACCGTTAAAGTGTTTACTTTGATAGTTTATATACTAGCTGGATAGTATATAAACCATCCAAATGTCTCGTTATTTTAATGGAAAATCATATTTCTACTAAAATAGCTATGAATATTGGTTGGTTTGTATACTATCCAGCTAGTTTATAAACTATACAAGATATGCCGCTAAAGTGTTATACCACAAAGATATCACACATATTAACCAGTGTTTCTGGTTAGTTTACAAACTATCCACATCATTTGGATAAGGTATGCACCTAATATCTCTAGTAATACATAATAACCAACTCGTTGGTTAGTATGTAAACTAACCAATCCTCTTTGGTTAGTATGTAAACTAGCTAATTTTGTTTGGTCAGTTTAACAGAAAAGTGAGGTTATGTTTATGGCAAGTGCAAGTGTGACGTGTTGGTATTGTTTACTGTCATGCCTTGAAAAATTTGTTTAAGAACAGGTATCTAGTTACCAAAAATGGATCAGCAACAGCAATCTGAAAAGTTACTATTAGAATGTTACGAGAAAAAGTACCAACATTCAAAATTAATGAACGACAGTGATTATAATGTACTTCTGCAACACATAAAGAGAATACGCGAACAAAGACCTAACACTAATAACAAGATTGATTATCATGAAATAATACTTATGATTTACAGAGGATCGTATCATCTTGTGTAATGTAAATAATGTAATCTAATATAAAAGATCTGGAAAAATTATTTTACGTTTGAGTGAAACCTATGATACCATTAAAGCTGGCCAGGGTCTAGAGATTTATATGAATATTTTGTGACACAAATAGTATTTCCGTTTGTTTTACTTACTTTTAAGTGATTATAGCAATTGTATGTTGTATCTATGAATAAACTTTACTTTTGATGAAAAATTGTTTTTTTTAAACTAAAGTAACCATAGAGGATTGGTTAGTTTTCATACTAACCAACGAGTTGGATATTACGTAGTACTAGAGATATTAGGTGCATACTTTATCCAAATGATGTGGATAGTTTGTAAACTAACCAGAAACTAGCTGTATAGTATACAAACCAACCAATATTCATAGCTATTTTAGTAGAAATATGATTTTCCATTAAAATAACGAGACATTTGGATGGGTTTATATACTAGCTGGATAGTATATAAACTATACTTTAACTATACACTTTAACCGTAACATATACAAAAATAGGTGCACTGATGTATTTTGCATCTGCATCATTTTGTTTAGTAGTAATTACATTTTATATAGTTCAAAAAAAGGAATTCTCTCTCAAATCACGGTACTGGCTGAATTTTCACGAAACAAACTGGTTTTGTGATTTGTCTTCCTTCCTGTGGGTTTCATCTCTTGGCTGTGTCACATTAAGAAAGGCTCTATGAGTGAAAGCTTTGTTTTGTTGTTGTTTGTTGTTAACTTCATAATTTCATAAATTTTCTGCCTCGAATCGAAGCTTTTTTTGTCTTTTGTTATTGTGTGGTGAATGATTCATTCCGATAATTTTAAATGATTACACATATCCGCATTAGTGGATCCTGAATAGCGTTCTCTGAAATTGGAGCACAAGATATAATGTTGTTTATTACCGCAAATGTAATGTAAAATATTTTGAAATTTCTTAGTTTTCACGTTTCTTATTTCTGTATTGAAGAACTGAATATTATTCCCATAGGTAGTCGTTCACGATATCCACGTCAACCTCAGACTTATTATCTGAATCGGCTTTAGTGAATCCACTATCTACATTATCATCCTTGTTGGTAATGAGAATGTAACTTAAAAAAAACTTAACCAAAAGACTGATAAAGAATACTCTACAATAAAAAAGGAAATACAGTCAATGCGCCCCTCAACGATTGACGTGCAAACTGTCACTGATGAGTGACGGCAGTGACGGGACAGATTATTTTTATAATTCACTTATTGGTACGATCATTTAAATAAATGTCAACCCTCACCACCATTCGTTGCCCCAAATGCACCTAAACTATCAAGTTGTATCTCTGCGGGGTTATCGTTTATCTCAGCTGTCTGTTTGGTTTGAATCATCGCTAAAATTTCAGTCTCTTCTTGTTCCTTAGTAATATGCCTATATTTACAAACATTCCGTCGACACATTCCTTTCTTGAATTGTTTACACACCGGCGGAACACCCGGTAGCTGGTTTTTCCTTGTAGCCTCAGCCAGAATTTGAGTGGACATTTGCCCGGTCCTTTTGTACTCGTCCACTTCGTCCAAGGTGCAGTGTATAAACCTAGAAATGTACGAAAATGAAAGATGATGAGGAAAAACGAAAACTGAAATGTATTTGGAAAACGTATTTCGGACCTGATTGGAAACCGTTTTCTTTAACATATAGAACAGACAGAAACTCTTGATATAAGGTAAATAGGGGTTATTGATTTCGGCAATTTCTCTTGAACGGAAAGCCGGAAAAGCCGGTCCGAAACATTGAGATGACCACTATTTACAAAAGACCACACATTGGAGAACGGTCAAGAAGAACCTTATTTCACTCTAGGAGTTAGAATTGGCCATTAATTCTTAAAAAAAAATGGAGTTAAGTTGATTGACTCAGTACTTCCCACACATTACTATGATACCAGTTCATTATTTTCCCATAGCATGAAGCTATAGTCTGAAATCCCTTGCAACCAAATCATCGCCCATTTGCCCGCAAAAAACACCCAACACAAAAACTCTGGTAAATAGTTTCTTGCGTCTCCCTCCTTAGGAACTAGGACGCCACAGTTTTGATTCTGCATGCGATGCGAAATGCTCAGGAGCCTACAAACCGTCTAAAAACGAAGTATGAGCTGTTTCTATATTTTTGGTTTTTTTATTATTGTTGCGCCGCCACTGACACGATTTTCTAGAAACTGACGTGTTCACCATTCTCTCCGCGATAGTAATTCCTGTGTCGAAATTTCATTAAAATCAATTCAATCATTTTCGCTTTACGCAATATACATAGAACGAAATTAAGCAACACTTGTATATGTAAACATCACAAAATTCTAAGTCCCACGGTTTCTGTAATAGACAAGCCAATGTTCAGATGAACTTAAAAAAAGAATATGCCGCTAGGTATTTTTTCCATAGGTCAATGGACACACTATTATGAATACAACAAATTTTTCAGTTTTACAACCCCCCACCCCCAAACCACCCCAATTGCACCCCTACCCAAAAAAAGTAGAAAATGATCAGAAACCCCTAAAACGCCTAAAAACAAAGTTTGAGCTGTTTTTATATTTGTGGTTCTTTTATTATTGCTGCGCCGCCACTGACACGATTTTTCCAAAACAATCATTTTCGCGTTAAGCAATATAGAACGATCTAAAACAATACTCGTATGTATACATCAAAAATTCTAAGTCCCTTGGTTTCTATTATAAGCGAGGCAATGTTTGGATGGACCTAAAAAGGTGAATTATGCCACTAGGTCTTTCATTCACAGGTCATTGGACAGCCCATTAGGAATACAACAAATTTTTCAGTTTTACAACCCCCCACCCCCCAACCACCCCAAATTCACCCCCACCCAAAAAAAAAGTAGAAAATGATCAGGAACTCCTGAAACGTCTAAAAACGAAGTTTGAGGAATATCTATTTTTTTTTGTTTTTTGCTAATTACTGCGCCGCCAATGCACCGATTTTCAAAATTTTAGCAGCATTACTTATTAGGAACCCACAGCATATCGCTGCCCAAATTTCATCAAAATCCATGCAGCGGTTACTGAGATTACGAGGGTAGAAAAACGCGACAGACAGAAAGACAGACCGACAGACAGACAGACCGACAGAAATGAGTGACGTGGATTTTCGTTATGTAGACATCATGAAACGCCCAAAAAGTGGATTATCTCAAAATCGAAAATTTTCGCGATCACAATACTCCCCTCACCTATCGGTGTGGGAAGTAACTAGGAAGGCCTCTGGTCCAGATGATATAGTCAACGAATTCCTACAATACCTAGGACCACTGGCGAAGTCCGGGCTCCTCCAACTATTTAGCTCTTGTTGGATCGAGAAACAAATACCAAAACTATGGTTGAAAGCCAAGGTGGTCGCTGTCCCCAAACCGGGGAAACCTCGCGGAGAGGCTAAGAGTTATCGACAAATATCCCTCCTCTGTTCTTCCTTCAAACTATATGAACGGCTCATTCTGAATAAAATGGCCTCACACACAGAAAATCAGCTAATTCCCCAACAAGCTGCATTCAGATCCGGTAAATGCTGCACTAGACAGTTGCTAAATCTCACACAACATATAGAGGATAGTTTCGAAAGAAGAGAAAAAACGGGGACGATGTTCGTGGACCCTCCGACGGCACATGATGCCATTAATCACAAAATCCTCATTGAAAAAATCTTCAGGGTTGACAGGAAATTACCATTGGACAGAGGTTCTGAGATCGTTGCTGTGCAACACGAGATTCTAGGTGGGGTTCCAGGGACAGAGGAGTCGGCGAAGGAACCAGAAGTATGGTCTCCCCCAGGGTAGCATGCTGGCGCCTCTTCTACTCAGTTTGTACACGAATGATCAACCTGACGGACCTTCTAATCATTACGTGCCAATCCCAAAACATCGAGGAAATCGAAAAAAGGTTAACAGAATCTCTAGCAAGAATGGCCGAATACTATAAATTAAACCAGCTACGCACAGACCCAGATAAAACTCAAACCTGTCTATTCCATCTTGATAACCGGCAATCAACAGGGAACTGCAAATAGAATGAACTTCGACCGGGCTACAGCACTGCCCTAATCCAGTTTATCTGGGTGTTACCTCAGACAGGACTATGTCCTATAAAAATCACGTAGAGAATACTAGAGTAAAACGGGGAACGGTGTTATTCACAAGCTGGTTAACTCCCAATAGAGTGCCCACCCTTACGTACTGCGGACGATGTCCCTTGCCATGTGCTTTGGCCCAGCCAAATACGCATACCTGTATGGTCCAGATCGACTCATGCTAACAAACTTGACCCTACTCTCAACGACACCTGTAGGATAAACATGGGCTGTCTGCAAGTGAAAATCAGGCGGGAAGTCTCATGTAAGGCAGAACGAAGTAGACAGTCATTATGCCCACAAACCTTCTGAGAGACTCCAAATCAGTAAACAAAGTGGAAACGACGGCGAACAGAGAACCACATACCAACTTGGAATCCAACTGAAAGCCTCCCTGCCAGATCATAACTTGAATGGAGAACATGAAAAAGTATCAACAGGATTAGATGCGAAATCGGCAGGTCTGGGGATAACCTTGTGAGATGGGGATACGCCGAGGACGATTTATGAGCCTGCGGGGAGAACCAGACGATGGAGCATCTACTGTCTTGCCCAACCTTGAAAACCTCTTGACAATCCAGGACCTATGGAAAGCGAACTAGCAGCGCAGTGTGCCAGACACTGGAAAGAGAAGATATGAGCAAATACAATCATATCTGACTTGTTGCGTCTCTGATCGTCACATACAGGGTGTCCCGTAAATAGCACGTCAAACGAAAGTGGGAGATAGCTGAAGGGGTCCCATATCAGAGGAAAAAAAATTACCTTAATAAAAGTATCACCGTTTTCGAAATATTGAGAAAGTTTTATTTTTTCGAAAAATCGCCACTTTTCATCTATTTTTTATCGCTCTGTGTACAAATATACAGATTTTTGACTAATTTTTTTTGTTACTCTCCAATAGTTGGTCTATCATAATCAAATAACAATTTCATAAATTCAGTTTGATAAACATGATAAAATATTCTCTTTCTTCGTTTTTTATTTTCACAAAATATTTTTACACAACTTTTATCCTTAAATTGTGGAAAAAATGTATAGGACTGCGGCTACACATTATTATAATAAATTGCTTGTTTAATAGGGATTTCAAAATGGTGACACTATTGCTACTTTTTTTTCAAATAAGAAAGGTTTTACCATTTTTCCCTATAAGGTGGCGATTCACACGAAAATCCAACATTCTAATTTAAATGAAAATACCACTTTTTATTACCTTGAATTGCTATTCCACATGATTTTTAAGTGCTACGAAATGTATCAGTACGAGAGGTTGTCACTACATGCTTTTACATTTCCAGGAATATTTCGGACCTCAAAGGTTGTACCATCTCTATTTATTCCGCAAGTAAAGATATTTGATAGATGTTTGCCGTCTCGCTCTTATGAAACTATGCGCAACAGTTATTTTTACGATGTCACTTGTAAGCCAGTACGGGCAGTACGATTCTTAACCGTCTCCCGTGCGCATCTTTCTTTCGCCTCGCTATCGTTTGCTGTCGTGCTGTTTTTGGTTAGACCTTGGACTCTGATTTGCCTTGCGATTTGAACATTGTTAACAGTGATATAATTTGCGCTCCCTTGGACTTTGTTTTGCCTATCGTTTTGGATTTGTGTTCTTGTACTGGCTGTGTACAATGGCGGATGGCGGCGAACGTGGAACATGTACACCTCGCATGAATATGCGGATATGCACCTAATTTACGGTGAAGCTCACTTCAACACCAGAGCTGCCGCGAGGCTTTGTGCTGAGCGATACCCGTACACAGCACGTCAAACGAAAGTGGGAGTTAGCCTAAGGTCTCCCCTATCACAGAAAAAAATGACCGTAGTAACAGTATCACTGTTTTAGAAATATCGAGGTAGCTTTATTTTTTCAAAAAATCGCCACTTTTCATCTATTTTTTATGGCTGTGTGTACAAATGTACAGGTTTTTAACTATTTTTTTTTTGTTAAAAACTCGTCAACAGTTGCGCTACCGTAATCAAACAATAATTTCATAAACACAATTTTGTAACCATGAGAAAACATTCTCTTCCTTCGTTCTTTATTATCACAAAATATTTTTACACAACTTTTATCCTTAAGTTGTGGAAAACGATAAAAAGGACCGCGGCTCCACATAATTATAATAAATTGCCTGTTTAATAGAGATTTTAAAATGGTGACATTATTTCTACTTTTTTTTAAATAAGAAAGATTTTACCATTTGTCCGTATAAGGTGGTGATTCACACTAAAATCCAAGACTCTAATTTAAATGAAAGTACCACGTTTCATTACCTTGAATTGCTATTCCACATGATTTGTAAGTGCTATGAACTGTATCAGTACGAGGAGATGTTACTACATGCTTTTACATTTCCAGGAATATTTCGGACTTCAAAGGTTGTACCGTCTCTATTTATTCCGCGAGTAAAGATATCTGATAGATGTTTGCTGGCTCGCTCTTACGAAACTATGCGTCAGAGTCATTTTTACGATGTCACTTGCCAGTCAGTAGTCATATTTTAAAAATTTGCTTAGAAGTGTTAGTTTCTGTTGAACTAATGGAAATTTATGTTTATTTCTTTGTAAGAAAGGGTAAAGTCAAATGAAATACACATTTTAGGTTATAAATGTAACTTTATTTGATTTATTAAGCGAAATAAAACCTTTAACTTAATCATTCAAAACAGACAACAAATGTTCGAATTGTCGGCCTTCCATTCTAATACTGAAGGAATGACCTTTTTAGCACTCTCAAGTCCATTTGAGAAATTTCTTGAACAGCGGAATTGATCCGTTGTCGCAAGTGTTCTTCATTTTGGATGGTTTCCGTGTAGACTCTGTCAGAGCTGTCATTACTTCAAGTAAAGTACTTGAAAAATGTATTTCAATTACTTTCTGGTATTTGAATTACTGTACTTCAAATACATTGTTTTTGTGATATTTGTACTTGATTCCCCAAATACTCTCTAAGAAGTATTTGTATTTGGTACTTGTAGCACAAAAAATATATTTCAAATACCTGGCATTTTTATTTGTAATACTAAAGAAGTAAAGTACTTGAAAAATTTATTTCAATTACTTTCTGGTATTTGAAGTACTGTATTTCAAATTAATTTTATTTCCCAAATGCTATAAGAAGTATTTGTATTTGGTCCTTCCACACAAAAAATATAATTCAAATTTATACATTTATACTCGAAATACTAAAGTGAGTAAGAAATACATATTAGTATAGCTCGATGAAAATATAAAAATACTTGAAATACACATTTCAAGCATTAAATGCTCAAGTCTAGACAAGTATGGACAAATCAACATTACGCATCGCGTCGCCTTGCGCTCTGTCTCTGTCGTACACATAGGATAGTCTACGCGACACTCTGACTCTACAGGACAGTCTCATCAAAATCGACACAATCACAAAATATCAGTTCGTCTTGTTGCGTTCAACAAAATGCGTTGTTGATGTTGATTGAGGTTAAAATAGTCTGTGAATGTGAGCTGTGAATTTACTGCCATTATAATAACAATCTTAGAAACTCTGTATTTTGTCGTGGTGGTTACGAACTGCAGATGTAAAAAGGTAGTTTTTCTCAAGCATCTCTTTATGAAAAAAATCATATACGTATAAGTAGTTTTGTGATTCAATCACGTTGCATGTCTTTGTAGTGTCATTCAAACAAAAATCAGTTTCTATTTCTATTGAAATGTATACCGTTTTTCCATTCATAAGGTACTTTTTATTACTCAACAATAATTATGAAATACTTGAAATATCCATCGCCGTATTTGAAATACTATATCAAGTAATTCAAGTATTAGTATGGTATTTGAATTACTTTTTTAAGTACTTGAAATATTAGTATCGTATTTGAATTACTTTATTTGAAAAATCAAGTACCAAATTAAAGTATTTTATACTTGAAGTACTTTCAAAAATAAAATTACTTGGTATTTGTACTTTGACGCATGCGACTCTGGTAATTGGTAATTGGTATTTGAAATACTATTTACTAGTACTTGTGACAGCTCTGGACTCTGTCCTTAAGACAACCTCAGTAAAAAAAATCGAGTGGATTTAGATCGAGCGATCGAGCAGGCCACGCGATTGTACCCGATCTACCGATCCATCGACGGGGGTATCTCTCATTTAAATGAGCCGTTACTTGACGGCCGTAATGAGCAGGGCATCCATCGTGCTGATACCACATTGTGCGTCTTTGCTCCAGTGAGACGTCTTCTAATAAAATTGGTAATTGGTTTTCTAAAAACTCTAAATAAGTATCTGAATTCAATGTGGTCGGCAGTTCTACAGGTCCCAGTATTTGGCCATTAAAAATGCCCGTCCACAAATTTATTTTGTATCGGTACTGAAACCGATCTTCGCGCATCTCGTGAGGATTAAACGTCTGCCATCTGTGGAGGTTGTGCAAATTAAAGTAGCCATCTCGTTTGCACACTGACTCATCAGTCCAAATTATTTTACTAAAAAACTGTGGATCGGCTTGATGCCGTCTTAACATTTCCTGGCAAAATCGAACTCTCGCCGGGTAATCTCTTTCGTGTAACTTTTGCACACGTTGAATGTGGTACGGATGAAAATCGTGTCTCTGTAAGATCCTATGTGCTGTGGATTTTGGTATTCCAGTACGTCTTTCAATCATTCTGACAGATGTTGATGGATCCTGTTCGATTTCATCCAGGACCATATCGTCATGTGCCGTTGAACTGAAAAAGTAGCAATAATGTCACCATTTTGAAATCTCTATTAAACAGGCAATTTATTATAATTATGTGGAGCCGCAGCCCTATTCATTGTTTTCCACAAATTAAGGATAAAAGTTGTGTAAAAACATTTTGTGAAAATAAAGAAGGAAGAAAGAGAAAGTTTTCTCATGGTTATAAAATTGTATTTATGAAATTATTGTTTGATTATGGTAGCGCAACTGTTGACGAGTATTTAACAAAAAAAAAAAAATAGTTAAAAACCTGTACATTTGTACACACAGCCATAAAAAATAGATGAAAAGTGGCGATTTTTTGAAAAAATAAAGCTACCTCGATATTTCTAAAACAGTGATACTTTTACGAAGGTTATTTTTTTCTCTGATAGGGGAGACCTTGAGCTAACTCCCACTTTCGTTTGACGTGCTGTTTACGGGTATCGCTCAGCACAAAGCTTCGCGGCAGCTCTGGTGTTGAAGTGAGCTTCACCGTAAATTAGGTGCATATTCGCATATTCATGCGAGGTGTACATGTTCCACTTTCGCCGCCATATGCCATTGTACACAGCCAGTACAAGAACACAAATCCAAAACGATAGGCAAAACAAAGTCCAAGGGAGCGCAAATTATGTCACTGTTAACAATGTTCAAATCGTAAGGCAAATCAGAGTCCAAGGTCTAACCAAAAACAGCACAACAAACGATACCGAGGCGAAAGAAAGATGAGCACGGGAGACGGTTAAGAATCGTACTGCCCGTACTGGCTTACAAGTGACATCGTAAAAATAACTCTTGCGCATAGTTTCGTGAGAGCGAGACGGCAAACATCTATCAAATATCTTTACTTGCGGAATAAATAGAGATGGTACAACCTTTGAGGTCCGAAATATTCCTGGAAATGTAAAAGCATGTAGTGACATCCCCTCGTACTGATACAGTTCGTAGCACAAAAAAATCATGTGGAATTGCAATTCAAGATAATAAAACGTGGTATTTTCATTTAAATTAGAATGTTGGATTTTCGTCTGAATCGCCACCTTATAGGGAAAAATGGTGAAATCTTTCTTGTTTGAAAAAAAAGTAGCAATAATGTCACCATTTTGAAATCCCTATTAAATAGGCAATTTATTATAATAATGTGTAGCCGCAGTCCTATACTTTTTTCCACAATTTAAGGATAAAAGTTGTGTAAAAATACTTTGTGAAAATAAAAAACGAAGAAAGGGAATATTTTCTCATGTTTATCAAATTGTATTTATGAAATTGTTATTTGATTATGATAGACCAACTATTGGAGAGTATTTAACAAAAAAATTAGTCAAAAATCTGTATATTTGTACACACAGTGATAAAAAACAGATGAAAAGTGGCGATTTTTCGAAAAAATAAAACTTTCTCAATATTTCGAAAACGGTGATACTTTTACTAAGGTATTTTTTTTTCTCTGATAGGGGACCCCTTCAGCTATTTCCCACTTTCGTTTGACGTGCTATTTACGGGACACCCTGTATGTGTTTTTTCTTTCCTTTCTCTAATTACTAATTAAAATAATAAAAAAAGCTAAAAAATACAATAGATGTAAATAATACATAAAACTAACCAATTAATTCAAGTGTAACTCAGACACGATTGAATAAATAAATAATTCGGCACTCTGAGTAACAACTGAACATATAGGTAATAAACAACTTAGTGAGGAGGATTCGAATAAAGAAGCAGTTATATCGGCCGCTAGTTGGGAAGACATTGAAGACCCGTTCAAAAGAAGAGACTCTTTGAGCAGAACTCCACCCCGGTCGAGGAGAGGTTCTTGCAGCTCTGTGGTGTCTACTGGAAGTGGCACTGATGATAACCCTTCCAAGAGAAAGCGGATTGACTTGACAAATGTAGGTAATGCTCCTGAAAGCGACGAATTGGACGAGACGGTGAAAAAGCTGCTAAGCAGAACAAGAGATTTGGAAGGTCTGTTGAAGACATGCGTAAACACGAAGTCGGAGATAAAGAGAGCTGGTGCTGACATCTACCAGCTCAGCTTGAAGATTAGCAGGCTGAACAAGAACAGGATAAGACAGCCTGTCACTGTCATTAACAGCAAAACACAGACACAGGACGTGGCAACACAGACAGAAATAGAGGCGAAGAACACCAGTGAAACATCCACGCAAACCCTAGGGAATGACGACATAGACCGGGAACGGCAGACAAAAGCTATCCGTGAAAAAATCAGTGGTGGAACAACGCTGGATGATCTTAAAGGTCTATTAGACCTGGAATGGCCCCGAACGGTCTTTGAAAGGCTCCACGAAATACCTGGAGATGCTTTGGCGTCATCGTGGGAGTATGACTTGGTAAACTTCACTACAAGTGACTTTGAGATGTCAAAGGGAGTGTCACGGCGATACAGAGAAAGATATGGTGGGCTTGCCGAACTTAAAGCACAAACAGAGGAAATTGGCGGAGTAGCGTACTTAATGAATTCTCTGACAGTACCTACTGCCACAGGAAATGTAAGGAAAGACAGATATATATGGCACCTGGTGACGGAGAAAGCACCGTTAGAGTTGACCAGCATAGAGGATCTCTATAAGGCAGCGTGCAGGCTGCGAGAGTTGGTAACAGAAAACGGGAGACACAAACTGGCTATACCTTTTATATCAACGTATAATTGGAGTCATGTAGAAAAGACATTCGAGTACGTCTTTAAAGATACTGAGGTAGAAATCTGCGTTCATAAATATGAAAAGGCACGCTCCAGGCATCAGAAAACGCCAAGTGCTGACTCGTCTAATACAAAAAGTGTCGAAACGAAAAGAGCCAAACGACCAACAAGGGAGGCAGTTATCGTTAGCAGTAGCGGGAAATCCTATGCTGACTTGGTGCGGGGCTTAAGAGAACAAGTAAATATGAAAGGATTGGACGTGGAACTATCAAGAATCAGGAAAACCAATAAAGGAGATGTCCTCTTAGAGGTAAAGAAGGGAAATGTGGAAACTCTGCAGTCAGCCATAAACACGCAATGGCAAGAAGCACGTGCTATTAAAAAGTACAAGCAAACTGTACTTCATCTAAGAGACCTGGATAGTCTCACTACTATAGAGGAGATAATGGATACGTTGAGGGAGCTCTTTGGGGAAGAGGCCAAAAGATGCAAAGTGACATCTCTTAGACCTGCGCAGGGAGAAAGTCAAAATGCTACCATTATAGCGGACAACGACTTAGCGCAGTTACTATTGAAAAAAGGCAGTCTGCTGGTAGGTTTAGTCCATTGCCAGATAAAGCAGAGACAAGAATCTGATTGGTGTAACAGATGTTGAGCCAAAGGGCACGTTAGCCGTAGCTGCAAAGGCCCAGATAGGACAAGTTTGTGCTACAAATGCGCAAAGCCAGGCCATGTGGCTAGGGATTGCTCAAATGAGCTTTTCTGTGTCCTGTGCAATAAAGAAGGGCATCGTTCAGGAAAGACAGGGTGCGAGGGTTATCAAACGCGTTAACATGAAGCTCCTACAAATAAATATAGACAGATGCCGCGCAGCGCATGACCTACTGAATGCCACTGCTGCACAATTAGGGACCAACATTTTAATGGTGGCGGAACCAAACAAGGCAATAGTATCGAAAGGAGGATGGATCACAGATGCCAAGAAAGATACGGCTATTAAAATCGTAACCAATGACCTGAGCATTTCTGCGACGGGTTATGGTCCTGGCTTTACTTGGGTGGAAACTGACAGCATTACCTTCTTTAGTTGTTACTTCTCACCCAATGCTGAACTGAGCACGTACGAATCAGAGCTGTCACAACTCAGGGAAACCGCAATAGAGAGAGGCAAGGAGCTAATAATATGTGGAGATTTTAACGCAAAATCTCCGCTGTGGGGCATGTCCTATGAAGATAGACGTGGAGAAGTAACTGCAAGCTGGATTGCGGAGCTAGGCCTCGTTGTGATAAATGTCGGGGAAGAACCAACATTTATGCGAGGTGCCTCCTCGTCAATTATTGATATCACCTTGGCTACAGAAGGGACTGCAAATAAAATCTCTGACTGGAAAGTATTAGACAAAGAGAGCCTCAGCCTGCACCGGTACATTACTTTCCAAACAAGTGTCATCGACCCACTACCTACTTCAGAAACTCCCGCAAGATGGCTAATTAATCAGCTAGACAAAGGCAAATTCAATAACTCGTTTATTTCGCTCGTTAAAACAAGAACAGTAGATAATACAGACGATCTGATGAAACTGTTAACAACTGCCTGCAACAAATCAATGCCAGTAAAGAAAAGCAGTCACGGAAAACATCCTGTTTATTGGTGGACGCATGAAATTGCCCAGCTAAGACAAAAATGCATCCAGGCAAAACGTGCGTATACGAGACGCAACCTCTTGGATCACATCAGGGAAATCCGAAGACTGGCATATCGTACAGCTAGGAAGGAACTGCGGAAAGCTATTAAAACGTCCAAGACCAACTGTTGGAAAAAAATTATAGCTGAGGTTGATGAAGATATCTGGGGAAATGGATATAAAATCGTCTTCTCATCAACGCACATAGGCCCACCACTACCTAAGCTATCACTGGAAAGAAGACTGTCTATTGCACATGACCTCTTTCCAAGCCAGCCGAGAGTAATCTGGAATGAGCAACCCAGGACAATCTGTAAAGATTTTACAGTGCCCGAGCTATCAGAAGCTGCGGGAAAATTGAAGCCTAAGAAGGCCCCAGGCCCGGATGGAATACCGCCCGAAATCATCAAATATGCAGTCTCCATAGCACCCGATGCATTTCTTAATGTGTTCAATAAGGCGCTACATACCGGTTGCTTTCCAAAGCAGTGGAAATGTGCGGATCTTACACTATTGCCTAAAGGGAGTAAGCCTATGGATCAGTCAGCATCCTTCAGGACCATATGCCTCTTAGATGCAGCGGGAAAGCTCCTGGAGCAGATGATTTTAAGTCGCCTCCAGGCTGAAATTGAGCTTAAGCAAGGTATCTCCTCTAGACAGTTTGGCTTTCGCAAAGGCAAGTCCACCATCGACGCTATTGAATGTATTGTCACCATAGCGAAACAGGCCACAAGACCAAAAAACCGCAAAAAGAACATTTGCGCGCTGGTTGCTCTAGACATTCAAAATGCTTTTAATACCGCTCCCAGACAACACATTATGGAAGAGCTGAAGAAAATTGGCATTGATCAGCACTTATTACGGTTAATAGCGAGTTATCTGCAGGACCGTAAAATAAGGTTAGCAAAGGACAGCCAATCCCCGCAGATAAATATGGATTCTGGAGTGCCCCAAGGATCTATCCTTGGACCAACGCTCTGGAATGTCGT
Organism: Callosobruchus maculatus; assembly: GCA_951848785.1. NCBI lineage: Eukaryota > Metazoa > Arthropoda > Insecta > Coleoptera > Chrysomelidae > Callosobruchus > Callosobruchus maculatus. The sequence continues at coordinate 1,930,943 of CATOUR010000127.1, forward strand.
ATATAATGGGGTACTAGAACTGGAACTGACAGAAAATGTTACCACTGTTGCATTTGCAGATGACCTTGCTGTAGTAGTGGTAGCATCAGACGAAGACGAGCTTGTGCAGCGGACAAACTGGGCTATTGAGGAAATTGACGCTTGGCTACGAGAAAGAAGCCTGTTCATTGAGCCCACAAAATCAGAAGCGATCCTGCTGACATCGAAGAGACGCCTAATGCAGGTTAATTTCGTAGTTCAGGGGATACCCATCACGCCACAAAAAGCTATCAAGTACCTTGGCGTGTGGCTGGACAGTAAATTGACCTTTTCTGAGCATGTCAGAAGAACTGCTTTTAAGGCTGACAGAACTGTAGCAGCGCTGACGCGGCTAATGCCAAACTTTGGCGGACCCCGCTCAAGTAAGCGGCGAGTGCTGAGTGCGGTGGCTTATTCCTCCGCACTATACGCAGCGCCCGTCTGGCATAATGCCCTAGGTGTTCTAAGGACAAAAAGAACCCTTGAAGCTGTATTCAGAAGAATGGCGATAAGAGTATGCTGTGCCTATCGTACAATATCTCTGGAGGCAGTAATGGTTATAGCCGGAATGCCGCCCATCGACCTTGCTGCAACTGAAAGGGCAGAGAACTACGGCAACACAGGAGAGGCACTTCGACGAGCAAATAGAAACACGCTCATGGAGAGGTGGCAGGCTAGATGGTCTCGGGCAACCACAGGCAGCTGGACGAGACGCTTAATTCCACATCTGACGCCGTGGATAGAAAGAGGCCACGGAGAGACTGACTTCTTTCTAACCCAAATAATATCTGGGCATGGATGCTTTGGAGCATACCTGCATCGGTTTGGAATTATCCAAGAGCCCGATTGCCCATACTGCTGGGTGGACGAGGATAATGCGGAGCATACCTTTTTCCACTGTCCTAGATGGCGTGAAGAGAGGAGTAGATGCTACGAAGACATCGGAGCAATACTAGAGCCGGAGAACATTATAGGGATTATGCTACTTTCAGAAGAAAACTGGCATAGGATAGCCGTCTTCGCTAGACAAATATTGGCGACGAAGACGCGCGAAAGAAACATGACTGGCCCCGTACCATCTCAGGACTGTAGTTAAAGACTGCTAAACCAAAGACACCCGCAGCAACGTTGAAATGCTAACGTGGTCCCGTTGCTGTGTGGAGAAGAGGCAGCATGCAGAGGTTTTTTACTGGGGATAGGATCCCCCAGTCGTCGCAAAGAGCGATGCGTGCGACGAAACAACTAGAAAACATAGACCTACCATCACGTTTTTCCTCTGCTGAATTAAAAAAAAAAAGGTAATAAACAACTAATTCTAATAGGCCAAATTCTTTTCTTACGTTGTCATATTGACCACCAGATACGGCAATAATCATTTACTATCGTCTTAATTATACAGTATCCAGAAATATTCCATTCTACGTTAAAAAAGCGGTATTTTGATGGTTGAGGAATGATTACATCAAAATCAATAGATTTTGTTTTAATAAGGCCACCTTGCCCTATCATCACCACCATCGCCTGGAACCGCTTGCGCATTACTTCAAGTGATGGCGAGTCCTATTTTTCATCACAGTCTCGTAGCAGGTAACATACTACACCAGGTGAAAGACGTCACAACACATTAAAATTATACAACTATAAATTAATGCATGGAAAAAAAAGAAACAAAATATCACAGTCACTTATCACTCAGCTTAAAAGTCATCCCTATATCGGTCTGGTACAAGAGCTTCCAGGGGACCCATTTCTCTCCGTTTTGCCTCTAGTATACCCTTTGCCATTTTAGCAACCGCTTGCCATTTAGCAGCAGATGTGAGCATCTGCTGCACTATATTTTTTGTCTATGTCTAGGCTGTTACAGCACTCCCTTCTGCTATCTTTCCACCTAACGCAGTGGAAGAAGGTGTGTTCAGCATCATCCACCTTACCGCAGTACAAGCAAGCGGGCTCACCACAAATGGCAAAACGCCACAAGTATTGGCGGAAACAGCCATGACTCGAGAGCATCTGGGTCAGGTAATAGTCCACCTCACCAAATTCCCTATTTATCCAAGCCTTGATATTTTTTATCAGCCTCGTTGTCCACATACCTTTACTGGGTTCCGTGAGTCGTTGTTGCCATTTTTCAAGCGGTTCCGCCTTTGCAGCTTCTCTACTGCCTCCATGCACTCCCTCATGCAGCTCTCTCCTCATAGCAACAACCAGGGAAATCGGAGGGATACCTGCAATAACCTCGGCCGCAGTAGACGAGATAGTGCAATACGCGCTGCACACTCTAATGGCAGGCGTCTGCAGGCAGACTCAAGTTTAGCTAGGTGTCTAGCGACCTTCATGGCTGTTTCCCATATCGGCGCACCGTACAACATAACCGAGAAGGCCACTGAGCTCAATAAAGCTCTTGTGCTCGCCCTAGGTCCGCCAACGTTCGGCATGAGCCTTGAGAGCGCCGCTGTTAACTTCAGCGTCTTCTCGGCTGTTCTGTCTATGTGCTCCCCAAACGTTAGCCTAGTATCCAACCATACTCCTAGATACTTCAGGAATTTTCCTGACTGTATGACGAGGTCTTCTACTTTGAAAGCTATTTCACCGCTTAGTGAGGAGTACAGTACATATCAATAGATATGTTGACCTCTACTGGGTTACTCCATATTTCTTCATCATAAATGCAAATTCTGAAGTCTTACATAAATTTTGAGGAGCTGGCAACGCCGATATAATTTTCATGCAACTTCTTTAAGGTAGAACCCCGACTGTGAAACGTTTGTTTTGTTTGTGCGTCTTTTATGCTTGGTCAGTAAAATCGAATTCGCTATTTTTTTGGTAACTGTAGTGAAGCTTTACGGACTTGATGTGCTATATTTGAGTGTAGTTTAACAGTTTTTCGAGATGGGACAGTGCAGTGCAGTGTTTGTAACATGGCTTGCATTGGAAGAATATTTGAGTGTAGTTTAACAGTTTTTCGAGATGGGACAGTGCAGTGCAGTGTTTGTAACATGGCTTGCATTGGAAGAATTTTCCGGTTAGTTGGCAATGTTTGGAGGCTAAAGTGTCAAAAGATGATGGCTCTGGGCATGTCATGCTGAAATGGTTTGTTTACTACCTCTATGTTCAGTTGTTACTCTAAGATTCGGCATGACAAGAAGACAATGTAAGAAATTCTGCAAAAAACCACTTACTTGCAGTATGGCCTTGGACACATGCTATTCTGATAATCATGACAGAAATTTAACGACTTCGGGTCCGTTTGATGTTTGTATTTACAAAATTTCCGATCACATATGCCACGCAAAAAGTCCCGGCAGATGTTGTCTTCCTTCTCTGACTGTCTATCAGACTGCATGGTATCTTCTGATGTGTCAGACATGGTGAAACGTGCTGCTGCTACAGTAAAAAAATATGGTATATTCTCAGTGCTGATGATGTATGATACATCATACTCGTACATCCATACTACATAAATCCACACTCTGCGATCATATAAAATTGAGCAAGAAATCCAAATACGCTATAATATAACGGGGTTTCTATTTAAAAATGTAAATATGATTCGTCCTGTATAAACACCCATTTTTTTTCTAGTCGTTGTCACTTATACCTATATCTCTTCCGTATTGATTGGATAAGATCCTCGGCGATCCATGGTTTTAACCTAACTTTCTTGTAACAAATTTTCTATTATTTGGTACAACTCATAATCTATTTTTGAGTACAGTTTTTTTTGTTGTATCCGTCAATTCATTCAATTCAATAAAATGGTATAGTGGTCAGTCAGTAAGTGATTTAAGTATAAGGATACAACATCCAATCCAATCTACAGCTTCGCAGACGACAGTACATTAATATCGTGCATTGAACTAGGCAAGCCACTATCATCCCAGGAGACAGACGGTACGTCGGCGACAGCAACATGCCTCACATATCAACGTAGATATCAAAACAATTGCGAATGGGGATTAGTAAATAAAGTACCACGTCGTCAGTATTTCTAAAACAGCATCCCAGAAGCTTGAAGTTTTGTTCCGCTGCAGGAAGCTGTATACATCAGAGCAATTAGTGCTGCTCTACAATGCACATACCCGACCATCGCTGGAGTATTCCTCCCATGTGTGGGGATGCGCTCCGAAGCACTCTCTAAAGCTTCTGGGCATTATCCAGAAGAGGGCAATTAGACTAATCGATACGCCTAACCTCACAAAGGACCTCTACATTCTGGAACACCGAAGAAGGGTGGCTGATCTGTCCCTGTTTTACAGATTCTATCATGGAAGATGTTCGACTGAGCTCTCCCAGATAATAGCACCAAAAGCCGTATGAACGAGGAACACTAGAGAGGCTCTGCGAGCTCATCCTTACCAGGTCGAAGTTCCTACTCCCTGAACCAGTCTTCTCCAGCATTCCTCCTTTTGGAGAACTTCGACGCTGTGGAATGAGCTACCGGAGAATTTGTTTCCCGACGGCTACAACCTGCAGCGTTTCACATCTAACGTGCACCGACACTTTTCCTCTCGCAGCGCTTCTACAGCGCCATAGGCTGCAGCCTTTGCGGGAGGTTGATCATAAAAAAACAAAGATTTTTGGTAGTTCCGTCCCAAGCTTTGGGAAGTATTAAGAGACAGCCGGATAATTTATTTCACTTTAACGCAATAAAAGGCATTAAAAATCGTGTTGAGAAAACACGTTGAAAAAACCTCGATTTAGCATAAAACTATACCCTTGTACTAACCGCAGGGTGTCTAACGCTTGGTCTTGGGGTCAACATCCCCTTGTCGCTAATGCATGGACTCACCCCTCCAAAATTAATTATCCACTATTCAACCCCAACTATCAAGATCTGATGCTAAATCATCACACTTCGCAATAAGAGTTTTGTTTTTGAGTGTAGAAACAAAAAAAAGTTACAAAACCGTGGTCAAAGTTTCTATGATTCAAAGCAGTTTGGGGGAAAAGCGCTCAAAACTGCTTTCCCAGAGGATATATAAAGGGTTGTTTATGGAATTTCCGATCAGTAGGCTTGTTTTCCGGCCGACATGTTCTATATTTTCGTTGTAATATTTTGTGTTTCCAAGGTACTTTGCATGAACGAAATGTCAGAAGAGAGCTGCGAGACCTTACCATCAGAAATACACATAACAAAAGGTAATTAATAAGGTTATATTTGCATAACATGTTCAATGATGATTCGTATTTTAATGTTATTCAAAGAGTGATATTTTATTAATTCAATGAAGTCAAACTAATCGGTCATGCCGTGATCATATCTCTAGTTATTATAGGTGATCTAGACAGAAAATAACATTTGCAGACAATTTCAAGAAGCGTTTAAAGGAATCAATATCTTTTACTTCGCACACCGATAGGTGTCGGTCTTGTCTGTCTGTTCGCGTTTTTCTAGCCTCGTAATCTCAGTAACCGCTGCATGGATTATGATAAATTTGGGTACCGATATGCTGTGGGGTCCTACTAGGTAATGCTGCTATAATTTTGAAAATCGGTGCATTAGCGGCGGAGTAATTAGCAAAAAACAAAAAAAAATCAAATATTCCTCAAACTTCATTTCTCGGTGTTCAAGAGTTCATTCTTCTAATTTTTTTGGGTGGGGGTGGTTGCAGGGTTGGGGGCTGCAAAACTCAAAAATTTGTTGTATTCATAAGAGGCTGTCCATTGATCTATGAAAGTCCATCCGCCTTGCCTATCATAGAAACCAAGGGACTTACGAGTATTGCTTTACATCGTTCTGTTTTAAGCAATGTGGAATAATGGAATAGATTTTAATGAAATTTTGGCACAGTATTATTACCTTGGCGGGAATGGTACACGCGCATCGTTTTAGAGTTTAAGTTCGTTTTAGACGTTTAAGGGGTTACTATTCATATTCCATTTTTTTGGGTGGGGGTGCAATTGGGGTAGTTGGGGAGTTATAAAACTGAAAATTTGTTGTATTCATAAAAGACTGTCCATTGACATGTGAGTGAGAGATAGTGGCATATTACACTTTGTGGGCGATGATTTGATTGCAAGGATAATAATAAACTGATATCACCGTACTGTGTGGGAAGTACCGAGTCAATCAACTTGACACTATTTTTTAGAAATCATTTGAAAATGCATATGAAAGTTTATTTCATAATTATTTCGATTACACATACATAGCTAACGTTACTTTTGGCCTGACGGAAATGACTACTTAAGAAGTTTTAATCTGCCAGCAACAATCGCTGGTAGTTTCCTGTGATTTCAAAATTTTAAGCATTTTGGAAATTTGACAATCTCCACTACATTTCAATAGCTAATCGTGAAAAATGACCATTTATCTGACCTTATATATGTTACCGCTGTTGTTTCTGGTTAAAACTGATATGTTGCAAGGAATTTTCTTAATCTTGTTTCGTCACTCTAGTTCATTTGCATCTTCTTGCCAAGTTAGTTGTTTTCTTCCATCTGAACAGGTTGTTGTTTGTTTATTTTCAATGACCTGCTAGGTTGCTTATAGGTAGGAAAAGTATAAGACACCGATTTGAAACAAAATGAAAATTACAAGACATTGATACTGAGAATAGTATATCTATAGAAAAACTATCAAATTTTATATTTGACTGAAAAAAATTAGTAATTGCTGACTGAAGTTTCTGTAATGAATCTACAGATTTTAAAAATAAACCGTCTAACCAAAATCGACGCCTTTTAGGTTTTATAATTACTGCGCTAATCAATTATTTACTTCCCACATCGATAGGTGAGGAGAGTAATGTGATCGCGAAAATTTTCGATTTTGAGATTATACACTTTTTGGGCGTTTTATGACATCTACATAACGAAAATCTCCGTCACTCATTTCCGTCGGTCTGTCTGTCGGTTGGCGTTTTTCTACCCTCGTAATCTCAGTAATTCCTGCATGGATTGTGACGAAATTTGAATAGCGATATGATGTGGGGTCTTAGTACGTAATATTGCTATAATTTTGAATATCGGTGCGTGTGCGGCGGAGTAATAAGCAAAAAACAAAAATTTTCAAATTTTCCTCAAACTTCATTTTTAGACGTTTTAGGGGTTCCTGATCATTACCTACTTTTTTTTGGATGGCCGTGAAATTGGGGTGGCTGGAGAGTTGTAAAACTGAAAAATTTGTTGTATTCATAACAGGCTGTCCATTGACCTGTGAAAAAAACACCTAGCGGTATAATGCACTTTTTAGGACCATCCGAACATTGCCTTGCCTACTACAGGAACCAAGGGACAATAATTTTTTGATGTATACATACGAGTTTTGCTTTAGATCGTTCTGGATTGTGTAACGTGGAAATTATTGGATTGATTTTGATGAAATTTTGACACAGTACTATTACCGTGGTTTTTAAAAATCGTGTCACTGGCGGCGCAGCAATAGTAAAATAACTAAAAATTTATAAAAACCTCAAATTTTGTTTTTAGGCGATTTGGGAGTTCCTGATCGTTTTCGATATTTTACCACAGCATAGTAAACAACCAGCACAATCTCTGTGAGGATTTCCTATATAAAAATGGTTCGCACAAAATTTGACCTTGGGATGATTTATGGATGATTTTACGGCTGTGAAGCTTGGGTAGAGATGCGAAAATGAAAATATCGATACCGGTACCAACTCGATATTTTTTAGCCAAATAGGCGCGTTTGGTTCGTACAGAGAATTTTGTGCAATTGATTACACCCCTCAATAATTATATAGTTATTTTCGATACCGATACCCCTACAAAAGTATCGATATCAACTTGGAATCGCTCAAAAAGTATCTAAGATAAAAATACTCGATATTAGTGCAGAAGTACAAGTATCGAAGTATCGTTAGCATGCCTACAAAAAAATCATCCAAAAGTGGGGACGCGCGTGTAATTGCCGCCAACTTGGGTTATTGTCCTGGTTGTTTACTATGCTGTGATTTTACTTACTTACCGATAGGTGTATTGTGATCGCGAAAAGTTTCAGTTATGAGATACTAGGCTTTTTGGGCGTTTTATCATACCTACATAACGAAAATTCACGTCAGTCATTTCCATCGGTCTGCCTGTCCTGTCTATTGACGTTTTTCTAGCCGCGTAATCTCAGTAACCGCTGCATGGATTAAGATGAAATTTGGGTAGCGATATGCTGTGGGGTCTTGCTGGGTTTTGAAAATCGGTGTATTGGCGGCGGAAAAATTGGTAGATAACAAAAAATTATCAGACCTCCAAACTTCGTTTTCGGGCATTTCAGGGGTTCCTGATCCTGAAAGATTGAAAATCACTCAAACCTCATTTTTAGATGCTTCAAAGGTACCTGATAATTGTCTACTTTTTTGGTGAGAAAGGTGTGGGGATAGAGAACTCGAAATTTTTTGGCAGCACAGATAATGTGTGGGAAGTACTGAATCAAGAAACTTGACGCCAATTTTTCTGATATCTACTGTATCCAAAAATGGTGATTTGCACATAAACTGTTTGTTTTCAGTCACACCAGAATCGATGAAGGAATCCAAATATGCAATAACATGTGTAATTAAAAAAACGTAAAATTCAAGTAAACATATTTTAAGGCTTCCTACCATGGTCAAATGACAAATTTCTGAAATATGTTTTCCGTCCATGTACTGTTGGCCCTCCCTGCATATGTGAAACTGTACCAACCTCAATTTCCGTCTACAATTTTTGACCGACGTTTATCTGTCTAGATACATTTATTTTTATGTACTATCTTTACAGAGGAATATGATGAATTGGGAAGACTAGTCAGAACTTGCAATGGAGAAATAGCCGTGAACAAATGTGAAGGTTCGTGCAAAAGTCAAGTTCAACCATCTGTGATAACACCTACTGGATTTCTAAAGGTACAATAAAGCAAGTAATCGTTTGTATTTTAAGGCTATATTTTTTACTATTCTAGGAGTTATTTCACAAAAAGTGAAAAAATCAGTTTTGGATGTTTCCTATTTGTATGCGTATACACATTTATCTGGTATCAAATGTGAAACAACACTACTTGCCCCACAATATGACCTCCATGGGTTTTTACTACAGTCATGGCAACATATTTTTAAATAACGTTCAACTTTTTCCAGTATCTGGTTTTGAGAGTAGTTCTATATTTGATTTTGATAGGCTCTGAAAGCTTTCCTTTGTCAAAGGCCATCTTTCATAAAACATGAGCAGGATATTTAATAAATTTATAGTTCACCGAAAAAAGTGCATATTTTTTACAAAATTCACTATTGGACAAAAGTGAAGCAACTTCTATGAAAAATGAATATTTGAAATAAATCGAACTACTGTGTAAATTAAAATTAATTTGGTTTAAGAGGTCATAGTGGCCTGCTGTCACAGGTGAAATAGGATACGACAATACGCTTTGTTGGCGCGACAATAGTAAAGCAACTTGCAATAAAACGATTTCTTATTCATTCAATAACTTTAAAATCACAAATACAGTTAAAGGTTTATAACAATATAAAGTTTGTTCCTTAATAATAATTAATAGGGTATCCATTATTGGCTATAACTTTTTGGCAACGACGCAGCTTTGAAGCAACTATATTTTGGATAGTAACACTCGGCATATTCGTCCATCCTCTTCGCAAATGTTCTCAATAGGGTTGAGGTCAGGTGATTGTGCTGGCCACTGAAGAACATATATATTGTTGTCCTCAGACCACTCCTGAACAAGACGAGGTGAGTGTTTCGAGTCGTGTTCTGTTGGAATACAAATCCCAGAGGCATCTCTCCTCACCATACGGAAGCATAGCTTTTGCAGTATGTCCACAGCATAATAAACAACCAGCACAATAACTCAAGTTGGCGGAAATTACACGTGCATCCCCACTTTTGGATGGGTTTTTTGTAGGGATGGTAACGGTACTTCGATACTTCTGCACTAATATCGAGTTTTTTGTCAGCGATACTTTTTGAGGCATTCCAAGCTGGTATCGATAATTTTGTATCGGTATAGAAAATAATTATATAATTATTGAGGGGTGTAATCAGTTGCACAAAATGCTCTCTACGAACCAAACGCGCCTATTTGGATAAAAAATATCGAGTTGGTACCGGTATCGATATTTTCATTTTCGCATCTCTACCCAAACTTGACAGCCGTAAAATCATCCAAAAACCCTCCCAAGGTCACATTTTGTGGGAACCATTTTTATATAGGAAAACGTCAGAGATATTATGCTGGTTGTTTATTATGCTGTGGTATGTCCTTGCAGACGAAGCCATTCATAGTACCGTTTATAAAATGTCGCGGACCTACTCTATTTTGGGTCAAATATTGTCGGACGTTAAAAATTTTGTAACGAGTTTCGTCGCTAGACAATACTTTTCCACACTCTTGCACTGTCTAATTCAAATAACGATGAGCAAATTCGATCCTGGCATGGGATTCCTTTCGGATACCAACGGTTTCTTGGCTGAACGTCCGCTATAAAGCTTTGCCTAAACTAATCGTCACTGACCAGTTCTTGTACCTACTTCCAGCTCTAGAATTTCAGCAATTATTGTTGGTGCTGATAACCACGGATCTCTTTGAGAAGCTCTTTCGATTTCCGTTCCGTTCAGAAAGGCGTTTACGACCATTTTTTGTACCTCAGTACAGATTCGTTTTCCTTTTGGCATATTTATTCTTGGAAACAGGACGTATTAAGCTTAATTTCTCTGTAAGATGCAAATTTTGAGCTTACCTTTCTCGTAAATCCTATTCCTTTATACAAAACCAAAGGGTTACTTTACTTCTGTCGCACCAAAGAAGTGTACTGTTGAAATACTTTATTACAGACTAACTTATTTGACACTTGGTAGTATTCTAAATTTCATCTATGACGGCAGCCTACTATGACTCCTTAAGCTATTTTCAATAGCCCATTTAGGTTAGGGCTGATTTGATATAAATATATTCTTAAAATCGTCGATACAGTGTAATACGCGGTATTCATCTTTCTTTTTCGTAATTATTATATTTTCGAGTTTTGATTGAGAAGAACCAAAGTGACGCTTTATTTTTTGGACTGTAACATTACCACGAGCCAGACTACGTTCCAGTCCCCATAATAGCTGGTTGATTGTGCATACGCGCAGAAGCCAGAAGGATAAAAGAAAGAAGTCTCATGGCGGTATTCAGCCAGCCGAATCGATTTTAGGTTATGACCGTTATAACACGTGCATTCCAGTATTTCCAAATTTCAATACTTGTTAGCGTGAGATATGATATATATTGCAGTGCAGTCATATTTTTACGTAACTGTGATATTTTCGAGTTTTGATTAAGAAGAAGCAAAGTGACGCTTTATTTTTTGGACTGTAACATGGCCAAAATTGCATTTTCTTGTTTAACAAAAAGTTTAGCAATTGCTAATCTCAACCAATCGGATTACACAGAAGCGGTTTGATCACTGGATTGTTTGACTATCGAAATGATAATGATGACAAGAAATTCAAATTACTGCATTATTTGGATAAAACAATAATTTACTATCGATAATAATTATAAATGCATGCAATATATCTTTGTTTTATAGTAAAAAGGGGTAAAAATAGCATTTTGTTATATTTCAAAAGCTAAACACATGATTTAACTGTTAGCCAAGCTATTTTCCAAGTGTGCATTTGAATTACTGGTTGCCCTGAATTCCTCAGCGGCAAAGCTCACCAGCTGGCGAATAACCTTATTAAAATTTTATGTAAATAACTAAACAAGAAACCTGTTTTATAACTTGTATTCGGTGGAAAGTGGATCTGTTGTCAGTGATTCGTATAGTCAAAAGTGAATCAGGTGCTTGACATACTTTTGAGAGAAAGGGAGTAACTAGCAGGAGCGATTTTTATTCCTATACATGCCTTACAATGTGTACGCTGCACCTTTACTACTGTGAATATTTCTATGAGAAAGTCTATAACGAACATGCATCTAGTAAATAGAAGATTCTTCATAAACGTATGTATTTGTCTATAATCCATCTGACTGACGGAGGTGGGATTATTGATTATTAAATAAGGTAGTTTCTGTGATTAATACTACTTTTGTGTGTAAAGGTTTTTGACCTACTATGATGAATTTCACTACTTTTGTGATTCTGTCACAAATTATCGCAGTTTGCAATTAGTACTTATACAATAATAATATACATTAATTTGCAAATATATCGCTTTGTTCTGATATTCTGCTATGATTTTGATCCAGGATTGTCTAAAATATTTTTGACAAAAGTGTCATCCAGCTTTGACGTGTTGTTTTCAATATTGATAAAATACTATTGGATGATACTTATTAACATAGCCCCCCATACCCAATACAAAAGCTTTTGCTAAACAACACCTGATAGAAAAGCTTTGTCAAAGCCTTTGTTAAAATATGCATGTTGATAAAATCGGGCCTTAATACTTATGTGATTTGAGGTTTTTAGAAATCAAAGTAGGTTTTTTTATAAAATCAAAGACAACTATAAGATTTTAAATAAAATAAGGACTTAATTTGTATAGGAAAAACTATTGGGTGCTATTTGAAAAATTGGGGATGAGTTTTAAAGGCTGAAGTACAAAGACAAATGTTTTGAAAGCCTGGTATGATAGTATTTGTATTGTATTGTATTGTATTTATTTCTTTATTATCTTGTGATCATACATGTATGATATAAGACAAGCCATAAATAATATGAGTAAAAATTAACACAAACAGATAAAAACGAAACAAACAATGCAAACAGATAAAATATAGACAGTCCAATAAATGCACAGCTGTGAAACAGAGAAAAGACAAAAACAGTAATAAAAGCAACGTAGACATAGACCCTGTAGTACTTTCAAAAATTACTCTCAGTTTTCGTTTGAACGAGAATATCACGTGTCAAGGAAATTTAGGGACACCCCGTATTTTCAACTTATCCAATACAAACAGTTTTATACTGTCGTATCGTCGGTCGGATGTCGTGTGCATCTGAACTAAGCTTAACTTATTTGATACTATTCTAAATTTAATCCATGACAGCAGCCTACTATGACCCCTTAAGCTACTGAATTTTAATCGTTGCTTCACTTCCGTCCGATAGTGTAATTTTCAAAAATAATGAAACTGCGACTTTAAATTTAATGTAAGTTCTGAATAATCTAAATATTCTTAATTCTTACAGGAATGTTACTGTTGTAGAGAAAGCTTTCTCAGAGAAAGAATAATCACCTTGACGCATTGTTACGATCCAGACGGAATGAGACTGACAAATGAAGGCAACAATGCTATGGACGTCAAGCTACGAGAGCCGTCAGAGTGCAAATGCTATAAATGCGGCGATTTCAGCCGTCGTTGAAGCTCAATGCTGCATTAGGTGCTTTGGCTAGACTTCGTTTTAGTGGAAACCGAAATGGGGTTGAGAGTAGTGTCAATCGACTCGGTTTGACGTCCTGCGTCAAACGAGACCGTTCCCAGACCGAGGAAACACTCCGGTCAAAAACTACGGCGCTTTTAAGTTTCAGTACCTAACCTACCTTAACCCGAACGGTCAAGTTGTTGAGGTCAAAATGGGTTAAATGGGGTTTAAAGTTGTTTTAATTGACACGGTTTGACGCCTTGTCTGCGATGAGACCATTCCCAGACTGAGAAAGCGGCCCGATGAAAATCGACGCATCTTTGAAATTTCAAACCTAACCTAAAAACGACTTCGAAATTTCGATATGTTTTCACAAAATATATGACCAATTCGAAAATACTTTGATGAGTAGACTACAACGACGCCAGAAGCAACACCAAGAAATGGAAAATATAAAAGTTATTATACTTTAAATTCTTAATGTTCCTAGAAATTTGGTTCAGTTTTTTTACAGTGTGCCGGAATAGGCCCCACACCTAGACCCTTGTTAACGTTTGTTTCGCTTAATTTTCTAAATTGAGAACCAAATAAACGTGTTTTCAGTCCATTAATTGATACACTTCACGTCAGGTCATCAAACTGAGTCGACGACTGACACCCCTTTTTAGCCCAACCGATTTGGTTAGGTTATGTCCAGGTAAGGTATTAAAATTTCCAAATTTCAAAGTGGCGTAGATTTTCACCGGAATGTTTCCTCACTCGGGAAGTGATCAAGTTCGAGTCACGATGTCCAGCCACTTCGATTAACATCCATTTTAAGCTCAACAAGCCAACTGTTATGAATAAGTTAGGTTAGGTAAAACTTCAAAATGCCGTAGTTTTTCACAAGAACGTTTGCTCGGTCTGGAAGTTGTCTCGTTCGATCAGGACTTCAAACTGAGTCGCATGACAGCACTTTCGACCCCCATTTCGGTTTCTGCTAAAACGAAGTCTTACCGGTACTTTTTAAAATAAAGTCCACTGAGATCCTTTTCTCGATTTTCTCGCAGGGTTTGGCACTGCAGATTAAGGGTCGTATTCATAGCCCTTTCTCGAGCGTGCTTTTAAGTGTTTTTTAATGTGCCTGTTTCACAGAAAACATACGGAAGGGTATTAAATTATTTTTGGCAACGCCGCGATTTGTTAAAGTTGTCAAGTTTGCTTCGTTTTGGCTATACCTATTTTTCTTGTTTTTTTGATGTTTTGTGATGTTTGACAGGGGATTTAACTGCCGATTCTTTTGTAATCCCAATTTGTTAAAAAGTTTTTTAACCCTGTCAGAAATAGCATTACCGGAATTTGAAAAATTATAGTTTAGTGCAAAATGGGTAAACAGCATGAGTAAACTTTACAGCGCAAACAATTAAACGATCGAAATCTATTACTGTAGAAATATTAATCTATCGGTCAGGGTAGAAAACGTTATGCACAGCAACAGCACTATACTTTAAAATTTAACCTAAAAAATCCCTCAACTGACCTATCACGCTCTCTTGCACTTGGGACACCGTCAAGTCGCTTGCGAAGCATACACGAAACAGAAATAATAAAGGGTCACTCAAGATTTAAACAACCCTTAGGTGGAGGCTATGAATACAGTCCTAAGCAATTTGCATAAAATGTACACTTCATTTGATACGTTTAATATGTCGTGACTGAATCACAATGCCTTTCTGGCACACGTCTACCGATTTATTCTTTGAATGATCCATTAACACCGACAAAATCTCTGATTTTCAGTCTTTGGATACTCTGATTTGATAACAAAATAAAAACTCACCATATAAAGATTAATCCATAGGTAAGTTGAACCTCTTGTGCAGTTCTGCTACTGTCACGTGTTCAACATCAGCTACATATCCCAAAACCATCTACAAAAAAAGAAAAGTCCTTTTCATCATCCAAACAAGTTAGGGTCGTTATTTAATGTATGATTTTTTGCTAGTAGCACCGAGATCAGGTACAATAACTAAATTGTATACAGTGTTTTGATGGTATTTCCAGGATAACTTGAAATAGCATTTGTATTCTAGTTTGACACCAAATTTTGGATTGTTAATTTTTAAATATAAGTTACCTCTTTGTAGGTTGATCTTGCACGTCAGCAAACAGAAGGGGCTTTTACGGAAACTATGATCGATCACAAGGATTACTGATCCTGACGTTCGGAAAGTGATCTAAGTAGGATTAGTGAGAAATAGGGTCAGTGCACAGTACACTCTTGTACAGTAACGCGATCGCGATCGGATAATTCAGATCAGTAGCTGTTTTTCGTTACCATCAGTTTTTTATTCTTAAACCAACTTTTTCATGGTCGATGTCCGTTAAATCCATGGAATCATAAATCCCACTTGACAGCTGTTTGACATATAACTCATCGATCCGGATCCAGATCACTAGGCCTTTACGGAAACAGGAAAGTTATTATGGAAGTACCTTTAAATAAATCTACGTCGCTAGGGTCAGTTTTGTCAATGTGAAATATGCAAAAAGGTCAAATTTGTAATAGCAACTGACCAATTAACAAGAATTTAGCTAAATATTATTTTTATTATGTATCTAATATAGATATAAGATGTTGAGCAAATTTCTTGGAATAAACAAATTGCAGTTTTAGAAACTTGAACGTAATTTCGCAGAAAATCTTGGCGATGTAATTTTCTCAGTTTTAAAACCTGCGATTTGTATATTCAATTTCCATCTTGCAGATAAGCAAGTGAATAACTATATTCAGGAATAAATGTAGTAGCTTTTCCAAAGTTTTTTTATATATCGTATTTTTCTAGCATGGTTATTGTTTATTGAATACTATTATTTGACACCACCTAATAAAGTGTAATTTTGTGAAAGTTTTTTATTTGTATAATAACCTGGTATCTACTTGCACTGCTAGGCTCCCAGGTCAGCATATTGAAAGAAATATGCGGAAATGCTAAGGCATAGTAAACAGATTTTAGCCCATTCTATCGAGGCAGCTTTTAAGCTGGCTGAGTGCGTAGAAGGCACTATTTAGTTTTTTACAAAGGGCAAATTTTATATGATCTATATATTAATACCAATGCATATTATATTTTCCAGTTAATTTATTCATATGCACAAAAAGAAGCTAAATATTCTACAAAAATAATAAACACTCGATAAATATAGTGAGCGCCCGATATAAAATGCACCCGTTTCTTGAAAGAATACATATTCGATCAAAATAATAGATGCTTGAGAAATAAAACAATTTCTGCATGGCAAATTCATATGCGTCCTAAATTATTATACATTCGATAAACACGATATAGCCTCAATAAATGTAACGAATGCTCTGTATCTGTAAATGTTCCCTGAATTAAAGAATATTTATTATAAAAGAATAGAGGCTTGATTAATTTAGGAATCGCTCAATACCAAATTCTTGTTGATTGTTAAATTTACAAATATTCGTTAAAAGATAATAAATGCTCGATACATGTAAAATCATCGTTCAATGGAAAACTGATGATACTTGAACAAGTTCAAAGCTTATGAACAGTAAGTACTTTCATTTTCACCGAAAATAACAAACAGTGAACAAACACAAAATAATTATTTATTCTGTAACTCAAAGTATTCTGGATTTCCGGTAGCAATCTATTTTACAAATAAAACTTAAAATATACTAACAAAACAAAAATTAATTTTGGTCCGGAAGAAGAAATACTTTAGGCACAAAGAGATAATTTCCAAAAGATACACCCGACTCATCCGAGGTCGATGAGATTATCTGAATAAGAAATGGCATATGTATTTACAGCGAACATACATGAGGAAAATATTATCTTTTATTTAATAGTGAAATAGTGAACATAAACCATCGAGACAAATATCACTATTATACTGTATCTCAAAATTATTTGAAAAACTCATATACAGGGTGGTCCAATAAGCGCGCGGTGCTCTCTAGCGGCCTTACCGTTTAAATTAGAAGAAAATAGCTTGAATAAAACACGTTTCTTTCTCAAATGGTCTACTTGTAGAAAATAATTTCAAAGATGGCGGACATCCGGATATACCGCAAGTAGGTATCAACTTCATCATTTTAAACAGAACACCCTGTATATTATTACGTTTTTGAATTCATCATCGATTCTTAGGTCCATATTGTTAACCATAGTTTATGTCTAAGAAGCCTATTTTCGAAGTTATTCAGCAATCTTTAGAAAACTTGACGTTTGTAGTACTTCACAAAAGATGTTAATATCTCGGTAACTAAGTACGACAGAAAAATGTGGTTTTTGGTTTTAAAATGAGCAAGAAACATACATGGGTTGCAGTAAGATAATTGTTTCAAAAGCACATTAAATCAATAGACTAGCAATTTTCAAATTTAAGTTAAAAACGAAAAAAGAGAATTTAATTTCGCATCCACTGATGTGAAACTGATCATACCATCCCATTTGAAAAAAAAGTTACTAACGTTTTAAACTTTTCAAATTTGAAAATTCATAGACTATTGATTTAATATACTTTTGAAACAATGATCTTACTGAAACCCAAGTATGTTTTTTGGTCGTTTTAATTCCGAAAGCAGCATCTTTTTGTCTTACTTAGGCCCGGTTGTACAATGCGAGCTTAAGCTCCGGCTTAAGGTAAGCCGACGGTAAACCACGTCAGTTGCAAAATGTCCGTTGTACAATGCTGGCTTAACCCCCCACTCCAAGCTTAACACTAGCTTACGTAAACCGAACCTCAACGCGAGCTTAGCTGAGGTTTAAACCTAACCTTATACAAGTGACATGATATGTCAAGGGGGAACCTTCAAATTGCTTGTCACTTTATTAGGTCATATTTTTTAAAAGATTTGTGTCTGATTTAACAAAGAGAGCAAATGAAAGAACAGAGACAGAAACGGTCGTTGCCGAAATTTGACACAAACTGTCATAAGTGCCTAACCAAAAAAGGTAATTTTTCAGATGAGTATGTCAGTACGTATTGCTTCTTGGCGCCAACTCTAGTGAATTTCATTAGCGAAGTGGCTTTAATCGATGTGACAAAAAACCGAGTCAAAAACTAAACCTAAACAGACTAGGTACACAAACCCAGATGTTTGACTAAGCCGACGATTGTACAACGGATGTCGACTTTAAGCCTGAGCTTAGCTGAGCTTAGGCTTAACAAAGCTCGTGTTAAACCCGAATTTGTACAACCGGCCCTTAGTTTTCGAGATATTAACATTTTTTGTAAAGTACTACAAATGTCATATTTTCTAAAGATTGCTGAATAACTTCGAAAATAGGCCTCGTAGACATAAACTATGGTCAACAAACTGGACCTAAAAGTTGAGGCTGAATTCAAAAACGTAACAATACTTGGAGTTCTATATAAAATTAGAAAGTTGATAGCTACTTCCAGTATATCCGGAAGTCCGCCATCTTTGAAATTATTTTCTGCAAGTACGTTATTTGGAAAAAAACGTTTTTTATTCAAGCCGTGTTTTTCTAATTTAAACAGCAGGGCGGCTAGAGAGAACCGCACGCTTATTGGACCACCCTGTATATTAGAATAACTATCTTGCTTGCTTGTGGACTACCACCTGGCCTGCGCTAGGAGCTAAATAGCTTTTTGAACGAGGATCTCTGTTTCTTCTAGTCGAAGACTGTTCATCAGACCATCAGACGTATTTTAAAATAAACGCCATACCTCAACGAGCTGCTGGAAATAACATCCAATCCAATCTACAGCTGTGCACACGACAGTACATTAATATCGTGCATGGAAGCAGGCAAGCCACTTTGTGGCGACAGGAACATGTCTCACAGATTAACGTATATATCAAAACAATTGTCGAGTGGAGATTACCAACTGTGGAAATAGAATCACTCAATAGTCGAGTCACCTTCCGTCAAGCTTTTGGGGATCAACATCAGCAATCCCAGAAGCTTGTCCCGCTGTAGCTGTACACACTAGGGCAACTACTGCTGCTCTACAAGGTACAGATCTGACCATCGTTGGAGTATTGCTCCCATGTGTGAGGAAGCGCTTTGAAGCACATTCTAAAACTCCTAGACACTATCCAGAAGAGAGGAATTAGACTAATCAATACACCTAACCTCACAAAGGACCTCCACAGCCTGGAACATCGAAGAAGGTTGGCACCCATGCGGACAGAATGTAGATAGTAGTCTGCATCATCCATGCGAATAGCATGTAGATAATCTGCATCAAACAACTGGATTCATACCTTGGGCTAACTCGCATGCGGTAGGAAGCTGCCGTTCCCCACGATGTGGAAGATAGAATCTACGTGTTCTACCTGTCTGGCTGAAGGAAAGTGTCGCCACGTCAAAATCTTCACACGGAGTTGAGGTACGTACCTAGATAGATCTATCGAATAGCCATGGATTGCGAGACGGCATTCGTAGGTGTTACCGTAAAGCGAATGTTGGCGGGTGCTAGTCAGTTGTAAAGCCATGACAGCTCCTTTAGCCGTTTGTGTGAAACCTTGGCTTGCCCATCCATTGGTGCGCACAGATGACGGAGTACTACGCGGGCGGTACTAGGGGATTGGGCCGGACGTCTTTCAAAATAGACTGAGATCATCCTCAAACTATGGTCGAAGCCTCTGATGTAGTTCGAAAACATCCTGGGCCTGTCAGCACTGATTGGGACATAATATCAGTATTGCAGCGGCATAAAATAACAGTAGAATAGTGCATGTAGGGCCGATTTTATCAACATGCATATTTAACAAAGAATTTAACAAAGCTTTTCTATTGGATGTTATTTAGCAAAAGCTTTCTATTGGGTATTGAGGGCTATGTTAATAAGTATCATCCAATAGTATTTTATCAATATTGAAAACAACACGTCAAAGCTGGATGACACTTTTGTCAAAGATATTTTAGAAATTCATGGATCAAAATCATAGCAGGATATCAGAACAAAGCGATTGATTTGCAAATTAATGCCACGTTTTCCATGTTTACATTATAATTATTGTATAATAACTAATTGCAAACTGAAATAATTCGTGATAAAAGTAGTAGGTACCTATATCAATCACAGCAACTACCTACCTTATTTAATAATTAAAAATCCCACGTCCGTCAGTCAAATGGATTATATGAAAATACATACTTTTATGAAGAATCAATCTTTCATTTACTGGATGCATGTTTGTTATAGATCTTCTTATAGAAGTATTCACAGGTGCATTGTACATCAAATAGGGGACAGGCAACCAGTAATGCACCTACGTGTGGGAAGTAGCTGTAACCTTTGAGATGTAACAAAATGCTACTTTTTACCTCTTTTTACTATAAAACAAAGATATATTGCAGGTATTCATAATTATTATCGATAATAAATTATTGTTTTATCCAAATAATGCAATGAGTGAATTTCTTGTCATCATAGCATTTAATACAGTATGAAACCAGCGATCAAATGGAAATGGAATCTGGAATCTGATTGGTTGAAATTAGCAATTGCTAAACTTTTGATTAAACAAGAAAATGCTATTTTTCACCGATTTGGGATGGAAAATCAGACTGGAAAAGATGCTAGATGATTTACAATGCTCGATTGTATATAAAGTATGTCATTTTTGAGCTTTCTGAGGTCAACTTCAAGAGAAATCAATAATTTTCAGAGTAGTTTGACAGATGCCTGTTCTTAAAAGGGCTGCTCTGATTGGTCAAAGTCTTTGTTAAAATCTGCATGTTGATAAAATCGGGCCGTAATGTAGCGGTTGAATGTGGAAGGTACTCATTAGCCTTTTTTAAAATTCAGGCCCGAGTCCGACTGATTACGTCACCTCTTGTCCAGCCGACCTTTGCTGTCGCGTTTTCACCAAGTAAGTGGCTTCTTCATTATCCCGACTATTCGAAAGTATTAGAGGTATTGAACGAATTTTATGGTACAGGGTGTTCCACTGGAATTTCAATGTATCAGGGATCTCTCATATCCCCTACACTGTTTCTGCTCTACATCAACGAGCTGCTGAAAAATAGCATCCAATCCAATCTACAGCTTGGCAGACGACAGTACATTAATATCCTGCATGGAACCAGGCAAGCCACTATCATCCCAGGAGACGGTACGTCGGCGACAGCAACATGCCTCACAGATCAACGTAGATATCAAAACAATTGTTGAGTGGGGATTAGTAAATAATGTACATTTAACGTACAGAAAACTAAGGCAACAACACTGGCAAAGAAGTCTCACGTTTGCTCACCAACAATAACATGTTCTGGCATGACCACGTGGTCAGTATTGCTAAAACGGCATCTCAGAAGCTTGGAGTTTCGTTCCGCTGTAGGAAGCTGTATACACCAAAGCAACTACTGCTGCTCTACAAGGCACAGATCCGACCATCGTTGGAGTATTGCTGCCATGTTTGGGGATGCACTCCGAAGCACTCTCTAAAGCTTCTGGACTCTCCAGAAGAGAGCAGTTAGACTAATCGTTATGCCTAACCCCACAGCTTGGAACATCGAAGAAGGGTGGCTGACCTGTCCTTGTTTTAGAGATTCTATCACGGAACATGTTCGAGTGAGCTCTCCCAGATAGTAACACCGAAGGCTGTTCGAACGAGGAACACTTGAGAGGCTCTGCGAGCTCAACCTTGCCAGGTCGAGGTCCTTACTCCCCGAACCAGTCTCCTCCAGCATTCCTTCTTTTTGAGAACATCGACGCTGTGGAATGAGCTGCCGGGGAATTTGTTTCTTGGCGGCTACAACCTGCAGCGTTTCAAATCTAACGTGCACCGATACTTATCTATTCTATCTATATCTACGTCGTATTATCATCCTATCATTTCAACACTTGAACATGATTTGCCGGTCGGGCCGCCCTCAAATTTGGCCGTCCCTCGGGCAGGGCACGTTTTTGCCCGTCGCGCGTCGCCCGGATCAGCCTGGACGATATAGACTTACCTGAGTTAAGTCTTTCATTTCGTTGTAACGGTGCAACGCGTGCATTTGAGGTTTGAGATCAGTCGATACACCCGAATTCTCAAGCTCTGCGATTTTTTTATCTAGCTCAGCAGACTCCTTGCACAACCGATCGTATCTGGAACGGAGTTCGATGTTTGTAGAATTCTCTTTCGACTTAGACTGCTTCAGTTTTTTCTTCTTCGAAACTCGGCCTGATTTGTTGCGAGATGTATCCATTTAATCTGGAGACATACATTTACCCTGGAAGAGATAGTTCAGTAACTCTCCATTCAAATAGTAGCTTGAAAATAAGTAAATTTAATTCACTGACCTAATGCTCTAGCTAGGGTATAGCGCGCGAAATTGAGAATCCAAGAAAATACGTATCCCCGTGTTAGCGAGGAGGCGTGCCCGCATGTTCCCTTTCTCCAGTATGTGTGTCTAAGAAGAGGGGAGGGGAGGTACGTCTAAAAGTCGAAAGGAAATTAAAGAAGAAAGCTTGCGCTATGTCAACCTGGTGGCCTTATTTTGATATCGTGTTTGGTTCTTAAATTACAGACATTTGGAAAATGTATGATTTTGCATTGCGAGTTTTTTATTTTGCACTCTAAAAAACTTTTTTTGAAAAATTCGCTCGAAGCTGTCATTCATTAAGGTCTTAACTATCACCTTCTGAAATGTTATGTATGTAGTTTGAAGAACAAGTAAGTTGTACGGAAAATTGCGAATCCGTATTTTACATGGCAAATACATATGTATAAATGTGTGTACTCAGGCCCCTTAACCAATTGAAGAGTCCAATGCAAGAACCTGTTAAGTCCAATACTTAACGATATTGCATTATCCACCTGTTCTAGCATAGTTTGATATTCTGCATCGTTTAGTGCAAAAACCAGGCTTCTCATACTGTACGCGATACAGAACAGTAAGTACTGTTGGTTGACTGGTTCTTTATATGGTGCAAAGCTTCTTTATATTGGGCTAAGTCCTGGACTTGACTTGATCTTGCACAGTATGAAACAAACCAAATCAACCAAACCTCTTTCATTTCTGGTATGAAATTGAATTTGCTTCTGGTAGGCAGGCAATGTAGCAGAAGTGTAACAATAATAACAGATAGCGTGTATATTTTTGGGCACTCATACCGACACTGACGAGGATTATTTGCCGGATAAAGCCAACTCAACAATATTGAAAGATAAAAAACTGTGCAAGAATAGGTTGTTAAGTCCTAACGTGTATTTTTTTATACAATAATTTTAAACATGACATTAACCAGTGTTCTAATGCGAACTTTGCATAGCTGTGCCCACAGCATGCCACAGTCAAACTTTCTCTACTCCTTCAAATTTACTTCAGGCAGTTTTCCTTCCATCCTGAAAAATTTACTCTAATAGACATAACCGGTTCTTGCATTGAACCCTTCAATTGCGCTATGAGTTAACTTGTGAAGAAAACAATGCTAGCGTTGCAACGTCTTAACTCCAAACTATGAAAATTGAAACGCTTCGCTAGACTACATTAACTGATTCCTCTTTCCGAGTACGCACCATCAACCTTAAAAGACATTGTGTTCATATACGCTTGTTGCAGTGGAAGTGCGGAGGCTGTACTTGCGGAACACAGACTGTGATAACCTAATCGCAGTCAGCTCAACCAAAGATTTTTTTCATTCGGGTTTAATTTATTTCGGAAACTATTAGGAATTGGCTTACCACCTCTACTATCAAATATCTGTATTGAATTACCAATCACCATGTAGATATATTTTAGGCACATTATAGGAAAGATACGAAATAAAAATCTTTATTATCAAGAAATAATGTGAAGTCTGGGCTGTTTAAAATTTTACCCACCGCCTGTGGGTAGATCATGTTATGGTTCCCTGAAGATGCTAATATAGTTTGAAACAATCGGTTTAACGAGTGGTTATACTGTTTAGTGTTTGTTAAACCACTAGAATGATGGAGCCATTTTATACCCAAACCTAAATATTGAGAAAATATATAATCTTTTTAGCCGATGCACTTATATATCTTTTTTCTAACATTACCACACGCCAAACACTCTTCGAAGAAAACGAAAAAGTATTTATAATACAAAAAACACAGCCTCCTATCAAGAAACAAGAATTCCAGTTCGCTGCGCTCAGCAGGAGGCCACATCGTACACGAAACTCACATACAGATTCGAGAGGGAAACAACAGGATCAACAAGAAGGTTCGCACAAAGAAATATCCTTAAAAGGGATAAAACGCCCAAAAAAATCTCAGTCCTGGCTCGTGCGGAACAGTGAAAAGACCATAGTGAGATGTTTATGAGAATTTTGAGACTAGGTAATAATTTTAATATGCTTTACTATGCATGTTCCTTATGTTTTATTCAGCT
The DNA here is from genome assembly GCA_951848785.1 of Callosobruchus maculatus. Classification (NCBI taxonomy): domain Eukaryota; kingdom Metazoa; phylum Arthropoda; class Insecta; order Coleoptera; family Chrysomelidae; genus Callosobruchus; species Callosobruchus maculatus. Next base: position 1,955,595 of record CATOUR010000127.1, read on the forward strand.
TTATAGCTGCTTTAATGCGGGAGATTGACCATTTGATAATAATAATAATAATCCTAACTAGATATCAAAACAATTGTCGAGTTGGGATTAGTAAATAAAGTACAGTTTAACGTACAGAAAGCTCAGGCAACAACACTGTCAGAGAAGTCTCAATTGGCTTACCAACGGCGGAAATGGAGGGTCACCCAATAGTCGAGTCATCTTCCGTCAAGCTTTTGGGATCAAAATCAACAATAACATGTCCTGGAATGACCACGTCGACAGTATTCTAAAACGGCATCCCAGAAGCTTGGAATTTTGTTCTGCTGTAGGAAGCTGTATACACTAGAGCAACCACAGCTGCTCTACCAGGGTCAAATCCGGCCATCGTTGGAGTATTGCTCCCATATCCGAAGCACTCTCTAAAGCTTCTGAATCTGGACACCGAAGGCTGTCCGAATGAGGAACACTAAACAGACTCTGCCAGCTCAACCTTACCAGGTTGGAGAAATTCGACGCTGCGGAATGAGCTGCAGGGGAATTTGTTTCCCGACGGCTACAACCTGCACCGACACTTATCCTCTCGCAGCGCTTCTACAGTGCCAGAGGCTTTCAGCCTTTGCGGGAGACTGACCATGAAAAAAAACTCCTTGTCCTGCAAATATACCTCGCGCGACAGCTGGGCGGGCGTGGACTATCGAGTTTGACAAGGTAGTATTGGCTACTGCCTGCTACCTGTGACGAGGAGCACCGATCCCCTGATTCGCTTTGTGCGAGAGCACAAGAATGCAGCAAAACGAGCAGCCGAGGAGCTCAGCCTCATACTCGACCTCACGCGGAGGTGACAGCAGTCCATTACGGAATTTGCTCCCGAACATTTATAATCTTACATTAAAGCTGCCGAAGTCTACTTCCTTTTAACACTTCATAAAGATAATGGAATCTTCTATGAACATCTAGAAGAGCCTGGCTTGTCTGAGAAGTTGACCTTCTCTTTTCTATGGTCTAGTGGAGTAGTCGGAGACTGAGGGCTTTATAATGGCTTGCCAAGACGGTGCCTTTAACATCTTACCGTAATAGGGTGTAGATGTACCTGAAACCCGTTGTAGAGCCTGCCGACAAGCGCCAAGACGCTTATGTATCTCTTGTCGGCGTGTAAAATGTACGCTGGGACGGCTTACGTCCATCCGCACAACACGGATCTACGGGTGCTCTACTACTACTCTACTGCATTTAAGGCAGTATACAGTATCGATGCGATACCAGGCTGCTATACACTTTAGGGGATAGAGTCCATTGTGGAGAATGAGAGATGCCGGATTTACTGGAACTACTCGTTCCCCACGCTCGAGCTTGTCCAGGCAAACAAGCCCGACATAGTCCTCCTCGACCACCAACAGAAGACCATGTTCGTTATAGAGGCACCTGCCGCGGTGAACATCGTCTCTAAGGAGGAAAAGAGGACCAAAATTCAGGAGTTGCTCGGACAACTCCGTAGGTTCTGGCCAGACTACACTGTAAGCCTGCTGGTTATGGTCATTGGTTATGGTAGGTGGTATGAGGAATAGGCTGCTTTCTCTATGCACTGCGCGCAATGCCGGTGTGCCGTGCGGCGCCGCACATCTTAGCCGCCAGAATGCAAAAGGCAGTCATCCTTGGATCCCTTTGTCTACTTAGGGCGTACGATTCGCGGACACAGTGATTGCTCACCTCACGGTGTGACGAGTAGTCATTGGGCAATGGCTTTGTCGGAGCCGTAGCTGCACCTTTCTGTTAAAAGAATAACAAAACATGTTGATTAATTACATGGTCTAAGGTAGTACGGAGCTTAATGCGTATAGCTTATTGGCTACTTCAACCTTGCCAAAAATACATGAAGACAGTTTAAAAAAAAAAATAGAATAAAAACAAAGTGAACAATGACTCAGACTCAGAATCAGAAAGTAGCGAGTACTAAAATTTTAACATAAGCTGTTTAATTTTTTTTCAAAAGCAAGATCACTAAGAGAATTGTATAGCTTAGTTGCATTGTAGCTAAATGATTGTGGAGCTTTTCTAAAATGGCTCACATAACATAATTATCTATTATGTACTCTGAAAGAGAACGTTAACTTTTCTAACAAATATTTAGGTCTAACAGCTGACACAAGCCTTTTAATAAAAGCAAGGAAATGGTATCTTACCAGATCATCAAATTTCAACCATTTTAGATGAGAATATTTGGATGACACATGGTCAAACTTCCTTAAACCATAAGTGAAGCTATTGCAATTATTTTGGAAGACTTGAAAACGTTTTTTCATAGCCTGATCAAGGCACGGAAAATAAACAATATCACAGTAGCTGAGAATTGAAATCACAATACTATGCATAACTTGTTTCTGATCTTAAAGTTGTGCAAGTCTTTGTTGGCATGCAGAACTCTAAGCCTGAGATAATTCTATTGTAGTAAATCTGTATATCCTTTAAACCTAAGTTGGTGGTAAGCATTCACATGTAAAATGTTTACTTCAATAGATAGTTATAGTGTTAGATCTCATGTTTAGTATAAAATACCTGCAGATATCCTCTATTGCATTCACGGAAAAATATGGTGACATTTGACTTAGTGAGATTCATTCCTAAATTGTAATTATCAGAAGAAAATACTGTTCAGATCAGATTGCACATTCTCAACTCCCTGCTGTAAATCACTTGGTTGAGTTGAAGTGATATAAGATCTGAGCATAATCAGCAAATGATTGCAAACTAGAAGAATTGACTTCCAAATCAGCAACATAAATTAGGAAAAGCTGGATCCTAAAACAGCACCTTGAGGAAAACAAGGGGTAATTGAAATTGTTGTGCATCTGACAGATTGAATTTACATCTGACACTTTAGAAACGTAATTTGATCCTTTTGAACTACTGCTAGAAAAGTAATAGCAGCAATTTGTCTTTGTTTTGATAATGACTAGTCCCCTTTTACACTTTTCAGTTATATATGCAGGAAAGACAATATCCATAGTGCTAGTGATAATTGGAAGTATGTGCATGGATCCTAGGTTTACAAGGAATTCAAAAGTACATGCAGCAAGCTCTACAGATGAATGCCAGGTGACTCCAGTTATACATGTCCTACAATACCCAGGATGTGTACCAAAACCTATTCCCAGCTTTGCCTGTATAGGAAAATGTGCATCCTATATACAGGTCAGTGAATGTTTTATTAAGGGCCTGTTTCTCAATGTCCAGTTAATGTCACAGATAGGTTCTTTCAGATAGTGTTGCTATGGATACAACTATCAGATAAGATTTAAGTGACTTTGTAAGTTTAGCCTTCAATTGTTTGAACAATTTATCTAACAGTTGCTGTTATCTTGCAGATAACTATTTAACTGGACATTGAGAAACCGGTCCTGAGCCTGTTAAGAGCATGGTTTCACATGCACCTCAGAAAATGTCTTTTAAAAGAATGTGTTCAAATATAAGCACCAATTTTTTTGGAATTAGATAAACATTTTATATATTATGAATATATTAAATCATTATAACTGGTATGAAATTTGTTTTCGAATTTTACTTTATATGTATTTGTACTCTCTAAAAATTGTGAAAAAAAATTTGAAATATGTTCTTGGGATTTCACAGCCTTCAAATAGGTTATTATGAATTACAATTATTTGCAGATACTTTTTCTAATTCTATAGAGTAAATAACTGAGAATGATTTAGATGATAAGCTTTGTCTGAGAGCTACAAGTGTGAAAAATGGATTTAAATGGAAGGATTTTTTACACTATACAGAGTGAGTCTAAGTATGGAACACCTCAATTATCTCGGAAACTTTCACTTTTTGCATGAGTTTTGGAATAGGGAGTTTCCAATATGCCCAATCTTGATGGTATTTCCAATGAGGTCAGATCTATCATTTTGCCGGAAATATAATAAACTTTGTTGTTTCAAATAGATAACCCTGGATATTTCTACATTTATTAAATCCCTGAAAAATACTGATTATCCTTTGTATAGTACTTTCTATACTTAAACATCATAATTTCGGAGTTACAAATAAATTTACATTGCACCTGCCCAAGTTAAAATAAGACATTAACTTCAAAAAACATGAAGACAGTTACAGCAGATGAGCAAAATGTGTGATTCTTGCAATGTCGCAATATATTTTGCAACATGTCTGATTTTCAACAGTAATGATAGCCATCTTATTTAACTATCTTAACTTGGGCAGATGCAATGTAATTTTTTTATTTATTTATATATGGATAAACCATTTAACAATTAAATCAAAATATCAGACTATCAAATAGAATAGACAATAAAACAAAACCAAAAAATTCACAATTATAACAAAAGTGCACAATTTTACATTTACTTGACAGAATATTACAAATATATGGCTAATAATATATATTTTTAACAACTGATTTTAAAGAAACCACTGAGGAGTCAAAATATGTGAGATCATTCTTCTTAGCAAGACGGATCATCCTTGTTACTTCAGGTTCACAAATTGTACTGAGATCAAGGTATGCATAACTGCGAATGACAGTCTCCAATCTAGTGCCAAACCACTTAGATATCCACATGGCATTGGTGCCATCAATTGTGGGAACAAGGCATAGTAGTATTAACTGGCTCAAAAAAATCTCTGATACCCTAGTCTTCCTATTTATATTAAAATTAACGAGCTTTAATAAATCTGGATAGTCTACAATGCCATTAACTAACTTATGGAAAAGCTTCAAATAAGCTTCTATTCTTAGTTGTAAATCCAAAATTATGAGGTTTTGGTATAGGAAATGTTATAAAAACAAACAGTAATTTTCAAGGATTTCAAAAAGGTAGGTATACAGGGTGATCCATTATTATATTTCTGGAAAAATAGTAGATCTAACAACATTGTAAATACCATCGTAAGATCGGCCATATTGCAAATCCCCCATACCCCAAAATTCATGAAAATTGTGCAAACCACTTCCGACATAATTGAGGAACCCTATACTTTAGACTCTCTCTGTATACACATGCTTCATGACTCGTGAAAAAATAAATTATTACACTTAGGTTTGGGAAGTTGATATCAAAAATAATTATTCCTAAATTTGCCTATGTTACAGGGAAATCAACTTTTGAGGCTTTATTATAAATATAATTAAAGCGTTTGTGGGCCACCTTACTGAATGTGAATTTATTATTACTTTATAGCAAAAAACCAGAGATGGTCATTCAGTAGTGTTATCTTCTTCTTCTTTGATTGTTTTATGACGTTTGCATTTGCAGGCAATTCGCCAGCTCATTTAGTGGTTTGCAGGCTGGTCTGACTCTAGGTCATGCTGCAAACCTAGATTTTATGATTATGCTAATAGTAGGGATTACTCACAGGACTTTTTAATGTTTTTATGGTTGTTTTCTTCAACTATCAGAAGTCCATTAGACACAAATATGATACCTCTGTTGTTAAAGCAGATATTCACTACTATTTCTGACAATTTCACTGTCTAATTAAAGAACTTCAACTTCTTAACTAATTATAATTTAAACATATTATAACATAAATCAGTGCCAGCAATCCTTCCTTAGGGTTGAAAGGATATGTCCTTCAACATGCTGTATAAAAAAAGCAAATTGTAATTTCAGGTATCTGGCAGTAAAATTTGGCAAATGGAGAGATCCTGTATGTGTTGCCAGGAATCTGGTGAACGAGAGGCTTCTGTTTCATTATTTTGTCCCAAGGCTAAGCCAGGAGAAAGAAAATTCATAAAGGTAATCAAGTAATCAGTCACTATTACAACTACTAATTGAAGTGTTATTGTGGCACTACATACATATTATGTGTATTGCTGATGAACTATAAACTATATGACTCTATTAAATATTAATTCTATTTCACAAAAGCACCAAAATAACGTTACGCCTTACTTATAGATTAAATAATTAAAATCTCACCAAACAGATAAGGTTCTCACATCGACGATAATTTTTTGATCGTCGTTGGGTTCTCAGGAATGAACAATCAAGAAAACTGCAGAAAAATCGGTTTTTTCACTTTTTGCAAGTCAAAATACTCAACACTAAACACTTAACACAACATACTAAACTACACAAACTAACACAAAACAAACTAAACTAAATACAAAACTCCATCATCATTTCGTCATATGTCATATGCGAATTGTCAATATTGTCTATTGTCATTCGCATAGAACCTCAGAACTTCAGAACCTTATATAAGGAAAGAGAGGGGATACCGCACGCTAGCCGTGGCTAGCCCAGAAAACGAATAGCTCAATAGCTGTCAAAATTTTGGTGGAAAACAAACATTTTGGTACCGTGGTGTTTTTTGCGATAATTCGCGTTTTTACATAATGGTAGGGTGCGCAGCTTACGGTTGTAAAAGCCAAAGCAGTAGGAAGGAGCCAGGAATCACTTTTCACAGGTAAATTTATGTTCATATTTTTTGGTGTATCCGAAATCTATGCAAATATCTCGATGTCTAGTTCAGAGATATATATGTATCCGAAATATAATTTGAAAGCTACCACTTTATAATGTGCCGCTTTTAGGAATTACCATTTTAAAATTATCAAAGTTAAACAGGAAGTGACTACTGCACTATCTGACAGGTACAATGCCTAATCGATAAGACAAAAATCTGAGCAAAAAACTAAACTTAAACAGACTAGGTACATCTTGATGCACAAGCTTTGATCTACATTTTTTATTTTGGATCTCGCTTATTTTCCAGTTTTCTAAAAAACATTATTTAAAAACTAATTTATTTCAACAACTTTTATATACATAGCAAGCATCTTTCACTGAAAGAACGATATTTTCTCTCATTTAGGAGCGCGTCGCCCTGCGCGTCACTACATACTCCGATATGTGCTGTTGCGAAAAATATCTTATTTGTAGATGCTTTCAGTGAAGGTGATACTACCTCCATGTTATTTAATTAAGATAAGATCCGATTTGCGACCTCTGGGGGGTTGCAGTTCGTGGGGTGAAGGGGAGGGTGGTAGGTGAAAACCGTTTCGAGACGCTTTTCAAAAAATTGCGTCGTTTTGGTATGTGATATCAAGGGGAAAAGTTCTGGAACATTTTTTTTCTATATCATCCGCAGATGCATAAACTCAACACATTTGGTCTTATAAAAAAGTACGGCTTTTGGAAGCGTGCACACTTTCAGTGGAGGTAATACTAAGTCGGCGTTGTTTAATCAAGGCAAGATTCAATCGCCTACCTCGAGGGGTTGTTGCTCGAGGGGAGAGGGGATAATGTTTTTTGTGTGCGACCAACAGTTTCCGTTCTAGAGTCCGCCAAAGTTGAGGGTTGGTTTATAATTTTTAAAAAATCATAATTTAATTAAGAATTAGGATGAACATCACTACAAAAAAAGTATCGACTTAGAACTCACCCTGTATACGAGTATATTAAAGAGAAAATCTTGGGGTTGTGGCCAAAATTTTGAAAAGGGTCACGGATCACTGCATAAAGGAGACTACCAAGCTTTCGGCTATGTTTATTCTATCATCAGGGCTTTAACGTTTGAGGTTTGCTCGCATAAAACAGCAAAGTGCATTGAGTCACAGACTTTAAAATGCAATTCTCAAACAAGAAATGTTTGACTAATTTAACTTGGTGTCTTCCACAGCACAGGTCACACAAACAACCAAAACATAGGTGTAATGTACAAACTAAACAACGACCTTTAAAAGTTTAAATCACCACAAAAATTACAAAACTCAGTTACACCATTAGGTACCGTGTCAAGTTCCCACATAACGCTATATGGATATGTACACCTACAGAATGTACATTAGACATTCCAGTTTCAACATGTCATTGGGTATTTTGAATATTCATAGGACGTTGAATGTACATATAAAAATGATATACACTAGTATAATATACTACATGGTACCTATGTATATTCATATATGTGAATATACATAAGATGTTGGTCTAAGTATCATATATACATCTGGTAGTTTACGCCTGCGCAAACGAGAATTAGCGCCGCCATTGCTGATTTCTGGTCATTCTGCCGTTCGCGTCCTTAGTTAGCGTATGCGTACTAGTACTGGTACTCGTTGTACCTGATTACCTGATCGAGTGAAATATTGTGAAATGTTACTTATCTTCTTGCTACTAATAGCACTCGCATAGAGCGTTTGATGGTAAGTCGTAAGCAAGCGGAGCAAACCACCTACAAAATTTTATAACCTTGATTTCTCTGAAATTTTAGACATGCCATTCAACCTATTCTGATAATCTGTGATGCCATTCAACAGGAAAGGGATGACAATCAGAGTAATCGATTTTGCCAAGTATTATTATTGTAACTAGAAATTGAATTAATAACAATACATAATGAAAGTATAAGGTTTGTTCATTTTTCTGCCTCTACATTGAACTTTCATATACTGGATGTGCATTAAAAGTATCTAAATAAATGTACGGGGGAGTGGTGGGTGTCGACGGAGTCGAAACCATGTCACCGGCGCTGTATATCGGCTATATTACGGGGAACCATGGTATAGTTGGTAACGCGTCGGCCTAGAATGCCGGAGACGCTGGTTCGAATCCAGCCGGTACCCTTCATTATTCCGATTTTTCTGTGAACCAAATGATTGACATAAATGTACGTTTGATGGATATACCATGGATGTGGAAGTTCGCGACAAACGTACATGAAATGTATATTTTTATGTGTATTTTACACGTTCATGCTCCATTTGTGAATGTAAATATCCAATATATGTACATTATATATATATATATATATATATATATATATATATGTGTATACTTTAGTAAGTTACATGGTTAAATGTGCATACCTCGTCTATGTTACACATACTATGCATGTACACTAGACGTAGATAGGTCCAGAAGTAAGCGACAAACGTACATGAACTGTATATTTTTTTAATTTCTATTTTACATCCATTGGACATTCTTGCTCCATTTGAGGATATACATATTCATTGATTCGATATTATTTGTATGATCACTGTATATACTTTTGTTACGCGGGTTAGTGTTGAGAATATCCGGACGCAAGAGTTAATTAACTAGCATGATAAATAAAAAAAATGGCGAAACGCTTTTTTGTGTTCTAACATCTACATCTCTGGAAAATTACAGAAAAAATTAAATGTGCGTCTGTTATAACTGATTTTTGTTTCGGTGATATAAAACTGTAATGTACCCTTTATAATTGCGTATTCTAATTTCAGGTCACTACTAAAGCACCGTTGGAGTGTATGTGTCGACCTTGCACTGGGGTGGAGGAAAGTGCCGTTATACCACAAGAGATAGCTGGATACGCAGACGAAGCTCCTCTATCTGGACACTTTTTAAAATCTCACCAATTATAACTTATCAATAAGCCTTGAGTAAAATTTTATGTTTTTTATTAAATATTTATAATGTTGAATTATTTACGAGTCATGTGAAATATAGTGATTTTGATAAAATTTTTATTGAATTGAGCTATTACTGAAGAGATGGCAATCATGATAGGATAAGTTTCACAACAGTAGACTGTTTATCTATACCAACAATTTCGTATTGAAATGCCTATTACTACTGTTTCCAACATTCCAACAAACTTAGAGCGCTAGCCTCATGCTATATGAATTAGCTGTGATAGGAAACAAACAGCTGGCAAAATTTTGGTGGAAAACAAACATTTTGGTACGGTGGTGTTTTTTGCGATATTTAGCGTTTTTAAAACCAATAATTGTGAAATATTGTGGTGGGCTTAATGGTAGGGTGCGCAGCTTATGGTTTTAAAAGCCACAGCAAAGGAGCCAGAAATCACTTTTCACAGGTAAATCTATGTTTATATTTTTTGGTGTATCTAAAATTTATGCAAATATCTCGATCTAGTTCAGAGATATATATGTATCCGAAATATAATTTGAAATGTACCACTAACAAGCGAATCATAAGGTTTTTGAGCACGTATAGTCTAAAAATTATATTTTTTAAGGGATTTTTTTGTTCAAATACAATCAGTTTTCCAGTGACGTATCTGTTTTGCAAGACAAGATATCGGTCAAATGGAAGTTCACGGTTAAGTTAATGTTACATACTTAAATTTGAACTGTGGATGGTGAAATTGGCTATACAGAAACAGAACTCGTGAATAACAATATGTTAGTACCTTTTATTTAAAATAGGTTATTTCTCCAGATAGCTTAACCCTCAGAGTAACAACTGAACATAGAGGTAGTAAACAAAGCACTTCAGCATGGCGTGCTGAAAGCCATCATCTTTTGACACTTCAGCCTCCAAACATTGCCAACTAACCTGAAAATTCTTCCAATGCAACCCATGTTACACACACTGCTCTGCACTGTCCTATCTCGAAAAACTGTTAAACTACACTCGAATATAACACAGCAAGTCCGTAAAGCTTCACTGCAGTTACTAACAAATAGCGAATTTGCTTTTACTGACCAAGCATAAAAGACGCACAAACAAAACAAACGTTTGACAGTCGGGGTTTACCGTAAACAAACCGCAGGAAAATTATATAGGCGTTGCGAGCTCCTCAAAATTTATCTAATACAGAATTTGCGTTTATGATGAAGAAACATGCAGTAACGCAGTAGAGGTCAACATATCTATTGATTTTGCTGTAATCATTCCTGAACCATCAAAATACCGTCTTTTTTAACGTAAATATTTCTGGATGCTATACAATTAAGACGATAGTAAACAATTATGATTGCCGTATCTGGTGGTAAATATGACAACGTAAGAAAAGATGTTGGCCTATTAGAATTAGTTGTTTACTACCTCTATGTTCAGTTCTTACTCTGAGGCTTAACCATGTTAATCCCATTAGCTACGGCACTGGGGCTAGCGCTTTGGTACTTTTTGGTAACAGAAATGACAGCCGCGCGTTCTGTCCTCTCTCTTTCCTTGTCTTACACCCGTATGCACCGTTTGGCGATTCTAATCCTAGTTCCCTAATCGCGTTTTGGTAATCTTTGACATCTAGCCATGCACCGTCAAGATATCAACTAATCCAGATTGGAGATACAGCAAGGTTGTGTTCGCAAGATTGTTTTGACAGTGACAGTGTCAAAATTTTCAGTTTGCGGTGTATAGCAAACAAGTAGTCTAATCCAGGTTTACGTAACTAATCGCGCAATTGACTTACGGTGCATACGGGTGTAAGCCAGCAACATTCATCAAAAGTCGTTACAATGGCGTAATGAGTGAATAGTGAATTCTGTGAGATACATACACCTGTCAATACTGTCGTATTGTAATGTCAGTGTCGTACGTCATGTCACGTGGCTAACGAGAAACTTCTTTACGTCGACCACGGCATGGCCGGTTCTACACTAGGCCGGAGCCTTGGATGTGGCAACGTTGCGTAGCTGTCAAATAGTGGGCCGGTTACCGTGGGCCATGGCCGTCTCTACTCAAGGCCGGAGCATGAAATATGGCAACACTGAATCTACGGGCCGTCATTTTGTTTGTTGTTGTCATTAGTCATGGCATTAGTGTAATCTTCCAGAGTGAAAAATAAGATTAGAAGGTGAATTTTAATGTTTCTAATCATTTACCTGCACAAACGAAACTATAAAGATAACAAGATGTCTGCAAAGTGTGTAGTACCAGGTTGCAATAGCAATTGGGGCTTCCAAAGGAGGACATAAACAGAAGTGGGTGAAAGGTATTCCTCATAAGGGCTGGTTATATTTATAAGAATAAAGACAATAATTACAAACATTTCAAGGGATAAGACCTATTTTAAACCACAATGTGGTACATACAATGTTTTCTGGACCTCCCAAATATCACAGAAAAGGACAGTTAATAGAACTCATCTGGGCATGCATCTGGGCATACCTTGATATTGAAAGTGAATCAAGACCAGCAAGAATGGCTTCACAGTGACCTAATAGTGAATTTTTCTAGCTCAAGTGACAATTTACAAAGTAAATTGAGTGTTCATTTAAGTGGAAGTGGCAGCAGGAAACAGGTTCCGTTTATTTTTATTTTGTAGTGTCTGACTACGATGAACCAGACATCAGATGTAAGTGGTATTACTAGTAGTAGTTCTAAAAGGTATTTTGCACAATGTGGTACCTACAATGTTTTTTGGACCTCCCAAATATCACAGAAAAATACAGTTAATAGAACTCATCTGGGCAAGCGAACGAGGGCATGCATCTGGGCACACCTATGAAAAGATTTGATAGTGAAAGGAATCAAGATCAGCAAGAATGGCTTCACAGTGAACTAATAGTGAATTTTTCTAGCTCAAGTGACAATTTACAAAGTAAATTGAGTGTTCATTCAAGCGGAAGTGAAGTGGCAGCAGGAAACAGGTTGCTTTATTTTTATTTTGTAGTGTCTGACTATGATGAACCAGACATCAGATGTAAGTGGTATTAGTAGTAGTAGTTCTAAAAAGCATTTTTTTCTTAATTTATTAACCCAGATGGACTCTAAAACATATAAAATGTAATAATTATTCTGAAACTATAGGCCCACTATTTGACAGCTAAGCCACGTTGCCACATCTAAGGCTCCGGCCTTGTGTAGAGTCGGCCATGCGTGGGCCGATCGGCAGGCATTCCGCGGAAAATTTAAATTGTTTTATAGTTTCAGAATAATTATTACATTTTATATGTGTTAGAGTTCATCTCGGTTGATAAATTAAGAAACATACTTTTTGAAAAAATAAGAATGGTAAAAATGCCAGTAGTATCAGTACAAAAATGTACATGTATTTAGATTTAGAGATTTTCCCTTCTGTTGGACATTTCTTATTTCCATTAGATTTCCCATGGCCGACTCTACTCACTAGGCCGGAGCATTGAAATATGGCAACACTGAATCGGGGGCCGAGCTTTTATTTTTTGTTAAGTCATTAGTGTAATCTTCCAGAGCAAAAAATAAGATTGGAAGGTGATTTTTAATGTGTTTCTAATTATTTACCTGCATAAACGAAACATTTCAAAGGATAAGACCTATTTTAAAGCACAATGTGGTACCTACAATGTTTTCTGGACCTCCCAAGTACCACAGAAAAATACAGTTAATAGAACTCATCTGGCCATGCATCTGGGCAAAAGTACGAAAAGATTTGATAGTGAGAGGGAATCAAGACTAGCAAGAATGGCTTCACAGTGACCTAATAGTGAATTTTTCTAGCTCAAGTGACAATTTACAAAGTAAATTGAGTGTTCATTTAAGTGGAAGTGGCAGCAGGAAACAGGTTGCTTTTATTTTTATTTTGTAGTGTTTGACTACGATGAACCAGACATCAGATGTAAGTGGTATTAGTAGTAGTAGTATAGTTCTAAAAAGTATTTTTCTTAATTTATTAACCGAGATGAACTCTAATACATATAAAATGTAATAATTATTCTGAAACTATAGGCCCACTATTTGACAGCTAAGCCACGTTGCCACATCTAAGGCTCCGGCCTAGTGTAGGGTCGGCCATGGATTTTTTAGTTTTGTCAGTCTGTATTTTGTCTTTCAGTGTAACTATTAATAGAAATATTTGCTCCATTAACAACATTAATTCAAACAGAATTTTATCAGTTTGGGGTTGATTACATGAACAAATGTGTTTAAAACAAACTCATGTTGATGTATCCTTTTGCAATTTTCATTAAAACTGCTTTGTGCAATTGCCCAAAAACTTACTTGTATACCTATTGGCCTGAAATCAAAATTTTAACAATACCTATTGTGAATAAGGACTGTAATTTGAGCTGTATACTCTGATGGAAGGGTTACGCCTACCAACTATAAGCTGTATGTATTTAATATACCTATCAAATAATTTTGTCCTTCATGTTCTACCTATAATTTTTATAATAACAAGAACATTTATACAGGCTGATATTTCATCAATTTGTAAAACAACGTACTTCTCCGAGAATGATAAACCCTCTGCAACAGTTTTAATGTAAGGCATATTTTCTGTCAGGTGCAATTTTTAAAGAACTGCAAAGTTTTGAGGAATATTTAGGATGGTGGTAAAATTGGCAACTTATTCTCTCTCACAAAATTGTAAACTTTCTTTGGCTGGACATAGAAAAGGTTTTAACATTAAATCAACAGAAAACCTATTTGAAAATAGTGTGCCAAAATATTTTCTATTTGAGACCAACAGGATATTCTTAATGACAGTGGTAAAATCTAACTCAAATCACCAACAAATTATGATTTAAAGGAATCTCTATATTCATTGACACTAATACCAGCTACATCTTATGTCTGGTTCATCCTAGTCAAACACTACTAAATAAAAATAAACACAACCTGTTTCCTGCTGCCACTTCCACTTAAATGATAAATTTTCACTTAAGCTAGAAAAATTCACTATTAGGTCACTTTGAGGCCATTCTTGCTGGTGTTGATTGCCCTTCACTATCAAATCTTTTCGTAGGTGTGCCCAGATGTGTTGTATTAGAACTGTATTTTACTGTGATATCTCGGAGGTCCACATTGTGCTTTAAAATAGGTCTTATCTTTGGAAGTGTTTGTAAATTATTGTCTTTATTCTTATAAATATAATCAGCCCTTACGAGGAATACCTTTCACCCACTTCTGTTTGAAATGCTCGTCTTGAGGAGCCTAATATGTCCTTTATTGGAAGCACAATTGCTAGTGCAACCTGGTACTACACACTTTGCAGGCATCTTTTTATCTTTATAGTTCCGTTTGTGCAGGTAAATAATTAAAAACACATTAAAAATCACCTTCCAATCTTCTTGTTTACTCTGGAAGATTACACTAATTACTTAAAAACAAATAAAAGCTCGGCCCGCTATTCAGTGTTGCGATATTTCAATGCTCCGGCCTAGTGAGTAGAGTCGGCCATGGCCACGGTCATAAGCTTAATTCAGATGCACACGACATCCAACGATACAACGGTACGAAACTATCTCTATGGTTGAAATATTTTGATTTGACATCATTTTGAATAGGTCTGTTTTTGCAGAGAATCACAAACCAGTCAGAGCCAATCAGTATTCCCCATTGCAGTTGTCAAACTATTTCTGACTAGTACTGGCCAATCAAATTGACGCTGACTAGTTTGTGATAGTTTGTGATTGCTGTAAAAACAGACCTAATACTTCAACCAATGAATAGTTTCGTACTGTCGTATCGGCGGATGTCGTGTGCATCTGAATTAAGCTATACGCATCTCTCGACGGGCTTTACGTCCGTCGCCGTCGTCAGTCGTCACACGCACGTCACACCTGACACCTCACGCCTCCACACCTGTCACCTGTCAATGCTGTCATACAAACAAAAACAAATAAAATTTGAATTAGATTACAAACAAAATTTATAATAGTTGTATGTTGTATGACAATTTCAATTTGTTTTAATTCCTTGACTAATTTTTTAACATAATGGAAAATGGCCGTGGCCGCCTTAATGAGTCTGTAATAGGAAATGGTAGTATTTTGGAAGATGTGATTCCTGCCACTCCGGGAGTTTACCCTAAACGCAGAAAATACAGGAAGAAGATCAAATGTTTGATTAAAGAAAAGGAAGAACAAGAAAGTGAAGAAATAAAATTTACTCCATATGACTACGACTGTTTGGAACTTTCAAATATTCCAGATAATCTCAAAGTAGAGATACCAACTGTTGGTTCATTCTATGGGCCAAGGGACTTTAGTAGGCCTTTGGTTTATATCGACAATGAGGAAATTATTAGTTTTGATAAAACCAAGTTATATAATATTTATAAAGTGCATTTGATGGGGTTTTATATGTGTGAGGCGAACATCCGTAGACTTTTGCCTAATATGGGGACAACAAACCAAGGCGTCAAACTACTATTTATGAGTTGTGATAACTTACCCATTACTGAAACGTTTATATCAGTATTTGGTTATATTGACTTTATTAATAATGATTTAGATAGTGATATTTATATTGTGGTCAAATTTTTTAGAGAAGAATCTATGATTGATGTAGAAAAGCTGAGATCTCTATCAAAATCTGTCCGTCATTTTGTACCTACTATATGTTTATCCCCATAGCAAAATATAATTTTTTTATAAATTATTTACCATTTTTTTACCTTAACAATCTTAAAAAAATGCAACAAGTTGCTTGACTTTACTATGTAGAGTCCTTTGGGGTTTGAGTCCCTCCAACACTATTTCACCCCTTTCCAAAAAACTGTTCAGGAACCACTAAAAGCTATGGGCAATTCTGAAAATGTTTGTGTTTTGTCACCACCATCTAGTTTAAAAATATTGTACTTAACTTTACCTATAATGATCCTACACCATATCACACTCCAAATTTTATCAAAACGATGGCTTTAATGGGGATCTGATGTTAAAAAAACAAGACAAGATCAACGAAAAATAGTACTTTCATCAATAGTGTGGACTATGGTTGATTTGACTGGTATGTAGGTATATATCTACAAAACAATGTAAGTATATTTTAAGCTGAAAGGCAGCAATAGTGCAATTCTCACCTTAGAGGACTTTTAGTTGGTATCATTAAAAATACTTGAAGTGATTTGATGCTATGAGAAGCTGAGGAAGAAGAATCTAGTTTTGGCTTCAGAAACAATAATTTATTAACACTGTTTCCCATTACAGTCACTTGACATTAATAAGGCGAATGGGCCCCACATGATCCCCTCCATTGTTGTCAAGAAGTGCGCACCGGAGCTCGCTCCCATATTTACCAGTCTCTTTCGGATGTCTTACGACTCCGGCATTTTCCCAAAAGGCTGCAAAACAGCTTGCATCCAGCCGGTGCCAAAAAAAGGGATCCTAAACTGATATCCGACCAACTACAGACCTATAGCTCTGCTTTCTGTAATCAGTAAAGTTATGGAGAGATGCGTCAACCAAAAGCTCATTAAATACCTAGAGCTCCATCACTTAATCAACGACAGACAATATGGATTCTGACACCAAAGATCAACTGGAGATCTCCTGGCTTATGTCACACATGTGTGGAGCAAACTCATCCAGTATTTGGCGAGGCTCACGTCGTTGCTCTCGATATTTCAAAGGCATTCGATCAACTGTGGCATGCAGCTCTCCTAAACAAGCTCCCGTCTTATGGGCTCCCTGTTAAGCTTTGCGGTTGGCTCGCAGACTTCCTCTCAGGTCGGAAAATCTCTGTCGTGGTAGACGGTTTTTCCTCTTCTTTCCATAGCATCAATGCCGGGGTTCCGCAGGGATCGGTATTGGCTCCGACATTGTTTCTGCTTCACATAATGATCTACTCTCTAGCACTACAAACCCAAACCATAGTTTTGTGGATGGCAGTACCCTGCATGCAGGCATCATGATCAATGGACCAATCTCTGTGGTCGAGCTGGAACGCAGAGACTGGCAGTGGCAGCTTCATTTTCAAAGGATCTGGATACCATTACCGCTTGGGGACTTAAGAATATGGTTAAATTTAATGCCTCCAAGACCCAGTATTGTACGCTATCAAACAAGAAGTGCCCAAGCCAACACCAGGTTCTAATGAACAACCAGGCTCTGCCAAGGAGTCACTCATTCAAGCTGTTAGGAGTCAACATTACAGAAAATCTGAACTGGCTCGAACACGTCGCGTCAATTGCAACAGCTGCTGGTAAAAAGCTTGGGTACCTATTTGTAGCCAGAAAGTATTTCTCACCATGTAACCTCCTCACGCTATATAAAGCCCAGATAAGACCTTGCCTGGAGTATTGCTCTCATGTCTGGGGAGCTGCTGTCTCTACTACCCTGTCTATACTAGATGCCGTCCAGAGAAGGGCAATTCGACTAATTGGCGATCCGACCTTAACGCGCCACCTTCAGTCACTTTCTCACCGGCGTGTTGTTGGTGAGCTCTCACTCTTCTACCGATATTCCAACGGAATCTGCTCCTCTGAGCTATCCTCTATCGTTCCGCCGCTCACTGCTCCTATCAGATGTACCCGTGCGACCGCTGCATCTCATCCTAAGACGGTCGTTCTTCATACATCAAGAACTGAGCGGTACAACCGCACATTTATTCCCAAGGTTAACAAACTTCCCCTAACATAACTCTTTCACAGCAGCCGCGGTATTTAGGCTCTGCCTGCGCGGACTGCTCAGTTATAAAAAAAAAATTACCATCTGTTGCCAACATTTTCTCACCAGGATGATTATTATATTAGTTTTTTCTTGAAATTCGTCTAGTTTTCGGCCTGTGAGGGAGTTAACCCCTAAAACCCCACCCACAACCCCATATGACAATTTGTTCTAAAGCTTCATCAAAGTGCATGCAGGAGTTACTGAGATCATGCAGTGACAGAAACGACAACGGACCGCCATACACATCAAGAAAGTTACCCGGTAGTCAAAAGAGTTTCATAATTTGATGTCGGCTTTTGAAAGTTCGAATCCTTGGGTGATTCTGGTTCTAAGATGAAAAATATTCATCAAAACATAAACTTCTTACCTGTTAGTGAACTTTTAGATTTTAGGTTAGTATTCAGTCGTGAAACATTCTGTGTAAACATTCATAAAACTTTTTCCATACTAATTTTGTGATTACATTTACCCAAAATGGTTTTCACCTTTCACTTTTATTTGATTTTCTACTCATCTGCCTTTTTATTGTCAGCTATACGTGAATATCCTGGCACCCACTTCACTCTTCCAAAGATTCCCGCTTCTCCTATCTAATATAGGTATTCGTCATTCGGATCTTATTTGATCCGTCTGTGTACTAGATGATTTGCCGCTGGAGGTTCTGCGGCCGAAATGTTAATAGAGGGTTCATATTTCAGAAGAACTGGTTTTCATTTTGGGCTAGTAAAGCACCTTCAATCAAATCAAAGAGACAAACAGGATAAGATTGCAAACAAATTAAATTTATTTCGTTAACCAGAAATTGATTTGATCTATGGATGAGAAACTGTCCTTTCTTATTTTTTTACACTTCTAGATTATATGCAAATAAAGTAGTGTTTAAAAATATCCTTTCAGTTTTATGTTTAATCCAGCTGCCGTTAAATGTTCATGCACCATTGTCGCTTTGCTTACAATCGACGGGATTTACTATCATTTTTATTGTCATTTAACTTTTTTTTTATAAAAATTACGCAATTCCTTTTTTAAACAATAGTCAAGAACTGTAGCTGCCTTGCATCATCATTTTATTGAATCACTTATGCGTAGAATGCACTAATTAGACGCATAGTAAAAGGGAATATTAAGATTATAGCTAATTACATTTTTTCATTTAAAATTGTTATTTTAATATTTATCAGGTTGTAGGTGCATGTATGTAAATTACAAGAAGTGTAGGAAAATTGACGAAAACGTATGTTTTATTTCTTTATTTTATACGGGGATATAATAAGGATAATATGAGACCGACTAGTGCTGTAACTTTTTTCAAAGGTAGAATTTGATAGCACACAAAATGAGACATGGAAGCCATATCTTTGATATACAGGGTGCTAATCTGAAAACTTTTCACTACGGATTTATCTAACGCTGAGACACGTCAAAAGATTTGTCAAGGGGACGGACAAGTTTTTAACCAAAGGCTTGTACGCTCTGCCCTCCAGGGTCATCCCCTTCAAAATTTTGAATGACAAGGGGTATCGAGTATAGCTTGTTTCAAAAGGAAGCGCGAAGTCCTTTATTTTGATGTTTGATTTTTAAAATCGATTCGTTTTCGAGAAAATTAGAATAATCTTTATGTATCTTAATTTGTTCAGACAAGAAACAAAAACACACAAAAACACCAATTTTTATTGCAATAAGTGTTGTCCGTTATTGGCCAAATAATGATACAAGCCATGTTCAAATTCCTGACATACCTACATAGGTATGTTTTGGAAATTTACTCAAACTGGATATATTGCAAATGAAAAACCGAGAGTTCTGGATGTAGCCACTCAAGAGGCAAGTTGAAGTTTTGGGTCATTTTGTCATAAATCCTAATAGGTACCCTAATACTTCCTTACGCAAAATTGTGGGCCCAATTGATATTTCATTTGGCTCTATATACACATAGTTACTAAACTCCATACATGTTACATTCAAATGAAAATAGTGTGAAGTTATCAGAAGGCGATTTCGATCGACGAGTTGAGTTTTGTGATCAAATGACTACAGCACAAGACTACAGCATTCATGTAAAGAATATCTGTCTCACTCAACGAGTTCGAATAGTCTCACTGATGAGTGCACATTTTATCTAACCGGATTTGTTAATAAGCATAGCTGTAGGTATTGGAGCAATGAAAATCCTCATATTTTCGAAGGGCATACCCAGTAATCACAAAATATTAATGTATGGGGCTATGGGCAGGCATTTTAAGAACCAGTCATTGGGTCATTGTTTATTGGTCTCCTTTTTCTCTTCTTCTTAAGGTACCTTATCATTGAGGACGTTGGCTATTACATTTGCCCATTTAATCTTATTAGTGGCGGCTCTAAATAATTCTGTGGAGGTCATATTTGACTATTGTCGCAGGTTTTTGAGCCAGGAGTTGCGTCTCCTTCCTGGTCCCCGGTCCCCTCTTACTATTGATTTTGCCTTCGATGATAAGACTGAGCAGTTCGTAACTCTCGCGTTTCTCATAATGTGGCCAAAATATTGTGTTTTTCTTTCTTTTATGAGGCTCATAAGCTCTATTATCTGGTTCATTCTCCGCAGGACTTCCTCATTTGTCGTATGACTCACGTAAAATATTCTAAGCATTTTACGGTAACAGAGTTCGAATGATTATATTCTTTTTCTCCAAGCCTCAACTCCGTACAGGAGTACAGTACAGTGGAGAAAACATAGTATTTCAGTATCCGAGCTCTTAATGGGATATTAAGTTGGCGGCTGCATAGTACCTTTTGCATTCTATAAAATACGTTACGTGCTTTTTCTATGCGTGTTTTTATCTCTAATGAATGGTCCCAAGCTTCATCAAGATTATTTCCAAGGTAATCTATTCTTCTTGCTCTTTCCAGCTCTGTTACGTAGTTCCGTTGACGTTAATTTTCAATTTCTGGTTCTGATGCTTGCTGATTTTTTGTTTTCTTTGTGTTTAGTTCCATCCCAAACTCTTCACATGCTGTTATAAACCGAATGTCGGGAGTGTTAAATGAGTGCTCCATAAAAAAGAGTCTGTTTGTTGTCGTACCTGCAGGTCTTTATACCTGATGCTTTTAAGCGGGTCACATAAACAGGGCTCGGATACTCAAACTAAACGCTCAGGTACCGGCTTTGGTAGATAGATGACGAACCAATACTTTTTCAAAGTACTGCTTCCCAATATCTATATGTTGCTGTTACTCGGTTCATCAGTCGTTGCAGTGCTTCAGCACTATTTGCTAGAATAGCCGTGTCATCAGCGTAACGCAGGTTGTTAATGCATTGCCCATTTATAATTATACCATCCGTGGTGTCTTTTAAAGCTCTCCTGAGTATCTCCTCCGAGTAGACGTTAAACAATAGGGGTGAAAAGACACATCCCTGCCTTACTCCTTTCTCGATATCAATCATTTCAGATAATTCGCTTTTTATTCTGATTTTTGCTTTTTGTTGTTGATAGTAGGGCTGTGGTAAAATGTGATTTTCCTGTCACAGTTCTGACCTGTGACTGTTTCATATGTGTCGCTGTGATGAAAACCTGTGACTTTGTCACACCAAAACTTAGTACATGCAACAGTCGCAACTGGCAAACGGCAATCCAATCAAATCCACGTAATATGTCCTGTGACCTGTGACTCCTATCACACCTGCGTCTCCCTAGTCACGACTATCTTAGGTGTGAATTGTGTTTCGTGTTTGTTTAACGAGTCTTGGGACTTATTTAACATTACTTTTTTTTTATAAAACGAGTACGTCCAATTTGAAAAGAAGAGAACAGGATAATCCAAAACCAGGACCATCAAGAGAGCAGGTAGGTAGTACTTGTCTAGTTACCTACGTTATGTTGATGAAAAAAAAAACAGGAATTTGTGGTGAATCCATACCTGCCAGGACACCTTCTTGTCCTTAGGGTGAGAAATTGCCCCTAAAGGCGGATGAACCAGTAGATACCATCTGGTCAACGGCATGAGGATGCAGAAAGCAAATGGGAAACTACTGCATTAAAGATCTTAAAGATATCCCAAGAGAAACTCGTAAAATGTGTAAATGCATTTTACGAGTTCACAACATGTCTGTTAAGACATTGTGACTATGATGATGATGACCATACCTGCCACCTAGGTAAGTAACTAACAAAAAACACGAGCCGCGCAACGGAATGGAATCTGGACGGAGTGACCAGTAACAGTATGCTGCTCCTGAGTTCTGAAGTTGCAACGACTTTGAACCGATCAGGGTTCACGACTTTTTTCTTCTAAGGGGAGCAGGTCGTGACTGTGATGGTTCCGGAGCTGTGACAAAATCACAGGTTGTGAAATCACACCACAGCTCTAGTCGATAGAGGTATGAGATGATCCTTAAACATTTGTCTTCGATGTTACATGACCTTAGTTTATCATGTTTCACCATATTGAATGCTTTTTTAAAATCTACGAAACAAAGGTACACATCACAATCAAAGTCTCTACATCTTTCAATCAATACACGTATTGATAAAAGTGCTTCTCTTGTCCCGAAGACATTCTTAAAACCAAATTGAGTTTGACCAGTCTGTTCGTCTAATTTATGGTATATTCTACTGTGTATTATCCGGAGGAAAAGCTTCAACACGTGATTCATCAGGCTAATAATCCGGTGTTCTTCACACTTCCTGGAGTTTTTCTTCTTTGGTAGTGGTATAAACACCGATGTCAGCCAGTCACGTGGCATTATGCCTGTTTCATAAATTTTGTTGAATAAGTTCTCCATTATCTCGATATGGTTGTATAATAATATCTTCATTATTTCGATTGGGATGCTACCTTACCCAACAGCTTTTCTGTTTTCAGTTGTTCTGCTGCTTTGATAATTTCCTCCTTTGTGATATATAGTCCAGTCGGCGGCTCCTGTACACCAATATTTAAACTCACATGGTCTTGAAACATTTCTTTAACGTATTCTTCCCATCTGCCTATTTGATCTTCAACTTTCAGCAA
This sequence comes from Callosobruchus maculatus, assembly GCA_951848785.1. Classification (NCBI taxonomy): domain Eukaryota; kingdom Metazoa; phylum Arthropoda; class Insecta; order Coleoptera; family Chrysomelidae; genus Callosobruchus; species Callosobruchus maculatus. The sequence goes on from CATOUR010000127.1 coordinate 1,978,642, forward strand.
GGGTCTCTCACATTTATCTTCAACAAAAGACGAAGAGTTTTGTTTCCCTATTCCAGCTGCTTCTTTTACCTTTTTATGTAAATTGAAAGAGTCGTGTCTTTGTTCTAACTCTTTAATTTCTAAGCATTTTTCGTTCAGCCAATTTTCCTTCGCTTGTTTGATTTTCTTTCTGATGCCTTTGTGTATTTGTTTGTATATTCTTTGTTTTTATTTCTGTATTTTCTTCTCTCCTCCATCATGTTCAGAATTTCCTCAAACATCCATGGCTGGCTCCTCTTTCGTGCCTCTTGTCTGAGATAATTTTCTGTTATCCGGCTTAGTGTCCTTTTTATATTTTACCAATTTTGCTCAGAAGTTCTTGTTGACTTTAATGGTTCTTCGCTCAAGCCTCTTTGTATTTCTTCTGTTATTTTATTGTAAGTGGATTCCTCTTTGAGTTTATCTGCGTTAATAGCTATTGTTTTCTTAGGTACCTCTTTCTATTCTTTTAAACCCTACCCTTATTATTGCTAGAAGAAGATTGTGGTCGGTGGGGATGTCACCTCAGGGATATGTCTTGCACGACTTTACTGCCGTGATGCGTCCCTCTATTCCATCTGCTGGAAATTTCCACGTATATAGTCGTCTATAGTTTGGTAGTTAAAAAAAAGCTGTTCATTATACTACATTGATTTTTTTTACAGTATTGTATTAATCTATCTCCTATCTCATTTTGTATTCCAAGGCCAAACTTACCCACCATGTCATCTTCCTCTATCTATGTTGACGTTAAAATCCCCGAGTATTATGTTGGTTTTATGTTTCTTTGTTTGAAATATCGTTCTGTTTAAGTCCTCGTAGAATTGTTCTATTTCCTCCCCTGTACTTTGACTTGTTGGGGCATATATTTGTATAATGTTCATATTACTGGGTCTGCTATCTATTTTGATTAACATTATTCTATTTGACATTTGTTTATTAATAGAAATTTGAATGGGGGCATTTATTTGGATATGCTGGGAAATACCATTAATCGGATTGTCACTCATTATTGAAAACCAAATCGAAGAGGATGGACACCCTATACTTGGTGAGGCTGGAATCTATTTCCAGCAAAACGGCGCTCCTACATAGGTATGTTCTTCCGGTTCGGTAATGGCTAGATGACGCGCGTTTCCAGATAAATGAATAGGCCGAAGAAGGCCTATGGAATGGCTTGCTAGATCTCTTGATTTGACGCTATTAGACTCTTAGAGAAGAGGGGTAGAAACCCCCAACTTGAAAGTATGGATGATCTTCGTCAACGCATCATCGAAAGCTGCCATGATATCCCACAACATGTTTTTGCTACTGTCTATCAGGAATTCATTGTATGGGCAATAACGCTCAACATTTTGAACAGTTATTGCAACAAATAGTGATATTTGTGTGTGTTAGTTTTATATTTGAATAAATTAATATACATAAAGATTTTTCTAACCTAAGGTCAAGAATGGAGCCTGGATCTTCTACTTATCTAATGCTACAGCTCACCGACCTCACCGCTCCAAAGCCTGCACCGCAGATTTAACCAGGACACGACTAAAAATTCCTGAGCACCCTCTCTTTAGTCTAAGCCTTGCTCCCTACAACTTTTCACTGTTTCCGCATGTGAAATTGAGGCCAAAAAGGGGGAAAGTTTTCTAATGATGAAGATCTTCTGCAGGCTTGGGACTACGAGGGTGATTTTCCCGAGTGACAGTTGGCAGAACTGATTTAAAGAGTGGTTTCGGAAGAAGGAGAGGTGTATTGAATGTTAAGGAAATTAGTTTGAAAAAATTATATAAATTAAGCTGTATATTGCGAAATATCCCTCTAAAACCCATTGTACATCAAACATTGCGGTCTCCAACTTTGACCACTCACTTTTGAAACCCAAAAAGCTATGTTCAAAATGCCATACGATAAACATAGCCTAATCAAGATAACACGCAGAAAGAAACACATGTTGCTCGAGCTACGCAATACTAATCCTTCCTTGCCATTACATTCTTCATCATTGTGGATTTGCACGAGATGTATCCTTCTTCAGAAATCTGCTGAGCTTTTCGCAGAGGTAGGGGATATTTTTTAATCTAGAGATGACTATAAAAAAGCACACGCGCTTTGCGAACTGTAACACCTTTCAATTTTTTGCCTCTATTTAGTTGCATGCAATTAAATGACGCAACATATAAAAAGAACATGTTGCTTCGAAAATGTTTCACATCTATTCTATATACATGTAAGTTTGTGTCGCATGGAATGTCAACGTCATATCAGGGGTACTGAGAAATTAGCATAAAAGGTGAGCTATTTCTTTGTTTTTGGAATACAGTGTTAAAGAAAAGAACTTGCCACGGTTTGGGACATTTATTCCCTTTATCAGGATTTCCCCTTGTGTTAAAAGTTGTGTAGGTCCAGCTATGGATGGATTTTACATAGATATATAGGGCAACATGCACTGCAATAGTAGACTAAGCAAAGACTAACATATTTATATGTATTTTACCACCTTTTCAGAACTCCATTATAAGTTTTGATTTCAATCGCGGTGTTCAGTAGGTAACATTGCTGATGTAGTTGAAAGTTCAAAGGGTGGCGTGAGTAAGATTCTTTAACTTAAAGTTTCTCTAAGTACTTTTACACCTTTCTCGGTAGAACAGGCGGAAAAGTTGAAAATCTGAGATAATATGCCTTTAACCGTTTTATTATATCAGCATAACGAAAATCCACGTCGCTCATCTCCGTCGGTCGTCTTTCTATTGGCGTTCTTCTAGCCCCGTAGTCTCAGAAACCGCTGCATGGATTGTGATGAAACTTAGGTAGCAATATGCCGTGGGGTCGTCGTAGGTATGCTGCCATCATTTTTAACATCGGTATATGGGCGAAGGTGTAATTAGCAAAAAACAAAAAATTTCAAATATTTCACAAACTTCGTTTTTTGGCATTTTAGGGGTTCCTGATTTAAGCTAATTTTCTATTTTTTTTTGGGTGGGAGAGATGCTGAGGTGATTGGGTGGTGGGGGGTTATAAAACTGAAACATTTGTTGTATTCATGATAGGCTATTCATTGACCTGTGAAAGACCAACAGCAGCAACATTGCTATGCCTATTACAGAAACCAAGGGACCTGCAAATTATTGAACTGATTTCAATGAAATTTTGACACGGTATTAATACCATGGCGAGGGTAGAAAACGCATATGGTTTTTAGAATTCGTGTCAGTGACAGCGCAGAAATAATGAATAAATGAAAAACATAAAAACTTCATTTGTCCTATAAAGGAACCACATAATGTAGTTTTCAGCTTTATCGATGACGAATGCTGCTCTACCTTAGACAAAAAATAATTTTTGAAATAACATTGATGAAGATAATTCTGTAATATATGTAACTCGTCATTAAACTGATAGCAATGAAATTTCTAAACCTTAACATCTGCCGTGATCGATAAAGTCTATGGTTTTTGAAAGTTGTGTAGGCGGCGGTGAAACGAAATTAAAAAAAGAAACAGTTGAATATAGTAGCCGATAGCGATTCAAACTCTGTTTACGGGTAGACACTCTAGGGATCTCTGATCATTTTCTGTTTTTTCTTTAGGATTGATCAAAATGATCTGAGATGGGATGGGGTCTCGGATGGGAAACCATGTAACATTTCATTGCCCTTTAAATTGTTACACTGGTAATATAATATGTTTTTTAATTACCGGAATATCGGCAATGCCACGCAATTAAGATAACGGTTTAATATTGTAGAATGAAACCTGTGTCGTTTTAGTTCCTACGGAGAGAGATGCAGGGCTTTTGTGTTGGATGTTTTTTGCGGGCGGGTGATGATTCAGTTGCAAGGAGATCTCAGACTATAGCATCATACTATGAAAAAATAATAAAAAGGTATCACCGAAATGGGTGGGAAGCACTAAGTCAATCAACTTGACTCCATTTTTTATGTAACTTGAAAGCACCGAGTCAAACTGCTAGACTCAATATTAACACTTATTAATAATTTCTTCAGACAGCTATGTTGAAAAATCCGATCTATTCAGCCCCCACACTTTTTGTTGAAATAAAGTTACACGTGTTTTATTACTAGGCCTGAAGATCGAGAGCACTTATCTACTACTATTCTGTAATTATTATAAGCTGTTTTTGATTTATGTCTGCCGCCAATCAAATATTTACCTAACATTACGGCTATTGATGTAAAAACAAATCGCATATCCATTTATTTGGTTATACCCATTATTCTAATTGGCAATTAACTTATTTTTCCGGGTAGAGTTAACATAAAAAATATAGGTAGTATGAAACGATCCATGATTTACTAAATTTAAAGAATTATTGAACATCTACAGCATATTTATTATCACAAAGACATTTGGGACTTATCAGCCTAGGGTTTAAGAACATTTTGGAATCGGTCGATTATTAAGTAAACTGTTGGCGGTATCGAAAAAACTCTTGAAAATACGACTTGTTTCACTTCCCACATCGATAGGTGACTGGAGTGTTGCGATCGCGAAACTTTTCGATTTTGAGATAATACTTTTTTGGGCGTCTTATGATGTCTTCATAACTAAAATCCTCGTCACTCATTTCCGTCGGTCTGTCTGTCGGTCTGTCTGTCGGTCCGTCTGTCGGTCCGTCTGTCGGTCCGTCTGTCGGTCCGTCTGTCGGTCTGTCTGTCGGTCTGTCTGTCGGTCTGTCTGTCGGTCTGTCTGTCGGTCTGTCTGTCGGTCTGTCTGTCGGTCTGTCTGTCGGTCTGTCTGTCGGTCTGTCTGTCGGTCTGTCTGTCGGTCTGTCTGTCGGTCTGTCTGTCGGTCTGTCTGTCGGTCTGTCTGTCGGTCTGTCTGTCGGTCTGTCTGTCGGTCTGTCTGTCGGTCTGTCTGTCGGTCTGTCTGTCGGTCTGTCTGTCGGTCTGTCTGTCGGTCTGTCGGTCTGTCTGTCGGTCTGTCTGTCGGTCTGTCTGTCGGTCTGTCTGTCGGTCTGTCTGTCGGTCTGTCTGTCGGTCTGTCTGTCGGTCTGTCTGTCGGTCTGTCTGTCGGTCTGTCTGTCGGTCTGTCTGTCGGTCTGTCTGTCGGTCTGTCTGTCGGTCTGTCTGTCGGTCTGTCTGTCGGTCTGTCTGTCGGTCTGTCTGTCGGTCTGTCTGTCGGTCTGTCTGTCGGTCTGTCTGTCGGTCTGTCTGTCGGTCTGTCTGTCGGTCTGTCTGTCGGTCTGTCTGTCGGTCTGTCTGTCGGTCTGTCTGTCGGTCTGTCTGTCGGTCTGTCTGTCGGTCTGTCTGTCGGTCTGTCTGTCGGTCTGGCTGTCGGTCTGTCTGTCGGTCTGGCTGTCGGTCTGTCTGTCGGTCTGGCTGTCGGTCTGTCTGTCGGTCTGTCTGTCGGTCTGTCTGTCGGTCTGTCTGTCGGACTGTCTGTCGGTCTGTCTGTCGGTCTGTCTGTCGGTCTGTCTGTCGGTCTGTCTGTCGGTCTGTCTGTCGGTCTGTCTGTCGGTCTGTCGGTCTGTCTGTCGGTCTGTCTGTCTGTCGGTCTGTCTGTCGGTCTGTCTGTCGGTCTGTCTGTCGGTCTGTCTGTCGGTCTGTCTGTCGGTCTGTCTGTCGGTCTGTCTGTCGGTCTGTCTGTCGGTCTGTCTGTCGGTCTGTCTGTCGGTCTGTCTGTCGGTCTGTCTGTCGGTCTGTCTGTCGGTCTGTCTGTCGGTCTGTCTGTCGGTCTGTCTGTCGGTCTGTCTGTCGGTCTGTCTGTCGGTCTGTCTGTCGGTCTGTCTGTCGGTCTGTCTGTCGGTCTGTCTGTCGGTCTGTCTGTCGGTCTGTCTGTCGGTCTGTCTGTCCGTCTGTCTGTCGGTCTGTCTGTCGGTCTGTCTGTCGGTCTGTCTGTCGGTCTGTCTGTCGGTCTGTCTGTCGGTCTGTCTGTCGGTCTGTCTGTCGGTCTGTCTGTCGGTCTGTCTGTCGGTCTGTCTGTCGGTCTGTCTGTCGGTCTGTCTGTCGGTCTGTCTGTCGGTCTGTCTGTCGGTCTGTCTGTCTGTCGGTCTGTCGGTCTGTCGGTCTGTCGGTCTGTCGGTCTGTCGGTCTGTCGGTCTGTCGGTCTGTCGGTCTGTCGGTCTGTCGGTCTGTCGGTCTGTCGGTCTGTCGGTCTGTCGGTCTGTCGGTCTGTCGGTCCGTCGGTCGGTCCGTCGGTCGGTCTGTGGGTCTGTCGGTCCGTCGGTCGGTCTGTCGGTCTGTCGGTCTGTCGGTCTGTCGGTCTGTCGGTCTGTCGGTCTGTCGGTCTGTCGGTCTGTCGGTCTGTCGGTCTGTCGGTCTGTCGGTCTGTCGGTCTGTCGGTCTGTCGGTCTGTCGGTCTGTCGGTCTGTCGGTCTGTCGGTCTGTCGGTCTGTCGGTCTGTCGGTCTGTCGGTCTGTCGGTCTGTCGGTCTGTCGGTCTGTCGGTCTGTCGGTCTGTCGGTCTGTCGGTCTGTCTGTCGGTCTGTCTGTCGGTCTGTCTGTCGGTCTGTCTGTCGGTCTGTCTGTCCGTCTGTCTGTCGGTCTGTCTGTCGGTCTGTCTGTCGGTCTGTCTGTCGGTCTGTCTGTCGGTCTGTCTGTCGGTCTGTCTGTCGGTCTGTTTGTCGGTCTGTCTGTCTGTCTGTCGGTCTGTCTGTTGGCGTTTCTCTAGCCTCGTAATCTCAGTAACCGCTGCATGGATTGTGATGAAATTTGGGCAGCGATGTACTATGGGGTCGTAGTAGGTAACGTTTCTATAATTTAGAAAATTGGTGCATGGGCAGCGGAGTAATTAACAAAAAATGAAAAAAAAAATTCCTCAAACTTCGTTTTAAGGTGGTTCCTGATCATTTTCTACCTTTTCTGTGGGTGGGGGTGAAATTGGGGTGATTAGCGGTTGGGGGTTGTAAAACTCAAAAATTTGTTGAATTCATAATAGGCTATCCACTAACCTGTCAAAGAAAGATCTAGCGTCATAAAACACCTTTTCAGGTCCAACCGAACATTGCCTTGCCTTTTATAGAAACCAAAGGCCTTAGAATTATTTGATGTATATGTTGTACTCAATAACCGAATTCGGCCACTGACCGAAATTTAGACTCAGAACGCGTTGTGGATTTCTGTAATCTTTCATATCGCGTTCCGCGTAATGTTTGTATGCGCAGAACGCGTTGCGGGCAAATTACAAAGACCCACATTGCGAAATTCCGAATGTCGTCGGAAACGCACGACCTTTTCGCTTTATGGGTAATACAAATAGCCACGAAGCGGAAATCTAATAAACTTACTTATCCACAAAAAGTGTTTTTTTTCCATTCAGGACAATATCTAATAAACTCAGTGAATTGACATTAACACTTCGAAAAGAATAGCTAACAGGTGTAGGAATGAAGAGGAAATTAAATTCCGTAAACCGTGAACAGATATTTGATACACATTGTGTTACTTTTTTTTATGATAAAACTTCCAAGTTTCGCTTTGTGGCTATATTTGTATTGCCCATAAAGCGAAAATGGTGGTAATTTACCCACAACGCAATCTGCGCATCCAAAGATTACCCGGAACGCGGTGTAAGAAATTTGCGAAATCCACACCGCGTTGAAATTTTTACACAGTATTATTACTGTCGCGAGGATGGAAAACTTTTCTGATTTTTAGAAATCGTGTCAGAGGTGGCGCAGCAATAATAAAAAACTAAAAATATAAAAACATCTCAAACTTCGTTTTTAGACGTTTCAGTGCTTCCTGATCATTTTTTACTCTTTTTTTGGGTGGGGTAAAATGGTGGTAGTTGGGAGGTGGGCATCATAAAACTTAGAGCTTTTTTGTATTCATAATAGGCTATCCATTGACCTGTTAAAGAAATACCTAACATAATAACTTTTTTGGTCGGGCGGGCGATGATTTGGTTGCAAGGGGATCTCAGACTAGAGCTTCATGCTATGGGAAAATAATAAACTGGTACCCTGTAATGTATGGGAAGTACTGAGTCAATTAACTTGGCTGCATTTTTACGTGTCTATTAGGTAGGCAGTAAACATTTTGTGGGACAGTTAAAACGTGTATTAACAAAGTCCACATAATCCAATTGAATGCATTTCACAGTTGAACTTGGAACTACGTTTATGAATAGATTTTCTTATTTTAAAAAAACGGACAACAGTAATATGCATTCACGCTGTATTTATTGTAATATGCGATCTATTCTTGTAAAATGGATTGCTGTGATGTGCTCTTTAACAAATACGGTACGGACGTATCATATCTTAAATTTGATTGAGTTCAAAAGTTTTGTGGTCATATGTATGCAATGGCTCGAAAAATATTAAGGTTTGTGGTACTTCACAGATAAGATATTCATAATCAAAGTTCATGCTTCCGACATAATCTACGAGGATATTTCAGAAAGTAGCAAGACTGATTTAAAAACCATCAATAGCTATCCTTCCAAGTATTCTCCATTTTGTTCAATACACTTATTTAATCCCTCCAAATCAGACCAAAATGTTCGACCTCTTAATTCTTTGTTAACTTCAGGAAACAAAAATTAAAGTCACAGGAACAAGGTCAGGAGAGTAGGAGGGTGATCCATAAATTCTTCAATATTTTGTTCGCTTGTAAGCCGGAGGATTGTCATGATGCAGTCTGGATAAAGCGGCGGTTTTTGCATTAATTTTGTCTTTAAGGGTCCTCATGTACATAAGAATAGTGTTCCCTAGTTACTGTACGAGTACCTCCTCTAGGTACAATGTTATAGGGAATAACTCTACATTAATCAAAAATAATCGGAAATAATCACTCTACCAGCGCTTTTAACGGCTTTATCTCCCGCCCGTTTTGCCAACTCCTCAGAATCAACACTTGATATCTTTGAGATAGATAGGATAAAAACCACTGATGAACTCTATCTCTTATGCCAAAATATATCTCAAGTTTCTGAATAAGCAGTTTTCTATCGACAACTTCAAACGCACGTTTAAGATCGATGAAAACTGCAACAATAACATGCTGCCCAGGATGCTGAACGTTGTTTCGTCCTCGTTCCAGCATTTAGACCACATGGGGTCCCCTAACACTCTACACTCAAAGGTTGAGCGTCTCTCTGCCTCTACTCAGAAGTCATAGCGTACGGTCCTTGTCAAGGCCCGCTATGAAGCTTTTAGCTTGCCTGCAGTCATCTCTCTCTAGCCAGGCTTTCGAAAGGCAGGGCAACTTGGCACCTGCTAATTCCAAGCATAGGTTCTGGGCCGATGCAGGGGCTGCCGGCCCCTATCCTGGCTAGACGGTCCACTCTCTCGTTGCCGACACACCAATGTGTCTGGGGACCCACAACAATGTCACCTTCTTCATTCTTGTCTCTGAAAATGAATTATACTATTTTCCAAAATGGGTAACAATAATTTGCATACAGGGTGTCCGGATACTCGACCGACAGTGCTTGACAGGAGATAGACCTCACATTGTTATGGAAATTGAGATAGGAAAATAAAGCCTTAAAATGCATAATTTTCAAGATACAGGGTGTCAAAGTATAACTTTTTTCTCCGTTTTTTCTCAATTATTCCGCAATAAAATTGTAGAATGATCTAAGATTACGCATTGGGAGGTTTTTAAGGCGAAAAGTCAAAATTCAACCACGGTTTTGCTATCATGAATAGAGGGCGCCACCTACAGCGCATCGAATTCTTTTAAATTAGCAAAACTTTTTTTTCGGTTTGATGCATCAATGTGAACATTAAAAAAAACGTTTCCGAAACATATTTTACGTAAAAAAAGTTAGGTAGGTAAGTCGCTAGAGGTAACCGTTTTTCAGATAACTTTCGTTGAAATTTCCCGGGCACCCCAATTAGTTGCAAAATATGACCGAAAGAATTATTGGTATTCTCGAATGAATAATTAGATCAAAAAACATGTTTCAAATTTTAAAATAGGTGGTGTTAAAGTTCAAGAATACTTCATTAATGGTATGTAAAAGTATGAGACCAATATTCGTTTGTACGGAAATACCGATAAATTTAGTTGCATTGGAGGACTGGAGGTTTCAGAGAAGGTTATCTCGAAGTTACCTCTAGGACTTAAACAAAGTATACCTTATTCACGTAAAACATATTGAGGAAACGATTTTTTGATACTCACATTGATGCACCAAACCGGAAAAGGTTTTGATAATTTACACAAGTTCAGTGTGCCGTAGATGACCTCCTCTATATTCATGATAGCAAAACCGTGGTTGAATTTAGATTCCTCGCAGTAAAAAACCCCGATTTGTAATTTTAGATCGTCGTGTCATTTTATTGCGGAATAATTAAGAAAAAACGAAAATATTAGTAACACTTTGACACCACGTATCTTAAGAGTTAATCCTATCTCAATGTTCATAGTAAAGTCAGGTCTATCTCCTGTCAAGCATTGTCGGTTGAATATCCGGACACAATATACAGGGTGTCCAGTGTGTAATTCTTCGATATCTCGCAAGGTATACCTGATAGAAGAAAATATCAAATGTAAAAGTTATTTGGTTACTTGAGGCGCATATTTTAAAAATATTTTGAAATATACATGGTGTTGCGGGAAAGTAGGATAGTGATCAACTTGATTTCTTTATATGGAACTATAACTTTTTCTTAAATTTTTATAGTTTCCATCATTGATCTCTATTCAACCATAAAATATTTTTGAGATCGATTGCGACGTTGTCAAGTTATAATTTATTTTCTATTAATTTCCGGATTTGCAAGGACGCAAATAATACGTCCAAATTGATATATTCCTTTAACTTTCCTCAATAATATCATACATATTATAATATGAATATTAAGTAGATATTATTTTAGATGTTACCAGCAATTTGTATCTACAGGGTGTTTTTGGCAGAATTTTAAATTACGGCAAATTGAATTTCATTTTACTTGGTTTTTTTAAATGTAACACCCTGTATTTATTTTAAATCGAAATACATACTAATACCCTATCTCGTCTTGTAATATTTTTTTCCGCGTTTGCGACGTTGTCAAGTTATAAATTATTTTTCCAAATTTTTAAACAAATATCCCCGATTTTAATTTATTTTAAATAGAATCCTGTACTCATTTTTATTGCAATGAATTGCGCATGTCGAACTTAGTAAGATCTCACAATTTCATAATTTTGTTTCTATTAATTACTGAGATAAGGCACCTCCGCTTTTTCAGTAAACAGTACCGGAACGCTTAAATATTTCCAAAACTGCCACACCTGGAACGGCGAAATTCAATACTTGGGGGTTTTTGAACATACAGAACTCAAAAACGCTAACATCAGTTTTGTCAGATTTACCACTTTTACGTTAGACTTCATAAATAGGGCATTCCATTCAAAATTATGACGTAAAATTGGTAAATCTAATAACACTAATGTTAGCGTTTTTGAACTCTGTATGTTCAAAAACCCCCAAGTATTGAATTTCATATCTCCAGCTGTGGCAGTTTTGGAAATATTTACCTACCGTTTACTGAAAAAGCGGTGTTGCCGTATCCCAGTAATTAATAGAAATAAAATTTTGAAATTTTGAGATCTCACTAAATTTGACATGCACAATTCATTGCAAAAAAAGTAGCGGATTCTATTTAAAATAAATTAAAATCGGGGATATTCGTGTAAAAATTTGGAATAATAATTTATAACTTGGCAACGTCACAAACGCGAAAAAAATATTACAAGGCGAGATAGGGTATTAGTAGATATTTCGATATAAAATAAAAAATACAGGGTGTTACATTTAAAAAACAAAGTAAAATGACCTTCAAGTTGCCGTAATTTAAAATTCTGCCAAAAACACCCTGTAGATACAAATTGGTGATAACATCCAAAATAATATACACTTAATATTCAAGTAACTCTCTGTATAATATTATTGAGAAAAGTTAAAGGAATATAACAATTTGGACGTATTACACAGAATATGTTGTCAAAAAGATACGTTACGTTATAAGCAAATTTAAACTCCTTTCCACTATACTTACCTATGAACAGATGATCGTTGTATACGAAGCACTTGTTCATAGTCATATACGATATTGTATTGTGGTGTGGGGCGCAGCATGTAAAAATAATATAAAAGCAATAGAAATTATACAAAAACGTTTAATAAAAATTTTATATAAAGTGAAATGTACATATCCTAGTGACTTGTTATCCTCTAAAACAAAAATTCTAGATATCTGCCAAACATTTTTCATGTCATTAGGTATTTACCAATATAAAAATAAATCAAACTTGACAAAACACGAACATAAATATGACATAAGATATGCATGTAATGTTGTACCAAAAGCAAGAAAAAATACTTTATTTACATTTCTTGCTCCAAGACTATACAATGAGATACCAGAAAGCATAAAATGTCTAGTGCCTTTAAATTCATTTAAGTATGGTTTAAAACAATGGATATTAAATAATAATCGCATTAAAATTCACCAACTTGTAGACATATGTAATACCTATTATTACTAATATCTATAGAATACAAATATTCCTGAATTAACCCTTATTTGTGGTTTCCATTTTATAATAATTACCTTGTATCCAAGCACAAGTTTTTAACTTTTTTGGGGCATTTGTTGTTTATTGTATTTTATTTATTTTATATTTACAATAAACGCTATACTATACTACTACTACCTTGCAAATCAGGAAATTAATAGAAAATAAATTATAACTTGGCAACATCGCAATCGATCCCAAAAATATGTTAGGGTTGAATAGAGATCAATGATGGAAACTAGAAGAATTTAAGGAAGAGTTATAGTTCCATACAAAAAAATCAAGTTGATCACTATCCTACTTTCCCGCGACACCCTGTATATTTAAAAATATTTTTAGAATATGCGATTCAAGAAACCAAATAACTTTTGTTTTTGACATTTTCTTCTATCAGGAATACCTTGCGAGATATCGAAGAATTACACACTAACTGGACACCCTGTATATCAGATGCGATATGTTTCGGTAAAATACGTGTCTGCTGCTGCATCGTCGTTATGTTCTAACCCAACAACGATCAAAAATCGTCGTTGCGATAACTGGACGCGGACATATCATATCTTCAACGTAAATATAAACGTCTTATGATAGTATACAGTGGCTCGAAAAAGTATTTTAATATTTAACAAATTAATAATAAACTAAAAGGAATCGACGTTTGGAGTTTTGTTGTAAAGATAATACTAGTACTTCTCGTTCATTATTGCTTTAAGCTTATTACCATAGAATTATCCAGCCAGACTTATTTCATTTTTCACATAAATCGCTTAAATTTGTGTATCGCATCGCAGTTTTTCTGTCATCACAGATTGCATTGTAATTAATCAAGTACTTGAAATTATAATGAGAGTTTTTTTTGATTAAGAATAATATTCATTGTCGGAGAAGTAATGGGTGGTAGGTAAAAAAAATATTTTGTGTTATATATTTTCAAAATATTATTTTGTAAGCCACCTACAGCAACTACTTTCGTACGTAGTTTCTTAAAAATATTTTTAATATTCAACACTTGTTTTGATGATTGATTAGTTAGTGATTAAATTTAGATATTAGAGACAGATTTCTTGATATTTATCAAAGTACATGATACTACTTTTTTCAAGGCTATGGGAAGTTCTTTATGGATGCCAAAAATTCCACCACTGTCCCTAGCACCACAATTGTATTCTCTATTTATGTGAATAGTTTTGTCACGAGAAATCAGTTCAAATTTTTAAAACAACAAGACACAGAATAAACTCGTAATTATGGAATATTCAGATCTGTTAATTATTTAATATGGTTACTTTGGAGCGTCATTAATTAATTACAGTTTTTTGTCAACAGTCATTTACTTAATAAGTTATGTGATTGAAAAATTAGAGTGATTACGATATTTATAGAAAATGCTCCAATTGCCCTAAACAGACATGTGACAATAAAAACACAGACACAAAAAATCATCATTTTCCAGGAAATATGTATATAATTCCATTTCGTAAACAATTTTTTTAACATTGAATAATATTAGGCACCTATTCGTTTTTTCGCACCTGTAACCTTAATTGTTCTCGCCGGCCACATAATTAAAGTAGTAACTGAAATCTAGAATTTGAAGGTACCCACACAGCACCCCATATCCCTAGAACATCCTAAAGGAAGCCGTATAGCTCAAATTTGGGATAAGACCAGAATGACATATACAGATTATCTGTAGGCTATCAGGCTGTCCTAGGTTGTCCTAAGTTAGCTGTAGCATAACGTGTTTGGAATATTCTGTGCAGGCAGGCATGGACATCCCGCTGGGCCGTTATATCCCTCCAAGACCATACCCTTCTGTATACAAAATCTGACATTTGATAGTGTTGACGTTAGAAAGAGGTGAAGGTCAGTTGCAGGAAGCTAGCAGCTTGCAGTAGTCCTTGGTTTCTGGATCGTTTTTCCGCGTTTATTATATTTTTCAATGTCTTTACCATCTGTACCTGTGATATCCGACACGCCAAGGGCCCCCTAAGTACAAACCACAAATTGCAAGTCAGATAATCATTCGGCAACCTGTTTGTATTTTTGCAGGGTGGGTGTAAAATTGTCCAAGCCATTATAATGCCTAAATCCCCTTGCACTCCAAGTCAACATTCTACAGGAATATTAAAAAGGTACAGAAAGTTTAATGGCAAAGCTTTATACCAAACTATTGTGATGCTTCATGAAGGAATGGGACAGAATGGGGTTAGATTGAATTGTGTTAAACACTCGGGTGGCAGCTCTGTTGGACCTTTAGATGGTGGCGGTGGTGCTAGTAAAAAGTGTGCCACATTAGCTAATCTGTGCCCAGACAGCCCTCCAGATGAATAATCCGGTACGTAAACCCGAGGAGTATATGAAAACAGTAGAAAAATAATCCCGTCGTTTTCCAGTAACCTTAAGTGTTTCGCTATAAGCTAACTCATGGCGGTTTGTACTGCTATCTTTCAGGACAACCTAAGAATTTACCTCTTGGCTTACCCACGGCGGACTAGATGATCATATTTTGGGCCAACCTGAGGATTTGCCTATAGGCTTACCCATGGTGGTCTAATAAAGTCTCAACCCAACGGGATATTTATAGGCTATCCTATGCCAGGTGTGCAGGATATGGCTTTTCCTGGGACATTTTGCATAACACTTTAAGGATAGCCTGGGACTATACAGTGGATATCAAATGCTATGTGGGTAGTGGGCAGCATCCTGAGTCCACCACCAAGACAACAAAACAGAAAGTACCATAAAGCGATCATTTGAATATGCACTTTAAATCGTTTCAGAAGTTTCACTTGGTGATTTAATCCACCGAACACAAAATTTTATCGTATACCTTTGCTCCATTTTATTTTTTTCGGTGGGTAGATAAAAAATAACATTTCATTAATTAATTTCTGACAGTCAGATGTTGAACCGTGATTTCTTGAGGGAAATTACATTAAAGATGAGGCTTTCATCTCTCGGGCAGTGGCGGCTCATGCTTTCTGGATGAGGGTAGAGGGTGAGCACAAATAAACATATATAATAAGCCTGTCTAACTGTTCACTAGTTTCCACTTTCCCCAAAATACTAAAATCCATGCATGCATTCATCTGAGAAACAAAATTTTTGTGTTTCTTTGCACTCCCCGCAATGTGTTTTAAATCATCCATTCCTTATTTATTACACACACTGACATCTTCCTTAAAAAATTAGGCACAAAGTAGATTATTTGTTTGTGAACATACAACATAAGCACATCCACTCGTATGTTTCATAAATATATATTACGGTTGAATACTCTATTATAAAGTCGGGGTTTTACTTGTGGAACTATAATTAATTTGAAGATCACGAGTAGGCCTTCCTTTTTTTATTTAAAAGTTTATCTTCAAAAGTCACAGGATTTTTTGAAAGGTTTTGCACAGAATTAACTTGCGCTGTCGCGGGCTCCATCATTGAGGATACGCAAATTCAAATAATCCGTGATTATCACATAACAATAAACAAGACGTTGGGTTCGAACTCAGGCACGTATCCAGGATTTGATTTTTGGGGTAGGGGTCCAAACTACATTTGTCACCTTTTAATTTTGCTTGACCTTTTGGGGGGGGAACCAGTTTAGAGTTGCGCCACCTCAACTTTGCTCTCGTCGGGGGGTGGGGGATGCAAATTTGTGGATTACATTTTTTAGGCAGTATTATATAACATTTCGGAGGGGAGGGGGGTTTGGACCCCCCTAAATACGTGCCTGGTTCGACTCGTTGTTGGAGACACGCTGTTCAGTGCCATCGACAATATAATCGCGTAAAGCGAACAGAACGGAACCCGAAATATGTATGGTGAAAATAGGGACATGTTGAACTGTTCCCCTGCGGACGTCAAGCACACGTCACACGGTCTTGGTGGCACTCGACGCTTGGTCATAGAGGAAAAAAGGTTTGAGCGGAAGAAGGAATAAAGTTTGATGTTGCAGTCGTTGATATAGCATAATATTATATATATGCATAGTCGTATAACGATGATGTAACGCAAAAATATGAAATAATAAAGAAATAAAGCACTGAATGGTATCTATTTTATTGCCATTCTAGACGGTTGGGTGGATACGTAGGTACCCTTGTGTCCTTCAGTACCAGCCGCCACTGCTATTGAGTATTATAAATTCTGCCTTTGAAAAGTTACAACAGCTGTTTTTTTTATATAGTACCCTTATACATATAGTAACAACATTCAAGATATATGGCAGTACATGTTATGGCACTAACCTTTCAAAAACTTAATTTCCCCAAAACCACAGTTACCTATACATACATTAAACAACCTTTATTGCAGACCATTCTCTGTCTAGGGTGGTACTCAAATAATTTTTGTATTAAATGGTACTTTTGATATCAGCTAAGAGGGATGCAGGCACGTAGGCACGGAGGGGGGGGGTGTCCAGACACCATTCAGTTTTTTTGCTTGAATGGCACTTGATCAAACAAAATATTCGCTCGGTATCGGCAGGGTTGCCGCTACTATAACACTTGTAATAGATCTACTACCAAAAACAATATAATGTTGTTACGACTCTTCATATTTAGTGGAAAAGCTATTACTATTGGACATTTGTAATATTTTTGTTCTACAAGCGGCCTGCACTACTATCTGCAGTTCACAGGTATTAGGTTCCAGGACGAATCCCGAAAAAAGAAATTGCACGTAGGCTTAGGAATGTGAAGCCAATATCCAAAATTATTCTGAAATTCGCATTTGTTACAGAAAAATTGACGTCTGAAGTTTTGTTGTAAAGTTAATTGAAACGTATGTGACCCACCTTATTTCACTTTCACTTTCTGCTAAAACACTTTTATAGCAAAATAGGGCGAAGGTCGTTTAGCAAACGTACTGGGGCCCGTTTCTGGAGTTAAGAGAATCATTTTATATAGGAAACAATAGCGGATTTTCTCCAAAAATCTGTAATTGGTATTCTGGACCCGTTTTGAGAGAAATGATTCTCTTAAAAAGCGTAAGAACAATTTCTCCTACATTATTTCGCGTGACAGCCATGTTTCTCCTAAAATTATCTGTCATGGCGTCAGCGCGACAATGAAATCTTGTGAGTTGATTTATCCCTACGCGGCGATGTACGGGAAGGATTGGTCAGCTAACCTAGAGGTCGACATAAAAAACAGCCGACAGCTTAGTCAACCTTAAATGCCCTATCTTGATTGGTGTACCAGCCGATTAATCACAGATTCACGGTATTTCATAGGTATTCATAATTCTCTTCAGAATTCCAATTCCGACGCCTGTCAAGAACACTTATCAACCTTCTCAGGAGAACATTGTGAGAGAAACTGTTCCTACGAGAAACTAATTCTCTCGAACTCCAGAAACGGGTCCCTGTACTTAGTGCAACTTAGTGTAACGACACTAACAGGTTTTTTAAATGTTTTTGTCGATTGTTTACCTCATAATCGTGACGTCACTACGACCAAATATGATAAAGGCGACCACACATTTACCATTTCGTGATTTAATTAAGGGCATTTCAACTTTTTAGCTATTAAGAATAAACATATAATTCAAACAAATATGTTTGAATATACCCTGTATACAGGGTGTAACTTTTAAGGATGTCCACACCTATATTACCGTGTAGATCTCGCTGAGCTGAACATTTTTCAATAAGCAACATGGGTCCGGAAACGAACCGTCTCGGAGATAGCGCTACCGAAAGTAGTTCTTTCTGACGCCTGAAGTAATTGGCCCGTACATGCTCCCAACGCGACTCAACGCCGACAACTACATCGTGTTCCTCCAGGATGTCCTTCCAAGTCTACTTGAGGTCCGAAGAGGAATGTGGTTTCAGCACGATGGAGCTCCAGCCCACTACGGAGCGCAAGTCCGGGCTCATCTTGATGCAGCTTTTCCAGGGCGTTGGATCGGCCGAGGTGATCCAGTAGCGTGGCCGGCGCGGTCTCCGGATCTCAATCCCCTGGATTTTTTCCTGTGGGGTCACCTGGAAGCACTTGTCTACCAAGGGGGTGCACCGCAGCAGAAGAGCTGATTGCACGCATCATTGCAGCAGCTGGAGACGTCAGGGAGCAGCCACAGGTAATCAACGCTGCCACTGCATCGGTCATCCATCAAGCCAGATTATGCGTGCAAGAAAGCGGTGGCCACGTGGCGCCTCTCCTTCACTGATTTTTGACTGATCTTGGTGTTTTTTGTTGTTGTTTTTTTGCAATGTTTTTTTTGTTTACTTTTGATATTTTGGCCATGACGATTAAATGTTGACAACCCGAATCTGTCTTAGCAGCTGATCCGTAACCCCCTCTCTCCTCTGCCAATTATACGAGGCGTTGAATGAATTGCCTAACTTCAAGCATCAGCAAGGATAACTTTCGGTAGCGTTATCTCCGTAACGGTTCGTTTTTGGACCCATGTTGCTTATCGAAAAACGATCAGCTCAGCGAGATCTACATGGTGGTGTAGGTGTGGACATCCTTAAAAGTTACACCCTGTATTATTACGTTTTTGGCTTCACCATCGATTTTTAGGTCCAGTTTGTTAACCACAGTTCATGTCTACGAGGCCTATCTTCGAAGTTATTCAGCAATTTTTAGAAAACTACATTTTTTGTAGTACTTTACAAGAAACGTGTAATAACACGTCAGTGCCAGAAATTATCCCTTAAAGTATTCGGCATTCGTCCTGGGACAGTCAGAAATTAATCATAAGTTCTGTTCTTACCAATCGCTGCCCATTTATTGGGATGCGTTTTTCGCACGATTTAGTCTCGGAAATTTCAGAAGCAGAATGATTTATACGTTTCTGTTTTTGACATTCTATTGGATAGCTAATTTCGATTTCTATTCAGTAGATATAGATGATAGAGATAAGTACCTAAATAATTCAGAACGAATAACAATGACAAACACTAAAATATGTTTGTATTATGAAACAACTCGTTAGTTTTGTGTTCAATAATACTTAATAATATACACTAATATACAGAATAAGTCTTAAGTTGATACTTTTTTTAACACTATATAGAAGTCATAAAATAAACAACTTTCAAATAACTTTTTTTCAAAAAACTGAAAAATAAGCGAGATACAAAATAAAAAATGTAAATCTGGGCTAGTGCATCAAAACGTACCTACTCTGTTTATGTTCCGTTTTTTGCTTGGATTTTTATCTGATCGATCAGGCATTGCATCTGTCAGATAGTGCAGTAGTCATTTTCTGTTTATCGTTGTTAATTTTAAATTGGTAACTCCTGAAAGTGGCACATTATTATATGAATCACAGCTTTTAAGTGTTATCAATTTACAATTAACTACCATAAACTGAAAGTGCACTAGTACACAAGTACACTAATTGACAGGTACAACGCCTAATCGATAAGAAAAAATCCAACCAAAAAGCGAACATAAACAGTCTAGGTACATTTTAATAATATAAAAGTTCAGACTTACTTTTTCAATTCCGAATCTCGCTTATTTTCAGTTTTTGGAAAACGTTATTTGAAAAAGTTGTTTAATTTAACATAGGTTAAAAAAGTATCAACTTAGGACTCACCCTGTATATACAGGATGTCCCATCTTAATAGCGCCACTCAAGTAATCATGAAAATATTAAAATTAGAAAAAAATATTTTGCACTTAGGTTGACTTCTAATAATAATTATATTACATGATTTTTCCACAGGGAAGCACGCCTGACTTTTTGAATTGCAAATTGCATTGTGTTAAAGAAAAACTATTTTTCAAATATACTACTACTCAACTTTATTAATTCCAGAAAATAAAAATATCGAATATTATAATTTCAAATCTTCAAGGACATAAATTAAATAATTTTTATTATAACCTACAGAATTTCGATTTTACAAATCATTAGAAATTTTTTTCCACTTTCAAAATTTGGCCGATCTAAAAAATGTGTCGTCCTGGGCACTGGCCCAGACTGCCCCTAGTATAAATCCACCACTGATGACATACCTACATGTTTGCTTCAAAAAAATTGATGAAACACCTGGAAGTATGTTATAATTATCAATCATGATTCTAGTATGTTTTTCAGAAAAAATATGTTACAATTTGATAAGACTCACCTTGTATAATTAAAACAGTGACAGTTGTTACGATATCCGGTGCCTTTATCAAAGAATAATACGTCACCGTTTTACTTGTTTATATTTGGTGATTTTTCATCCAAAATACCTGGTGTACAATCATGGATCTCCGTTCTAGTATCTACTTTTTTTTGAGTTTGCCATGAAATCATTTCGTCAAGGACTAACAGAGTCACATGTTTGACATGACCACATACTTCTCTCAAACACTGTATTGCTGCTCATGTCAGTAATCTTAAAATAATACCCGATATGAAGAATTTCTGCAACTATAAGCACATATCGTCTATTACAAATCGCCTTATCGCTGCGTTGATTAAACGCTGAATCTCAACAAAGAGAATGCAAGCATGATCTTGGCTCCCTGAACGACGAACGACCATGTCATCCATAAGATTATTTGCTCGTACTATCTCAGTACTTTAAAATATGAACTTTGAATCGAAACGAGTCGATAAATTCTCACAAAGCTGGTGGTGTTCCCTTAGTCTATTTAGTACGAGCTGTTGAGTGACAAGGGTGCAATAGTTCTAAGTTTTAGTTTCTTCGGCTGCGATATCAAGGTAGGCTATGAACCATGAAATAATTAAATCTTTTTTCTTTTCTTTGATTTCATGATTAGGCTTTTAAGTACCTAATTGAATTACATCAAATATCGAACTTTTTAATGTAATTTCTAAATCTTGTTCAAAACTCACTACCTCCTACTTCCTGTGATCTGCACTGAACCAAAACATTTTTCATTAAATTAATGTACTATTTTCATATTATTTTACAATTTATTTATTATCTACAGCGTCATTAATACAATAAAATCGGAATTTTAAAATATTTAAAAAAGAAAAATAATAAATCGACCGTTAGATATGCAGGGTGGGCCAATAGTGTGTGGGCTTACTAAAATATATTTTAGAAACCTGTCACTTGATCATGGTAGGGAACCTTGAGGGCTATAGCATAAAAATAATTTCACTTAATTTTTGGCGTTTATACAGGGTCTTGTCAAAACTTACATTTTTTAGAATGAAACACCCTATATATTATTGCATATTTGGATTCCCTGGTCAATTCTAGTGTGAGTATGTATCACATGGAACTCTAAATGAACCGTTTAGGCGCAAATCACCATTTTTGGTATAAGTAGGTATCAGAAAAAAATTGAATATAGCAGGGATTATAAAACCTAGAAGGCCGTGGCTTTGGAGAAATCAGTAAATTAATTAAGGAAACTTCAATCACAGATAACTTGATTTTTTCAAATGGGAATGCCTATTTTGGTTTAAAGAGTCAAATGTAAAATTTGATTACCTTTCTAACGATATAGCATTCCCGATATCAATCCTTTTGGTTTGCATTTTATTTCAAATTTTCAGTCAAATCGGTGTTTTTCAACTTTCCTGCGTGCAAGCACCCTAGCAGGCCATGAAAAATAAGTAAAAGCCTGTTAATATGGAAGAAAACAACTAACTTAGTAGAAAGATGTAAATGAACTAGAGTAGCGAGGCAAGAACATGGAAATTCCTTACAACACATCAGCTCTAACCGGAAACAACAGCGGCAAGATATCTAATGTCAATGAGAAGCTGGGGTATGACAGAAGTGTTTGTTTTTCACAGCCTACTAGCTGTCGAGGTCTACTATAGAGCTTGACAACTTTCCAAAACGATTAAAAATTTTGAAACAAAAGGCAAACTACCAGCGATTTTCACATTTAATGGGATAAAAAAACTAGTCATTTCCGTTTAGTTAAGTCAAAAGTGAAGATATGTCTAAGTGAAGCATTCTGAACATCGATTGGAATGATTGCTAGAATTTTTTAAATAATATGCTACGTTGTAATTGTGTTTATGTCATGTAGTTTTCTAAAAGCTAAATTATGTTTTAAAATTCAAACAGACTGCAATTCAGGTTTCATTTTCCGCGATTTTGCTAATAAGTAGAAGTACCTACTGAAGAATTTGAAGGGTTCCAGTCAGAGGCATCATTACTTTTGGCTTACGGAAATGGCTACTTTTTTATGGCATTAAATAATGTGAAAATTTATTCAGAAGACGTAGATATTCTACTCCCAACAACAGTCACTAGTAGTTTTCCTTTGATTAAATATTTTTTTACTGACTTTGGACATTGACTAATAGCTAGTAGGCTGTGAAAAATGAGCGTTCTTGTTATCGCTACTGTTTCTGGTTAGAGCTGATGTGTTGTAAGGAATTTTCATAATCTTGCCTCGGTACTCTAGTTAGTTTGCATCTTTCTACTAACTTAGCTGGTTTCTTCCATATTAACGGTCTTTTGTTTATTTTTGATGGCCTGCTAGGTTGCTTGCACGCAGGAAAATTGAAAAACACCGATTTGACTGAAAATTTGAAATAAAATAAAAACCAAGAAAGATTGATATCGAGAATGCTATATCGTTAGAAACGTAATCAGATTTGACATTTGATTGTTCAAACCGAAATAGGCATTCTCATTTGAAAAAATCAAGTTATCTGTGATTGAAGTTTCCTTAATTAATCTACTGATTTCTCCAAGTACAAAAAGATTTCAAATTTAGCCGTCTGACCTAAGGTGACGCATTTTATGCTTAGTCGTACCGCAAAGTCACGGCCTTCTAAGTTTTGTAATCGCTGCGATATTCTATTTTTTTCTGATACCTACTTATACCAAAAATGGGGATTTGCGCCTAAATGGTTCGTTTAAAGTCCCATGTACGATACATAAAGTCACACTAGAATTCACCAAAGAATCCAAATATGTATTAATATATAGAGAGTTTCATTCAAAAAAATGTAAGTTTGATATGGATCACCCTGTATAAACGTCAAAATGTAAGTGAAAATATTTTTACGTTATAGCCCTCATGGGTCCTTACCATGATCAAGTGACAGATTTTTGAAATATTTTTTAGTAAGCCCGCAATCTTCCGTCCACGCACTATTGGCCCACCCTGTATAGGGTGGTCAAATAAGCGCGCGATGCTCTCTACCGGCCTTGCAGTTTAAATTAGACGAAAATGGCTTCAATGAGGAACGTTTCTTTTCAAATAGTCAGGAAATAATTTCAAAGATGGCGGACATTGGATATACCGGAAGTAGGTATCAACTTCCTTATTTTGAATAGAACACTCTGTATATTATTACGTTTTTGGCTTCACCATCGATTTTGAGGTCCAGTTTGTTAACCACAGTTCATGTCTATCATCGAAGTTATTCAGCAATTTTTAGAAAACTACATTTTTTGTAGTACTTTACAAGAAATGTAAATATCTCGGAAACTAAGTACGACAAAAACGATGCGGTTCTCGGTTTTAAAACGAGCAAGAAACATGCTTGTGTTTTAGTAAGATCATTATTTCAAAAGCACATCAAATCATAGACTAGCAATTTTCAAATTTGAAAATTTTAAAACCTTATAAACTTTCATTTTTCAAATGGGATGGTATAATGAGTTTCAGATCAGTAGATAATCAGTGGATGCAAACTTGAATTCTCTTTCACTTTTGTCTAGGCATATGTGGTTCTGTCTTTCATATTTACGAGATTGTAAAGTTTGTAATTATTCCTAGTGACGCGTGAGAGTTGGAAAAATCCTAGGTGGCGTGGCTCGCAGATGAAACAATTGACAGGAAAACTTTCATCTTTCATCCAAAGTGTTTTGGTCTCTAATACTAAATCGTGCATTCGCTTCGTCTAACTGTAACCACATTATTCTTAAAAACTCCAGTGGTAAATTTTCCAGCAGGTTTTCCAAATTTTAATTTAAAATGTTTGAAAAACATTAGTTTATTATGTGGTTTCCAATAACACCACCCCAAGTGTTTAGACTCCATGCTGGTTGTCAACAAACCTCTCAAAATTTGGATGTACCTACGATGTATACATCAGAAAATTATTAGTCCCTTGGTTTCTGTAATAGGCAAGTCAATGCTCAGATGGCCCTGAAAGAGTGTATATTAAGTTGATTGACTAAGTACTTCCCACACATTACGGTGATACAAATTTATTATTTTCCCGTAGCGTGTCTGAATCCCCTTGCAACTTATTCTTGTGTTACGCTGCTAGGAATTCCTTTCACAGGTCAATGGACAACTGATGAATCCAAAAAAAAAAATCAGTTTTACAACTCTCCCCCCAAATAAGTACAAAATGATTAGGAACCTCTAAATCGCCTAAAAACGAAGTTTGAGCTGTTTTTAAAATTTTAGTTTTTTTATTATTATTGCACCGCCACTGACTTGATTTCTAAAATCCCTACGCGCTTTTCATCCTCGCCACCGTAATACCAAATAATGTGTCGAAATTTTATTCAAGTCAATTCAATAGTTTCCACTTTCCATGTTACGCTGTTATACAATACAGAACGATCTATAGCAATACTCGGATGTTTAAATTAGAAAATTCTTTGTCCCTTAGTTTCTGTAATAGGCAAGTCAATGTTCGGATGGACCTAAATAAGTGTATTATGCCGAATCAATGCAGCGGTTACTGAGATTACGAGGTTAGAAAAACGCCAACAGAGAGACAGACAAACCGACAGACTGACGGAAATAAAAGTAAAGGGTATGACGGCTATTATAAGAGACTTTAGAAGAATAAAGAATTTCTAGCTCTGAAGTTGTATTAACTTGATTTATAGTTTCAATTACAAATTACCAAGCGGTGTTATGATTCAAGTCACTACATATGCAGAGGGAAGATTGAATTAAACGGCCTAGAAGGCCGTAAGTTGCTCTAACCACATTTAGAAGTACAAAGCCCTCCAGTCTTGCCTAGCTGTGGCCTTTCCTTAGTACATTGTACATTTGCACTACATACATTTACACAATTCAGAGTTCAATTTCCGTTTGTCCAACAGGACAAGATCAAGATGTTATTGCTCTATCGGATCAAGTTTGATTTGATGATTTGATGTGTCTTTGATACAAAATATTCGTTGAAAACAGATCAATGCCATTAACATTTCATGATTAGTGATAATAGGTGCTTGAAAGATAATAAGCATACTGGATCACAGTTATTTGTACAGTCTAAACAACAATCATCTAAATGGGAATTTTACATAGAATGCGTCTTCCAAATTTCAAGTGGGCGGATAATATAATAATTATAACAAATATAAATGTGTTTGTCTCGAATTCCCTTTAGGTTCAATGTGTTATCTGTTATCGCTGTTACTATTCCATTATTTGTTTTCATCTTTCTACGATAAAGATGTTACGAAATCGTGATGCAAGTGCTCGACTTCAGGATTTTCTCAACAAGCCACTTAATTGCTTATTAGATATCGAATCGATATACATAACAAATCAATATATTCCACATTGAATACATATTTTTGTCAAGTTAGTGATTATAAAGCAGACACCTTATCTCAATGTATTTTTTGAGAGATGCACTATCTGATTCACTGAAACGACTTCTGTTGAAGTAAACAGTTTATTTACTAATGTCCTGTGTAAGGCTTTATCGGCCGTCGTCCAATGAAATCATGAATTTGTGTTTTTTGGGTTTTTGTTGAGGCTGGACGTTTCGCCACCACGAGTGGTTAGTGGATGGCATCTTCTGAAGTTATTTCATTTCGGCGTCTTTCAAATTACTGACGGCTACTGGAGTGCTGGATTTGCGGCTGCATCTATAACTTGGCGTTGGTAGCCCCCCCTCCATTGCGGTATGGCAGTGTTTTCAGGTTCTTTAGGATGAGTAGCCATGTCCGGTTGACTTTCTGTGTGTGTTTCTTCTCTACTATCGAAATTTTTGTGATGTTTTTGAATCCCGATGACTTCTCTGTGGAGACTGGAATAGTATGAAGACGTTGCGGCAACAACCTGAGTTTAATCAAACTTGATCCTACGGCCTCCTTTCTTAATCGCATGTTCTGCTACCGCTGATTTGTCTATATGTATAACCTACTCTACAGCTAGCCTTACGTTCTGCAATCCTTGTGTTTATCGAACGCTTCTTTGTTCCTATGTATAGACTCTCACATGTGCATGGTATGCGATAAACCTCTGGTATTCTGAGTGGGTCTCTTTTATCCTTGTCCGTTCTCAAATACTCTTGTATCTTTCTTGTGGGCTTGCAGAGGGTCTTGACGTCTTATTTTTGTAGCATTTGTCCTATTCTGTCCACGCACATACAGTAAAAAAGCTTTTGCTGTCGGTTCAGGTTGTTTTTATTTGCCCTATTTCTTTCCATTGTTCTTGTTGTTTTCTTTTCTGTATAACCGTTTTCTTTACGTGTTCCAGTTCGGCACCGAGTTCCTCTGATTTGCACACTTTTCTAGCCCATTCTGTCAAAGTTATAATAATTCCGTACTGCTGGCATGAGTGGTATTTTAATTCCTTATGTAAGTACCGGTCAGTGGGCGTTGGTTTTATATATACCTTATTGTGTACCAACGTGGCTCCGTTTGTTGTTAGAAGACCATCAACGAAGGCTAGTTTTTGATTTTATTTTACCTCCATGGTGAACTGGATGTTTTCATGTACGCTGTTCTTCTGTGTTAGAAATTTTCGGCCAACAATAACTTGGAACGAGTTACATTTGTTTATTGATTAGCAACCCTACGCGATGGCCTTAGATTTTTCCCCTCTTTGCCGACTCCTTAGCACCAACACTAAAACTCTCATGGCTTCCTACATAAACTCTTCCTCCTTGTCGAACCTATCCGAACTCCTGATGGATCTTAGTTAGTCCGACCAGTATAGTCTTTCATCTTCAAACCCGGTCGTGCCAAATATCTGAACCTGAGGTTGCGATACCCAGGACGTTGATTCCTTTATCACTTTATGAGTGATAAAATGTCTATTCAGCTAGCAATGGCCTGTGAGAATCTCTCCCAAAAATTTGAGCGACACTCTGCCTATAACTAGGTTCAAGGGTCCTTGAGCCTGAAGACATAAGATGGGCAGGACCGAAGGCCATCCTCACCTTTGCGATGAAGGCTGGATTTGGGAACTAGAGTAACGAGAGGTGCAGAAGGGCCCGCTTGTCAGCCTATGCACTGGTGGCGCTTGCGATCAGAAAGCCTCTCTTTCATTCACTTTGAAATTTTATAAAACACATTAGGTGTCTGCCATTGGGTTTATGTATAAGAAAAGATATATACTACATTATTTTGAAACGGCAGACTTGCTAAAATGACGTTTTAGAATCCATCGTCTTGCGCTTTTGGACTACCGCTCACGCTCAAAGGAACCTTCTCCGGGAATAGTGAATCCTCATTTCACCTACGGCATGTGTAATAGTTACCTAGCATCAATATGGAGTTGAAGTGCTTGAATATCGTAAGCCCTCGACGCTTTCAGGGCTGCTTGACTGTCACAACAACAACTGTATGAAGACGGTCGTTTAAGTCCCTATAGCTCAAATCTCCTCAGGCAGAAGTCTGTTCTCTAGCTCCCGACTCCTTCGATTGCGATCCTCCAGTGAAACACACCAAACTATGAAGCTGAAGTTTGATCTCATCTCTCATCCAGTCAGAATTCCAACCAGCTTTGTAAAGGTTTTTGACCTACTATGATGAACTTATTTTTTGTAGGGTAAGGTCATTTAAACAAAAACTCCTTATTTTCCTATCTGCAACGTTTCGACTTATATTAAGTCATCCTCAGGCAACTAGAACAACTGATGGTAAAGGCTATAAACAATTTAACATAAACAACATAAATACACAAAATCTAACACTGACTTTTCATTTTTTTTATTGAAAAATGATGTATGCCATAAAAAATACTTTTATTGTTTTTGAGGTTTTTTGTATATTTTATACTTATTGTAATAAAAATCAAATCACTTGTGCGTTTTAGCAAGTGGCATCCATCATTTTTCAATAAAAAAATGAAAAGTCAGTGTTAGGTTTTGTGTATTTATGTTGTTTATGTTAAATTGTTTATAGCCTTCACGTGAACATCAATTGTTTTAGTTGCCTGAGGATGACTTAATATAAGTCGAAACGTTGCATATAGGAAAATAAGAAGTTTTTGTTTAAATGACCTTACCCTACAAAAAATAATTGAAATTCCAACCAGCGTCCCGCACCTCCAAAATTCTAGTCCGGCACCTCTGAGCTATGGCGGTCATGGCAAACCAGCCGGCGAAGCGATCTCAAGAAGCATCGAATTTCCTTACGCCCACCGACGGCTCAGTTGGTAAGAGCGCCGGACTATATAGAATTTCGGAGGCGTGAGCTCGATTTTCGCTGGCAGTCGATTCTATTTTTCGGCATTTTCTGGTAGCACCTCGATTTGAGAGCCCGACATGCGGGCAATGGCATGAAAAATGGTATTACGTTCATTCCCTACACAGGGCTGTCTGTGCTGGCTCGACCTAGTGGCGTCAGGAGTCGAATACGGTCGGAGATCAATACTGGCCCAACAGATTTCCTTCGATCACACAGATACGAGCTGCTCCGTGCTACCAGAAGATGGCGGAGGTGGGACGATAGGTGGGCGTGAGGGAATTCGATGCTTCTTGAGATCGCTTCGCCGGCTGAGTTGCCATGACCGCCATGGCTCAGCTGGTAAGAGCGTCTGTCTAGAATTTCGGAGGCGCGGGTTCGAATCCCGCTGGCAGGTTTCTTTTTGCCATTTTATTGTAGCACCTTGATTGGTACGTTTTGTTGTTTTTAAAACATTTGCTAACACTTTCTATTTTCAGATGTCCGGTGAATTTGCTTTGGATACGTC
This sequence comes from Callosobruchus maculatus, assembly GCA_951848785.1. Taxonomy (NCBI): domain Eukaryota; kingdom Metazoa; phylum Arthropoda; class Insecta; order Coleoptera; family Chrysomelidae; genus Callosobruchus; species Callosobruchus maculatus. Next base: position 2,007,927 of record CATOUR010000127.1, read on the forward strand.
ACCTCCGAGTCCTGCGACATTGGCTATTGCTGAGAAGGAGCTGCGAGAAACGCCTGAAGTAGTTGCAAAGGCTTTGGCGGAGTTGCGGGAGCTGTTGAAGAACGATGACACCATCTATTTCAAGGATGACGACCAGACGCTTATTATGTACCTGAGGCCGTGCAAGTTTTACGCAGAAAGTGCTTATAAATTGGTGAGTGACAAACTTCTAGCATCAGATTCCAACAGTTTGAAATTATTTAAGTTTGCGCAATGACGAAGTCATGTTTAAGCCTCCCCTCACTCAACTGTCGATTGGACTATGGAGTATAGTGATAGAACCTAGTTTCCACCACTACTTTTTTTATGGTCAGCCCCCCGCAAAGGCTGAAAGCCTATGGCGCTGCAGTAGCGCTATGAGAGGATATGCTGCAGGTTTTAGCAGTCGAAAAACAAATTCCCCGGCAGCTCATTCCACAGCGTCGAAGTGCTCCAAAAGAAGGAATGCTGGATGGAGGAGACTGGTTCGGGGAGTAAGGACCTCGACCTGGTAAGGATGACCTCACAGAGCCTCTCTAGTGTTCCTCGTTCGGATGGCCTCAGGTATTATTATCTGAGAACATCTTCCGTGATAGAATCTGTAAACTATTTTCTCTGTGTTTTGTATTTTGTATTTTTGTATTTTTTATGACGAATCCTATACATTCGTTTGAATGTCTAAAGGACAAAGAAGAATTTGAATTTAAAATCAGGGACAGGGCAGCCACTCTTCTTCGATGTTCCAGGCTGTGTGTGTTTATGACTAGTTTAATTGCTCTCTTCTGGATTGTGTCCAAAAGTTTTAGAGAGCGCTTCTGAGTACATCCCCGTACATTCCCGCACATGGGAACCATGACCACGATGGTCGGATCTGTGCCTTGTAGAGCAGAGGTAGTTGCTCGGGTGTATACAGCTTTCTACAGCGGATCAAAACACCAACCTCCAGGGTGCCCTTTTTAGCAATACAGACGACGTGGTCGTTCCAGGACATATTATTGTTGATATTGATTCCCAAAAGCTTGACGGAAGGTGACTCGACTATTGGGTGACCCTCCACATCCATAGTTGGTAAGCCAACGAGAGACTTCTTTGTCAGATTTGTTGCTAGAGTTTTCTGTACGTTAAACTGTACTTTATATACTAATCCCCACTCGACAATTGTTTTGATATCTCGTTGATCTTATTAAAAGGCGGATGGACCAGTAGATACCATCTGGTCAACGGCATGAGGATGCAGAAAGCAAATGGCAAACTACTGCATTAAAGATCTTAAAGATATCCCAAGACAAACTCGTAAAATGTGTAAATGCATTTTACGAGTTCACAACATGTCCGTTAAGACATTGTGACTATGATGATGATGATGATGATCTGTGAGGCATATTGATGTCGTCGACGTAGCGTCTCCTGGAATGATACTGGCTTGCCTGGTTCCATGCACGTGCACGATATTAATGTACCGTCTGTCTAAAAACCTCTAGATTGGATTGGATGCAGCAGAAACAGTGTAAATCATAGGTCAGATCCCTGAGGAAGACCGGCGTTTATTGAAAATATATCTTTATTGCCGTTGATCATCGCTAAACAATGCTCCAAACCATCAAAACGTTGCTGTTTTCGATCGAATGTAAACATACGGGTATCTACTTTGCATGTACGATAACTTGGCCCTTTTGATAACCCCAGAATCTCAGCTATCTCGATCAACTTCATATTACCACCATTCAAAGTGATTTTGTGGACTTTTTGGACAATCGTCGGTAAGAGCTGCTATGGGGCGTCCACAGTTCAAACGTAATAAACTACTTTTCAACCGTTGATTTCCCTTGGTTAGAAGTAACTGAAAGTCATATGTTAAAAAATGTCACACACAGAGTTAGTCTTAAGTATGGAACGCCTCAATTATCTCGGAAATGGTTTGTACGATTTTCATGTTTTTTTTTTGGGATGGAGGTTTTGCAATACAGCTGATATTAAGATAGTATTTACAATGTTGTCGTATCTACCGTTTTGCCAGAAATGTAATAAACTTTGTTATTTCATATGAATCAAGCTGTATATTTCTTTCTTTTTGAAATCCTTGAAAAGTACTGATTATTTTTTGTATATTCTCCTAAACCTACCTTAACGTCACAATTTTGCAGTTACAACTAAATTTAAGTTATATCCGACTAAGTTAAAATAATTATCTCAACAAGTGTTGAGTTTAGTTGAAGATGGCTGTGGTTGAGCAGTCAGGCATGTTGCAAAATGTACTGATAAGTTTCGAGGATCACATGGCTTGCTGTATTGACATTTTGATCATCTGCTGTAACTGCCTTCACATTATGTTTTTTGAAGTTAATGTGTTATTTTAACTTGGGTGGATATAATGTAAATTAGTTTCAACTCGGAAATTATCGCATTTGGATTTAGAGAAGATATGATAAAAATATTGAGTATTTTTCAGAGATTTTAAGAATAAAAGAATATATATTTTCAAAAAACTGAAGATATCACTAAACTTTGATATGACTACAATGTAAATGGTGCCAAAAGGTCGACCATATTGCAGAACCCCCATTTCCCAAAATTCATTCATTGGTACTTTTTTTCGAATATTTTATACTTGGAGCACTAAAATGCATCTTTCACAATGAGTAGATTCGTGTGAAATTCAGCGTTAAGTCATTTGTCTGTCTGTCAGGTTTTAAGCACTTTGTCATCGTTAGATATTATTATCGTCCAAACTTAAAAATATGGCATTTTATAAATTAGGTATTATACTTTCTCTTCCCATGATTTTATCAATGTTTAATTAGAGAATTCATCAACCATAACAGGAAAAGAAAAGAAAATGGAATTATGTTTATCAACAGATAAATGTAATCTTTGTCATATGTATGAACTTTGGACTGATCGATTACAATAATGTTGAATGCATAAATAATATGATTCACTGTTTGTCATGCTATAACAATAACTGGAAAATACACGCAATATATTAATAATACAAAATGAGGAGAGCTTAATAGATCTAGCTAACTGAATTCATTTTATTCAAAATCATAGTTGTATAATAGCACGAATTGTACCGTAACCTTATTTGGACTACCAGAAATGACTAATTTCTCAGTTATCATTATTTTGAGCATGCGCAGTAATAATTACCAATAACTTTAACCAAGGCTCGTTATAATTTTTGCCGTTATTTTTGACATGGAACAGAAATAGAGGATTGTACTGGACTAGTATATATCTTGATTTTTTTATGACTGCGTATGATAGACAGATAGAGTATGGCCTAAGAACCTTCTCACATTTTTGCGCAATTTTTTTGGGCACGGAAAGGTCGAGAAAATGAGGAAAATATTTGAATCCCTCTATAGGGGAACAGCCAATCGGAAGACGGGTATGTATGCAGTGTTGCCGTTCTCACTTGGGTACCCAATATTCATTGCATATTTTTATGTGATCCACAATTTAATATATGTGGCTAGTAAAGCAGGTACTTTAATAACCTGGTTGATACTTGATTGAAAGGTTTGTGTTTAGCAGGAAGAGACAATAGGCAGCATGGGCAACGTGCGATGAGTATCCATCCACTAATGCGAAAGTGATGTGTACTTTTCAAATTCTCGGAACTAGTCATTCACCGCATAATAACTAAAGACACAAAAAGCTTCAATTCGAGACAAGAAATTTATACAGGGTGGGCCAATAGTGCGTGGACGGAGGATTGTGGGCTTACTAAAAAATATTTCAAAAATCTGTTACTTGATCATGGTAGGGACCCTTGAGGGCTATAACGTAAAAATATTTTCACTTAAATTTTGACGTTTATACAGGGTGATTCATATCAAAACTACATTTTTTTTAATGGAACCCCCTATATATTATTGCATATTTGGATTCCTTGGTCAATTCTAGTGTGACTTTATGTATCACACATGGAACTTTAAACGAACTGTTTAGGCGCAAATTATCATTTTTGGTATAAGTAGGTATCAGAAAAATATTGAATATCGCAGCGATTATAAAACCTAGAAGGCCGTGACTTTGCGGTACGACTAAGCATTAAATGCGTCATCTTAGGTCAGACGGCTAAATTTGAATTTTTTTTGTACTTGCAGAAATCGGTAGATTAATTAAGGAAACTTCAATCACAGATAACTTGATTTTTTCGAATGGGAATGCCTATTTTGGTTTAAAGAATCAAATGTAAAATTTGATTACCTTTCTAATGATATAGCATTCTTGATATCAATCTTTCTTGGTTTTCATTTTATTTCAAATTTTCAGTCTAATCGGTGTTTTTCAACTTTCCTGCATGCAAGCAACCTAGCAGGCCATGCAAAATAAACAAAAGCTCGGTAATATGGAAGAAAGCAACTAACTTAGTAGAAAGATGCAAACTAACTAGAGCAACGAGGCAAGATTATGAAAATTCCTTACAACATATTAGCTCTAACCGGATACAGCAGCGGCAAGATATCCAATGTCAATGAGTAGCTGGGGTACGACAGAAGTGTTTGTTTTTCACAGTCTACTAGCTATTGAGGTCTACTAGAGCTTGGCAACTTTCCAAAACGATTAAAAATTTGAAACAAAAGGAAAACTACCAGCGATTTTTGCTTACAGTCTAACATGTTTAGAATGAAATTTCACATTTAATGGGATAAAAAAATTAGTATTTCCGTTTAGTTATGTCAAAAGTGAAGATATCTCCAACTGGAGCATTCTGAACATCTACTGAAATAATTGTTAGAATTTTTTAATTACGCTATATTGTAACTGTGATTATTTCATGTAGTTTTCTGCAAACTAAATTATGTTTTACAATTCAAACAGACTGCAAAGTGTATTTTCCGCGATATTGCTAATAAGTAGAAGTACCTACTGAAGAATTTGAAGGGTTCCTGTGAGAGGTACCATTACCTTTGACTTACGGAAATGGCTACTTTTTTATAGCATTAAATGTGAAAATGTATTCAGAAGACATAGATATTCTACTGCCAGCAACAATCACTAGTAGTTTTTCTTTGATTAAATATTTTTTTACTGAATTTGGAAATTGGATAATAGCTAGTAGGCTGTCAAAAATGAGCGTTATTGTTACCGCTATTGTTTCTGGTTAGAGCTAATATGTTGTAAGGAATTTTCATAATCTTGCCTCGTTGCTCTAGTTAGTTTGCATCTTTCTACTAAGTTAGTTGCTTTCTTCCATATTAGCGAGCTGTTGCTTATTTTGCATGGCCTGCTAGGAAAATTGAAAAAGACCGATTTGACTGAAAATTTGAAATAAGATGAAAACCAAAAAAGATTGATATCAAGAATGCTATACCGTTCGAAAGGTAATCAAATTTTACATTTGATTCTTTAAACCAGAATAGGCATTCCCATTGAAAAAAATCAAGTTATCTGTGATTGAAGTTTCCTTAATTAATCTACCGATTTCTGCAAGTACAAAAATAATTCAAATTTAGCCGTCTGACCTAAGATTGAAAAGTCGCCATCGTTCGCGATTCACTGTCAGTTCAGTGGCGCTATTGATACTCATATCCAGCAACTGTTTCGTCGTATACTTCCAGCGTGTAGTATTCTCGTCGACACAATGGAGGATAGTATCTTTGGATTACCGAGCTCATCCAGTATGGAAACGTTAGTTCGATGGGCGGTATAAGGAACTCTCAGCATTCTCCTCTACATCCTCATTCCAAAAGCATCTATGCGAGCTCGATTTGCCTTTTTAACAGTCCAGGATTCCGAGGCATACAAAAATATGGAGAACACAAGAGGCTGAATCAGTGACTTTTTGTAGCTTTCGTGATGTTATGGTCACGCCATATTTTAGTAAAGTTTGTCATTCCGAAGATAGAGACTTCGAAAAACCCAAGAGAGATGCTTCAAAAAATGAAAAGTGATGAAACGTTATATTCAAAAGAAACCAAAAGTAATTCTGAAACAAATTCAGATTCAGATTAGACTTTTGATGTTTTGTTATCATTATAATTATTATTTTTTTCATGTTGTTCATTATTAATTTTATAGTATATTATAATGATGTTTTATTTTTCGTTTGTTTCAATAAAAATTCCATATTTTTTTTTATTAGACGTATTAATGAGTCAATTGCCATTTATTCAAATGATTTTAGATTTTTTGATGAATTTACGTGATATAAAAATATTTTTGACAAGTTCTCGTAAGCCATATAAGCTCCTTACAGCGTTGCCAGTATTTAGGCAGTGGTAAATAAATGCTAGCAACAGTGGTAACGTCAAATCCACGATCTCACGATTTCTCACGATTTTTTTCGAGCAGTCTCACGAAATCTGTTTGGTGTCATCTAGGACCATTGTAAAAAAAAGATGGCACTGATAGTCTATAATAAATTGATGAAAATGTGACTTAGACACTTCTTGCATTGGACCCTCAAATTGTTTTCAAACCCATGATACTAGTCCAATTTCCACTATTCACCCATATTTCACCTAAAATGCTGTAAAGTAGTCAGCATTCTTGTGGAAAAAGAAAAACAAATATTCCAATAATATTTTGAAATATTTCATCCATAAGCCATAAGATAATGATAGTTCAATGCTTTAAACAGTTAACGAGGATCTTCGTTATTTCCGACGTTATTTCAAGTGGTCCAAAAATTCCCTACTATTACAATACTATACTACTAGGGATGTTAAAACCTACAAATAAACGTGACAAGAGATTGTAGCTGTGAACGCAAAGCCTAAATACCAGAGTAGCGTGACTATTATGAATAAATTAAGTTAGGAGAAGTTTCTTGACACGGGCTTTCCTAGCAGTCCTAACTATATAAGTATAGCTCAGACGAGCAGAATCCGTTTGAATACCGGTAAAAAGTGGAAAGTCATCAACCACCCACCGGTCAGAAAGCGACTGCAGCTGACGCGTGAAGGCCAGAGACATAATTTATGTTGCGATTAAAACGTTGTCCTATTTATAACTGCTAACAAGGTATTTGCTTATTTTCAGATGAAACGCATCGCAGACTTCAAGGAAAGTCATAAGGATATCTTGGACAATCTCCTACCTGAAGATGAAAAAACTGCCTTTACCGAACATAATGTAGTCAATGTATTAAAAAATAGGGACCATAAAGGTAGAAGAGTGCTTATCGTCAATGTTGGAGGTAATAATGTTTACTTATGTATTTGGTTTTCAAATTTTTTAAAAAACTTCGAGAATACTGAAAATTCTGAATTTTTGAAAATTTACGAAGTAGTGGGGGCAAGGGACGTCATGCATAGTTGGGAGTTAAGAGTATCTACTGCTTACTTCTAATAATTAATTTTCGAAAATTGACGTGCCTGATGAGCCAATGATGGTAAATGGTATTGTGAATTACGAATATTCATTTAGTTTTAGGATAATCTACGTTATAAAACCAAAGGCGTCGGTAAGGAAGCTAATGGGGAGTGATAACCCCCCCCCCCAATAATAATAAATAGTAAACCACTATTTTTTAATTAAAGAGCCGATGGATAGTAAAGATATCGCCATACCTATTCAAGTAGATTGATAAACTGTGTGAGAGACATATGAACATACTCTTTTATGATTGCCTCCACATACTATTAGAAAAATAATTTTAATATTCAACCTTCATGTGCATAAAGTGTGACGCCCATGGCAGTTTTTTCTTTGATGAGTGCGGCTTGCGCTTGTGTTTTTACCCGGTTTCAATAAGTAAACGACTGTTCTTGACGGTGCAGAGGTTCCATCTATCTACAGGGCGTTTTCAAACCTGGGACTTTCCTTTTCAGTAACGACTGCCTTTGAAATGACAAAGCTAATGTACGGTGAATCAGCAGCAGAAGGATAAAAAAAAAGTTGACTGACTCAGTACTTCCCACACATAACGGTGATTTCATTTTATTATTTTCCCATAACATGAAGCTATAGTCTGAGATCCCCTTGTAACCAAATCATGGTTCGTCCGACCAAAAAAGTGTGTTATGCTGCTAGGTCTTCCTTTCACAGGTCAATGGATAGCCTATTATAAATACAAAAAAATTGGATTTTATGACCCCCCCACTCCCCAACTATCCCAATTTCATCCCCACCTAAAAAAAAGTAGAAAATTATTACCAAACACTATAAAACGCCTAACAACGTGTTTGAGCTATTTCTATATTTTTATTTTTTTTATAACTCTTGCGCCGCCACTGGCACGACTTCTAAAATCCATAAACGTTTCCATCCCCGCTACGGTAACAATACCATAGTATTATTTCATTAAAATCAATCCAATAGTTTCCACGTTACACAATACAGAACGAGCTAAAACAATGTTTGTATGTATACTTCAGAAAATTTTAAGTAGCTTGGTTTCTGTAATAGGCAAGATAATGTTCGGATGGACCTAAAAAAGTCTATTATGACGCTAGATATTTTTTCACAGGTCAATGTATAGCCTATTATGAATACAACAAATTTTTGAGTTATACGACCCCCACCCCCCAACCACCGCAATTTTACCCCCACCCAAAAAAAGTAGGAAATTATCAGGAACCCCTAAAAGTTTTGGTTTTTTGCTAATTACTCCGCCCATGCACCGATTCTCAAAATTATAGGAACGTTACCTACTACGACCCCACAGCATATCGCTGCCCAAATTTCATCACAATTCATGCAGCGGTTACTGAGATTACGAGGCTAGAAAAAAACGACAAGACAGACAGACAGACAGACAGATCGACGGAAATGAGTGACGTGGATTTTCGTTATGTAGACGTCATAAAACGCCCAAAAAGTGTATAATCTCAAAATCGAAAATTTTCGCGATCACAATACACACAAAATACTTAGGTACTATTCGTTCGCTGTGAAGTTTTGTGTGGTCCTGTCAATGAGTCTTATAGATATAATGTTTCGAAGTTCGCGCCGCGAGACGGAAAAGTATTTCTTCTGCAATTTGGAACATTCGACTAGGAGTCGTATTCATAGTCGATTCTTAAGGATCCCTTAATACTTGAGAGTCCCTTAAGTTAGGTTTTGTGTTTCGGCAGCTACTTGAGGGTCCCTTACGTAGGCTCCTTAAGTAATAGTAAACCGTAAAGCACAACTGTAAAGTAATGAAATGTCAACATGACATCTCTGCATGACATTTCGTTTCAGTCAAGGCAATTTTGTAGGTTTATTTTGGAGTACGGCGTCAGTTTCTGTTACATCCGGAAAAATGTCCGGCACGAAACACGAAATACTGACACAAAACAAAAAGAGATCATAGAAAACATCAAAATGCGTAGGCATAAGCATAACAAATTGATCTAGGCTACGATTTACTTTAGGGTACAGCCGCTAGGTGGCGCCCCTATATGTCAATCGAAAGGGCTCGAGGTGGGGAGCAATAATGTCCCCGGGCACAACACCCGGAGACGAAAGACAAAAAAGTTATGGAGAAAACAATTTCCCATGTTAAGTCTATGGGAATTTTTCGAAAATTTTAGAGTACAGCCGCTAGGTGGCGTCCCTATATGTCAATCGAAAGGGCTCGAGGTGGGGAGCAATAATTTCCCCGGGCATAACACCCGAAAACGAAAGACAAAACAGTTATGGAGGGAACAATTTCCCATGTTAAGTCTATGGGAATTTTTCTTTCTCGTTAAAAGTGAATGAAATCTTCCACGTAGGTTAGGTTAGGTTGGGTTAGGTTAGGTTAGGTTGTGTTAGGTTATGTTGCTTTTTTCTTACATAATAAATAAAATAAACATGTTCCTTTTGATTCCAATGACTTTTAATGAGAAAAAAAAATTCGATTGTTTCCTGCATAACTTTTTCGTCTTTCGTTTCCGGGTGTTGTGCCCATGGACATTATTGCTACCCACATCGAGCCCTTTCCATTGACATATAGGGGCGTCACCTAGCGGCTGTACACTAAATTTTCGAAAAAAATCCCATACACTTAACATGGGAAATTGTTTTCTCCATAACTTTTTTATCTTTCGTTTCCGGGTGTTGTGCCCGGGGACATTATTGCTCCCCACCTCAAGCCCCTTCGATTGACATATAGCGGCGCCACCTAGCGGCTGTACCCTAAAGTAAATCGTTACCTTGACCTATATTAGAAATACATAAATAACAACGTCGCCAAATGAATCCCGCCGTCTAGATGTTATTTAGGAAATTGATACACAAGGAAAGCCACACTTGGGTATTACTTATGGGAACCTTAAGTATTACTCAAGCGACGACTATGAATACGGCCCTAGGTCTTCCATCGTGTCCACTATGATGTGGATATAAATATCCTTCGTCTCTAACTCTTTTCACGAGATAGACAAATCGACAGGGGGAAGGCTCAATACGGCCAGGGAAACGATCAGCATACACTCGCGAAGTCCGAGAGGCATTTTGACCACATTATCCTACACTAAAATCATATCCACCAATTCATTCAATTATGAGTTATGCCGATTGTACAATTTTTGTTGTATTTAAAGTCCGACGTGGTACGTCAACAGTTCGACAGACGTCAAAGGCGCGCAGCTACCTACACCTATATTCCGTAGTAAAATGGGTTTCTTGTCTATTTTGATCTAATCGCTCAAGGGCGGAATTAGAAATGAGGATTTCATTATCACATTATTTCGGTTAGACGTTACTGGTAAAAATCATTCCTTTTGGCAAGTACTATATGCCCTATGAAGAAAAGTCCCAAATTAGGAAACACCCTGTACTGACTAAGCTGCCGTACTAACAAGAAAGGTCCTATCTGCAAAATTTGGTAAATTGACATTTTTGGCTCATCGGAATGGTAAGCAAATGTTCTACACCTTGGCAAAGTCTAAGAGTCCTATCTGAGTCTTAACTGCTTCATTTTGTATCTAAATGTTTAGTCCGAAGTGAATAAAAAGTCATCTTTACTAACTTAAATTGTCGGATCAAACAATTACTAAGATAAATAGCCCGTTCTGCCTTCAAAAGCGCAGTTAGGACAATTTAGGCTAGCATTTTGTGATGAGCGGCATCAGTTAGGACAATTAAGCCTAGTATGACTAAATATATTATGTGCAATATAACCTCAAATAAGTGATAGGACACGTGTTTGTTACCGGTAAATCCGCGGTGTTTTTTGCATTTTAAGTCGATATATATTCCGAGAAATGAATCCAGGGTAAGTTTAGTGATAATTCCTTATTTTTGACGAATCTCTGATTGTAATTTTTGTTTTGTAGTGCATCAGGTAGCCGGTGCAACAGTGGTAGCCGATGCGCACGGATGGTATCTCTTGCATTAAATATCCAGCTCAAGGAAAAACTAGATGTTATTAGAAGATCTAAGCAAATTAATAATGCCAAACGTAATAAAGATCCAGATTATGTACCGGGGCTGTCCAATGAATTAGGAAATAGAAGTGGAAGTGAGACGAATCGTAGTTATGAATATAGTCAAATTACTTCACCTAGTACAAAAATACACATCGTGTCCAATATCATGGTAGCTCCGCCAGCAACGGTTATTCAGGTAGACTTAAATACTTTAAATTATTCAAATGTTGAACAAAAATACATTAACGAAAATTTTCAGGAGAATGTATTTGATATTATGGAACCAAAAGAAAAAGAGTTTAACTCTATCGAGGTCTTCATTCGAGAAGATATTTTGCAAGACATTATAGATAAATCAGTAGAAAAGGCAGAGAGCAAACTCTATACAAAAACTGGAAAAATAAGAAAAAGAAAAATATTCGAAGAACCACTAGTTGAAAGGAAGAAACAAAAGATAGAGAGGTACAGAAGAGCTCATGAAGTGAAAAAGGCGTGTAAATGCAAACTCAGTTGCTCCCAAAAAATTTCGTACACTAGGCAAAAACACATTAATGAACAATACTGGCTATTACCAAAGCAACAACAAAAACAGTTTGTTTTAGAAAGGGTAAAACAATGTAAAAAAGGTAGAAGTACAACCAAAAATCAAACATCACCCAGAGTTTATTCCTACAAATACTATTTGACATCTGAGAAAGCCGAGGAAGTAAGGGTTTGTAAGATATTTTTGTTAGCGACCTTGGGGTATGAAAAAGAAAATGACAGAATGTTGAAAAATATACGTAAAACGGATCCGAAATGTATAGCACCTAAAACAGATGGAAGAAGGCGTTCATGCCCACGTAAAGTAGACAGAAACACAATTATTGAACATGTTAATTCATTTAACCCAACAATATCGCATTACAGAAGGGAGCACGCCCCCAACAGAAAATATCTACCCAGTGACATAAACATAACTCTTATGTACAAAGATTTTAAACTAAAATATCCAAATACAGACTTTTCTTACGAATTATACAGAAAAATTGTGACTAAGGACTTAAATATATCCTTTGCCAATCTAGGTAATGAAGAATGCTGGGAATGCGAAGAATTTGCAATACACAAAAAAGCCACGTCTCATGACGCTAATGTAGAAAACCTTGCTAGCTGCGATTTGTGCAAAACATGGAGAATTCATAAGCTAAAAGCAATTAACGCCAGAAAAAATTATAAGGAAGATGCTGAGAAAATTAAACAAAATGATGAGATCTTTGTAGCTGCTGATTTGCAAAAGGTAAAATTAATATATAGATATACACATAGTTAGATAATAATAAAATTGAAAAAACGCACATAAAGCATGTTACGTTCGAAGTCTCTTCGTGAACTGTGTGAGTATTATAAAAAAAACTTAAATTCGTTTTTTTTCAGGTGATTATGCTCCCCCGTATGGAAACATTTAAGGAAGTTATTTTTACACCACGTATCGTAGCATACAATGAGAGCTTCGTCCCGCTTGGGAAGAAGTCTAAAACCTACCCCTGTGCTGTGTTGTGGCATGAGGGAGTTGCTGGCAGATCCAAAGACGACATTATTTCCACATTCTATGCATTTTTTCAGGCAAATAGGGATATTAAACACATCACAATTTGGCTTGACAATTGTTCAAGCCAAAATAAAAATTGGTCTCTTTTTAGTTTTTTTATGTATGTGGTCAACAGTTCAGAAGTCGCTGTAGAAGATATAACTATAAAATTTTTCGAGCCGGGCCATATTTTTATGGCAGCCGATGCTTTTCATCATCAGGTTGAACTTGCTTTAAAGAGAAAAAAAAAGGTTTACGATTTTGACGACTTTTGTGAAGTGGTACAACAAGCCAATTCGGCTAAAGTTAATGTTATAAAAATGCAAATTACACAATTTTTTTCCTTTACCGACTACACTTCCAAATACAAGCTACAAAAACTAATTTCTCGCGTTTATTTAAAAGATATAGTTTGTTTTCATTTTAGCAGAGGAAGTTATTTTTTTTCTTACAAAACAGAATTTGAAAACGAATTCATCGATTTAAAAGATATTTTTGTAATGAAGTACGTTAAGGGTACTCTAACGAAGCCTCAGGCTCGTGATAAATGTCGCGGTATATCTTTGGATCGAAAAAATAATCTTATATCCAAATTGAAAGGGCACATTCTTGAAAATCGCTTGAAATTTTGGGAAGAGTTGCCGGTTTCCGAAGATGGTTCTGATGAAGAAAATGTTTAACATCCCTATTATTCTTTATTCTTTTCTCGTTTAATATATTATTCCTATCATATCTATGACTATATGAATAATATGTTCAGTTTTTCACATTATATATGAATAAGATGTTCAGTTTTTCTTATTATAATTCAAATAAAGTGTTTAGTAATAAAATATAATTTTTATTTTGGACAAATTCGATAAGTAAAATTAAAAAACATAATGGCATATACTAAGCTACATTGTCCTAAGTGACAAAAATATCAAATATCTCTTGATGGGGATGACGAGAAGCAAAATTATAATGAGCAATTAGATTCCATTTTCCTACATAGTATATAAAATGAAATTGGTAAAATTTCTTGAAATATCATGAGTTTTAGAATAAAAAAAGACAAAAAGCTGATTTTCTCAGAACTTAAATATTGCAGATAGGACCTTTCATGTTAGGACGGCAGTAAGTTCCAGCCTGTTTTTTGTTTCAGTAACGGGATTTTTGCGCAATAATACTTTGGTTTACCAACTTTACTTTTTTCTAGTTTTGTGGAAACGTTTGGAAGTTAATTTTCAAATTCTTGATTTCAGGTACGTGGGACCCCTCGAAGGTAACACCGACGCAGCTTTTCAGAATATTTTACCTTATCCATGAGGTTGCTGTTTTGGAGCCAGAGACCCAAATCAATGGGTGTGTTGTGATAATGGACTTTAAAGAGCTGGGCATGAAGCAAGTGAAGGCATTCAGCCCCTCATTCAGTCTCTTGCTGCTCAGCTTTATCCAGGATGCTATGCCGTTGAGGTTAAAGGAGGTCCACATGGTTAAGCAGCCTTTCGTTTTTAATATAGTTTGGAATATTTTCAAGCCATTTATCAAAGAAAAGCTGAAGGGTAGGGTAAGTATTGCGTAAAAATGCTAGGTATGACAGTTTTGAACGATTTGAAAGCTTAGAACGTTTTGAAGGTTTCGAGAGTTTTTAAAGCATTGAAGTAGCGAAAATCTTTTTATTTTTTTGTTTTTAGTAGGTATATTTAAAGTATTTAAATTTTTGAAAGCGTTGGTGTTGAAAATTTTGAAAGCTCTAATACAAAAGGTACTAGTTAAACAAATAAAGCTATATTGCAAAACTTTCCTAGTACCGCCCTTTGTAGGTAGTTTTAACGTTTTTAAAGCTTTGAAAGTTCTTTTTGAAAATGTTTGGAAAGCTTTGAAGGTGGAAGGAAAATTTTTGAAAGTATTTAAAGTTGAAAGCAATGTAAGATTTGAAAATTAAACATAAACATTTTGAAACCTTTGTTTCTATATCTGAATCATTAATTTATTATTTTAGATCCACTTCCATGGAAGCAAAATGGCTTCGTTGCACAAATTCATGGAACCTTCTCACCTACCCAAGGACTACGACGGTGAGTTGCCCATGTTGGACTATGGTGGAAAGGACTGGTATCCCGTTGTGGATAAATACATTGAACACATCAAGGTCATGAATAGTTTCGGGAAGAAAAAGCAATAGAGAACCACATTTTGATCAAATGCTCAAGTTTTTATTTGTGATGTTTAGCAATTTGCGGGTTATTGTGAGAAAACCTCAGTGTAATAAGGCAATCAATATATTGAGTATTTCAACGTAAGATTTAAAATTCTCTATCCAATTCTATTGACAAGCTTTACAAAAATATAAGTCTGCAACTTAAAGACGCAGTTACACATGTGAAGTAGCTAAAGCAGGTTACTAAATCAAAAGTCGCTAAATTTAGTGACTCGCATCGTGCGAACTACTTGATTTAGTACTTATTTAGGTACCTGATTTAGACAAACAAATAGAAACAATTTCCATTTACGTGAGCAAGTAGTGTCTCCCTCTCCCACCACTGACTTTCCAGCAACTTAAACGTTGGCTAAACAATTAGTGTAAAAAGGTCAGTTTAATAAAGGTCATTAGTACAGACTGTTTCCAGCTCTAATCAATAATACCTAATAAACATGTTGACGCCCACTGAAAAATACAGACAAAATTTTAGCTACTTGATTTAGTACCTAACTTACTTTAGCTACTTGACACGTGTGAATGCGCCTTAATACTGACTGTTTTTTTTTCTATTCGTTGATTAGCTAGGTATTTATTGTTTGCAGTTTGCACGTACTTGGTCTGTAATCTGTTCAGTAAATTTTTTTAACATTCATTTCTGATGTGTTGAATTCTAAATTATAAAATTCTGTATGTTACAGATTTCTATGTACCTATTTTTGTATGTACATGTTGAAAAAATATAACATCGACTATTTAGATATGTCTTTTTTTGTATCTTACGAATGTATAATAGGAAAGATTGTGTTCGAGTCACACCATCAACGTGTTGTCGAAGGTGAACGTTATGACATTGGTCCTCATCTCTTGTTTCAGGAAGTATGTAACCCATTCTGCATTCCTATTGGTTGAAATATTCAAAAATGAATTGGTGTCAAGCTGATGTCCGAAAATTTTATCTTTTATAGGACGATCGGATAAGTTGAACACATTTTAATTTTTTATCCGATGTCGTATGTAATTTGACAGCTGACAATCTTCATGAATTTGTATTTTGTATTTGAAAACTAGCTGACCCGACGGACGCTGTGCTATCTTAGCTATGAATATTGAACTTATATCTGCAATAAATAATAACTGAAAAGCATAGTATTCACTGAAATACTTTTTGATATCCAACATGTTTTGTTTTTGTTAATATTAAGATATTTTGTAATGTTTACGTATTTTTGTCTGGTCTACTGTAACAATTTGATATGTTCCACTATCATGAAACCACACATAACCTAAAAAGCACTATAATGTGCTTTTTAGGTTATGTGTGGTTTCATGATTGACAGTTTTGACAGTTGACATGTAGTTGACGTGTGACTTGACAGATGAATACTTCTCACGTTGTGTTATATACAGGGTGTTCCAATATTCGACCGACAACGCTTGATAGGATAGGTGATAGTCCTCACATTTTTATGAACATTGAGATAGGAACATGAAGCCTTAAAATGCTTAACTTTCAAGATCCAGGGGGGGGGGGGGGTTGGGGGGTTCAAACCCCCCCCATGAGTATTCCCATGAATGAAATAACTACTTAAATAATACAAAATAAAAATAATCAAGGATGCTTTCTTCAAGCTTAGTGATTTATTTTACTACTAACCAATCTCTCGGCGCTCGTGGCACATTAGCAGCGATACAATCTATACAGATTTTAAGCAAATTAAGACATTACAAATTCTTTTATACATGAACCCCCTCCATGGTCAACGCCTAGCTACGGCCCTGGACTCATTTAAGTTACCAAAATTTTTTTCCACTTAAGTGTATCAATGTGGGTATCAAAAAAATCGATTCCTCAGCACTTTTTTCGTAAAAATGGTATATATTGTCCAAGTCTCCAGAGGTAACCGTTTTTGAGATAACCTTCATTGAAGTTTCCAATGCAACCGAGTAATTTGCAAAATGATAAAATAAAGTCCAGATATTCGACAGACAACGCTTGACAGGTGTTAGACCTCACAATTCAATGAAAATTGAGATGGGGACATTAAGCCTTAAAGTGCTCAATTTTCAAGATACAGGGTGTGAAAGTTTTACTTTTATTCTCGTTTTTTGTCAATTAGCGCCGGTGCACACTTGCGGCTGTTTACCGTCCGGCGTCGCAACGGCACCGGAATTGCGGTCTGAAGCACTAAGTGATAGATTGAAAGATGCACATTAGTGTCCGGCGCCGCTACGGTGCCGTACGATCGCGGTGCGGCTGCTTCGAACCGTCGATATCTTTGGAACCGCAGCGACATCGCAACCGCATCTCCGGGTCTACAGTACTACACGATGGCCTGTAGATGGATGTAGAACTGTTTATAGACAGTATTTAGAATTATCCAGAAATATGGAATATTGCCTTCGAAATGTACCACGACCGTGTAAAAAAGAGGAGTGCAGGGATCAAGATTTTCGAAACGTTCTCGGAGGCCTTTGACGAAAGGAATCCTGGGATCGTATCTTACAAGAAATTTTCACTGAAAGTTCATCAAATGAGGCAATGCTCATTTGCAAGTAATTAAAAAATGTATCCGGCTGTGCTTAAATCCGAAAAGGATGTAACAAATCTACCTCTAGTAAGCCTTAACTCCATAAACGGATGTACCCAATATCCTCAGTTACTTTTCAAAATAAAATGTTTTTACACTAGGTAAGCAAAAATCGCACGCTTTCTTCCTTGTATTTCCATGTCGACGTCTCAAGCGACACGGATTCATGCGGTGTCGTTACAAAGCCGCAGGTAGTGTGCAGCCAAACTCGTGGTGCCGCAACGGCACCGCAACGACGCCGGACGGTAAACAGCCGCAAGTGTGCACCGGCGCTTATTCCTCAATCAAACGGCACAATACTCCTAAATTAGGTATCGGGGGTTTTTTGAGGTGAGAAATCCAAATTGGGTGTTGATATCATGAGTAGAGTGCATCAATGTGAGTATAAAAAAAAGATTCCTCAATACTTTTTACGTGTTAATGGTATACTTATAGTATCTTATTCAAGTCCCTAGAGATAATTCGAGATAACCTTCATTGAAGCTTACAATGCTACCGAATTAATTGGAAGAACGAAAAATGGGAGACAAAGTGGATGTTTCCAGCGTCAATAAATTTGATGGTATGAAATAAACAGATGAAATATGCACTAAAGGCCAAAGGTATTTATGGGGTAATTGATGGGCACCTAACCAAGCCCAACCCATCACAAACTGAAGAACATCATGGTACAAAAAGGATGCACAGACACAGGCAATATTTGTACTTACTTCAGCTATGAAAATGGACCAGATTACGCTGATAGAGACTTGTGAAAATGCTAAAGATATGATGTTCACATTAGAGGCAATCTTTGAACAGAAATCTGAGGCTAATAAAATGATCCTTCATGAAAGATTTCATCAGTATAAGATGGACAGTGGTGATAGCACTGCACAGCATGTGTCAAAGGTACAGAATCTTGCAAAACAGATAAAAGACACTGGTGACGACATCACTGACATGTCCATAATGAAAAAGATACTTAGCACGCTACCTGCAAAGTATAGAAATGTCAGGCAGGCATGGTTGTCGTTAGATCCTACAAAACAAGCACTAAACAATCTCAAGGCTTGACCATTGCATGAAGAAAACAACCTCGAGTCTTATGAAGAAGCTGAGCTAGCATTGGCGGCAGTGTCACTAAGTTCTTACTTAGAAGCCAGAAGGTGAGAAAAGTGAGAAGTCAAGAGGTCCTATATGTTTTAACTGCAGAAAAAGAGGTCACATAGCAAGAAATTGTAAAGGATATAAGGAGAAATATGATGAGCACTCCAGGAAACAGGATAATCAGAAAAGAGATAGAAAATGAGACAGCGTTTAATGTAGAAGGGGTTGATCCAGATAATGTGATTTATGAATCAGAAACCGTACATAATGGATAGTGGGGCTTCTGTCCATATGACCTACAGAAGCGACCATTATCATACATTTGACAACAGCTTTAAGTCAAGAGTGACGTTAGGCAATAACCAGCAGCTACCTGTGAATGGCAAAGGTACAATAAACATACAGAGACTTATAGATGGTAAGTGGTATGATGCTACTAAAAGAATGTACCACAGCTATGTAAAAATTTATTTTCTGAAGGCGTAAGTACTTACTGACAAGGGTATGTAAGTAGTGAAATTTGAGAATGAAGCTAGAGTTTCTGAAGAAGTAGCTGTGAAAGACTCAACTAACACTTACAAAATGCTGTTTAGAACTATGATTTACACTGCAAACCTGACAGTTACTGACAACTTGAAACTATGGCATGAGCGCTGTGGCCATGTTGATGTAGGATACCTGAAACAAATGGTAGACAAAAATTTGGTTAAAGAAGTAAAGTTTAGTAACACTGAGAACTTTTTCTGCGAGTCATGTGTATTGGGTAAGCAGCATACGTTGCCGTTCAAGAAAAAGAAGGAAGAGCATGTGAAACTTCAGCTTGGCGAGAGAATTTATAGTGATGTGTGCTAGCCTATTTCCACTCCTTCAGTAAAAGGGTATGAATATTTTGTGACTTTTAAGGATGAAAAAAGTGGCTAACGTGTGTATCATAAAACATAAATCTGACGTTTTTGAATGCTTCAAAAGTGTTAATGCGAAAATTAAAAATAAATATGGTCATTCAGTGAAAGTTCTACATACTGATGGGGGCGCTGAATATCTCAGTAGTGAGTTTAAAAGTTTTATCGTGAGAGAAGGCACAGAACACGAGGTAACAGCACCATACACACCTCAACAAAACGGCCGTGCTGGAAGAGACAATCGAACAATCGTGGAGTGTGATGCATGTTCGATGTTGCAGCAGTCATGTGTTCCAAAGTACTTGTGGGCAGAGACAGTAAGTCCTGCCATCTACATTATGAATAGAATGCCAACGTCACAAGCTCCAAAAACACCCTGTGAAACGTGGTGTGGGCAAAAACCAACACTTGATCATTTGAAAATATTTGGTTGTGACGCCTACAGGCACATCATCATCATAGTCACAATGTCTTAACAGACATGTTGTGAGATCGTAAAATGCATTAAGTCGGAGCTAGAGTATTGCCGGCATGAATAGTATCAATAGTTTTGAGAACTGTAGATCGCCATCGTTCACGATTTACTGTCAGTTGAGTGGCGCTCTTGATACCCATATCCAGCAACTGTTTTGTCGTATCCACCCAGCGTGTAGGGGGACGGCCACGACGCGGCGCTGCCCACTCGGGGCATGACCCTGAATTACAAGTTTCTCCATATTATCGCTTCTGTGTATATGTCCGAAGAATGTAAGCATTCTCATCGACACAATGGAGGATAGTCTCTTTGGATTACCGAGCTCATCCAGTATGGAAACGTTAGTTCGATGGGCGGTATAAGGAACTCTCAGCATTCTCCTCCACGTCCAAATTTCAAAAGCATCTAAGCGAGCTCGATCTGCCTTTTAAACTGTCCAAGTTTCCGAGGCATAGAGAAATATGGAGAACACAAGAGACTGAACCAGCACATACCTGATGGAAAACGCCGAAAATTGGATACGAAAAGCCAAAAGCTAGTTTCTGTTGGCTATGACAAAAATTCGACAAACTACAAACTTTTCAACCCTACTACGATACAGGTGAGAACATCAAGGAATGAAGTTAAAACCAAATAAAATGAACATAGAACTTGATAGTGATGATGTCACAGACTTTGGAGAAGAAGAAGTGGTGCAGATTAGAAACGATGAGCAAAAAGCGGAAGACAACAAACTATGAGTCTGCAGAAGAAACTGAGGTTCCAGATCTAAGACCGCAGAGAAATATTCACATATCTGCCCGATATGAGGAGTTTCAGTTAAATTTTATAGAAATAGACATTCCGGAGACTTATGATGATGCAATGAATAGCACTGAAAAAGAAAAGTGGAAGGAAGCTATTAATGAAGAGTTTGATGCTTTGTTAAGAAATGAAACTTGGAAGATGGTAAAAATGCCGGAAGAAAATAAGCCTATTGAGTCAGGATGGGTCTTTAGAGTTGAAAGAAAACCAGATGGAAGTATTAGTAGATACAAGCCTAGATTGTGTGCAAAAGGATATGCTCAGAAACAAGGGATAAATTATGCCGAAATTTTTGCATCCACAAGATTCGACTCAATAAGAGTATTATTAGCTATAGCAAACATGCGAGGATATGAATTCAACATAAAAACTGCATTTTTGTATGGCGAACTTGAAGAGAACATATATATGAAACCACAACCTGGACTAGACTGCGAAGAAGGTTTTGTGTGCAAACTAGGAAAGTCATTGTATGTCCTGAAGCAAAGTCCAAGATGTTGGAACAAGAAATTTAGCACTTTTCTACAAAACTTTGGTTTTCAACCTTCAACAGCTGACAAGTGTGTCTATACTGGATATATAACAGATGTAAAATTATTGCTGGTGGTATATGTTGATGATGGTGTTATATTTTCATCTCAAGTAATAGGAATAGATACAGTTTTAGAAGAATTAAGAAGTTGTTTCGAGACTAAGATTACTGAAAATGCTAATTACTTTATTGGCATTGAAATAAAGAGAGATCCTGAGCAAGGCAAAACGTATTTGAAGCAGTCAAGTTATATTAAGAATATTATTTGAAGCTTTGGGATGGAAGATGCTAGCATGGTTAATGTTCCTAGCTACAGTTACTCGTTCTGACATTTCACATGCGGTGAGAGTAGCAAGTAGATACTTCCTACTCCCACCGCATCCCAAAATCATTCACTGGAATGCGGTGAAAAGGAATCTTATCGGAACCCAAGATTATGCCATTATGGCATAGAATTCGACAAGAATAAAGAAAGAAACTTGTGTGGTTACACCGATTCTGACTATGCAAGTGACACAGAACAAGGAGATCTACTAGTGGCTATGTGTTTAAATTATGTAACGGGCCAGTAACATGGGCAAGCAGAGGACAGCCTACAGTAACTCTGTCCACGACTGAAGCAGAATATGTAGTAGCTTCACAAGCTACCAAAGAAGCTGTTTGGTTGCAGAAATTTCAGAAATTGTTGTTAGATATCGACGAAGAAGTTACAAAACCGACAGTTTTGAGGCGTAGGGATGTGGCGACCCCATCGCTCAGAGGTGATGGTACACCTTGCACCGGCGACGGTGCATCATGTACTATTAGCTCTGCAATCAGCGACAGAGGGGAGGAGTGCAGTCACTTAGCTTCGCCTGCGGTGCAATCACCCCCACATCGGAATACTTCCGGGAAACTAGAAATATGTTCTCGGAAGTAGGCGGCGCCAAATGGCTTCACGGTTCATGTTCCGTCGCTGCGCCGATGTTCCCGGTTTCTCATAAGTGACAAATTGGATTAGTTAGAAGTAAAAAATGCTCAATG
Source organism: Callosobruchus maculatus (assembly GCA_951848785.1). Taxonomy (NCBI): domain Eukaryota; kingdom Metazoa; phylum Arthropoda; class Insecta; order Coleoptera; family Chrysomelidae; genus Callosobruchus; species Callosobruchus maculatus. Next base: position 2,030,404 of record CATOUR010000127.1, read on the forward strand.
GCTCTTCCAGGATCAACAGATTCCGGAGGTAAAATATCTGGCCGTTCGGATCTCCGGGTGCCAGGTGATCCGGGGGGAACATTAAGCGAAGTTTGTTTGAATTGTGCTGCCACTCTTCGTCAGGCTAACAACAGAAGCCGTCCTTCGCAGCAACTTCGCACTGACGACAGGCCCGAAGGCCAGAGAAACTAAAATTGTTCACAGCCGACTTTACAAATATACGAGGTCTTTCCTCCGACATAAACTCTGTCCATCAACACCTTCAGGCAGAGAAGCCACACATTCTGGCTCTTACGGAAACTCAAGTGGCTCTTCAACAATGGATAACTGCTTCAGATATCCCGGATATGATTTATAGCAGACATCTTGGGGAAGCTCTTCGCAGCCAATTCTACTGTAGATTTTCAAGGAACTACTCCGACGGCCACCATAAGCGTGAGCTCGAGAATGGCAGAGGTCAAATTTCAACATCGAGATGTAAAAAGCATCCTCCAAAAACTGAACACGAATAAAGCTACTGGTCCTGACCAAATTCCAGCCATTGTCCTTAAAAGCTGTGCCGCTGAGCTTGCACCTATTCTTTGCAAGCTCTTCAAACTTTCGTATCCTCGAGGCGTGTTTCCCGTTTCGTGGAAGATTGGCTGCGTACAACCCATCCCTAAGAAAGGCAAAAAAACTGATCCCACCAATTATAGACATGTGACTCTTCTCAGCATCATGTCTAAGGTTATGGAGACTGTCATTAACACACAGCTCCTGAAATACAACAATAACATCATAAATGATCGCCAGTACGGCTTCCGGAAGCACAGGTCTACAGGTGACCTCCTTGCCTACGTCACTCACTTGCGGAACAGAGCAACAGATAATCATGCCGAATCCCGTGTTGTAGCACTTACAAATCGAAAGCTTTCGACAGAGTGTGGCATGAGGGACTTCTGGTCAAGCTTGCTGCTTATAGGCTACCACATGGCCTGCGCCAGTGGCTGAATAGCTTAATGAACAACCGGTGTCTGTTTGTTGTAGTCGAAGGCTGTTCATCAGACGTATTTTCAATAAACGCCGGTGTTTCTCAGGGATATGTCCTATCCCCTACACTGTTTCTGATGTACATCTACGAGCTGCTGGAAATAATATCCAATCCAATCTACAGCTTCGCAGATGACAGCACATTAATGTCATGCATGGAACTAGGCAAGCCACTATCATCCCAGGAGACGGTACGGTGTTGAGTGGGGATTAGCAAATAAAGTACAGTTCAACGTACAAAAACTCAGGCAACAACACTTACAAAGAAGTCTCACAATGGCTTACCAACCGTGGAAATGGAGGGTCATCCCATAGTCGAATCACCTTCCGTCATGCTTTTGGGGATCAACATCAACAATAACAAGTCCTGGCACGACCATGTCGTCAGTATTGCTAAAACGGCATCCCAGAAGCTTGGAGTTTTGTTCCGCTGTAGGAAGTTGTATACACCAGAGCAACTGCTGCTGCTCTACAAGGCACAGATCCGACCATCGCTGGAGTATTGCTCCCATGTGTGGGGATGCGCTCCGAAGCACTCTCTAAAGCTTCTGGACACTATCCAGAAAACGCCTAACCTCAAAAAGGACCTCCACAGCCTGGAACATCGAAGGAGGGTGGCTGACCTGTCCCTGTTTTACAGATTCTATCACGGAAGATATACGAGTGAGCTCTCCCAAATAATAACACCAAAGGCTGTCTGAACCAGGAACACTAGAGAAGCTCTGCGAGCTCATCCTTACCAGGTCGAGGTCCTTACTCCCCGAATCAGTCTCCTCCAGCATTCCTTCTTTTGGAGAACTTCGACGCTGTGGAATCAGCTGCCGAGGAATTTGTTTCCCCACGGCTACAACCTGCAGCGTTTCAAATCCAACGTGAACCGACACTTATCCTCTCGCAGCGCTTCTACAGCGCCATATTCTTTCAGCCTTTGCGGGAGGCAATCGTTGCTTGAAATTATTGGTCCACGGCAGAGAAGAACTTACTGCATTCGCGAACCTATTGCTTCTCTGGTTATAGATTTGCTTTAACTTACAGTATGTACATACATACATACATACATACATACAGTAAAACATACTTGGATCATCAATTCATCATCAGTTAGAAATCGAGGTATTTGGATTAATATTTGGTTGATTGGAAATTACAATATTTATAAATTTAAATTATCTTGGCAAAACCTCGGCAACTCACATAGGTAGCAACTTTGAAGACACAAATTCCCCAAATTTCTAACCAACTGTTCTACGAAAATATACGATTTATGTGAATGATCTACATAATATTTAGATTGTACGATAGAATCAGTACAAGCAACCCATTATACGAGGTGAAGATTGTTGCGTTATCTATATTAGACTGCAATTCTTGTTCCTCGAGTTAGGCTGCGTTTCCACCAGAGATGTGCGAGGATGTGTTGCTATTTAGGTTGCTATTTATATAGAAAATGAATGGGCAGAAGGCATATACTTAGACCAAGTAGTTGATACATTTGTTGTTTTACACTCAAAAAAATTCTTTACATGAAATGCAAGTCAAATCATAATAATAAAATTTTTAGAGATAAGGTGTTTTATTTGTTTATTTTTGATGTTGTTATAGTTTTCTGTTGTGTGTTAATAATGTTTATTAAATATGGTTATATCTCAAATTCTGTAGTTTTCTAAACCTAAAACTCATAGTGGCCATATAATATAGATGGAGTTTGTTACACTAATGTGATTAATCGATATTGTACCTAAGGTCTATGAATTATTATTCTTAAAAAACTCGACAGAAAAAAATAAAAATATAAAGTTGAGGTCACACCAAATTTTTTCTATCTACAAACCGATTTGAAATATAATTTTTTATATAGACGGGTGCCCCGTGAAAAAAATTGCGGGGGAGGGCCCCGAAGACCTTGGCACGCTACTGACCTTTTGTATTTGACATTTTCTTCTACCAGGTACAAGAAACACTCTAAATGGACAGCCTGTATAATATAGTGTTTAGTATACAATATGTATACCATGTTATATTTTTTAATAACCATTTTTTATAGTTCAACTATTTTTAACTTTCCCGACAAAGGAGTGGTATGTTATCAGAATTGAACCGTTTCGCAAACTTTCTGAAAAGAAAACGCTGTGTTATATTATTTTTCCGAGTACCCCCCCCCCACCATTAAATCATAGATTTGCCCCCAAAGTGGACCAAAAGATAGAGAACAAAAAGTTTGAAATTATTTGGATCACTTTGTGTCAGTTCCTGCCATTTTAATTTTCGAAATTTTGCTACTTTTTATGAATTATTATTCCACCATTTTGAAAATTTTGTGGCATGCGCGGTAGCGCTTTCGACATAGACAATTTATTCTGTGTTGTGGTAGCATTATGCCGGTTTTCCACTAACTGAACCAAACTTACAACTTTTGTTTCCATCAAGCGGATTAAATTATGGTCGAGTTTCGGTTTTGTTTTCCATCCTAATAGCTAATATCTAATATTAATTGGCAAAAAAGTTGCAAAGAAAAAACAAAAACTTCAGAGATTCAATTTCTGTCAAAGATCGATTAGAAATTAAGGTTTCTTGCCACTGGGGGCAGTTATCAAAGCTTAATGTACTTACGCAAAATCGCAGTAACTTCAATATTACGAATTATACCAGAAGTGTGAATGAATCAAATCTCAGTTATGCGACACAGCTGATTCATAGAAAAACGCGTATGTGACAGATTTATCTATAATGAAAATGTGCTCCGCCTGAATAAACGGATCTTTAATTCATTATTAATATTAAACTATAATTTTTAAACTATTTGGTACAAATCTGGGAGCAAAACAAAATATAGTCGAACACTCTCAAGAGACACAATACAACCGTTTCAAAACATGTCGAAACATTTTGGTGTTACCGCTTCCGAGCGGGACCCGAAAAACAAAACTGGAGTTGTCGCAAAACACGCCAGTCTTCAAAAAGTTTGCGAATTTTCGCAGTTTTGTTTTCTTTGACAGGAGTTTCAGTTTTGTTATTGTTTTGTGCGTTTAATGGAAAACCGGCATTAGAATCTCACGTTATGACATTATTTTTTGAGTTCCCCCACCCCTCTTTTATTATCGCTACCAAAAACTAGATTTTTGTTTCTAATGATAACCTTTTTATAGTGACCAAGTTTGAAGAAAATCGGAAAACTTTGGTTTTTTGACGTCCGTCTGTGTGGGTGTGTGTGTGTGTGTCTGTATGTTCGCGATTTCGTTCTCCAACGATTACTCGATAACGACTCAAGCGATTGCTCCCAAATTTGGCCAACTTGAATTGAAGGTCCTTTCAAGTTGAAAAGGTTTTGGTGCCGATCGGAGAATGGGGGTGGAAAGGGGTGGGGGGGAGTGGGGTATGCACAAAAAAATGTAATACAATATACACATTTGATAGCACCAATTGAAAGAGAATGTGTCGTTATGTTAACAACGATATATATCACATGTATTTTTTCTGAAATAGAGGCTATGAAATTAAATAAATTGAAATACTCAATTGTCATTAACTGCTGTATTCCTACACTGAGTTGTTTGATATTAGGTAGTCGTAAATAACTTAAAGATGTCTACCTCAAAATAATATTACTATTCGATTGGGCTCTTAAGGGTTAAAGGGGGTGGGGGTTGCACAAAAAGATGTCATATAACACATTGGTATATCTGATCCCATCAGTCAAAAGACGACGCAGCTGAAAAAATTAAATAGGGTGAAATATACAAATGTCAATAAGTATGATCACAAGGTTATGGTAAAACAAGGAGAGGGGATGAACAACAGCCACTTGAGTAGGTTGAGGGTTTAGTAGGTTGAGGGTTTAGTAGGTTGAGTAAGTTCCTAGAACGAGGTCAACCTCGTTCAACGTCTATATTTTTCACACCATATTACACAGTAGGGCGTAGTCGAAAAGCTGCACCAGGCGGCCAAAAGTCTAGCGACGCCCCTGAGTCAATCACGCATCAATCGACTTTGAAAATGACCAATGAAAACCAAAAGGTTGCCGGTGACATATGTTCGAGTCGCTCCGTGTTGTTCACATCGGCGATTCTAACCTACCTACCTATTATTTAAAATGCATAATCAGGTGAACGCGTTGCTTAAGATGAACTTTGAAGAAGAAGAAATAACATTTTGTGATGAGTGATCAGCAACACACTCTTAAGAAGCGACTTTTTGTGATACCAGCTAGAAATACCTCTGTTTGTGGAAACAAAGAACTCCTATTATGTGCAGGGTGCAGCTGCGGCCTCAACAATCTCTGGTAGGATTTTCGTGTAATTTTTTATTTAAAATTTTGTGCGCCCCCTTTCAAAAGTTCAGGAACTGCCACAGGAATATAACGTATGTTGCAAAAGTTTTGATAATTTTTTTCAAAACTCGGGAGGTACTTTCACCGTTGAAAACAATTTAGAAATCTTTACCATGGTAACCAGTCAATATCTAAACGTAACAATTAAACCATTTTGGTTATGATATAAGTTGGCAAAATGTCGCACAAATTAGTTATTCGGAAGAGTATTTACAGTCTAGTTGGTCGACTTGAGAAAAAAGAAATAGTTCGCCTATATCAAGGTCAAAATATATCTGTTGCCACAATTTATCGAGCGATCCGTGAATACGAAGAAGGTATTCCTTGTGTCCAAGAGCGATGAATGCTGCTACAGTTCAAAGAATGGCCAACGGAAGTAAACATCGATTTGGAAAACTTGGACGCATCTTTCACGTCAACGCCTGCACAATCTGTACAGAAATGAAGAGAAATAACTTAAAATTCGGAAAAAAAAGAAAATGTCCAAAGTATTCCCCAAATCAGTTAGAAAGAACTCCTCAATGCTGTCGCAATTTACGTCGTGCTCATTTTGCTGGCAACATAAAAACTCAGAAATTAAAGGTAATAATGGTTTTTATACAAGAAACTTTGAAGCCTGTCCAGATAATGTATAATTTAAACAAAAAGAAAAGTTTGAAAACAAAGGGTTAGTGTGGTGCGCTATATCAGACAACGGTATTTCACAGCCGTACGTTGGGCGAGTTAGGGCCGAGGCGGTTACCGCAGAAGTCTATACTCAAAGATATTTGCCTAATAAACTACTAAATTTTATTAATATTCACCATGCTTATGACAATATAATGTTTTTTGGCTAGATCTAGCTTCAAGTTATTATGCTTTGCGTACGAGAAACTGGCTAGATGAACAGGGAATACCTTTTGTACCACAAAACGACAACCCTCCCAATCTTCCTCAAGCAAGACCTATCGAAACTCTTTGGGCTCAACTGAGTGCCAAAGTTTATAACAATGGCTGTGAGGCTCAAAACGAACAGCAGTTAAGAAGAAGAATATTGCTAAAGATCAGAGAAGTTGATTTAGAATCTGCCCAAAACCTAATGAGGAACATCAAGAGGAAATTGCGAGCCGTGGAAGATCATGGCCCATTAGCAGTACTTCAATATCATTTTTATATTAAGATATTTTGTTATTTTTTTTAGTTCTTGTTACAGTTCAAATATATTAGTGTGCGATATTTTTTTAATTTTCTGCCTTCGATGAAATAATTGGTCAACCCTCGTACTCCAAAATTTTTAATTCCATGGATTTTCGAGGTGGGCTAATCTGCATGAAGGTAGGCAATTGTTAGCAACACGCGAATAGGTCAAAGGTGCTCTAACTACGAATTAATCATGAATTCAGACTAGCCAAACTAAGGCAGATTAAAATATTGGATATCAGCCTGTTCATTGTTTTTCGGGTTTTGATGTTGATAAAATTTTCAAATGTATATGCTTCCGTGTAGTTGATATCAGCATAAAGGTGAGTTATGCTTTTGTGTGGAATTACTGTTATTTATAGCTTTCTGATTTTTGGTTTACTTTACCTTTTCGCATAAGAAGCATTTGCATTTTTGTGGTGTTACACTTCCGCTTCTTCCGCTTCTTCCGCCCAAACAGGCAAGTATAGCACTACTCTTGGTAGGGATTATCTGAAATCTGAAATTGCTGTGAAAAACGATTTAGCATTAGAACCGTTTTTAACAAAAATAAGTGTACTATAATTTATACATTAAAATCGACATAATCGATTGTACAGCTAATTCAGTAGACTGTCACTCATTCTGGTAAATTATACTTCAGGGAACAACCTAATAAATTACTAATCTCTAAAATAAAGAGAGGTCACCACTTTTTCCAGGTTTCGAGATTTTTGGAAATTTTGAGATTTTGATAATTTCGAAAAGGGAAATTTTGGAAGCCTTGGAAACATTGGAAACCTTGATAGTCCTGGAAATCTTGGAAATCCCGGGGATATCAAAAATCGTGTAATTCTTGGATATTTGGGGAATCTGGAATTCTTAGCAATCCGGGAAAACTTGGAAATCTTGGATGTCCTGTAAATCTGGGATATTTGGGATATATTGGAAATCTTGGACATTTGGAAATCCTGCAAATCTCGAAAATCGCGGAAATATTGGAAATCTTCGACACTTTAGAAATCTTGGATATATTGGAAATCGGGAAAATCTCGGGAATATCGGTAACATAAAAAATCTTGAACATTTTGTAATTTTCGGAAATACTGGAAATCTTAGATACCTACCTTAGACATTTTGGAAATCTTGGATATCTCGGCAATCTTAAAAATCTTGGAAACTTTGGGAACCTTGGAAGTTTAAGAAATCTTGGACATTTTTGAAATCTCGGAAATATTGGAAGTCTCAGAAATCTCGCGCATTTCGGAATTATTAGAAATCTTAGATAGCTCAGACATGGAAATCTTGAAAATTATTGAAGACTCTTATGGCAATCTGGAAAATTTGGGAAATCTTGTTCATCCTGTAAATCTTGGAAACATGGGAAATTTTGAACATCTTGCCAATTTTGAATATCTTGGGAATTTCAGAAAACTTATAAGTCTTAGAAATTTGTGAAATATAAGAAATTTTGGGAATTTCGTAAAATTTCTTAAAAATCTTAAAAAAAGCTTTTATTTAAATGTTCTAAAAAAAGAAAATAAAATTTTCCTTTAAAATATTAACTATCAACTTATAGCCTCATTATAAACGATTCATAGGATCATCACAGCTTGTCGCGAGGCTTACGTTGTATCATTAACGTGAATCGGTGCACGACCGGGCATGGGAGGTTTAATTTGATAGCAAAAACGGCTCCCATAAATTTTATTTGTTATTTTTAGAGGAAGGTTGCTTGAATGAGTTATATTTTTTGAGCCAATTTTTATTTGTTATAAGTATATAATGAGGCTATGAGTTGATAGTTAACATTTTAAAGGACCTTTTTATTTTCTTCTTTTTAGAACATTTAAATAAAAGCTTTTTTTTAAGTTTTTTTGATCTAATTAATTTTTTACTTTTCAGTTATTAACTCGCATTTATATTCTCCATACTATAGAAAAGCATAAAAAACTACATAACTCCGACATATTGTATTAAAAGTGATGTCAAAATATTTTTCTTATTTATTCTCGGCAAACCTTTTTATTTGATATCCATATTGCAGAAGTGATTTAGAATGACGTCACATTATTTTTCGAGTTACTCTCAACAAGTCCTTTCATTGTGCAAAGACTATCTTCTTTCAGGTTGTAAGCAAGGTTCATGCAGTTATAAAACCACCTACCGACTTTGAATAGTATATCTTCCCCAAACTCTTACAACAAAATCCATCGTATTATATCTAAAAATGACATATTAGTTGCCAAAATTTGAAAAATAGTTTGTAATTTAGAATTTGCGCTATCATTATTTTCACTCATTATCGCAGATTTCCTATTATTAGACATCACAAAAACCTTAAACCTCGCCTTAAACTAAACTAAAAATATAGACCTAGACATAACGTTCAAACTGTGCTGGTAATAAGATTCCACTAACAAAACGCGTTTATCCCTATTACTATTCCAAAGTTAGTCCAGTACCCCAAATGTCCATTTACAACTTATTATTGGAAAATCCTTACCTCGGATCTTCTTTACCACTTACGCCGCGTTAGTCTACCGCTCCTTTACCAGTATTCGGTACAGTCATTCATGTACCCCCTGCACCGCGACACACCGGCTGTCCGGTCTACCCTCCGTGGCTGCTCGAGGCACCAGCGGTTCGTTAGCCTCTAACCTCACGTCGATGTCGTCAATACAACCTGGCAATGACCGCAGTGTAGGTTGTATAAAGGAACTGGTACAATTCGATCCAGAAGCCTCTGTCAATGCTGCCAGATCCTTGCTCACACCGCAAGCCTCTAGTTGGGCGCCAAATGCAAAGACTCTCTTCTCTCAGGGCGTAAGGTTCATGCAGTGATGAAACATCTCACCGACTTTGAATAGTAAATTTTCCTCAAACTCTTACAAAAAAATCCATCGTTTAATTAAAAATGACATGCCTCTCATTGATTGTCATTCCCCTTACCATCTACGTTCTGATATCAATTGGATACCCGTACTGTAACCATTGGGTACCCATATTGTAGAAATGCATGATATAACTATTCCACTATTGGATTTAGAATAGCGTCACACAGCTTATCGTGCATTGTCATCCAAACTATAACGTGTATACAAAATTTCAGCTCAATCGGTTGAAGATGCCTGCACATAGATACATACTATACATACATAGTACATACATTGCAAGTTAAATAAAAGCTTTTAAAAATTCTTCTATGGGTCGATTTTGCATACGAACACATCTTCAGTGTACTACCATTTATTTAGATTATGGCACTTGACATCTAACTGGAATTTAATAAAATTAGGATGCTTTTTTAGTACCGAGAATGTATGCGATAAGAGTACCTAAGTACCGAGTCGGGCCACTCGACGCGACGTTACATTTTATTTTAATGTATTCCCTTAGAGACGGATAGTGCATGGCTACCAATAGACGCATTAATAATCTATTCACATGTCATTAATTTATCGGACAATAAATGGCAGCGCATGCACGTAATTCCCAACAAGACAAAGACTCATCCCACCATCCGCGTTTCGCAGTGAAGTTCACGCCAAGAAAACGGAAACTGCAAGAAGGTTACTTAGTCAGATCGCGCGGTGCAAGGAACTTGATCCTGAAAAGTGCCCGGTGCCGTTCACTTTCTTTGGGTGTGCACTGGTTGTTTCGACGATTCGCCGGCTGTTCGGTAAGAACTTTCCCTTTCTTTATGCATAACTTGATCTCGGAGAATCGCGTTCAGGTCGTGTGCGATGCCCGATGCGGAGTTGTTTAGCGTTTAGCCATAGCCATAGGTAAATAATTGCTTTCAAAAGGTCTATTCCGCACTTCCATAGATATTTTTAAACACCTAGCTTGTCTACAAAATTAAAATAACAATCAATAATTGCTTTATTTTACTTTCCTCACCATAGATGTGAATGTATCAGAAAATAACGAAACTGATGAAATATACAATCCTAATTAATATCATGTACAAACGAAGGGAGGATTCTTTGGTGTTTTTAAGGACTAAAATTTTAAATAAACATAGGTCTGCAAACACTTCGTTACCAATCTACAGCGTGCTGAAGTTTCAGTATTTTATGTTTTCAATATAAAATACGCAATGGAAGCTACACAATTGCACATATCAAACAGTTGCCAGAATCTACAGGGTGTTATTGTCAGGGGTCATGCCTCCTTTTCTTAGCCTGTACTTTTTTGTGGTGTGCCGCAGGTAGATAAAAAACAAACAAAATAATTTTTCCATCTTGTTTAGAAACTTTTTATCATGTTGTAATTTTTTTATATCTCCGATCCTTATCGAGAGAAAAAAAAAACAAAACAGGATTCTCTTTTATTAGGCAGTTGAAAATAATGTATTTGAAATATGAAGGTCTAGGAGGCTATGGATTTATTTGGATAACTGTTTTATTTTATTCAATTTGAGATACAGTATTTCAAATCGTAAATTGTGTCGTCAACCTTAGAGTCGCAAAATGCACCTAAGAGAAGGTCGGGGTAAGAAAAGGGGCGTGACACCTGAAAAACTATCACCCTGTAGATTCTGCCAACCGTTTGACACGTGCAATTATGTAACTCGTATTGCATTTCTTATATTCCAAATTTGAGCTAAATACCTCAAAAATTGAGAGAGTTATTAAGAAAAAACTGAAGAATATTGAAATTTCAACACCCTGTAGATCAGTAACGAAGCGTTTGCGGACCTATGTTTGTTTGAAATTTCAATTATAAAAAAACCAAAGAATTTCCTCCTTTTGTTTATACATTATATTTAGGAACATCCTGTATGATGAGCGATGATGAATGATATCGATGAAATATTTATTTAAAAATCTTTAACAACCATCATCCTTCATTTATTTATTTCTTTTGGCTCATTTGATTAGAAGTGTCTACAGGTCCTAAATATGTAACCAAGCATACCAAGACTGGAGTTAATTACATAATTCATGTGCTTATCAAAAATCAACTTACGGTCAAATAACTATACTCCCCAAATCACGAAATTCATCAACGGAAGGTAGCATTTTAATATGTTAATATGATATTGGTACTTGCACAGGTAATTTGTTTACATATCTTTAAATCGTCTGCGTACAATAATAATTCAGAACTTTTGATTGAATATTGATTTTACAGGATTTATGTAAATAATGAAAAATGCTCCCAAATGAGATCCCTGAGGAACCCCAGAGGTATTAGAAAATGTTGATTCAAAATCGTGAACTCTCACAAACTGAGACCTGTTTTTTTAAATAAAATTCGATCCATCTAAGAAGGTGCCTACCCGCGTCGATATAAGCAAGTCTAGTCAACAAAATATTATGACTAACCTTGTCAAAAGCCTTACTGAAGTCGATGTAATATGTATCTACTTGCTTATTCTGGTTATCCATACAATTAATTGAAAATTCCTAGTACGATTTCAAATTGGATTCCAGTCAAAGGTATTTAAAAAAGCCATGTTGTTCATCAATAACCATTTTTTTACTAAACTGAATAAATATGTATAAACTGTTTTCTCAAATACCTTAGGAATCGCTGATAATTTACTTATAAGTATATAATTCTTTATCTTTACTAGGTTTTTTTGACCACTTTTGAAAATAGGTGTAATGGATGACACCTTCCACTTATCCAGAAATATGACTAACTCTAGAGATTGGTTGAACAGAAATGTTAAAGGAATGTATAGAGACAATGCACAATTTTTTAGAAACAGTGGAGGTACTGGGTGTAGCATACTAGAACCTGCACCCTTTTTAGTATCCAGTTGTAACAAAGTGCTTAAAACCTCTTTTTCCGATAATTGAATAAAACTAAAGTACCTTTAAAACACTTTTGTTATAAGCTTCTGAGAAACTATTTTTTTGTAGTATACCCATCACAGCTTTGTTGAGCTCTAATCCGAATCAAACCTTCAACCTCTCAGTCTTTTTTTGCGTTCAGGAAACAAATAATGGAAGTCATATGGAGCAAAGTCGGGGTAGTAGAGAGGGGGGAGGGTGAACCATAATTCCTACCCCTACTTCTTCCTTGAAAATCGCTCATCTATGAGCTAGAGATTGTCGTGATGCAATGTCTAGCCGAGGTCTTGATAAAGCGGCTGTTCTTGCTGTGTCCTCGAGGTGCGTTAGAACAGTGTACTTCCCAGTTATTGTATGTCCTGTAGGTACAATAGCGCCCCATACACGCAGAGGCGGTTCCTTCTTAAGGTGCAATGCCCCCATCCCCGAGCAAAAGAAAAACATACTTTCTAGTAATTCTACTAGGTCTATATGCAGTGCTAGTATGTATCTATTTCTAGCTACAATCGGTTGCCCGATTTGTAAGTTGCACACAATGCTCAGACTATAAAAACTGGCACTCGCAGCACACTGAGCTCGAACGTAACCAGTGTCTCGTCACGTGATTGGCTGAAAGCGCCAAGCCACGGACGGCACGGATAGCGGACCGAGAACGCTTCTATTGGTCAATCGCACGTTATTACCACTCCTATTGGTTAATCATACAACAATCGACTTTGAAAATGACCAAGGAAAATCAACAGGTTACCGGTGACATACGAACCAATACGAACAGAGGCCACTCTTGCTGACGCGCCTCATCTTCTCCTGTTCGAGTCGCTACGCGTTGTTTACACCGGCGATTCTAACCTACTAACCTATTACTTAAAATGGATAATCGGGCAAACGCGTTGCTTGAGATGAACTTTGGCCGACATTCCTTAGAGCACAAAATAAAACTTAAGGTAATTATAATATAATATAATTATAATATAATCGTAACATTGTAATATAACATTACAAAGATGAAAATAGGTAACTAGATACTTATATATTAATGTACACTGTTTTGACAAAATGAGGCAGACGGCTGCTTGGTTCAGTAGGTTGTGCTGACGTGTTTCAATCAGGCGTTGGGAGTTCGATTCCCAAGCTAGACGACTTTCTCTTCTTGGTTAGGGGAATGATAAGTAAAAAACTTTTAAGAAATAACATTTTGTGATGAGTGATAAGCAAAACAGACTGACGACTTTTTGTGATACTAGCTAGAAATAACTGTTTGTGGAAACTGAAAATTCTCATTATGTGCAGGGTGCAGCTGCGGCCTCAACAATTTATGGTAGAATTTTCGTGTAGTTTTTTTACTAAACATTTTTTGTGTGCCCCCTTTTTCAAAAATTCAGGAACCGCCACTGCATAGACGTGTACTAACTTACATTAACCAAAATACCAAGCACGCGAGTCAAGTCTCCGTGAACGATTAGACGTATTAAATTGTTGTATGTTCTGGCTCGCAGTATTTTGGGCCAGCCAAAAGATCTGAGTGTTTCTCAGTTTCCTATCTGAATAAATTGAATAGATTTTTCCAATTTTCTCGAAAGCGAATCGACAGATTTAAAAAAATCAAACGTCAAAATAAAGGTCATCGACCCTCGAAACAACCTATTACTCAATACCCATTGTCATTTAAAATCGTCAAGGAGATGATCCTGAGGGGCAGAGGGTACAAGTGGGGAAAGTAGTTTTTGGTTGAAAAGTTGTTCCCCTTGACAAATCTTCCGACGAGTCTCGGCGTTTTTTCATTTAACCAGTGGTTTTCGATAAATCCGCGGTAGAAAGTTTTTCAAATGAACACCCTCTATAGTGATTAGTGTTTGAACGTTCGCGAACTTTCGAGAATTTTGGAGATTCTTGGAGAACTGTGGAGCTAGCTCAATTGGACGTTCCTACTTTTATGGAGAATGTATGGTTGCATGAAACTTTATAGAAACTGAAACGGTCTTAATCCAACATTATAAACATTGAAATATTATAAAAAAACATTACATTTATATCATTAAATATGTTACCAAAGCCAACCGCTAGAAAGGAACTGAAACGCAGTTTTTTAAGCGGAACTTGCTAATGAAATAAATATAGTTTAAAAAAGCTAAAAACATGCTTTTAAAGAACATTGGACTAAAAGGTTAAAAATAATTTTTAAAATAAGCTAAAAGCAATAATGAACGAAAACTACTAGTATTATTGTAAAAAAAGCATGGGGCGCTCGATTTATGGATACTGTGGCACAAAGCGCCCACGCTTTTTTCACAATCATACTAGAATTTTTCGTTCCTTATCGTATTAAGCTTATTTTAATAATTATTTTCGACTTTTTAGTTCGATTTTTTAAGCGTGCTTTTTATTTTTTTAAACTGTATTTGTGTAATGAAGATGAACAATGGTTTTTGATATATTCATAGCATAATCATTATACCATTACTGCATAAGCGATAATTAAAACTGTCGACTTTCCTGAATAAATTTCACAAAAGTACCAACTTCCAAACAGTTGGATGTCACGCCTTCACGCCTTTTAAGCTCTCGCTGCTACGATCTAGTCAGCGGATACTACCGCTGCTGGTCCGACGAATTTTGAGGCGTCAAATTCGTTTTCGCGACAAAGTTGGAGCGTTCAATGTTTGGCCTGACTTCTTAATCCCAAGGAGAGTTACCTTTAAAAAATCATAAAACTATTTAAATAACAAGTACATGAACAAACCTTGTACATTCAAAAACAAAACATACATGCGTACGTTTTTTAATATTAACACTTTGTTGTCTAAAGTATTCCCAACAAAACCTTTATAATTCTACATATTTTAAGTATTTATGCCTCATTATCTTATCACTAAAAATTAAGCAATTGTTTGCAACGTGTAAGCGAAATTTCTTAAATGCCACACTAAATACTAGCAAAAAGAATCTTCTCACCAAATGGGAACTTTCGCTTCAACCATAGCGAACTTACTGTGAATTACGGAATTCATGGGAACGTTCGCTCGGTAAAGTTCGCTCGTCCCAACACTAATAGTGATATATCCTCGTATCTCCAAAGATAATTTCCCAGTTGCTGCAAAGTGCAAGCTCTCTGATTTAAAGCAAAGCCCTATTACCAAACCGTGCATGAGTAATGCCACTTTGTTTGTATTCCCACATACCATGAAGCAATGCACTCGATTAACTAGTATGTAGGCTTTAAGGAATGTATACCGCTATGTTCCCACATCTGCACAACAGCTTTATACTGTAGAATTATAGATTATTGTGGGTAACTGTCAGTGCGTCTACGAACAAACAGGGTGTTCACTTGAAACCTTCCCACCACGGATTTATCGAAAGCCACTGATTTAACGAAAAAAAAATGTTCATTTATCTTAACTTGTTAAAATACAATGCACACGAAAATTTGATTGCAATAAGTTGTAAACAATATAAATAAAATTTGATTCAAACATATTTACGTCGATGATAGAAAAAAGTGTCTAACATGAGTAAAAATCATACCCATAAATTTTTTGGTAAAAAAATAAAATAAAGAGTTGCAAGGCCAGGGTTTCGAATCAACACCCTCGCACGAACACAGATTCATCGTCTAACACTGCAAACCACTGCGCCATACGACGTTGCAGAGGAGATCGATTCATCGCAACATATTTGATTAAGTACTTTATTACTGGAATTTGTTGTTTAATTTCAAAATTAAAAAAGGTATTTATTTCGATCGTAGACTTCGTTTCGAGCTGCAAACTTCATTCATCGTCTATGTTGCAACAAATACAGGGTGAGTCAAGCTCAACGCCTCGGACTGTTGTGGCTAAACGATACCACTTTTCGAAAAAACAACTTTGCAATTGCATGTAGGCATGCAAATAATGACTTTTATACATAATAAAAGCGTGACATACCAAAGTTATGTTTTTAAATGAAACACTCTATATAGTGTTGGATATTTAGATTCCTGGGTGAATTTTTGTGCGACTTTATGTATCACACATAGGACTTAAATCAAATCGTTCAGTTGCAAATCACAATTTTTGGTATAAGTAGATGTCAGAAAAAAATGAATATCACAGCTATTATAAAACATCGAGGGCTGTGACTTTGCTGTGTCACTAAGCGTAAAATGCTTGAGCTTAGTTCAGGCGGTCGAGTTTCAACTACATTTGTACCTGGAGAAATCGGTAGATCAATTAAGGAAACTTCAATCAGAGATAACTCGATTTTTTCAAATGGGAATGTCTTATTTTTTTACACAATCGAATGTGAAATTTGACAGCCTTTCTAATGATATGGACAGTGGCGTGCCGAAAGGGCCCGCAGCGCCCGCGGTGCGGGGGGACCTGGGCTTCTGGGGGGCCCCCGCTCAACCTCGACTACCTCTAGCAAGCTTTTTACATAGTAATAATTATAATTCTTATACTTATTTTATAGCTGCGGAATATGTCTATACCTCATTGTTTTCCATAATCAAATTAAATACGTTTAGGCTTATCAGTAGGTACAGTATAAAAACGACTAGAACAAGTGGCAACGTTAAACGAACGCGACGCGTATCTGTGCCATTAATCGATGTATAATCATATTTGAGGTAAGGTCTATGAATTCTTATTCTTCAAAAACTTTAACGAAAAGAATCAAAATATAAAGTTGAGGTCACACCAATTTTTTTCTATCTATAAGCCAATTTTAAATATCACCGTAGACAATAGTTTTGTTTTCACCCAGTATATTTTTTATGTAGAGGGGGGGGCCCGTGAAAAAAGTTGCGGGAGGTCCCCGAAGACCTTGGCACGCTATTGGATATGAAGTTGTAAATATCAATCTCTGGTAGTTTTGATTTAATTTCGAATTTTCTATCAAACCGGTGTTTTTCAATTTTCCATCTATAAGCAACTTAGCAGGCCATGAGATATGAACAAAAACCTGTTCATATGGAAGAAAACAACTAAAATAGCAGATAGATGCAGGGGAACTAGATTAAAAAGACAAAGTTATAAAAATGACTTACAACAAATCAACTTTAACTAAAAATAACAGAGGTAACACATCTAAGGTCAAAAAGCAGCTGGAGCACGACAGAAATGGATATTTTTAACAGGATACTAGCTACTACAATATTATAAAGATTGACAATTCAGAAAACCATTATGAATTTTAAAATGAAAGGAAATCTACCACCGAATATTGCTGGTAGTTTAATAGCTTCAGAATAAAATTTCACATTTAATGATTTAAAAAATTAAAACATGACTTGTCAGTATTCTTTTTTTGCGATCTTGCTAATAGATACTGAGAAGTTTGAAGAACTACAGTCAGACAGTCAGAGGTATTGTTACTTTTGACTTTGACGGAAATGACTACTGTTTTATACCATTAAATGTGAAATTGCGTTCTGAAGATCTTAGACTGAAGGCAACAATCGCTGAAAGTTTTGCTTTCATTTCAAAGTTTTTAGTGATTTTGGAAACTTTTAGTCTCTAGTACATTGCAGTAAATTAACTATGAATTATCCATTTCTGTCGTCCTCTAGCTTCTCTTTGACCTTAGACGTGTTACCGTCGTTGTTTCTGGTTACAGTTAATTTGTTGTAGGGAATTTTTATAATCTTGCCCTTTTCTCTAATTCTTCTGGCTTTTATATTTCATGGCCTGCTAGTTTGTCTATATGTAGGGAAATTGAAAAACACCGATTTGATAGAAACCTCGAAATGAAATGAAAACTACCAGAGATTGATATTCACAACCCGATATTATTAGAAAGCCTATCAAATTGCACATTTGATCGTATAAAAAAATTAAGCATTGCCATTTGAAAAAATCAAGTTACCACTGATTGAAGCTTCCTTAATTAATCTACCGATTTCTCCAAGTACAAATGTTGTTCAAACTTGACCGCCTAACCTCAGCTGATGCGTTCCATGCTCAGTGACAAGGCAAAGTCACAGCCCTCTATGTTTTATAACCTTTGCAATATTCGATTTTTCTATGATATCTACTTTTACCAAAAATTCATAAAGTCACACTAAAATTGACCCAGGAATCTAAATATGTAATAATATACATATAAACACAACTTTGATATGTCACGCTTTTATTAGACACCCTGTATAAAAGTCACTGCTTTTAAAATGTAGTCCAACTGAACCTACATACACTAGCAATATTGGTTTTTCGAAAAGTGGTATCGTTTGGCCACAAAAGCCCGAGGCGATGAGCTTGACTCACCCTGTATACACTAGTTATAAGTAAGTATTTTCAAAATTGGTTGGGAATCTAGAATCTACTATCGGAGGAGGTCGTCGTTGGTGAAAGGAGCACCGTGACCATCCTTGTGACGTCACACGGGTTCAAGAGCTGTCGGCGTGTTTTCGGTACTGGATTCAAGAACCCATTTTTATTTTGATATAACCTCTGAATTATTGCGAAAAAAAAAAAGAAAACAAAAATAGTTTTGTTATAAAACTTATATATGAGATTTCCATTTATCGCAAAAAAATTTTATTCAATACCCCAATTAAAACTGTCGACTATCCTGAATAAATAAAAAAAAACAACTTCAAAGCAGTTGAAAGTTACGCCTTTTAGCTTTCGTCGCTACGCCTTTGTGTAATATCAACTACAATATCAACAAACTCTCAGCGCCATCTCTTAGTCAGCGGATACGATCGCTGGTGCTGATCCATTCGAAGAAAAGTTGGAGCATTTAATGTTCGGTCCGACCTGTTAATCCAAAGAAGAGTTACAAGCTGACAGACAAACATACAGGATGAAGCTAGTAATAAAATAACCGTATTAATTTAAAAAAACTGTTTTCCGACACAGTTGTCAAACAACATGACTTATTAAATTTTGTTTAGTTTGTACTTTGAAAAAGGCCAAAAGGCCACAGAGGTGGCCGAAATGTAAGTAAAGTTAATTTTCCACCATAACAGCGTGTCCCAGCTAAAACACCCACCTTATCTCTGAAATGAATTAAAAAAAATGCCGTGACCCGTGACACGTCCATTTTTATTTCGAGAGGGAACTCTTCCACCGAGTACGTCATTATTGTGCCATCAGCACTCTCACCACCAGCCACCGCTACTTCAAAATTTTAAATGAGACCAGCATACTTGTGATACATAATCTGAGGGGAATTCATTGACAAATACAACAGTGCAATCGGATTGAAGATTGATTCACTATTATGGAACTTAATAAACAATTGGTGATTATCAAAATGAAGTATTATTTTCATTACCTGAAATACTATGGTAAGAAAGGTTCCAAATAGGAGTTATTTTATTCCATACAGACGTACAGGCGATATACAAAATTCCTTCACACATTTCTCAACATCTCCGGAGTTACTGTGGAGATCGTCTATATATGTCTAAAGGATTAGGCTGCGAAATCTAAACTTTGGATTTCAAATGTCCCCATAAAAACAGTAGAAGACATTTTTAATATCGCCTGTACATCTGTATGGAACAAAATGACTCCCATTTGGAACCTTTATCACGATAATATGTCAGATAATGAAAATAATTCTTAATTTTGGTAATCCTTATATTTTTTATTAACTTCCATAATAGTCAATCAATCTCCAATCTGATTACTGTGGATTACACTGTTGTATTTGTCAATAAATTACCTAAAAAATGATGTATCCCAAGTATGATGGTCTCATTTAAGATTTTGAAGTAGAGGTTGCTGGGGGTGAGGGAGTTGATGGCAAAATATTGTCGTACTCGGTGGAAGAGTTCCCCCGAAATAAAAATCGACGTGTTGCGGCGACTTTTATTTATTTTTTATCATTACAGAGACAATGTGGGTGGCAAATTTTAGCTTGAGACACACTGTATATGGGTTTTCATTGATAGCATCGTGAAGCGCGACGAAAACATTTTTTAGTTCTAATACAAATTTTGCATTACGTTCATATTATGGAAATAACCAAGGAATAAACCATACAGGAATACTTTCTATTTTATGACAGTCCTGAGTAAATAGTTTTTTAAATACTCATGAAAAGTAATGTATGACATACTTATATCCTATTAATGACAGTGGTCACTAATCAGCTTATTGTAATCACCAATAAATTAATGTGTGGTTAATTATTCCTCATTTTTAGGACCAGTATAACGTCAAAATATTACATACTATAATTATCTGGTTTTGAATTCCCGCAGACGTGTGACGTAGAGTCTTAATGACGGAATGTAAGTATATATCTGCATTCCTGAAAATCTATGTTTGTATTTTACGCAGAATCTGCGGAATTGCGAGATACAGGTAATTGACAAAATTTTGACGAATTCATGGAATAGGCCGATTACATGAAGTAAGCAATTTTTGTAAATCTTGCAGAATATTCCACGGAATAAACAAACTATAGCTATATCACTATCTTATGGGTAAGAAACGGCAGACTGTAAATTTTTTTGTTGAAAACAATAATAATAAAATACATATTTCTTAAGCCTTCTATCACTGCTGCAAAGTTTGAGAATTTATTTTAACTCTTTGTGTGATCAGATTTGCCATCTCTGTTGACGTTAGGTTTCTCGCTATACCGGGTTATTCACGTTATTCGACACGGAGCTGAAGTATTTGATGAAAAAGAAAATAATAATTGCGGATGGATGGACACTCATTAAGGCTACATTTTAAAAATATTTTCATGTTATACAGGGTGTCCCCAAAACACGAAACGTATCAAAGTTATATTTTTTTAAATAGAACACCCCATATATTATTGCATATTCAGATTCCCCGATGAATTTATTCTAGTGTGACTTTATGGATTACACATGGGACTTAAAGCGAACCATTTAGGTGTAAATCACCATTTTCGGTATAAGTAGATGCCAGAAAACAATTGAATATCGCAGAAATTAGAAAATTTGGAAGGCTGTGACTTTGCCACATTACTAAATATGAAATGCGTCAGCTTAGCTTAGGAGACCAAATTTGAATTACGTTTGCGGTTGGAGAAATCGGTCGATTAATTCAGGAAAATTCAATCAGATATGACTTGATTCTTTCAAATGGGAATGGCTTATTCTTTTTATCCAATTAAATGTGAAATTTCATAGTCTTTCTGCTGATATCAGATTGTAAATATTAATCTCTGGTAGTTTTCATTTAATTTCAAAATCTCAATCAAATCGGTGTTTTTCAATTTTTGTACCTATAGCATCCCAACAGATATTGAAATATAAACAAAAACCTTTTCAGATGGCAGAAAACATTAACTTACAACAAACCAACTCTAACCAGAAACCACGGCGGTAACATATCTAAATCTAAGGTCAAAGACCAAAGAGGAGCTGGAGTACGACAGAAATGGATATTTTTCACGGCCTGCTATCTACTGCAATATATTAGAGATTGCCAATTTCCAAAACCATTATAAAATTTTGTGATGAAAGGAAAACTAATCGCGAATGTTGTAGGCAGTTAATTATCTTCAGAATAGAATTCCACATTTAATGATATGAAATAGTATTCAATTCTGTCAAGTCAAAAGTAGCGATACCTGTAACTGGAGTTCTGAAAATTCTTCAGTACCTATTAGCAAGATCACAGAAAATTAAGAATGAATTCAAATTTGTTAAAATTATAAAACATAATTTAACTGGCAGAAAATTTAAATCTGATTTGTCAGTATTCCTTTTTTGCCATCTTGCTTACTCAAAAATTAGAAGGGCTTCAGTCAGAGATATCGTTACTTTGAGGCAAATTTCTTCTTTTTTATACCATTACATTCTTATTCATAATTGCGGGCTGGAGTAACAATCGCTAGCAGTTTTTCTTCCATTTAAGGGTTTTTAATTGTTTTGGAAATTTTTAACCTCTAGTACATTACAGTAGCCAGTAGGCTATGAAAAATATCTATTTCTTGTCATAATCCAGATTCTCTTTGACCTTAGATATGTTACCGCCGTTGTTTCTGTTAGAGGTGATTTGTTGTAAGGCATTTTCATAATCTTGTCTTTTTACTCCAATTCGTCTATATATTTCTTCTAAGTTACTTGTTTTCTCCCATCTGAACATGTTTTTGTTTATATTTCATGGTCTGCTAGGTTGCTTATATGTAGGAACATTAAAAAATACCGATTTGATTGAAAATTTGAAAATAAATGAAACCATTAGAGATTGAAATTCACTACCTTATATCATTAGAAAGGCTATCAAATTTTATATTTAACTGTATAAAAAAAATTAGGCATTCCCATTTGAAAAAATCAAAGTATCTCTGATTGAGGTTTCCTTATTTAATCGAACGATTTCTCCAAGCACAAACTTAACTCAAAATTGACAGTCTAACCTACGCTGACGCATTTCATGCTCAGTAGTCCGGCAAAGTCACTGCATGCTAAATTTTATAATCTCTGCGATATTAAATTTTTTTCTAATATCGACTTATACAGAAAATTGTGATTAACACTTAAACGGTTCACTTTAAATCCCATATGTGATACATAAAGCCACATTAGAATTCACCAAGGAATCTAAGTATGCAATAACATACAGGGTGTCCCACGACGATTAAGACAAGCAATATATCGGAACTGGGCAGCAGTACAGAATTATAATTTTGGAGGTTTAAATAAGAGCAAATATAGTATCTTTTCGTATTACTGTGACACCCACTGAGGTATTTGTTTTTGATCGCGTGACGTCCGATTCAAAATTTGTAACGGAACACCCTGTATATTTGTGACTTTTTGTGTTCCTCTCGATAAGACTATTCCAACAAACTAGCACACTTGGGGTCTAAAGTTATCAGTTCAAGAGCTACAGGTACTTAAAGGTTTGTACCACTACCATTGATTATAACATGTACCCCTACAGTTAAATTAGTGTTGGTAGTATTTCATAATGGTAGTGGTACAGTCCTTTAAGTAGCTGTAGCTCTTGAATTAATCACTTTAGACCCCAAGTGTGCTAGTTTGTTGGAATAGTCTTATCGAGTGGAACCCAAAAAGTCATAAATATATAGGGTGTCCCAATAAACATTTTGAATCGGACGTCACGTGACCAAAAACAAATACCTCATTGGGTGCCAAAATAATAAGAAAAGATACTGTATTTGCTCCAATTTACATCCCCAAAATTATAATTCGCTACTACTGCCCAGTTCCGATATATTGCTTGTCTTAATCGTCGTGGGGATATAGGGTGTTCTATTTAAAAAAATATAACTTTGATACTTTTCGTGTTTTGGGACACCCTATATAACACGAAAATGTTTTTAGAATGTAGCCTTAATGGGTCCTTATCTATCCGAGATTATTTTCTTTTTCATCAAATACTTTAGCCATGATTCTCCTTGTCGAATAACGTGAATAACCCGGTATATGATTATTCGAATGTTCATTACTTAGTTTTCTCGCTTTTGTATCCACAATTGGCTCTTTTTTATTCCATTGTAATTACAGACAATTTATTATGCGGTTTTGATGAACCAAAAAAAGAAAACTAAAACGAAGAAAGCTACTGGTCCTGACCAAATTCCAGCCATAGTATTTAAACGCTGTGCCGCTGAGCTTGCACTTGTTCTTTGCAAGCTCATTAAACTATCGTATCAGCAAAGCGTGTTTCCCGCTTCATGGAGGATTGGCCGCGTACAACTCATCCCTAAGAAAGACAAAAAAACCGATCCCACCAACTATAGACCTGTGGCTCTTTTCGGCATCATGTCTTATAATTAAGTTTATGGAGACTTTCATTAACACACAGCTCCTGAAATACCCGGACAACAATAACATCATACATGATCGCCAGTATGGCTTCCGTAAGCATGGGTCTACGGGTCACCTCCTGGCCTACGTCACTCACTTGTGGAACAGAGCAATTTAAAATCATGGCGAATCCCGCGTTGTTGCACTTGACATATCAAAACCCTTCGATAGAGTGTGGCATGACCGCATGAGGGACTTTTGCGTCGGTCTCTGTAACTTAGAAACGTGTTTCTATGCACTATGTACTATGGGATCGGGTGGCCTCGTAAATATGACAGCGTGCCGTGACAGCGTAGTAGACACGTGATTGGAGCCCGAAACTGCCCGATTGTCATGGTTGTCATGGTGATAGAAACATGTTTCTATCTCTTAAGTTAGAGAGTACCGACGCTGCTCATCAGACGTATTTACAATAAACGCTGGTGTTCCTCAAGGATCTGTCCAATCCCCTACACTATTTCTGCTGTACATCAACGAGCTGCTGGAAATAACATTCAATCCAATTTACAGCTTCTCAGACGACAGTACATTAATATCGTGGACGTGCAGGGAACCAGGCATGCCACTATCATCCCAGGAGATGGTACGTCGGCGACAGCAGCACGCCTCACAGATCAACGCAGATATCAAAACAATTGTCGAGTGGGGATCAGTAAATAAAGCACAGTTCAACGTACAGAAAACTGAAGCAACAACACTTACAAAGAAGGCTCACGTTGGCTTACCAACTGTGGAAATGAGGGTCACCCAACAGTCGAGTTACCTTCTGTCAAGCTTTTGGAGATCAACATCAACAATAACATATGTCCTGGAAAGACTACGTTGCTGAAACGGCATCCCAGAAGCTTGGAGCTTGTTCCGCTGTGTTAAACTGTATACACCAGAGCAACTGCTGCTGCTCTACAAGACACAGATACGGCCACCGCTGGAGTATTGCTCCCATGTGTGGGGATGAACTCCGAAGCGCACTCTAAAGCTTCTGGACAATATCCAGAAGAGAGCGATTAGACCAATCGATACGTCTAGCCTCACAAAGGACCTCCACAGCCTGGAATATTGAAGAAGATCGAGTGAGCTCTTCCAGATAATAACACCAAAGGTCGTCCGAACGAGGAACACTATAGAAGCTTTGCGAGCTCATCCTTACCAGGTCAAGGTCCCTAGGCACTACTCCCCGAACCAGTCTTCTCCAGCATTCCTTTTTTTGGAGAACTTTGACGCTGTGGAATGAGCTGCCGGAGAATTTGTTTTCCGATGGCTACAACCAGCAGCGTTTCAAATCTAACGTGCACCGACACGTTTCTTCTACAGCGCCATAGCCTTTCAGCGTTTGCGGGAGACTGACCATAAAAAAAGGAAGATAACGGAATGATATTTTAATTAAAACAACAGACAATATTAACTTCAAAATAACACAACCTTTATTAATTCAGTTTGCCGCATCCGCGTAATAGGCAACAACTTAACATGACTAATACGCGTAATCGGCAAGGCGTTGCGCATTTTCACAGAATAAGCAGCGACGTTGCGGATTCCACGTATTAGGCAACATTTCGCCTAATACATGTATTCGACCATTCCGCCGATTCTGTGTAACATACTGTGTGGCCAACGTATTCCCTCAGGTAGCGATCGTCATTATCATGTCTAAAAGGGGATAGAAAAAATAGGTAAAACAAGGACATTAAATATTGCCTGCAGCGAGTATCCAATCATGAAGCTGCGCCGCCTCTAAGGAGAAGAAAATAATAAAAAATCTAAAAATATGAAAATAGCTCAAACTTTGTTTTTAAGCGATTTGGGGGTTCATGATCATTACGTTTCATCCAGCTGAAGTTTATAAATGAAAGCTGTGTCGTCCTAGTTCCTACAGAGATGCAAGAACTATTTACGAGAATTTCTGTATTGGATGTTTCTTCTGACGACGGGCGAGTAATGACTTGGTTGCAAGGGGATCTCACTGATCTCAGACTCTCATGCAATGGGACAATAATAAAATGTTATCACTGTTATGTGTGGGAAGTACTGACACCCGTATGCACCACTTGGCGATTCTAATCCTAGTTCCCTAATCACGTTTTGCTAATCTTTGGCATCTAGCCATCGTCAAGAGATTAACTAAACCAGATTGGAGATACGGTAAGGTTGTGTTCGCAAGATTGTTTTGACAGTGACAGTGTCAAAATTTTCAGTTTGCGGTGCATAGTAAACAAGTGATCTAATCCAGGTTTACGTAACTAATCGCGCAACTGACTTACGGTGCATACGGGTGTGAGTCAATCAACTTGACTCCATTTTTTAATAATACATACTTAAATCTATCTTTTTGGCTAATAATGAAAGTGTGTTTCATAAAAAAATAATAACTGGTATGCTGTGACTTTATGGGACACTGGGACATTTCAATGTAAGACAGCATATAATTTTTAATTTTTTTTACCTAAAATAAAAAAAGTTATGGCAACGCCTTACTTCTTTCACCAAATTCTTTTCACTGGTCAATTTACCATGGCCACACATTATTACATTATATGTTGGTTAGTGAATTTCGACGAAACTGAAAAAATACAAAGTTCACGAAAATAATCGATAATTTAATAAAAAGAATCAACATTACGGACTTGTGGTTTGTGCCGCAATTGTTACCAAGTTTGTATTAGAGTATGATATAATTTATATTTCTGTTAAGGGTGGACCAACCACCTGTTAGTGCATGGAAGGTGGTGGAGCACTCTTTTAAAGCTACAAAATCACAATATTTATTCATAGTCATTTATAATTTTTTTTTAAATGGAACCCCCGTAATGCATGAATTATAATTATTTGCTGAATCGCAATAATTACATATTACATGGTGGAAATGAAGCTGATTATTACAAGTTACTACTATGTGTTAATCAAATCTTTATGATGTTGTTGACCTACTTTTAAAAATGATTCGGCTCTGAAAATGAAACTTCTGTAGTAGCTCTGGTTGGGCAATGGTGGGAACCTATTCACAGATTTTTGGCAGGAAAGTGAAAGTCAATCTTATTCTCTTCTCTGCGTGTTTATAAAGTTTGTTATACATCAAAAGTGTTACTCATAGTGTGAGAACTGTGAGATGAGAGTAGACATTGTCGGAGCAAAAACCATTCAAGTAACAAACTGCTAGGTACTGCACGGAAAGCAATTTTAAACATGTTTATATTCAGGGTGTTCTACGACGAATGGAAAATACTTTATAAGACTGTACAGCTCATTTCGAATAAAAAAAGTCATATAAAGTGGGGTCCGATTTTCAACTGTTTCAGAAATAAATTGATTTTTAGAGATTTTCAATAATACCTATGCAGACCTCCAAACGAAAACCTTAATAAAGCAAAATTTTATTGTCGTATTTTGAAATTTTTGGTAATAGCCTTTATAAAATATGCTATCACGTCATTATCGAACAAAAAAAGTGATCATGTACCAAACGTTTCATGGGATAGTGTCAAGATTGGCATGTGTTGAAAAGTGACTTCAAGAAACGTTACAAAAAAATTAATTTATTTTGATAAATCACCAAATAATGAACCGTGCACTTTACGGTAAAAACATGCCCATGTTTCTAGTTATCCATTGTCTCCACAAACTTGTAGTAAGATTAGAGGAGATAAGAGAGCAGACCATTTGGCTGTACTGAACATATAATCGAATTTTTAATTTTTGTTATGGATACTTGAGCCATAAAAAGTAATTTCTTTTTCCGAGAATCAAGAATGAAATCAAAGGAAACCGTTTTGTACAGCATTCAGGATATCCAAAGAGCTGTGACGACTTTGAACAAGGTTCTCGCCGAGGCTTTACCAGTCATCGAAAAGCCGGTGTAAAAAATGTGTAGATGCTAAAGATGATTACTTTGGAGAATATCAACATTTTGTACAAATGTATCTAACGAATGTTTGAAAAAAATATATTTCCTTTTTTTTTGTTATATTTCCTCTATAACTCCTACATAAAGTTAGTGAGAACATGTAAAGTTTCCTAATTCCAAATAATCAAAGATCCAGTCTTAATTGCAGAGGGAATAACTTATGTGACTATAGATGACTAAGTGTCGACGATAATGTATCATACAAAGTTATTTGGGGTAATGTCTAATCAAATATTTGTTAGGCTAGAATAGTTCAGTAACCTAGTAATCAGATTAAATCAATATAAAGCCAATTCAGTCAGTACCTGATAAGCTTTGAGGTCTTTACTCGGAATATAAGTAACCTTGATCAAACATTTGAGTCGCAGACAATGTAGTGGGCGCTAAGAGAACCATAATAGATCATAAACTATTTTTCATACAGGGTAATGAATGTACACTTGAAAGTCTTATTCAGTTGTTTTGAGAGATACGATAAAAAGATGATAGATCTTATAACAGGTGCGTGCACCTAATGTCAAAAAAATATTTAAATTTAAGTTATACATAGAGTCTAGCTGTACAGCTTACTTCGTAATATACAGAGTGTTTCATAAAGTCACAGCATACCAAAGTTATTTCTTTTTAACGGAAGACACTTCCATTATTAGCCAAACATGAAGTCAAGTTGATTGACTCAGTACTTCCCACACATTACACTGATATCAGTTTATTATTTTCCCATAGCATGAAGCTTTAGTCTTAGATCCCTTGCAACCAAATAATCGCCAGCCCCCCCCCCCCCTCCCCCTAAAATTGTCTTATGCCGCTAGGTCTTTCCTTCACAGGTCAATGGACAGCCTATTATCGATACTACAAACTTCTCAGTTTTACAACCCCCAACCCCCCAACCACCTCACTTTCACCGCAACCCAAAGAACTGGTAGGAAATGATCAGAAACCCGTAAAACATCTAAAAACCGAATTTGAGTTGCTTTCATACTTGTCGCGTTCTTTGATTATTGCTACGCTGCCACTGACAAGATTTTTAACAAACATACGCGTTTTCCATTCTCACCACGGTAACAATATACTGTGTCAAAATTTCATTAGAATCAATTTAATAGTGTCCACGTTACAAAATACAAAACGATTTAAACCAATAAATTCTCGTATAGTATACAAGTATACAAGTCCCTTAGTTTCCGTGATAGGCTAGGCAATGTTCGGATGTTCCTTCACAGGTTAGTGGACAGCCTATTATGAGTACAAGAAATTTTTTAATTTTTCAACCCCCAACCCCCCAACCACCCCAATTTCACCCCCACCCAAAAAAAACGCAGAAAATGATCAGGAACCTCTAAAACGCTTAAAAACGAAGTTTGAGCTGTTTTTATATTTTTAGTTTTTTTATTATTTCTGCGCCGCCACTGGCACGATTTATAAAAGCCATACGCATTTTCCATCCTCGCCACGGTAGTAATACTGAGTCAAAATTTCATTAAAATTAATTGAACTGTTTCGTCGTTACATAAATAACGATCTACAGCAATACTCGTATGTATACATCGGAAAAAATTCTTTAGTCCTTTTGTTTCTGTAATAGGCATAAGGCAATGTTCGGATAGACCTAAAAAAGTTATTTATGTCGCTAGGTCTTCCTTTACAGGTCAGTGGGTAGTCTATTATGAATACAACACATTTTTCAATTTTACAACCCCCCACCCCCCAACTACCCCAATTTCACCCCCACCCAAAGAAAAGTAGAAAATGATCAGGGACCCCTAAAACGCCTAAAAACGAAGTTTCAGCAATATTTAATTTTTTTTGTTTTTTGCTAATTACTCCGCCGCCTATGCACCGATTTTCAAAATTATAGGAACATAACCTACTACGACCCCACAGCATACCGCTGCCCAAATTTCATCACAATCCATGCAGCGGTTACTGAGATTACGAGGGTAGAAAAACGCGACAGACAGACCGACAGACAGACAGACCGACAGACAGACAGACAGACAGACAGACAGACAGACAGACAGACAGACAGACAGACAGACAGACAGACCGACGGAAATGAGTGACGTGGATTTTCGTCATGTACACATCATAAAACGCCCAAAAAGCGTATTATCGCAAAATTTCAAATTTTCGCGATCACAATACTCCCCTCACCTATCGGTGTGGGAAGTAAAAGATAGATTTAAGTATGTATTATTAAAAAATGGAGTCAAGTTGATTGACTCATTACTTCCCACACATAACAGTGATATTATTTTATTACTGTCTCATCGCATGAGAGTCTGAGGTCAGTGAAATCCCCTTGCAACCAAGTCATTACCCGCCCGTCGTCAAAAAAAAACATCCAACACAGAATATGTTATTCTACAAGCTTCAATTGGATATAATGATCATGAACCCCCAAATCGCTTAAAAACAAAGTTTGAGCTATTTTCAGATTTTTAGTTTTTTATTATTGCTGCACAGCCACTGACACGATTTCTAAAAACCATACGCATTTTTGATTCCCGCCACGGTAATAGTAGTGTGTCGAAATTTCATTAGAATCAATTCCAAGTCTTTTGGTTTGTATAATAGGCAATAAGGCAATGTTCCGATGGACCTAAATAAGTATAAGAAGAAAGAAAAGCGCGACAGACAGACCGATAGACAAACAGACAGATAGACAGAGCGACAGACAAACCGACGCCAATGCGTGACGAGGATTTTCATTATGTAGACATCATAAAACGCCCAAAAATCGCATTATCTTAAAATCGAAAATTTTCGTGATCACAATACTCCCCTCACCTATCGGTGTGGCAAATAAAACTGAAACAGTTTTATAACAAGCTGTAAAATTTAAATAAAGACATATGCTTAACATAAGTGAAAGTTTTTGTGAGTAATTTCTGACGTTGAGTTAAAAAACAGAAAGCGGCTTTTGAAATAACCAAGAAAATCTTGATCACCCTGAACACGAATTAAAAGATTTCAAAATAATGGCTAGACTACTAAGAGTTTCTGGCCTTATTGATTCGAACTAATACAGGGTGACGATTTTGCTCCTAAAAAGGCTATATCTTTAAAACTATCCTGTAGAATACTATATTGCCGCATTGCCGGAATAGGCAAAATGAGCATAATTAAAAATATAGCTTTATGAAAATTTACGAAATAATAATTTTTAAAATGTGAGTCTTTTCTCTATCTATAAGTCGTATTTAAAACTTTTTATCGTATCTCTCAGAGAAAACGGAGATATCCTACTACTCCCTAAAACTGCTGTTAGGTCACGCTATTTGATTTTTAGATGATGATAAACATACATTCTTTGATTACTTATTTATATTTCTAAGAGTTTTAAGGTTCAGTTGTGGGATCCAGAAGAGAGCAATTATTAGAGTAATTGATACGCCTAACCCCACAAAGGACCTCCACAGCCTGGACCATCGCAGAAGGGTGGCTGACCTGTCCCCCGTCGTCCGAACGAGGAACACTAGAGAGGCCCGGCGAGCTCATCCTTACCAGGTCGACGTCCCTACTCTCCTAACCAGTCTCCTTATTTTGGAGAACTTCGACGGTGTGCAATGACCTGGAGGGGCATTTGTTTCCCGACGGCTACAACCTGCAGCGCTTCAATCTAACGTGCACAGACACTGGTCCTCTCGCAGCGCTATAGGCCTTTGCGGGAGGCAGACCAAAAAAGAAAGAACACATTCTCAAGTATATTCAAAACAATGATATTTCAGCAGAATTATGCGTTTCATTTGCTTTTCTTGAAAGCAGCTAGGCAGTTATAAGACGATGTATCTGTTTTATGCGATGAATAATAAAAGCATATTGTCCTTGAGACAAAAAAGTACTGGTGTGTAATTGGAATGTACAACTTTGTACGACGTTTCCATGTTGATCGCAAACTTGAGGCTGATCTACAATATTACGTGAGGTCATGCATGATCGTCCTCCCATTTATCACTGCTAACAACCATTTTATGGACGTGTTTACTTCTACAATAGATTGAAACTACAAACTTATTCGCATTTAGTAATGTGACTAATGCGAGATTAGATGCTTTTGTCTAACCCGACACATATTTCGCTACTTCACTATAATCAGGAGAAGATTTAGATTCAGTTTAGGTAACGTGTTTTATAGCTAGGTTGCCGTGGAGGCGGAGCCCCTCGGATTGGAAGGCGTCGGAATTTACTTTATTGCTATAAGGTTGATCGTGCGATGGCTGTTGATGCTGGGATACGGATTGCACCCAAAAGCGAGGACGATTATCGGAAGATAAATTGTCTTTTTAAAGAGGAAAACAACAGAGGCATCCCAGCATCAACAACAGAGCAAGAAATCAAAGAGGAGCTCAAAGAGAAGGGATATGCTCCATGCCTTTGGTGGTCGTGATTCTTCCAAAGACTGAAAAAGTGTTTAAGGAACATGAATTTTTTGAAGTGTCTATCAGAGTCGAGGTTCAAAAAAACTCTCGATTGATAGAACAGTGCCACCGCTGTCAGAAGTATGGACGCACGCTCTGTCCTATTGTACTGCTTCACCAAAGAGCCTGAAATGTGCCCCACCACATGACATATTTGTGCCCTCAAACAGAACAAGAATTGCTCAAATATGCAAACTGTGGTGGGCATCGGAAAAACAGTAAGTTCCACCTGTAGGTTTACGGCTAGAAGGAATCTGCAGTCATCACACAAAGACGAGCCAACTCTAAAGTTATTGCAGCAGATAATAATTAGAGACCCCTGGTAAGCGCCACATAGGCCTTACAGGCGATTTTTCGGTAAATCTTTGGTTTTAGTCAAGCGAAATCGCACAGGCTCGCGCTCTGTTGCGCGTGTCAGTGGACTGCACAGTCGAGCAAGTTCGCAAGCACACAAGACCGCTGGCGCTGCTTGTATAGTGATCAAAATTCAAATCGTGCAGTTTTGGAAACAACAAAAATGTTTGCGCTTTTAGGTATTGAACCTCAATATTAATCCTTTTGGTTATAACCAAAAATTACCGAACTCAAAGCGACTATGTCAAGCTATACTCTCCAACAGACGCACTTCCTCCTCTTTGCACTTTGCTTCCCTGCTTTTTCTTCCCTTACTTGTTATGATATTGTCTGGTCTCTGAGTAACTAAGAGCAAAGGTCCACCTGACCGCTCTGACAAGAATTGACAAATTTTGGCATCGGAAGCACTATCGGAAGTATGAAAGAGAGCTCAAAAGAGCCAGGCTCCGTTGAAATGCTGGCAAAAACTGGATGGTCACCAACCGCACAACGATAGGAAAATGGATGGAGGTGGCGCTACACTGATTAGTCATTACCAGAGAAATAAAAAAATTTGAAAGAGTTTAGTAGTTAAAGAATTTTGAACAGGTAAATCGAAAAACATCAAATATTTTGAAAGACGGCTAATTTGGAAGGTCATGGAAAAAAATCATGAAAAAGCTAAAATATTTCGAATATTTTGGTAATTTTAACAAATATGCAAAATGATGAAATAATTCGAAAACCATAAGTTCCGGACTTCCTAAGTTCGGAAGCTGTGGGTTATGTTTTGTTGTCGATTTTTCAGGACTCTCAGTGATATCTACCGTTATTTATGCCTTATTTACATTTTAGTTTATGCGAAATATGAGTTATGTTGGGTGATAACAGCGCCGGTACTCTGTAACTTAGAAACGTGTTTCTATGCACTATGTACTATGGGATCGGGTAGCCTCGTAAATATGACAGCGTGCCGTGACAGCGTAGTAGACACGTGATAGGCACCCGAAACTGCCCGATCGTCATGGTCGTCATGGTGATAGAAACATGTTTCTATCTCTTAAGTTAGAGAGTGCCGACGCAGGAAGCCCAAGGGGTGACGTCACTAACCTTTTCTTAAAACGAACCAGTTGTTGCAAACACATCCTACTTTTGTTAAGTGGCACAGGAAAATCCGTCTATCATAATTATTTGGATCTCTATTTTAATTTTGGCATGTCTCCCAACAAAACAAAATTGCGTATTGCGTATTCTGGTGGTATGAGTTTGACATTTTTTGACGCTATTTTTTACCTTGTTGCAGTTTAATGTCTGAGGATGGTGCTCTCTGTGGAAACAGGAAACGATGGAATTCCTTTCATTCAGTTGGGTTCATATCAGATGCGGCTAGATTTGGAGGAACTGACCGGAGAAGACAAGGAAAGAGCTGTGGAGGAACTAAAAGAGACGCCTGAGAATGTGCAAGAGGGTTTGAGACGTATGAAAGAACTTATCGAAGGTAAATATGTCATATACTCGATTTATCTGAAATGCAGTTCAAGCGGATACTAGGTATTTAGGGTTAATGATTTCGCACTCTGGAATACTGCAATTTGCCTGAATGTGCTGAAAATATTTAGAAATGCTTCTTTCTTTTCTGAATATTGTTACCAAAATTCTTTTTGAAGTAGAATATTGAAAATACGTGTCTATTTTCTCTAACCCTAGTTCAGATTGCAATAAAATTTAGTTATTTTACTAACTGAATCATGGTGAATCGACTGATGGTACCTATAATGGCGGACACCGCTGAAACATTTACACTTTTTTCAAATCGGAAAGAAAGCTATAAAACATACCTGCAAGCTAAAAGACCTTCTTGAAGTTAGATGCTGTGTCAATGAAATACACACGTGTATTATGTATATGTTACAACAATGTTAATGCAAATTTTGTCATGAATCATTTAAAAGATATTTTGTTTAATATTTATGTATTCCTAAATGTGTACATTATAAACCAATAAACATTATGATACTTTGTTACAGAAAACAATATTTTATTGAACTTTGCATTATTGTGTTTTTATTGAAGTTTAGGGGTGCAGAATCAGATTCCAAAGTTTGAGGGGATCTTTTTGCTACTCAGAATTTTCTGAAAAAAAAAAACAGATTGGGATGACATCTTACGAGGATATATCAGTATGCAGGTTGATTCCTAGGTTGGCACTTTCTTTAACTGTCTATAGAAGTTAAAATAAACAAGTTTTTCAAATAACTTTTTCCAGAAAAGTATATATGTTGTGTATTATATATGTTATTTTTTGTTGCTATAGGAGTGTGCTTGATAGGTAAGGGTATATCCTATACATTTTGTCGTATTTTAATGTTTGAATGAAAAATTGTATTATGTTTTTAATTTTTTATATTTTCATGCAACTGATCAATAGTTCAATATACTGGTTTTCCATTTTTGATTGTTTTGCAGAGTTACAATTTTAAAAATGTTAAAATCTTTTAAATTTTAATTGTGAATTTAATGCGTAAACATTTTTAAATTTGTTTGTTAGACTGCATTTTCAAAGTTTATATTCACCGTTTTTGCACTTTATATTTTTACTTATACATTTTTTCGTCGTCGTGAGAATTTAGGCCCAAAAGAAGGCGTAAAATAAATGCCAAAACATCGGCTCTTTAAGTTAAAACTTTTGCAGTAATTTATCCTAAAATCCGAAGAAACCTTTTCTACTAATAAATATGGCTACATTTCAGCTGACAAAGAACTGCATGTACCCCACAACAACGATGCCTACCTTACAAAATTTTTGAGACCTTGCAGATGGAATGCAGAGCACGCTTACAAAATTATGCGCAAATTCTACAAGTTCAAGGTAAAACATCCAAAGTACGGTATCAACATAACTCCACATTGCGTGAGGCATGTGTTTGACCAAGAAGTGTTCAGATTTTTGCCATCTAGAGCTACTGGAGGAGCCAGAGTGATGATTATGAACGTCGGTAGTAAGTAGCTTTTTCCTTTGTATATACCTACAAATAATCTATACAGGCGTCGATGAGTGAAAAATAATTCAGTTAGCATTTGAGCTGAAGAGTTCGTAGGCTAATAGAAAAAATGGCGTCAAGTCTCTTGACTTGAAATGCGTGACGTGAATTTCCGTTATGTAGATAACGCCCAAAAAGCGTATTATCAAAATTCTATCTCCTATTGGTGTGAAAAACGATCAGAAATTTCCAAAACGCCTAGAAACGAAGTTTGAGCTGTTTTTATATTTTTAATTTTTTGATTGTTGCTGCATTGTCACTGACACGATTTCTAAAAAATGAAGTCAAGTTGATTGACTTAGTACTTTCCACACATTACGGTGATAGCAGTTTATTATTTTCCTATATATAGCATGAAGCTATAGTCTGAGATCCCCTTGCAACCAAATCATGCCACCCCCCAATTGTGTTATGTGTGTATTAAAATGATCCGGGACCCCTAAAAACCATACGTGTTTTTCATCCTCGCCAAGGCAATAATGCTGTGTCGAAATTTCATTAAAATCAATTCGGTCATTTCCAGGTTACACGATACAGAACGATCTAAAGCAATACTCGTATGTATGTACATCTGTACATCAGAAAATTCTAAGTCCCTTGGTTCCTGTAATCGGCAAGGAAACGTTAGGAAGGACCTAAAAAGTGTATTATGCCGCTAGGTCTTTCTCTCACAAGCAATTGACAGTACATTTTTCACTTTTACAACCTGCCACTCTCCAACCACACCACTCCAATTTCACCGCCACCCAAAAAGGGTACAAAATACTCAGGAGCCCCTAACACATCTAAAAACGAAGTTTAGGTTGTTTCCATATTTTTAGTTTTTTGATTATTGCTACGCTGCCACTGATACGATTTTTAACAACCATACGCGTTTTCCATCCTCACTACGGTAACAATACTGTGTCAAAATTTCATTAGAATCAATTTAATAGTTCCACGTTACAAAATACAAAACAATCTAAGGCAATAAATGCTCGTACGCATACAGAAACGTCTAAATTCCTTAGTTTCGGTAATAGGCAAAGCAATGTTCAGATTGATCTAAAAAGATGATTTATGTCGCTGGGTCTTAATTCACAGGTCAGTGGACAGCCTATTATGAATACAATGAATTGTTCAGTTTTTCAATCCCCTGGCTCCCAACCACCCCAATTTCACCCCCACCTAAAAAAAATTGAAAATGATCAGGAACCTCTAAAACGCTTAGCTGTTTTTACATTTTTAGTTTTTTTATTATTTCTGCGCCGCCACTGGCACGATTTATAAAAGCCATACGCATCTTCCATCCTCGCCATGGTAGCAATATTTTGTCAAAATTTCATTAAAATCAATTCAATAGTTTCCCCGTTACACAACGATCTAAAGCAATACTCGTATGTTTGCACCAGAAACAATTATACGTCCTTTGGTTTCTGTAATATACAAGGCAATGTTCGTATGGCATAAAAAAGTTACTTATATCGCTAGGTCTTCCTTCACAGGTCAGTGGACAGTCTATTATGAAAGCAACAAATTTTTCAATTTTACAACCCCCCACCCCCCAACCACCCCAAATGTCACCCCTACCCAAAAAAAAAAGTGGAAAATGATCAGGAACACCTAAAACGCCTAAAAACGAAGTTTGAGATATATTTGAAATTTTCTGTTTTTAGTAATTACTCCGACGCCCATGCACCGATTTTCAAAATTATAGCAGCATTGCCTACTATGACCCCACATCATATCGCCGCCCAAATTTCATCATAATCCATGCAGTGGCTACTGAGATTACGAGGCTAGAAAAAAGCCAACAGACAGACAGACAGACAGACCGACGGAAATGAGTGACATGGATCTTCGTTATGTGGACATGATGAAACGCCCAAATAACGTATTAACTCGAAATCGATAATTTCGCGATCACAATACTCCCCTCACCTAACCGTGTGGGAAGTAAAACCATCCGCGTTTTCCATCTTCCCCACGACAATAATGTGTCAAAATTTTATTAAAATCAATTCAATTCAATAATTTTACCATTACACAATACAGAACGATCTAAAGCAATATTCTCGGTACTCGGTATGAATAAGTCCCAAGGTTTCTGTAATGAGCAATAAGGCAATATTCGGATGGACCTAAAAAAGTGTATTATGCCGCTAGGTCTTTCTTTCACAGGTCAAAGCAGGGTCTATTATGAACACAACACATTTTTCAGCTTTGCAACCCCCCCCCCCCACTCCCCAACCACCCAATTTCACCCCCACCCAAAAAAGTAACCGCCTTAACCGCCTAAAAACCAAGTTTGAGGAATATTTGAGTTTTTTTTGTTTTTTGCTCTCATTACTCTGCCGCCTATGTACCAATTTTCAAAATTATAGCAGCAGACCGACAAACAGACCGACGGAAATGAGTGACTTGGATTTTTGTTATGTAGAGATCATAAAACGCCCAGAAAGCGTATTATCTCAAAATCGAAAATTTTCGCGATCACAATACTCCCCTTACCTATCGGTGGCGATACAACGATTATTGGGGTACTAGACACGTATCCAGGATTTGGTTTTTGGAGAGGTACAAATTACGGTTCTTTTAAAATCATACAATTTTGAGACCCTATACCAAAGTTTTGATTAACCAATCACTTTTTATGAGTAATCATGATGTAACAGAACGTTATTCAAGTACCTGTAACAAAAAAAAAAAATGGAGTCAAGTTGATTGACTCAGTACTTCCCACACATTACTGTGATATCAGTTTATTATTTTCCCATAGCATGAAGCTTTAGTCTGAGATCTCCTTGCAACCAAATCATCGGCAGCCTTCCCTCCCCTAAAATTGTCTTATGCCGCTAAGTATTTCCTTCAGAGGTCAATGGACAGCCTAAAACATCTAAAAACGAAGTTTGAGTTGTTTTCATACTTTTAGTTTTTTGATTATTGCTATATACGCTGCCACTGACACGATATTTAACAAACACACGCGTTTTCCATCCTCACCACGGTAATAATACTGTGTCAAAATTTAAGTAGAATCAATGTAATAGTGTCCACGTTCTAAAATACAAAAAGATCTAAAGCAATAAATACTCGTATGTATGTATACAGAAAATTCTAAGTCCCTTAGTTTCCGTAATACGCTAGGCAATGTTCGGATGGACCTAAAAAGTTGATTTATGTCGCTAGGTCTTCCTTCAGAGCCCCTACCCTACACCCTATTATGAATACAAGAAATTTCTCAGTTTTTCAACCCCCCACCCCCTAACCACCCCAATTTCACCCCACCCAAAAAAAAACGCAGAAAATGATCAGGAACCTCTAAAACGCTTAAAAACGAAGTTTGAGCTGTTTTTATATTTTTACTTTTTTTTTATTATTTGTGCGCCGCCACTGGCACGATTTATAAAAACCATACGCGTTTTCCATCCTCGCCACGGTAGTAATACTGTGTCAAAATTTCATTAACATCAATTGAACAGTTTCCTTGTAACACAATATAGAAGGATCTAAAGCAATACTCTCGTATGTTTACACCAGAAAAAATTCTAAGTCCTTTGGTTTCTGTAATAGGCAAGGCAATGTTCGGATGGACCTAAAAAAGTTATTTATGTTGCTAGGTCTTCCTTCATGGGTCAGTGGGCAGTCTATTATGAAAGCAACAAATTTTTCAATTTTACAACCCCCCACCCCCCAACCACCCCAATTTCACCCCCACCCAAAAAAAAGTAAAAAATGATCAGGAACCTCTAAAACGCCTAAAAACGAAGTTTGAGGAATATTTAATTTTTTTTGTTTTTTGCTAATTACTCCGCCGCCCCTGCACCGATTTTCAAAATTATAAGAACATTACCTACTACGACCCCCCAGCATATCGCTGCCCAAATTTCATCACAATCCATGCAGCGGTTACTGAGATTACGAGGACACAAAAACGCGTACAGACAGACCGACAGACAGACAGACCGACAGACCGACAGACAGACAGACCGACAGACAGACAGACCGACAGACAGACAGACCGACGGAAATGAGTGACATGGATTTTCGTTATGTAGACATCATGAAACGCCCAAAAACTGTATTATCTCAAAATCGAAAATTTTCGCGATCACAATACTCCCCTCACCTATCGGTGTGGGAAGTAAAAAGCAGCAATAACAGAGCAACTGAAAAACACGTCCGTACTGCACGACGAACAATACAATACTGTCTACGTTACAAAATACAAAACGATTTAGACCAATAAATTCTCGTATAGTATACAGAAAATTCTAAGTCCCTTAGTTTCTGTAATAGGCTAGGCAATGTTCGGATGCACCTAAAAAGGTGATTTGTTCCGCTAGATCTTCCTTCACAGGTTAGTGGACAGCCTATTATGTGTACAAGAATTTTTTTTGTTTTTCAACCCCCAACCACCCCAATTTCACCCCCACCCAAAAAAACGCAGAAAATGATCAGGAACCTCCAAAACGCTTAAAAACGAAGTTTGAGCTGTTTTTATATTTTTAGTTTTTTTATTATTTCTGAGCCGCCACTGGCACGATTTTCCAAAACAATACGCGTTTTCCATCTTCGCCATGGTAGTAATGCCGTTTCAAAATTTCATTAAAATCAATTCAACAGTTTCCTCGTTACAACGATCTAACGCAATACTCTCGTATGTTTACATCAAAAAAAATTCCAAGTCCTTTGCTTTCTGTAATAGGCAAAGGCAATGTTCGGATGGACCTAAAAAGGTTATTTATGTCGCCAGGTCTTCCTTCACAGGTCAGTGGACAGTCTATTATGAAAGCAACAAATTTTTCAATTTTACAACCCCCCACCCCCCCAACCACCCCAATTTCGCCCCACCCAAAAAAAAGTAGAAAATGATCAGGGACCCCTAAAACGCCTAAAAACGAAGTTTCAGCAATATTTAATTTTTTTTGTTTTTTGCTAATTACTCCGCCGCCTATGCACCGATTTTCAAAATTATCGGAACATTACCTACTACGACCCCACAGCATACCGCTGCCCAAATTTCATCACAATCCATGCAGCGGTTACTGAGATTACGAGGTTAGAAAAACGCGACAGACAGACAGACAGACAGACAGACAGACCGACAGACAGACCGACGGAAATGAGTGACGTGGATTTTCGTGATGTACACATCATAAAACGCCCAAAAAACGTATATATATATATAATCTATTCCCCGTTTTACCCTTACGGGTGTGGGGCATATAATAGTCTCTTTATATTTTATCACGTATATACAAATCGAGCCCATTTTTTCCTATCAAGCGCCAACTTCTTCGCCTCTCTATGATCCTTTCCTCTCTTCTTTAAAATGGCACCTATTGTATCTTCCCATGTCTTCTGCGGTCTGCCTCTCTTCCTTTTTCCCTGCACTTTCGCTTCCCATATTCTCTTTACTGGTATGTTTCCTCCCATCCTCTGCAAGTGTCCCCACCATCTTAGCTGTTTGTTTTCTATGTAGTCTAGTAGAGATTGTACTCCTAGTTCCTGTCTCACTACTTCATTTCTAATTTTGTCCATTCTCGTTACACCCTTCACTTTTCTCAAGTATTTCATTTCAACTGCCTGCAGCTTACTTTTTTGTTGTTCTGTTAGTACCCACGATTCACAACCGTAAGTTAGTATTGGCTGATATATTTTTCTATATACATTTATTTTTGTTGGCCTGGATATTTCCTTTCTATTTAAGAAGCCCTTGTTAAGAGAGTAGTATAAATTATTGGTTTTCCTTATGCGCTCTCCGAGTTCCACGTCATTCCTGCCTGTATTTTCTAATATGGTTCCTAGCTATTGGAATGATTCTACTTGTTCAATATCTACTCCTTCTATTTGTATCCTCATTTGTATTCTCTGCTTTGTCACTGCCATCACTTTTGTTTTCATTTTGTTCATTTTCATGCCATTCTCTTGTAGAATTCTGTTCCAAGTTGTTAAATTATTTTGCAAAGTTCTTTCACTTTCAGCTGCTATAAGTATATCATCAGCAAATACGCACTCGTTAATTTCAATTTTTTGTAACTTTCTATATCCTATGTACATTGACTTTGTGTTTCGCTCAACTTCCTTAATAATATCGTCCATAAACAGTATGAATAGTAACGGACTAAGTCCTCCACCTTGCCTTACACCTCCAGTAGTAACAAATTCTTCAGATGTCATGTTTCTTGATATTACACGATTGCCAGTTCTACAATATATGCTTTTAACTACATTCACTAATTTTCTAGGTACATTTCTTTTCAATAAAGTCTCCCATATTTTTGACCTGGGCACATTATCGAAGGCTTTCTCTAGATCTATAAATGCAAAGTAAATATTCTTATCCTTAGCTATCATTTTTTCCATTAAGTTTTTGGCTGTAAATACATGATCTTGAGTGCTCCTTCCCTTTCTGAAGCCACTCTGGACTTCTGAAATGGAAGAGTCTACTAATTCTCGTAATTTCTTATCTATAATTTGCTCATATAATTTCAGTACAGCTGATAGTAGCGTTATACCTCTGTAGTTGTTGCAGTCGGTTTTATTCCCTTTTTTATATATCGGTAGTATAAGCCCCGTAGACCATTGTTGAGGAATAATCTCTTGTTGGTAGGGTTTGTTGAGGAGCTTGAGTAACACTTCTAGTCCGTTTTGTCCTAATTTTTTCAACATCTCTGCATGTATTTTGTCACAACCTGCTGCTTTGCCATTTTTCAACCTTCGTAGTTGCTCTTTCAATTCTTCCATATAAATATTGTTCTCCTCTCTGTTATCACGTTCTTCTTGCATAAGGTCTACTCCTTGTGAATCAGCATCCGTTGACTCTAATAGTTCCTTAAAATATTCTTGCCATCTCTGCATTACTGCTTTCGGTTCTGTCAGCAAACTTCCTTGTCTATCCATTATCGCTACAGATTCTGATCTCTCCCTGTTTCTCTGATTTTTCAGCACTCTGTAGAAAAGTTTCTGATTACCTTTGGCATCTTCCTCCAATTTCCGCCCAAATTCATTCCAGCATTTCTTTTTACTTTCCCTTACCATGATTTTCACTCTATCTCGTTGTTCCTTGTACTTATTATAGTTTATATT
This sequence comes from Callosobruchus maculatus, assembly GCA_951848785.1. Lineage (NCBI taxonomy): Eukaryota > Metazoa > Arthropoda > Insecta > Coleoptera > Chrysomelidae > Callosobruchus > Callosobruchus maculatus. The sequence goes on from CATOUR010000127.1 coordinate 2,073,241, forward strand.
TGTTCTATTGCTTAAATATTTGATCCATCTTTGCTTCTTGATTTTAATTTGTTCTTTAATGTCTTGATTCCACCAAGCTGTCTGTTTGCTATTGTGATTTATCCTATAGCTTCCACATACCTCTTTCGCTGTTTCTATTAGCACATCTCTAAATTTTTCCCACATCATCTCTAGTTCCATATCATCCCAGTTGTCAATGTTCCTCAGTTTACTATCTGTTCGTTCACTATATTTTTGAGCTATTTCTTGATCATTCAGTTTATAAACTCTTACAGTTTCGTGCTGGAAGATTTCACTTTTCTGACCTTTTTCAGATCTACTTCTCTCGTTTCTTATTTTTGCTACTAGAAGGTAGTGGTCACTATTTATTTCCGCTCCTCTTCTAACTCTTACATCTAAGACTGACCCTTTGCTTTCTTTTTCTACTATAAAATAGTCTGTTATTGATTTTTCTGCTCTGCTTGGCTCTTCCCTAGTGAATTTATGGATGTCTTTATGGTGGAAAAATGTATTCATTATAACCAAATTATGTATTTGACAAAAATCTAGCAGCCGTTTTCCATTATTATTTCTTGTTAGTTCACCCTGATCTCCTATGACATCCCTATAGATATTGTCCCTTCTTCCAACCCTACTGTTAAAATCTCCTGCTATACAGATGTTGCCTCTCGCCGCTCCTACTACTAGCTCTAAGTCTAGCCAAAACTTATCTTTTCTCTCTACTTTTTCGTTTTCGTCTGGGCCATATACTCCTATTATCGTTCTAATTTCCTTATCCTCCTCCATTTCTAATGTTATAATCCTCTCAGATATCCCTTCCCATTTACTTATTTTTATGTTTCTGCATTTATTGACAATGATACCAACTCCCGCTGCTGCTCTATCCTGTACTTCTACCCCGCTGTATATGAACAGGTGATCGTTTTCTAGTGTTATAATTCCTTTCCCTTTTTTCTTTGTTTCCGTCACTATTAATATATCTATTTCTAATTTGTTAAATTCTTCGTATAACTCAGTTTCCTTACCATTGATGCTCCGCACATTCCATGTCGCTATTTTCATCACATTATTCTTATTGCTTGTATTTTTTACATTTTCTTGTTTTTCCATGATTCTGTTTGTTCTACCATATGTATTGTTATGTCCTAGAGTCAGTCCATTTTCCATAGCACATGTCTGTCTATACTGCCCGCCTGTGTTATTATCTTTTAGTTTTTTGCCTGCTGTAACATGTTTCTGTTCTTGTCCCATCTCCATTCAATACCATTTACAATAATTTTACTGTAGCCCATTTTCACATCCTTGCCGTCGTTCCTCATTTCTTTCGCCATTTTCCTTATCTCTGCTTGTTTTTTCCTTTCATTTTCTGTTAGATCATCATTAATGTACACCCTATCAGTAAGATTCTTTAATTTATGTTTATTCTTCATGATCTTATCTTTTTCATCTGCATTTTTCATTTTTACGACACACGCATCAGATCTTATCTTGAAAGCATTCACTATTTGTGCATCTACTTGTAAGTGAGTTTTAAATAAGTCAGTCATCTCATCGACTAAAAGTTTTTCCTCTTTTTTCTCTTTTACAAATCCTACCAATACTATATTATACTTTTTATTTTCTTTTTCCATCTTTTCGACTTTCACTTTTAGCTCCATTATATCTGCTTTGATTTCTTTATTTTCTTTTCTTGCAGATTCACTTTCTTTTTTGACCGCTTCATAATTTTCCTTCAGTTGCAGTATCTCATGTTGGATATTTTTCTGTTCTTTACGAATCTCCTTTTGTTCCTCTTTTACTTCCTGCAGATCTATAGCTATCTTTTGTAGGAGTATCATCATTTGATCTATTTTGTCTTCTTCTTTCTTTTTTGAAATCTGACTACTATCCGATTCCATTCCGAACTTTGATGTACCTGACTACGGTCCTGTGTTATTTACTGCAACCGAGCGCTAGGCTATTTCCCCGAATCGACTTCTCGGAGGTATAGTAGACACCAACGAATTCGAATAGGTAGAAGCAGTAAACAAGGGTTTTGTTTGGACCCACTATGTCAAGCATATTATAAATATTGTGTTTATCGTTGTGTTTATCAAGCAGCTTGATGCTCCTAGCAGGCAATTAGGGAGGTAGAGGATCGGAGGCAAAAAATAGCAAAGGATAACTTGGCCACGTTGCCAGATCGTCTCCGTGTAAACCTATTGTATTTTCGTTAGCTGTGACAACTGACAATATATATTTTGCAGTCATTGCAGTAATAGTAAAGTTGAAAAAAGCTTGTGAGGAAAATCGCAAAATAGACTTTTGCTCCAAAGGAAGATCCTGATCAATGTATTGTTATTATACAGGGTGATACTTCTTTGTCAACTGTACATAGAAGTCGTTAAAATAAACAACTTTTTCAAATAACTCTTTCCCGAAAACTGAAAAATAAGCGAGTTACAAAATCGAAAAAAGTAAGTCTTGATTGTGTAATGTGTATCAAGACGTACCTACCTAGTCCGTTTGTATTTAGTTTTTTGCTTTTTTAGGTTGATCGTTTCGGGTTCATTGTTATAGTTTAGAGTAAAATTTGGGTTTTAACGGTGCATAAAGTACTAAAAGATCATTTTTAACAATTTCACAAATTTAATTCCCGCGGATTTCTGTAAAAAATAGCATCGTTTGTGAACACAGTGAATAATAATAACTGGGCCTTGCCAATTTACAGATGCCTGTTAGAGCATGGACTGAGACGAGCCGATTAACAATTGACTAAACCACAGTTAAACCATTTTAACCTCAACAATTAAACCCGTGAGGTTAGTTACTGAAACTTAAAAATACCATAGTAGTTTTTCAGCGGCCCGGAAGTGGCGTCCACACACAAACCAATCTCACCCCCATTTCGGTTTCCGCTAAATTAGGTCAAGCCAATATTTCTGAAAAAACGTGACAACGTCGCATCAACGGAAATCCCACCATGACCCTTTCCTTTTTTCACCCTTTATTTACCAGACGACAGGTAGCGGACTCGCTGAGTTCTATTGTTTGTTTTGGGTGACGCGTGCAAACCTGATCATCGGTAAGAAAATGCCAGTGACGTCTCAAAAGGGGTGTAGCTCATGGAGCGAGAGAATATTATATTCATGTATTTCCATTTCGTTTACGTTTCTATTCCAGCTAATTCTCATGAACATGCAGTTTTTTTAGCTAACCGCGAATCATAAAACTGAGATTTGATATTTGATTAAATAAGAAACGTTTCGAAGTTAATGTCACTTTAAATTTGTTTTTCCAGTTTTACGTAAAATGAATTATTGAAAAAAAATTTATTTTGCGCCGTAAACAATTTATGCTAAATATGCTAAATTTAGAAAAATAGTAGAATTTAAATAAATTTATTTTATACGTTTCTTGTCTTCAAACTTTATTGTTCATTTGTGTACCAGACGGTTACCTGCTGCAGGTTCCCTTCTTCAAAATGTTTCGATCTATAATGATAGTCTCGAAACTGGGAAGATTGCGATACATAATGCTCATAAGTACCCGTTCCCATATATTATAGTTATTGTGTCTCTGTTTCTAAGGCAATAATAGGTAATACAGCAAATTTATTACTGTACTGCCTGTTGCTCCAATGTGAGAATCATACACTCCGAAGGTGAGAAGCCTGACAAAGGTGATAAAACCTCCCTTTTATATATTTTCAGGGCCAAATTCTTTCAAATACCAAATCATAATCACTAAGTAGATGGGTTCTTCAAGTTGTATTTTTTGTAGGTCTGTTGTATTTAAGTTTATTTTTAACATTATCTGGTAATAGAAATATGTATATTGAAATATATTGAAAAAGTTCAGTGTAAGTTTTCATTTAATGCACCCCAATGTAAGTACTTAGTAGTGTTGTAGTTCCCTTTCAAATATTCAAACAATTAGTGGACCCGTATGGTACATAAATAGTCCAATAAATTTGGACTGGCTGCGATTGGTCGTAAATCCTATGCTACGAGTATTTAAGATCTGGCATCTTTCATTTTTTCCTATCACTCTGTAATAGTTTCTCTTTTCTATATCCTCAACGTAATCGTCATTATCTTATAGCCACACCGTTACATGCTTATCTCTTCAACGTATCTTGTTACTATTATTATTATTACATAGAACAAAGAAAAAAAATGTGCAGCCCGGGCTACTGCCCGCCGAGCTGCTCTTTCGTCACACGCTGACCACCACTCCCTCAAAAATAATGTAATGTACGTCTATGTCTGTATAATAAAAGCTCTTTAAATCCAGCGGATTTCTGTCAATTTCTGTAAACAATAACATCGTCTTTGTAGACAAGTGGTAAATAATAACACCAGGGTCATGGATACACTCACATGCCTGTTAGCGCATGGGCTTTGCTTCTTCTAGCCTATTCGAATTCGTTGGTAGACACGATGTTAGTTGGAACACGGCGATGTGACGGCGATATACGAGGTAGTATCAATTCCCCGGTATTTGCGGTGCTATTCCACTGGTGAAAATACTCGAATTAGCAGCATATATCCCTGGTATACATTCAAAAGCCGCCGTCAAAGCACCCCAGCCGAATTGTATTCAGCCGGTAGCTGGGGTCGAGCCAGTCATATCAGTGCCGTTCATGGATACGGATTGTAAGGCTTTGCTTCCGCAACTTTGCGAATTCGCGATTTCTTATATTTTGGAAATACGTAATCATGGCCGTTTGGAGACCCTGGGAGAATGCACGTGACAGTGTGACAGATGTGGATGCGGATCCTATTCGGGAAGACTTTTTTCACAAGGATTTAGAAGAACAGACACAAAAAGTAATATTAAATATTTACGATTGTCTAAAAAATGAAAACCGTGATGCCTCAAAAAATCAGATTGTGAATCGAATTTGTGTGCTGACAAAAATTAGTCGTTCCAGTGTGTACAGAGTTATAAATGAGGGCAGTGTAATTAATCACACTTTAAAGAGGAAAAGAGTAGGACAAAAACTTAAAAAAGTTGATGGGACTTTGCTGGAAGATATCCGAAGGATCATTTACAGATTTTACAGTGACAATGTGGTGCCAACGTTAGAAATGATCCGTGATAAATTACGGGAGTTTCCAAATTACGAATACAGTTACAAATCCTTGGACACTTTACAGTATATTGTGAAACGATGTGGGTTTCGATACGGAAAAATTGACAAACGGATGGGAGTTATGGAGACGACGCGTGTTGTCGAAATTCGGCAAGAATATTTGCGCAAATAAGAGATATTACTTCATTTCATATTCACCTTCCATTTGATCATAAAATTATTTCAATTACGGCGCGCCGCCTATGGATCCTTCGCCCCTTACAAAGGAGATGCGGCAAAAGCTTTTTTATGCTGTTCCAACTGATTTCGTATATACTTTACTCTAACCTCTTTCGGTGCTTTGTTTACTTTTATGTATCTATTAATATTCCCAATAATTTTACGCGTTTTTTACTTTATGTGATTATTGTTCTGGATATATGGAATAAATTAACCTTTTCTCCCAATTTTCTTCAACTCGTAACACTCTAATTTCTAGATAATATTACGGAGCTATTGCACTGCACTAATCACGATTCCTTGCCAGGGTCGGACTCCTTCGTTAAGTCGATAATGACATAATGGCATATTTTCTATGGACTAATACCAGGGGCGGCGCATGCCTCGAAAAAGTGGGGGGGGGGGCAAAAACAACCAATATACGACAATCTTCCAAATGAGTTTGTCAAATTAGAAAGTATATTGGCCCCCTTGCCCCCCCCCCGCGCGCCGCAGCTGACTAATACCAAAAATTCCAAAATCTGACAATCAATTTTTTTTATTAGGGTTTTCGTTTGGAGATCTGCATTTTAATGGAAATCTCTAAAATTCAATTTATCCCGCAAACTATTAGGAATCGGAATGGTTAATTTTATAGCTTACCATCTCTACTATATCACCACCAAATATCTGTCTCGAATTACCAAACACCCTGTGTATCCAATTTACTGATACAATCCTTTGCAGCAAAATGGAACCCAAAAGTAGTTAAACTAGAAGATATGTTCAGAGCTGTAATGGTAGCCATAGAAATTGCCATGTTAGAGCCAAAGACACAACTTGGTGGTGTCCACGTCATCCTGGATATGTCTGGCTTATCACTGGTTCACATCTACCAATTTTCACCTCAGTTAGCCAAACTAATTTTAGATTGGGTACAGGTATGTATTTTCAGTATCTTTACTTTGTAAAATGTTTTATCTATCTACTCCCTTTGAGTTATACTCAGCGATTACGAGACTATTTTTGAACAGGTAATACTACCTATAAATAAACAGCATATGCTATTTTTCATAACCCACGCTCCAGCCGTGGGGTTATGAACAACGCCTACTAGATGTACCCATCCCCTGGAAACCATGACATGAGACGTCAAACGTTAATTCGATGGTGTACAGTTATTTATTTCACAAAAGTGAGGTCAAGTTGTCCATAATTCGTAATTATTGTGTACTTAAGTCCTACTATAGATTGCTTCGGTCGTCGATAAAGTATAGTATTCAACTCGCGATAATGGTAATAACTCGCTTCTTGATTTGCAACAACAACTGCGTGAGTTATCACTGTCATTATCGCGTCGTTGAACAGTATGTTATATATATGCTATATTATTTATTATATATTTATTTCATCTTTCACAAAATAAAAACAATTCTTTTTATCGAAAACTTTTCTATAAAACAAAAAAATTTCTTAAAGATCACCCTGAGTTAGTAGTAACACGCTCAGACAAAGGTAACGTCACTGTCATTATGTTCAAACAAGATTACATTGACTTATCAACTAATCTGATCAGCAATGATTCCTCATATACTGAGATCCACTCAGATCCCACTACATCTGTGGAAAGACAAAGTAATAAATGTTTCTCAATTATTTAATTCTAATCAAATTGATGATATTCAACGAAAAAAATTAATGAGTTATAACTCTATATTGCCAAAATTTTATGCACTTCCTAAAATATATAAGCCTACTCTTTCGGTGAGACCTATTGTTGCTTCAATTGGTTCAGCTACCCAATCTCTGTCATCTTTTGTTACAGATATTCTCACTCGAGCACATAAAAAAAGTGATTATTACATTAAAGATTCTTTTGATGCCTCAGAGCAGTTTAATAGGTTACAACTCCCTGAAAATCATGTTATTGCAAGCTTGGATGTTGTCTCTCTCTTTAGCAATGTTTATTTGGATGCCTGTTTAAGGTCTGTAAGTAAACATTGGTCAGATATCAGTCAATTTTGCAATTTAACTCTTGAATCTTTCCTTAATATTATTAAATTTCTTTTTAATAATAACCATTTCTCTTTTAATAACAAAATTTTTCAACAAACTTTTGGCACTCCTATGGGAGCCAAAATTTCTCCAATCTTAGCAGAATATGTAATGGATGACTTATTGGATTCAGTGATCCAAGTGTTACCTTTCAATCTTTTTTCATAAAAAAATATGTAGACGACATTATTGTCTGCTTGCCGTCTGAAGGCTTGGATGTAATAGTGGATATCTTTAATAGCTATGACCCTCACATCCAATTTACGATTGAGAATGAGGACTCCAAACAGTCAGTCCCTTTCCTTGACACAAGGTTTATAAGATCTGAAAATAACATTCTTTTGGTTGACTGGTACAGGAAGCCCAGCAGTTCTGGCAGATTCCTTAATTATATGTCTTACCATAGAATGCAAATCAAGATTAACCTTATAAAACAGATGAAAAACAGGGTCATAAAATTAGCTGATAACTCCTTCCACAATCCAAATCTTCATACTTTGTCTAAATTGTTTATTAATAATGGTTACCCTAAACACTTGGTTAACAGTATCCTTTTCAATTCAGAAAATAATAATTTACCACAAATTGCTAATATTAACCACAACATTGCTAATACAAATAATTTACAAGGTGAAAATTCTCAACTTACCACTCAACCTATCACTATATATGCAAAATTGCCTTTTATCAAAGAATTAACTCCTGGATTGGTCAGGATTTTCAGAGGTGTAAACTGTAAAATTGCCTCAAAACCAGTTCTAACAATTAATAATCTTTTTTCCAAATTAAAGGACAAAGTACCATTGCTTAGCTTAACCAATGTGGTTTATAGTATTCCTTGCAGTACTTGCAACTCAGTATACATTGGTCAAACTTCCAGGTCCCTTAAAGGGAGGCTTACCTCTCATAAAAGTGATGCTAGACTTTACCCTAACAGGTGTACTTTGGCATCACATGCTAATCTTCCCAATCATACCATTGACTACAATTCTGTTAAAGTTTTGGCAAGTGAGTCAAATTTAAAGAAAAGATGTTTCCTTGAAATGGCACATATTTTTCAATGTGACAACTGTATTAATAAAAAAACTGATATCAACAGCCTTAGCATAATTTATTCATATCTTTTGAATTGTGAAAAATTTCGTATTGATAACTCTGTGGAGAATTCATCAATGTAAATGTAATACATATAAAATTAATTTACATCACATATATTGTGGAATAAAAAACTTTCCCCCCCTTTTAACAATTTCACATTATCACTAAAATTCTTGCTATAAACGCACATATAATTCCTCTTTTTCTACTTTTTGATATATTCATTGCTATCCACGCACATTGCATAATATTACACACATTAAAACAATTTATTGCATCAGTTCATTCTGTTCGACACTGTATAGTGATAATTTGAATCACCCTATACATAAATCCCCTCCACATAAATAATTTCAACATAGATTGTGCGCGCATGCGCCATAATTTAGGCAAATGACAATTGACAAATGAACAAAATTTGAATTTCCCTCCACTAACCTATTTCCGCTCAGACACGTTGTGCTTGACCGTTTCGATAGACGTAATTGCCGGCACGCAAAATATTCACTGAACGGCCATTTTACGATTTTATTAAGATTTTAACTTTTAACAGAAAATTGTGTAATGTTTTTCGTAAATTTCTGTGTCTGTATAACGTGCTTCATGCAAGATATGTGTCGTTACTTGCTCTTTTGGCTTGTTTTATAACATCTTCCAGCAACATCCTCACAAACTTTTGTAAGTAAAAACTTTTCATTCTTAATTTTTTCTAATGTTGCTGATTGCTAAATTGTCTTTGTAGCCCTGAAGAAGGGATCAAATGATCCCGAAAGCTTGGAAATAGAGTTTTAAGAGTACACTTCGCTGTTTATTTGCCGCTACCCAGCCATCTAGCTTGAGTTTTGTATGCTATATTATATACTAAAGCTAAATAGTGACAACAAAGATTTAATTGCTTATATTTGTCATGTACAACTTTTTCTAAAAACTCTTCCTCTGGAGTGTCTGGTCCCTCTGATCATACAATGCATTACGGTTCCTGGTAGTATTCTGTTTCTTGCCTTATTCAGTATTCTATTCATTGCACTGAACAATCTTTCAACGGACGCTGTCGATACAGGAATGACAAGGAGGACTTCGCAAAGCTTTTGTAACCCTATGTATCCTACGTCGGCTTCTAAGATTTTTTAAATTGGATTCGCACCTGCATCCTTATACAGTCCGCTTTGCAGCATGGACTGTATCAAAATTTAAATGATTTAAGGTCTGCTATTACATCTTCCGCTTTTAGCGTTGGAAATTTCACAAAAATTCCTAACTTATTCAGTGTCTTGTAAATCTTTTAGTGACTCAAATTACAAGCTTCAATTATTTCCGATTGACTTCAAAAATAATACAGGGTGTTCCATTTAAAAAAATATATGTTTGCTTCATAACTGAAAAATGGTTAGAGTAAGAAAAAATCAAACTTCACCACTGGATTCTACAGAAAAAATTTTATAAGACCTTTTTTTAAACTTTTCAATAAGATAAAAGACAACCGAGATACGGGGGTGGTCTCAAAATTCGTAATTTTCGATTTCACCCTGTATCTCAAAAACCAAGAGGGCCATGATAATTTTGTTGACGGCATCTTTAGCTAGTTTAACACTGTCGCGAAAACCGCAGATCTCTATCTTCAAAAATAACCGAGATACCCCGTAAAAGTGCCCAAAATGGGACATCCTGTACATCTACATATCTACTAAAAAGTATTTTTTTCTCTTTTGCTCAGGGTGGGGGGGGGGGCGACATGGCGCCTTAAGTAGGAACCGCCCTTGCACATAAATAAAATAGTTTATTTGTTTGCGAACATCTGCACATCCACTCGTATTTTTCATGAATATTTCGGTTGAATACTCTATTATAAGTTCGGGTTTTACTTGCGGAACTATAATTGATTTGAAGATCAGGAGTAGGTCTTCCTTTTTTCTTAATTAAAAGTTTATCTTCAAAAGGCTTTAGGCGTAGGGATGTGGCGACCCCATCGCCCAGAGGTGATGGTACACCTAGCACCGACGACGGTGCATCATGTACTATTAGCTCTACAATAAGCCACAGGGTGGAGAAGTGCAGTCACTTACGCTTCGCCTGCGGTGCAATCACCCCCACATCGGATATTTCCGGGAAACTAGAAATAGGTTCCCCGGAATAGGCGGCGCCAAATGGCCTCACGGTTCTGGTTCCGTCGCTGGTGAGATGTCCCCGGTTACTCATAAGCGGCAAATTAAATTAATTTGAAGTAAAAAATGCTCAATGGCTCTTCCAGGATCAAAAGATTCCGGAGGTAAAATACCTGGCCGTTCGGATATCCGGGTGCCAGGTTGTCCGGGGGGAACATTAAGCGAAGTTTGTTTAAAGAATAATAATTCGTCAGCTTGACAACAGAAGCCGTCCTTCGCAGCAACTTCGCACTAGCGACAGGCCCGAAGGCCAGAGAAACTTGTTTAGAGCCAATTCTACAAGTATACGAGGTCTTGCCTCCAACATAAACTCTGTCCATCAACACTTTCAGGCAGTGAAGCCACACATTCTGGCTCTGATGGAAACCCAAGTCGGCTCCTCAACAATGACTGCTCCAGATATCCCGGATATAACTTATACACCCGATTTAGATGTAGGTTTGGCGTAAGCATGTACGTTAAATCTGGGCTCTCTTTTTATCGAGAAGAGCTCGAACTGGAAGGATTTGACATCATATGGCTTAAAATATCCTTCCAAAACCACCACCAAGTAGTAACAACTGCAAACAGCTCTTCGAGAAGCTTTCAGCCACTGTGAACGCGCTACAATCAGGTCACCCCAATTCAGATAGTCTTCCTGGGTGACTTCAACGTTCGCAACTCATACTGGCTCAAACACTCAAACAAAACGGACGACGAGGGACGTGAAGCTGAAGCCTTCGCTATTAGCTGTGGCTTGGAGCAGATAGTGAAAGAACCAACAAGGATCCCCAGCCGTCACGGAGATTTTGTTAGTCTGCTGGACCGATATCTCACAAATACCCCAACAATTTTCACAGTCTCAACGATATGCAGGATGCATTCTCCAGCTCCCCACCATACAAAGCCTTGCCGGGTCTGGCATTACGGATAAGCAAAGTGGGACGACATAAGGGAATACTACCAGTCGTTTCCCTGGAACGACGTCTGTTTCAAGTCACAAGACCCATCAGCTTGCGCCCAAGAAATAACAGAGGTATTAACATCTGGCATGGAAGCCCATATTGCTCATGTCATCAAGCGTCCCTTCAAAAACAAGCCATGGTTTAATCATCGTTGTAGAGATGCAGTTACTTCTAAAAACCAACATTACAAGGAATGGAGGAAAATCCAAATGCCGAGAACCACCGCAATTTTGTCGACGCCAGAAATCACTGTAAACGCTTGATTGACAGCAGCAAGGAGGAAAACAACCAAAAAATTAAGAACATCCTGCTCTCATGACCTAGTTCGTCCAGAACATTCTGGTCTGTAGCTAAGGCTGGAAGTTTTCCTATTCGTCGATACCACCCTTGGCCATGCAGAGAGGATAAGTCCATAACTTCTATACTCCTAAAGAAAAAACAGACATCTTAGGGAAGCTTTTCGCAGCCAATTCTACTGTAGACTTCCAAGGAAGTACTCCGACCACCACCATAAACGTAAACTCGCGAATGGCAGATGTCAAATTTCAACATCGAGATGTAAAAAGCATCCTCCAAAAACTAAACACGAAGAAAGCTACTGGTCCTAACCAAATTCCAGCCATTGTCCTTAAACGCTGTGCCGCTGAGCTTGCACCTATTCTTTGCAGGCTCTTCAAACTATCGTATCAGCGAGGCGTGTTTCCCATGGAAGATTGGCTGCGTGCAACTTATCCCTAAGAAAGGCAAACAAACCGATCTCACCAACTATAGACCTATGACTCTTCTCAGTATCATGTCTAAGGTTATGGAGAGTGTCATTGACATACAGCTCCTGAAATACCTGGACAACAATAACGTCATAAATGATCGCCAGTATGGCTTCCGTAAGCACAGGTCTACGAATGACCTCCTCGCCTACGTCACTCACTTGTGGAATAGAGCAATAGAAAGAACCCATGTCATTGCACTTGACATATCGAAAGCCTTCGACAGAGTGTGGTATGAGGGACTTCTGGTCAAGCTCGCTGTTTATGGACTACAGCCTGGCCTGCGCCAGTGGCTAAATAGCTTTTTGAACGACCGATCTCTGTTGTAGTCGAAGGCTGTTTATTATACGTATTTCCAAAAAACGCCGAGAGAGCAATTAGATTAATCGGTACGCCTAACCTCACAAAGGACCTCCACAGCCTGGAACATCAAAGAAGGGTAGCTGACCTATCCCTGTTCTACAGATTGTATCGCGGAAGATGTTCGAGTGAGCTCTCCCAGATAATAATACCGAAGGCTGTTCGAATGAGGAACATTAGAGAGGCTCTGTGAGCTCATCCTTACCAGGTCAAAGTATCTACTCCCCGAACCAGTCTCCTCCGACATTCCTTCTTTTGGAGAACTTCGACGCTGTGGAATGAGCTGCCGGGGAATTTGTTTCCCGACGGCTAAAACTTGATGCAGCGTTTCGAATCTAACATGCACTGACACCTGTCTTCTCGCAGCGCTTCTACAGCGCCATAGGCTTTCAGCCTTTGCGGGAGGCTGACCGTAAAAAAAAGTTAGAGGGTTTTTTAAAAAGTTTTGCAGATAATTAACATCCTATGTAGTGGGCTCCATTATTGAGAATACGCAAATGGAAATGAACCGCGATTATCAGATAAAAATAAACAAGACGTTACATTTGACTCGTTGTTGGAGACACGCTGCTCGGTGCCCCAAATCGACAATATAATCTCGTACAACGAACTGAACTTAACCCTACCGAATACCGAAATCTCTACGCTGAAAATTGGTACCTATGTATATACATCTTTAACTATTCCCCTTTCTCTTGGGGACGACAAGCATACACGCCACCCGGTCCTGGTCGCACTCGTGGCATTTGATGTGCTTTCTGTGGAAAGGTTTGAGCGGATGGAGGAATAAAGTTTGATGTAGCATATTAGATATATTAATTATATGCATAGCCTTATAACGATGTAATGCAAAATATTAAATGATAACGGAATACGGAATAGAGCCCTGAATGATAGTAGCAACATATAGATATTGGGAAGCAGTATTTTGAAAAAGTATTGGTTCGCCATCTCTATCTACCAAGGCCGGTACCTGAAATTGCTACTCTTTATGTTTATTGACATTTTTCTGGGCGGTTGTATGGCCACGTGCCCCTTGTGCCCATCGGTACCAGCCTCCACTGAATTCTCTAGAGGGGATGTCCCTCTTGCGCTATTTCTTTGTGGCTTTGACTAGCTTGCTTATCCCATTTATTTTTTCAGGAATGCGCACCTACGCGTTTGAAAGGCATTCACGTCATAAACCAGTCGTTCATTTTTGATGTACTGTACAAGATGTTCAAGCCATTTTTGGGAGAAAAAATCAAAAAGTGTGTAAGTACTATTTTCGGTTTATTGAAAATCGCAAACATATGGGCGAAATGTTAGTAAAGAATTCATATTCCAACACTTCATAATCATCAGGAGGGCCAGAAGGTTCGACAAAGAGGAGTACATGAAGGTTTTTACTGTTGATTCTGTGGGGTCGTCAGACAGGGCCAAATGTATCACACGCCATATTCCATATAGTCAACAATTATCCCTTATGATGTTTATGTATTTACTATTTTTCAGTTGTTCTTCCATGGCGATAATCGTAAGACTTTAACTGAAAAATTGTCGGCCCAAGCACTGACTGAATATTACGGTGGAACAGCTGACATCCCTGAGTTTCCTGGCAGCCTTTTTGCCGATATGCTATTCTACTATGAAAACGAGTTTCAAGGTAACATTTTCCTATGAAATATGTTACACTCTATAATAGGCATTGCACGTTCAGTCTAGGATCAATTTAGTACAATATATTGTTGACGGTTTGAAATCCATACCCTATATATTTGAGAACACAGGTAAGGTTACTACAGTACAACACTCAGTGCACCAGATAGCGCAGATATACGATCCCATCCGTTACTATTGAAGTTTCCCATCTGACTGTGGGATACTGACATGTAAGGGTCGTATTCATAGTCGATACTTAAGGGTCCCTTAGGGTCGTATTCATAGTCGATAGTTGAGGGTCCCTTAATACTTGAGGGTCCTTAAGTAAGGTTTTGTGCGAGGGGTAAGAAGCTGTGGATTTTTGGTGTACCCGCTTGTGGATTTCTATGGATTTCCGTAGATTTCCGTGGATTTCCGTGGATTTCCGATGATTTCAGTGGATTTCCGTAGAGATTTCCGTGGATTTCCATGGATGTCCGTGGATTTCTATGGGTTTACGGTGCCAGTACGCATGCGCAAACCTCGGCTGAAACCATCTTGATTTCAGTTACCTGAATTACGGTGATACCAGTATATTATTTTCCCATAGCATAAACCTATAGTCTGACATCCCCTTGCAACCAAATCATCGGCAGCCCGAGCTAAAAGAAATTTGTCATGACGCTAGGTTTTTCTTTCACAGGTCAATGAGTTTCACAACCCTCCACCCCCAACCGTTCCAATTTCACCTCCAGCCAAAAAAAGTAGAATATGATCAGAAACCCCTAAGGCGCCTAAATACGAAGTTTGAGCTGTTTATTTTTAGTTTTTAACTTGCCAATCAAAAAAGTTGTAAGTAATTAGAATCGACCCGTTTTCGCAAATATTACCGAAATCAACGTGCGAGGTGTGACCTTTCCAAAGTAACCACCCCTTACCTTTAAATCATAGATTTGCACCAAAAGAACACTACTTTTTGACAGTTAAATGTGAAATTATTCGGATTATTTTTGTGATAGTTACTGTCATTTTAAAGTTCGGAAATTTGCTACTTCTTTGGATCTTTATTCCGCCATTTTGAAAATTTTGCGGCATGCGCGGTAGCGTTTTCGACATAGCAAAACATGTGGTACCCCCACCCCCACCCCTTTTTTATTCTCGCAGCGGGACCAGAAACTATATTTTTGTTTATAATGATAACATTTATATAGTGACCAAGTTTGAAGAAAATCGGAAAGTTTTAGTGTTTTCATGTCAGTCTGTATGTCTGTACGTCCCTGATTTAGTTCCCCAACGATTACTCAAAAACGCCTCAAGCGATCGCTTCCAAATTTGGCCAACTCGAATTAAAATAGAGGTCCTTTCGAGTTGAAAAGGTCCTGCTGCCGATCGGACAATTAGTAATGGAAAGGGGTGGGGGTGCACTTATAAATCGTAATACAACATGTATATTTGATAGCACCAGTTGGAAGGAAATGTGTCTTTATTGTCTAAAACATGTTAATTTTTTCTAAAATTGAAGCTAAAAAATTAAATAAATTGAAATACTCAAGTGTCATTAACTGCTGTTTTTGTGGACTGAGTTGTTTGATATTAGGCAGTCGTAAATAACTTAAAGATGTCTACCTCAAAATACTATTCGTATTACTATTCGATTGGACTCTTAAGGTTTAGGTAGGTGGGGGTTGTACAAAAAAATTTCATTTTGGTACATTGGTACATATGACCCCACAAGTCAGAAGACGACGTGTTTTTATGCAAAAAACGATAATCACATGTTGTTTTTCCCGAAATAGCGCGTAAAAAAATAAATAGGATGAAATGTACAAATGTCAATAACTGTTGTAACAAGGTTATGGTAAAACAAGGACGGGGGATGAACAACAGTCACTTGAGTCGGGGAAGTTCCTAGAACGAAGTCTATCTCGTTCAACGTCCACATATTTTTTATTATGGCTACGCTGCCACTACCACGGTATCTAAAAATCATAAATGTTTTCCATCCTCGCCATGGTAGTAATACTGTGTAAACATTTCATTAAAATCGATCTAATAGTTTCCACGTTACACGATACAAAACGATGAGAAGCAATAAACGTATGAATACATCAGAAGGTTCTAAGTCACTTGGTTTCTGTAACAGGCAAGGCAATGTTCCGATGGACATAAAAAGGTGTATAATAACTCTAGGCCTTTTTTTCACAGGTCGGTGGACAGCCTGTTATGAATACAACAATGTTTTTAGTTTTACAGCCCCCCACCCCCCAACTATTCCAATTTCACACCTACCAAAAAAAGTAGAAAATGATCACGAACCCCTAAAGTGCCTAAAAAGGAAGTTTGGGGGATTTTTGCCAATTACTTCGCCACCCACACACCGATTTTCAAAACTATAGGTACATTGTTACCTACTACGATCCCTCAGCATATCGCTTCCCAAATTTCATCACAATCCATGCAGTGGTCACTGAGATACCAGACTATAAGAACGCCAACAGACGAACAGACCGACGGAAGTGAGTGAGGTAGATTTTCATTATGTAGACATCATAAAACGCCCAAAAAGCGTAATACCTCAAAATCAAATATTTTCGCGATCAAAATACTCCTCTCACGTATTGGCGTGGGAAGAAAAAAGATATCAAGGTTTTCAAAAACCTCTAACAAAAATTAGTGTTAAATATGCTGACACTACAGACACCGAGATCCTTTCGGATGAAACTTCTAACGGTATAGATTTTTCCAACGAATATTCCTTGAAATAGCATAAACGATAATGGCTTCATCATCGCCTGTTGGAACGTCCTCAGCTCCAAAATTTGAACATCCTGTTCAGCCAAAATGTGGAAAATTGTATGCCATCTATTGCAAACAACGTTAGTATTTAGGTCTAATCACGAAAATTGTGAATGACGAGTGCGTTGAAAAGTTTCTTTTTTTCGTTTTAGCGTCATCGACTTTTTTAGTATTATATAGTATCCCTTATTTGTTACGATATCTCATGTTTTATCTTTATTTTCGGGTTTCTGGAATTAAATGTTTATTTGTGGTTTGACTTTGTTTTTTTTAAGTGGTTTTCTTTGGAATTGCTTGGATTTCCTTGGATTTGCTTTGGATTTCCTTGGATTTATTTGGATTTCCATGGTTTTATTGGATTTATTCTAAAGAAATGGATTTCTGGTGTACACCTTTCGAGCAGCTTTTTACCCCTCGGTTTTGTGTTTCGAAACCTTACTTGAGGGTCCCTTACGTAAGGCTCCCTTGAGTAATACTCAAGTAAAGAAATGCCATGTGACATGACATGTCAACATGAAATTTCGTTGCAGTCAAGGCGATTTTGTAGGTTAATTTTGGAGTACCATGTTGTCAGTTTCTGTCGCATCCGGAAAAATGTCCGGCACAAAACACGAAATATTGGCACAAAATAAAAAAATGGCGTCAAGTCTCTTGACTTGGTACTTCCCACACGTTTATCGACGGAAATGAGTGACGTGAATTTTCGTTATGTAGATATCATTTAACGCCCAAAAAGCGTATTATCAAAATCCTATCCCCTATTGGCATGGAAAACGATCAGAAATCTCCAAATCGCCTAAAAACGAAGTTTGAGCTGTTCTTATATTTTTAATTTTTTGATTGTTGCTGCGCTGTCACGGACACGATCTCTAAAAAATGTAGTCAAGTTGATTGACTTAGTACTTTCCACACATCACGATGATACCAATTTATTATTTTCCTATTTATAGCATTAAGCTATAGTCTGAAATCCCCTTGCAACCAAATCATGCCACCCCTCCAATTGTGTTATGCCACTAGGTGTTTCCTTCACAGGTCAATGGACAGCCTATTATGAATACCACACATTTTTCAGTTTTTCAACCACCCGCCCGCCAACCCCCGACTACCCTAATTTCACCTCCCTCCAAAAAAATGGAAAATGATTCGGGACCCCCAAAAACCATACATGTTTTTCATCCTTGCCAAGGTAATAATGCTGTGTCGGAATTTCATCAAAATCAATTCGGTCATTTCCAGGTTACACGATACAGAACGATCTAAAGCAATACATACTCGTATGTATGTATGTCTGTACATCATAAAATTCCAAGTCCCTTGGTTCCTGCAATAGGCAAGGAAACGTTAGGAAGGACCTAAAAAGTGTATTATGCCGCTAGGTCTTTCTTTCACTGTCAATGGACAGTCTATTATGAATACTTACAATACATTTTTCACTTTTACCACCTGCCACTCTTCAACCACTCCAATTTCACCCCCACCCAAAAAAGGTACAAAATACTCAGGAGCCCCTAACACATCTAAAACCGAAGTTTAGGTTGTTTCCATATTTTTAGTTTTTTGATTATTGCTACGCTGCCACTGACACAATTTTTAACAACAGTACGGGTTTTCCATCCCCACCACGGTAACAATACTGTGTCAAAATTTCATTAGAATCAATTTAATAGTTTCCACGTTACAAAATACAAAACGATCTAAGGCAATAAATACTCGTACGTACACAGAAAAGTCTAAATTCCTTAGTTTCGGTAATAGGCTAGGCAATGTTCGGATCGATTTAAAAAGATGATTTATGTCGCTCGGTCTTCCTTCACAGATCAGTTGACAGCCTATTATGAATACAACGAATTGTTCAGTTTTTCAACCCCCTAGCCCCCACCACCCCAATTTCACCCCCACCCAAAAATTGAAAATTATCAGGAATCTCTAAAACGCTTAAGTTTGAGCTGTTTTTACATTTTTAGTTTTTGTATTATTTTTGCGCCGCCACTGACACGATTTATAAAAGCCATACGCATCTTCCATCCTCGACACGGTAGCAATATTGTGTCAAAATTTCATTAAAATCAATTCACTAGTTTCCTCATTACACAACGATCTAAAGCAATACTCGTATGTTTGCACCAGAAACAATTCTTTGGTTTGGTTTCTGTAATATGCAAGGCAATGTTCGGATGGCCTAAAAAAGTTATTTATGTCGCTAGGTCTTCCTTCACAGGTCAGTGGACAGGCTATTATGAAAACAACAAATTTTTCAATTTTACAACCCCCACCCCCAACCACCCCAAATTTCACCCCCACCCAAAAAAAGGTAGAAAATGATCAGGAACACCTAAAACGCCTAAAACCGAAGTTTGAGATATATTTGAATTTTTTTGTTTTTTACTAATTACTCCGACGTCCATTTTCAAAATTATAGCAGCATTACCTACTACGACCCCACATCATATTGGCGCCCAAATTTCATCATAATCCATGCAGTGGCTACTGAGATTACGAGGCTAGGAAAACGCCAACAGACAGACAGACCGACAGGCCGACGGAAATGAGTGACATGGATTTTCGTTATCATAAAACGCCCAAATATCGTATTATCTCGAAATCGAAAATTTCGCGAGCACAATACTCTCCCTTATCGGTGTGGGAAGTAAAATGAAGTCAAGTTGATCGACTCAGTACTTCCCACACATTAAGGTGATACCAGTTTATTATTTTCCTATAGCATGAAGCTTTAGTCTGAGATCCCCCCCAAAATTGTCTTATGCCGCTAGTTCTTTCCTTCACAGGTCAATGGACAGCCTATTATCAATTCAACAAACTTTTCAGTTTTACAACCCCACATCCCCCAACCACCCCAATTTCACCCCCACCGAAAAAAAGGTAGAAAATAATCAGGAACCCCTAAAATATCTAAAAAAGAAGTTTGAGCTGTTTTCATATTTCTAGTTTTTTAAATCTTGCTACGCCGCCACTGACATGATTTCTAACAACCATACGCGTTTTCCATCCTTACCACGGTAATAATACTGTGTCAAAATTCTATTAGATAGTATGTATGTTACATACAAATATATTGCTTTACATCGTTCTGTATATTGTATAACCTTTAATTGATTTTAATGAAATTTCGACACTATTATTAATCATCGTGGCGAGGATGGAAAATGCGTATGATTTTTAGAAATTGTGTCAGTGGTGGCGCAGCAATAACAAAAAAATGAACTAAAAATATAAAAATAGCTCAAACTTAACGAAGTTAGAAACGGTTAGGCAATTTGGGGGTTCCGGATCGTTTCGTTTCGTCCAGCTGAAGTTCGCAGATTAAAAATTGTGTCGTTATTGTTCCTACGGAGAGACTTAAGAAACTATTTACTACAGTTTTTGTGTTGGATTGTTTCAGAGGGCAGGCGGGCGTTGATTTGGTTGCTTCATGTAATGAGAAAATAATAAAATGATAATGATAAAGACCCGTTATTATTATTATCATTATATGTCACCGTTATGTGTGGGAAGTATTGAGTCAATCAACTTGACTTCCTTTCTTTACTTACAAACTAGCCGCAGACCCTCCTAGACGCTAAGTCAGATTTATCTCTTTTTGATATTATTTTCGCCAAAGTGGAGAATAAAATGGTAATTTAGAAGGAAAAGATAGGTATTGCTAGTTAATGCGGCTATATGGACAAGACCCATTCTGGTTGAAATTGTCTACACTGAAGTAAATAATTGGTAATAAAGTGGTTGTTTAGGCTTAAAATTGGCCCAAATAAATCCTTCTAAAAAAACGATAGGAAACATGTAGGCAACATGTAATACTGTATATAGTGTAGATAATTCATGTAAGTATACATTAGTACACCATTAGATTGATATGAGGTGCTGAGAAAACTTCAAGAGAAATTCGTATAGAACAAAAATATATGTGCAAATACCGTTTTTTATATAATTTTTGTTGAATACACACCCTAATATATAATATACAGAAGTATTGATTTAAACCTCCTGCTGATGAGTATGGTTAGCCTTCATTGCCTGGTATCATACAGAACTACAGAAGAACTATTTAGAAACAAGAGGCTCTATATTTAGGTACAAGGGAAGCCATATTTAAGTAAAAGGGAGGCTCTGTTTAGGTAAAAGGGAGGACCTATTTAGGTACGAGGGAGGCTCTATGGAGGTACAAGGCAGGCCCTATTTAGGTACCAAGGCAGGCCCTATTTAGGTACAAGGGAGGTACGATTCAGGTTCAGATTCAAAAAACCTATATCGGACGTCCCTCGGACCAATAATTTGGTAACATCGGACTTCCCACAGACGGCCGAGGAACGTCGAACGACTTATTCAGGACGTCCTACAGACGTGTGAAACTCCAAGCCGGACTTCCTTAGAACGTCTGTCGGACGTCTGTGTGCTGTTTGGGAGTACACCACATGGCCGACGGCCAGTCGTTTGATGAAGGAACTGATATTATTCCCACATAACAAAAATATATACAATGTACATACAGTGCATAATCAATGGATATGTATATCCACAAATGGAGCAAGAATGTCCAATGGATGTCAAATAGACATCAAAAAAATATACATTGCATGTACGTTTGTCGCGAACTTTCACATCCATGGCATATCCATAGAATGTACATATGGGCGTCTAATGTACATGCATATTATATACAAGGTACATACAATGGATATATACATACACATCCATGGTATATCCATTAAATGTACATTCATGTACTTTTAATGCACATGCATAGTGTATGAAAGTTCAATGTAGAGGCAGTAAGATAAACAAACTTTATGCTTTCATTATGTATTGTTATTAATTCTATTTCTAATTACAATAGTAATACTTGGCAAAATCGATTACTGTGATTGTAGTCTCTTTTCTGTTGAATGGCATGTCTAAAATCACAAAGAAATCAAGGTTATAAAATTTTGTAGGTGGTTTGTTCCGCTTATGACTTACCGTCAAACGCTGGATGTGAGTGTTATCAGTAGTAAGAAGATAAGTAACATTGCAAAAAATTCTCTCGATCAGATAATCAGGCACAACTAGCACCAGCACACACGCGAAGGACGCGAACGAGTCATACGACGGAATGACTAGAAATCAGCAATGGCGGCACTAGTTGTACTTTGCGCAGGCGTAAACTACTAGATGTATATATGATACATAGACCAACATCTTATGTATATTCACATATGGATATACCTACGTGAACATACATAGTATATTACACTAGTGTATATCATTTTTCATATGTACATTTAACGTCCTATGAATATTCAAAATATACATGTTCAAACTCTAATGTACATTCTATGGATGTACATATCCATATAGTGTAATGTGGGTTGTATTGCAGTCATCAGAAATAGCGTTGCTGTCCTTACACCTTTCCGAGTAGAATTAGACTGCGCGGTCAATTTTACTATGAAAACTAAAGAAGATGCTCGGAAAAAACAAGCCACCCCCCGGGAATATTGCAGATTAATCAGACATTTAAAACAAAAATAATAAAAATTAGATGACTTTGAAAAACTATAACATACAAATTTCGGCACAGATAAATAATATTGACCCTAAAATGCTTCAATATTGAATTATACTATATCTCCCATTTACCTACTCCATAAAACTGATATACAACCGGCAACAGCACCTTAATGATATGGTCCAGCATCTGGATTAGATAATCGCAGCAGACGATAATTATATAATGTCTCTTTCATACTTAAGTTTACCAGTGGCGGATATAGAATTTAATTTTTTTTGGGGGGGGGGGATGAACGGGAGAAAATTTTGTAAAAGAAATTTTCATAAAATGAAGCGGCCAAAACAGTAGTTTAACGTTGTTTTACAGAGCTTCTAGAATGCTTTATTACTAATTTACTGATGAAATACATCAAAGTAATAATAATATTTTACGAGCTTCAAACAAATTGTATTGGTATATAATTTACATTCTTTCAAAAAAACTTTGGGGGGCGGCTTCAGCCTGGAAGCTCCGCCATTGAGTTTTCTACCCCTTTTTAAACTCGACATGATAATGACCCGCTACCCGCTATCCTTTCTCATGTCGCGCTGGTCAATTTACGATAGTCACACAGTATGATTATCTATTTGCTTCGACAAAAAATCACAAATGGGTGCCTAGCCTTAGCTTGTTCCTAGGTCAAGTTTAACCGGTCGTCCTTTGTTGCAGAATTCAATACTTATGGATACCAGACCCAGACAGACAAAGAGAAACCAGCGCACTGACTACTCTTTAACAAGGAAGACGTCAAGGTTGCATATTAAGAATCTTGTTTCATTGACGTGTATTTCTACTTTTTTATAATATGTTGCAAAAGAGTCTACTAATGAAGTGTAAATAAAGATTCGTATTTTGTTAACCTTTGTTTTTATGTAGGATATGACCATTTCCACTTTAATGTCGTGTGCGCCACGTCGACGCGCGTACGATGCGCGTCGACGTGGCGCACGTTTGTTGTGTATGTGTTCAGATGGCACGTGTAGCACTTTGTACAACTTTTATATAGAGTGAGACTAGGCGATCGATTGTCAGTTTATTTGTCGTTATTAACGAGAATGGAGAAAATGTTTGTGTTTGGTGTATTGTAATTGCTGTATTAACTGTAAACATCAATTATAAATAAAGCAGTAGTGAAAATTTACCTAATATTTTTTTTCTTCGGTATCATCGGATATGCAAAACATTAGGGCCAGTTCCTCCCAGTCGCCCTTTTTTGCCGCCTTATTTGAATATAGTTTGGAATGCATGTCCCAAATCGTAGGCCTCTTCTCAATTTCATCAATGAAAACATCTGTGTTGAATTCTTCTATTTCTATTTCAATAGCATACGCGAGAAAGACATTTTTGCAAAGAAACATCAGGTATGTTGACTGAACGCTAGAAAAGGCGCATGCCAACTGAACAGGCAATGGGAACGTCTAGTACTTCAACACGCGCGTCGCGGCTGACCGACGCGCGTATTGAGATTCTCCGAGTTTAGTGGCCTCGTACGCGCATACAATTTGTCGTGCGCGCGTCCATGTGAACAGCTTGAATCAATTATGTGTATTTTCAAAACGAGCTTCAAGCGACCACGCGTCGGACGCGCGTCATCTGAACTAAGCCTAAATCAAACCCTCAGCCGGCTTCCTCACCCGACCATTCACTGTCGGATTCTAATTAACAGTGCTGTTCCTAGAGTGGCGCCGGGATACAGTAACAAAGCCTACACATGACCATAGCATAGCAGTCGATGCCCATGACAAAAAAATAAAATAACTCCGAAAAAATACATATTTTATTGGCAACAAAGAATTACAGGTTATGTAACCTGCTTCAAGAAAAATTAACTATGGAATTATCTTATCACAATAATATCTGAGCGAATACTTACAAGTAAAAAAATTCAACTATGAAAAACTTGTAACAAACATTTAAAAAAATATTGTTCATAATGTAACACCTATATAAAATATAAATTTATATATAAAAATGTATAAAGTAGTAATCATCTCTCAGATTGCATGATGTACACGTTCCCCTTTAAATAGTGATGCGATGCCGTACTTTTGCCTTTCTTTCACGATACTATATACTGTGACTATACCTTCTTGTTGTAGCCATACGAGTTGATAGCTGAAACAAAAAAGACGTAATGAAGATGGGCTACCTGTTGAAAATAAACAATAATTATCAAGAAAGCATGAATATTCTCTTAAATTGAAATTACTGTAAGATATTTGTGAAGAAATATATTTTAGTACAGGCGCTAAGGGTAGTTGAGTATGTAAAATCCGATTACCGGCAACTATGACCGGATTCCCCCTCCCAGCACATGTACCTCTCCTCCCAGACAGTAGACTCAGAGCAATGACTCGTAGTTTTAGTGTCCAGAAAGAAACCGCTTGACGCTTGGTATTTGAGTTCTAGAGGCAGTTTGGAAAGTTTTTTGTCATTGCACCATAACCTCAAAATGAGATGGATCGAAGATAGAGGAGGAGGGGGGTGTTGAACGTGAAAAAAAAAATCGTTAAGTAACCAAATGAAAATGCGGTA
Organism: Callosobruchus maculatus; assembly: GCA_951848785.1. NCBI lineage: Eukaryota > Metazoa > Arthropoda > Insecta > Coleoptera > Chrysomelidae > Callosobruchus > Callosobruchus maculatus. Next base: position 2,098,401 of record CATOUR010000127.1, read on the forward strand.
ACATTTTAGTACACCTACCCAGGTAATGTTCCAAAAAATCGTCACCCGAAATCTACGGACGGTTGCCCGTATCCATTATTTTAAAATCAAAATAAAAAAAAAATTACGACGAAACCGGTCGGAACTTGATGGAAAATTCTTTGTTTCTCTGTATATAACACAAAAAATACTCATTCGTTTCTGCTTAGCAGGTTATAAGAAATTTCAGCTTAATGTTCGGTTTTTCACGTCATTTTCGTTAAAAATCGTTAAAAAATTGTTAAAATTGTTTAAAACGAATGACGGTTTTGGGTTGGGAGGTCCAACCATAACATGTATCAATTTTATCCGTTTTTATTACCTTTAACCGCAATTTTCAACCCCTAGAGGGGGTAAAACTATTGAACGCCGGCGCCGTCCGTATCCTTTCAGAAGAAAACTAATTGTCCGACTCAATACAAAAAAACAAAATTTTACAATTTTAAAGACACTCATTCGAAATAAAAAAAAAATACTTCCAATAAGAAATTGCAAGACGTAACCGATGTAACAATTTTCCAAAAATCATTTATGGCGGCTTCTCAACGTAGATTTAATACAAGGATATTAGCATCGTAGAAAATATTGAATTACTGTAAGTATTTATTTGACACTGACGGATTCCACAGGAAGTCATCAAAATCACAGCTCCTCGTTGAAGTTCAAAAAAATTATAAATGTGGTACAAGCTCTCAGCAAGATTTAGTAAATTTAAACACTTGTTCACAAACTTCAGTTAAATAAGTTCAATACTTTTGGAGATTTTGCCGAGGCATTCTTCAAAAAAGTTTTGTATTTTTTTACTTTGCCTGGCGTTAAGAGAATAGATGTAGTATTTGATCGATATGATGACATTTTTATAAAATTTTTGGAGACAAAATTACGGAGTAAAGGTGAGATCATTAAAAATGTAATAATTCCCAATCATTGAACAAGTATTCCTGCTGATTGTAAAGCTTTTTTGCCAACACTCATAATACATTGCAACTCGTTCGATTTCTTTGCGCTAACGCTCCAAAATATGCACAAGTAAAAGAAGACTGTGAAATTTATATTTCTGGAGAGTTCGACGATCCAACTAAATGTTTCAAGTTGCTAGGATCTTTCATTTCTGAGGTACTTGAATTACAATCAAATCACTTAGAGGCTGATTCAAGAATGTTCTGCCACATATTTCACGCAGTAAGGAGTCATCTGCTCATGTTATAATAATCAGCGCTGATAGAGACGTATTAGTCTTGGCTGTCTATTTCTGGTAATACTTGGCAAATATTGGGTGTCTTGGTCTATGGTTTGACGGTTTGACGGTTTCTAGGGTGTCATGTGGCTGCTGAATCACTGGGTGAAGGCATATGCGATATTTTGCCGGCATTACATGCTATGAGTGGTTGCGATACTACTAGCAGATTTGGTAGTAAAATGCAATGTTTAAAAGCTGCATCTGAAGGTTTCGTACAAACAGCCCTCATGCATTTGGGTAACCTTGACCTAAATAATGTGCAATTGAAATGGTTGGAAATAGTTTGCACATATTTATTTTCAAAAAAAAATCTGCTGATGAACTTAGATATAAACTAATATCTCAAAATATAGGTTTTGATTTCAATTTGATGAAAGTGATATGCACATCAGATGCTTTGGATTTGCATTTATTAAGGGCTACAGTACAAACATTTATATGGAAAATTTCTCACCAAACACAATTACCACCTATTCATTATTGTTCATTTGGGTATGAAAAGATGGATGGTGACTTACGTCCACGACAAACGACGAAGCCGGCTTTACCAGAGTCATTAATTCCACCCTGTAAATGTACTGCAAATTGTCGCACATTGTCTTGTAGTTGTAAAAAAAAACAGATTTATATTGTATTTCATTATGTAAATGTATCAATAACGAATGTCAAAATAAAAATGAGTAATTGTTTGAATTCGTAGGATTTTCGTGTATAATTGATATATTTTTATTATTTAAAAGAATTGTTACTTTCGGCGATTGTAAATTGCAGCGGCTGGTTATTTTTCCATTTCAGGTAAACATGTAAATTGCAGCGGACGACCCTCTGTTAGGGATAGATGAGAGTAATTTGGGGGTAACGATGTGTTCACCCTTTTAGTAATATTTGAGAATTATCCGGTGTTGGTAGCTCGATAATAGGTGCGAAAATGGCGAATTTCCAAACCATTATTAGTGAAAAGAATAAAATAATGTTATTATTTGAGAGTGCTAAGTTTTATTTCAAAAATGTACTGCAAACTGGTGAAACAAAGTGGTGTTGTACAAAGAGAGGTTGCCTTGCAAAACTATATACCATAGGCGACAAGGAAGACAGAATTATTTCAAGAAATGAGGAGACCCATAATCACATTACTACCGATAGTGACAAAAAGAAACTTTCAAGGCAGTTTGCTAGTGCAGTTGGGCAGCGAATAGCAACGGACGATATCAGTAGCAGATCTGCTAAGATCTTTCACAAGGTTCTTAAAGAAAACGGATCCATTGATGTCCAAGATTTTGATGTAACAGATGTGAAGTAAGTACATACAATGATTAGGAGAAAAACATATTTTCTGCAAATTAGTTAAAAGCCTCTTATTCGCATTACTATACTATGTGACGCTAAAATTTATTTTTATTTATTTATTTATAGAGTACATTGGTAATTCACAAAGAAAGTAATTGTATACTATATATATAGATCTGCAACAAATCAGAAATGCTTAAAAGAATTTTATGAAGTCACTCATTAGATGCTATAAAACAAGTATGGTTTTTCCCGACGTAATCTCAAAAACATCAAAAAGAAGTGTCGACACCTAAGCTGAAAGCTTGTGTGTGTCAAGCGACACAGTTATTGTTAACTGCAGCGATAATACTGTCTATTATACAAAGAACAATTATGATGGAGCAGCCTCACTAAGATAATACTCAAATCCTTAAGTACGGAGAAGAGAACGCGATCAAAACTTTAAATTCCTAATCATTAAGCAATAATAGATACTAGATGTACAAAATATTCAGATATGTGGTTGGTCATGACTTATTTAAATTTATACTTTGTCATTTTCTTGTACGCTAAGGGGATACTATTATACAATCTCACAACATCAAATTTGATACACTTCTGACAAACCGATTTATCAACTGTGAAGTGAAAAAGCAAGTGAAAAACAAATTTGCCCTTAGCCCATGGCTTAGCAGGCTATTACCCAATACAGTTCAGAATTATTTTATAACTTTTCATAATTTCTGCCAACGAATAAGCGGCCAAACATATCAAAATAATTGTCATCTGAAAATCAGATTTCATTTTCTTCTGTTTTCAAAACCAGTCATTTTCATACAAATTGAAAGTTGCCTCAACTTCTTATGTTTGAACCAGCGTGAGTTTTTTAACAGATTTTTTTTCTTACTATAGGTATATAAAGAGAAACATCTACAACGCAAGGAGAAAGAAATATCCACCATTACCCCAATCTATTGAAGATGTCTTCTCGGCGTTGGCGTCTTTCGATGTGAGCACTACTACAGGAGAAAACTTCTTATTAATCAATGATGCACAAGAAGAAATTATAATGTTCAGTTGTTTATCTAATTTGACATTTTTATGCAGTGTTGAATGCAAGAAGCAAGATTTTTTGAATTTTAGAATAGGTTTACTCAAAGAAAATAGGATAAGTAGATTAGAATATACAGGGTGAGTCAAGCTCAACGCCTCGGACTCTTGTGACCAAACGATACCACTTTTCGAAAAATCGACTTTGCAAGTGTATGTAGGTCGAGTTGGGCTACATTCTAAAAATAATGACTTTTATACAGGGTGTCTAATGAAAGCGTGATATATCAAAGTTATGTTTTTTTAAATGGAACAACCTGTATATTATTGCATATTTAGATTCCTGGGTGCATTTTAGTGTGACTTTATGTATCACACATGGGACTTTAAGCGAACCTTTTAGGTGCAAATCACAATTTTGGGTATAGGTAGATGTCAGAAAAAAAATTGAATATCGCAGCTACTATAAATCTTAGAGGGCTGTGACTTTCCCGTCTTACTAAGCATGAAATGTGCCAGCTTACGTTAGACGGTCGAGTTCGAATTACATTTGTACTTGGAGAAATCGCTAGATCAATTAAGGAAACTTCAATCAAGGGTAACTTGATTTTTTCAAATGGGAATGCATTTTTTTTTATACGATCAAATATGCAATTTGATGGGCTTTCTAATTATATTAGGTTGTGAATATCAATCTATGGTAGTTTTCAATGAAATCAGTGTTTTTCAATTTCCTTACCTATGAACAAACGAGCAGGCCATGAAATATAAACAAAATCGTATTCAGATGGAAGAAAACAACTAACTTAGCAAAAAGATCCAGTAGAACTAGAGTAAAAGAACAAGATTATAAAAATTCCCAACAAATCAACTCTAACCAGAAACAGCGGCGGTAACAAGTCTAAGGTTAAAGAGAAGCTGGAGTACGTCAGAAATGGATAATTTTTACAGCCTACTAGCGACTGCAATGTTCTAGAAATTAAAAATTTCCAAAATCACTAAACACTTTGAAATGAAAGCAAATCTTTCAGCGATCGTTGCCGTCAGTCTAATATCCTCAGAACGCAATTTCACATTTAATGGTATAAAACAGTAGTCATTTCCGTCAAAGTCTAACGTAATGATGCCTCTCACTGTCGTCCTTTAAATTTTTCAGTATCTATTAGCAAGATCGCAAAAAAGGAATGCTGACCAATCATATTTTAATTTTCTGCCAGGTTAATTAGTTTAATAATTTGAGCAGATTATTAATTTATTCTTCAATTCCGGCGATCTTCCTTATGAGCATTGAAGAATTTGCAGAACTCCAGTCAGAGGTATCGGTTACTATTCTTTTTTAAATCTTGAAATGTGAAATTTTATTCTGAAGCTTTTAAACTGCCAGCAACATTAAGTGGTAGATTTCCTTTCATTTCAAAATTCACAATGGTTTTGTGAATCTTCAATCTTTAGAATATTGTAGAAGCCGGTATGCTGTGAAAAATACCCATTTCTGTCGTACTCCAGCTGCTTTTTGACCTTAGATGTGTTATGTCTGCTATTTCTGGTTAGAATTGATTTGTTGTAAGTCATTTTTATGACTTTGCCGCTTTACTCTAGTTCGTCCGTAACTATCTGCTAAGTTAGTTGTTTTGTTCCATCTGAACAGTTTTTTGTTTATATTTCATGGCCTGCTAAGTTGCTTATAGGTAGGAAAATTGAAAAAACACCGGTTTACTGAAAATATGAAATTAAATCAAAACTACCAGAGATTGATATTTATAACTGCATATCATTAGAAGGCTTATCAAATTGCACATTTGATCGTATTAAAAAAATTATGCATTCCCATTTGAGAAAATCAAGTTACCTTAGATTGAAGTTTCCTTAATTGATCTACCGATTTCTCCAAGTACAAAAAATGTAATTCATACCCAACCGTCTAACGTAAGCTGACACATTTCATGCTTAGTAATACGGCAAAGTCACAGCCCATTTATAATAGCTGCGATATTCAATTTTTTTCTGACATCTACCTAAACCCAAAATTGTGATTTGCACCTAAACGGTTCGCTTAAAGTCCCATGTGTGATACATAAAGTCACACTAAAATGCACTCGGGAATCTAAATATGCAATAATATACAGGGTATTCCATTCAAAAAACATAACTTTGATATGTCACGCTTTTATTAGACACCCTGTATAAAAGTCATTATTTTTAAAATGTAGTCCAACTCGACCTACAGACACTCGCAAAGTCGATTTTTCGAAAAGTGGTATTGTTTGGCCACAAGGGTCCGAGGCGTTGAGCTTGACTCACCCTGTATAAAAAGTGTATGTCGTTTTTATGGTGAGAACCTTAGTTAGTAATTATGATTTTTATGTATATATATATATATATATATACTTATGTAAGACAATTTAAAAGCATGTTTGTACATAATGTTATGTATTATTAACAATTACCAATTTAGAAAAATAGACTTCTCTTTCAATGTCAATAGTTTTTGTTTTATTATTAACTTCTCTAAAAAAAAGGTAACTTATTAGTTTCAGTAAAAAAGTAAAAAAACCGTACATTGGGTATATTATCACCTTCCGAAAATTGCAAAAAAGTATCAAAATTGTCACAGTAATTGTTACTGAAATTGTCGAAATTGTCTAAAATAATGGAAATCTGTATCAAGAAATTAACTTTTCTAGTTAGTTAAGTAGAGAATTGCAAAATTTCTATAACAATAAGTGCGAATAAAATTTTGGGTTTGCAATTTAAAAGTCATTATGATGTCATATAGTTTTCAAGATCACTAACAGAAGTAGGTAAGTAAATGCCACTTCAGATAAAAATTAATTTGACCTGTCACATAATATTATTTTTATATAATATTTTGCTATACAAATCTAAATTAATTTTTAGAATACCTCCAAACAGGTAGACTAACCGTAATCCACCCCTTGCGGCTACGCCGATAAGCCGATAAGGGATCCTCGCTCCAATTTACAACATGTTTTATGGTCACATTTGAGATTTATAAGTTTATACCCTAACCGCGGCTGCAATTTACATCCGCCCGTTACTTTCATTTTCATTTTTTTTCATTATTTAAGAATCCATCCTGACTCTACCATTAGAATAAACTATGAATTATTACGATAATCTTCTTAAAAAATATTCTTATGTACTCAATACATTACCTTTGCGAATAAGTGTAGAGGGGATAAAAAAATTGGACCAAAAACTTGACCGGCAAGATCCACATTCTTAATTTTTGATCACTTCTTTACTCAAATCCGTCGCCAAAATGCGGTACTCGGATTTTGCATACTCAACTACCTCTAGCGCCCGCTCTATTTATTATGTTTTTATGATTTTAATCAGTAGTACCTATACAGTGTGTATCTTAATTAATGGTAGACAGCAAAACTGCAGATTCTCTGGGTAAAATTATTGAGATTTAACCAAACTTACCTCAGTCCAAAGGTTGATAATAACCGAAATACAAGGTGTCAAAGTTGTAATTATAATTTAGTTTTTTGCTCAATAATTCGAAATTAGGAACTCGGGGGTTCTTTGAGATAAGAAATTCAAATCCGTTCTTAGTTCGTATGCCGCTTGTAGAGGGCACCACTTACTATACATTAAACCTCTTTAAAATGATGTCATTTTTTTATGTCATCGTATATTAGTGTAATAGCTGATGCTGAAGAAAATGTTTTTTCAAGCAATTCTACCTGAAAAAGGTATACTTCGTAAATTTCGCTCCGAGTGACCGTTTTTCTGCTTATCAATTAAATTAGTCAGAATAAAGTCACATTCCCAAATGTACATATATTGTCCAAGTAGGCTGTGTTTGAATCAGATGTCAGTTGTAACTAAAAAAGCTACACACTTATTACCTATTGCCAAACTTTACCAGTGCTTAATGCCATTTTGCTCATAGACTCATAGTTCTTGAAAGATTTTTTAATATGTAAAAGAACCATGAGTAACATGAAAAATGTCAACAAGCACTAGCAAATTTTGACACTAACTGAGTGTGTAGCATTTTTTGTTGTTATAACTGACATCTGATTTAATCCTTACCTACTTCGATAAATGATCTACATTTGGAAATTCTGTACTGACAAATTGTTAAGCAAATATCTGGAAAACGGTTACTCGGGGCGACATTTATCAAGTATACCTTTTTCACGTAAAAATGCTTGAAAAAGCATGATCCTAAACATTTACACTAATATACCGTGACGATTATGGTCAACTTTTGCACTGAGGTACAGTTTCTTTTAAATATTTTTACCCAAAGAATCTGCAGTTTTGCTGGGATGCTGGGACACCCTGCGTAGATAGGCCAATAAAATTAAGTCGAAAAACCCGCAATCTGGAATTCCCAGCAGGCCGGAAATCGTCTTAGTGCCTCTATTTGGTCCTGTAATCTGAGTCTGCACTATCGCAGGTGGTAAGCTTAACTTTTGGTAGCCGAAAACCGGCAAACTTTTGCACTGTTTTTTTGTTTTTTGCTTGTAGCTGATAAATGGTGCATCAGATGGAAAATTTGGTTCCATTCAATAATAAATATGACTAAATTCTGCGTCAAACGGTATATAAAACATCAAGTTTGGTTTAGTGGTATAGTCGAAATCTAATGCCAAAAATGAACAGAAGAGTTAATAATAATAGTTAGATACATTTCATTCAATCAAACGCAGACATACCAACCGAGAAGTATGAGGATCTTCTAAGAATTTCCAGCAGATTTTTTTTCAGAGTTTCTGTTAAGCCGAAGTGTTAACAATCTTAATTAACAGTGTCAGTGGGAGTATTTCTGATACAAAGAAGGCCCTATTCGGTACGGCATTGATCAAAATAACGTAGGCATAGGCAACTACTACAGCATGAAATTAATTAGCACAGATAGAGCTCAAACCTGCCTTCCGTTTTGATAAGCGGCAAACGAACCGGGAACTGCAAATAGAATGGAATTTGACCAGGCATAGAGAAGCTGGTTAACTCTCAATGGGTGGCCCACCCTGGCGTAGTGCGCACGACATCTCTTGCCATGTGGTTTGCCCCAGCCGAATACGCACGCCCTGTATCGTCCAGATCGACTCATGCTAACAAACTTGACCCTACCCTGAACAATATGTGTAGGATAATCACGGGCTGTCTAATACCTACCAACCTAGACCACCTATATAATAGGTTAGCGGGAATCAGGCGAGAAGACTCATATATGGCAGAACGAAGTAGCCAGTCATTTGATAAAATACCCTCTATATGGGCAAAATCCATCCATCCATCCAGACCAGACTTTAATCCAGGAAGAATTTCATAATGTTAACGAACCCACTGACAGACTCAAAGAAAGTAACCAAAGAGCTACTGAAGCGACGCGTAACGAAAACCGCATACCAACTTGGAACCCAACTGAAATCCTCCCTGCCGGATCACAACTGGAATGGAAAACCTGGAAAAGCTTCATCAGGATTAGATGCCAAATGGACAGGTCTGGGAATAACCTAGTGAAATGGGGATACGCTGAGGACAATTTATGCGCCTGTGGGGAGAACCCAGAACCAGACGATGGAGCATCTCATATTTTGGCCATCCTTGAAAACCCCTCGCGTATTCCTGGACCTGTGCAACTAACCAATTAATTCAAGGGTAGCTCAATGAATGAAGCCTTTATATGCTGTTATTTGAAAATAGTTGTGACAGCTATTCGAAAATAGCGATATTTCCTATGTGTAAGTCTAATAATTTTTGCATGGTGCGTGAACCGTTTTACTCACCTTTGAACTCGTTGTCGCACTTTTGCAGCAGCTCGAGCCATTGAGCGCCATCTATACGCGGCAGTTCTAAGGTACCACCATAGCAGGCCGGAAGGCATTCCGGCGCCATGTATTGATGCAGCGATTTGCGGTCGGTTCCGTGGAAGATGATCCTGTTGCGCAGTTTTTCGCGCAAGAACGGTTTGAATAATGAGAACACGATCTTGAAGATGTAGGGCTGGTTTACGATGTGGATGTTTTTGATGCGCAGAGGTACGCTGTCCTGAAAACAAAACAAAAAAATTAGTTTAATTGACCAAGTCAGTATTTTTATGGCTATGGCGCTGTAGAAGCGCTGCGAGACGATGAGTATCGGTGTACGTTGGATTTGAAATGCCGCTGGTTGTAGCAGCCGTAGGGAAACAAATTCCCAGAGAGGTCATTCCACAGCGTCGAAGTTCTCCAAAAGAAGGAATGCTGGAGGAGACTGGTTCGGGGAGTAGGAACCTCGACCTGGTAAGGATGAGCTTGCATAGCCTCTCCTCGTTCGGACGGCCTTTGGTGTTATTATCTTGGGAGCTCACTTGAACATCTTCCGTGATAGAATCTGTAAAACAGGACAGGTCAGCTACCATTCTTCGATATTCCAGCCTGTGGGGTCCTTTGTGAGGTTAGGTGTATCGATTAGTCTAATTTCTTTCTTCTGGGTAGTGTCCAGAAGCTTTAGAGAGTGCTTAGGAGCGTATCCCCACACATGGGAGCAATACTCCAAGTATGGTACGATATGTGCCTTGTAGAGCAGCAGTAGTTGCTCTGGTGTATACAGCTTCCTACAGCGGAACGAAACTCTAAGCCTCTGGGATGCCGTTTCAGTAATACTGACGATGTGGTCGTGCCAGGACATGTTATTGTTAATGTTGATCCCCAAAAACTTGACGGAAGGTGATATGACTATTTTCCACAGTTGGTAAGCCAACGTGAGACTTCTTTGTCAGAGTTGTTGCCTGAGTTTTCTGTACGTTAAACTGTACTTCATTTACGAATCCCTTCTCGAAAATAGTTTTGATATCCACGTTGATCTGTGAGGCATGTTGCTGTCGCCGATGTACAGCCTCCTGATATGTTAGTGGCCTGCCTGGTTCCATGCATGACATTAATGTACCTACAGTCGTCTGCAAAACAGCCTTTGACTACAACAGAGATCGGTCGTTCAAGAACCTATTCAACCACTGGCGCAGACCAGGTCGTAGTTCATAAGCAGCAAGCTTGGTCAGAAGTTCCTCATGCCACACTCTATCGAAGGGTTTCGATATGTCAAGTGCAACAACACGGGATTCGCCGATTCTCAATTTTATTCATACATACGGGAATATTGAGGTCTTGAAGTTCTTTGTTTTATTTCTTTGGTTAGTGCAAGCCGTGGTTCGGTGCCTAATGAAACTAGCCTTCTTTCTGGGTTTCGGTACTCCCAATGATACTCGTTGTTGATTGTGTCTGAATATACCAGTAATAAAGTAATAATAAGTAAATAAGTAATTATTGGTTCTATTTTAAAAAGTTAAGTTACACTACAGCTACTTAAAAAATATCTTAATAGTATGAAAAACTAGTGGAAATCCATCCAACTTGAAGAAGCATCATAAGCAGTTTAATTTTTTTGATACGCCAATTTTCGATAATACATGTTGTCGATTCGGATACATAAGAGAATAGATACTTTGTCTTCAAGTTTCGGAGGATCTCGATACTTGGCTAAGAAATATCGAATTGGTATCGGTATCGATATTTTCGCACCCCTACCTAGACTTCTAATGCATAAGGTCACCGTACATTAACAAATACGATACTACGCAAGCTGGCGAATTCTGGTGCAAGGTGATCTCGAGCAGTAGCCGAACGCTAACAGCTCTGGTTTACAGGGTCAGTTCACCTAACACGCGACACAATCGGTCGGATCTACCGGGGTGCCTAAATAAGTAGTGTATGTGTGTACGTTGAGCGTTTTGCGCGTATCTGCGTATTTCACAAAAAGAATGCCTGCGACATGTTCTGTATATGGCTGCAACAAGGCACGAGAAAATAATTTTTTCGATGTCCGAAAGAGGAAACTGGGTAAGATAGATTGTTTATTAACTTATACTGAAAGATTTGTCTCGATACAATTTAAAAAACAAACACTGTTTTTAGATGTGAAAATTGGAAACGGGCATTAGGGTTCGTGGGTACTCATAAATATGCCAACCTTACCCCGGATCAATGAAGTACTAGGATAAAAGTTTTCGAAGTACACTTTCCTTAAGAGAGTTTTACGAAACATAATTTGAATATTATATTAGAGTGTAAATATATTTAGTGACCAAATTTACTATCGGTCACATTAAAGAATAATCAAGACAGAAAATAAAACCAAATATAAAATGTATGAAAACGTGTCTGTTATGTATCTTCCATTATTCGTATTGTTTTGCCTTATTGCCGTTTTCTTTGTTTTTTAAGGAGGTTGTTAAGTTTTGTATATAATTTATTCGATATAGACAAAATATGTTATGTTAAAGTACTAACTATTCCCTTTCATTATGTTATCATTTATATTTCAAGGAACTAATGGAACTAAAATATTGTCAACTCAGTTGAATGGTTTACTGAATAATAAATTATATTCTATGTATACTATAGAATTCATTTCTATTGACCCCCGTATAAGAAGTAAAGTGAATGTCGACAATATCGCACAGTCGGATTCCCTGTAAGTAAACGAGACGGCACGAACGGAACCCCTCTGAAATCGAGGCGGCTCGCGTTTGTGAGACACACATCAAAGTCGGCACGCCGAGTGACCCTACTTGTCTTTGTTAATGTACGGTGATAAGGTCAACTTCTGTAGGAACCATTTTGATATAGAAAATCCTCAGAGATATACTGCTGATTGTTTAGTATGCAGAGTATATGTCCTGGTCAGAGTATATGTCATGGTAATATGTCCTGGTCATCACATATAGACACCATGTGCACCAATCTATCCAAGGCTGTGTATGCTATCAGAAAAAATTCGTTTATAATTGACTCCGGTGCCGCCTTAACAGCCTACTACGGTATGTTTCACTCTGTATTAAATTATGGAGTACTTGCTTGGGGTAATGCTTCACATTCCCAACTGCAGAGAATTTTTTTGATACAGAAGGCAGCGGTACGCGCCATAATGAGGGCTAGTCATGACGAGCATTGTCGTCAAGTTTTTAGGAACCTAAAAATTATGACTGTTTTCGCTGTAATCTTGTACCAGCATTTAATATATACAAACAAACACTTAACCAATTACTGCACCTTATCAGAGATTCATGGGTATAATACTCGTGGCAAAAACAAACTGGTACCACCAAGAAGTAAAGTTAACGTAGCCAAAAGTCTTGGAGTTGACTATTATAACATACTTCCCGAGAACGTCAGCAACCTGCCACTAAATGCTTTCAAAAGAAAGGTTAGATCCATTTTATTAGAAATCGCTCCCTACAATTTTAGTGAGTTTGAAGAATATTTTTAGAGATTTTATTTGTGGTTTTTAATAATTGTTCGACTATATTTTAACTGTATCTTAATCTGTAACTGTTTATTTTATTGTTTTTAATCTGTGTCAATGTACAAGTATTTACTTTTATTATGATCCTTAGAGGTATACAAAGACTAATATTTATATAGTATGTACCTGACAAGCCAATAATGTTTTATACATTCACTGGTATAATAAATATCTATCTATCTATGCTGTGGTCCATGGCCGACTCTACTCACTAGGCCGGAGCACTGAAATATGGCAACACTGAATAGTCGGCCGAGCTTTTGTCATTAGTGTAATTCTAGGTGTAATTCTTCCAGAGTAAAAAATAAGATTCGAAGGTGATTTTTAATGTGTTTCTAATTATTTACCTGCACAAACGAAACTATAAAGATAAAAAGATGCCTGCAAAGTGTGTAGTACCGGTTGCACTAGCAATTGTGCTTCCAATAAAGGACATACCAAACATAACCTTCCAGAGTAAAAAAGAAGAGTGGAAGGTAATTTTTAATGTGTTTTTAATTATTTACCTGCACAAACGAAACTATAAAGATAAAAAGATGCCCGCAAAGTGTGTACTACCAGGTTGCACTAGCAATTGTGCTTCCAATAAAGGGCATAAACAGAAGTGGGTGAAAGGTATTCCTCGTAAGGGCTGGTTATATTTATAAGAATAAAGACAATAATTTCCAGAAAAATACAGTTAATAGAACTCATCTGGGCATGCATCTGGGCATACCTACGAAAAGATTTGATAGTGAAAGGGAATCAAGACCAGCAAGAATGGCTTCAAAGTGACCTAATAGTGAATTTTTCTAGCTCAAGTGAAAATTTACAAAGTAAATTGAGTGTTCATTTAAGTGGAAGTGGAAGTGGCAGCAGGAAACAGGTTGCGTTTGTTTTTATTTTGTAGTGTTTGACTACGATGAACCAGACATCAGATGTAAGTGGTAATAGTAGTAGTAGTTCTAAAAAGTATTTTTCTTAATTTATCAACCGAGATGAACTCTTTAATACATATAAAATGTAATAATTATTATTCTGAAACCATGAAACAATTTACGGTCATCGGACCACTATTTGACAGCTAAGCCACGTTGCCACATCTAAGGCTCCGGCCTAGTGTAGAGTCGGCCATGTGTCGTCTCAATAGGATCACCTCAGATACACCACCGGTCTTGCCTAGATTAACTATTTAAAATAATAAAACAATATAAACGTGCACACCCGTCTATTATTACATTTAAATTACGTAATATACATTGCGTAAATATTGATTACAGAAAATGCTTACAATTTTTCTGAATACGACCGCATCAAAACACTTAGGAATTCAAACAGTGTATTCAGAAGTGTCGTTTTGAATAGCAAAATCATCGTATCAATCTGATAGCTAGATAATTGGATTCTTTTTAATACACCTCTAATGAATGTCATACATAATTTGTCCTTTTGTGGAAAATTCCCAACGTTTCAAACTGGGCGGTTGTAGATTAGATTTAACGATCACCTAGACATAGTCATTTTCTCTACATTTCAAATGTTTGAACAATAGAAAATTACCCACTTACTTTCAGTAGCTTAAATACTATTTATGTGTGTTTAGTCAGTTGCATGACTAAAGGTTGGTATTAGACGCTGCAAATACTTAAAGTAGTTAGTGGCAGTAATAAGGTATTTTTGGTATCATCATTTTTAAATTTTCCTGCAATTAGGTTCCTTGTAGATATTCAACAAGGTCAGTGATTTTTATAACTGAGCAAATGGTGAACGCAGAGGCAGACCAGTACCAGTGTTTTTTGAATATTAATGATGTCGTTTCCAAAATAAATAGTGCAATTACGGTCTTATCTGGTCTTTATAAACCGTAAAAGTGTTGGATATTGTACGATGATGATAGGGAGATTGAACCCAATCTTGTAAAAACAATAAATTGTGTAATTTGAAACAGTCTTAAGAAACAGGTTGAGAGTTAGAACAATCTTATTTGTTTGTCGGAACACCTAAATCCAAATCTAAATCCAACTCAAAAACTGATAGCAAATAAAGTTGATTGCCTACAACTTTTACATAGCATGAATTTCCATGTTTCCAGCCTAAACTCATCCCAAATTAGCACAGTCTATATTAGGGCATTTATATAACACTAGGTGCAATAACTAATTCTGCTGATGATATCGACGTATTCTCATACAGGGTGATTCCCAAGTTGATATATTTTTTAAATGTGTATAGAAGTTGTTAGAATGAACAAATTTTTCAAATAACTTTTCAGAAAGCTGAAAAATAAACGAGATACAGGATGAATAAGTAAATCTGGGCTTCTGTATCAAGACGTACCTAGTCTGTTTATGTTGTTTTTTGCTCGAAGTTTTGTCTTATCGATTAGGCATTGTATCTGTCAGATTGTGCAGTAGTCACTTTCTGTTTAACTTTGTTAATTTTAAATTGACAGATCCTAAAATTGGCACATTATTACGAAAACAACTTTTAGGCTTTACCAATTAAAAATTAAATACGATAAACTGTCTAGTGCACTAATTAACAGGTACAATGCCTGATCGATAAAACAAAAATCCGAGCAAAAAACTAAACGTAAACAGATAGGTAAGTCATGCATAAGCCCAGATTTACTTTTTTTTATTCTGTATCTCGCTTATTTTTCAGTTTTCGGAAAAACGTTGATTATTTTAGAGAATTTCATACACAGTAAAGTATTAACTTAAGAATCACCCTGTATAAATAGGAAATTTTATCAAAACCTCGTTTTTATATTTATTTTCATGTGAAATCTCATTGTTGTGTATTGATCTTAGTCTATACAGGGTGTAACAACGATGTGTGGGTGGACAATAACTGCTTCCCTGTTTGAGAAAGAAAAAAGGCCTCAAATAAAAAATGTGTAGGGCAATAAAATCTATATTCCAAAAATATTTACCATTATATAGGGTGTCCAATAAATGTGTGACTTATCAAAGCTACATTTTTTTAAATAGGAGCCCCTGTATATTTTTGCATATTTGGATTCTTTGATCGATTTTAGTGTGACTTTATGTATCATAATGGCACCTAAAGTTTAACGTTCAGGCGTAAATCACAATTTTTGATATAAGCAGATGTTAGAAAAAAATTTAATATCGCAGCGTCTATATAAAACTTAGAGGGCTGTGACTTTGGGGTGTGACTAAGCATGAAATGTGCCAGCTTAGATAGTACTGTCAAATTTAAATTCTTTGTGTACTTGGTGAAATCTGTAGATTAATTAAGGAAACTTGAATCACAAGTAGCTTGATTTTTTCAAATGGAAATGCCTATTTTTTTGTTGTATCTCAAATATCAGTGAAATCAGTGATTTTCAAATTTTTCTACCCTTAAACAACCCAGCAGGTCATGAAAAACAAACAAAAGGTTGTCCAGATGGAGGAAAACAACTGACTTGCAATGCGATATGCGAACGAAAACGAGTTAATGAGACAAGATTATCAAAAATACTTTATAACATATCAGCTCTAATCAGAAAGAACAGCTGCAGCATATCTAATGTCAATGAGAAGCTGGAGTATGAAAGAACTAGCTATTTTTCACGGCCTAGCTTTTGAGATGTACTGGAGATTTAGAAGTTTCGAGAATTATTACAAATTTTGAAAATAACGGAAAAATACCAGCGATTGTTGCTGGCTTCAGAATAAAATTGTATATTTAAGGGGCCTGGGCACACACATTTTTGTACATATGTATTTGCCATGTAAAACACGGTTTCGCAAGTAAACGCACAACTCACTTGATTTTCAAACTACATACATAGTATTTCAGAAGATGATAGTTAAGATCTTAATGAATGACACCTCAGAGCAATTTATTCAGAAAAGCTTTTGAGTGTCTGCAAAAAAACTTGAAATGCTAAATCATACAATCTTTAAATGTCTGTCATTTAACAACCAAACACGATATCAACAGGCCGCCACGCCTCCTCGCTAACACGGGAACACGTATTTTCTTGGATTCTCAATTTCGCGCGCTACAGCCTTAAGCTTAATTCAGACGAACACGACATCCGACGATACGACGGTACGAAACTATTTCTATTGGTTGAAATATTCAAAATTATCTCAAATCAAAATATTTCAACCAATAGAAACAGTTTCGTACCGTCGTATCGTCGGATGTCGTGCGCATCTGAATTAAGCTTTAATGGTATAAAAAGGTAGTCGTTTCCATCAAGTCAAGAATAACGATACCTCTTACTCGAGCACTTCACGTCTTCAGTAGTTATTAGCAAGGTCGCAGAAAATGAAAACTGAATTAAAATATGTTTAAATTATAAAACATAACTTACTTATCAAAATAATACATGAAATAAACACAATTATTAAAACATGAACTAATAAAAATTTGTAACACAACTATTCCAATAGATGTTCAGAATGCCCCAGTGAAAGGTTTCGGTAATTTTGATTTGAAGGAAATGATTACTGTGTTTACATTTTTGAATTTTGTCAATCTCTATTATATCTTAATAGTCAGGTTGTGAAATATAATAATTTCTTCCACAGTCCGAGTTTTTATTGACCTTAGATATGTTACCGCTGTTTCTGGTTAGAACGGACATGTTTGAAGGAATTTTTATTCTCTTGTCTTGTTACTCTGGTTTATTTGCAAATTTCTGTTTTCTGTTTGTTGTTTTCTGCCATCTGACCATCTGAACCACCTTTTGTTTAATTTTAGTGGCCGGCTGGGTTGCTTACAGGTAGAAAAATTTGAAAAACACCGATTTGATTGACATTTTGAGACAAAATGGAAACTACATGGGATTAATATTGACAATCCAATATCGTTAGAAAGGCTATCAAATTTTACATTTAACCGTAAAAAAATTAGGCATTCCCATTTGAAAAAATTAAGTTACCTACCTGTGATTGAAGTTTCCTTAATTAATCTACCGATTTCACCAAGTACAAAAAGAATTTAAATTTGACAGTAAAATACCTAAGCTGACACATTTCATGCTTAGTCGCACCGCAAAGTCAAAGCCTTCTAAGTTTTATAGACGCTGCGATATTCAATTTTGTTTAACATCTACTTATATCAAAAAATGTGATTTACACCTAAACGGCATAGGCGTAGTCAAGTCCCTGTATCTGGGGGGTGGGGGGCTTAAGTCCCCACCCTAGATACAATAAACTTAACAAAACGAATTATTTTTGGCGGGAGGGGGGGCTAGTTTCATTCTTGGGGAGAGGGGGGCAGCCGCCCCACCTAACTAGGCCTATGCTAAACGGTTCACTTTAAGTGCTATGTATATACATAAAGTATACACTAAAATCGATCAAAGAATCCAAATATTTAATGACATACAGGAACCTCTACTTAAAAAAATGTAACCTTGATACGTAACACATTTACTGGATTTAATGGTTAATATCTTTGGAACATAGATTTTATTGCCTTCTACATTTTTTATTTGACACATTTTTCTCTATCTCAAATAGGGAAGCAGTTAACGTCCATTCACACATCGTTGATACGACCTGTATAAGTGAGTAAGCAACATACTCCATACATATGTAGATTTGAGCCAGTAAGTATTCATGCTGGTTGATAATAAAAAAATAAATAAACCAACAAAATAAATGATGAGCGGGAAGAGTAAATAATTGACAGTCAAACAAATCTGTTTGTTTTATGTAAAAGGGCTGTCATCTCGGAAGATATCAGATGGCTCCTAAACTACTATTCTTGTGCCTAATAAGAGATATATTTACCTGCAGCCAGTCAACTATCCTCTTGGCAAACATGGGAGTAAATTTCGTCGTCTGTCCCATAGAAAGACCGTCCATGTCGAATATGACTACAGCCCCGCACACCTGCGTTTCGGGTTCTAGCATGGCAGCTTCCAGGAATAATACACAGCCTTTGAATACTTCATCTAAGCAAACTTTGTCAGTTTTCCATTTTTCTGAGGAAAAAAAGAACCATTATAGTTCATGTAGTGTAGTTGAGCGTCTCATTTGTTTTGAACGTCGCGTTTACTATAAACTATATTTGTTGGAATTCTAGTTCAGATATCTCTAAGGTGAGAGTTGAATTCGAGACACCTGCTATACGAATGAGGCTTTCACGGCCGTCGTCCAATGAATTTTGTGGTTCTTGGATTTTTAGGCCAACCACGAGTGGATCTCATCTTCAGAAGCTATTGCACTTTGGCAACTTTCGAAATACTGACAGCTGGTCGATTTGCGGCTGTATTTATTATTTATACCTGTTAACGGTGACGTGGCCCAACTTGGTAGCGTATGGCAGTGTCTTCAGGTCCTTTAAGATGGGTACCTAGGACCTGAAGATGCCATCCACTCGTGGTGTCGAAACGACAAGCCTCAACGCTCAACGACGTCGGTCTAAAAACCCAAAAACCACAAATTAATACTGTATACAATGTGTCCCTGAATTTCCTTGACACGTGATATTCTCGTAACAAAAAAATGTTTAAACCAGAACTGAGTGAAATGTTTCAAAGTACTACAGGGTCTATCATATCATGATTTTAGAACAGTTTTTTTTTGAACTTCAACCCTTAAAACACACCCCCAACTTTGTTTTTTTCAAATAGCTCCTAATAGTTTTTCCTACACAAAATAAGTCTTTATTTTATTTAAAAGCTGTGGTACCTTTCATTTTTTATACAAAAACCTATTTTTTCGTAAATTCATAAGAATAAAATAAATAAAATAAGGATTTGTTTGAGGCGTAATGTTTTCGTAAGAAAAACAGATAAAAACCACTAAGTGGTTCTTTCAGGAGTATCGCATGACCTATCATACCATGTTTTAGAAATATTTTGTTCACTTCAACTCCTAAAACTTTCCCGCTACTTTTTTTCCAAATAGCACTCCACAGCTCTTCCTAAATTAATGAGATCATTATTATATTTAATATTTTGTAGTGCCTTTGAATTCATGCATAAACCAATTTTTTTCGTAAAACCATTAGCATAAAATTTTCGTAATAAAAAAACATAAAAAGACACTGGTTTTCAAAAGCATGTAAGTATTATGGGTCGTTTAGTGCCCTTAAAAAACCATTTAATTTCATTTTTATCCTTATTTTATTTACGTTATGCTTATTGTTTTACGAAAAAATAAGTAGCGTATAAAATAAAGGTACTGCAAGATTTCAAATAATATAAGGACTTAATTTGTGTAGAAAAAACTATTTGGTGCTATTTGAAAAACAAAAGTTGAGGGTGAGTTTTAAGGGTTGAAGTACAAAAAAATGTTTTAAAAGCATGGTATGATAGACCCTATAGTACTCTCAAAAATTCCACTCAGTTTTCGTTTGAAGTTTTTTTTGTTATGAGAATATCACGTGTCAAGAAAATTCAGGGACACCTTGTATAATTGCGGAAGATTGATAAGTAATTGCCAATGTTTTACGGCACCGAAACTGATTGGATTCATGTTTAACATAAATAAAAACGAATGCTAACAAGTATTTACTGATAGCATAATTGAATTAACTTTTACGTTGTATACTAGTTAAAAGTGAGATTACATTTGTTGTTATCCAATAGATTTATAAGCACACATTGATTAATTTGGATGTACAGTAATAACTGCTTTGCGTTTCAAATAGCATTTGCTTTGGATTTGAATTTTTATTTGAATATGTTCTTGAGCAAGAACAATAGAATAGTTCAATATAACAACAAGCATGTTTTTCTAAAACATCGCAAAAATTTGGAAATGACTTCGAATTTATTAAGAAGTTCAGAAAAAGGATTGAATTTAATTTCTTTTGTACCGACAATTATGTGACTAAAACAATATCAGAATAAAAATGTATCCATCTGCAAAATACAAAATAACGGGGGTCGGTTGGCTCAGTGATTAGAGTCGAGGCCTCGTGACCGGAAGGACCTGGGTTCGATTCTCGTTAGAGGCGGCAATTTATTTTTGGTTCTTCCACTCAACGACAAATATCTATAAAAATAACTCAGCGAGAATCTAATTAACAGTGCTGTTCCTAGAGTGCCCGGGAAACAGTAACAAAGCCTACACGGAAACACGAGCCGAATGAACAGAACAGTCGATGTCGATGACACAGAAGTAAAAAAAAACTATTATTCGTGTTTAAATTCCAATACCTTGAGAGGTATACTTTATACCCATCATAAATATAAAAAAATACAGAAGTGTCTCGTATTCTGTAATATAGCTATAAATGAAGTAAAGAAATAAAGATGCATTCTGGTGACAAGAACCACCAGTGCATAGGCCTATAAACAGGCTCCTTACGCTAGTTCCCAAGTCCAGCCCTCATCGCAAAGGTGAGGTAGGCCTTAGGTCCTGCCCAACTTATCTTCAAGGACCCAGCCTGTGATACCCAAAGTCTTCACAGCGACATATAATGTGAGCCGAGGACCTCTTCGCCATAGCATGCATACGTCGTGTCGTTTGCCACCTCCCATCACATACAAGTAATGTCTGAAGGTGTTATGGCCAGACAGCAGGCTCACAAGTATGCCTTAGCCGGCTTCTGTCCAGTGAGAGGCAGAACCGCTCTACCTTGGCCAGAGGTCCTAAACTAAGATCTCTAGCTTGACGGAAATGTCCAGAGATTCCTCTCCATCTCGTAAGATGTTGATTTTGTAGCCACACCTCTGTTTTGCTTCTAATGGTACCTGCTGCCAGCTCTACAGCTGGCTCAGGACCTAGGAAATTATTCCTCGATCCTCGCCTTGTAAGCCCGTCAGTTCATTACAGCAAACTTCAGCACGACTCGGCACTCACATAAGTGACACCTGATGATGTCATCCAAGCATTTTACATTGCAGAACGAGCCTTGATGTGAACCTACAAGCACTCAATGCTCTTAATGCTGCCTGGCTGTCGGAGGAGATAGTAGCCCGCCTCCTAGGCGTCTGAATTTTGTGCATAATATAACTATATCGAAATATAAATTTGTTTACATACTTACTTCCTAATTCTATGATTAAAATTCTTCTACCATGTTGATCCCTGTTCGGTTGTACAGTAAGAATATTTTGTTCGAATACATTTTTTTCTTTACTAGGTAAGAGTCCATCATACATATCTGAATGTTTTACTTTGAATGCATAGTACCGTTTTATCTGAAACAAACCAATTGGATAGTAAACAATCCAATCCATTTTTTACTACTTAGTAGAGACGAGAACCCTAATAACTTGTACATATTTAACCCAAAAAATCATATTCGAATTCTATTAAATCAATCAAGCTTCACTAAATGCTTGAATTTAGGTACATTATGTTAAATCCCTAAATAAGTTAATCAATGGTTAAATACAGTATTTATTTTTAGAGTTGAAATATCTAAAATACAAGGTGTTCCATTGAGAAAATGCGACTTTTGTGCATCTTGGCTTTATGTATAATTATAAAAACTTTCTCCACTAATTATTAGACTATACCCAATTTAAAACTTTTGTTCTATAGGTACCTTAAATATTAAAAACAGCAATAGGTGTAAGACTTACCAGGTCTAAGGCACTTTCAGGATAAAATTTACATGGCCTCAAAAATCTGACTAGCCATATGTCATTATCTAAAGGTACATGTAGGTCTGTTTCCTCTGAAAAAAAAAAAGAAAACGCGCGTTATCCCAGATTTATGTTAGGTTGAGAATGGAACAACTGCCAGAAGTCAAGGAATCTAAGTAGTAGAAGCACAACAAACTTTATTTGAGTCCATTTCAAGCCAAGAAAAGCTATGAATGAATTCCCTAGCATTGATATCTTAAGAAGAGGCGTGAATAAGATCCTGTTTTGTCAAACCCTTAATACAATGTGCGTCAAAATGTGTCAATGAACTCAGTTAGTCATTACCTCAGAGAGTATAAAGTACCTGAGATGGCATCGTGGTCACGTAATAAAATGTGGACAGTTTTGCGTTATAATTTCGTTCATAAACCAGTGCTTAGAAGAAATGTCTCGTGCACTAGGTGATTGATGTCTGTCCCATCGTACAGTACTAGTCAGATGGTAAATGTCAGTTACGGAGGAAAACCTCACTGCTGCGAGGAAAATGATTGACGAGGATGGGCGAGTGACCAACATTCTGAGGGTACTTTAGGCCCAAATGCACCAGCAATTCGTTCGATTCTGCATGATCATTTGCATGTGCCTGTGAATGCAAACAGAGAGCTAAATATTAACCTTAACGGCACCTTGCTACGCTATAATCCCGCCCCAAAATACCTAGGTGTCAAGATAAGCAGCAGAAACAACATCCTGCAAAAATTATGTGGAACCTCTTGGGGCGCCTCCGCTTCTACGCTTCGTACTTCGGCCCTGAACGTCTGTTTCTCTGCCACTGAATTTTGCTCGCCACTGTGGCAGAGCAGCTCACATACTAGACTGATAGAGTCTAGCCCAGTTAAACTACTCAATGAAAACTATTACGGGATGCATCCAATCCCTCAACTTACTGGAAACCAACACTCAGCCAAATAGCTCCACCACCCATCCGTCGAGAAAATATCTTTCCGAAAGAATATAACAAAATCAAAACGAATCCCTCACTGCCAATCCATGAAGATATACCTGATCTCTCTTTGTACAGATTATGGTCCAGAAAACCACTAATTCCAACAGCTTTCCAACTTGAGTTTTTACCCTGCAGTTAAATGTGCAGAAATTTGGGCGCCCCAAACACCAGAAGAAGTGAACAGTAATCTAACAATTGGTCAAGAACCTCCTGGTTTTGAGCTTTACCGAAACCTTAAACAGAATTCGCAAGTCGCATGGAGTGTGCGCTGATTCGTTGTTTAAATGGAACAAGCACGTAACCCCACGATGCGACTGTGGAGCAGAACGCCAAACTGTTAGGCATATAGTGCAAGAATGTGGCCTTAGAGCATATCCAGGCAACAACAAAAACTTTCTCTAAGTCGGTGCTCTAACCCAAACAGCACAGACTTCTGTCGTCCGAAACAGATCCCAAATAGGTATGTACGGCTGGGACCTAAACTGAACGTCCGTCAGACTTCCTTCACTGGACCACTTTTGTACTTAAAGTTTAGACTTCCATCGGAGATCCGAAATAAGTCCCAAATAGGAACGTACTAGCAAGTCCCAAAAGTGACGTCGTTTAGACATCCGTTGCTGGACTTCTTATGTACTTCCAAACTCAGACTGGATTGAGAAGTACGAAAAATTTTTTTCTCTTCATCTCTAATTAATAATAATTATCTAACATTGTCTCAAGTTTTTTGTTATTATATGATAACCATCTTACGGGCAGTTTACGAAAAATATAATTGTACTATTTAGAAGATATATGACTATCATGCTGAGTCAATAAAAATACAGTTATATACAGAAATTTACCCGGTAAAATTTGCCAATCTCTCAACCTTCGATCATTGACTTCTACTACTTATGACGTTTGAAATTCGCGGGCTCGCGACCAACTTGCATAGTTGTCGGGCGCATGCGTATGCACCGTTTAGCATTGTCAGATTGTCAGGGCTAGTACCATTTATGCCAATCTAGCACACAATTTTTTGACTTCTCACTTCTGGAAACGTTTTCGATTCATGTATTCATATAAGCGATAAACTGACAGACAAGCATAGCAAGCTAAAAGTTAAAAATTTTGTTTCACTACATTTATTGAATAGTAATCAGCATTGATGATATTGGTGCGATTCCTTTATGGTACAATTCCATCTCAAATCGTGAGTTAATATGGCAACAGTGCTTTCGTCACAGGTTGGTTTCATGTCCATGCCAATCATGCCATGCCGAGGCCGACTTTGCCTTTTGTTTGTGTTCGCCATTCTGTGTCTGTGGTTCGCCATTGAAATTCTTCAAGGATTACAGTATTTTTAGCATCTATTTGATCTATTTTTCGTTTAGTTGTTTAAAGTCGATCAGGAGAGTAGTCAATTCTGTGGTTGTGAACTCGTGCAATATTACAGTGAATACAGTGATTATATCAATGTGTTAGAGAAACGTTTTTATTCAATGCCGCCATCATCTCAAATGCTTTTTTAGAATAGATATTTAATACAATGTTCCTTGATATGAGGTGCTGAGAAAACTTCAAGAGAAATTCGTATAGAACAAAAATATATGTGCAAATACCGTTTTTTATATAATTTTTGTTGAATACACACCCTAATATATAATATACAGAAGTATTGATTTAAACCTCCTGCTGATGAGTATGGTAGCCTTCATTGCCTGGTATCATACAGAACTACAGAAGTACTATTTAGAAACAAGAGGCTCTATATTTAGGTACAAGGGAAGCCATATTTAAGTGAAAGGGAGGCTCTGTTTAGGTAAAAGGGAGGACCTATTTAGGTACGAGGGAGGACCTATTTGGGTACGAGGGCGGCTCTATGTAGGTACAAGGCAGTCCCTATTTAGGTACCAAGGCAGGCCCTATTTAGGTACAAGGGAGGTACGATTCAGGTACAAAAAACCTATATCGGACGTCCCTCGGACCAATAATTTGGTAACATCGGACTTCCCACAGACGGCCGAGGAACGTCGAACGACTTATTCAGGACGTCCTACAGACGTGTGAAAGTCCAAGCCGGACTTCCTTAGAACGTCTGTCGGACGTCTGTGTGCTGTTTGGGAAGCCAAGCCATCAGCCGTAGTATGGTTTTTTTATTTTGTGTTGTTTTTTTAACTGTTTCACTTTTTTATCTGTACTACAGCCATACGCTAAATAAATAAAAATTTGCATGTGAAGGAACTTTGTTCTCTCCAACGGTCGCATCAATGGGAAAAAAGAACAGTTGGCATTACACATATATAAACGATTCTTCATATTTCCAAACATACCTGTAATCTTTTTTTCCAATTTTTTTCCATACACCCCTGATAACCCCAATCTGTAATACTATACGAAACCAGAATGTGTAGGAAGAGTCTATATACTTGACTTTTGGAAGTGTCCTACCCGGCTCTCGACTAGACTTACTTTTTAAAAGTTCCCTTAACTTTGCTACCGCTTCTTTCTTCACTTCAGGGGTTTCTCTGAGTTCCTTCTTGGCTATTTCCTGCACCTCCGGCCTGAGATCCTCCAGTTCCATTTGTAACGTGAAGTTACCCAGCTGTATTGTGGGCATCTCGCTCATGTCTGACAACATCGTTGCGGCAACTGTAACAAAAAAAAAACCTTAACGTTGGAGGACTCAATAAGGATTCCGACATGGTATGGCACTTGCTTAACGGTCTAGGGTATAGCGCGCGAACTTGAGAATCCAAGAAAATACGTATTCCCGTGTTAGCGAGGAGGCGTGGCCGCCTGTTTCCTTTGTCCAATATATGTATCTAGAATTAGGGTAGGTAAGTCCAAAGGTCCAAAGGTAAGGTCCAAAGGTCGCCATAAAAATGCGTTTCGCATGTAGAAGCTCCTGACGTTACCTTCAAACCTACAGTAATGATTCAAAAAGCAAATTGAAGAATTAAGATTACGCAGCAGGGCAGCACATCTGAGAATGCAAGACTCTGGTAACTGGCAGATAAGGGGAGAGGCGGTTGGCAACGCAAAGACATAGCCAAGCTGGCGGAGGAAGCATGCCTATCTCT
The DNA here is from genome assembly GCA_951848785.1 of Callosobruchus maculatus. NCBI lineage: Eukaryota > Metazoa > Arthropoda > Insecta > Coleoptera > Chrysomelidae > Callosobruchus > Callosobruchus maculatus. Next base: position 2,124,866 of record CATOUR010000127.1, read on the forward strand.
GCCTACAGGGTTGTCGAGGCAAACCATCCATCAAGGTTGGATACATCTTTCACTCTGACCATTCCCAGTACCGAGGCGTGGAGAGAATGGGAGATTCAGTTTCCCGAAGAGGCATTGGTATGCTACACGGACGGCTCTTGCCTAGGTACCGGACAGGCCTGAGGAGCAAGGTTGTATGTGGAAAATCGAAGAGTACGAGAGAGTTACTCTTTAGGTACGAACACCACAATTTTCGAAGCAGCAGTATATGCAATACTGTCTTCTGCATGCAATGAGGAGGAGAGAACGGGCACAGAGCAGAAGGTTTACATCTGCTATCACAGCACAGCATAAAGAGTTTACTTTTTATGCTGTGCAGTAAGGCGGCACTGAAAGTCATCTGAGGGCCCAGAACTAGGGCACCATCGGGGTTTAGAAGTGCCCGGAGAGACTGGAAAAGCTGGGGAGACTGAAGGGAGTTGCTTTGATGTGAGTCCCGGGTGCGTTCTTGGTAATGAGGCAGCCGATAGGCTGGCCAGACTCGGTGCTGGGAGACCGTTGATGGGCCCGGAACTCGCTATAGGATTAACTAGACAGCAAATCACGTCAGTACTCAAAAAGTGCGTGAACGGTACCATAGATGAACAGTGGAGGCAAAGTATGGGATAAAACAAGCCAAGGATTTTATAGCCGGGCTGAACACATCTAGATCAGCGTGGCTACGGAACCAAGGCCGTTGGGCAATCAGAAACCTCGTAGGTGTTCTAACTGGCCAGTGTAGGCTCAGGTGGCATCTATCACTGTTAGGAATTGAAGATGACTCCCTATATATGGGCTGTGGAGAGGGCGATCGTACGGCCTATAATTTCCTTGAGGAATGTGAGTTGCTAGGGGTAATGATACGAGATCTTTGGATCCGATATAGAAGGAATTACTCTTCATAACCGACATACGGACCTGTGTTAAAAGGTCGGAAAGGTTTGGCAGGGAGGGGAGGCAGGTAGTGGTGGCTAAGGAGTTATATTCGGGTATGGCAGAAAGGGCCTACTGCCTACTGGGGCCTACTTGCCAGGCTGGGGCGCCCCACAGCAACTACTACTACTGCACGATTATCTCTTCAGTAATTAAAAAAAATTATAAATCAAAATTCGTAGGAGACCCAGTATGGATCAATTTTAGTTCACTCATTTTGAACGATTTCAGTGTACCCAAAGCTTTAGGATTCTCGACGAGCGAGACAGACCTCATATTCTCAGAACTCATCTTTCACCTTGTATTTCGCGAAACAAATAAGAGCCATGCAAACATTCGGCACCACACTGGTTGCGTCATATTTTTTATGCTTGACGACAATTTAGAAAACAGGATTTTTATAGGCAAAGACATTATTGACCTCAAGTCCAAGGTGGTCAACATCTCGCGTTCTTAATTAGCACCTAATTGCAACATTAATTTTTTATAATATGAATAGAATGCAACGATCTTATATTATTAGTACCAAAAATGAATTACGAATATTAATGTAAGGAGTATGTCTTTAAGAAAAGACGGTTTTGCATGGGCGTAACTATATCGGTTTCGTAAGAAGGGTCCAAATATAAAAAAATTAATACCTAGACAGGTATGTTAGGGTGAACTGAACAAAAAATATGTGATATTAATCCAGTATAAGAAAATGTAGTATTCTATACCATTATACTTATTTATAGACAGTCATATATGGTAAATATAAATTCTCGGACAGTATCAAGTATCAAGATACTAAGACGCTGGTGTATTATGAGTAAGATACAGGGTGTCAAAGTTTTACCACAACGCAACGTGTTGTTCAGTACAGAGTAAACTAAACGAGGTGACGGTGCGACGGATTCGTACTGAATGTACCTACTCAACGAGAAAAACGCTTTCTGTTTGCTGCCAATTCCAACGGAAATCCCGCCGCGTGAAATACACCTCGGAAATTCCGCTCGTGTAATTTGGCTTTAACGCAGTCGAGAGCGTTCTATAGCGATCTATACGCTGCGGAATTTCCGCTCGTGTAGTTTTTTGGCTCGAGAGCTTGAAAGGCGTGACATCCAATTGTTTGGGAGTTTGGGAATTCAGCAAAGTCGATGATAGTTTTAATTTATCGTTTGAATGCAGTAGTAGTATTAATTATGCTATAAATATTGATCAGACACAACGGTTCATGTTAATTACACAGATTATTGATAAATACAGTTTAAAAAAACTAAAAACACACGCTTTAGTGATGAAGTTAATTAATAAATACAAAATAAATGTAGTTTAAAAAACCAAAAAAAGAACACACCTTTAAAGAACATTGGACTAAAAAGTTAAAAATGATTTATAAAATAAGCTTGAAACAATAATGAACGAAAAGAACTAGTATGATTGTGAAAAAGGCGTGGGAGCTTTGTCCCATTTATATTATTCGTAATTTGAGCGTCCGACGCTTTTTTGACAATCATTCTAGGTAGTGTATTTTTCGTTCATTATTGTTTTAAGCTTATTTTAAATTTTTTTTTAATTTTCACTGCGATGAAATGATCCTGTCAGTATCTACATACAGGGTGAGTTTTTAGTACCGGCTCGGTCGATATCTCCACTACTGTAGAAAAAAATAGTTGTATACAAAAGTTGTAGCCACAGATATGCTTCTTTCTCAGAAAATATTTAAATTTATACAGGGTGATCCATAACTGCGTGGTGATGCAAACATCCATTTTTTTAAATGAGACCCCCTATATATTATTCCTTATTCAAATTTTACTAACGATTTCCGTTCTTCCAATATAGGGTAGGTACTGTTACATTATACAGGGTATTTCAAAAGTTATGACCATTCTTATATCCAAATCGCTGTCAAATGAAAGTACCTTATATCAAAAACTGATATATCAGAACTCATTTTTTTACACAGTTGGATAAAAAATATCCTCTAGTTTTAAAATCGGCGATAAAAAAAGCCCGCTACGCATATTCGTAGTATACAGGCTGATGTAGAATGCAAAATCTAGATTTTCTCTATTTTTTTTTAAATGTAACCCCCAATATTTTATTATACCAAAGAATTGCTATTAATATGCTCTTTCATCTTTGTTTAGCACTTGTTACGGCTGCATTCATTAGTTTCTGCGATATTTCGATTTTTCTACAAATTTTAAATATATACCTCCTATTTGTTTACTAAAATTTATTTATTTTGAAAAAAATACTATCAAATTTCACCTTTGCTTAATAAACAACTAAACTATACGGCCATAATAGTACTTGATCAAGTCGAAACACTGAATTAACGAGATAATATAGGTCAAGTATGCTGAGGAAACAATTTTATAGACGTCGCATGCATAATTGTCAAGCAGATCTATCAGGTAGGCTATGATGTATTAAACGACATGGTCCAAATAAAACGATTCTTCAATCTTTCAAACGCATTAGTTTTAGAGTGCCCCCGTTCTGGATATTGCTGTTCATAGTTGATATATTCTAGAGGCAAGTAGGCAATTTCTCAAAGATTCTCCTAAATACCCTCAATGGAAAAATTAATTTTTAAAGCTGGTCTTTCACACAGTACGGAATTATTGAGCAGGTTATGAAAACTGTCAATTTTTCAAAGCCTACCTGATAAATCTGCTTGATAATTATCAATATCATAATTATGCACCACTCCATCAAATATGATCATGACCTTATAATATAGTTTTTCGTTAAATCAAAAAAAATTTGATAGTACTTTCTCAAAATAAATAAATTTCAGTACACAAATAAAAGCTACATTTTAAATTTACAGAAAAATCGAAATATCTCGGAAACTGTTGGACGTGGGTACAATAAGTGCTATACAAAGATGAAAGAGCATATTAAAAGCAAGTCTTTGGTATAATAAAATATTGGGGGTTACATTTAAAAAAAGAGAGAAAATCTGCATTTTGCATTCTACATCACCCTGTATACGAATATGCGTCGCCGCAAATATAATTTTTGGTTCATTACTTTTTGATATACAGTACGTTCGTTTGACAGCGATTTGGATATAAAAAATGGTCATAACTTTTGAAATACCCTGTATAATGTTATAATACCTTATTTTGTGAGAAGAGAAATTATTAGTCGAATCTAAAAATGAGATAATATATAGTATGTCTCATTTAAAAAAATACATGTTTGCATCACCACGTAGCTATGGATCACCCTGTATAAATCAAAATATTTTCTGAGCAAGGAGCATATCCGTGGCTACAGCTTTTATGTACAACTTTTTTCGCTATTTTCTACAGTAGTGGAGTTATCGACCGAGCCGGTACTAAAAACTCACCCTGCATTCTGTGAATTGATTATTCCTGACTACGGCAAGTGATAATCACATAATCAGTGAAATTATTTCAAAAGTACGTAATCAATCTTCCTTGCAAATTTATCCACTATTATTAACTCTTTATATTAATAAAAAGTGGCACTCGTTATACATTTTCGTGTAACAAGCAAGGTTGTCATTGATTGGAAACACTATATGCAAGAACATTTGGAAGTTTAATTATAATAGCTTTTACAGTAATTATATAAAAACACTATTTCAGGTCATTCTGAATTCTCATTGAGAGCTTTTTTACCATATTTTTATTAGCTTCACTTGTATGTTTGTTTGTTTGTGAGCTTGTAACTCTCTTTTGGATTAACCGAACATCGAGCGCTCCAACTTGGCAAACGATTTTGACGGCTTCAGATTCGTCGGACCAGCACCAGCGGTCTAAATAATTAAAAATAAATATACTTTACAGAAAACTAAAAAATACGCTTTTAAAGAACATCGGACTAAAAAGTTAAACACAATTTTCAAGATAAGCTCAAACAGCTTCTCGAATTATTTTTTGTTCAAGGGAATTCATGCATTCTTTGTATCAAGCTTAAATCTTCGGACATAAACGCTCTAGTATTCGAATTTTCGAATGTTCAAATAGTGAACTTTTACTGTAATTGTTTATTATATAATTGTTCTTATATTTCATAATGTACATTTTTTTTGAAAATCTTGATCGATACTGTATCCCGAAAAAACCGCAAATTGAAAAAAATAGAAGCGATTAAAAAAGAAAAAAATAAGTAAACACCTTACCTTTCGGCATTTTGCACGTAGGTTTGTTGGCTCGAGAGAGTACCGTAAAAACTAGATTGCAGATTGCAGAATTACACACTTTCTAATAACGCCCGATATTCTCGTCTACCGTTTCGTTTCAAACCTGCTGGCTGCCCAATCAGTTTGTACGAGGATGAATTCCGAAATAATTGGGAATCCGGTAAAGAGGTAGAAGGTATATACATGGCTATGACGGCGGTGTTGCCAAACCGCTCTCTAGGATGGACACGTCTCTGGCCGATACGCTAGAGGTGGGCGATATCTAGCTTTCCAGGGTAGGGGTTGCGGTTTGAAATATAGTTAATTTTGTTCTTTTATAGCAGCACCTTGAGCTTTCGGAATTTAAGTTTAGCGGATTTGTTGTAATTTATATACATGGTGTCCCACATAAGAATGCACACTACAGGTATCTCGTAATTGTAAACCAGAATATTTATAAAGATGATTGAATTAGAGAAAAGTTGCGCCTTGCTGAACCCTGCAATATGGCGTTCAAAAAATTTTAAAATGCCGAGTACTTCCGAAAATATTTGGGAAAAATCGAATTCTCCTGGTTTCGTTTTTATTTTTTCTGACTTTATTTGAAAAGATATGACAGCGCAAATTTCACATTCCCACTGCAAATTTTCCGGCTCTATAAACTGATGTTATTAGATTTTCAATCTGACGTTTCATTTCTTAGCAACCATCATCAATTTTGGTTTTTTAAATACTCAACTTTTTTATATCCCTAAAAAACTCTAATATGAATTCTGAATACAACGATAGGTATATCGCTCTTTTCATTTACCCGACGTTTCAGATTCAAAAAGACATCCTCAATGTTATTTGATGAGGATTACGAAGAAATAAAACGTCGGATCAAAAATCAAATTACGTCATCGTGTAGAGGAGAAAAATGTCATAGGATTTTGAATTTGATTTTGATTTATCTTCTTTATTAAAATACCAAAAAATAAGTAAGCAATATGTTATCATATTACAAAATATTTATTTTATACACTAACAACAAAATTATTTAATCTTATGTTCAAGAAATCTTCCTTCATTTTCTAGACAAACGTAGCAACGGTAAACCGTTTCGTCCATTAAGTTATCTAGCATCCCTTGTGTTATTCTTGAAATGCCCGCTTGAATCTCGGCTCTAGACGGGTTCTCACGATTCAGTTTCGCTGAATCAGTTTGACTGATTCAGTGATACTGAACAGATAATGAACGTGTGAACACTTTTTCAGTGAAACTGATCAGTGGGTTTGTGCTTTCAGTCAAACTGAAAGCCAGTCCTACTTTTCATTCAGTTTGACTGAATCAGTATTGAAAAATGAATACAAACGTTACATTTATCAATGCTAAATCGGTTAAAATTATTCATTAAAACTGAACAGTGTCAACAAACATCGCTTTCAGTATCACTGAATCAGTCAAAACTGATTCAGCGAAACTGAATCGTGAGAACCCGTCTTAAGTTGTTCTACATTTTCGTACGTTCTCCAGTATACTTCGTTGTCGAGGAAACCCATAGAAAAAAATTCAACGGTGTGATGTCGGGAGACTTTTCTCTAATTTAATCATCTTAGTACATCTTCTGCTTTTCCAGATCCCTGTAGTGCGCATTCTTATGTGGGACATCGTGTATACATCAAAAGCTGTTATATTGTACGCGTCATAAATATAAGAGCAGTTTACATTTCTTGTCCTCCTTCCTAGTGCCGACACTACAAAAGATCCCTCAATCCCTCAAAAGAAGCCCGACGAGTGGAGTCACCCCGGCGATAAAGCTGGCACCTTCATTAGTATAGTCAAAATTGTATACGTCTGTGTATAATTAGATGCTAATATACAATAAATAGATCAATTTATTTTGTTTTTATCTATTGCCAATTGGTATTTTCGATTATTTTGATCTCCTATTACTTTCTGAATTGTTATAATATATATAGTTTGCATAGATAATTACGGTTTTATCATTACTCAGGTCTGCATAATATCGTAACTACACTATAGAAGTGTCGACACTGATTGAGACGCTCATATATCTTCTACTTCTTCTTCTTCTTCTTCTACAATACCAGAGTGCATTAAGTGTATGCGAAATCACGTAATAAATGAACGCAAAACATGCTCGAAAACCATCTGAAGGCCCCCCGATACTCAAATACAATCAACCAAAGAAATGACTGCTTGACGGCGACACGCTGCATCATGAGTAGGCATAGTGAGAAGCGATAATATTTGGCAGACCTAATACGCACGGCGTCTATAGAAGACCCCTTTTTTGTTGCAGTTCCTACCAGATGGTACAGAGTACTTACTAGTAGGAAATACATTAGCGGCGCGCGTATTGACCTAACAGTTAGCAAATTTATTGAAATTTTATTTCATTAGGTATCAAAATGGATTTTCGGAAAAAGCGAATTTGTAGGGTTCAAAAACAAAAATTTGCATGTGCTTCGCCAACGTGCAGTCTTGAATATATATCAGTTGTTAGCGTAACTATATAACTATAAGGTTATATAAATTAATATCAATTAGTAGCTAGGTATGTCGAATTCCATCATAAATATACAATATATATAATTTTTTGCTTTCTTATAGAAAATTTCTTAATAAGTTATGTTCGTTTAAAATATATAATACCTATATTTATTTGAGATAATTTCAACAGTTTCAAATTCTAAGCACAGCGATTGCACAATATAACAATACTTGGATGACTTCACACTCGAGATGACCGAGGTGGATGCGGTTCTTAAAGTTAAAATCACGTATCAAAACACTTTTTGTTTGGAAATACAGGTACAGTCGTGATACATAATATGTGATGTTTGAATAGCTGTGATAGAATCACAATATGTGAAATATCGCTCATAACAGTCATGACTAGTGTTGGTATAATACAACTTATTTTTATTATATTTATGTATTCAGCTAGCTTTTAAATATATTTTTTGTTGTAATATTCACCAGAAATAATGCCATGCAGACCTATTTAGAGTTTTATTACACGTGGTGGAACCTAAATTCTTCAAGTCGATGGAATGTCAACTAGCAGGACGTAACAAAATATCTGTCCCGTCGTCCATGCTTCTCATTGTCGGTTGTCGCTAAGGACTTAGTTTTTAAGGTGATTTAATTCACAATAGTTAAACCATACTAGCATACTACAGTACAACAACAAACTATCAATTTGAAAAATATTTGACACTTCTAACAACCATTGAAATCTCCTCATTTTGCATGATATCATCGATTTCTATACAATCAAATCTAAATTACACTGATAATTGCATTCAGTGCAATTATCGGTCGTTATCGCTACCCTATTGAGTTTGACAACTTCATTCAAAAAAAAATATAAATATCCCCATCAACGAAAAAATCCCAAAAACATAACCCAAACTCATAAACAAATGTCTCGTTTGTTGAGTTAAAAGTTTGTCTTCAAAAAATTTTCCGCCGACGAATATCCCTGGCACATTGTCAAATGTCTTTCTGAAAAATTTCTCAAGCTCGTTACTTGGTAACAGCCGGAAACCGCAGGCTGAGGCTCAAACTTCTTAAGTTTGGCACCACCTTTTTGGAACACCTTGTAGGTATAATCCTACCTTTGAGAATGTCTAATTATTTTCGTGTTACATTTATCAATACGTAATGAAATATGGTAACCCTAAATACGGCTCTGATTCATTACATTATTTGTTCTTAGGTGAAGACTCTGACACTCATTAGCTTGGTGATATGCATGAGTATCATTGTTTTTCATCCTTGAAATTATAGCTTGCGTGTACTCGTATGTTAGGCTTTGTTATACACATGTTAGCCGAAAAGCAAATTAAGGTAATATGCTATTAACAGAAACACATGAGATAATAAAATGTTGAACCTTTGGCATTAATAATCATCAATAAATATAAACGTTTTAAGTCTTGTTTGGGTTAAAAATAACGATCCTGTTTCCAAATAGTCGTATTTTAAGTAACATATGTCATGGACGCTAGTCAAGCTTCCACAGAAAATGGAAGCAGATTGCACAATGGTTATCGAGAACCGCCGACAAGTGATAGTTTTAATTAAATGAACCTATGTAGTTGGAGAATATTCGCATAAAATAGCGAAGGTATTCCTGAAGCTTTTAAAAAAAACTAATTTATTTCTTCAGAAAATCTAAAAACTTATTGACCTTATAATTACCAAACTGTGCTAATTATTATTGATCTTGCAATCCTAGCTATTTTCGAGGTACATGTAATTACTCAAACTTATCCTGTGGTTTTTCCACTGATTCATCGCGCTTTGCTGGTTCATAATTAGAAGCAAATCTGTTGCAATATAAACTCTATACTAACATTTCGGTCACTTCTGTACCCTGTATATCGGTGGAGCTTCAGGAGTCAAAATTTCTCCAGTAAAAAGCTGCGTACACATCTGAGCGCACAAGGCTTGAGAACACACACATAATATGCGTGCGTTCTCAAGTCATGAGTTGAGCAGCGTACACAGTAAGCGCACATGGTTTGAGTACACACGAACATACAAAAATGTGGACGCCGCCCCCTTCGACGTGCCTCAGGGCTTGCGGGCTGACTCGCGCGCGACTTGGTCGTGTCGAGCCAAATCTTGTGGAGCGAGTTGAGAACACACGCATGCGACGTATAAATTGAAAGCAACACTTGACTTGAGAACACACATTGAGCACGCACGCATATGTGTGTGTTCTCAAGTCATGTGCGCTCAGATGTGTGTGCAGCTCAAAGACATAAAAACTATACAGGGTGGTCCAATAAGGGGCGGTGCTCTCTAGCGGCCATACCCTTTAAATTAGACGAAAATGTTTTAAATAAAAAACGTTTCTTTTCAAATGCTCTACATTTAGAAAATATTTTCAAATATTGGAGATGGCGGTCTTCCGGATATACCGGAAGTAGGTATCAACTTCCTTATTTTAAATGGAACACCCTGTATATTATTACGTTTTTGAATGCAGCATCGATTTTTAGGTCCAGTTTGTTAACCATTGCTTATGTCTACGAAGCCTATTTTCGGAGTTATTCGGCAATTTTTACAAAATTTGACTTTTGTAGTACTTTACAAAAAACTTTAATATCTCGGAAACTAAACGCGATATAAAGATGCTGTTTTCGGTTTCGGAACAAGCAAGGAACGTGCTTTCAGTAAGATCGTTGTTTCAAAAGAATATTAAATCAATAGATTAGCAATTTTCAAGTTTGGAAAGTTAAAAACGTTAAAAACTTTTTTCAAATGGAATGGTATGATAAGTCTCACATCAGTGGATGCGAAATTAAATTCTCTTTCACTTTTATTTGGGCATATGTGGTTCTGTCTTTGATGGTTCTTAAGATATTTACGGTTTTGTAATTATTGCGTAGGAATTGGAAAAATCGTAGATGGCGTGGCTCGCAGACGAAACAATTGGCAGGAAACCTTTCATCCAAAGTGTTTCGACCTCTAATAATTTTGGAAAACATGAGTTTATTATGCGGTTTCCAATAATACCACCCCAAATGCTTAGACTCCAAACTTCTCAAAATTTGGATTTACGTGGACGTAAAATATGAGAGAAGGAAACACGTAGTAGTAATACATGAAGATGATAGTGAGCTTGACATTCTCGCAATTGTAATTGAATATCCGCATAGGAGTGCTACAGCAGAAATTAATCGCTATTTGGGAATCGGTCAAACATCTGTAAACATGACCTAAACGGAGTACATACATATAGCATCCTTATTATACGTGCAGCTAAATCAAGCAATTGAAAGACAAGACTTTGAAAACTGACTGAATTTCTGTAACTGGAGTCGTGCTCGAGTCCAAGAAGATTCACTCCTTTTCAACAGTGTGTTGTTTACGAATGAAGCTACATTTCTTATGAAATTCTTTCATTTTCTATTTATGAAATGTAGCTACAGCGCTATCATTAACGGTCGTGTAAGCTGGCATAATTTACATTTTTTATACCGACGTAAATCCAAATTTTGAGAGGTTTGTTGACAACCAGCATGGAGTCTAAACATTTGGGGTGGTATTATTTGAAACTGCATAATAAACTAATGTTTTCCAAAATTTTCTAAATGAAAATTTGGAAAACCTGTTGGAAAATTTACCACTGGGGTTTTTAAGAATAATGTGGTTACAGGTAGATGGAGCGAAAGCACATTTTAGTATTAGAGGCCGAAACACTTTGGATGAAAGGTTTCCTGCCACGCCACCTACGATTTTTCCAATTCCTATACCATAATTACAAAACCGTAAATATTTTGAAAACCATCAAAGATAGGACCACATGTGACTAGATAAAAGTGAAAGAGAATTTAACTTCGCATCCACCGATGCGGAACTTATGATACCATTCCATTTGAAAAAAAAGGTTTTAACGTTTTTAACTTTCCAAATTTGAAAATAGCTAGTCTATTGATTTATTGTTCTTTTGAAACAACGATCTCACTGAGACACAAACAAGTTCCTCGCCTGTTTCAAAACCGAAAACCGCATCTTTCTATCGCGCTTATTTTCCGAGATATTAACGTTTATTGTACAAACGTCAAATTTGGGAAAAATTGCCAAATAACTCCGAAAATAGGCTTCGTAGACATAAACAATGGTTGACAAACTAGACCTAAAAATCGATGCTGAATTCAGAAACGTAGTAATATACAGGGTGTTCTATTTAAAATAAGGAAGTTGATGCCTACTTCCGGTATATCCGGAAGTTCGCCATCTTTGAAATGATTTTCTAAATGTAGAGCATTTGAAAAGAAACGTTTTTTATTTTAAACATTTTCGTCTAATTTAAACGGTATGGCCGCTTATTGGACCACCCTGTATATTTAATAATATACAGTCACATGTCTACAATGCTGTTGTTTCAAATTTTGTCGTAAGGGTACACAACTACATATGTTGTCAAAGTTATTTGAAAGATATTTTGTTTTATACATAATTCCTAACTATAGACATTATAAATCAACAAATATTTCAATACTTTTTTACAGAAAACCTATTAACCTTAAAATTTTGCTTTCTTATTGAAGGCAATTTTATGGTTAGTATATGGGCAAGCTTCATCGAAAAATTGCTTGCGTAGCATTACAATAGTAGGAAACTAGTCGTCATTGTTATATTTTGCAATAATTATTCCAGTATCCTCCATTTTTATAATTTAGAATCGATCAAGGGTCTCGTAATGATAGCAGCATCGCTAATGGCGTCCTTGACATCATTTTATATCAACAAACAGTATACACATTGTAACAATTCGTTAAGCCGATTTGTTTTAAATCGACACGTGTTTCGCTAACTATGTAATCATCTTCAGAGTAAAATTAAGATTTTATTAACTCACACAGGGTGTCGGGATATTCAACCGACAACGCTTGACTCATTTTATTTACATTGCGATAGGAACAGAAAGCCTTAAAATATAGATTTTTAAGATACAGGCTGTCCAAGTTTTACTTTTATTTTCGTTTTTTCTCGCGGTTTCGCTATGGTGAATAGAACACACACATTGAACTCATTCAAATTATGGAAACTTTTTTTCGGTTAGGTGGATCAATATGAGTATCAATAAATCGTTTCCTCAATATGATTTACATGAAAAAGGTATGCTTTGTTTAAGTCCCTAGGGGCAACCGTTTTCGAGATAACCTTCATTGATATTTCCGATGCGACTGAATTATCGGCATTTCTGTACAAATGATTACTAGGCTCATTACTTTTACAAACTTCTACACCACCTACCTATTTTAAAATTAGATATGTTTGAAACATGTTTTTTGATCTGATATTAATTCGTTCTTAAATACCGATAATTCTTTCGATCGCAGTTTACAACTAATTGGGGTGGCTTGGAAATTTCAATAAGGGTTATCTCGAAATCGGTTACCTCTAGCGACTTAAATAAATATACCTTTTATACGTAAAACATATTGCGCAAAAGTTTTTTTAATAATCACATTGATGCTCCAAACCGGAGAAAAGTGTTGTTAATTTAAAAAAGTTCAATGTCCGGTAGGTGGCGCCCTCTATGCATGATAGCAAAACCGTGGTTGAATTTGGATTTCTCGCCTTAAAAAGCCCCCAACACGTAATTTTAGACCATTGTTCCATTTTGTTGCGGCATAACTGAGAAAACACGAAAATAAAAGTAAAACTTTGGCAGCCTGTATCTTCAAAAACAAGCATTTTAAGGAATGATGCATGTTCTCACCGCAATGTTCATAGAAATATGAGGTCTATTACCTGTCAAGCGTTGTCGGTCGAATATCCGGACACCCTGTATAACTTATGAGCATCTATTACCTGTCGGTTAATGGACTCGTCAGATAGCCGAAACAAACTTTGCCGAAACTAAGGCGAATGGCAAGATCTTTGTAATCGGGTCTCTAGCCCTAATCCCTACACTTATTCTAAAGATACAACGTTGTAGTTTTCGAGATCAAGGGGACGAGGCAAAACTATGGTTACGGGGGTATTTCCTTGAAAATCTAAATTTAGTAAAAAAAATTAAGTCAAATTGATTGACTCAGTACTTCCCACACATTACGGTGATACCAGTTTATTATTTTCCCGTAGCAGGAAGCTATAGTCTGAGATCCCCTTGTAATCATCGACCGCCCGACCAAAAAAGTGTGTTATGCCACTAGGTCTTCCTTTCACAGGTCAATTATAAATACAAAAAAAAATTACCCCAATTTCGCCCCCACCCACCCAAAAAAAAAGTAGAAAATGATCAGGAACCCCTAAAACGCCTAAAAACAAAGTTTGAGCAATATTTAAAATTTTTGGTTTTTTGCTAATTACTCCGCAGCCCATACACCGATTTTCAAAATTATAGGAACCTACTACGACGCCACAGCATATAGCTGCTCAAATTTCATCACAATCTATGCAGCGGTTACCGAGATTACGTGTCTAGAAAAACGCGTACAGACAGACCGGCCGACGAAAATGAGTGACGTGGATTTTCGTTAGGTAGATATCATAAAACGCTCAAAAAGTGTATTATCTCAAAACCGACAATTTTCGCGATCACCTATCCGTGTGGGAAGTAAAAGGCACATTTCCAAAAACATTTTCTTGTACCTCACTCTTTTTAGTGAACTTTTTTCATCCGCTAAGCAGCGCCTGCTATTATTAGGCTTGATTAGTGTTCTTATTTCAACGAAAACATTCCAAATGCTTTATGATGTCATATCATACATGAAACATGATATGGATGATACGGATTACGGACAGTTGTCACCAGTTGAGTGTTAAATGAGCACCAGAAACGCTGGGCCAGTGGTGGGGATTGTTCAGTCTAGGGCTCGAGACACACGGACGTTAAATCAACATGCGTTGAATTCAACGTTGTAACGCACGTTGCAGCATTACTATATTTAAAATGGAAGCGGCCACACCAACGACGACAGAACTCTGTCTCTGTTCTATAGTCGTTGGGCCAGACGGACGATGCGCGTTAGGGTACACACACAGTGGAAGCAGGTTAATCAGCGCTTATTGACGACACCGAATATCGGTGACAACTTTCTCGTTGGTTAGACCATAATATCATAAAGAACGCTGGTTACAGATCAGTAGAACAGTAGATTTTGTAAAGGAAAAATGTGTACTTCCTCCGATGAAGAATTTGTGTGAATTAGATAACATTTTTTTTGAAAATGCAAAGAAAAAGATAAGGAATACGTGCAGTAAGTCAAGAGAAACAACTTTATCGAGAGTATCATCACCTATTTTTAACTTTGAAAGAATATGATGAGTGTTTTTTCCAGTACATTTCTGTGAGGCTTAAGTCTCTTGTGCCGTAGTGCCAATGTTTCAAAAACAGCAGCGATCATAAATTGAATTCATATTAACTTTTTCTTCATCATATGCGACCGGCTCCGAAAACAAGCAGCCAAGAATTAAAAATTCATTCCGGAAGAATAGACTGCACCGACTCTCGCTTGTAACAAGCTCCGACACGCTTCGTTTATGTCCGCAATCATTTGAAAGAAAGGAAGTAATCGGCGCTTATAGGCGCCGACTGCCAGTAAGCAGGAAACTTGTTTTCTTTGTGTATATCTAGATGTACGGACGTTAGAAAAGTGCATGGTGTTGTCGGTCTGGTGGCCCAATGTGCGTTAGAAATAACGCACGTTAGTATTAGCGCAGCTCAGGCAAACGCTCGTGTGTCTCGAGACTAAGAGGATCCTGAGGGGATCCTCGTGCCGCAAACGCCCTCAGATTGAGCAGAAAGGAACTACGAAGGGTGGTAGGAATTATAACTGGCCATTGGACGTCCAGTGCATACTTACAAAAGCTGGGGATTGAGGTGGCAAACACACTATGCTGGAAGTGCGGTGAGGCAGAGGAAATACCCAAGCATGTTATCTTCGACTGCCCTACTTTAAGTGAAAACTATTAGGGCAACTGAACCCTAAACCCCTCCTACAAAAAAAGATCATTTCAAATAAAAACAACAAAAAAAACTGTCAATATAAGAAACAAATTTTTTGAGATTTTTGGAAAAAAATTGTGTTGATAAATTATGGTCTAGTTCACGCTGTTTCATTTGTGTACTTTATCCTGGGACCCCCTGCCTAATGTCTTAAAGGACGAGTCAGAGTACTTTACAGTCGCAATTTACCGGAATATCGAAAGTCCAAGAACCAGAAAATTTTGGCATGTTGAAATATTTCTTAATATTACAGACAATATATACAACATACCGAAAAAAGTCAATAGAATTGACGCCATTCCTTACAAACTGATACCTAACTTGACGATGTTTCTAATGACGCTATTAGTAGTATCTGCGTCTACTACAATTTGCAGATAGCCTACTGATCAGTGGCGTAGGTCGCTTCTTGCGATTGGGAGAATACGAAATGACCGAAAACATTAGTTGGGCGGAAGGGTTCATAAGCACACATAGGTATAGATAGCGTTACTAGAATTAAATCCATATGGTGTTTAGTTACTTGTAACCTTAAAGAGGTACTTGAATGAATTTCACAGCTACCGGACAATATAGGTTCGTGAGTTGCAGCACTTTGAATGCAATGCACTTTGAAAATACTGGTGAAGCCAGCAGCCTATTATTAGGACATAGTACCAGGAACATCAACGGTTAACCAGTGCTTTGCTAAGTGTAAACGAGGATCAATGAGAGGCTGATGCCAAAGTTTACGCAATACATATAAGTTGGATCACTCTCCGTCGGCACTTTGAAGAACCCACATGAAAGCGATGCCGCGGCCGCACGCGCCAGTTAGTTTTTGCGTAGGTTTTTGCTCAAGTACGAGAGTCTTTTAACGGGAACTTGCTAACGCTCTAAAATATAATTTACAATGTCCCTGGGTGGTTTCGTAAAACCACCGAATGAATATTTTGTCTCACTATACGCTTTTAGCGTGATACAATCGTTTAAGTACCTGTAGCTGCAAACAAATCTGAGATAACAAAATCCGATATTTTTGAGACACATACTATTATTTTCCGTTCATTATTGTTTCAAGCTTATTTTAAAATTTATCTTAAACTTTCTAGTCTGAGGGTCTTTAAAAGGGTGTTTTTTAGTTTTTTGACTTTATTTCTTTATAATGTTTTAGTTAACTTTAGGGTGTTTTTTTAGTTTTTTTAAACTGTAGTAAAGATGAACAATTGTTTTTGATCAATATTCATAGCACAATCATTACTGCATGAACGATAATTAAAACTGTCAATTTTGCTTAATAAATTTCACGAAAGTAGCAACTCCCAAACAGTGGTATGCCACGCCTTTTAAGCTCTTGTCGCTACGCCTTTGAGTAATATTAACAAACTTTAAGGTGTCTGCCCATCTCTTAGTCAGCGGACACGACCGCTGGCGCTGGTATGACGGATTTGAAGCCGTCAAAATCGTTACGTGACAAAGCTGGAGCGTTTAATGTTCTGTCCGACCTGTTAATCCAAAAGACTCACAAACAAACAAACAAACAAACAAACAAACAAACAAGCATATATGGGAAGCTAATAATAACGTGTTAATAATTATGGTTGATAGTAAAGTGATGTTGATCGAAATAGCTGTGACTCTGAAGATATCAAAGGAACGGATTAAACATATTGTGCATGAATGTTTGGACATGCGCAAGCTATGTGCAAAGTAGATGTTGCGTATGGCTCAATATATTACAATGGATGATAGAGGAAGATGATATGGACAGCAATGATGTGGATACGGAATGTTTTTGCTGTAATGACTCATTTTCTGAGGATTCTGCTGGTTTAAAATGAATCCGTTGTGTGAAGTATCAGCGTTGGTGTCACGAAGAGTGTGCATCTGTAGAGAAAGATAATATGTGACTTATGTTTAGATTACTAAGCTGTTCAATAAGTTTTTGTTCAATGATTAGTGATTCGTATAAGTGAATTGTTTCGTTTTTAGTGAGAGGTTTGCCGATTTTTTTGAACAATATGAATGACTTGTTTATAAAATAAATACTGTGTTGCAAAAATCAGTCTATTTTTACTATTAAACGATCTTCAAACCCTGTAAGGGGACACCCGATATTGGAATCCTACACTACCCGATATTGAGCAACCTTTTTCAAATTTGAAGTAATCGACCTTTCATTAACTTTCTTGAATACCATAGAACTGGTGAACCAAATACCCAATATATATATTTTTTTGAAGTAATACTATGAATAGTAAACAATAATTTTCTTGCTTGAATTAATTTTCTAACAAAACTACAAAAAATTTGAAATGCTTTAAAACAAAGTACCCTTTATTAGGCGACCTTCCTCTACTTGGCTCCACCACTATCTTCCAGGTCCAATCGAGAGTCGGGCAAGTGTACTGCTTGTGATGAACCGAATCCGAAACGTGCAAGGACGTAATTGGTTAGCAATGACATTTCATCAGTATTCTGTGATGCGCATGATATTACCCGTACAACCAAACTATACTTAACCTTTATCGAATATATATTGAAATCTTTACTCGATAAAGGTAAACTATATTCTCCCTCCACAGCGACGATACGGGTTTGAATACATTCTGCCTCTAGATATAATAAAGTTGACATTTATCGATTCGCTATCGCTACGATACCTTCTAGATTTATATTGAATGAAGTTTAATATATCAAATCGATGCTGTTATTATACATATACTATGTATGCTACCTGTAAAGAAACTAACGAGTGATATAAATAAAACAATGATTAAAAAAAACTTTTATTAATTCAAAATTATTTTTAGTGGATTATATATTAATTATGATTTTTTTAATTATTTTTGCTGTGTTTACCTAATTGCTGGTAACTATTAATTAATTATTTACTCATCTGAATCAATTAACACCTTAAATGGAAGTGGTGTGGTGGTGCTGGGATTCGAACTTATATGTAGTATGTACACGGCGTAGATCCGTTTCGGAGTTTGACTGTAGGGCTCTCTTACCTCTCGGCTAAATGTCGCTTGAGTTAGATGCTTCTATATCATCTATGTTTACCGTTCATTTGCCAGTATTAAGTGACTAGAAATAGGATTTGAATAAAATGTCGAAAATAAAAAGTATGTCTTGTCGCCAATGGGTACAAAATCGGACTGATATAAAAAGAGGATATCAAACTCGTCATTCAAAGACTAGCTATTAAAGGTAGGATCAAAGGAACAAATTAATATGAGTGTGTGTTAGACGATTGCACAATAGACAGTATAGGTGTATGGGTATATATTTTACAGGTACAGTACCATCATCAG
The DNA here is from genome assembly GCA_951848785.1 of Callosobruchus maculatus. Classification (NCBI taxonomy): domain Eukaryota; kingdom Metazoa; phylum Arthropoda; class Insecta; order Coleoptera; family Chrysomelidae; genus Callosobruchus; species Callosobruchus maculatus. The sequence goes on from CATOUR010000127.1 coordinate 2,143,743, forward strand.
AAACAGCAAAATACAGGTTAGATTTTGGATTAGAATGCACATAACCTCACATAAAAGTCAGCCGGGGTCTGTCAACTCGTCATCTGTCGCGATAGTGCGCAAGATCACCGAACTCGCAGACTAATAAAAATAGAAACTTTACAGGATCTATATAGGCATGTATAGGAGATTTATCAATGCAAATCGATGATATCCAGATACTTTGTAAAATATGTACTATAAATTTAAATGTCAACAATAGGTAAATATATACAGATACATACTTATAGTCGCTGTACATATTAAACAAAGGAAATATCTTTAAAGGAAATATTTACTTGTACTATAAATTCACTATGTAGTTTAAATATTTATCGAGAAATCTTTATAGAATAGTGTCTAATCTCCAGGGTGAGTTTTTAGTACCGGCTCGGTCGATAACTCCACTACTGTAGAAGATAGCGAAAAAAGTTGTATATAAAAGTTGTAGCCACGGATATGCTCCTCGCTTAGAAAATATTTTGATTTATACAGGGTGATCCGTAACTACGTGGTGATACAAATATGCATTTTTTTAAATGAGACACCCTATATATTATTCCATATTTAAATTCTACTACTGATTTCCGTTCTTCCGATATAGGGTATTGTTACATTATACAGGGTATTTCAAAAGTTATGACCATTTTTGTATCCAAATCGCTGTCATATGAACGTACTGTATATCAAAAAGTGGTGAATCAAAAATCATTTTTTTTACACAGCTGGATAAAAAATATCATCTAGTCTTAAAATCGGCTATAAAATAAGCCCGCGACGCATATTCGTATACAGGGTGATGTAGAGTGCAAAATCCTGTTTTTCTCTTTTTTTTTTTAAAGACTTGCTCTTAATATGCTCTTTCATCTTTATATAGCACTTGTTGTATCTACATCCATCATTTTCCGAAATATTTCGATTTTTCGGTAAATTTAAAAGATAGCTTCTATTTGTGTACTGAAATTTATTTATTTTGACAAAGTACTATCGAATTTGTTTTTTACTTAACGAACAGCTAAATTATAAGGTCATGATACTATTTGATGATGTCAAAACCCTAAATTAACGAGATAATAAAGTCAAGTATGCTGAAGAAACAATTTTGTAGGCGTGATGCATAATTATCAAGAAGATTTATCAGGTAGGCTTTGAAAAATTGACAGTTCTCATAACCTGCTCAATAATTCCGTACTGTGTGAAAAACCAGCTTTAAAAATTAATTTTTCCATTGGGGGTATTCAGGAGAGTCTTTGAGAAATTATTGCCTACTTGCCTCTAGAATATATCAACTATGAACAGCAATATCCAGAACGGAGGCACTCTAAAACTAATGCGTTTGAAAGATTGGAGAATCGTTTTATTTGGACTGTGTCGTTTAATATTCCATAGCCTACCTGATAGATCTGCTGGATAATTACGCGTGACTTGACTGATCAAGTATTATTATGGCCTTATATTTTAGTTGTTTGTTAAGCAAAAATAAAATTTCATAGTATTTTCTCAAAATAAATAAATTTTAGTAAACAAATAGAAGTTATTTTTAAAATGTTTAGAAAAATCTAGATATCTCAGAAACTAATTAATGCAGTCATAACAAGTGCTATATAAAGATGAAGTTTTTGTAAACAAATAGAAGGTATATTTAAAATTAGTAGAAAAATCGAAATATCTCAGGAACTAATTAATGCAGCCATAACGAGTGCTATACAAAGCTGAAAGAGCATAATAAAAGTAACCCTTTGGTATAATAAAATGTTGGGGGTTACATTTAAGAAAATAGAGAAAATCTAGATTTTGCATTCTGCATCACCCTGTATAGGAATATGCGTGGCGGGCTTTTTTTATAGCCGATTTTAAGACTAGATGATATTTTTTATCCATCCGTGTAGAAAAAATGATGTTTGATTCACCACTTTTTGATATACAGTACGTTCATTTGACAGGGATTTGGATACAAAAACGGTCATAACTTTTGAAATACCCTGTATAATGTAACAATACCCCATATCGGAAGAACGGAAATCATTAGTAGAATTTAAATATCGAATAATATATAGGGTGTCTCATTTAAAAAATGCATGTTTGCATCACCACGTAATTACGGATCACCCTGTATAAATTAAAATATTTTCTGAGCAAGGAGCATATCCGTGGCTACAACTTTTATATACAACTTTTTTCGCTATCTTCTACAGTAGTGGAGTTATCGAACGAGCCGGTACTAAAAACTCACCCTGTATATAGTTTGGGAAAACCTATATCGTCTGGTTATACGGGTATATTCGTCGATTATCTCGAAAAGGGCCAATCAATCAGCAGCGCTTATTTCGTAGCGTTGTTGGAGCATTTGGAGGATGACATCAAGAAAAAACGAGAAGAAAAAAATTGCTGTTTCTAGTTTCAATAAGATAACTTTCTTTATCACAAAGGAAACGACGAAAAATTGCATGAATTAGTTTGCGATTTGCTTCTCCATCCACTCTCTATCTACGCAGCTGCTAATGTGTACTTCTGTGGGACTGTTTATAATGTAGATATTATTCATTACATAATCGATCTTAGATACTCGAGAAACCAGGTAAAACAATTTGGCAACGTTGCTAATTCAATGACCGTGTATGCAGAGCCTCGCGCACATCTGCCAAGTACGTCCACACAGTGCAAGAGCTGATGGCTGCACCTGAACGGATGATATTGATCAAGAGTTAAGAATGTATGTCACGATCCAAATTTCCATCATAAACATTGGTCAAAAATTTGACAAAGAAATTATAATAATACGCGTACCCAAATCTACTTAAAAGAAACTGAAAAACATGCTTTTAAAGTGAATCGGACTAAAAATTTAAAAAAGTTTCTAAATGAGCTTATTACAATAATGAACGAAAAATACTACAATAGTATGATTGTGAAAAAAGCATAGCACGCTCGATTTACGAATAAGAGAGAGTTATTGCAAGCCGGATTTAAATAAGATCCTACCCTATTTAGGCCAGTCTTATGAGTACCTTAATAAGACACAAAATACAATTATTGCACTCACAACAACAGATGATAGCATTATTTTCATATAGGATTTATTTTCGTAGTTCTATTCTCGAATCTCATCGTTTCAAGGTTGTTTTTGTATTTCTATTTTCTAATCTCATCGTTTGGAGTTTGTTCTTGGGGCCAGCTTTGTTTTTTGCTTCTAGCTGTACAAATTCATATCATTATAGATAATAAATTTAGTTGTCGCTATACATATTGCTCATATAGGTGAATCTAATAAAATTTTACTTTTTTCCATTATGAACTAAAAAGATTACCACAAATCCCAAGTAAGCGATAAGTGAACGGGAGCTAACTATTAAGTCAAACCAGGGATACAAAATACAAATCACTATACAAAGCAACACAGGGATAATACTTCCAGGTTAGGTAGAAAATAAAGCAATCACGAACATATCCGGTTGAGGCCGAACAGCGGAAATCGTAAATTAGGGCTTTCCTTATCGCAAATCGCGCCTGCGCTTGCGTAGATTTCAAAATAAGGATGTCCTTAATAAGGCACAGGGCTTGAAATATCTCTCTAATATGCGACTAGTGTGGTCGGTGTTTACAAACGACCGCCAGAACCAAGTTGACGGCTGTACAACGCATGAGGGTTTCATATCACTCTCCGATCTTGCGCTATTCACGGGTGGCTCCCAGTCAGAAGTGGGCACAGGAACGGGAGTAGCTAGTACCACTTTTAGAGTTGAAATATCAGAATAGCAGTAAACCTTGGGAGGTATACCACAGTCTTACAGTCTTCCAAGCAGAAATGATAGCCATGGAGTTGGGAGTCAGGGAGCTGATCAAAAGACCCCTGTCAAACCAATCAATAAAAATCTTTTCAGATAGCCAAGCTACCCTGAAAGCACTGAGCTCCAAACGGGTTGAATCAAGACTCGTATGGAACTGCATATATCTCCCCAACGAACTTGGAACAAGGAACAACGTAACTTTGGTTTGGGTTCCAGGTCATAGGGGAGGACGACACATTCGCAAGAGGAGGAACCGAATCTGTGCTCATAGGACCAGAACCATTCGCGGGCATTGCGAAAGGCACCGATAAGAACACCATCTCAGGTTGGGTAGAGAGGAAAGCACTCCTGCACTGATGAGATACACCTGAGCTACTACACTTGGAGGCGTTCATCTGATAACCCCCCCCCCTCCTCCCGAGGATTGTTAGAATGGAACAGGAAGAATCTCCGCATTCTGGTTGGTCTGTTGACGGGACATTGTCGTCTGCGGAACCACTTGCGGAAGTTACGTCTAAAACAAACAACGGACTGTCGTTGTTACTGCTATGTGAAGGACGAAACATCGGAGCACATTTTGTGCTACTGACTAGTACTGGAAAGATCTAGACCATCGCCTTCGTGCCCTTCGTCAAGACATCTGGATTGTACGGCGAACTCTAAATAGGTGTGAGCCACAATAGACACAATAGGGTTGCAGTGGAAGGAGGCATAATCACCCACCCACTGTCAACCTAACCTAACTTATATACTATAGGTACACATTCTCGTATGAATAGACAATAAGTCGAGAAAATAAATACCATTTGTATATCTTGTGGTGAAAATCTTTTGTGAATTTTCTAGCACATTAGCTAAAAATAAAATAAAAAACATTTTTTTCAGACAGCCCATAAGAATAAATTATGTCATTACGAGGTTAATAGTTACGAGTACACAATTATGGCAATGTGTAATGCTGTTGAGAAAGCATAATTTTTGCCTTCAAATGGTCTATTATTGGTTATTAATTCTATTTGCAAATAATATAACCTTTGATACAATCATTACCGTGTGGAGATGTGAAATTATATACATGATATATATGAAAAGGCACTAACCACGAAATAACCTTGGCCAGAAAAAAGAACGATACGATATTACAGGTCAGTTGATATGTATACTTCCGACCAGTGATGAGCAAATACTAAGTACCTGTATTGAAATTTGGGTAAATGGCCAAGGCTTGTACCTATAAGGTTCTTTCCAACAGGCCTGAATACCGTATAATGTATCGTCACGGACATGCGCAGAACGTGAAACGCGTTCCAACACGTTTTGTGAAAACGGTTGAAGCGGTCCATAAAGCGTTCCAACAGATTTCGTTACCGTTCATGGGACGGTTTCTGTACAGTCAAATCGGTACTTGGTCCAGAGTAAGGACTGTGACGACTGACATGCGCAGTAGAAAGTAAATCGCCCGCTTGGCGCACAATTTCATTTTGTCATTTCTATGCGCCTTCTGTTTTCTTGCTTCCTTGGGTCTTGAGTGTTGGGATTGAGTGTGATTTAATTTTGCTTCTTTTGTTTTTGCTGTTGCTTGTTGTTTGGCTGGCTCGTTTGTTGGCCGAAACTTCACCAAAGCCAAAAATGGAAATGGAATCAAACAACAATGTTGTACATGGTATGTTGTGATAAATTCGGTCATTTCTATGGAAAACATAGCCCAGGTTCTTTGTTTATACAGCTACAGGAATACCTGGTTGTGAGTAGCAACACTGGCAACCATTATTCATGGCTAAAATACCCAAATAATCCTCATTTTTTGGTTGTGGTTGATAGACTAACACCAAGTCATGGTCAGATCAATTTTAATAAAGCTTTTGGCGTCTTGGCTTTTGACGGTGGCTTTTGAAATGAAATCGAGTTTTTTTTGATAGCTGTCAGAACTGACACCAGTCCAGTGAAATAAGAGAAAGAACCGTTCCAACAGATTTTCCTGTTTGTACGGTCACGAAACCATCCAAAATCAAGGCATGCGCACCATAAACGATCCGAACAGTTTCGTGACGGTTCAATGGATGGTACAAAATATGCTGTTTGAAAGAACCTATAGAAATTGCACAATAATTTGTGGATATATTGTTTATCTACTCCCATTAAGTTATACAGCGATTACCACACTGCTTTTGAATAGGTGCATAGATAATAGCTATATACAAACAGCGTGATTATTTTTTAACACGCTTTTATTATTAGTTTTGTTTATTTGTGAGCTTGTAACTCTTCTTTGGATTAAGAGGTCGGACCGAACATTGGACGTTCTAATTTTGCTGCGAAATCGATTTTGACGGCCTCAAATTTGTTTGGCCAGCGGTCGTATCCGCCGACTAAGAAGATGGCGCGGACACCTTGATATGTGTTAATATTACACAGAGGCGTACCGACGAGAGCTTAAAGGGCGTGACATCCAGCTCTTTGGGAGTTGGAAATAATGGTAATGATTATGCTACGAATATAGGTAAAAAATAATGCCTGATCTTCATTACACAGAGTATAAATGAATACTAAAAAAAACCACGCTTTAATGACAAAACACGCTCCTAAAGAATATCGCCACTAAAGAGTTAAGTAATTATAATTTTTAAAATAAGCTTATAACAATAATGAACTAAAGAAGCTAGTATGATTGTGAAAAGAGCATGGGCACTTTGTACCACATTATTCGTGAATCGAGCGCCCGACGCTTTTGTTACTACTATAGTAGTTTTTTTTTTGTTCATTATTGCTTTAGGCTTATTTTTTAATTAGTCCGACGTTCTTTAAAAAGCGGGTTTTTAGTTGTTTTTTTAACTATATTTATTACCATGGAAAACCCTTAATCGAGCCAGAACGTCACATGGCATCTGTCGTGACTCGTTCTTCAAATGGGGGATATCTGAACCGAATCACCGTCCTGTGACTGTGGAGAGCCCGGCAGATTGCTTAACATATTGTCACCGATTGCCTGCTTACCGCATATGCTGGAGAACAGTCGGATTTCTTCGAAGCCTGGAACTCTGTAGTGGACTGGATAAATTTGATGGTTTTAATTATTTTGAAATCTGAATCTATTTGTTTTTGTTTGTCTTCCAATTCAATGTTTATATATTTTATTTTATTGTTCATAACTTATCAATCCACGTAGCCATACGCTAAACAAATAAATAAACCAAAAGAATTTGCAGTACTGCGTACCATTAATTTACGGACATCCTGTATAACTATCCATATTACGATAATGCATAGTTTTTTATTTCTGTTATTCAGTACAACATACATTCATACTGGGCGACCACTGACATCGATCTTGGCGTCCTTGCCTTGACAAAAATCAAGATTCATATCCAGTTTGAATATGGAAAGCCACCAAAAACCAGAAAATATTGAGTTACCTTGTTTTTAGACTGTAGTGAGGTTGTATTTTGTATAACGTTCCAAAAACCCGGATGAACGGAAAATAATTATATATAATTTATAGGACTTCACTGACATGCAACGATAATTAATCAATAGCAGAAGGTGAAACATAGCGTCAAGAAGGTTGACTACGTAAGTAGAAAGCTCCAAATACCTTGAAGAGCCTCATTTATCTCTAATGACTACAAGTTCCCGAAACCTTAGAATAATGTTATTTTATGGGGCGGCCCAGCTTTAACGTGTCACCTTCAGCCTTCTTTTCACCGACGTGCGGTTGGTGACCTCTCGCTGAGCTGTGATCTCGGCAGATCTTCCTCTTTCTAATACATAATACTTCTGTATGTATGCATCAAAACTTAAAACTAAAAATGAATAAATCACATTTTCGTGGTACTTCATCATCAGTTTATTATTCCTTATTTTTACTTCCCACACCGATAGGTGAGGGGAGTATTGTGATCGAAAATTTTCGATTTTTAGATAATGCACTTTTTGGGCGTTATATGATGTCTACATAACGAAAATCCACGTCACTCATTTCCGTCGGTTTGTTTGTCCGTCTGTCTGTCTGTCGGTCTGTCGGTCTGTCGGTCTGTCGGTCTGTCGGTCTGTCGGTCTGTCGGTCTGTCGGTCTGTCGGTCTGTCGGTCTGTCGGTCTGCCGGTCTGCCGGTCTGCCGGTCTGCCGGTCTGCCGGTCTGCCGGTCTGCCGGTCTGCCGGTCTGCCGGTCTGCCGGTCTGCCGGTCTGCCGGTCTGCCGGTCTGCCGGTCTGCCGGTCTGCCGGTCTGCCGGTCTGTCGGTCTGTCGGTCTGTCGGTCTGTCGGTCTGTCGGTCTGTCGGTCTGTCGGTCTGTCGGTCTGTCGGTCTGTCGGTCTGTCGGTCTGTCGGTCTGTCGGTCTGTCGGTCTGTCGGTCTGTCGGTCTGTCGGTCTGTCGGTCTGTCGGTCTGTCGGTCTGTCGGTCTGTCGGTCTGTCGGTCTGTCGGTCTGTCGGTCTGTCGGTCTGTCGGTCTGTCGGTCTGTCGGTCTGCCGGTCTGCCGGTCTGCCGGTCTGCCGGTCTGCCGGTCTGCCGGTCTGCCGGTCTGCCGGTCTGCCGGTCTGCCGGTCTGCCGGTCTGCCGGTCTGCCGGTCTGCCGGTCTGCCGGTCTGCCGGTCTGCCGGTCTGCCGGTCTGCCGGTCTGTCGGTCTGTCGGTCTGTCGGTCTGTCGGTCTGTCGGTCTGTCGGTCTGTCGGTCTGTCGGTCTGTCGGTCTGTCGGTCTGTCGGTCTGTCGGTCTGTCGGTCTGTCGGTCTGTCGGTCTGTCGGTCTGTCGGTCTGTCGGTCTGTCGGTCTGTCGGTCTGTCGGTCTGTCGGTCTGTCGGTCTGTCGGTCTGTCGGTCTGTCGGTCTGTCGGTCTGTCGGTCTGTCGGTCTGTCGGTCTGTCGGTCTGTCGGTCTGTCGGTCTGTCGGTCTGTCGGTCTGTCGGTCTGTCGGTCTGTCGGTCTGTCGGTCTGTCGGTCTGTCGGTCTGTCGGTCTGTCGGTCTGTCGGTCTGTCGGTCTGTCGGTCTGTCGGTCTGTCGGTCTGTCGGTCTGTCGGTCTGTCGGTCTGTCGGTCTGTCGGTCTGTCGGTCTGTCGGTCTGTCGGTCTGTCGGTCTGTCGGTCTGTCGGTCTGTCGGTCTGTCGGTCTGTCGGTCTGTCGGTCTGTCGGTCTGTCGGTCTGTCGGTCTGTCGGTCTGTCGGTCTGTCGGTCTGTCGGTCTGTCGGTCTGTCGGTCTGTCGGTCTGTCGGTCTGTCGGTCTGTCGGTCTGTCGGTCTGTCGGTCTGTCGGTCTGTCGGTCTGTCGGTCTGTCGGTCTGTCGGTCTGTCGGTCTGTCGGTCTGTCGGTCTGTCGGTCTGTCGGTCTGTCGGTCTGTCGGTCTGTCGGTCTGTCGGTCTGTCGGTCTGTCGGTCTGTCGGTCTGTCGGTCTGTCGGTCTGTCGGTCTGTCGGTCTGTCGGTCTGTCGGTCTGTCGGTCTGTCGGTCTGTCGGTCTGTCGGTCTGTCGGTCTGTCGGTCTGTCGGTCTGTCGGTCTGTCGGTCTGTCGGTCTGTCGGTCTGTCGGTCTGTCGGTCTGTCGGTCTGTCGGTCGGTCGGTCTGTCGGTCTGTCGGTCTGTCGGTCTGTCGGTCTGTCGGTCTGTCGGTCTGTCGGTCTGTCGGTCTGTCGGTCTGTCGGTCTGTCGGTCTGTCGGTCTGTCGGTCTGTCGGTCTGTCGGTCTGTCGGTCTGTCGGTCTGTCGGTCTGTCGGTCTGTCGGTCTGTCGGTCTGTCGGTCTGTCGGTCTGTCGGTCTGTCGGTCTGTCGGTCTGTCGGTCTGTCGGTCTGTCGGTCTGTCGGTCTGTCGGTCTGTCGGTCTGTCGGTCTGTCGGTCTGTCGGTCTGTCGGTCTGTCGGTCTGTCGGTCTGTCGGTCTGTCGGTCTGTCGGTCTGTCGGTCTGTCGGTCTGTCGGTCTGTCGGTCTGTCGGCCTGTCGGCCTGTCTGTCTGTCTGTCTGTCTGTGCGCGTTTTTCTAGCCTCGTAATCTCAGTAACCGCTGCATGGATTGTGATGAAATTTGTAAACTTGGGTACCCATAAGCTGTGGGGTCGTAATCAGTAATGCTGTTATAATTTTGAAAATCGGAATAATTAGCAAAATGTGAAACATTTCAAATGTTCCCCAAACTTCATTTTTAGGTGTTTTAGAAGTTCCCGAACATTTTTCTTCTTTTTTTTTTTGGTGAGGGTGAAATTGGGGTGGTGGGAGGATGAGGAGTTGTAAAACTCAAAAATTTGTTGCATTCATAATAGGCTGTCAATTGAGATGTGACAGAAGCTCCTAGCGGCATAATACCCTTTTTTAGGTCCATCCGAACATTGCCTTGCCTACTGCAGAAACCAACGGACTTAGAATTTTCTGCTGTATACATACGAGTATTGCTTTTGATCGTTCTGAAATTATTGTGTAACCTGGAATTGATTTTAATGAAATTTCGACACAGCATTATTACCGAGGCGAGGATGGAAAACGCGTATTGTTTTTAGAAATCGTCTCAGTGGCGGCGCAGCAATAATCAAAGAACTAAAAATATCAAAACAGCTCTAACTTTGTTTTTGGATGATTTGGAAGTTCCTGATCGATTTGATACGTCCAGTTGAAGCTTGCAGTGTAAACACTGTGTTGTCTTACTGTTTTTTTGCGAGCAAGCGGACAAATATTTGGTTGCAAAGTGATCTCAGACTATAGCTTTATGTAATGCGAAACAATAAAACGGTATTGCCGTTAGGTGTGGGAAGTACTGAGTCAATCAACTTGACTTTTTTTATTTGTTTCAAAGTTTTTTCGGAGTTTACAGAGTGATGTGCTCAAATATTTGCCTAAGAAACGTGAAACTGTATGAGAAGTGCTGAGTACTGATTCAATGTCCTATTTGATAAATTACAGCTCACTAGTCAGTAAAAGTAGCAGTTGTTAACTATCAAATCGATGTCAAAAAGTCTCAATTTATCCTTGAAAAATTGTGTTTTAACCTAGAGGTACATGGCTCCATCACAAAAATTATACAAAAATATGTTATAGTGTGCTTGTTTGTAACGGATTTTTTTCGGTAATTGATGTTCATGCATGATCTTAGTCAGTTTACAAAAGCGAATAATAATTAGCTAAGGAAATTCCCATTGTAGATTAAAAAGATCCATAGATGCAAAGGTCTCGCTCATGATGACAAATATGGAAAAGTATACAAACGTGGTCGGGAATTCTTGAGATGAATACACTTTTGATATCTATATACAGAGTGTCCCACAACGATTAAGACAAGCAATATATCGGAACTGGGCAGTGGTTTGCGAATTATAATTTTCTTATTATTTTTGGTCACCCAATGAGGTATTTGTTTTTGGTCACGTGACGTCCGATTCAAAATTTTTAATGGGACACCCTGTATATTTGTGACTTTTTGCGTTCCACCCGATGAAACAATTCCAACAAAGTAGCGCACTTGGGGTCTAAAGTGATTGATTCAAGAGCTACAGGTACTTAAAGGACTGTACTACTACCATTATGAAACACTACCAAAGTAATTTAACTGTAGGGGTACATGTTATAATCAGTGGTAGTGGTAACATCCTTTAAGGTTGCGTTCGATCCCCCAATTGTCGTTAGTTAAACTAATAGTTCACAGTAAAAAAAAGATGGCGCTTGGATGTCCATTTAGCCATTAAATTTCGTCACAGTAAGCCATGTCGATAGGTCAGCACGTCCAAATGTAATTCTGTAGCTGTAGCTCTTGAATTAATCACTTTAGACCCCAAGTGTGCTAGTCTGTTGGAATTGTTTTATCGGGAGGAATACAAAAATTTACAAATATACAGGGTGTCCCATTAAAATTTTTGAATCGGACGTCACGTGATCAAAAACAAATACCTCATTGGGTGACACAGTAATAATAAAAGATACTATATTTGCTCTAATTTAAAACCCCAAAGTTATAATTCGCTATTACTGTCCAATTCCAATATATTGCTTGTTTTAATCGTCGTGGGACACCCTGTATCTATACAGGGTTATTCACGTTATCCGACACGGAGCATTGTGGCTAAAGTATTTGATAAAAAAGAAAATAATAATTTGGGATGGATAGAGACCCATAAAGGCTACATTTTAAAAATATTTTCATGTTATACAGGGTGTCCCAAAAGCACGAAATGTATCAAAGGTATGTTTTTTTAAATGGAACACCCCGTATATTATTGCATATTCAGATTCCTTGGTGAATTCTAGTGTGACTTTATGTATCATACATGGGACTTAAAGCGAACCGTTTAGGTGTGAATCACCATTTCCTGTATAAGTAGATATCAGGAAAAAATTGAATATCGCAGAGATTATAAAATTTGGAAGGCTGTCACTTTGCCGTATTACTAAGCATAAAATGCGTCAGCTTTGACGAGAATCTCAAACTCAAATTACGTTCATGCTTGGAGAAATCGGTCGATTAATTAAGGAAACTTCGATCAGCCATAACTTGATTTTTTCAAATGGGAATGCCTAATTTTTTTTATACGGTTAAACATAGAATTTGATAACCTTTCTAATGATATAAGGTTGTGCATATCAATCTCTGGTAGTTTTCATCAAATTTAAAATTTTCAAACAAATCGGCGTTTTTCAATTTGCCTACCTATAACCAACGTAGCAGGCCATGAAATATAAACAAAAATTAGTACTTTTTTACACCATTACATATGATTGATAGTTGCGTGCTGGAGCAACAGTCGCTGGTTGTTTCTGTTTCATATGGGGATTTTTGATTACCTTGGAAATTTTTAACCTCTAGTAAATTGCGGTGCGGTAGCCAGGAGACAGTAAAAATATCTATTACTGCCATACTCCAGCTTCTCTTTGACCTTAGAGATGTTATCGCAGTTGTTTCTGGGAGAGTTGATTTGTTGTAAGGAATTTTTATAATCTTGCCCCTTTAGTCTAGTTGGTGTGAATTTTTCAGCTAAGTTAGTTGTTTTCTTCTAGCTGAACAAATTTTTGTTTATATTTCATGGCCTCCTACGTTGCTTATAGGTAGGAAAATTGAAAATCGCCGATCTGTTTGAAAATTTAAAATTAAACGAAAACTACAAGAGATTGATATTCGCAACCTTATATCATTAGAAAGCTTATCAAATTCTACGTTTAACCGTATAAAAAAAGTTAGGCATTCCCATTTGAAAAAATCAAGTTATCGCTGATCGAAGTTTCCTTAATTCATCGACCGATTTCTCCAAGCATAAACGTAATTTAAATTTGATAGTCTCATCAAAGCTGACGCATTTTATGCTTAGTAATACGGCACAGCCTTCCATATTTTGTAATTTCTGCGATATTCAATTTTTTCCTGATATCTACTTATACCGAAAATGGTGATTTACACCTTAAAGGTTCGCTTTAGGTACCATGTATGATACATAAAGTCGCACTAGAATTCACCAAGGAATCTGAATATGCAATAATATATAGGGTGTTCCATTTAAAAAAACATAGCTTTGATACATACCGTGTTTTTGGGACACCCTGTATAACATGAAAATATTTTTAAAATGTAGCCTTTATGGGTCTCTATCCATCCCAACTTATTATTTTCTTTTTTATCAAATACCTTAGCCATAATGCTCCGTATCGAATAACGTGAATAACCCTGTATATATTGGCCACGCCATCACTTGAGAACGAATTTACAAATTTCATCCATTTTTTTTTGTTCTATAATTATTTGTTACTTCGTAGAAGATTCTTATGGGAATAAATGTAAGGAAAATTATACAGAGTATTAGAAAATTTAGAAAAACGTGAGAAAAATTAAGGACTACGAAGGGTGTAACATACTGTATAGTGTTAGTGATTTATTTGTTATTGTTGTCATATATGACGTTGCTGTCAAAAACTTAGGTTAGATGTTAGGTGCGTAAACGTCTCATGGAATCGTATGGAAATTTCGAACCTTTCGAGTGTGCGTCGTAGAATCGTACACATACAGGGTGTTAATTGATGATAGACCGTAATTTCAAAGGCGTATTTCTGACTCAAATAATTCAAATAATATATTTACGTAAATATATTGTATTGTCCAATATAATATAAATCAATTAAATATAAATTAATATAACATGTGTCTTGAAGGGTCTGGTCATCAAGATACAGGGTTCAAAGTTTGGTTTGGACCGGTTAGGGGGTGGGGGGTTGTAAAACTCAAAAATTTGTTGTAATCATGATATATTGTCCATTGACCTGTCAAAGAAGTACACAGTAGAATAACACACTTTTTTGCGGTCGGGCGAGCGATGATTTGATTGCAAGGGGATCTAAACTATAGCTTCATGCTATGGGAAAATAATAAAACTGGTATCATCGGAATGTGTGGGAAGTACTGAGTCAATCAACTTCAATACATTTTTTAAATAAGATAATAACAATAATAACGACGAAAAACAGTGGACCTAACAAGTTGACAAGACAATAAACTCGACAAAACATATATTCAAATAGTTTGGGACAATCTGTAGAAAGATTATAAACAAAACATACAAAACGCCACTGGTATTTGGATATTTCCAGACAGAGAGAGAGAAACAGGAACATAAAGTTGGTGGCAGGGCAGCCAATAGCAAGATTTAATCTCCATGGCAACGGCATGGCAGCAGATCCTCAACCAACAAGGTACCCTGACAAGACAGTATTTTTGGGTTGTTGCCGATTCACGTAAAGTTGATGATATCCTCAGAAAATATGTACATTTTATAAAAGGCAGATTAAGAAATATCGGTTATTAAATAAAAATACATTAACAAATATATAAAAATATCAGTTATTAAATAAAAATACATTAACAATTTTATTATATTAAAGTAGCTATAAAAATATCTTAAATTGCTGTTACCGTTAATTTTGCTTTTTTATGAATAAACTTGGCAGCATTGAACATTTTTGTCCGCATTCCTTTTGTAACTTCAGATCCGCTGGTCAGATAATAAGTCTTATCTTCTTCTTCTTTTATCCTTATGGTTTCTGCGCGCCAGCGCAAATCAACCCGCACATTATAAGGACTGTAACGGAGTCTGGCTTGGTCATGCTACAGTCCAGAAAGTAAAGCTACTTGTACTTCTTCTTAATCGAAGATCGTAAATATCATAATATTTACAGAAAAAAAAAATGAATAACGTGTATTACATTGTATCGACGATGTAAGAATATGTATCAAATCTCACGATTAACAAAGATTGGAAATTGGAAATACTGAAATGCACGTGTTATAACGGCCCTAACCTAAAATCGGCTCGGTTGGCTCACAGCCACCATGAGACTCCAATTGCATCTTTATAATGTAGTATAGTATAGTTTATTTGTTGTTATATTTTCTAACAAAGCAAATGAACAGGCTTTTTTCCAGAGTTCTCGTCCTTAGTAGTTGTGGGGAGGCGTAGCCATGCAATTTGGTCACATTTGACCCCTTTTTGTCGACTTCTTGAGTTTTTTTGTCGGACTCACTAGACCTCTTGGTGAAATTCACTACGTTCGACCAGTTTACCGCGTACAAAAAAATATAAGGTCTGTTTTTACAGCAATCACAAACTAGTCAGCGTCAATTTGATTGGCCAGTACTAGTCAGAAATAGTTTGACAACTGCAATGAGGAATACTGATTGGCTCTGACTGGTTTGTGATTCTCTGTAAAAACAGACCTATAATAATTCCTCTCCAAACTCCGTTGAGGTTGTGATACCTGCCCTGAAAGTGAACCAAAGTTTCATCCTCTTCTCGGCATCTGGAGAAAGCTCAGGCAACAACACTTACAAAGAAGTCTCACGTTGGTTTACCATCTTTGGAAATCGACGGTCGAGTCACCTTCCGTCAAGCATTTGGGGATCATCATCAACAATAGTAACATGTCCTGGCACGACCACATCGTCATTATTGCTCAAACGGCATCCCAGAAGCTTAGAGCTTTGATCCGCTGTAAGAAGCAACTATTTCTGCTCTACAGGGTACAGATCTGACCCTCGCTGGAGTATTGCTCCCATGTCGAGGTACCTGCTCCCCAAACCAGTCTCCTCCAGCATTCCTTCTTTTGGAGAACTTCGACGTTGTGGAATGATCTGCCGGGAAATTTGTTTCCCGATGGCTACAACGTGCAGCGTTTCAAATCTAACGTGCACCGACACATATCCTCTCGCAGCGCTTCTACAGCTAGACTATGTAACGGTACAAGATTTCCAATTTCTTGTAATTTTCATTTCATTTCCATTTTCCAGTCATATCAGTGTTTACTAATTTCCCTACTTAGAAGCAACCTAGCAGACCTTGGAAAATAAACAAAGACCTGTCAGATGAAAGAAAACAACTAGGCATTTAAGAAATATGCAAACGAACTAGAGTAAAGGACAAGATTACTGAAATGTAAATGGTCCCTATTATTATTTTACATTTTCCTTGCTCAGCTGAGACCAATTAATACTCGAAAACTGATAAATACGTGTACCTACTTATTACTTATCCCATTAAGCTCAAGTGCCAATGTCGGTAAAAAATGTCATTGATAATGTAGTATTGATTGATGTGGAATATTACAATAATTATCAGTATTTCCAAATAATTTTCCTGAAGTGCTTACTGTTTTCCATTAATATCGTGAATACATTATCAGTTACATACCTACAAAGGTATTATCGAGGTATTATGCCAAACAATTATTGACTTTTCAGTTGAACGTATACAACTTGATAAAATCTAATCAACTGGATTGAAAATTTTGCTTCAAGAATAAGACGGGTTAATCCGACGGTTAATCCATGGAAGTAATGAACATCTATTTTATTAGTTGCCTCCTTCACTCAATTCGCTTTTTGTTCATCGGTCAGCAATTTTGGAATTATTCATCTTGCCGCAATCTTTAGGTACTGTAAATCTTCATGAATCATTTCCCAGTCCGATTGGTGAGAGGAATATTGATATCGCGGAAATTTTCGATTTTGAGATAACACGCGTTTTGGGCGTTTTATGACGAAAATCCACGTCACTCAATTCCATCGGCCTGTCTATCGGTCTGTCTGTTAGAGTTTTTATAGTCTCGTAATCTTAGTAACCGCTGCATGGCTGGTAATGAAATTTCGGTAGCGATGTGCTGTGGGGTGGTAATAGGTAATGTAATGATTTTGAAAATCGGTGCATGGATGGCGGAGCAATAAGCAAAAACAGAAAAAAACTCAAATATTCCTCAGACTTCGTTTTTAAGCGTTTGGGGGCTTCTTAATCATTTTCTACTTTTTTTGGGTGGGGGTGAAATTATGGTGGTTAGCTGGTGAGGGGTTATAACACTACAAAATTGTTGTATTTATAATAGGCTGACCATTAACTTGTGAAATAAAGAACTAGCATAATACACTTTTTGAGATCCATCCGAACATTGTCCTGCCTATCACAGAAACTAAGGGAGTTTTCTGATTATACATAAGGGTATTGCTTTTGATCTGTATTATGTAACGAGGAAATCATTGAACTGATTTTAATGGAATTTTAACACAATATTATCACTGTGGCAAGGATGGAAAACGCGTCAGTCGCGGCGCAGCAATAATAAAAATGCTGTAAATATAACAGTTTACTTAGTTTTTAGGCGATTTGGGGGTTCCTGATCGTTTCGTTTCGTCCAGTTGAAGCTTGCAAAATTGTGAAATGAAATATTGACTCAGAAACCCGTATGACACGTTTGAAAAAAGTTACAGCACCACCTGTCTCATTATAGAGTGTATCCCAGCTAAAATTTGCCGCCTTCCCTTATCTCTGAAGTTATAAGAAAATAAAAATGCCGTGAGACGTCGATTTGTATTTCGAGGGAGAACTCTTCCACATAATACGTCATCATTAATTGTGCCATCAACCCCCTCAGCCTCAGCCACCCCTACTTCAAAATCTTAAATCAGACCACCATACACTTGTGATACATAATTTTAAAAGGAAGCAATTGACAAATGCAACAGTGTGTCACAAGTAAGAGGGGGGTGGCAAATTTTAGCTGGGACACATTGTGTGTATGTATGTTGTACGTATGTATATATCCTCGTATTTTTTGTTTTTATGTTTGATGGTATAATTTCAGCTCCTGTTGCCTTGCTTTTGGGACACATTATACAGGGTGTTCCTAAATATCATGTCCAAATGAAGGGAGAAGATTCATTTGTGTTTTTAAGGACTAAAATTTTAAATAAACATTGGATCGCAAACGCTTCGTTACCGATCTACAGAGTGTTGAAATTTCAAAAATTCTTCAGTTTTTCTGAATAACTCTCTGTCGTGTGCATATCGAAGTTAAAGTTTCATCTAACTAATTACAAAGCATAGTGTTTTATTTTTTTTTTCTCGAAAATGATCGTAGATACGAAAAAAATACAAGGTGATAAAAAGTTTCTAAATAATATGGAAAAAGAATTTTGTTTTTTTGAATCTACCAGAGGCGCACCAAAAAGAAGTTCATAGTAACCCTGTAGATTCTGCCAACCGCTTGACAAAAACCAAAGAATCTTCTCCTTTCGTTTATAAAAATATTTGGAAGCACCTTGTATATGTTGAATTATTAATGACTTACGTGATTCCGGAATAAGTTTGTATACCATTTTCGGTACGATATCAGACACCCTCTCCTTTTCAACCTTTCTACTTTTTCTCGAAAACATTTTGAACTACACACCGAAAACAATTTGTCTTTTTCACGGCACATTCATGTAGGTATTTTCCGTTTTTTCGGTTTTGCGCGACTGCGATACTTAAACGATACGATAGTAGTAGATCAGTAATATCGGTATGCATATTGTATGGTAATTTTGAAGTTTCATAAATCCACGTCATTTTTGTTGACGATTGAATCTTTAAATAGACATTACGTGGACGACATATGGCTAGGTCATCGTGCTGATAGTTAAATCCACATCCTTTGGAATACAAACCATTTACTATCGTTTCTGTTACGTTTACAGCCTAGATGCCTACAGCCTTTCTCGAAGCACAAAACGTTTGAGACTAAATTAGAAATCTTCGCGATCACAATACTCTCCTCTCCTATCTGTGTGTGAAGCAATTGCACAGAACAACTGCAATTTTTTTCAAATTAATTTTGTCAAACATTTTGTGCTTTGAAAAAGGGTAAACATGAGTAACCGAAAACTCTATAAACTGTTTTTAGTGGTTGTGTGGTTTCATTTATGGGCGGGTAAAGTTCGGTGAGAGAATTAGGCAGGCCTAGGGTAAGTATACTATATACAGAGTGAGTCTTAAGTATGGAGAGCCTCAATTATCTCAGAAATGGTATGCACAATTTTCATGAATTTTGGTGTATGGGGGTTTTGCAATACGTCCGATCTGACGATGGTATTTACAATGTTGTTAGATTTGTCAATTTTCCGGAATTATAATAACCTTTGTTATTCCAAAAAGACCATATACAGGAGTATATTTCTACCTTTTTGAAATTCCTGAAAGATACTTTATTTTATTTTTTGTATATTTCCTATACCTAAACCTCATAATTTCGGTGTTATAACTAAATTTACATTGCATCTGCCGAAGTTAAAATAACTAAATAAGACGATTACTGTTGAAAATTCAAACATGTTACAAATGTACTATGAAGTTTGAAGAATCGCATAGCTTGTTATAAACGGACAACATTTTGAATATCTGCTGTACCCGCTTTCATATTGTTTGAAGTTAATGTCTTATTTTAACTTGGGCGCATGCAATGCAAATTTAGTTGTAACGTGTAACTCCGAAATTATGACGTTTAGGTATAGGAAATATTATACAAAAAATAATCAGTATTTTCCAAGGATTTTAGAATTGTAGAAATATAGAGGGTGATTCATTTGATATAAAAAAGATTATTATATTTACGGAAAAACGGTAAATCTGGCAACATTCTCAATACGATCGTACGATCGGCCGTATTGCAAAACTCCATATTTCAAAATTTCCAAACAATAGAAAATGAAAAAAAAATAATAGGATGAAACCCATCGTAAGAGGAGAAGAATATAATAAAAAATGGAGTCAAGTTGATTGACTTAGTACTTCCCACATATAATGATGATACCATTTTGTTATTTTCCCATTGCATGAAGCTATAGTTTGAAATCCTCTTGCAACCAAATCATCGCCCACCCGCCCACAAAAAAAACATGCCACACAAACACTCTCGTAAATAGTTTCTTGCGTCTCCCTCCTCAAAAGCTGGACCCCACATTTTTTTTTCTGTATGCTTCAACTGGACAATGCGAAACGATCAGGAGCCTCCAAACCATCTAAAAACGGAGTTTGAGCTGTTTTTATGTTTTTAGTTTTTTTGTTATTGCTGCTCTGCCACTGGCACGATTTTTCAAAAACAGGCTCGTTTTCCATTCTCGCCGCGGCGCGTAGTGGGCTCGAAACATTATATTGTTGTAGGTAATTCTGTAATTTGTGTAGCTCATCCTTAAACTGATAGCAATGGCATTTGTAAACCATACAACGATAAAGGCTATGGTTACTGAAAATTATATTAGTGGCGGCGAGACTAATTAAAAAAGAAGCAGTATAACACAAAATCCGTTCAAACTCTGTTTTTTGTTATTTTAGGGATCTCTAATAATTTTCTATTTTTTTTGGGTGGTCGAAGCAGAAGTAGAATAGGGTCTCCGATAGGGTGGTTGAGAAACTCCGGTATTTTTCGTATCTATAGAACACTTTTAATTGCCCTTTAAAGATTGATTCTGGTAATATAAAATTATAAGCTTCATACTATGGGAAAATAATGAAAGCGTATCACCAATGTGTGAGTAATACCGAGTCAATCAACTTGATCATTTTTTTAGATATGGCCATTTATGATTCCATATAAAATCGCACCACAAATTTCATTAAAATAGATGGAGTGTTCAGAGATTACGCTGTTAGAGAAGTGGCAACAGACAGACTAAAAAAAGTGACAGAGATATCATACCAGAATTGAATTTTTTTGCGATTACAATACTCACTTCACCTATGGGGTCGAAAGCAAAAATCAACAGTTTTGATGATAAATTAGTAAAAAACAAACAAAAGTCACTCTGTGCATAAAGTAATTTTTTGTAATACAATACAAATTCGGTATCAACGAATAACAAAATTAAAAAACAGGCAGGCCGGTTTGAAAAATATAAGATATAAAATTTAGGTAATTTGGTGCAAAACATTTTTTGGAACTTAATGATGCAAATATCATAAGCTGCGTTTCTTTTACTCAAATTTTTTATTAATTGTATCTTACATCACAAAATCAGGTTACTCAAACAACAATATCTACCGGCTTACATTAACTGTAAAATGTTCTATTATATTAATGTATTTTGTACATTTGTTGAGGAGCAACTTACCATGTAATTTTTGATAATATGTAAAACATAGCTGTCGCATTTTTTTATCTTTTTAAATGAAGCGGTTATTAAAGAATCACCAATGAACAAAATATTTGTAAAATAATTAAAAAAAATCTTTAAATTTTGCCGCATGTTTACCAAACACCCTGTATAACCGGAGGAGCTTGAAGGGCTTCAGCCCATCGAATTATTTTCGCTATCTTTATGATGTATTATAACCCTCCTGAAAAATATATATCACATAAGGATAATAGGTGCTCGATGACCCAAACACTAGTCTCGGTCCAACGAACTTAAATACTGGCTATGCTCCTGAATGTGGTTTACAATTATTATTCGACATTAGTTTTTATACCTCTTTGAGAAGATGAGATTATGGGCAAGGGCAAGTTTTTCCAGTGGTTTGTATGTGCAGTATCTTTGCAATATTTTGAGCTAGATATTATACTGTTGCAACGAAAATGAGAATTATTTTGTTTTTCTCAGTATCTGTTTTTTTTTCAAAATATCATACTTTTTCACCTATTTATGATGGTATTGTATTAGTGTGAGCGAACTAAAATAAGTGAACACGTTGCTGATTTCCAACGTATCTTTTTCAGTATTCAGATTCAGATTTTGGGTAATTATTTGAATTCCCTCAAAATTGAAAAAACTCAAGAACTATTGAGTTTTGCCAATACACATATATTAACCAAAATTTGTTGCATTTTAGCTCCCCTATCATGCCCTGACAGGAATACGTCGAATTACATTGAACGCCGTACACATTCTACAAATTTTCACAGAAGGCATAAGACTGTAATAAAAACCCTGTATGGCTGACGCTGTTTGTTGTTAAATAAATAAAAACAAAAGACTTACCCGCAGGGCTGGCTGGGACATAAACAATTTTCGCCATTTTCCTTCAAGAAAAAACCCGCTAGTTGCTTCAACCGTTAAACTGGAACACTCCGTTTAAAACAACCGTTTCAAGGATTATGTACCTGATTTTTTCGAAGCGATTATCAATTTAATTAGAATATCAAGCAACTGATGAGATATATAATATAGAACTGATGACTAGAGTAGGCTGTGAGTACATTTTGTTTTTCCTGTCAGTCCGATAACGACGACGACGCTGTTGGGAGATAATGTCTTTTGTTTTGCGATGTGTATAACATCGCACACGGATTGTTTAATGTTTTCAGCAATGAAGGACTTCAGACTGAGGTAAAAGCTGGATATGGTGTGCGGTACGTGATGGTTGCATAGAAAAGTGTCATGAAATGCGTTTCTGTAGAATGCGGATCATTGTCTTTTAGGTATTTTGAATTTATACTACTGTGCTAGAGGAGTCAACGTTTTTCACTAATTTGAACTGTAATATTATAGTTGACAACCTTGATGCAAGAAGAGCAAACAGAAAAGTATTGTCAACTGTGTTTTGGTATTTGAACGTTGCCTTTTGCTATTTTCAATTCATTCAGTTGATATAGTAATATATTCTTTCATTCTTAATTTGAATTGTAATATTTGAGTAAGGAGGGACTTCAGACTGAGTTGAAAGCTGGATATGGTGTGCGGTACGTGATGGTTGCATAGAAAAGTGTCATGAAATGCGTTTCTGTAGAATTCGGATCATTGTCTTTTAGGTATTTTGAATTTATACTACTGTGCTAGAGGAGTCAACGTTTTTCACTAATTTGAACTGTAATATTATAGTTGACAACCTTGATGCAAGAAGAGCAAACAGAAAAGTATTGTCAACGTGTTTTGGTATTTGAACATTGCCTTTTGCTATTTTCAGTTCATTCAGTTGATATCGTAATAAATTCTTTCATTCTTAATTTGAATTGTAATATTTCAGTAAGGAAGGACTTCAGACTGAGTTAAAAGCTGGATATGGTGTGCGGTACGTGATGGTTGCATAGAAAAGCGTCATGAAATGCGTTTCTGCAGAATTCGGATCATTGTCTTTTAGGTATTTTGAATTTATACTACTGTGCTGGAGGAGTCAACGTTTTTCACTAATTTGAACTGTAATATTATAGTTGACAACCTTGATGCAAGAAGAGCAAACAGAAAAGTATTGTCAACTGTGTTTTGGTATTTGAACATTGCCTTTTACTATTTTCAGTTCATTCAGTTGATATCGTAATAAATTCTTTCATTCTTAATTTGAATTGTAATATTTCAGTAAGGAAGGACTTCAGACTGAGTTAAAAGCTGGATATGGTGTGCGGTACGTGATGGTTGCATAGAAAAGTGTCATGAAATGCGTTTCTGCAGAATTCGGATCATTGTCTTTTAGGTATTTTGAATTTATACTACTGTGCTAGAGGAGTCAACGTTTTTCACTAATTTGAACTGTAATACTATAGTTGACAACCTTGATGCAAGAAGAGCAAACAGAAAAGTATTGTCAACTGTGTTTTGGTATTTGAACATTGCCTTTTACTATTTTCAGTTCATTCAGTTGATATCGTAATAAATTCTTTCATTCTTAATTTGAATTGTAATATTTCAGTAAGGAAGGACTTCAGACTGAGTTAAAAGCTGGATATGGTGTGCGGTACGTGATGGTTGCATAGAAAAGTGTCATGAAATGCGTTTCTGCAGAATTCGGATCATTGTCTTTTAGGTATTTTGAATTTATACTACTGTGCTAGAGGAGTCAACGTTTTTCACTAATTTGAACTGTAATACTATAGTTGACAACCTTGATGCAAGAAGAGCAAACAGAAAAGTATTGTCAACTGTGTTTTGGTATTTGAACATTGCCTTTTACTATTTTCAGTTCATTCAGTTGATATCGTAATAAATTCTTTCATTCTTAATTTGAATTGTAATATTTCAGTAAGGAAGGACTTCAGACTGAGTTAAAAGCTGGATATGGTGTGCGGTACGTGGTGGTTGCATAGAAAAGTGTCATGAAATGCGTTTCTGCAGAATTCGGATCATTGTCTTTTAGATATTTTGAATTTATACTACTGTGCTAGAGGAGTCAACGTTTTTCACTAATTTGAACTGTAATATTATAGTTGACAACCTTGATGCAAGAAGAGCAAATAGAAAAGATTATCAACTGTGTTTTGGTATTTGAACATTGCCTTTTGCTATTTTCACTTCATTCAGTTGATATACCTAGTAATAAATTCTTTCATTCTTAATTTGAATTGTAATATTTCAGTAAGGAAGGACTTCAGACTGAGTTAAAAGCTGGATATGGTGTGCGGTACGTGATGGCTGCATAGAAAAGTGTCATGAAATGTGTCTTTGCAGAATTCGGATCATTGTATTTTAGGTATTTTGAATTCGTACTACTATGCAAGAAGGGTCAAACGTTCTTCATTAATTTGAATTGTAATATTGTAGTTGACACCCTTGATGCAAGAAGAGCGTACAGAAAGGTATTGTCAACTGTGTTTTGGTATTCGGACTATTATCTTTTGCTATATTCTGTTGATAGTAAAGAATTCTTTGATTCTTGATTTGAATTGTAATATTTCAGCAAGAAAAGACTTGAGACTGAGGTAAAAGCTGGATATGGTATGCGGTACGTGATGGTTGCATAGAAAAGTGTCATGAAATGTGGTTTTGTAGAATTCGGATCATTGTACTTTAGGTATTTTGAATTCATACTACTTCGCCAGAGGGGTCAAACATTTTTCATTAATTTGAATTGTAATATTGTAGTTGACAACCTTGATGCAAGAAGGGCGTACAGAACTGTGTTTTTGTATTTGAAGCATTGTCCTTTGATATCTTGGAGTTTGACAAAACTGGGACGACTACTTTTCTACTACGAAATCTATCACATTTTTGTTTTTAAAGAGTCATTCTCACCAAATTCATAATAGTATGATGAGCAATTATAAAAATTTTCGGTTTATTTTTTATTTGGTCAGCTCATTTGACATAATATGCAGTTCATTAGATTTTAAATGCCGTCGAGCTCCAAAATCATTTTTTTTTTTTAGGAAATACTGACATTTTTAGAAAACAATGTTCACGGAGTTTAGGGATAGATTCTGTCCAAATTTCAACTTTTTTTGTTTGTTTGTCATTGTCTAATTTAATTTGTGATTTGTCAGTCGTATCTGCAGGAAATAGTTTTTTAATATTTTTGTATCCATTGGATCATTTACACAACGGTTAACGAAGGAGAGTGGCTTTATAGATATAGTTTTACTTACATTTTCTGGGTGTATTTGCAATAAACGTCTTCCAAACACAGTAAAATCGCAAGAAATCATTCACATGGATGGCCTTTTAACTCTAGTATTGCTCCACCAGTTAGCGCTGCGGCTATAAGCGACTTTTATGAATTTATTAAATGCTTCAGAGGAAGAGAGATTTTGACGAGAGACACATTTGACACTAAGATTAAAATTTTATCGATAATGTTATAGCCAAGCTTAGACAATAATTCAACATCGGAGGAAGTTCAAAAAACTTACAACAAATACAGCAAACAAATTCTTCATTGTGTGAAACAACAGGTTGGGAGGCAGCTAACGGAAGGGCGATTTGACTCCTTTTAGTTTTTCAATATATACCTATCCCTTAGTGTAACTTTTAGCTATATCGGAAACTTCCGAAGGCTAAAAACTACACGACACTCTCAATAATACTTAGCTTTTATTTTTTTGTATATGATACGCGGTGACCTACTTTTTTGTTTTTTGGTGAGAATATCTCATATCGGGAATATCGGGACCGTCGAGAGCTACCGGGCCTGGTGGTGTATCCCCACCACAGCGTCAGCGTCTACGTCACGCGAGGCGTCGAGCGACGGTCTGGTCCAACACCGTTCTGGTCGCGGTTGTAATCGTCAAATACCCGCAGGGATTTTTCATCAACTTTTTGGGTTTTACGTGTATCTAGCCAAGAATACCGTGTATAGTTGCTGTGCACCCTTCTGCAATAGTAATTATATAGATACAGAGCGCATCCCTGTGTGTAATTTCCAAAAGATGTAATGAAACGGAATCAGTAGTTACGCGCCATACATCGAGATATCTTCACGATAAAGGATAATTCTGTAATATGCACCAAATACTTCGAAGGCAGATTTGTAATTCGTACTGATACTACTGATAAGTTTAATAGTTCCTCGGGCTAGGATTAAATTGTCTTCACAGATTTTGCATGCATTCAGAACATTTTTTGCACGTCAACCCCGAGAACTCGCCCCCAACTTTTTTCTTTTCAAATAGCACCTCATAAGTTTTCCTACGTAAGTGATATTCTTATTTTATTTAAAATCTTGTGGTACTTTGATTTTATACGCAAACCTATTTTTTTCGTAAAATCATAAGCATAATATAAATAAAATTTGTGTGACACGAAAACTGATGAAAAGGAACACTATGGGGTTTTTAGGTACTGAATGACCTATCATACATGCTTTCGAAAACAAATGTCATTTTATCTTTTTTATTACGAAAATATTACGCCTGAAAAACCCCTTATTTTATTTATCTTATGCTTTGACTTTACTAAAACAACTGTTTTGTGTATTAAATCAAAGGCACTACAAACAATGACCTCATTTATGTAGGAAAAGCTGTGGACAACTATTTGAAAAAAAATGTTGGGGGTGAGTTTTAAAGGTTCAAGGTTGTTTTCAAAGTATGTATGTCCTATATGTCCTTCAGTACCTTTGAAACGCCCGCTTAGTTTTCATTTTTATCTGTTTTATTACAAATAAATATTAAGCCTCAAACAAATCCTTATTTTATTTATATAATGACTACGCAAAAAATAGATTTGTGTATACAATCAAAGCTACTATAAGATGTTAAATAAAATAGAATACTTTTTTGTGTAGCACTGTCGATTGCTACATGAAAAAAAAGTTGGGGGGTGTTTTACCGACTGAAGTACAAAGAAAATGTTGAAAGCATAGTATGGTTGACCCTATAGTACTTTCAAAAATTTCACTGTTTTCGTTTGAACATTTTCTGTTAGGAGAATAATATCACGTGCCAAGGAAAATTCTGGCACACCCTGTATACTACAGCTCCTATATCTTCTTTTGCTACTACTGCTACTGCAATAACGACAGCTATAATATGACTATGTACAGCATTTTGTGAATAATAGATAATATTATATCATTTGGGTACGTTTAAGTTCAACTTTTAACCTTCTCACGTCCAAACGATTCTAGTTAAATAGATATCAACTGGCTCCATTCATCGCAAATTCAATTTCCTATAAGTTCATTCGTATACATTACGTTTGTATATTTGACCGTTTTCTCAGTATTTCAAGAAAATGCTCGTAGCGCCGGAATTTCTCTATTAATCCCTGCAGATACGTGAGGCGTCTGGTGTGACGTCACCAGGCACGTATCCAGGATTTGGTTTTGGGGGTCCAGATTATGGGTGTCACTTGGTTGACCTTTCGGGGGTGGTCCAGACTAGAGTTGCCACCTTAAATTTGCGGGGGGGTGCAAATTTGTGGATTCCATTTTTTAGACTATTAGATTTTTTTATAACGTTTCGGGGGGGGGTCCGGGCCCCCTGGACCCGCCTCTAAATACGTGCCTAGACGCCACACATATACAAAAAAAACTTCTGTTCCCCTGCTTGTGTATTTGTCTGCATTTGCCTTATTTGCACCGATTACCACGTCATAACCTTAGAAGTCCTTAGAAAAGTTACGAAATATCTGAATAAGGTATTTCTTCATCCATGGTTATAACGCCTAAGGCTCTTTGTAAAATATTGCAACTTGTTACAAAAATGTTCTTCGAGTAATAATTAGTTTATATCTGTGATGGATATATACCCAGTTCTTTGACCGTAATATTCCGAGGTCAATGTCATGGTTAATTTATTATATCTCGTTCAAGGCAAACACAAAACTACTATATTTTTTGCTAGCATTGTTTGGAAAGCAATGCTTAATGCATTTGTATATAAGTATAAACAATATGTAAACATACTCATGTTTTTAGGATTTTGTCACAAGGTGCATAATATATTCCTGTCATTAGAATAGTATTTCAAACAACAGGTTTAGAAACGTAAGAAAGAAACTGTTAGGAACATTGTTTTTCTTGCGACGATGTTGATACGTAATCTTTTTTTTGCTTTTACTTTCCACACCAATAGGTGAGGGGAGTATTGTAATTGCGAAAATTTTCCATTTTAAGATAATAAACTTTTTGGGCGTTTTATGATAACGAAAATCCGCGTCACTCATTTCCGCCGATCTGTCTGTCTGTCGGTCTGTCTGTCTGTCGCGTTTTTCTATCCTTGTAATCTCAGTAACCGCTTCATAGATTATGATGAAATTTGGCTAGGGATATACTGTGGGGTCGTAGTAGGTTTTTTTAGGCTTCTCAGGGGTTCCCGATAATTTTCTACTTTTTTTGGATGGGGGTGAAATTGGGGTGGTTAGGGGGTTGTAAAACTGAAAAGTTTTTGTATTCATAATAGTCTCTCCATTGACCTACGAAAGAAGGACCTAGCGGCATAACACACTTTTTTCTGATGTATACTCATACATACGAGTACTGCTTTATGGTACGCGCACATAAATCGACATCGGACGGACGGTACGGATCGGGGAAAAATACTTTCTATTAAATTTAATGGACCATCGCACATACGTGCGGACGGTAGGCATCGAATTTTCAAAATCCGGCGAAAATACAGCAACTAGGAATAAAGCCGGCCGATATGTGCCGTGGGTGCCGATACCGACGTATGTGCGATGCTGATCGACGATTGCCGAGGCACCGTCGGCACTTTCCAAGTTTCTACCCGTACTGTCTGCAGACGGTGTTGCCATTCATAGCAACTTGTCGCGAAAATAGCGACATTTTGATTACGTTGAGACGTAGCGGCGATTTAACCGATTTGTAGCGACTTTTTGAAAAATTTCGCCACTGATTACTGCTTATCTATTCTTCTTTTCGGTGTTTCCCAGACTGCCTTGTATTGGTGTCGAGACCACAGCATAGTAAGCAATCAGCACAACATCTCAAGTTGGCGGCAATTACTCGCGCATCCCCCCTTTTGGATGATTATTTGTAGGGATGCCAACGATACTTCGATACTTGAAATATATCAATACTTCTGCACTAATATCGAGTATTTTTGTCTTAGATACTTTTTGAATGATTCCAACCTGGTATTGATACTTTTGTAGCGGTATCGGTATTGAAAATAATTACGAACCAAACGCGCCTCCATAGGCGTGTACTTATACGTTATACTTGGCTAAAAAATATCGAATTGGTACCGGTATCGATATTTTTATTTTCGCATCTCTACCCAGATTTCACACTCGTAAAATCATCCGAAGGTCAAATTCTGTGGGAACCATTTTTATGTAGGAAATCCTCATAGATATTCTGCTAGTTGTTTACTATGCTGTGTCGAGACTACGTATCGGGTAATCCACTATTTTTGTATGAAAGGTTATATTATATTATACATATACCTAACATCAATTCCACAATTGCACCCCCCGCCCCAAGAATAAAGTTATACACAGGCGTTATTTTTTGTGTGGCGACAACGTAGCGACATTCAAGGCGGCTCAGTAGCGAATTTCAATCTGATCTGCCTGGCAACACTACCTGCAGATCATTTGCATATTTGCAACTGATTTCCAATTCTTCCGTCGATTCCGATCAGATATGTGCGATACCCTAATGAAAAATCCGTACTGTACCGGCCGTTCCATCCGTACCGTGCGGCCAATGCCGATTTATGTGCGCGTACCATTAGATCGTTCCATATTTTGTAACCTGGAATTGATTTTAATGAAATTTCGACACAGTATTATCATCGTGGCAATAACGGAAAATCCGTATGGTTTTCAGAAATCGTCTCAGTGGCAGCGCAACAATAACAAAAACTAAAAATAGCTGAAACTTTGTTTTTAAGCGATTTGGGGGTTCATTCCTACCGATACTTCCCACACCGATAAATTTATTTTGATTTGACTGATATTGTGATACGAACATTTTCGATTTCGAGGTAATACGCTTTCTAGGCGTTTAATGATATCTACATAACGAAAATCCACGTCACACATTTCCGTCGGTCTGTCTATCTGTTGGCGTTTTCTAGCCTCGTAACCTCAGTGTAAGCGCTGCATGGATGGTGATGAAATTTGAGTCGCGGTATGCTGTTGGGTCGTACAAGGTAATAATCCTCCTACAATTTCGAAAATCGAAACTTCGTTTTTAGACGTTTCGGGGTTCCTAAACATTTTCTACATTTTTTTTTTGGTTGGGGTGAAATTGGTGTTGGAAAGGGGGGGGTGTTGTAAAACTGAAAAATTTCTTGTATTTATAGCAGGCTGTCCATTGACCCGTGAAAGAAAGGCCTGGCGGCATAATACACTTCCTTATTTCCATCCCAACATTATTATTACAGAATCCAAAGGAATTAGAATTTTCTGATGTATACATACATACGAGTATTGCTTTAAATCGTTCTTTATTGTGTATTAGCGTGGAAGCTTTTGAATTGAATTGATTTTAATGAAGCTTTGACACAGTATTACTACCGTGGCGGGGATGGAAAACGCGTATGATTAGAAATCGTGTCAGTGGCGGCACAGCAATGATCAAAATATTAAAAATATAAAAACAGCTCAAACTCATTTATTAGGCTGTTAGGGGTTCCTGATCGTTCTATACTTTTTTGGGTGGGGTGAAACTGGGGTGGTTGGGGGGGGGGGGTTATAAAACTGAAAAGTTTGTTGTTTTCATAATAATATGCTGTCCATTGAACTGTGAAAGAAAGACCTAGCGGCATAGCACACATCATGCTATGGGAAAATAATGAACGTGTATCACTGTGATGATGTGTGGAGTACTGAGACAACCAACTTGACTTCATTGTTTGGTTAGTGATAATTATAAGCGAATTAAAACGTTTTGAAATCTGGAAAATATGCTAGGTAGACCTAGTCTATACCAAAATAAGGCACTATATGTCTTTTGGACAAGAAACTCCCACTATCAAAAATTCTAGCAAAATACAGAAAAAAATTAAGTCAAGTTGATTGACTTAGTACTTCCCACACATTACGGTGATACCCTCGGTGATACCAGTTTATTATTTTCCCATAGCGTGATGAAGCCTCAGTCTGAGATCCCCTTGCAACAAAATCATCGCCAGTACCCCCCTCCCCCCCAAATTGTCATATGCCGTTAGGTCTTTCCCGCACAGCTCAATGAACAGCCTATTATCAATAATACAAACTTTTCAGTTTTACAACCTGCCGCACCCCCCCCCCCCCCCCCCCCCCCAACCCCAATTTCAGCCCCACCCAAAAAAGGTACAAAACAGTCAAGAACCCCTAAAACATCTAAAAACGAAGTTTGAGCCGTTTTCATATTTTTAGTTTTTTTGATTATTGCTACGCTGCCACTGACACGATTTCTAACAAGCATACGGGTTTTCCATCTTCACCACAGTAATAATGTGTCAAAATTTCATTAGAATCAATTTAATAGTTTCCACGTTCCAATAAATACTCGTATGTATACAGAAAATTCCCTTACTTTCGATGATAGGCAAGGCAATGTTCAGATGGACCTAAAAAGGTGATTTATGTCGCTAGATCTTCCTTCACAGGTCAACGGACAGCCTATTATTAATACAGCAAATTTTTCAGTTTTTCAACCCCCCACCTCCCAACCACCCAAATTTCACCCCCACCCAAAAAAACTCAGTAAATGATCAGGAACCTCTAAAACACTTAAAAAACGAAGTTTGAGCTGTTTTTATATTTTTAGTTTTTTTATTGTTTCGGCGCCACCACTGGCATGATTTATAAAAACCATAAGCATTTTCCATCCTCGCCACGCTAGTAATACTGTGTCAAAATTTCATTAAAATCAATTCAACAGTTTCTTCGTTACATAATATTATAGAACGATCTAAAGCAATACTCGTATGTTTACAGCAGAAAAAATTCTAAGTCCTTTGGTTTCTGTAATAGGCAAGGCAATGTTCAGATGGATCTAAAAAGGTGATTTATATCGCTAGATCTTCCTTCACAGGTCAGAGGACAGCCTATTATGAACACAGCAAATTTTTCAGTCTTTCAACTCCCCACCCCCCAACCACCCCAATTTCACCCCCACCCAAAAAAGCTCAGAAAATGATCAGGAACTTCTAAAACACTTAAAAACGAAGTTTGAGCTGTTTTTATATTTTTAGTTTTTTTATTATTTCTGTGCCGCTACTGGCACGATTTATAAAAACCATACGCATTTTCCATCCTCGACACGGTAGTAATACTGTGTCAAAATTTCATTAGAATCAATTGAACAGTTTCTTCGTTACATAATATAGAACGATCTAAAGCAATACTCGTATGTATACATCGGAAAAAATTCTAAGTCCTTTAGTTTCTGTAATAGGCATAAGGCAATGTTCGGATAGACCTAAAACAGTTATTTATGTCGCTAGGTCTTCCTTCACAGGTCAGTGGGTAGTCTATTATGAATACAATAAATTTTTCGATTTTACAACCCCCCAACCCCCAACTACCCCAATTTCCACCCCCACTCAAAAAAAGTAGAAAATGATCAGGAACACCTAAAACGCCTAAAAACGAAGTTTGGGGAATATTTGAAATTTTTCGTTTTTTGCTAATTACTCCGCCGCCAATGCACCGATTTTCAAAGTTATAGCAGCATTACCTACTACGACCCCACAGCATATCACTGCCCAAATTTCATCACAATCCATGCAGCGGTTACTGAGATCACGAGGACAGAAGAACGCGCGTACAGACAGACCGACAGACAGACAGACAGACAGACAAACAGACAGACAGACCGACGGAAATAAGTGACGTGGATTTTCGTTATGTAGACATCATGAAACGCCCAAAAAGTGTATTATGTCAAAATCGAAAATTTTCGCGATCACAATACTCCCCTCACCTATCGGTGTGCGAAGTAAAAGTAACAATTTTAGCGATAAATTTAATTTTTGGCTTCTTCCAAGACGTACCAAAACCCCATTAATATGATTTCCACGGTTTATCGTATGCATCCCATTCTGATGGTTTCAAAATCTGGTCACCTTATTCATATGCATACATACTTTAAGAAACGATGGAAAATACGAATATGTATACAAAATACACTTTTTTCACAATCACACTAGTATTTTCCGTTCATTATCGATTTTAATGATTATTTATAACTTTGTAGTCCGGTGTTCTTTAAAACCGTGCTTTTTCTATTTTTTAACTATATTTATTCAAGCTGGTTATCTTGCATATGGTCCCCAAAACTCGACCGATTCCAAACGTCCTAAAGCTCTGTATGAAAATTTATAAAAGTGAACTTCGTACTGACAGGAAGACAAAAAATAAATAACGCAAAACTTCACTTTGATTAAACTAAACACTGAATAATCACTTCCCACTGTTAATTAACATCAAAAGTATAATACACAGTGTTTTAAAACCGCCAGATCACAACAAATACTATGGATAGGTATATGGCGTATGTCAGTCTTATCAGTTTGAAAAAACTGTAGTGTAATATGAATATAATAGGTTCTGGTAAAGATAATGGCAAACATGGAGGTTGGTATTCTTAGTCACATTATTAATACTCGTAAAAATTTGATAATTACGTCAGGCCAACGCACTTCATAAGACATTAAATTTTTAAAGACTTAATTGATTGTAGTTGACGAAATGGAAACATTGATGCACGAAATTATACAGATTATATTTTTATTACACTATAATTAGTATAATAATTATCGACTTAGTAGTTAGTAACAACTATTCATTTGGCTTTTAAGCTGTGATTTTTTCCTACCACTGAAAAGTTGCACAAGCTATAACAAGTAGCATGCTGAGGCTAAAATAACGTTATTTTTACTTGAGGATCAACATCAACAAAGAAGACTCACAATGGCTTACCAACCGTGGAAATGGAGGGTCATCCCATAGTCGAATCACCTTCCGTCATGCTTTTGGGGATCAATATCAACAATAACAAGTCCTGGCATGACCAAGTCGTCAGTATTGTTAAAACGGCACCCCACAAGCTTATAGTTTTGTTCCGCTGTAGGAAGCTGTATTCAGCAGAGCAACTACTGCTGCTCTTCAAGGCACAAATCCCACTATCGTTGGAGTAGTGCTCCCATGTGTGCAGATGCGCTCCGAAGCACTCTCTAAAGCTTATGGACACTACCCAGAAGACAGCAGTTAGACTAATCAATACACCTAACCTCTCAAAGGATCTCTACAGCCTGGAACATCGGAGAAAGGTGGCTGACCTGTCCCTGTTTTACAGATTCTATCACGGAAATTGTTCAAGTAAGCCCTCTTAGATAATAACACCAAACGACGAACACTAGAGAGGCTCTGCGAGCTCATCCTTACCAGGTCGAAGGCCCTACTCCCCGAACCAGTGTCCTCCACCATTTCTTCTTTTGGAGAACTTCGACGCTGTGAATACTGTGGAATGAGCTTCCGGGGAATTTGTTTCCCGATGGCTACAACCTGCAGCGTTTCAAATATAACGTGCACCGACACTTATCCTCTTGCAGCGCTTCTACAGCGCCATAAGTTTTCACCCTTTGCGGGACGCTGATCATAAATATAATCTGTTTTTATTATTGGAAAATAAATAATAAATCAGATGTAAATTACAGTTTGGATTTAAGTGATGCTTCAGAAATGCAATTGAAACTACTGCCGGAAAAGGTATAGTACAGGGCTCTAAATTGCTGGAATGTATATTGTAAAAGAAAGTTATATGTATATCGAACCATACTGAGTGACAGTGAACTGGTGAATTAGGAACGTAATCTTTATATGATTTTGATGTTCCCCTTTAGTTATGTAATTTTTAATTTTCTAAGGTTCTAAAGATAATCACCATAATAATAATAAAATAATGATGCCTTAACTTCTAAAGTGCCATCAGTTAGACGGTTAGAAATTGACATTAGTTATGTTCTAGCATCAGATTCCCAACGGTTTCAAACTGTTTGAGTGTGCGCAGTGACGAAATCGTCAGATAATTTTGTTACTGCGCACACTCACACGGTTTGAAACCGCTGGAAACAGTTGGAAATGTGATGCTAGAACAAAGCCATTAACACATAACTAGATGCTCCCGTCTGATTTTGGCTCTACGCCTCCATCTACCTTGGGTCGATTTAGTAGTAAGTTAGATTTGCGAGTAGTAACATTTGCGCTCTTTTTATAAGAAAGTTACTTTACGATAAAGTACCAACAGCGCCTCAGAGGCAGCATGGCACGTTAGTGTTGATGTAAAAATGTAAACATAGATATTTGTCCCAGTACTTCAACTAGGGTTTGTTTTGGTGATAGCAATTTTGAAGGGCAGCTTCTAAAGTGGTACAAAAAAGTTGGCAAGGTGATGAAAAGGATGATATCCACCTCGGAAGCTACGAGACAATATAAAAGGGTTTCTAGGAATCTCAGAAGATATCGGTAAAACAAAATCAAAATTGTTACAAAAACGCAAGAATTGCTGCACATTCCATTCAATCAAGAAAAGAGGAACTTGGATTTTTGGGCTATATGTGCCTAAAACCGGTGGGCTTAGAATGCACCAAAAAATTTATGAAAATTGCGCAGAAAAAGTGCATGTAAGTTGGGCGCATGCAAATTTGATTGCACTAGTAGAGTTAAAATTTATTGTTAGGTTTTGTTTTTGATATTTGCTTCAATTGTCTCTAGCGGTATTCGCAAATGCAATTTTTCGTGTTAATACAGGGTGTCCCACGACGATTAAGACAAGCAATATATTGGAACTGGGCAGTAGTAGCGAATTATAATTTTGGGGGTGTAAATTAGAGCAAATATAGTATATTTTCTTATTATTGTATCACCCAATGAGGTATTTGTTTTGGACCACGTAAAGTCCGATTCAAAGTTTTTAATGAGACACCCTGTATATTTGTGACTTTTTGTGTTCCTCCCGATAAAACAATTCCAACAAGCTAGCACACTCTAAAGTGATTAATTCAAGAGCTACAGGTACTTAAAGGATGGTACCACTACCATTGACTATAACATGTACCCCTAAGTTAAATTATTTTGGGTGTTTCATAATGGTAGTGGTAGTGGTACAGTCCTTTAAGTACCTGTAGCTCTTGAATTAATCACTTTAGACCCCAAGTGTGCTAGTTTGTTGGATTTTTTTTTTATCGGGAGGAATACAAAAAGTCACAAATATACAGGGTGACCCATTAAAATTTTTGGATCGCACGTCACGTGACCAAAAACAAATGCCTCATTGAGTGACACATTTAATTTACACCCCCCAAATTATAATTCGCTACTACGACCCAGTTCCGATATATTGCTTGTCTTAATCGTCGTGGGACACCCTGTATATGAAGTAGAACTAACTTGCATGATTTATTAACTCAAAATAGGTTTGTACCTTGTCCTAACCTTAAAACTAATTTTGTTTTATGTACGTATTTCATAAAAACATATTTGAAATGAAGTTTTTCTTAAAAAAATGCGAAAATACCAATGGCGTCTTTCAGACGACACGTTAGCGATTACGTAAGGGCCTGGCCACATCTCCACGTCACGACATCGTCAACGTGGAAGGCCACGTCGAACGTCGTCGTCAACGTGGAACACCACGTTGAACGTCGTCGCCGATGTGTGGCTAGTAGGCCCGATTTTATCAACAGGCGCATTTTATCAAAGGCTTTGACCAACCAGAGCAGCCCACTCAGATGCATGTTCTTGAATGGGCTGCTCTGATTGGTCAAAGCCTTTGTTAAAATGCGCCTGTTGATAAAATCGGGCCACACCGCCACACGTGGCGTTCCACGTTGACGACGACGTTCGACGCGGCCTTCCACGTTGACGACCTCGTGACGTGGAGATGTAGCCAGGCCCTAACAGGAATGTCAAGTTAGTAGTTAAGGGCTATTTTGTATACAATGTGTCCGGTCATCGGTGTCGGAGCCTTCTGGGGGATAAAATACGTTAAGTTTTATCAACAAATCACCCCTCAAAGGTATTTTTCTCTCACGATAATATCATGGCGGCTGTTTTCTTTTTAGTTTAATTGATGCACGAGTGTTGTACTAATTTAGCCATAGCTACCTATTTAAAGGTTGTGCAAACACAAAATAAATGTAATTCGATAGCGAAACATGTAGACCATAAACTGATGGTAAACATTTTCCAAATTTCATTTTATACCACAGCAAAAAAATGTTAAAAGTAAATAATTATGTAATTTTTTGCGTTTTTTTACAATTGTAGTTTTTTTAAAAAATCTTAAGCTGTTGACCTACTTTTTTTGTATTTATAAGCGATAGTGCATGACGTTTCCTAAAAAAAAATAGCTATATATCTTAGCCCTAAGTAGTTTAGAAGCTATGATGATTTGAATATGACCCTTTATTGTCTAATTCGGCACTACTTTACTTTTAGGGCTAAGACGTAAATTATGTACATCATGTACTATCATGTTCTACCGCTTAGAAATACAAAAAATGTAAGTTAAGAGCTTAGACTTTTTGAAAAAACTAAAATTGTAAAAAACGCAAAAAATACATAATTATTTTCTTTTAACATGTTTTTGCCCTGATATGAAATGATATTTGGAAAATGTTTACCATTAGTTTATGGTCTACATGTTTCGCTATCGAATGAGACTTATTTTGTGTTTCTATTAGGACCTCTACATGAGTAACTATGGCTAAATTAGTACAACACTCTTGCTTCGATTAAAGAAAATTAAATGGCTGCCATTTTATTATAGCGGGAGAAAAACTATTTATGTGGGATGAACTGTCAATAAAAAAATACTGTATTTCATCCTCCTAAAGGCTCCGACACCGATAACCGGACACATTGTATATCGACTTTTTAATTTTTTATTTAACAATGAATTTGAATCATCCGGTACATATTATTTTTAGCAGACCTTGAAAAACTCCAATAATTATTATAACTATTATGTTAGTAGATAACATTTTTGTACATACGCAGATATTCGTCACACTTATAAGACGTACCCGTAGGGTTATCGTAAAATTGATGCCGTTATAAGATTATCTCCATTTCTGCGCCTGCCCCTGCCTGTATTTCCACAACAAACATGAATAAAAGAGGGGGGGTTAGTTATGTTTTATGTTACTAATAGGATAACCTATCACGGAAGGTTACTCTATGGTAATAAGGAAGACTACTCACGTCGCTCGGGCAGTTTGTAGGTTCCAACTTTCAACGCAGACATCTTTAGCGTACCGGATGACGGACAAAACTGGTCAGAAAATGTGGTTTGGGATATGGATCCGCATTTATATTCGCACATCAGCGGTGGCTGTGAAATCGAACAAGTATGTGTCACTGGTCATACTTTGTTCTAAGCGGGGTAATTTATGCCATCTTCATATTTTACGCAATTATTAATTGATTGCCGATTTAATTACATCTGGCGTGCACATTATTGTTTACACGAATACGTATAATTATTTTTCTTGATGTATAAATTAATATAGCGTGAGATAAAATATGAAGTCAAGTTGATGGACTCAGTACATTCCAGACATTACGGTGATACCGGTTTATTATTTTCCCATAGCAAAAGTCTGAGATCCCCTTGGAACTTGCAACCAAATCATCCCCTGGCCGCCGAAAAAAAGTGTGTCACGCCGCTAGGTCTTTCTTTCACAGGTCAATGGACATCCTATTGTGAATACAAAGAATAGATCAATTTTAAGTACAAAATGATCAGGGACCTCTAAAACGCCTAAAAAGAAGTTTGAGATGTTTTTATAATTTTAGTTTTTTATTATTGTTGCGCCACCACTGACTCGATTTCTAAAAGCTATACGCCTTTTCCATCCGCGTCACAATAATAATAATGTGCCAAAAGTCCCTTGATTCCTGTAATAGGCAAGGCAATGTTCGGATGGACCTGAAAAAGTTTAGTATGCCGTTGGTTCGTTCTTTCACAGGTCAATGGACTTCCTATTATTAATACCAAAAAAAAATCAGTTTTACAATCCCACACCGATAGGTGAGGGGAGTATTGTGATCGCGAAAATTTTCGATTTTGAGATAAGACGTTTTTTGGGCGTCTTATGATGTTCTACATAACGAAAATCCACGTCACTCATTTCCGTCGGTCTGCCTGTCTGCCTGTTTGTCTCTTGGCGTTTTTCTAGCCTCGTAATCTCAATAACCGCTGCATGGATTGTGATGAAATTTGGGCAGCGTTATGCTGTGGGGTCGTAGTAGAATAGTTTTCCTCTGTGGAAAATGTTCCTATAATTTTCAATATCGTTATAGGGGGGGCGGAGTTATTAGCAAAAAACGAAAAATTTCCAATATGCCTCAAACTTCGTTTTTAGGCGTTTTGGGGGTTCCTGATCATTTTCTACTTTTTCTTGGGTGGTGGTGAATTTGGGGTGGTTGGGGGGTGGGGGGTTCTAAAACTGAAAAATCTGTTGTATTCGTAATGGGCTGTCCATTGATATGTGAATGAAAAACCTAGCCGCATGATGCACTTTTTTAGGTCCATCCGAACGTTGCATGCTTATTATAGAAACCACGGGACTTAGAATTTGTGATGTATATATACAAGTATTGTTTTAGATTGTTCTGTATTGCGCAATGCGAAAATTATTGAATTGATTTTAATGAAATTTTGACACAGTATTACTACCGCGGCGAGGGTGGAAACGCGTATATTTTGGAAAAATCGGATCACTCGCGGTGCAGCAATAATAAAAAAACTAAAAATATAAAAACAGTCAAACTTTGTTCTTAGGCGTTTTACGGGTTATTGATCATTTTCAATATTTTTTTGGGTGGGGTGAAATCGGGGCGGTTGGAGGGTGGGAGGTTGTGAAACTGAAAAATTTGCTGTATTCATAATAGTCTGTCCATTGACCTGTAGAAGAAATACCTAGCGGCATATTATACTTTTTTAGGTCCATCCGAACATTGGCTTGCCTATTACAGAAACCAATCTTGTGATCTGTACATACGAGTTTTGCTTTATTTCGTTCTATGTATATTGCGTAAAGCGAAAATTATTGAATTGATTTTAATAAAATTTTGACACAGAATTTATTACCGCGGCGAGAATGGAAAACGACTCTGTTTTTGAAAGCCGTGTCAGCGGTGGCGCAGCAATAATAAAAAAACCAAAAATATAAAATCAGCTCAAACTTCGTTTTTAGACAGGTTGGAGGCTCTTGATCGTTTCGCATCGTCCAGCTGAAGCATGCAGAAAAAGACTGTGGCTTCCTAGTCCCTAAGTAAGGAGACGCAAGCAAGTATTTACCAGGGTTTTTGTGTTGGATTTTGTTTTTGCGGGCGGGTGGGCGATAATTTAGTTAAAAGGGGATTTCAGACTATAGCTTCATGCAATGGGAAATAATAAAATGGTATCATCATTATGTGTGGGAAGTACTGAGTCAATCAACTTGACTCCATTTTTTGGTTATTGCTGCGCCTCCACTAACACGATTTCTGAAAACTATACGCATTTTCCGTCCTCACCACGTCAATACTGTGTCAAAATGTCATTAAAATCTATTTAATAGTTACGCAATAGAACACGATCTGCAAAACAATGCTCTTATGTATCAGAAAATTCTTTGGTTTCTGTAATAAGCAAGGTAACGTTCAAATGGATTATGGATTATGCCGCTTTTTTCACCTATTTTTCAGTTTACAACCCTCCACCTCCTAACAACCCCAATTTCACCCCCACCCAAAAAAGTAGAAAATGAAGAACCCCTAAAACGTCTATAAACGAAGGTTGAGCTGTTTTTATATTTTTAGTTTCTTTATTTTTGCTGTGCCGTCACTAACACGGTTTCTATGTTCCATGCACCGATTTTCAAAATTATAGCAGCATTTAGTGCTGCTACTGCTGCTAATATAATAATGATTTAATTAGAGGGAGGTGCGCAAAATTTTAAATAAAGAAACTACACATAATAAGAGTTTTCAGTTTCCACAAGCAGTTCTTTCTTAAGAGTTTTTTATAGCTAGTATCACAAAAAGTCACGTATTAAGAGTGTTTTGTTTATCATTCATCACAAAATGTTACTTTTTAAGAGTGTTTTACTTAGCATCCCGCATAACCATGAAAAAAAGTCGTGTAGCTTGGGAATCGAACTCCCAACGCCAGATTGAAACACGTCAGCGCTACCTTACTGAACCACGCAGCTGTCTGCCTCATTTTGTCAAAACATTGTACATTATATTAGTATTTACTTACCTATTTTTATCTTTGTAATGTTATTTATAATTTTCTTAATTTTCATTTTGTGCTATAAGGAAAGTCGGCCAAAGTTTATCTTAAGCAACGCGTTCACCCAATTATCCATTTTGAGTGATAACTTCTTAGGTTAGAATCGGCGATGTAAACAACGTGTAGCGACTCGAACAAGAGCAGATGCTCGTCGGCAGATGCTACGTTCGTATTGGTTCGTAACTCGTAACATTTTGGTTTTCATTGGTCATTTTCAAAGCCGATTGACGTGTGATTGACCAATAGGAGCGCTAATAACGAGCGATTGACCAATAGGAGCGCTCTCTTCAGTCAATCACGGGGTGAGACCCGGGTTAAGTCTGAACTGCGAGTGCCAGTTTGTATAGTTCCAGCACTGTGTGCTACTTACCAATCAGGCAACTAATTGAAGCTAGAAACAGGTACATACTAGCACTGTAGACATATCTAGAAAAAAGTATGTTTCTCTTTTGCTCAGGGGGGGGGGTGGCATTGCGTCTTAAGGAGGAACCGCCCCTGCAGCATTACCAGTACTACCCACAACATATCGCTAACCAAATTTCATTAAAATCCATGCAGCTGTTGCTGAGGAGTCTAGAAAAAGGCCAACAGACAGTCAGACCGACGGCGACGGAAGTGAGTGACGTAGATTTTCGTTATGTAGACATCATAAAACCCCCAAAAAGCGTATTATCTCAAAATCGAAAATTTTCGGGATTGCAATACTTCCTCTTGTCTGAGAAGTAGATAAGTGTATAGATAGTACTGTGTAAGGCTTTCGCGGCCATCGTCCAATGAATTTGTGGTTCTAGGGGTTTTAGGCCAGCGTCGTTTAGCGTTAAGGCTTGACGTTTCGCCACTACGAGTGGATGGCATCTTCAGATCTCACTTCGGCGACTTCCAAAATACCGACGGTTCGTGGATCTGCACCTGTATTTATACCTGTTAACGGTGACGTGACCCAACCAGGTGGCGTTGGCCGCTCCGCCCCCTTGCGATATGGCAGTGTCTTCAGGATGGGTACCCATGTCCGGTTGACTTTCTGTATTTCTTCTTTTCTACTGAAATTATTGTGATGTTTTTGTATTTCGATGGCTTCTCTGTGGAATCTGGCATAGTATGAAGACATTGTTGCAAGGACCTGAAGACACTGCTATATCGCTAGAGGGGCGGGGCTACCAACGCCACCTGGTTGAGCCACGTCATCGTTAACAGGTATACATGTACAGATCCAGCAGCCGTCAGTATTTTGGAAGTCGCCGAAGGGAGTTAGCTTCTGAAGATGCCATTCACTCGTGGTGGCGAAACGTCAAGCCTTAACGCTAAACCACGCCGGCCCTAAAACCTAAGAACCACAAATTCATTGTATGGATAGTATTTTGAAGATTTTTTTAAATAATAATAATTGTTAGACTATGGCACCAGTCACGATATTTCAACGGCACAAACATGTCACAAAGTGCAGATAACACGTTAAAGTTCTGCGCGACATGATATTGTAAAAACAAGACATCTATCTTAAAATTGACTCACTCGTAAAAATTGTATTATTCCGGCAAATGATAAGACCATGGCCATGGCCTTAGGACTTCAAGATGTGTCGGAATTATACATGGTGACACAGAAAAGGAATTTCTAGGAAGATATAAATAAAAAAATGTAGCAACAAGTTTCGTATAGTCTTTTTGAGAACAATGGAGCGGTAACGGTAAGAACAAGTTTCACATTCATTTCAGAATGAAGTTGATTTTTTCTATAGGTTCTTACCCAGAAGATGAAGAGAGCGAAAAAAATATTGCGCTTCCGCACACTTGTTCTAGTCGACGCGTTTCTAGTTTATAGTCGCACGAAATGGCGCGTGTGCCATCCGCACACGCAGGCACGTGTTTAGAGGGGCGGTCCAGGGGTTTCGGACCCCCCCCCCCGCCCCTAGGTAAGTGTCATTCAAGCAAAAAAATTAAAAGGTGTCTGGACCCCCAAAACTAAATCCTGGATACGTGCCTTTATAGTGGCACACGGGGGGATTATTTTTTTCTCGGTCAGCCCTCCCGCGAATCGGTACACGTTAGATTTGAAATGCTGAAGGTGGTAGCCGTCTGGAAACAAATTCCCCGGCAACTCATTCCATAGTGTCGAAATTCTCCAGAGGAAGGAATGCTGGAGGAGACTAGTTCGGGGAGTAGGGACCTCGCAGAGTCTTTCTAGTGTTCCTCGTTTGGGCGGCCTTCGGTGTTATTATCTGGGAGAGCTCACTCGAACATCTTCCGTGATAGAAAATGTAAAACAGGG
Organism: Callosobruchus maculatus; assembly: GCA_951848785.1. Taxonomy (NCBI): domain Eukaryota; kingdom Metazoa; phylum Arthropoda; class Insecta; order Coleoptera; family Chrysomelidae; genus Callosobruchus; species Callosobruchus maculatus. The sequence goes on from CATOUR010000127.1 coordinate 2,187,452, forward strand.
GCGGGTCAGCCACCCTTCTTCCATTTTCTTGGCTGTGGGGTCCTTTGTGTGGTTAGGCGTATCGACTAGTCTAACTCCTCTCTTCTGGATATCATCTAGAAGCTTTAGAGAGTGCTTCGGAGCGCATCCCCACACATAGGAGCAATACTCTAATGATGGTCGGATCTGCGATGCCTTGTAGAGCTGCACTAGTTGCTCTGGTGTACACAGCTTCCTACAGCGGAACAAAGCTCCAAGTTTCTGGGAAGCCGTGTCAGCAAAACTGACGACGTGATCGGATGTGTTATTGTAAATGTTAATCCCCAAAAGCTTGAAGGAAGGTGACTCGACTGTTAGGTGACCCTCCATTTCCAAAGTTGGTAAGCAAGCGTGAGACTTATTTGTCATTAATCGTTTATAAATTTTAGATTACCCCAGACCTTTATCTTATTTGATGATTACACTTAGATGGATCTGGATACCAGCTTGTGATGTCCCCATTATTACTACATATAACTATAAAATTGATGGCCCTGGAAATGGATTTTTGGAGGAGAAGTTGCCGAATCTCTAGACTGGATCATGTTAGAAATGATGTCATAAGAGGGACGATGGGTCTAGAATCTACCATTCTAGACACTATAGACACGAAAAGGTTACTTTGGTATATGGGCATCTCCAAAGAATGAACAACGACAGATGGTCTAAGAAAGTATGGCAATGGATACCTCCAGAACGTCGAAAGCGTGGAAGACCGGAGAAGATGGAAGTTGAGAAGCGAGAAACGGTTCTAGCCGTAGGAACCTTGCGTGTATATGTATATATACATAAAATCAAGAACGATTTGACAGTATAACGTCAAATATTTACCGCTATCAGACGCGCAATACACAGGGACCGAACTACATTTTCCATGATCGCGTGCGAATGAAAACAAGGAGATTGGAAACGCGCATTTAGTGACGACCATCAAACGACCCGTTGATGGTGGTCCAATACTTTGCATGAGAAGCCGAGTATGGATATGCGTCGGGAATTGCGCCGACCATATCGTCAATCAACCCGTGTGCGGATGCACTTAACTATGACGATGCTACATGCCTGCCTTCAATCTTGGGAACCTCCAGACTCCAGATTTGAACAATGGCGGCGGGTGCATAAGAGCTGCGAAACTTGCAGAACACACCTGGTGTCAGCAATTCGTACTATATATTACTATTACTATTACTAAATATATTTTATCCAACAAATTAATCTAAGAATAGCTATTCTCGAACTTCTCTATGAAATATTTCGCCCACGACCACGTACGCCAGGTACCTGGGCGTACAGCGACGGATTTTGAAAAACAAAGCCTTTTATTCATAACAACTGCTCTTAGCTTATGACTATCCGTTGAAATAACAAACGTTGATCGACAGAAACCTCTTTTTATTTGTTTTACTTCCCACACCGATAAGTGAAAATTTTCGATTTTGAGATAATAAACTTTTTAGGCGTTTTATGATCTGTCGGTCTATTTGACTGTCGGTCTACATGTCTGTCGATCTGTCGATCCGCCAGTCTGCATGAATTGTGATGCAATCTGGGAAGCAAGATGCTGTGGTAGGTAGGTAGGTAATCTTATAATTTTGGAAATCAGTGCAAGGGCGGCGGAGTAATTAGCAAAAAACAAACAATTTCAAGTATCCCTAAAACTTCGTTTTGAGGCGTTCCTTATTATTTTCTACTTTTTTGAGTAGGGGTGAAATGGAGGTGTTTGGGGGGGGGGGGAGGGGTTGGACGGTTGTAAGACTGAAAAATGTGTAGTTTATACTTATAATAGCATGTGAAAGAAAGAACTAGTGGCATAATGCAGTTGTTTAGATCCATCCGAACAGTGCCTTGCCTGTTACAGAAACCAAGGGACTTTTTCTGATCTATATATCATACAAGTGTTGCTTTAGACCGTTCTGTATTGAGTGGCGAGGATGAAAAACGCATATGGTTTTTAGAAATCGTGAAAGTGGCGGCGCAGCAATAATCAAAAACTAAAAATATAAAAACAGGTGAAACTTTTAGACGGTTTGGGGGTCCCTGATCGTTTCGCTTCGTCCAGTTGAAGCTTGCAGAATAAAAACTGTGTCGTCTTAGTTCCTACGGTGGGAGATGCAAGAAAGTATTTACGACAGTTCTTGTCTTGGATGTTTTTTTGTGGGCGGGCGGACGATGATGTGATTGCACTGGGATCTCAGACTATAGCTTCATGCAATAGAAGAATAATGAAATGGACACCGTAATGTATGGGAAGTACTGAGTTAGTCAACCTGACTCAATTTTTTGTTAACCAAAGTTTCCGATTATTTTAACCTCAAACCCCACAGTAGACCTGGTATAGAGTTGTAGACATCACATCAGGTGTCAATACGGCTCAGGGTCGGTTTCAGGGCAGGAAATGGGGGGGGGGAGGGGGGGAGGGCTTGGTGAAGGCGCAATTGGGCAATAATAAAGATTTTGAGCCATCTTTCGAACAACGAAAACTGACTATATGGTCACATTTATACGTCGATTCTTCGTAAATGAAATTTTGCATTATTTGTATGTTTGGCTAGCTATTATGAGGACTAAAGTGTTTAATTAGTCATTGAACGTACTATCAGAAAATATATTTATTTTCTCGGATTCGCCACTGATCCGCCACTGATATGGCTTTGCTGGAAAGAAGGTATTTTTTCAACCTGGTATATACTATACGCAATACAGATAGTAGCATTAAAAAAGTAGGTACGCATGATGACCAAGTGACGCACTTAACGTAAGAAGCTAACTAGAGATCAAAGTGCAGTCGTTAATTATATTTTCATCGTCGTCATATTTTGTGATCTGTTGTGATAGACACTTCATTGATAGAATAGCAGCACCGAATATATGGCAAAAAAATGACAGTGATAGAAAACCAGTCCCAGTGGTTTCTGTATTGTGTGTTGCCGGCTTTTGCTTCATAAATAATTTAACATTGAAAAAAATACGTCAAGTAGATTAACTCGTCACTTCTGACGGACTTTTATTCTTCTTGGAATTTTCCGTTCCCATACTTCCAATTTATCCTGAAACGTTTTCGTTACCACCCAAGTTTCACACCCATAAAAGTGGGAGTTGTCCTCGACACTGTCATATAGCCTTATTCTAGCCTTTACTGATATTAGTATCTTGTTCATTGACCCTGCCCTGTTCTGTTACTCTTTACTAAACTCATTACAGTTATGATCAAGTAAATATATTATAGTGTTCAGTTGCTTCGAATTCCAGTACGGCCCTTTCTTCAATTAGAATGTTTAAGATATCATTTGGGTTTAACCTCTTGCTGGAGGTTCATTATATTTTGAATTCACAGACAACCCCATATACAGAGCTGATTTATCAGGTCCCTAGTTGACGCCTGTAGCTGTTTCTTGGATTGATCCAGGATAACTATATATCTTCCGCATAGCCAAGTCATTGGTGTCCCTTCGTATACAGAGAATTCTGATAATTTGACTGTCACTAATTATTTTGTTTTCTGTATTGAATAATGTTATACTTTCTTTTATTTTCGTTGTCGAAAACTTTGCTGGATCTCCATAACAGAGCAAATGTTAAATACGTAATTATTGTGATAGAAGCAAAAAATGAACAAACAAGATTTTCTTAATGAAGCGTCCCCTTTTGAAAAATGGGTAAAAAATTCATTCAATTCATTGCAATAAAGATAAGTAGAGGATTCTATTGAAAATAACAAAATTATGACGAGTTACGTAAAAGTGGTAAAATCTGGCAACGCTGCTGTTAGAATTTTTGAATTCTGCATGTTCAAAAACCTGCAGTTATTGATTTTCTCGTTCCAGCTGTGCCAGTTTTGAAGATATTTAAGCGTTCCTGTACCTTTTACTGACCTGGTATTCGAAATAGCAGTATGTGCAAGGAAGACGGTTTCATTATTTTAGGAACACCAGTTAAAACTTGTTCACGCTATAGACCATTACTAGGGAGTACTTCTATGTTAAATAAAATATACAGTGTGTTCTATTGATAAAAATCGGAGATATTTCTTTGAAAATTTGGAAAAATAATTTATAACTTGGCAACGTCGCAAATACGAAAAAATATTACAAGGCGAGATAGGTTATTAGTGGGTATTTTGATTTAAAATAAAACATACATTGTTACATTTAAAAAAACAAAGTAAAATGACCATCAAATTGCCGTAATTTAAAATTCTGCCAAAACCACCCTGTAGATGCACATTGCTGATAACATCCAAAATAATATTCATTTAATATTCAAGTAACTCGCTGTATAATAATATTGAGAAAAGGTGAAGGAATATATCAATTTGGACGTATCACTTGCGACCTTGCAAATCCGGAAATTAATAGAAAATAAATAATAACTTGGCAACGTCGCAACCGATCCCAAAAATATTTTAGGGTTGAATAGAAATCAATAATGGAAACTAGAAGAATTTAAAAAAAGTTATAGTTCTATATATAAAAAACATGTTGATCACTATCCGATACTTTCCCGCAATACCCTATATATTTCAAAATATTTTTAGGATATGCGTCTTAAATAACCAAATAACCTTTGTACTTGACATTTTCTTCTATCAGGTATACCTTGCCAGATATCGAGAAATTACACACACGTAGTAGCTGATATATTTCACATTCGCCTGAACGTGTGGAGGGCCGTCAGCCAATCAGAGGCGACCGGTCTTTAGGCGGCCTTGTTCAGTTCGAACTGACAGGCCTGCCTGAACGTGTGGGGGCGAGGCGACCGGTCTTCAGGCAGACCGTTCAGTTTGAACTGACAGGCCTGCCGGAACGTGTGTAGCCGACATAAGTTTGGCTAACCGATACCAACATCGACAGTCAGAGTCCGTGCGCGGATTTGGCAATTCCAATTCCAAACCATCGGAATCGATTCTTTTGATGCCTATTACGGTATCGTTCGGGATCGACTCACCTCTACCACAAAATAACTATGAATAATCGTATAGTGACTACGGGAATTTTACTTCCCACACCGATGGGTGATGGGAGTAGATATTATGATCGCGAAACTATTCGATTTTTAGACAATACATTTTTTGGGCGTTTTATGATATCTACATAACGAAAATCCCGTCACACATTTCCGTCGGTCTGCCTGCCTGTTGGCGTTCTTCTAGGCTCGTAATCTCAGTAACCGCTGCATGAATTGTGATACAATTTGAGAAGCGATATTCTGTTCGGTCATAGTAGGTAACACTGCTATAATTGAAAATCGGGTCATGAGCGGCCCAGTGATTAGCAAAAAAACAAAAAAAATCAAATATTCCTTACACTTCGTTTTTAGGCATTCGAGGGGTTCCTCATTATTTTTCAGCTTTTTGGTGCGGGTAAAATTGGGGTAGTTGGGGGGTTGAGGTTGGTAAAACTGAAAAAATTGTTGTATTCATAATACGCTGTCCGATGACCTGTGAAAGAAGTACCTAGCGGCATAATACACTTTTTTAGGTCCATCCGAACATTGTCTTGCCTATTACAAAAACCAAGGCAATTTTCGGATATATGTATACGAGTACCTATTGCGTTAGATCGTTCTGTATTGTGTAAAGTGGGAATTACTATATTGGTTTTAATTAAATTTTAACACAATATTAAAATCGGGGCGAGGATGGAAAACGCGCATAGTTTTAGAAAATCGTGTCAGTGGCGGACAGTTGTAATAAAAAAAAACTAATGCTATGAAAACAGCTCAAACTCCACTTTTAGGCGATTCGGAAGTTCCTGGTCGTTTACCACAGACTTTTTAGAGGGTAGTTTGGAAATTTGTTGTATTCGTAGTGGGCTCTTCATGCATTGCCTTGTAAAGGAACAACATAATATACTTTTCATCTTTATCCGAATGCTGCTCCGCCTTAGACAAAAAATCATTTTTGAAATTATATTATCTGTGCTGTTATAAACACAAATAGTTGTAGTAAATAGTTAACAAAAATAGTGTTGTGTTACACCGTTGTGACGGTAAAATTATGGGGAAGCCAGTGATAATAAAATTATATGGAAACATCCAATAATTGATAAGTAATTAATAGTAAACCAATTGTGGAATTCACGATACCTGCTTTTTATGGAATTCGTCAAAATACGTGTCTACACACCGAAGATACCGATAAATAGAATAAACAGGACCGGATTTGGAAAAATTTGTATGCAAAGATGTCTTGTTCCCTCTGCAAAGACAAAAATAGGGAGGCGTTCGAATGTGATGGATGTAGTAATCTATTTTGCAAAGCATGTGGAGAACTTACATCATCGGAAGTGAAAGTGCTTCAGTTAGTATCTAGCAGAGTATTAAATTTCCACTGCTCCAAGTGCAAACTTGGGGACTCCTATGAACTATATAGGGAGGTAATAAAATGCAAAGAAGAAATAATAGAGAATAAAAATGAAATCATTAAACTTCTAAAACGTGAACTTCAAGAACTCAAAGATAAATGTGAAACAAATGTAAAATCTGGATACAATGATGCAGTAAAAAAGAGGAAGGATGATGTTATAGTTATAAAACCTAAGAAAGCAGATCAACCCAGTGCGGAAACAAGGAAAAAACTTGAAGAAACTGTAGATCCATGTTCTTTGCAGGCCATGTTCTTTGCAGGCTACTGTGTCAGATGTAAGGCAACTAAGAAACGGAGGAGTAGCTATAAAGTGTAGTGATCGTCATCAAAAAATAGAAGATATTTGTAATAGTGCTCAGAGGCAGATTGGTACTGACTATGAAGTGATAGTTCAAAAGAAGAAAAACCCTGAAATCAAGATATACAATGTTAAACAATCTATAGTTGAAAATGGAGTTGAATTAGTAGAGAAAATAATTCTTCAGAACGGAATAATAACAGATGAAGAAAAACGGCAGATAAAAATACTGAATAAATATAAAAACAGAAAAGGTATGAATATAGTTATTCTCGAGTTAGATCCAGAGTCATGCAGTATAATAAAACAAAAAGAAGTTATAAATTTGGACTAGAAGGCATATTATTATTGCGATAATGTTAATATACTGCAGTGTTATAAATGCTGGAAATTTGGGCATCAAGCCAAAAACTGCAGAAGCCAAAGCAATATATGTCCAAAATGTTCTGGAAACCATAAATCGGACGATTGCACGGCGAATCAACATTGCTGTGTAAATTGTAAATTTGCGTCAGAAACATCGAGAATACCTAACATAAACCACGAACATCAGTAAAGATTGTCCTGCATACAGAAGAGTATTAAGAAACATTTGAGTACCCAGATAATGGAGGTGAGAACAAGAATAAATAGCCACCAACGTTTAGAAGAGGTATCCACACAACATCCGTCAATGGCCATATATACATGATGAATAGCCAAAGCCTGGTTTGTCATTATGATGAAATCAATTATTTTATATGCAAGAATAAACCTGCTGTTGTTTGCTCAACGGAAACCCATGTAACAGAAGAAATAGAAGAACACGAGTTATGTATAGAAAATTATAACTTATTACGACTTGACTCACATAGCAGGCATACAGGTGGAGTTATCTATTACATAAGCTCTGATTTGAGGTATAGTACTATTAAGAAATGTATAATTGAAAAAAATGTGTGGTGCAGTGTGATTCAGGTAAAAATCAATAGTATTAATTTTGTTCTAGTTGGAATATACCATTCCCCAAACGCATCTGACGCGGTATTTTTGGATTTTCTTGACGGATTGTTTGAAAAATTAATATCAGAAAACAAATATGATAACATTTTTTTTTCAACATCGATTGGAGATCAGAAAATACTTATAGTAAGAGATTAAAGCAGTCTATTTCTGACTTCGGTCTTAAACAAAAAGTGACATCATCGACTCATGTTTGGTGTAATGGTAGTAGTTTGATTGGTTTAGTAATCACTAACTCATTTTATTTAGAAGCATCTGTTTTATATGAATCAAGCTTTTCGAATCATAGGATAATCCAAATAAAAATGTTAAATAATGTCTTACAGGGTAAAAAGTGTATTAGAAGAAGCAAATTGAGTAACGTGTCTGAATTCAACAAAAAATTGCAAAGTATCTCCTTTGATTATAGAGGAAAAACAGTTGAATATGAAATATATCAGTCTTTGTGACGGGATTAGAAACATTATTGATGAGTTCATGCCTAAAAAAGAAATATTGGTAGGTGGAAACACAAAGCATTGCTTCAATGATAAGGTACTGCAGGCTATAAAAGAAAGAGATAATTCATACAGGAAATTCAAGTATACTGGTGTTGATGTGGATTGGGAGGATTACAAAAGTAAAAGAAATAGCGTAGTTGATACCTTAAGAAAAGAAAAACGTTATTATTATGAACAAAAAATAGATGGGTGTAAAGGTGACTCAAAGGAAATGTGGCGAACATTAAAAGCCCTTGTTTCTTCAAATAATAAGGATTTGATTACAGATGTAAGATTTAATGATGTGATTGTCAGTGATAAAAAAATTATTGCAGAAAAACTAAATCACTTTTTTGTAGAAAGCATTAGTGATATTGTCAATTCTATCCCTAACACAAACGTTATTTTTAATTTGCCTAGTGACAATTGCAACCAATTTTCAGACCTCAAACTTTTAACAAAAAATGAACTTCATTCTATAATTTTATCTTTACCAAATAAATATAGTCCAGATGATATAGGCATGTTTGTATTCAAAAACCATTTTGACCTGGTCGCTGATCCCTTATTAAATTTGATTAATAGTTCATTAGAAAAAGGTATTTTTCCTGATATGCTGAAAGTAGCAACTATAACTCCTATAAAAAAAGTAGTAAACAGTATAAATGCTGAAGATATGCGACCAATTAATACATTGCCTGCAATAGAGAAAATCCCAGAAAAAGTTGTCTACATTCAGCTAAAACAATTTATTACATTAAATAATTCACTTTGTAAATTTCAGTCAGGATTCAGAGATGATTATAGTTGTGAAACTGCATTACAGTACATCATAAATCAATGGAAGGAAGCAACAGATGATAGTAGATCTGTAGGCATTGTATTTATTGACTTGAAACGTGCATTCGAAACAACTGATAGGTGCAAAATTATTGAAAAATTGAAAATATATGGTGTTACTGGAAATGTATGTAAATGATTACAAGATTACTTAAGTAATAGGAAACAAGTAGCTAAGTTAGATGAAACAGTATCAGAACAATTAGATGTTAATTTTGGTGTACCCCAAGGGAGTATCTTAGGGCCCCTATTGTTTATTATGTATATAAATGATATTCAGTATGTATTTACAGAATGTAATTATCATTTATTTGCTGATGATACCATCATATATCTGGAAGAAACGCAAGCAAATAGACTAGCAGAAAAGATGAATGTTGAACTAAAAAAATGGAGTCAAGTTGATTGACTCAGTACTTCCCACACATAACAGTTGCAACCAAATCATCGCCCGCCTGTCGTCAAAAAACATCCAACACAAAAACTAGTAAATAGTTTCCTAAATATCTCCGTAGGAACTAAAACGACACAATTCAGCTTTAACTGGACGAAACGAAACAATCAGGAACCCCCAAATTGCTTAAAAACGAAGTTTGAGCTATTTTTATATTTTTAGATTTTTATTATTGCTGCGCCGCCACTTACACGATTTTTGAAAACCATACGCATTTTTCATCCTTGCCGCGGTAATAATACTGTGTGTAAATTTCATTAAAATTAATTCCATAATTTCCATGTTACTAAATTCAGAACGGCCTGAATCAATACCAACCCCTACCAATACCAAATCCCTTGATTTTTGTAATAGCCAAGGCAATGTTCGGATGAACCTAACGAACGTCTATTATGCCGCTCGGTCTTTCTTTCACAGGTCAATGGACACTATTATAAATGGAATAAATTTTTGAGTTTTACAACCCCCCACCCCCTAACCACCCCAATTTCACCCCCACCCAAAAAAAAAGTAAAAAATGATCAGAAACCCCTAAAACGCCGAAAAACAAAGTTTGAGCTATTTTTACATTTTTAGTTTTTTTATTATTGCTGCGCCGCCACTGACACGATTTTTCCAAAACATGCGCACTTTCCATCCTCGCCGTGGCAGTAATACTGTGTCAAAATTTCATTAAAATCCATTCGAAAATTTTGGCGTTACGCAATAAAGAACGATCTAAAACTAAAACAACACTCGGATGTATACATCACAAATTATTCTAAGTCCCTTGGTTTCTATTATAAGCAAGGCAATGTTCGGATGGACCTTTAAAATTGTATTATGGCGCTAGGTTTTTCATTCACAGGTCATTAGAGAGCCCATTATGAATACAACAAATTTTTCAGTATTACAACCCCCCACCCCCCAACCACCCCAAATTCACCCCCACCCAAAAAAAGTAGAAAATGATCAGGAACCCCTAAAACGCCTAAAAACGAAGTTTGAGGCGTATTTGAAATTTTTTGTTTTTTGCTAATTACTCCGCCCCCCGTATAACGATTTTCAAAATTATAGGAACATTACCTACTACGACCCCACAGCATAACGCTGCCCAAATTTCATCACAATCCATGTAGCGGTTACTGAGATTACGAGGGTAGAAAAACGCGACAGACAGACAGACGGACAGACGGACAGACGGACAGACGGACAGACGGACAGACGGACAGACGGACAGACGGACAGACGGACAGACGGACAGACGGACAGACGGACAGACGGACAGACGGACAGACGGACAGACGGACAGACGGACAGACGGACAGACGGACAGACGGACAGACGGACAGACGGACAGACGGACAGACGGACAGACGGACAGACGGACAGACGGACAGACGGACAGACGGACAGACGGACAGACGGACAGACGGACAGACGGACAGACGGACAGACGGACAGACGGACAGACGGACAGACGGACAGACGGACAGACGGACAGACGGACAGACGGACAGACGGACAGACGGACAGACGGACAGACGGACAGACGGACAGACGGACAGACGGACAGACGGACAGACGGACAGACGGACAGACGGACAGACGGACAGACGGACAGGCGGACAGGCGGACAGACGGACAGACGGACAGACGGACAGACGGACAGACGGACAGACGGACAGACGGACAGACGGACAGACGGACAGACGGACAGACGGACAGACGGACAGACGGACAGACGGACAGACGGACAGACGGACAGACAGACAGACAGACAGACACACCGACGGAAATGAGTGATGCGGATTTTCGTTATGTACATACACATCATAAAACGCCCTAAAAACGTATTGTCTCAAAATCGAAAATTTTCGCGATCACAATACGCCCCTCACCTATCGGTGTGGGAAGTAAAAGCTAAAAGACTGGTTAGATAAAAATAAACTTATGTTAAATGTTAAAAAAACAAAAAGCATGATAATAGGTAATAGTGGTGTAAAGTTGGAATTTGAACAGGGAAATTTAAATTTTAATATATGTGGGGAGGTTACTGAGATGGTAAAAGAAATTAAATATCTTGGGGTTATAGTAGATGCAGATTTGAAATTTGAGAAACATGTTGATTACATTTGCAGTAAAGTTGGGAAAAAATTGGGTTTTTGCGGAGGGTCAGTAAGTTTTTAACAGTTTATTCGAGGAAATTGGTGTATAATACAATCACTTTGCCACATTCAACTATTGCCCGACTATTATATACATGGCAAAACAGTGTGATTTGAAAAGGTTACAAATTCTACAAAATAGAGCTATGAGATGTATTTTGCAATGTAATTACAGGACTTCAGTAGACAGTATGTTAAAAAAATTACAGTGGTTAGATGTGACGGCATATGTAAGATATAGCATGTTAGTTTTTGTTCATAAAATTAATATAAATCTGGTTCCTGACTACTTGAAACATATTCTAGTTAAATTTGAAGATGTACATATGTATGACACTAGAGGTAAAGAAAATTATATTGTTAAGCAAGCAAGGACACAGAGTTCGGTGTTTTACAAAGGAGTAGTGGACTATAATGGACTACCGAGTGAGATGAAGAATTTTTCTATTTTTATGTTCAAAAAGCGAGTCAAAGGGTTGTTACAAAATAGACTCATAAAATTTATTTATTATATATTTTTTTGTTATGTATTTGAATAGCTAATAGCTAAATAAAGATCTCTACTACTACTATATTGTTGTAGATAATTCTGTAATGTGTGTAGCTCATCACTACACTGATAGCAATTGAATTTTTAAGCCATACCACTTCCGAGGATGCCAGTCACTCGTGTTGCGAAACGTCAAGCAGCGAAGCGCGCCGACGCCAATGCGGCGAAGCGTATCGACGCCAACCGAACAGTCCAAGAACCAACACTTCATCGGAGCATGGCCGCGAAAGCCTTACGCAATAGATGCGCGGGCTGTGATTTGGTTGCAAGGGAATCTCAGACTATAACCTCATGCTATATGAGAAAATAATAAAATAATATCACCGTAATGTGTGGGCACTACTGAGTCAATCAACTTGACTTCATTTCCGAACTTATCAGCCCATCTGTTAGATCGCGTCACATTGGTCGGTCCGATCGTCTGCCACAACTTGTAGCATGGCCATGCTGCTATTTAGTTGTCGCCTTGGTGTAAGTCCACCATTATAATATTTGGTGGCCGGAAAGTGGTTCGGCCTTCTGGTGGTGTTGCTCAACGCATCCAATGCGAAATGATTCATTCGCAGTCAACCAGTTCTGTGTTAGATGTGGAAGAGAAGGCTGACGAGTCTATGCACCGTGAGCTACATTATACCATCATACCATTGGTACCGACCGACCCAACAGTCGATCCGCCGAACTGCTTTATGCATTTACTACCGCCCGATAGACATTAGTTCACCGTTACGACGCGATACGCTCCAAATGTGAGTACCTTACCTATTGTGTTTGTTGATTTTGTTCAAAATCAGTTACATCCATTTTTCTCAAAAATTTAACCAGTCCAGATTTTAAAAGCTAAACCTTGGATTTACAGCCAAATGAAATTATTTTATAGTACAGCCCATCTATACAACATTTGTTTACAAAGATAAAAATCCAAAAAGATGCCTACAAGGCTTCACAGTTTGTATAACAGTTACAAATAAATAAATACGTATTATGGTTTTTTCGACAAATCATGTTGCATGCTCCTCTTTATGCGCAATTTCTCACTCGGTAAACAAATGTTATATCGTCGGGACGTACTCATACATCATTAGAATTTAGGTTCAAAGTAGGTAATTAGTTGCAAAGTTAGAGCTATATCACAAAATCCTTTTGAAGGCAGCCACATCCGTGTGCCCTACACAACCGTGTAGGGCAAATTATCGATGTATTTAAAAAATAAATTAACCAGATATTGTTAAATAAATATATCACTCTAAAAATTTAAAGCAAAAAACTTAGAAATAAGTTACTTAAATGATAAAAAAATAAAATTTTGCTTTAATACTTATGTATCAACTTATAGCCTCATTACACATAATAATTGATATGATCATATAAGCTTGTCCCACGATTTACTTGTGTAAGTAAAGTACCTATTCAGTTGAGTAACTCAATCTGCTAAGTTTTTTTTAAATTTCGGTTCAATTAAATACTTATAGGTAGCTCTACTTACCCAAACCTCGCGGCAAGCTTTTATCATCATATAAATTGTGTATAATGAGGCTATAAGTTCATTGTTAAAATTTTAAAGGACACGTTTATTTTCTTCTTTTTAGAGCATTCAAATACAAGCTCTTTTTAGAAAAATATTTTTTTTGCTTAGTTATCGCTCTTAGTTATCGCTGGCTAGGTTTCTGAGTGTGTTCATTTCATTCAACGTATCATAATTTTGCAAGGTCTCTACACCAAATTTAAAGTGAATTAGAGCAATGGAGCTTATAATCACCATGTTTTTTTAACCTGCATTTTTATTCTCAGCGAACCCTTTACTTAATACCTATCCTATAGTAAAAGCATAAAAAAAACTTAAAAATCCACCATATTGGATCAAAAGTGATGTCAGAAAATTTTTCTAATTATCCCCGGCAAGGCCTTCCATTTGATACCAATATTGTAGAAATGCATAGGAAATAATAATTATTATTCCGCCATCTTGCATGTTCCGCCATATTGGATTTAGAATGACTTCACATTATTTTACGAGTTACTTTCAACAAACGCTTTCGTGTGGTGCACATATTATAGAAATGCATTTAAAACTAACTATTCCGTCATCTTGGATGTTCCGCCATATTGGATTTTGAATGACGTCATGTCGTGTATTGTCATCCAAACTAAACGTGTATACAAAATTTCAGCTCAATCCGTTGAATATATTATCTGCTTCAAAATTAAGTAGCAAGATTCCACCTGAACAAAAATACATACATTATGTACATTGTAAGTTAGATAAAAGCTTTTAGATAGCATCTACATTTATGATCCCTTTTACACATAGTACATTCAAAATCAAAAATAGCTACATTCATTGGTACAGATTCAAAAGTGACTACATCAATTGGGTCAGATTAAAAAGAAGCTACCTTCAGATTATATTTTTTCGTAAGAAAATCTAAACTGGTATAGAAGTGTTTCTAGTTCTGCCATCAAAAATTTTTTTGTGATGTAGCTGGATATGATATCAGACGATTTAATCACATAATAAGATATATGGTGCAGCGTAATCTAGTACTAAAAAATTAGTAGTACCCAGAGCCCAGAGCTTAAGAACTATAAATAAATAATAAAATTGTGCTTTAAAAGTGTTTATTTTTTTAAAACTGGATTTGTGTAATGAAGATGAACAATTGTTTTTGATCAGTATTCATAGCATAATAATTACTATTGTATTACTGCATAGACGATAATAATTAAAACTGTCGACTTCACAGAATAGATTTCACAAAAACTACCAACTCCCTAACAGTTGGATATCACGCCTTTTAAGCTCTCGTCGCTACGCCACTGTGTAATATTAAGGTGTCTGCATGGCAGCGGATATACCATGGTCCTACGATTTGAGGCCGTTAAAATCGCGACAAAGTTGGAGCGTTCAATGTTCGGTCCGACCTCTTAATCCAAACATACAGGTGAAGCTGATAGAAGCGTGACAAACTGACAAAAGTTGTGGCAGTGATTTTGTGATGTGTATACGCAGAAATATAATATTTTATCTCAAATTATAGTAAATTAAGTTACTTGTTATCAAAATACTAATGGTACGGGAGTAACAATGGAATTGTAATTATATTATACTCGTAGTTGTTTTTTATTTGGACCTTGGTAGTTAAGAAAATTAGGTGTAACCATATTTCCAAATAATACGTTTGTTAGACATATGATGATAGGGGATTGTATATATCAAAAAACTGCATGTTATTACTTTCAATCTGTCTGTCAGAAAGGTTTTCTATTTATCCATCTATAGAATTGTTAATTCTCAGGCTTTCCAAGGTATTTAGAAATCTTTTAAATATGTGGGAATAGTATAGAACCAAAGCATTTGATGCAATTTATGTTACACAGCAGCCATAAGTCATAATATACCTTTAATTGATATAGCACCCAATAAATTAATAAATCAAAAATGTAATAATGCGCACAGGATGCCAAAAACAAAATTATTTTGGTCCTTAGCAAAGTGGTGTGCTCAATAATGATGACATTTTACTTCACATCCATTTGGAAATCGAGGTATTGTACTTTTTGATGTTTTATAAGGTACATATCACAACGAATCACGTTACTCACTTCCGGTGATCTGTCTGTCTGTTTATTCAGTCAACCTTTCTCCATCTATAAAAGTAAAAGTATTTATCTGATGTGTATCAACTTGCCATAGTAAATCACTACTGGATGAAGATAAGGAAGCCGGTAACTAGACCATCACTTCCTTGCAGGTGTGACAAATGTGACAAATTCAACTCCCAATATCTATGTCCCGAGTCCAAAGTTGTTTACATAATTGTCGTATATTAGAGATTAGATTGAGTTGTTAGGAGTGAACTCTGGGCATCACATGTCAATAATAAATTTAAAACAAATATATAAAACTAACCAATTACTTCAAGTGTAGGTCAGACACGATCAAATAAAATAAATCGCACCGTCAAACGTCAACCGAAGCTTATTGTATGCCTCGCACCGAGGCCGTCGCTATCTACGGGCCACAATACAGCAAGCCAATACCGCTTGTGAGGTCATCTTAGAAGTCCATCGCCAACCGTCCCGGGGGACAACTAATTACCAACTTGCATGAGGTTATTGAGGCAAAAATCTGTCCCATGACGATGGCCCTCAGGCCCTCTCATTGGATTTTGAATATGAACCTATTCTTTTATCTGAAGTGGAACATGCCCTCAACAAGTTAAAAACTAATAGAGCTACAGGCATTGATGCTATTTCTGCCGAAACATTAAAATGCTTGGATAAAGACGGCATCTCTCTTTTATATAATATTTGTAAGAGGGTCTGGTCCTCCGGTGTTTGGCCAGATGAATGGTGCGCATCCATTTTTGTTCCACTTCATAAGAAAGGATCTCCAACAAATCCAGACAATTATCGCCTGCTTTCGTTAATCTCTCATGCAAGCAAGGTTCTACTATATATGTTACAGTCTTGCTTGGAGGGTTTTATTGGCTGGCAAATTTCTCAGGCACACGCAGGTTTCGTAAAAGGACGCGGTACGCGTGAACAGATCTTAAACTTAAGACAGATTATTGAAAAAGCCAGAGAGCATTATTTTCCTGTTTTTATCTGCTTTGTGGACTATTCTAAGGCGTTTGATAAAGTAAACTGTGGGAAATCCTTATTTCTGTGGGAGTCCCTTACCACTTAGTATTTCTCATACAGCAACTCTATGAGTCTAGCTCGGCTCGTGTAGGAATTGATGGTAACCTGTCTGGTCAGAGAGCAACCAGAAAAGGAGTTCGTCGGGGATGTGTATTATCTCCGATGTTATTTAACATTTACTCTGAATTTGTGATGAGACATCAGGTATTAAATATCTAACTTAAGATTTGCTGACGATACAACCCTTATTGCTGCTTCTCAGGAAGAACTAGCAGCAAACATTTTAGAACAACACAGTGCAGCATATGGCCTTGGCAACTACGACAAGACCAAGGTTATGATCGTAGATAGAGAGCACGACAATCATCGAGAAATAAAGTCAATAGGCCGTTGTGAGATAGTTCAAGTTTTGTGTGCCTCTCTTTTTTGATCGACAATTCGGGTAGCTGTGAGAATGAGATTCGACGGGCATTCAACAGGCACGGGTGGTCATGACAAAGCTTACTAAAATACGGCGTGACCATAGCATCACTAAAGCTACCGAAATGTCGCTGGTTCAGTCTCTTGTGTTCTCCACATTTTTGTATGCCTCGGAAACTTGGACTGTTAAAAAGGCAGATCGAGATCGCATAGATGCTTTTGGAATGTGGACGTGGAGGAGAATGCTGAGAATGGGGTATTTTCCGAACATAATTTTATGACGGAATATTGATGTTACGTCCCCAAAAATCATGTAACTAATATTTTCACTTTTTACTGTGAACGCGAAGTGGCTTAAAAGCACCTGCAAAGTTCAAACATAAAATTTCGCGCCAAAGCTGTGACGTAATAAATCTAAGCGTGACGTAATAAGTCTTTCGTGGAGCTATCCTTAGAATGTGACTCTACTTTGTCATATGACCTCCTCTTCTCCATCTACAGAAATAACCTCCGCTTCGTATTGATATTGACAGATGATTGTTTACATCATTTCATGATCTATCTTGGTTAAATGAGATACCGTGACAGTCGTGACACCAGGGGAGGTTATGTATGCATGACATTAGTGGCAGGCTGTTAAAGATGAGTGTCGCCGAATGACGAGTGAAATTGTGAAAAGTAACTATGAAACATTCTCAGAGTAAACTACTAATTACATAAAAATTCAAAAATGGAATAGCTGTGCAATATAACATTTATAGTCTACAAAAAGAGGGAAACTAAATAAACATAAAATAAAGTTTACATCCTTTATAAAAAAAACTATGCAAAATATTAACAACGTGACAACCTTGAATCTACGCTCAATTCAAATTAAAATAGTCACATCCTATCTATATCCGGCATAAAAATCACTTTTGATTGGTTGATTTCTTAGGCGGGAGGTTTAAGGGATTTCAATGAGCTCTGTTCAAAGGGATGATTTTCAAAGTCTATCTTCACGTGGGCAGAAAAAAATTGAGCATACACTGCCATCATTACAAATTAGATACAAGCAATCCATTTCAGCCATTAAACAGGCAATATTAGCAAGTTGGAAAATACCCCATTCCTTATACCGCCCATCGAACTAATATTTCCATACTGGATGAGCTCGATAATCCAAAGAGATTATCCTCCATTGTGTCGACGAGAATGCTTACATTCATCGGTCATACTCACAGAAGCGATAATGTGGAGAAACTTGTAGTTCAGGGTCACGCCCCGAGTGGGCGGCGCCGTGGCCTTTCCCCTACACGCTGGGTGGATACGACGAAGCAGTTGCTAGATATGAGTATCAAGAGCGCCACTGAACTGAGAGAAAATCGCGAACGATGGCGAGACAGTTCTTAAAACTATTGATAATATTCGTGTCGGCAATACTCTATCTCCGACTCAATGCATTTTACGAGTTCACAACATGTCTATTAAGACAAGACAAAATCGCATAATCGCTGGATGTAACTCTGTTCATTTTGAACATGTATTGTAGATTGAGCAACTTACCACGTGATTTTTGATGATAAAATGCAGCCGTCTCAATTTTTTTCATCCTATGTCTTTAAAATGGAGCGTTTTTTCAATACTCATCAAAGAACAAAATATTCTCACCCTTTGAATGTTTGCCGCATATTTAACAAACACCATACGTATGACCAGAGGGGCTTGAGGTGCTCCAGACTCTCCAATTATCTTCACTATCTTTACGATGTATTACACCCCCTCCAGACAAATATTTGTCACCATGAGGATAATAGGTGGTCGATGGCCCAACCACTAGACTCAGTCCCCCGAATTTAAATCTTGGCTATGCTCCTGAATGTAGGTTTACAATTCGACATTTATACTTTTTTGAAGTTTTTCCAGTGGTTTGTATGCGCAGTGTCTTGGCAGTATTCTGAGTTAGATATGATTCTGTTGAAACGTAAAAGAAAATGAGAATTATTTTATTTTCCTTAATATTTGTTTTTTTCTAAAATATCGAACCTTTTCGCCTATTTACGATGGCACTGAATTAGTACAAGCGTATATTGAACTGAGATAAGTGAACATGTTACTAATTTTTAACCTAGATTATCCATTGTTTAGACAAATATGCCATATTTTGGGCAATTATTAGAATTTCCTTGAAATTGAAAAATCTCAAAAACCATTGATTTTTGTCCACACATATATTAAACTAATTTTGTTGCATTTTAGCTCTACTACCATGTGCTGACAGGAATACGAATTACATTAAACCCTGTATATCTACGCCCTGTCGGACAACTATGAATAATACAGGGTGAGTTTTTAGTACCGGCTCGGTCGATAACTCCACTACTGTAGAAGATACCGGAAAAAGTTGTATATAGAAATTGTAGCCACGGATATGCTCCTTGCTCAAAAAATATTTGGATTTATATAGGGTGATCTATAACTACGCGGTGATGCAAACATGCATTTTTTATGAGACACCCTATATATTATTCCATATTCAAATTCTACTAATGATTTGCGTTCTTCCAATATAGGGTATTGTTACATTATACAGGGTATTTCAAAAGTTATGACCATTTTTTATATCCAAATCGCTGTCAAATGAACGTACTGTATATCAAAGAGTGATGAAACAAAAATCTTTTTTTACACGGATGGATAAAAAATATCCTCTAGTTTTAAAATCGGCTATAAAAAAAGCCCGCGACGCATATTCCTATACAGGGTGATGTAGAATGCAAAATCTAGATTTTCTCTCTTTCTTATATTATTATACCAAAGCATTGCTTTTAATATGCTCTTTCATCTTTGTGTAGCACTTATTATGACTGTAGTAATTAGTTTCTGAGATATTTCGATTTTTCTACAGATTTTAAATATACCTTCTATTTGTTTACTAAAATTTATTTATTTTGAGAAAATACTATCAAACAACTGAAATATAAGGCCATAATAGTACTTGATCAAGTCAAAACATTGAATTAACGAGATAATATAGGTCAAGTGTGCTGAGGAAACAATTTTATAGACGTCATGCAAAAATATCAAGCAGATCTATGAGGTAGGTTATGAAGTATTAAACAACACAGTTCAAATAAAACGATTCTTCAATCTTTCTAACGCATTAGTTTTAGAGTGCCTCCGTTCCGGATATTGCTGTTCATAGTTAATACATTCTAGAGGCAAGTAAGCAATTTCCCAAAGATTCTCCTAAATACCCTCAATGGAAACATTAATTTTTAAAGCTCGTTTTTCACACAGTACGGAATTATTGAGCAGGGTATGAAAACTTTCAATTTTTCAAAGCCTACCTGATAAATCTGCTTGATAATTATGCATCACGCCTACAAAATTGTTTCCTCAGCATACTAGCCTTTATTATCTCGACGATTCAAGATTTTGACTTCATCAAATACTATCATGACCTTATAATTCAGTTGTTCGTTAAATAAAAAACAAATTCGATAATACTTTCTCAAAATAAATAAATTTCAGTACACAAATAGAAGCTATATTTTGAATTTACCGAAAAATCGAAATATTTTGGAAGCTGATGGATATAGGTACAACAAGTGCTATACAAAGATGAAAAAGCATATTGAAAGCAATTCTTTGGTATAATAAAGTATTGGGGGTTACATTTAAAAAAAAGAGAAAATCTGGATTTTGTATTATACATTACCCTGTATACGAATTTGCGTCGCGGGCTTTTTTTATAGCCAATTTTAAAAGTAGAGGATATTATGAATCTTTCCATGAAAATAATAATTTTTGATTTATTACTTTTTGATATACAGTACGTGCGTTTAAAAGCGATTTGGATATAAAAATGGTGATAACTTTTGAAGTACCCCGTATAATGTTATAATACCTCATATTGTTAGAAGAGAAATCATTAGTAGAATCTAAAAATGGGATAATATATAGGGTGTCTCATTAAAAAAAAGATATGTTTACATCACCACGTAGTTATGGATCACCCTGTACAAATCAAAATATTTTCTGAGTAAGGAACATATCTGTGGCTACAACTTTCATGTATAGCTTTTTTCTACAGTAGTAGAGTAATCGACCGAGCCGGTACTAAAAACTCACCCTGTATGCTCGTGAAACTGGGAAGTTTGAAAAGTAAAATTACTTCCAAATATTTAAATCGGTACCAAGATCTAATGGAACATTCGTTCAACCTCACCAGTTACATAACGCGAATAGCTGTTTCGGAAACCATGAACAAAATATTCTCACTATGAAAGTACAATGACCCACTTATCGTTCTTGCTACATAACAGTCATAACACTATGAGATATTTTAATAGCGTTTACTCTGGTTGTGCTAATAAAATCGATGCAAATGTTCCGCTATGTTACAACAAAGCTGCGCTTGGTTTCGATTTCTTTTCGCGATATACTGGGCGTAACAAACGGAAGTAGATCATTTCCATTGGATAAATTCCGTACATTATTATTGGGAAAATTCGTATTTAGTAAAAAAAATACAGTAGAAAGTAATTCTTCTCTCAGTTTTTTTACTAGAAAAGTTGTCTTCGGATTTTGGGATAAAGTACTGCAAGAGGATTTTTACTCAAAGACCCGACGTTTCGGCGTTTATTTTATGCCTTCTTCAGGGATAAAATTCATATAAAAGCAAAAAAACATTTAAGTAAAAATATAAAGTGCAAGGACGGTGAGTATAAACTTTGACAGTTCAGTCTAACAAATTTGAAAAAAATTTAAACACATAAAATTAACAATTCAAATTTAAAACATTTGAACTTTTTTAAAACTGTAACTTGGCAAAACAATCAAACATGGAAACCGGTACATTTGAAATATTTATCAGTTGCATGGAAATATAAGAGAAAATAAAAATATAATAAATACACTTATTTTCATTCTACGTCATTAAATGTTAAAATACAATAAAATGTAAACCATACACCCTTACCTATCGAACACACCCCTATAGCAACAAGAAATAACATATATCCCTTTGGGTCAAAAAACAAAAACGTTCCAGGAGATGTATAAAAATAATCTCAAATGCCGTTTGTCAATATAACTGATTTTGATAAAGTCAGACAAATATTTGATTGTTTTGAGATAATGTAATTGATAATCAATAAATTATAAATCTGACTTTATTTTGCCAAGTTACGTTTTTTTAAATGTTCAAATCTTTTAAATTTTAATTGTTAATTTTATGTTTTCAAAAAATTTTTAAATTTGTTTGTTAGACTGAATTGTCAAAGTTTATACTCACCGTTCTTACACGTTATATTTTTACTTATATATTTTTTCGTCTTTATATGAATTTTAGCCCCGAAGAAGGCGTAAAATAAACGCCGAAACGTCGGCTCTTGGAGTAAAACCTCTCGCAGTACTTCCCAAAATGCGAAGACACCGTTTATAATAAAAACAAAATAAAAAACCCCCCGAGGCGGCAAACTTAGGTGTACATTCAGGGGACCAATGTCTACCATCCCACCAAATTTTTCTTTCCGACCTCTTGCGCTCAAAAGCAAAATGTGTTATTTAGACAGCTGCAGATAACAGGGTTATGAGAAATGTTATTTTCTTAGAAGAAAAAGTGTTACAGAACTTTTTAAAAGTCGATAGTTTCAATTATCATTTACGCGGTAATGGCATAGCAATAGCATTATGCTATGAATACTGATCAAAAACAATTGTTCATCTTCATCACACAGAGTATTAATCAATACAATTTAAGTTAGAGTCAACTAAAAATTTAAAAACAGGTAATTAAAAAAACTAAAAAACGCGCTGTTGAAGAACATCGGAATTAAAAGTTAAGAATAATTTTAAAAATAAGCTTTAAACAATATACTACCATGATTGTGAAAAAAGCTTGGGCGCTTTGTGCCATATCATTCGTGAATTCAGCGCCCTTTTTTCACAATCATGCTAGTATTTTTCGTTCATTATTGTTCTAAGCATATTTTAAAAATTATATTTATCTTCTTAGCCCGATGTTCTTTAAAACCGCGTTGTTAGTCTTTTTAAACTATATACGTGTTATCTAAATAATTTCCCCACTTATTTCGGAAGCTGCACATGTGCACGTTAATAACATTTACGATTTATTTATAATCGTGACTGAGCGACACTTGAATTATTAATCGGTTAGTTTTATTTAATTTTCTTTGTTTTTTTTTGTTATTTTTATATATTAGTATTAGTTAATTAGTAATTATCAGAAGAAGAAAAAACACATATATGTGACGATCACAGACTTCACAGTTGAGAAATGATTGTCTATATTTGCTCATATCTCTTTCCAGTGTCTGGCACACCGCACTGCCGTGTCATTCGCTTCCCATAGGTCCTGGATTGCGCAAGGGGTTTCCAAGGATGGGCAAGATAGAAGTTGCTCCATCGCCCCCCATTTGGCATCTAATCCTGTTGAGACTTTTCCAGGTTCTCTATTCCAGTTGTGGCCCGGCAGGGACGCTTTCAATTGGATTCCAAGTTGGGATGTGGTTCTCTGTTAGCCGTCGCTTCCACAGTACCTCTATGGTTACTGACTTGTGTCCATATTTTAGTCTTTTATCTAATGACTCTCTACTTCGTTCTGCCATACATGAGCCTACTAGCCTGATTTGAGGGGGGGGGCACGGAAAGAGCTTCCCCGAAGAGTGTGCATTGCCCGCTGGGCAACGGTAACGATACGGTACCGGCTGATCTTTCCACAGATTGAGCTACACAGTAGATATAAAATTTACGATGACAAAGCATGGGGGCACACGCCACTGGTAAAGTTGACCATGAACGGTGCATCTGATGCAGTTCAAGGTCGTACAGTGTCTGAACAAACATTCTGTGTAGTTATTTCCACAGCCAGGTGTCCTCGCTTGCTACGCGTAACTATGTTCTTACAACAAGTGCATACCTTTCTTAAGGGGCCTGGGTATACACAGTTATACATATGTATTTGCTATGTTAAAACACGGATTCCCATTTCGAACAGAACTCACTTGTTTTTCAAACTACATACACAGTATTTCAGAAGGTGGTAGTTAAGACCTTAATGAATGACAGCTATCTGCGATTTTCTCAAAAAAGTTGTTTAGTGTTCAAAAAAACTCGCAATGCAAAATCATACATTCTTCAAATGTCTGTAATTTAACAATCAAACCAGATATCAAAAAAAGGCCAAATAGGTAACGAAGCGCAAGCTTTCTTCTTCAATCATTACTGCAAGTTTAAAGGTAACGTCAGGAGCTTGGAAATGCGAAATTCATTTCTATGGCAACCTTTTGACCTTACCTTTGGACCTTTTGACATTACCTTTGGATTTTTGGACTTATCTCCCCTCATCTTAGACACACACACTGGAGAAAGGGAACAGGCGGCCACGCCTCCTCGCTAACACGGGAATACGTCTTTTCTTGGCGCTATACCCTAGACCCTTAATGAACTAGCCTCAACTCCGAACACTAAGTGGTGAATGTTCCATTTGCCAAAAGTTAATTACTTTTACTACCCACACCATCATAGGTAAGGGGAGTACTTTGAGACAATAGGTTTTTTGGATGTTTTGTTAACTGCGAATATCAACGTCGTTTTGTCAAATTCGGCATAATATACCGGGTTATTCACGTTATTCGGCACGAGGCATTATGGCTAAAGTATTTGATAAAAAAGAAAATAATAATTTCGGATGGATTAACTAAGGAAACTTCGATCAGGGATAACTTGATTTTTTCAAATGGGAATGCCTAATTTCTTTTATATGGTTAAATGGAGAATTTGATAGCCTTTCTAATGATATAAGGCTGTAAATATCAATCTCTTGTAGTTAACAATCTAGCAGGCCATGAAATATAAACAAAAACATGTTCAGATGGAAGAAAACAAGTAACTTAGAAAAAATATGCAGACGAATTAGAATAAAGAGACAAGATTATAAAAATTCCTTACAACAAATCAACTCTCCCAGAAACAACGGCGATAGCACATCTAAGGTCAAAGAGAAGCTGGAGTATGACAGTAATGGATATCTTTTACAGTCTACTGGTTACCACAATTTACTAGAGGTTAAACATTTCCAAGACAATTAAAAACCCTGAAATTAAACAAAAACAGCTAGCGATTGTTGCTCCATCAATCACATGTAATGATGTAAAAAAGTAGTAATTTGCGTCAAAGGGACGATACCTCTGACTGGAGCCCTTCTATTTTTTCAATATCTATTAGCAATATTGCAAAAAGGAATACTGGCAAATCAGATTTAAATTTTCTGCCATTTAAGTTGTTTTATAATTTGAACAAATTTTAATTCATTCTTCATTTTCTGCGTCTTGCTAATAGGTACTGAAGGACTTTCAGAACTCCAGTCAGAGGTACTTGTGACTTGATAGAATCAAATACGTTTTTATATCATTAAATGTGAAATTTTATTATGAAAATAATAAACTACCTACAACAATCTCTAGTAGTTTTCATTTGATTTGAAAATTTTTAATGGTTTTGGAAATTGCCAATCTCTAGTACATTGCAGTATCTAGTAGGCCGTGAAAAAATCCATTTCTACCGTACTCCAGCTTCTCTTTGACCAAAGGTATGTTACCGCCGTTAATTCTGGTTAGAGTTTGTTTGTTGTGAGTAATTTTTATAATCTTGTCCCTTTAGTCTAGTTCGTGCATATTTTTCTGCTAAGTTACTTGTTTTCTTCTACCTGAACAGGTTTTTGTTTATAATTTATGGTCTGCTAGGTTGCTTATAGGTTGGAAAATCGAAAAACACCGATTTGGTTGAAAATTTGAAATTAAATAAAAACTAACAGAGATTGATATTCACAAACTTACATCATTAGAAAGGTTATCAAATTCTACATTTAACCGTATCAAAAAATTAGGCATTCCCGTTTGAAAAAATCAAGTTATCTCAGATCGAAGTTCCCTTAATTAATCGACCGATTTCTCCAAGCATAAACGTAGTTCAAATTTGACCGTCTAACCTAGGCTGACGCATTTCATGCTTATTAATACGGAAAAGTCACACCCTTCTAAGTTTTATAATCTCCGTGATATTCAAATTTTTTCTGACATCTACTTATACCGGAAATGGTCATTTACACCTAAACGGTTCACTTTAGATCCCATGTGTGATACATAAAGTCACACTAGAATTTAGTAAGGAAATATGCAATAATATATACGAGGCGTTACATTTAAAAAACATAACTTTGATACCTACGGTTTGTGTTTTGGGGACACCCTGTATAACATGAAAATATTTTTAAAATGTAACCATAATGGGTCCCTATCCATCCGAAATTAGTATTTTCTTTTTCATTAGATACTTCAGCCATAATGCTTCGTGTCGAATAACGTGAATAACCCGGTATAGGGTATTCCATTTGAAAAAGCACAACTTTGGTATGCCCGATGCCGTGCCTTTATCAATAACCCTGTATATTATAAAATAATTTTAAAATGGAGACCTTAGCTGCAACTTTTAGTCGAAAGTTTTTTTTATATCTTCCATAATATTGGAGATATCAAACTTCGGAGTATAAGTTGATCACACTGTATGTGGTTTTAATGAGGAGGTGATAAATAATATATTACACTTTGTATGAGAATACCTTAATTTGAAAGCTTTATTAGAAACTTTCGTAATAGTTAATCTTTTCAAATTGTCAAAAGGCACTGGCTTGCAACTAGAGGCAATTCGAGATTGTAAATCTGAAATATATTGCTCCAATTAATCGACATATTTATTTGTATATAGTTGGCTGCACAATGTACTATTAATTTTCTGACAATCCAATAAATCGGTGGACATTCTTTTATCTTTTTAGAACAAAACAGCAAACGTGCTGTTCAAAACCTATATTTATGTTACATTGCAAATAAATCATAGGTAATTGTGAAAGTACTTCTATAACTATATAGACTACACTGTTGGTTTATGATGTGACGCCATCTAATAAATCACTATCAGATATTATAGCAATTTCTATAATTATGCACTTTATTTGACAAGATCTATAATTGCACCAATTTGCAATCGTCTGTTATTATTTTTTTCAGATCTAAACAGGAAAATGCCGTCTGATACAGACGTTCTGTCGGAGTTAGACTTAGGGGAACCACCTCAGGAGTTGTTGGACTGGGCGAAAGAAAATTTAGATGAAAATCCTGAAACTAGGGAAGAACTCTTAGAGGAGCTGAGAAATTTAATATATGGTAAGAACTTCGAAAGTGTTAAGATATACAGGGTGAGTTTTTGATACCGGAATTGTCGATAACACCACTACTGTAGAAGATAGCGAAAAAAGTTGTGTACAAAAGTTGTAGCCAAAGATATGCTCCTTCCACAGAAAATATTTTGATTCGTACAAGGTGATTCATAACTACGTGGTGATACAAACATACATTTTTTAAATGAGACAATGAAACATTATACAAAGTATATCAAAAGTGATGACCAATTTTATATCCAAATCGCTGTCAGCTGAATATTGAATGTACCTATGTTACGGCCAAAGATGATATTTCGGTCTTTAACTATATTGGCCGGTCATTGTCGTAAATGTCCTATTACAGCGGGACGTCCTGACAATGACCGGCCGATAGCGTGAATATCCATGTAAACTGGGCACTGTTGATAAACTGGGAATGGATTTACGTTTTTACGACTTTGCCCGGGCAATCTCGTTAATGTCCGCTCAAGAGTGGGCTGTCAAGGTTTGAATAAAATATAGGTTATGTTATTCTCATTTTGCCATTTTTGTGTCTGTTTGTGTAAGTAGAGTGTGAGTTTAACAGCTTTAAGAATACAATAGGTGATAAATATGAGTGCAATGCGTGAAAAATTCATTGAAAAGCTGAACTTGCTTATTAAATCAAAGCGAAACGACAATAAGGCGTTTTTGAGTGGAAGTGAATACGAACAGCAAATTAGCAAATTAAAAGGCGCGAAAGAAGTGCTTTGTACCGAGAAGTCTAAGAAAACAACGAAACATTACAGATTAATACGTAAATATGACATAATTTCAATAAACGGGAAGGAGCGCTTGATTAAACCTGTTGCGGAAACTTCACAGTCACAAGTATTGTATTATGCGACAAATGAAGAGCTGTTTGAAATAATACATAACGCACATTTAGCCATCGGACATGGTGGAAGAAATAGAATGATTTCCGAAATAAATAAACAGTACTGCAACATTACGAAAGAGTGCCTAATGATTTATTTACGTCTTTGCCCTCAGTGTCAGAAAAAAAGCAGCAACCCACATAAAGGATTAGTTTCTAGACCAATTTTACAGTCACACAATTCTCGAGCTCAAAAGACCAAAAGGGCGGAAGAAGTTTCCTTCTATTTATTGGAGAGTTATTGGAGATTTATACAACACTTGGTGCACCTCTAATATTGCATTCAGATAATGGCAGAGAATTTGTAAACTCTGTTCTGCTAGAATTACATAGGATGTGGCCTGAAGTTAAAATTGTACACGGCAAACCCAGATATAGCCAAAGCCAAGGTTCAGTGGAGAGGGCTAATAGAGATATCGAGGAAATGCTAGGCGCCTGGATGGATGAAAATAATATTTTGGATTGGCCCACTGGTATAAAATTCATCCAATTCAAGAAAAATCGAGCATTACATTTGGGTAAATATTGTCGTTTTTCCAGATCACTAATTTACATTATAACACCACATCGTTTGTATTTCGTAGGTATTGGTAGAAGTCCCTATGAAGCGATGTTTGGAACTCCAGCAAAATTTGGATTAGCTTCGGCTGGAATTCCTCATGATGAAATAAACAATTTGCATTCAGAGGAAGAGGTTGAAAACTTGCTAAAAGAAGTAGACGGGAATTCCGAAGAAGTTCAAATTACAAATTTAGGAACAGTAGAAAATGCGGAAAAAACGGAGGAACCTGTAATATCAACTTTGCCCGTGCATTGATGGTCCATATCGTGAATGGCCGGACAAAGATGCAAAAACTAGAATACTTTCAACCTTGTCCACGACAGACGGGCATTCTCGTTATAGCCTGGGCAATAACGATATTGGCCTGCATATTTGGCTTCTAACGTTAATGCCCGGCCAATGTCATCAATGCCCAATTTACAACAGTGACCGTAACACCTATATATTGAAAATTAATAAATCATAAATTATTTTTTCACATGGCTAGATAAAAAATTGTTTCCTGAAAAATATCCTCTAGTTTTCACACCGACTAATAAAAAATCGACGACGGATATTCATATACAGGGTGAGGTAGAATGCAAAAACTATATTTTCTCTTTTTCTTAAATGTAAGCCCCATATTTTATTTTACCAAAAAAGTTGCACTCAATGTGCTCTTTCCTATTTGTGTATCATATCATATACCTACATTCCAAGATATTTCGATTTTTCTGCAAATTTTGAAAATTCCTTCAATTCGTGTACTGAAATTTATTAATTTTTATAAAATACCATGGAATTTTATATTTTTGGTTAACGAACAACTAAAATACAAGCTCATAATAATGCTTGATAAAGTTAAAACCCAGAACTACCGAGATAATATCAGTCAAGTATGCTGAGGAAATAATTTTTGAAGACTCAGAATGGAGGCACCCCAAAACTGATGCATTTGAAATATTGAAGAATCGTTTTATTCGTACTGGGTCAGTTAATATTTGAAACCCTACCTGATATATCTGCTTGATAATTATAAATCATTCCTAAGAAAGCAAGAAATCCGATCCCACCAACTATAGACCTGTGGCGCTTCTGAGCATCATGTCTAAGGTTATGGAGAATGTCATTAACATACAGCTCCTGAAATACCTGCACAACAATAACATCATAAATTATCGCCAGTAGGGCTTCCATAAGCATAGAGCTACAGGTGACCTCCTGGCCTATGTCACTCAGTTGTGGAACAGAGCAATTGGAAATCATGGCGAATCTCGTGTTGTTGCGCTTGATATATCGAAAGCCTTTGATAGAGTGTGGCATGAGCTACAGCTTCGCAGACGACGGTACATTAATATCGTGCATGGAACCAAGCAAGACACTATCATCCTAGGAGACGGTGCGTCGACGTCAGCATGTCGTCAGTATTGCTAAAATGGCATCCCAAAGGCTTGGAGTTTTGTTCCGCTGTAGGAAGCTGCAACTACTGCTGCTCTGCAAGGTACAGATCCGACCATCGTTGGAGTATTGCTCCGATGTGTGGGGATGCGCTCCGAAGCAATCTCTAAAGCTTCTGGACACTACCCAGAAGAAAGCAATTAGACTAATCGATACCCCTAACCTCACAAGGCATCTCCACAGCCTGGAACATCGAAGAAGGGTGGCTGACCTGTCCCTGTTTTACAGATTCTATCACGCAAAATGTTGGAGTGAGCTCTCCCAGATAATAACATCGAAGGCCATCTGAACGAGTAACACTAGAGAGGCTCTGCGAGCTCATCCTTACCAGATCGAGGTTCCTACTCCCCGAACCAGTCTACTCCAGCATTCCTTCTTTTGGAGAACTTAGACGCTGTGCAATGAGCTGCCGGGGAATTTGTTTCCCGACGGCTACAACCTGCAGCGTTTCAAATCTAACCTGCACAGACACTTATTCTCTCGCAGCGCTTGCTACAGCGCCATAGGTTTTCAGCCTTTGCGGAAAGCTGTCCATAAAAAAATATTGGGGAGCTAGTACATAACCTCTTTCTAACAGCCGCGGTTGCTGTTATAAAAAATTGTCTCATCCTGTTTTATGCCCTGTGAAGGACATTTCAAATAACGGAAAGCTTTATACTTAGTCGTTACATAGCCTTTACAATTATTTTTTTTCAGAACGAGGTGAATGTACGCCACATAGGACAGACGATGCATTTCTACTTCGATTTCTCAGGGCTCGTATGTTCAATGTTAGGAAAGCCCATAGACTGGTAAGATGATTACTAATTTAGATTTTGTACTCTTCACAGCGTATAGTTCACGTATATCTTACGGGTTGTTTCTTGGTTACTCCTTGCTCTGGTTGAATTGTTATATAAAACACAAACTTGCTTTTCCTAGGACGTTTCGTCTATTTACCTAGACTTCATCAGCAATTATATTTGTAACAATTTTTTTAATCCACACCC
Source organism: Callosobruchus maculatus (assembly GCA_951848785.1). NCBI lineage: Eukaryota > Metazoa > Arthropoda > Insecta > Coleoptera > Chrysomelidae > Callosobruchus > Callosobruchus maculatus. The sequence goes on from CATOUR010000127.1 coordinate 2,218,794, forward strand.
CCCGTCAAATGTCCCTAGGTTACTTTTGGCCTAGTTTTTTCGACTATAAGAGATACTTGGCCTTCAAACCATAAAGTATGCAGCTAATATAAAATCGCTGCCACACCATCTGAACTCACACCTTTTCAACGACCAAAATGACGATAAATCGAGACCATCCACAACCAGATCAGCTAGAATTAGAAGTGTCAAGTTCGCAAATAAATTTGAAATTAGAGTCGAAAATGTCCTACATAATCTGCCACCAAGCACGGAGCCATGGATTAGACCATAGTTAAGCACAACTCTACACCTAACAGCGTATCCAAAACACGAGATGCCTAATTCAATATAATGTGTCCGCATTTGCTCGAGAAATATCCAACCTCCCGAATGACCTGGTAATATATACCGATGGCTCAAGAACTTCTAGCGGTACCGCCGCAGCAATCGTGGTGGAGGAGCAATCCTTTTCATGGACTCTCGATACTACTACTTTGGACATTCCTCTAAAAGCAGCTGCGTGATAGCGTCTGATTCCACTGACTAGAAGATAATTATCCTCTCCAGTGGCATATTGGGGGTCGGGGGGCAGTCCCACGAAAAAATTAGCAAAAAGATGTAGGTACGCAACTGACCTTGAAAAAATTGAATGCTGTTTTTCAGATTAAACAGATAAAAACACATTTTCTTTTATGTCTCTTCGTATCTCACTCTGTTTTGGAACAAATAAATAAAAAACACTTCATTTCATGTATCCACTTTTTGGACGGACTATGAAGTGGTTTTTATTTCTTTCCTCCAAAACAGAGTGGGATACGAAAAGACATCATGAGACAAAAAAGTTGGGTTTTCATCCGATTCGTCTGAAAAACAATATTCAATTTTTTATAAGGTCAGTGGCGTACATTCAATATTTTGCAAACTTTGATACCATGCATCTTGAAGATCAGACTTTAGGACACATGTTTATGTGAACCTTTCTACTTGAATTTGGGTCAGAAATACTGCCTATCCTATCATTAATCACGGTCGATGATGATATTCAGAGAAGAAACGTAAAATTGATAAGAAACGTATAATCGATTGAGAAACAGGGGAATACAGAAGCGAAGACATCTTGGTTCCACGCATCGCTCTGTTTCCAAACAACATGCCATTCAACTTTAAATGGTTGCAGTTTTCAGCGTGGCTTGCATTTGCAATGACGATAACTGAATCGCAAGGGCAGTCGTTGAACGTTCTAGATAATCCATGTTTTCCACAAGGCCATGTAGCCTGTTCCGTGTTGACAGAATCATAATTGTTCATTTACGCGCCCGAAAACAAAACAGAACATGTTCGTTATCAAAAAGTATTACAATGAACATTATACTTTTCATATAATTATTATTTATTGCAGATTTAAGTTCAATTTCAATATTCATAGCTAAGACAGGACAGCGTCGGTCGGGTCAATAAAAAAAATGCACCTTCGTTTATTGATTCATCTATGAGAAAAAAGATATTCATTCATTACTGTGCAATGATAAAAAAAAATCATAAACATCCATTACGTCAACATGTCATTTAGTGTAATTACATAGGTGGGTTTTCACCTTTTTTTTAGTGCGGTACATTTCCTAGTACAGCCCAACAATCTAACACTTGTTTACGAATGAATATCATGAGCAAAAATATCTCTACAGCTAGCAGATAAGCGTTAGAGGCTCTCAAGTACTTTATGCATTTGCATTGCCGAGAAGACCGGGCCAGTTATAACGGATATACCAGGCCAATCTTCTTTGACACATTACTTGAACTCTACCAATCAATAAAATATCTAGGCGGAATTCTAGACTCGAAACTGAATTAGAAACACTGTGTAGACCATAATTATAGTCAATAAGGCACGTAATTCGTTACGGACATGTAGAGGGCTTTATACCACAATCGTAAGGCCGTCCTTATTATATGGATGACTAATTTGATAGACAAAATGCAGTACGCACAACTCCGTTGAGCGCGCTAGAACCACTGCTGAATCTCCCTCCACTTGACTTGGCAGTTCAAGGGGAGGCTAGAGCATCCTCTCGAAACTGCAAGGGGATAACTCTATCTTACATGAGGATTGATACAATTTCTCCTACATACTGTTTCTACTGCAAACTTACGGTGAACTACCCTACAAAGGCGAATGGGGGTCAAGCTGCCTGTTCGGAGTGTTGAGCAGAGATGGTTCACTTACCGACGAAGGCTTCGGTGTTGGTGTCTGAGGGCCAAAAACAAAGCTCTCCCTCTCTCTTGGGGTATACATCACGGTATTCCAAGCACATATATACTCGATTTTAGCTTGTGCCTTCCGTATTCACGAAACTCAAAGGCTTAGGAGGCGGATTACTATCCGCTCTGACAGTCAGGCAGCACTAAAAGCATGGAGTGCTTGTAGGCTTACATCAAGGCTCGTTCTTCAATCATCAAGAGTCCTTGGCACACATTCTGTGTAGATGCGAAGCCCTTGGGTGTCACAGGCCTGTTGTACTAGGTTCAAGGGTTCTTGAACCTGAAGACATAAGATGGGCAGGACACAAGGTCATCCCCACCTCAAGGGCGCTTCCAAGGGGGGGTAGAGGGGTAGTTACCCCCCCCCCCCCAGAACACGGAACAAAACTGATTAATTAAAAATAAGATGCAATAAGATGCATTGAAATTTAACCGTTTATGTTTATTGCTTTAAATATATTTTTCTGTTTACATTATTTATAATAAGTCTGGTTTTATTATATGTGTTTTGTTTTGTTAATTTTCCTTATAATGTTTCTGTTTCACGCTTATTAGCGATCATCAGTGCGCCATAGGTCGATTGACAGAAATAAAGAGCATCAGATTTTTCATGTCTACCAGACATATGAAGCATGTGAGAGCAGGCGACAGAAAGGTTCTGCCGGTGCGCCATCTGGTACTCGAAGGTAACGGCAAACCAAAGAAAATCGCAGACTTCTTGGTGGGACGCCACGCTGCGTCCGCTTGGCCAACAGAGAGCGCGGTTCTATATGCTGCTGCATATGAAAGTCGATATACGATATACGATGCTGCTGTTTACCAGCGATTGAAATGAAAATCTGATGCTCTCTTTTTCCGTCAATCGACCTATGGCGCACTGATGATCGCTAATAAGCGTGAAACAGCTGTCTGGGTACTGGTGGATTGACGGAGATATAAAGCAACCCTCGTATATCGACTTCCATATGCAGCAGCATATAGAACCGCGCTCTCTGGTGGCCAAGCGGACGCACCGTGGCGTCCCACCAAGAAGTCTGCTGCTGTGTAGCAGCGATTTTCTTTGGTTTGCCGTTACCTTCGGGTACCAGGTGGCGCACCGGCAGAACCTTTCTGTCGCCTGCTCTTACCTGTGTAATGTTTAATTTGATCTTTGTGGCTGAAAAATTTTAATTTCATAAATATTCATCTCTTACCGTATTATATCTTCATTTGACAAGATGTTTATTGTACCCTCCCCCCCTCTCCTTGGCGGCGCCCGCTACATTTTCCAAGTAACTACCCCCCCCCCCCAGACAAACTTCCTAGAAGCGCCACTGCCTCACCTTTACGATGAGGGCTGAACTTGGGAACTAGGGTAAGGACAGGTGCATAGTGCCTATGCACTAGTGGTCGGGTCGGTCACCAGAAAGCCCCTCTCCTTCTTCCATGCATCCATTGGCAACAAATTTACTGCAGAGGCTGACCGACAAAAACGACTGATTTTTCGTTGATGTAAATATTACAAGATGGAGAGAATACCTATTGTCTCAAACTCATTTTTTTTCGCAATTTCAGTATTCGCTCCAGCTAGTGGCATCTGAAAGTTGACATAAACCAAAGTATCACAGAATGAAGACGCCGCCAGTGAGCGTCAACTTCGCTTGGCGTAACGTATTCGTGTATTTGTTTGATGTGGGTTATTGCGCAATAATGTAAATAGACAAATATGCGTTTCCGTCAACGTGTCAGCTTTTAATCTTACATCAAAAGACTCAAATAGGATGAACATGAACTCCGACAGGGAAGGTATATTTATATTTGCGAATACATAAAATATTTTGGCAAATACAGCGATACCGCTACGCGAATACGCGCCAAGTGAAGTGTCGGCATAAAATTTGGCTAAAACGTCGTACTGTATGATGAAATTTACAGAAAATATGCAAAATATGTCTTATTTGCGTCAACTAAAACAAATTAATTACCAAAAACGTTCAGGAAGTACCATAAACATATAGTTTGTCCTTGAATAGTATTTATCATTCTTGTGCACTTTAGCCTTTAAAATATTAATGGTACCTACATGATTACCATTACCAAGAGATCTTACAACAAAATTGATTACTACATATAGACGTTATAATCCTTATTTTATATTCGAGGACACTCAAGTTTTCATAATTAATTCCTTTCAGCTAGTTAATTATTACGAATTCAAAGAAAACAATCCAGAGTTCTATGACGGTGTTAACTTGAGAGGTCTTTTGAGAATTGGAGACAAAAATATAATAACAGTTCCACCATATAGAGAACAAACTGGGAGGCGAATACTCTTATATAGGATGGGTAGGTATACCTAGGTATAATAATATACAAATACAGTGTGTACAAGGTGGCCTACTAAGAATGGACGCCGGCATATCTCGGTAACTGTTAATCTTATAACTTCAGGCAAAAAATATTGAGTAAATCGTAAAATCGCTGGAAATTACTTTCAAGTCCGCAAGTAGCCGCTAGGGGCGTAACTATTACGATCAAAAATATGGAAACAAAGGTATATTATAAGCTCTACCGCCATGTAGAGCGAACAATTTTCGATTTTTTTTTTTTTGTAAAACATTTTTTACTCTATCTTGTAAGATGTAGTGGTGGGGGAACGTCAAAAAATCACCAAGTGTTTCTGAAACTCATAGCGCACTTATCATAAAACTTGTTTTAATGATATCTCCGGTATGAAACGACCTAGGAAGTTGAATATTGCGCTGGCATTTTAAGAATTTCGTCCTTTATCCATGCATTTTAAAAGAGATATAGCATACCTACTATTTTGTGATGTCAAATACTGCACTCTAGCTACTAAGTCAAGATCAACTCATATAATTTTATGCAACAAATTATTATTAGGTAAGAACAGCTCTTTTAAATGAGTTCTGGCTTGTTCGATTCCTTCAACTTATACCACAGTTATCGTCATTTAAATAAAAACTATTTGAGCTAAACCTGCATATTAGCGAAGACAAGAAAAAGATCTGAGAAGTATGTTATACAATATGTCACCTTATTTTGAACTTTCAACCAATTTTTTTACTTATATATTGACCCGTAATAGAAACCTGATAATAATCCAGTATGACATGATATCGGTAATAATGAGAGTTATTAAATACTCGTTAAGCGATGGATGTCTGACTATAATTAACCTAATAAACAAATTACAAAATGCAAACTATTTATGCAATTACTCTGGACTTAGTCGCGCATATAGATGTAATAATGCACTCGATATTTTCGAAACTCAGTAAGGCAAGCGCTAGTTCATACGTATTTTTGTGAAACATATTAACTTAGGTTAATTTATGTGATTGCAGATTTTTATATAAATTTTTATGCCACGGTCTGTCTACAAATATTTCAGGGATATTTCGGTATTGGCGCCCTCGATAACAGATTAATCGCTTTTTCAAAGTTATTTTTTCTTAGTCTTTGATTTTTGATAAAAGCCACTGATGAAACTTCTGTGAAGTTTATCTTCAAGTATATTTGGTTTTTTACTGATGTGCCAGTAAAGCTCGATAACTTATTTTTCTATATATATTGAGCTAGAAATTTGATAAAGTCGAGATATATAAGAATTCATAGACGTCCAAAATCTCTATATACATATGTTATGGTTCTTTAACACTTTGATCATAAATACATACTTCAGAAAATTATTTCTAAGGATCACAAAAATTTAATGTTATTTTGGGCACTAGGGCACTTTGTAGTATTATTTAGAAGAAACATGAAATTTTAATGACCTAATATGGGCACTAAAAATGTATGTAATTCCAGGTAACTGGGATCCAGGACAGTTTACAATAGATGAATTATTCCAAGCAACCATGATAATATTGGAACTCGCAATTCTAGAGCAAAGGGCTCAGATTTTAGGAGGAATAGCTATGTTTGATTTAGGAGGACTAACACTACAGCAGGCGTGGTATATGACGCCGTCTATTGCCCATAAGATTGTGCAAATTATGGTGGTAAGTAATCTCAAACAAACAAAGAGTACAGGGTATTCCATTTTGGGCACTTTTACGGGGTATCTCGGTTATTTTTTAGGATATAGAGTTGCGGTTTTCGCGAAATGTGTTTCTTTTTTGTGAGACTAAAAATGACGTCAACAAAATTATCAAGACCCTCTTGGTTTTTGAGATACAGGGTGAAATCGAAAACTATCGATTTTGGGACCACCCTCGTATCTCGGATGTCTTTTACCCTATTGAAAAGTTTAAAAAATGGTCTTATAGGATTTTTTTCTGTAGAATCCAATTTGATTTTTTTTACTCTAAACATTTCCCAGTTATGTAGCAAACATATATTTTTTTAATTGGAACACCCTGTATATTATTTTTTATGTTTATTGGAAATAATTTACGCCTTTCAAAAATATATATTAGTATTAGGTTATTTTGAAAATTACGCTTAAAATTTGAGTTTTTCATTTTTTACTTCATTTGTAGCAGTAAACCATGGTTGATCAACTATAAATAATATACATCTAAGCAGTTACTACTCTACAAAATACACTCTACTTAAATCAGAAAAACAGGATCAAGATACATCTAAAAATGAGTCTAGTTAGGTACGGATCCTTTATTCAACCACGTCCTAAAACTTTTTTTTCAAGCAATATAATCTGAGATTCCCTTGCAACCAAATTTTCCGTCCAGAGCAGGGCAATTCGACTAATTGGCGACCCGGCCTTAATGCGCAACCTCCAACCATTTTCTCTTTTCTCTTTTCGTGTGGTTGGTGACCTTTAACTCTTCTCCCGATATTCAAACGGAGTCTGCTCCTCTGCGCTACCCTCTATAGTTCTGCCGGTCGCCGATCGTATCAGATGCACCCGCGCGACTGCTGCATCTCATCCTAAGATGGTCGCACTTCATAAGTCAACAACCGAGCGGTATGACCGTACATTTATTCCCAGGATGTCCAAAGCTTGGAATGGACTACCAGGAGATGTATTTATTGGACCTGCGTGTGCAGCCGCGGTACTCTGGTATTTAGGCTCTGCTTACATAGTCTGCTAGGTTATAAAAAAATTTAATGTTCGACCCGCCCGCCCGCAAAAAAGGTCTGTCTTTCACGGGTCAATGGACAGCACATCATGAATACAACACATTTTTCAGTTTTACAACCCCTCACCTCTCAAAAACCCCAATTTCACCCCCACCTAAAAAAAGTAGAAAATTATCAGGAACCCCTAAAATGCCTAAAAACGAAGTTTGAGGAATATTTGAATTTTTTTGTTTTTGCTAATTACGCCGCCGCCCATTCACTGATTTTCAAAGTTACAGCACTGTTACCGTACTGTACTACGACCACACAGTATATCGCTACCCAAATTTCACCACAATCCATGCAGCGGTTACTGAGATTACGAAGCTAGAATAAAGCCAACAGATAGACAAACGGGCAGACGGATAGACGACGGAAATGAGTGATGTGGATTTGCATTATGTAGATATAAAACGCCCAAAAAATGTATTATCTCAAAATCCAAAATTTTCGCGATCACAATACCCCCTTCACCTCTCGGTCTGAGGAGTATACGTTGATCAATTCTATTGAAACTAAGATTCTCGTGACAATGTTCACTCAACTTTTGTTGATCAACTGCAATCGGTCATCTAAAGTTGACCGTGAGAATGCGCCTTGTCTTCAATATTTTGATATCTTGCCGGTACCCAAAATACGTGGACAGTACTTAGTGCAGCCACTTTACGGTATTTTTCTTTTGTAGACCTATGTTGTCTATCTCGGTCTTGTTTTCAGACTTCTTTCCCGATGAAAATCCACGCCATTCACATAGTAAACCAATCTTGGATCTTTGACGCAGTCTATAACATCTTCAAACCGTTCCTGGATAATAAAATGAAAGAAAAGATCTTCTTCCATGGAGAGAACATGGAGAGTCTCCATCAACACATCGACCCGAAGCACCTTCCAGAGAGATATGGCGGGGTTCATCCAGATTATTGCTACAACGACTGGATAAAGTTTTTTGAATCTAGTGACAAAATCATGTACGAATTGAACTCGTTAGGGTATAAAGATGATAAGGAGAAGGATTATAAGAAAACTGAATGAATTGATGATCTAGTACAAACAATCCGTCAACATTGAGCCGCATACACATTTGAACCCACATGACTTGAGAGCACATACATATGCGTGCATTCTCAATGTGTCTCTTCTCAAGTCATGTGTTGGTTTTAGTTTTTACGTCGCATGCGTGTGTTCTCAACTCGCTCCATGTTCACAGTAGTAGTTCTGCATAATGTTGTCGAGTGAGGATGAAGTATTACCATTAAGTTGCGCTGCATTTGTAACAATGTACGGTTTAAAAGGTAATCAAGAAAAGGAAAAAGGATGGTGGTGGATAACACAAATGTAGAAGAATTGTTATCGAAATTTTGGTTCCGCGTTAATAAGTGAGCTGCAGATGGAAGAGCCAACAGGCCAATTCAACAACCTCATTCGTATGTCAACAAAAGTTTTGAAGTGTTAATTAATCTTGTTGGACCTAAAGAGGAAAAGAAAAATACAAGATTCAGAGAAGCTCTTCCTATCAAGCAGCATTCAGCAATAACGATGCTTTTTCTGGCCACTGGGGACTCCAGTTTCTAGTTCCTAAACTTTTTCAGTACCAATCGTCTTCTTCCCTTTGGCTTTCTGGCTTCGAAATGAACATAGGAGGCCAGTACTCGTTTTCTGCTTTACACAACTCCACGTCTGCGTTGAGTTTTCCTGCAATTTCTTGCCAGGCGTCTTTTTTTCGAGTAATAAAAGGAGTTACAGAATCCCATAGTACTAGGTATGTATAAGTCAACTCATTGCGAACACAACTCATTGCTCCATTACACTTTTCCACACACCGTTATGTTCACAAAATGAAGACAACTAAAAATCTGGCGCCAATTCAGGCACAAACACGGCACAGATAATGCATACGTCTACTCTGAGCACGCATACGCGGAACGTTTTTTTTTTTAAGGGGGGGACCGAAAACCGACAAGATTTGACTATAATACACCCATGCGTGCTTAACGTCGCGCGCGAGTCAACCTGCATGCCCTGAGACACGACGAATGGGACGTCTATATTTGTACATACAGGGTTGGGCTAAAGTATGGAACCAAGCAAATATCTTTGAAACGGAAAGGGCGATATTGCTGAAAATTTGCAGGTAGATGTAGTGACATATAATGCATCCGAATACAGTATGTTCGCTATTAATGTACTTCCGGTCTAACCGGAAGTGCCGTCAACTTTTTTAATTTAAATGGGACACCCTGTATATTTTTGCAGATTTTAATACATCTTTTTTTTCCGAATACGTCCATAGTGGGTTTAGCATTAGTTTCTGTAAAAACGGGAAAGATAAAGCCTCTTTATCATTTCAGGTGTTTAAAATGCCGGTCATTCAAAGTCGGTTTTGGCGATCGCGTGAGAACTCACAAAGCAGTGTGTCAACTTTTAATGATTTACGTCCCGACAGGGGTCCTATAACACGTTTGACGGTGACTAAAAAAAAGAAAATACAAAAAAAATTACCTTAAACGGGAAGACCGCAGACCGCCACGGACGAATTTGTGAGACAAATTTTTTAAGAAACAAATACTAAACCCACTATGGACGTATTCGGAAAAAAAAGATGAATTAAAATCTGCAAAAATATACAGGGTGTCCCATTTAAATTAAAAAAGTTGACGGCACTTCCGGTTAGACCGGAAGTACATTAATAGCTAACATACTGTATTCGGATGCATTATATGTCACTACATCTACCTGCAAATTTTCAGCAATATCGCCCTTTCCGTTTCAAAGATATTTGCTTGGTTCCATACTTTAGCCCAACCCTGTATATTCGTGTGTACTCAAACCATGTGTGCTCAAATGTGTACGCGGCTTTACGGTGAAATACACCATAATTTCTTTCTCATAAATTGATACGAAGACATGCGAAAAGGTACCCTTAAATACGCGGAAATTTCCTACTGGGAGAAAAATTACTTTTTTTTGAATTTAATTTTTCGCGAAGAAGCTAATTTTAGAAAAAAAGAAAGAAAAAAGGAATCATTATACATAACATTAATTTTATAGATCCATACTGTACCATAAAAAAATACAAAAAATGGGGAACTCAAATGCCCACCTAAAAGATTTTTTTCACTTTTTGTTCGCGAACCTACAGTGCCCCAAAGTTAGGAGGTGGTTTGTAATTTTTAGTAAAATCATAATTTTATCGCGTATTTAGTCGAAGAAAGTTCTGTAACATTTTTTTTCTCCTGGGAGAGTTACATTTCTCATTCTCTCTTATCTGCAGCTGCTGGGCTTTAAAAAAGTACGACATTTAGAAACACATCTCGCTACCTACTACCGATATTAGCGAATCGTTAAGTTCTAATAAAAGGCTTTTGAGCTCAAAAGGTCGAAAGGAATGGAATTTGGCGGGATGGTAGATATTGGTCCCCTGAATGTACACCTAAGTTTGCGACCTTGGGGCTTGGTGCTCTAAAGGTGGGGGGGGGGGGGTGAAAACTGTTTCGCGAGGCGGTAAGTGCTATCAGAAAAACGTTCAAATGAGATAATTCTACGACCTCTGGGGGTTGTCGCTGGAGGGTGGGAGGGAGAGGGGTTCATTTTGTTCTCCCCATAAATCATTTGAAGCTTATCAAAACGACGCCATTTTTTGAAAATCGTCGCAAAGCAAAGTTTTCACCCCCCCCCCCTCCAACGGCAACCTCCCGAGGTCGCAAACTTAGGGGTAGGTTCAGGGGAAAAAAATGACGTCTACCATCCCACCAAATTTCATTTCTTTCGACTTTTTGCTGTCAAAAAACCCCGACTGCCTGAACTATAAAGTGTGCTATGACTGTTAAACAAAGTTTTCAATTTCAAATTCACCCACTCCCCAACCACCTTACCAAACAATGTTTGGAAATCAACAGTAAACTCTCAAAACAAAGTCTGATCATATACAGGTTTAATAGTAAAACTTTCAGGAAAAGTTATTATAAACAAAAGAAAAAAACTATACTTGAATCATTTTCTGTAGTAGACAGTAATTACTGTGTCAATATAAGAATCTGATCCTTAATTTTACTGTTGCGTTTTTAGTTGTAACTCTGAGAGTGATACAATGCAAAGTTAAACGAAATTTCGAATGAACTTCAGTCGTTCTTAGTTTGTCAACATTGAAATTACGTAGTCCTATCTTATTGATACAATTGTGATATATAGGTGTTAATGTGGTAGGTTTTTTGTAGTATTAATGAATAAAATTGTATTTTTGGAACATGTCTTGACTTCTATTATGAGTGTAATGTGTAGTAGTGGAAAATTATGGGCGTTTTTGCAATAAAGGATTGAATAGAGAAGTAAAAATTAAAAACAACATAAACATCTAAAAATAAAATTTATGAGCATTATTTTGTGCTGTAATCTGTTTTTTTTTTTGTTTGCAGAATCAATACCTACCTTTCTCTTTTCCTTCAGTAGTGGAACATACCTATTCTACTACACTACCCTACTTTATGATAAGATCGCCACAGCTGACACAATTTTCAAAAACTCTACAACTTTTTCATCTCCGTCGTAGTCATTAATGCGGTATCAAAATTTCATTATAACCAAATATCCAAGTTACAGGTTATAAGGTTATCAAAAAGTCCACGACTCCACGCCTAAACAAGAGACTAGGAGCGGTTATATCAGAATACCTACTTAATTTTTTGCTAATAGTTACTCCGCCGCAAATGCACCAATTTTCAAAAATATGTGCATAACCTACTATGATCTCACAGCCTATGACAATCCAAATTTCGTCAAAATCCATGTAGGTATGACAGATAATCTGCAGTTAGAAAATTGGCAACACGCAAGGTGTGGGTCAGTGAATAAACCGTCAAAATGGTGAAATTCAGTGAAATGAAGGTTGCAGATTTAAGGAGAGAGCTCGATGAACGCGGTGCCGATAGCAGCGGGCTGCAGGCCGTTCTCCAGGACCGACTCCGGCAAATAATGATTGAAGAGGGCAAGGATCCAGATACCTTCGATTTCGAATCATCCGAATTCGAGTGGGTCAAGAAGCTCGATTCTACCTTGAAGATGGAGGTTACTGCTCTGAAAAAGAACATCGAAGAAATAATCGACACCAGAATTGACATCTTAGAATCAGAAATGAAAGAGAAAAAAGGTCTGCGAGACAACGTTCGACGCCTCGACTCAGAGATGGACAAGCTGCGAATGGAGCTTCAGGCTGCAATCGTAACCACACCAAGTAGCCTGAAGGCAGGAGATTCGGGCAAGCTGAGATTAAAACCTCCTCAGTATGATGGGAAAACATCCTGGGAGAATTACCTCCTCCAGTTTGAAGTGGCCGCAAACGCAAATGGTTGGTTACCTGGTGAGAAGGCAACAGCTTTGACGTTAGCAATGAGAGGCGAAGCTTCAGTGTGCTTCAGACGCTATCACCGCCAGAACTAGGGGACTACGAAGAGCAAGACAGACACCTGGAAATGAGGTTTGGTTAAACCAGATTCAGTCACGTCTTCCACGCTCAGTTGAAGAATTTCTCCCAAGGACCAAACGAGACGCTGCAAGAATTTGAAGCAGATATAGCCCGCTTGGTTCGACTGACATATGCGACGGCTCCGGAAGATCGAATGGAGCGATTAGCTGTGGAGGCATTTGTGGGTGGTCTTCGTGATGCCGAAATGCGTCAAGCTGTAGCTCTCGCACATTCTGAACGTCTGGTGGACGCACTAGCCAGAGCTTGAGAATTTGAGGCTGTAAAAAAGACCTACTAGTGCCAGGCCCGAGTTCGTGAGTGTGAAGGCGAGACGGATGTGCCGGCCTTAATTGAGGAGTGCGGCGGGTAATTAGCGAGGCCCGTTCCAAGAAGAAAAGAGATCCAATGCTGGAATTGCGGCGAACTGGGTCATGTGAAAAGCCGCTACAAAGAGAAGGAAAAGCCACTGCCAACGCTGGAAAACTAAGTCGGGTCGAAGAGAAGAGGCGATCCTCGACCCGCATCCGGAAGGCCTCAGGAAGAACTGCTTGTGTGGCCTATGTTAGGCAGCAGGCGAACAGTCTGTATGTGGATGGCTTCGTGAACGGAAGGCAGAAGCTGATGCTTCTGGATACGGGTGCGGCGAAGACCATCGTTCGATCTGATGTACTTGGGCTGATGTAAGCCCAACAAAATGGCGGCTTCGCACTGCTACAGGAGAGTCCGCAAGTATCCATGGGGAAGCGTGCGGCTTACGAGTAGCCGACATACGGCTAGCTAACATCGAGATTTATTCACGGTGCCGGATGAGTACGCGTTGGCACACTGTATTACAAGCGATCTATATACAGATGTCCCTAGTGATTGCCAGTGAATTCCAACGCGTGTTTGGCCAAGTGGACGAGCTCAAGAGACAGGACGGACGAGTCGGACAAGTACTCGGAGTATACTACTATTAGTACTTGATTTCGAAGGGGAAGTCCTATCAGAAACTAAAACGTTTCGGACTGTATTGGAGACACTCTTGAACCTCAGAAAGAAGCTGCTTACTGCAAATGTTTTGAAACTGGCGATTCCTAAGCTAGCTTGCGGACGGGACGGCCTGGATTGGCGGATCATCCAAAACATGCTAAAAGTCCTCTTCAGATTCACGGGAATCGAAATTCTGGTCTGCAGCTGGAATCCGAGAGGACCGACAGAACACAGAACCGTGGATTGCTTCTTTTACCAAACTTCTGGCTGCAAGAAGGGCGTTCTGTGTCCATTCAGACATGAACGTTTCGGGGACGAAACGGCCTCAAGGAGGGGGCAGTGTGCCAGTCCGGCCCTGTCCGCCATCTCGCCAGGTTCGGCTCGCGGTCCGTCTACCAGTGGCGTGCGCAAAATAAAGCATAGTGAGATAAATTAGTGGAGTGAGGGACAAACATAGATTAGTGTAGTGACTGTACATAAATTAGACTGATAAGTATTTGTAACACACCAAACTTGACGAAACCGGAAAAAGTTTTGTTAATTTAAAAGAGTTCGATGTGGCGTTGGTGACGCCCTCTATTCATGAGAGAAAAACTGTGACTGAATTTGAATTTCTCTCCTTAAAAAACCCCTCAATACGTAATTTTAGATCGTTGTGCCATTTTATTGCGGAATAATTCCGAAAACACGAAAATAAAACTCTTACGTATCTTGAAAATTAAGCATTTTAAGCTTTCATGTTCTGATCTCAAATATCCGGACACCCTGTATAATGGTATTCTACATAGTTAGGCAAACATCTAGTTCTAAATTAGTTCATTAATAAAGCGAGAACTAGAGCTGTCATAAAATAATGTAATATAGATGATAGGTATCAAAAAATGGATTATATTTATCTGGAGCTTTTATAAAGATAAAGTAGTAAAGAACACACCTTTGATACATATGTATGTAATAGGCATATCCAAATTTTCTTCCATTTCTGATGTATTTTTTAAGGTATTTCATAAGATAATGTGATTCTTACCCAACAAACATTTCAAGTTAAAATTGCCTCTTTTTTACTCCTAAGCTAGACGCGCACCCTGATAGACTGAGTCCAATTTACCTCTTTTCGACGTTATTTTCACCAAAGTGGGGAACAGAATCATGGTAATTTAGAAGAAAAGGTATTGGTATTGCTAGCTAATGCGGTTATATGAACAAGACCCATTCTGGTAGAAATTGTCTAGATTGAAGTAAGTAATTGGTAATAAAGTGGATAAATAGGCTTAAAATTGGCAATAATTAATCCTCCCAACAAAACGGTAGGAAACATGTAGGCAACATGTGGTAAGATTTTTCCCTTTATAGACCTAGTGTATATAGTTCAAGTATAAATCCGTACACCACATGGCGGGCGGCCAGTTTTTTTTTATGAATAAATCGATATTATTGCATTGCAGTCACAGGAAATAGCGTTGCTGATCTTTCCGATCAGAATTCGACTGCGCTGTAAATTTTACTGTGGAGACACTCGGAAAAAACAAGCGCCTCTCGGAAATATTGCAGATTAATTAGAAATTTAAAACAAAAATTATGAAAATTAGATCACCTATAACATAGAACTTTTGACACAGGTGTATAATATTGATCCTTAAATACTTTAACATTGAATTAATCACAGTTTAGGAGTTTCATAATATGATCTTTAACAGTAAACGTTAATAATTTATAAAAAGATTTTTTGCAATATGGCTTCCAATGTATAAAAGGAACCATTCTAGCCTTCTCGATTCCAAAGTTAAATTTTACCATTTTTTTAGTTTTAAAATCCATATTACCTTAGACAAGGCAAAATCGACAGCATATTTATCCTATTTTTTCCCTCAAAGGTCACTCATCCTTGTTTATACAATATGTCAGTTATAACCTTAAAGTTAAAATCTGATTGAAACTAGGTCGTAATTTGGTTGTAGTTAAAATTACGTATGAATTAGGGAAACAAGCGAAACCTGATCCTAGAACGCGGTGTGTTCATTGCCAAGATGTCACATGTCACTAATCGTTTGTGATGGGACATTATTCCACACAATGACAATGTCGTCTTCCTAAGATACGCGCACCTAAATCGGCATCGGACGAACGGTACGGATCGGAGAAAAATAGTTTCTATAAAATTTAATGGACCAGCGCACACATATGCGGACGGTAAGCATCGAATTTTCAAAATCCGGCAAGCATATAGCAACTAGAATAAAAGCCGGGCGATGCGTGCCGTGCATGCCGATACCGACGTCTGTGCGACGCTGATCGGAGATTGCCAAGGCTCCGTCGGCATGTTGCAAGTACCTACTTACCTTAAGCATATCATCAACCCTCCTTTTGCTCTAATAGGTGGGCGATATGGACATTTTCCTTCAGTAATGGCCTCTCTTATGACCTCCAGTAAAGAATAGAATTTAAAACGCGTCATTCTGAAGTAATTGGAGAACTTTTTTTCGTCATTCATGAAGTCCGGAAATAAATGTACACATTCCCCAAAAACTGCCCTTCTCTGACATACTTCATGAACCCACACCCGTCTACGTTTTCTACATTTTGAAAATTTTTTTCTTCCAAACAATCGCCAACTCCTAGCCGCTCGAATACATATTTGCAACTGACTTCCATTTCTTCCGTCGATTCCGATCAGATATGTGCGATACCCTAATAAAAAATCCGTAGAGTACCGGCCGTTCCCTCCGTTCCGTCCATCCGATGCCGGTTTATGTGCGCGTACCTTTAAACGGCAACTACCTAATTTGTTGGAAACGGTTAAATTGAATGTCCTCCAAGTTACTGCCCTGGCTTCTGTATTAAAATTCGTGCTAGAAAATAAATGAGCGGCTACCTATCCCCCAAATTCAACAATTTTAACACTATTAATTTCTCTTTTGCCTCTATGGCTAGCATGCAGGTAGTATTTTCCTCCATAAAACCTTCTCACAGGAAAAATAAGTTAAATGAAGTACCAAATTCCAACTTTGACTACAGGGGAAAGGATAGATCCAATCTAAGTAATAAATAACTTATTTTCGACTTACACTGTTCTTTGCCTGTAGTTTGACTATCATGATCAACATAAGGGAAAAATTACGACTTGACTGCCTCGAATAATTCCTTAAAAAATCCTCGGAGTTCAAAGGATTTTCGGTGTTATCGTGGAGTAAAGGCTTACTAAAAGGCATCCATATTTTTTTCTTTGTCTATAAACACAGGCATTAGGACATAATTAAGTAAATAATTAGCTAATATATTAACTTTATATTTTCTTATCTTTGATGGCATTATCTAAGTATTAAATTACCAATTCTGGAGAAGCAAAATACTGTTTTGGTCAGTTTTGACTATGAAGAGCTCTAACAATAGAAAAAAAAAACTTGTAATATTTTACCATACTAGGTAATTTTTAACCAAGAACTGGGATTTGTGATCTTAATTTGTTTGTTGAGTAGTACTCTTGAGGACTGAAGACGGTAGATATCGCATCATTCGTAATCATAACGCCGTAACCCACTTTATACAGACACTCAAATCCTTCCGCAATTGATTTGAAACTGTTCAACAGTTTCAACTTCTATGAATCTAATATTAGTTAATATAACTACAAGGGCCAGTTTCACAATCATTGGTAACCCCTGGTAGTCACTTAACCGATAGATGAAAATTAACCAGTAGTTATCGGATCGCTCTATTTCAGAAAGAAAACCAGTGGTTAAGCTTATGTATCTTCAAGTTGGCAGCACGGATGGGTCTCAGAGCTCTGCCATAACTGTATTCTGTGAATATAATCAAAATCCATCGACGCCAATGTCAAAATGTATGTTTTTAGGCCTTTACGGAAACTGTGATCGGGTTAACCCGATCAGTTCGATCACTGATCCTGACGTTCGGAAAGTGATCTGGGATCTGTCAGAAATAGGGTAGTTCACTCTTGTACAGTAAGTGATTGCGATCGGATGATTCAGATCAGTAGCTGCTTTACTTAACCATCTGTTTTTTATTGTTAAACCAACTTTTTCGTTGTTCGATGTCCGTTAAATTCATGGAATCATAAATCCCACTTGACAGGAATTGACAGCTGTTTGACATATAACTGATCTATCCGGATCCAGATCAGTGTTTCCGTAAAGGCCTTTTATAGTGGTTTTTATAACCTCCAAAGCAAGCTTATTGTTGATTGTGTCATCGGTTGACCACCACAAACATCAGAGATCAGAGATAACCCATATTTTATCCCTGGGTTAACTTAATTATTACTGGATAACCAGAGATTTTGACGTAAACCGCCGATTACGAAACGAGAGTGTTCTCTAACCATTAGTTTTCTTTTAACAAACTGCCGATTGTGAAACTGGGCCATGGGTTATAGTAAACTCTTCAGGGATTGCATAGCACTCTGTGACAACACCATTTTCGAAATACGACTTCTTTTTCCTTTTGAAAGAAATATTAAAATACCAATCGCAGAACAACTGTGTATGTCTGGTTGCCGGCGAGTGATCACTACCGCGTATTAGTTATTAGTTAGTCGATGTTGGGAGTTGAAATTATATTATCTACCGAGCGTAATTTGAACATCGACGTTGAAGAAGCTTTTTGTCCAAACCACAAACAGTAAAATATAATATATATTATATTCACTGGTCAAAACTGCTAATTGATCAGTAAAATATAACCTCCTCTGTTCAAATACCTATGTACAGGTATAATCTATCGCTTAAACGTACTCAGGTCATTCAATATTTTAAAGTATCATCAATAACAATACCTGGACAATGAGACAATTACGGCACCCTGACTAACGTGACCAGCTTACCAGCGCAAAGGCCTACAACGGGACCGTCGAAATCTATCGGGCCTGATGCTGCTGCGTGTGACGACGTCACACGAAGCGCCGCACGTATCTGCAGGGATTAATAGAGAAATTCCGGCGCTACGAGCATTTTCCTGAAATACTGTGAAAAAAGAATACAAAAGTAATGTATAGGAATTAATTTATAGGACATTCAATTTATGACGAATGGAGCTAGATGATATCTATTTAACTAGAGTCGTTTGGACGTGAGAAGGTAAAAAGTTGGACCTAAATGCACCCAAATGATATAAAATTATCCTTTATTCACAAAATGATGTACACAGTCATATTATAGCTGTCATGATTGCAGTAGAACTAGTAGCAAAAAAAGAGACATACAGGGTGTCCCAGAATTTTCATTGACACGTGATATTCTCGTAACAGGAATAGTTCAAACGAAAACTGAGTGGAATTTTTGAAAGCAGCATAGGCCCTATCATACCATGCTTTCAAAGCATTATCTTTATACTTCCTTTAAAACACACCCCCAACTTTTTTTTCATATAGTACCGAACAGTGCTACACAAAATAAGTCTTTTATTTTATTTAAAATCTTGTAGTAGCTTTAATTTCATACACAAACCTATTTTTTGCGTAGTCATAAGCATTATTTAATTAAAATAATGATTTGTTTGTGGCTTAATATTTTCGTAAGAAAAACAGGTAAAAATGAAGACTAAATCGGCGTTTCAAAGGTGCTGAAGAACATAAATACTATATTATAATGCAGGGATAACACATTTTTGTACTTGAACCCCTAAAACTCACCCCAACATTTTTTTCAAATAGCTCTCCACAGTTTTTCCTACATAAATGAGGTCATTATTTTATTTAAAATCTTGTAGTGCCTTTAATTTAATACACAAAACAGTTTTTTTCGTAAGGTCAAAGCATACGATACCTAAATAAAATCAGGAGTTTTTTCCAGGCGTAACATTTTCGTAATAAAAGATGATAAAAACACATTTATTTTCGAAAGCATGTAAGATAGGTCATTCAGTACCCTTAAAAGACCACTTAGTTTCCCTTTTCATCAGTTGTTTGTGTCAAACAAATTCTAATTTTATTTATATTATGTTTATGATTTTACGAAAAAAAAAATAGGTTTGCGTATAAAATCAAGGTACCACATGATTTTATATAAAATAAGAATCTCATTTATGTAGGAAAACTTATGAAAACAAAAAGCTGTGCCTGAGTTTTTGGGGGTGGCGTAAACCAATTACTTATTACTTTATTAATTATTAAGCAGTATTTTACAAAATCTGTAAATACATAGTTTAAACTTGCCATCGGGCC
This sequence comes from Callosobruchus maculatus, assembly GCA_951848785.1. Lineage (NCBI taxonomy): Eukaryota > Metazoa > Arthropoda > Insecta > Coleoptera > Chrysomelidae > Callosobruchus > Callosobruchus maculatus. Next base: position 2,238,731 of record CATOUR010000127.1, read on the forward strand.
TTTCAACAGTATCAGTACCAATTACAAATCTCTCTTCGAAGTGTTTGGTTTTGGTGCATATTACAGAAGATCCTTTATCGTGAAGTTATCTCGATGTATAGCGCGTAACCACCGATTCTGTTTCATTAAATCTTTTGGAAATTACAGCACAAGTATGCGCTCTGTATCACTGTATCTATATAGGTAATTACTATTACAGAGGGTGCACAGCAATTATAGACGGTATTCTTGGCTAGATACAAGTAAAACCAAAAAAACCTAATAAAAAATCCCTGCGACCCTGCGGGTATTTGACGATTACAAGCGCGACTAGCCGGTCGCCCGGCGCCTTGCGTGACGTAGACGCTGCCGTGAGGATATACCATCAGGCCCGATAGCTCTCGACGGTCCCGCCTTCAAGCAGGCCTTTCTGCACCTGTCCTTACCCTAGTTCCCAAGACCAGCTCTCATCCCAAAGGTGGGGATGGCCTTATTGGATTCTGTCCATCTTACGACTTCAGGTTCAAGGACCCTTGAACCCCGCATAGTCTGCCTGTGATACCCAAGGGTTTCACAGCGACATAAAATGTGTGCTACTCGCCACAGCGTGGCAAGCGTCGCTTGCCACCCCCATCACATATACAAGTGTTCTGACAAGTCTCGTCTGAAGGTGTTATAGGCAGATAGGAGGCCAGTAACCTTAGTCGGCTTCTGTCCAGTGAGAGACACACACCTTTGTTTTCCTTCTAATGGTACCAGTCGGCTCAGGACCTAGAAAATAATCACTCACCCTCGCCTTGCCAGCCCGTCCGCCGTTTCATTACCGCAAACTCCACCATGACTCGACACCAAAATAAGTGACACCTGAAGTCATCCAAACTCTTTCTGCATTGCAGAACTAACCTTGATATTAACCTACAAGCACTCAATGATTTTACTGCTGCCTGGATGTCAGAGCAGTCAGTAACCCATCTCCTACACCCCTAGGCCCTTGATTTTGTCCAAACGAGAGGCATAAGCCAAAATCGCATATATTTCTGCTTGGATACCGTGGTGTATCCTCCAAGAGAGAGGGTAAGTGATTCGTCCGTGTACCAGACTCACCCTCTCTCCTTAAAAGGCCGCCTGCCGCTTGGACCCCACTCTGCCCTTGTGACATACTACTACCGTAAATTTGCAGTTGAAGCAATTAAGTCACTCCTCATATGTAGGATTCAGGATTTACAAAGGACCAACTGCCCTGGTTCTGGGTGAACGCTGGCCTTCCTTGGCCAGGTTTAGGGGAATCTCGCGGAGCTGCATCACCGCCTTAGTATGCATACACAATAGCGGCAGGTAACCAGATTTGGCCAACGCCGAGCCCGCAAGTCGGTAGAAGCAGGCGAAGCGAGAACCTGCCTCGGCCGGCGCCGGTTCCGCACGCAGGCAAGCACACCAGTGCATTGTACAGTGAAAGCAGGTAAGAAAAAGAGTATAAAGATTTGCCAGTCGCATCTAGACACGGTATAGGAAACATCCAATAAGCGTTCAAAATGTTGCCCATTATCGGAAAAACAATGCTGATGTTCAAATTCCTGACGGACAGTTGCAAAAACACTGGAAATAATTCCCCCGAGGGGCCAGAAGGTACAATGGGATGAAATATTTGTACAAAAAAAGTATTTCCCATGAATGATCACCACTTTTATTTAAAAAACTTGCGACGATCGTTTCGACACACAGTGTCTTTATCAAACAATGATTTTAAGTACTACGCTATTTATACACATTAATGGGGTAACTATTATGGCTAATCGTTTGTTCTCCGAAAACCATCGGACAAATTTAGTAATGGTGAATTATTTATATTCCGTTTGGTCATTAAGGAGGTTACCTGATAATTTGAGCTTGTTAATTTCTAATGCTTCTAAAAAATTTAATTTGCCTCCCTTGTGTTCTATGTGTAGTATTTTAAAATCTTCGTTGAAATGATGATTTTCGGAGATCAAATGATTCGCGTAATTAGAATTACAGAGTTCGTTTATAAATAACTTCTTATGTTCGTTAATGCGGTTTTTGTTCTACTTTGTCCGATATAAACTTTAGGGCAATCCACACATTCTAATTTGTAGACACCAGACTTTTCGTTTTTAGTTGATTTCATTTTATTGTTTTTAATTAAATTGCCACTTTGCATCTGAAGGATATATTGTGGTCTAGTTGCAACGTTTTCTGACAACTGTCCTATGTATGTAATTGAGTTATATGTGTTATTCGATCGATTGTCGGTAATCTGAGGGTATAATCAGTCAACTGTTTTTTTGTGTTGCTTCTTTTTTATTATAGAATCGATTAGACTAAGGCTATAGCCATTGTTTGAGGCAATTTGTTTTATTATATTTAGTTCTTTATTATAATTTTCGTTATTCATGGGCACGTTAATTAGTCTATTGACATAACTATGATATGCCGCAATTTTATGTGAGTATGGATGGTTGGAACTGCTGTGTATTGTGGTCTCTGTGTGTGAGGGTTTATGATAAACTGAATATGTGTGTTTTGTTCTAGTTTAATTATAATCTAAAAAGTTAATGGCATAATCTATTTCTTTTTCTAGTGTAAATTTGGTTGCAGGGTGTAATTTGTTAATTTCTTTTAGGAGATGATATTCAGTTCCGGTAAAACAAATTATTATGTCGTCTACATAACGATACCAATATATACATTTACTCAAAGATGGTATTAGTTGGATTTTCTGTTCGAGGTTGTCCATAAACATTTCCGCGAGTAAAGAGCTTAGAGGGTTGCCCATTTTAAATAAAAGTGGTGATCATTCATCGGGAATATTTTTTTATATTAGTATGGATCTCCATCAAGTAACGGCCAACTCCATCGACTCTTTGAAATATTTGTTGTCACCCTTGATAAGTAATTTGACATGTCTTGGCGTTTTTTCGCTGAATAAGCGGTTTTTGATAAATTCGTGATGGAAAGTTTTCAAATGAACTACTAGTACAAAGTCCGTGTCCGCATGCATACACATGTAGATTCACATCACACACATTACAACCATTTATATTGCCCTCATTTATAACTCTGTAAACACTGGAACGACTAATATTTGTCAAGACACAAATTCTGTTCACGATCTGATTTGTTGAGGCATCACTGTTTTCAATGTTTAGACAATCGTAAAAATTTAATAACACTCTTTGTGTCTGTTCTTCTAAATCCCTATGAAAAAGTCTTCTCGAATAGAATCTGCACCCACATCTGCCACACTATTACGTGCATTTCCCCAAAGTATTCAAACAGCCATGATTACGTGATTCCAACAAAATCTAAGTAATCGCCACACAGTGAAGATTCGCAAAATAAAGGGAGTAAAATTCTACAATCCGCCTGGTAAGACGGGAACTGCCGACGGTGATTTGTGGCACATAGTGGATATTTGCTGATAATAATTGGGCTGGGGACGCTGAGGCTAGAGTTCGTTTTGGCGAAACTCGAAACGGGCGTTGGGATTGGTGTCAATCGACGCGGATTGAAGCCCTGAGTCGAACGACATCACTCCTAGACTGAGTAAAATTCTATGACACTTTAAAGTTCCAATACCTAACCTCACTTATGCCAAACGGTCAACTTATTGAGGTCAAATTCGGTTTAATTGGTCGTTAAATAAGTGTTAATCAATTCTTATTGATGTCCTGAGTCGAATTAGTCCTCTCCAGGACTGAGGAAACGCTCCGATGAAAATCTGCACCACTTTAAAATTTCAAACCTAACCTCAAAATTACTTCGATATTTTGATGATTTTAAATGAAATATGTGGTCAAATTTTATATCGTGCGAAAGCGCTAGACGAGTACAACACAATGCCACCAGTCGCAACATCGTAAAATGGAAAATAAAAAAGTTATGATACTTTAAATGTTTCATGTTAAAGCTATTGAGGTAATATGAATAACCAAAAACGTTAGTTTATGTTGAATTAGGTTTGTGTAAACGTATGACGGGGGGCCTGGGGGGGCCCGGTTCCCCCAGACGTCACTGTTTTTGAATATTTTGAATAGTCTAAGCAACAGAAGTTTCCCAAGTAGGCTTCTTACCTGTTAGGTTTTTTCCATAGCATGCCGGGGAGAGGAATTTATTTTGATTAATTTCCAATTCAGAATCAAAATATAAACGGTTGTACAGTCTAAATTTGGTACAATTTAAGTCAAGATATCAGGTTGAGTCGATAGACACACTTTTTTACCTCAACCGATTTGCTTTCTTTATATTAGGTAAGCTATTGGAATTTGTGAATTTCAAAGTAGCGTAGACTTTCACCAAAATGTTTTCTCGCGCTGATAATGGTCTAGTTCGTCTCAGGACTTCAATCGGAGTCGACTGGAACCCATTTCAGCTTCAACAATTCAACTAGTTTGGTTAAGTTAGGTTAGGTTTGGAATCTTCAAAGTGCTGTAATTTTCCACCGGGGCGTTTCCTCAGTCTGGGAGTGGTATCGTTCGACTCAGGGAGTCAATCCGCGTCGATTGACACCTATCTCAACGCCCGTTTCGGGTTTCGCTAAAACGAACCCTTACCATCAAAATAAGACACTCGCCTTCTGATTGGCTACTGTGCACGTTGACTGTATGTCGGTCGCTTCTAAATGCATACCAGGGATATATGCTCCTAATTCGGGTAATTTACTAGTAGGATAGCACAGCAAATACCGGGGAATCGATAGCACCTCGTATATCTCCGTGTTACAAGTGACTTCTCGCATAGACTTAAACTAAATTTCTGTTACTATAAAAGCATTCACGCGGGCTTCTGGCGCTGGTACCTGCGTGCGAATTGCCTGCTTTGCGGTTTCCAACTTCGGGTACCAGAAAGCAGGCTAACCTGCTCCACTGTGTTTACGCCCTTACTCACTTTGTTGGGATGGCTGGGCACTCACTTCTGAGGAATCCTTGGGTAGGGTGACCATCCGTCCTGAAAAACCCAAGACATGTCCGGAAATTTTGAGCTGAATTTCGTGTCCGGGCGAAATCACAAAAGTCGGTAAAATGTCCGGAAAATCAACTCATACAGTTAGTTAATGGACAGGCAAAAAAACGAGCACTACCGTCGCCTGATGTCATCTCTCTCAGTCCACTATACCACCCCTCTCCCCGATAAGCACAGCGTCCGGAATTGATCTATGGTCACCCTATCCTTGGGAGGATGTACAGCAGCCCAATGGGGCCTGTAAACAGGGTGTTAGCAAATTTCCTTTCCAGAAACAACTGCCTTTGGAATGACAAAACTAATTACTACATTTCCACGGGCTTTCGAAACGTTTTCAAAATGTTTTGAGTTTTGAAATATATCGTGGAAACATCAATTAGATTCGCTTTCAAAACGTTTCCTGTTCAAGGTCGATTCGCAAATTTTTGGGATAGTATCGAGATCCAAATGTCGTGGAAACACCAGCTGTCACTTTCAGAAGTTTTGAAATGGAACATGCCTTCGAATCCTTTAATATTCGAAGGAACATGCACACTGTGTTGTTGTCTAATGACTCTAGAGTTAGTTTATTGAAGTTTATTTGAAATAGGTTCTAAAACTAGGAAATGAGATTTTTCAACAGTGCTAGTTGAAAACGTTTTGAAAATCGTTTCGAATCCTATCGTGGAAACACCGGCAATCCAAAATCGCAAAACGTTTTAAGAACAGTTTTGAAAGCCAGTGGAAACGTAGTAAATTCATGGTAAATCAGCAGCAGAATAATTAAGAGATATTCCTTTACGTTCTTTATCGTACCACTATCTAGTTTTAAATCTTGTCCCCTTCCTCCTATTACCATGTACTGTGTCTTTTCCGTGTTAACCTCTAAGCCCCATTTACTGTAATCTTCTATGAGCTTGGTCAACATATACTCCATGTCTTCTCGGTCTTCAGCAATTACTACTTGATCGTCTGCAAAAAGTATTGTATGTACGTTGCTATCTCCCAAATTAATCCCATTTTTTTGTCCAATGACTTAATGCTGGTCTCAAGTAGATTTTAAAAAGGGTTGGGGACAAACAACATCCTTGCTTCACCCTTTTTGTTGGTTGGAGGGGAGCAGACATTTGATTTCCGATTTTGATAACAGCTTGGTTCTCTCTGTAAATAGTTTTTATTGCGTTTATATAAGCGACGTTAATGCCTTGGTCTTTTAGTGTTTTCCAAAGCTTCTGAAGGGGAACGGAATCAAATGTCTTATGCAGATCCACAAAGGTGACATGGATTTCTCTACCTTTTGTTATGCACTTTTCTGCCAGATGTCTTAGGGTAAATATGTTGTCTGTGCAGGACCTTCCTGGCCTAAAACCACTTTGTTCTTCTATTTCTTTCATTTCGTTCTCTATTCTGGCTTTAAGGATTCTTCCGTACAACCTTCCGGTGGATGACGTTATACTTAAGCCTCTATAGTTTTCGCACTTATTTCTGTTACCTTTTTGTATATTGAAGTCATATGGGATATTTTCCAGTCGTTGGGTAAGGTTTCCCCCATTAAACATTTATTGCATATATCGCATATTACTTCCAATGCTTTTGTTGTTGCATGCTTGAGTAGTTCGATAGGCAAATCACCTAGTCCCGCCGCTTTATTGTTTTTCACTTTTTTGAGCTCTATTTTAACTTCATCTAATGTAATCTCTTCATACTTTCCTGCATCATCTATATTTAGGTTTGTATTCAGGTATTCGTGTCTGTTTTCTACCAGTAAATCACTGTAGTAGTCTTTCCAAATCTCTATTTTTATAGGATTTAGTTTTTTAGCTTCGTTTGTATTTTTCTTTAGCTGATTTATTGTTTTCCACGCTTCTTTGGACCTAGATCCTCCCACCATTGACTTGTTTGCGCACATTTGATATTCCATGCTTTATTCTTTGCCCTTTTTGTTTCTATCTCCACTTCAAGTACATCCTTTTCTTCCACTAATTCAGAAAGTTCTTCTGTCCACCAAAAATGTCTACTCCTTTCCTCCTTTTTCCCCAATGCTTCTATAGCTGACTCGTGCAGTTTTTCAGGTTTTCGTACATTTCTTGTGCTGTTCCAGATATTTCTATATTGAGTTTTTGAGCCAAACGCAGCTTATATAGGAAACCAGTAGATTCGTTTCTTAGGCTGTCTAATTTATAGGCTCTTGGTATCCCAGACTTTTGGTTCTGGTCGTCTTGTGGAGCACTCATCTTATGGTATTTAATATTCATTGTTGATTTGACCAATAAATGGTCTGAACCACATTCTGCACCCCTCCATACTTTTGCATCTAATGGTTTTATAACGGAATTCTGTTTTATAGCTACATAATCCAAAATTGATTTTAAATTTTTGGTATTCTGACTCCAAGTGTATTTATGTATGTCCTTATGTTGAAAGAATCCATTTCATATTTTCAGATAATGTTCTTCGCAAAGCTCCAGCCGCCTTGTCCCATTATTATTTACTACGTCTTCACCGTATTGTCCAGTTTATTTATTTATTTTTATTTATTTATTTATCGTATGGCTCAAAAACATGACAGAAGTAAATATAGATTAAAAGAAAAACTATTATAACCTATACTAAAATAAAATATATACAGCTACAAACTAAGATACACAGTCTTTGGTATTTACAGGTTGATGTCAAGTTCTTTCAACCACTTCAGCGCCAACGGTGTGGCTGTGAAGAACTCTTCTCGCGACCCCTGAAACGCACGCAGTTCACATTCGCTCGTAATATGGTTTATAGTTTGGCGGGGCGCGCCACAGTCACATAAGGGAGATTGCACATAGCCCCACTTGTAAAGGGAGTCGGCACATCTGCCGTGGCCTGTTCGGACTCTATTAAGTTTAACCCACTCCTTCCGGGGTAGTTCTGATCCTGGAAGTAAGGCTGCCCCCATAAATGCGCATCGCGAGTGGTGTTCCGCAAAACCTTCCCACTGGGAGCGCCATTGGTTTAAGAAGTCGAAGTTATTGGTTTTAAGCCCTTCTGCATCCCTTATTGGTGGTTGTCGGGATTTAAGTCTGTTTATCTGCAACGGGGGTATTGCTCGGTGGATGGGCAGTTTGTTGTTGGCCGTAATCTTGTTATACTCCCTTAGAAGGGCGTCAGTCCTTCGCAGCTGCGGTGGGGCTATTCCAGAGAGTACAGGCAGCCACTGAGTTGGGGTTGTCTTAACTGCGCCTGTAATAAGTCTCATAGTGTGATTTAGTTGGACGTCAATTAGTCTGGTATGATGGCTGTTAATCCAGACAGGCGCACAGTACTCAGCACACGAATAGACAAGAGCTAATGCACTGGTTCGTAGAGTTGGAGCAGTGGCACCCCACGTCGTTCCACACAGCTTTTGGATAATGTTGTTGCGTGTTCTGAGTTTTCCTGCAGTGTTTGCGAGATGTTTCTTATAGCAGAGGGTGCGATCTAACGTTACTCCAAGATATTTTGGGAAATGGTTATGCTTCAGGGGTTCGCCTGCAAAAAGTACCTGCAGTTCATATTTAGCTAGTTTGTTATTCAGGTGGAAGCAGGAAACTTCGGTTTTGTTGGGGCTCGGTACTAGTCTCCATTTCTTGAAGTAGTTGTTTAGAGCTAACAAGTCGTTAGAAAGAGTATGCTCAACGTTCTTGAAGCTCTTATCGGAAAAAGCTATGGCTATATCGTCCGCATAGCAAAACTTGTAACTGACTGTTTCTGGCATGTCAGATATATATAGATTGAAAAGTAATGGGGCCAGTACTGAGCCTTGTGGAAGTCCGTTGTTCAATTTGCGGTGCCTGCTTGCTTTCTCGTTTAGGATTACTTGGAACTTTCTGTCGCATAACATGTTGTTTATGAGTCTTGCAGTGGTCTGACAGGGAATCACCTGCAGCAACTTATATAGGAGACCCTCCCTCCAGATCGTATCGTATGCGGCAGTGAGGTCAACAAACGCCACTCCCGTCTTCATGTTTTGCTGGTAGCCTGCCTCTATATGCGTTGTGAGGGACAGTACTTGATCACAACAACTGCGACCCGGTCTGAAACCAGCCTGGGTTATCGGGACCCGGTCTAAGATAGTCGCGCTCAATCGGTTGTAGACGGCTCTTTCTAGTAATTTATAGGAGCAACTGAGCAAGGCTATAGGTCTGTAGCTGGCAGGTTGATCGGTTTACCGGGTTTTAATATTGATATGACCTTCGTTCTTTTGAATTCCCGTGGGAGGTTTCCCGTATTAAGGAGGTTCGTGAAGAAGAGAGATAGCCACACTCTTGTTTGCTGACCCGCGTGAATGAGAAATTCCGGCAGGACGCCGTCGAAACCAGGAGCCCTTCCAGGCCTAACATCTGATATGGCATTATTAATGTCTTCGATCGAGAAGGGTCGGGAAAACGTTGTTTGGGTAGGAGCGTTCCTCCTCAGTAAAGTCAATCCCTTCTTCACGCGTTTTGTATGCTCTCTATCAGAAGGTGCTCTTGACGTTTCTACAATATGCGCAGCAATCTTGTCTGGAGTTACTCCCGACGGTGCCCGTGTGGATGGCGTGCTTGAGCCTAGTTTTCTAAGAAGGCTCCAGGCCTTTCGACTTGAGTGTTGGAAGTTCATTTCCGACGTAGTCTCCTCCCACTTACGTCTTCGTGAGCTGTCCAGGGCAGAGATGAGTTCGTCGGCAATATCTGGATTGTTGGTTTCCTGAAAGTCGCCGTATAGGAGTTCGCACCGCTCATCCCACCCAGGGATATATTCCTTCCTGTATCCCCTAGGAACGGTCCTTTTTGCAGCGCTCATCACTGCTCCAACGAAACGTTTGTAATTGTTTGATGTTGGCGGTATCCACTGTACCAGCCGGTCCAGTTCCCGTGAGTAGTTACACCAGTCCGCCTTTGCAAGATTCCATCGAGGCCGAGGGATGGATCGTATTAGAGGTATTTGGATTCCCACCTCTAAGAAAACTGGCCTATGTTGGCTGTGTGGGAAGGCCTCTGCGACTTTTCTGTTAGCTGGTATAGGGATCCCTTTCCGGTTGCAGCTCACAAAGCACAAATCAGTCCAGTAATTCTACTGTCGAGAGCTTTGCCAACCCTCCCGTTAAAATCACCTAATAATATAACTTTTTGTTGGTTTTTTGAGTTGTCTAATTCCTCAGAGGGTTTGTCAAAAAATTATTTTTTTATCATTACATCAGCGTCGTCGGTGGGTGCATAGATTCCAAAAATTCGTACTTTTCTTCCTTTAAGTTTCAAGTCTACTGTTACTATTCGTTCGTTGGTCGCATTCCAGCTCATTATGTTTGTTTCTAGTTTTTTTTAACAGCTATGATCACGCCAGACTTAGCCCTTTAGGTTTTATCTACACCACTCAAAAGTATATGTAGTCATCTACATATTTGTTACCCTGTCCTTTTTTCTTAGTCTCCGTGAGAACCGCTATGTCTATGTTGTATGAGTGAAGTTCTTTAAAGGCTTGTGCTTCTTTTGTACTTATTTCTTGAATGTTCCAGCATCCTATATTCATTTGCCTTTTTCGTTGCGTATGTCGTTTTCCGTTCAATCCGTCCTGGTTCCGAGGCTGCGCTTTTGGATTTTTAGCAGTAGTTGTTTTACGTATGGCAGAGAGCTAGTCTGTCGACACAACCCCCAACCTGGAGGATCAGAGATTTGATTTTGGAGTGTCTCTCTCCTAGACAGATTGTCTTCTCCACGACTGATGAGATCTGTCTTCCCAGAAAATGGTCTTTTATACTAGGTACCCTAAAAGATGGGCTGCCACTTCCGCTGCATCCGCCGTACCTATCGTTGTTCGCCTTCTGCACCGTTATGGTTTTCGTCCGTAATCCTGGACAAGGAGCCCTCACAGGGTACTATCAGCCGGAGCCAGCTGAACCCAGGTTTTTTAACGAGGTGTTACTCCTCGAACCCTCCTCCTTCCTCACCTCTTGCGTGGCAAGGCCCCAGGCTTGGGACTGGTACAGCGGAGTTCCTAAACATTGTTGCTGAGCAAATCACTCCTTTTGCGAGTACTATATGCCCTATGAGGAAATGTGCCAACTTAGGAAACACTCTATAAATGTTGTGTGCACATTATCTTGCTACCAGTATACAGTTAAGGCTCAGTCAAACAGAGGGCGTTCTAGAACGCGGCGTTCCGGCGTTCTCTAACAATACAATGGAACGCCGTAACGCGGCATCCTAGAACGCGGCGTTACGGCGTTCTAGAGTGCCCTCTGTTTGACCGGGCCTTGAGTTCATATATGCTGGAATTACTAGATATCTTGACAAAAATTGCCGTAACGCTTTTGCTCAACCCATCAAACAGGCCTGTTTGGTACAAACAACGGAATGCGGTAACGCGGCGTTAGAGAACAACGGACCACCGCGTTCTAGAACGTCCTGTGTTTGACCGGGCCGTTAAACCCCGGCCACACGTTCAGGCTCTACCTCGTACTTACGCAAACCTATTTATATCGGGAAGACCGTGCGTGTGGACGGTAAGACGGTAGCTCGCACAAACCGAAAAGCACAGCTTGTGTAAATTTCCATCTGCTGAAAATTTTGGCTTGCTCCAACTGGCCTGTCGGTAAAGCCTGTGTGTGTGGAGTGAGTGGACCATAAGGTTGAGTTTTAAGGATAGCAGCACCTATAAGAAATATTCGGTTTCCGAATTATTAAATAATGGAGGCTTGCGCGAGCTTACTTGAATGGTGTGGACACTCAGCGGTATACCGTCTTGTTTGCGCAAACTATACCGTGCAGGCAAGTCTCTGGCGTTGTGTGGCCGCCGCTCACGAGGTAATGTCATACGAGTGTTAACATTGGGAGCCAGAGTTAGAAAATTGCTGAATACCTGATCCGTCTCTATTAAAAAAAAACTTTGTTTACAATTCCCGGTATAGTGATTAGTCAAGGCAGATGAAAAAACTAATGGAAGTACCGCATTACTCAAATAATGAATGATGTATCATGATGTTTGTCATAAACTACTCGTTTTTGCAGACGAGCTGGCTCAGAATAACGGTCAATTTTATTTAATTAACGACGAAATTATCGATCGGGTTTTCTAGGCGAATTTTTTAGATTTGTAGATATTTTTGTTCATACCACCTTTGTAAACACCGTACTTTAATTTTAAAAAATCTCAATGTCATACCGAGTAACCATACTACTACTTTAGTCTATTTAAATGTCCCAAGGCTAAATATTATTATAGGTATATATTGAATAAAGTTCTTCGTACATATAAATGCCTAAAAACGATGCTTGAAGAGGTCAATGGTCCGATTTTCTAGAACATAGTTCGATTCTTGTTCTGTTATAAGGTCTTATATACAGGACGGGTTAGGCTTAATGCCTCGGACTCTTGTGACCAAACGATATCCTTTTTCAGAAAAATAAGTATGCGAGTGCATGTAGGTCGAGTTGGACTATTATTTTAAGAATAATGATTATTATAGTCTAATAAAAGCGTGATATATACCTATCAAGGTTATGTTTCTTTAAATGGAATACCCTTATATCCAGGGTTGGGATAAAGCATGGAACCAAGCAAATAACTTTGGAAAGGAAAGAATGATATTGCTGAAAAAATTTGCAAGCAAGTGTAGTGACGTATAATGCACCCGAAGACATTATTTTAGCTTACTTCCGGTTTAACCGTTTTTAATTTAAATGGGACACCCTGTATATTTTTGCAGATTTTGATATATTTTTTTCCGAATATGTCCATAGTGGGTTTAGTATTAGTTTCTATAAAAACAAGAAAGATAAAGCTTCTTTATCATTTCACATGTTTAAAATGCCGGTCATTTAAAGTCTTAATGATGATCGGTTTTGGCGATCGCGTGAGAGCTCACAAACAAGTGTGTCAACTTTTTAATGATTTACATCCCGACAGGGGTCCTATAACACTAAAACATTTTAATTTAACTGGGAATATTAAAAAATTACCTAAAACGGGAAGACCGCAGACCGCCATGGACGAATTTGTGAGACAAATATAAAAGTTTTATCTTTCCCATTTTTACAGAAACAGATACTAAAACCACTGTGGACATATTCGAAAAAAAATATATTAAAATTTGCAAAAATATACAGGGTGTCTCATTTAAATTAAAAAAGTTGACGTTACTTCCGGTTAGACCGGAAGTACATTAATAGCTAACATAATGTCTTCGGATGCATTATGCGTCACTATATTTACTTGCAAATTTTCAGCAATATCACTCTTTCCGTTTCAAAGGTATTTGCTTGGTTCCATACTTTATCCCAACCCTGTATTATTGCATATTCAGATTCCTTGATCAATTCTAGTTTGACTTTATTTATCACATATGCATGGGACTTAAGCGAACCGTTTAGGGGTAAAGCACTTGTTTGGTATATGTACGACTTTGCCCTACGACTAGCATGAAATGAGTCAACTTAGTTTAGACGATCAAATTTGAGTTTTTGTTGTACTTGAAGAAATCGGTAGATTGATTAAGGAAACTTGATTTTTTCAAAAGATAATGTCTAATTTTTTTATACCATCAAATGCAAAATTTGATAGCCTTTATAATGATACAAGGTTGTGAATATAAATCTCTGAGGGGTGGATTTCATTCAATTTCAAATTTTCTGTGAAATCGGCATTTTGCAATGTTCCTACGTATAAGCAGCATAGCAGCAATAAAAAATATATTTCTATAATTTTTAATACCTATAATTCCCTTATTTGAATTTTAGGAACTAAAATTATAATTCTTCAAATATACTTTAATTTGAATATATACTGAAAAAGAACATTTTCCGTGTTTCACCCTCCCTCCACCATCCCACCATCGTCTACCCCCCTGGGTGCCCCCCCCCCCCAACAAACTTCTCTCTGGATCCGCTCCTACAGCACACAAGTGTGTCTTGTTCAAAAAACAAACATTTTGTTTGATTCTGCTTTTTATAACAGGCGCTACTCTGGTAAAAAAAAATAGTGACCGGCCAAGAGACAGACCGACGGACGGTATACATTTTCATTATCATGAAGCACACAAAAAAATATAACATTTCCGCGATCCCAGTACCAATTTTGCGGGGAACAAAAAATAAAAAAATAAACAATAAATATGTAATTACAATGATAAAAAGTGTTAAAAATATACGTAAGTTAGGAAAAAATATAATGGGCGAACTCCATACGATAATTTAATTCAAAAAATAGACAGACTCCGTGCCATTTGCAGTCTAATTTCTAATAATCATAAGTTCAACGCCCTTTAGTCCTAATGTTCTTATCTGCACGTCGGGTTAATATTTTCTGCACATATGCGCAATTATGTATATTTATGTAGGTTGCTCGAATACGCATTTTCTGCGAATTTTTCTCGGCTGACTTCCTTATAGCACAACTTGGCTCTGGGTTAGCCTTCCGCGTGACGGTATGATACACACATACCTATACATACAGTGAGGATAAAAAGACCGTCGGATTTTTATGAAATTAAGCAACTGTGAAGAATGCACAACAGAAAGGAGAAGTGCAAAAAATTGACTAAGGCGGGCCTTAAGACTCGTTTTCAAAAATGCCGCGACTTTATTGCCATGATACTTAAAGTCGCTACATTTTAAAGGTACAGATACGCATGCTCAAATCGAGCACATAAACATGCTATTAATGAGCAAATGCTACTTCGTAGCATGTGTATACGTATTTACCTTGCTCGAAATAAGCTTGCTAATTCCGAGCATGCTCAAGAGCCGACGGTGCGATTAAATGGAAATGTGTCAGTTTCAATAAGCATGCTTAATAAGCCAGCCATTTATGTGCATGTGTATCTGTACCTTTTAGCATGCAAACTTCAAAGTCACGTTGTCGTGGCAGCCACTTGAAGTCGTGGCATTAAGGTACAGATATGCTTGCTCATAAATGGCATGCTCATTAAGCATGCTCATAATTAGCATGCTCTTGAAACTGACACATTTCCATTTAATCGCACCGTCGGCTCTTGAGCATGCTCGGAATTAGCAAGCTTATTTCGAGCAAGCTAGGTACGTACATACATGCTACGAAGTAGCAGTTGCGCATTAATAGCATGCTCATGTGTTCGATTTGAGCATCTGTATCTGTACGTTTAGTGTCGCGATATCAAACTCATTACAGAAACAAAGTTTAGATTTGTCACTCTGCCGTTCGCGCCAAAAATCAGCCCTTTACGACTTCCAGGTAAAAAACAATTAGGAGTAAAATATTGGTCGCACACATAAAATATATTATACAAGATGTTCTATGATGAATGGAAAATACTTTAGGAGAAAACTGTACAGCTCATTTCCAACAAAAAATGTCATACAAAGTAGGGGAGGTAATTTGATTTTTACAAGTTTTCATTAAAATGCTCCCATCGAAGTCTAATAAAATAAAATTTCATCGTCGTATTTTGGAATTTTTGGTATTATTCCTTAGAAAATATACTATCACGACATTACCCACTAAAAGAAAGTGATCATCTATCAAACACTTTGCGAGATAGTGTCAAAATCAACATGTTTTGATAGGTGACTAACGTTACAAAAAAAAAGGAATTTATCTTAGAAAATCACCAAATAATTGACCGAGCACTCTACAATAAAGACATGCTCATCTTTCTAGTTATATTTTCTATTACTTTTTTAGTCGATATTAACGTGATAGCATATTTTCCAAGGACTACGACAATAAAATTTTGTTTTATTAGAGTTTTCGTTTGGATGTCAATTTATCTCTGAAACAGTTGAAAATCGGACCCTAGTTTATATGACTTTTTTTGTTGGAAATGAGCTGTACAGCCTTATGGCAGCCCCTCATAAGAAATGTATAAAAACTGAAATTGGGCAGAACAAACTTGAAACACAAACGTGGGAGGCAGTGACCATCGAAGGGCCACATCATCGTCAGTAAGAACCGACGCCACTGAACCAGAACACAACAGCGAGCGTTCAGAACAAGCCGCGAAGAACGACACATCATCAAGAACCGACGCACTCAGTAGAACGCGGCAATGACCAATCAGAATAAGCCACGAAAAAAGCAACACGTCGGCTAGACGGGACTAAATAGCAACGGAAGGAACATGATCGACAGTTCACCTGAAGACGATTGAAGTAGATGGCAGATCAATCGAAACGTTGTAAGTACTTAAAAATTGTACCTATAGTCCGAAACAAACCTTTTGAAACATCTGCCCTCAAACGCCAGATGCATCCTCTAGTTGTCACTTTGACAGCTATCACTACTACTACTCGTCGTTAGCTGTCAAGGCTGTCCGGTGGAGGTGGACCTTTGCCTTTATGTCATAGTTCATCAGTCAGTTTGTCATTCTGTCGGCCTGGTCACCCAGAAGGACAAATAGAGGAGTGCAACTTTTAAAATAGGCATCATTAAAATCTTCTTCTTCTTAGTGTGCCTATCCTTCCGGACGTTGGCGATAAGCCAAGCAATTTGAACTTTACTTGCTGCAGCGCTGAACAATCCTCGTGTGGACAGGGAGAACCAAGTTCTAAGGTTTTTCAGCCAGGAGATTCTGCGCCTACCGGGTCCTCTTCTTCCGAAGACCTTTCCCGGAAGTATTAGCTGGAGCAGACCGTATCCCTTTTGGTTCCTCATTATGTGGCCCAGGTATTCCAATTTGCGTTTTTTAATAATGCCCACAAGTTCGGTCTCTTTTTGAAGCCTTTCTAAAATTCTGTTGTTGGACACGTGGTCAACCCAGGAAATTCTGAGAATTCGCCTGTATAGCAACATCTCAAAAGCCTCAATTTTCCTTATGGACGCTTCCGTCAACGTCCAGGACTCAGCACCATACAAGAGCACAGACCAGACATAGCATTTAAAATAACTAGGGTAATTTTGATGCCCTAAACGCAATTTGATTAGGATCAGATGTTGCTAAAAAGGGAATTTATGTGATTTTAAATTACACGACCTAATTTTAGTTACAGTGCGAGCGGCGGCCTAGATTGTTTGCGGACCTGCTCGATCGTGTAGTCCGCCATGCAGCAAAAGGGTTGCTATGCGATTCCGCTTTGTTCATTGCGCCCCTGCACCTGTGTTTTGATATAGTCCTTTGAGTAAGGAACAAGATATTTCCCTTTAAATAAGGAATATCAAGATTTTTATGCAGGGTTTCGTCTGAAACATACCAAGGGACATTTGTAATAATGGCTAGGATCCTGCTTTGGAGTTCATACAAAGCTCGCATGTGCGTCTTAGCTAGAAAACTCTGAGCTACACATACGTGCGTAATTGCAGGTCTAATAATAATGTTGTGCAGCTGAATTTTGTTAACCAGACTTGTTTTTGAAGTTCTATATAGCACAAGATAAAGCTGTCGAACTGTAATTTGGAATTTTGTTTTTAACATCTCAGTATGATTTCGCCATGTCATATACCCTTGTCATATACCCTTGACACCAAGGTACGACTTGACTGAAGAGCACCACCGAAATAGAGTACCGTTAACAGAGGCCTCTGGCGGGGTGCCGCGACGCTTTTTGGTACAATAGATGATAGCCTGTGTTTTAGAATGATTGATTTCAATAAGCTACCGGTCCGCCCACTCTAGTTCTTCATCCACCACTGTCTGTAGCCTGTCATGAACTAGGTTGCTAGACCATGAATGGGTCACTAGAATAAAATAGAATAGAATCATTTATTCAATACTGGCTGCTATTAAAGCAGATAAGTTTCGTCAAACAACACAATAGATGTAAAACACAAAAATAGATTGAAATAGATAGTGTAAGTGACAAAATAAGTACAAAATACATACAAACAACAATAGAAAATACGTTACGAATGTAAATAACAAAATCACTAAAGTTTACGTCGTTTCGACAAACTCCTTCAGGCTATAAAAACATTTCTCCACAAGATAATTTCTTAAATTTTTGCTAAACTTAATACTTGATTGGATGTTTTTTAAACTATCATGTAACAGATTGTAGTAGTGAATGCCAGCGTAATCACGGTATTTTTTATAAAAAACGTGATGGTACTTCTGTATATATAGCTTACTACTAGATCTTGTTGAATATGAGTGAATATCTGAGTGTTTTTTCAAATTGTTTAAATTGTGTCTTACATAGAATAATTTATAACAAGACTCCATCGGTTTGATGTTGAAAATCAATCGTAAAATTCTCTGTTGGAGTTCAAATACCCTGGTCCATTCAGTTGCTTGGCCCCAGGATATAATATTATAGGAAATAATTGAATACACACATGCATAATAGTAGTTGATTGATACGCTGACTGAAACATTTCTTTTTAGAGTATTCAAAGCAAAGTATGCTTTATTTAGTTTAGAACAAATATGATCAATATGAGATTTCCAACTAATGCGATCGTCTAGTTTAGTACCTAAAAAATTTGTGCCAGTAGATGGAGTTATATCACTATTGTTCAGTGATAATGTAATATCAGCTTGTTTTTGATAATGCCCAGTAAATTATGTGAATGTAGTTTTATCTAAATTTATTATTAAGCAGTTATATTTGCACCAATTTCCAAATTGCAGCATGACAGCATTGACTTTGTTGGTGATATTTTCAAAATCATTGGTAGACACCAGTAGTGTGTATCGTCGGCGTACATGATCTGGCAGGTCATTCATGTATAATGAGAATAACAAAGGATCTATCATTTGCTATTTTAACTAATATTTTTCTATGTGAGATGAAAAACCAAATCTACTGGTTCATTGTGTCGTCAGCATCGACATAGACCGCACAGTTGCTGTGGCTAGGATATCGTGAATGAAAAAAGAATAAAATATTCGTCCAAGGACCGAACCCTAAGCAACACTGGTCTTGATACGATGATCCGATATTTCCTTCCTTCTAGAAAGGATTTCAAATGTTTTATGAACCAAAAAGGATTTAGATTGATTTGTAGAGGAGGGACAACTATCAAATTCATCTCAAAAAAACCACAACAATTAATAAATAATGATCAAAGAGGGGGACGAACTTCACTATATAAATGTTTGCGGAAACCGCAATGGTACTCTGGCATGCAGCATCTCGGTCAAGCCTGATGGTAGTTCGGCATCTCAGTGACCACAAATTGGTTCCCGAGTACTCAAAAACTGCGAAGTAGTACCGTTACATCAAGTCGTCGACTGGACATACAAACGCGATAACCGTTGGAAGGGAATATTCGTTTAAATTAAAAACAAAGCGGTGTCAGCGGGACATTGAGGTAGTACCTTACTTGTGAGAAAGTGGCAGTCAACGACTCTCAGAATGGGCATCGAAATTATGTAAGTCTTTCTCTCGTTCGTAATGTACAACATGTGCCTATGCGCCGGCAATCTCCGAGTATGTTTTGTTTGCTTCCTATGTATTATATAAGCAATTTAGGCGCTGTTTAGAATTTTTTCAGCATTTTTGTTATGAAATGTAATTAAGAAAAAATTTGGTGAAGAAATGTGATAGACTGCGCGCATAATAAGCTTGGAAAATATGACGATTGGAAAAAATCTTTTGGTTATAAGTGCTTTAATAGGAGAATCTTTGTTTATACAGGGTGAATCCTAAGTGGATACTTCTTTTAACTGTGTATAGATGTGGTTAAAATAAATAACTTTTTCGAATAATTTTTTTCAGGCAGCTGAAAAATAAGCGAGATACAGATTAATAAAGGTGTATCTGAGCTTGTGTATCAAGACGTACCTAGTCTGTTTATGTTTCGCTCGGATTTTTGTCAAATCGGTTAGGCATTGTACCTGTCTGTTTTGTTTATCGTAGTTAATTTTAAATTGGTAAATCCTAAAATTGACGCATTATTATGAAACAACTTTTAGAACTTACCAATTTAAAGCGGAAAACTAAACATAGACAGACTTGATACATCTTGATACAAAAGATCAGAGACAGTTTAAAAAAAGTTTCAAAATAGGACTCACCCTTTATATTACAAAAAAAGGTCTCATGTATTTTCGTAAACTTGTCATCTGTGGTTGCCTCTCTAATCCATTGCGTTTTGCTTAATAAAACCACAACCACATTCATTTGAAAACTTCCCACCACGGATTTATCGAAAACCGCTGATTAAAAGAAAAAACGCCGAGACACGTCAAAAAATTTGTTCAGGGGGGACAACACTTTAGCCAAAAACTACTTCCCCCCCTTGTACCCCCTAAAAAATTTCAAATATCAAGGGTTATCGAGTCATAGCTTGTTTCAAAGGTATATGTCGATTATTTTGACATTTGATTCTTTACAATCGGGCGGGAAATTTAAAAAAATTTCAATGTACCTATCTTAATTTGTTCATATAGGAAACAAAAACACGCGAAAATACCACTTTTTATTGCAATAAGTGTTCCATCAAATGTTGCGCGTTATTGGCCAAATGATGATATAGGCGATGTTCAAATTCCCGATGGAGAGTTGCAAAAACAGTGGAAATACTGGAAATGATTCCAATTTATGGTGTCTAAAATCAATGTGCTCGGCAAACTGAACTGCCGTTCCGTTTAACACCAGACATCTCGGGAAGAAACATTGCTAAGGTATATTTTGGACCTTGTTATTAAATTTACTCAAATTAGACCTGTTGCGGAAAGTTCTGGATGAAGCCACTGAAGTTGAAATTTTGGGACATTTTGGCATACAATAAATCCTAATACTTCATTAAACGAAATTTTATCTAAATGGATTTATTAATAAGCATAACTGCAGTGACTGCAGCAATGAAAGTCCTCATGCTTTTTTAGAGGGGTATACCCAGTACCCCCCAAAAGATTGGGTCATTGTTTATTAATAGAAATTTAAATGCTGACATTTATTTGGGTATGTTGGAAAAGATCATCAATCCGCTTCTCATTGAAATCATCGAAAACCAAATCGAAGAGGATGGTAATCGTATATACTTGATAAGGCTGAAATCTATTTCCAGTATTCTCACTATTTTCTGCCGGTTCGGCAATGGCTAAATGACGCGTTTTAAGATAAATGGATAGAGCAAAGAGGGCCCATAGAATGGCCTGCATCAAACTTTTTTTCTACGGGTCTATTTAAAATTTATTGTGTTTAGTCCCTAACCTGAAAGTTTGGATGACCATCGATAAAGCATCATCGAAAGCTGCCATGATATCCCACATGTTTTTACAACTGTCCGTCAGGGCTTTAAACAGCGTATAAATAAATAAAAAGAGATATTTTTATGTGTTTCGCATATTTTTCTGTGTGGATAGACACTTTTTCCTTAAAAAATTTAAAAATGCGTAAAAAGTGCACCACGACCTCATGTTTTTATTAGTAATTATAGGGTAACAGTAGTTAGTTGGTGCAGATTGATACTCAATTGACATAACTAAGGACTTATGATGACAGCAGGATTACTTCCTGTACTTGAAAGCCGTTGATATTAATTATGAGTTTGGATATTTATCAGTGGCTAGTCTGTTTACAATAAACGTAATTATATTGTAACTGTAACTGTAATTATTACAAAATCTGAAATAGAAAGTAAACGAAATAAAAAAAATGGATTTATAAAAAAATGAAAAACGTGTAGATACGATGAGCCAGATGCATATAATTAAGTTAATAGGTGACCTTGACCATGCATCGATTATATAGTAATTATTAAATATCACATTTTTAATTATAATATATCCAGACATGATAATTTTTATAATTGTCTAAGCTGAATCAGTCTTTCAAAACTATAACATAATATTTAAAGAGTGTCATCCAATAGGGATGTATTTCACCGTATTTCAGCACATGTAATATTCACAAATCATATACTTCATTATGAGTGCGGCATATACAATTACATACTATTAGCGAAATGTTTCTTTACTTTCCTGTAATATGTACTTTAGAGCCTTGTACTAGTTGCGATGCATATTGCAATGCTATTGACCTAAATGACACATTCGTTTACTTAAAAACTATATCAGTGAGAATTCACGTTCAACAAAGTAGATGATAGATCAGACATCCAGTTTAGACTAAATGTCATTTGCTTAGGAATATGATTAGGAATATGATTGAATAATTGATTTACTGAGATGTCATACCTGGGTCTCTCGTAAGTGCTACGCTCATATTACTTCCCACGCCGCCGCGCGCCGCCGGCGCCGATAGGTGAGTGGAGTGTATGGGGCGGAAATTTGCGATTTCGAGATAATACGCTTTTTGGGCGTATTACGATATCTACAGGGTGTCCCACGACGATTAAGACAAGCAATATATCGGAACTGGGCAGTAGTAATACATTATAATTTTGGGGGTTTAAATTGGAGCAAATATAGTATCTTTTCTTATTATTATGTCACCCAATGAGGTATTTGTTTTTGGTCACGTGACCTCCGATTCAAAAATTTCAATGTCACACCCTGTATATTTGTGACTTTTTATGGTCCTCCCGATAAAACAATTCCAATAAACTAGCACACTTGGGGTGTAAAGTTATTTATTCAAGAGGTACAGCTACTTAAAGGACTGTACCACTACCATTATGAAACACTACCAAAGTAATTTAACTGTAGCTATACATGTTATAATCAATGGTAGTGGAACCATCCTTTAAGTACCTGTAGCTCTTGAATAAATAACTTTGAACCCCAAATGTGCTAATTTGTTGGAATTGTTTTATCGGGAGGAACACAAAAAGTTACAAATATACAGGATGTCCCATTAAAAATTTTGAATCCGACGTCACGTGATCAAAAACAAATACCTCACTGGCTTACGCTGTAATAATTTGCTCTAATTTAAACCCCCAAAATTATAATTTGCTACTACTGTCCAGTTCCGATATATTGCTTGTCTTAATCGTCGTGGGCACCCTGTATATAACGAGAATCCAGGTATCTGTTTTAAAATATCAGTTGATCTAAGTTAGTTATTATTTTGACTTCATCGCAATTATTTAATCAGATTTTCACAGCGCGTTGCTCAGCATTGACGTCTTAGAAGTCAATGGTTCTGAAATAAATCAAAAGATAACACACCAACGATAATCAACGAAGCAACCTAACCTAACCGACGAAGGCTCCAACTTGCGTCAATCTCACTATGCTTTTTGTGAAAAGAGGCTGGGTTTTTAAATGAACGCACTGTTGCCAGTTTTCAATATGGTCCCTTAATTTCCGAAGCAGTTTTAATTACCATAACTAAAATAATTATAACTAATTCAAATGGTCACAACCCTGAAATGATCAATAAGGTTTGAATATTTGAGGGTGAATAATAAATGATTAAACTTATCAAAACTGAAAAAAATAAATTCATGTATCAAGAAATCCCATGAAAGAACGTAACTTCCACTGAACCGCACTGTAAATACTGGCATCGGTTTACAAAACAAGTACAAATATTTACATAAACCCTTTGTATCTTTGTACCCAAATAAGCATCAAACAAAGAGAATAATGGTATTAATTCAGTACGTTTATTATTTCGATGTGAATACGGTTATCATATACCATATACAAGTATTCGTCTTAATCACTTCCTGATACCTTGAAAGAACGATTTGAATGGAAATGTATGTAGAGCAAACTTCACTATTATGTGAATGTGGTATTACCCAGAAAGAATAATTTCTTGAACCTCATTCTTTGGCAAGGTCATACCTTTACATCAAGAATGGAACGATTTTCTAGAAGTTTTATTAACATGTAAAAAATCCCTTCTCATCATTGGCAACATGGCCTATGGTATTTATATCCAGTGAATGAGAGGTGGTCACGACAAAAAATCAGAATTAGGGACATGGAGATATTCCATAGTGTTTTACTTCCCACACCAATTGAGATCGAAAATTGCGAAAATTTTCGATTTTGAGATAATACGCTTTTTGGGCGTTGTATAATGTCTACTTAAACGAAGATCCACGTCACTCATTTCCGTCGGTCTGTTTGTCTGTTAGCATTTTTCTAGACTCGCAATCGCAGTAACCGCTGCATGGAAGGTGATGAAATTTGGTAGTGATATTCTGTGGGGTCGCAATAGGTGATGCTCTTAACGTGCTCGCCCACTTAGACGAAGCGTCGCGAACGGAAGCGGCGCGAGGCAAAGCGTCATTTAACCGATGTCCGCACACTGGGGCGAAGCGGGGCGACGCGAATTTGATTTGTTTTTAAGCAGTTGAACGAGGTACGTTGTCTAGTGAGGTACGATGAGCAGAAGAGGAACTCTTTGTATTGAGTTTAATTGCCACTATGGAAAAATAAGAAAAGAAAAAAAAACAAAAGAAAATGCTGGGTAATTAAATTACTTTTGTAATTGATGTCTTTGTATCACGACCAGAGACTGCAATTTAGCACCACTTCCTACAAAATACTGCTAAACACTGAAAATATGCGAGAGGCATCAAGAAATATTTGGATCTTCTCGCCGCCTGGTACCGCCCATTCAGGCGAAGCGAAGCGTCAAAAGAAACGACGCCTAGTTGATCCGAAGAGAATTCGCGCGTCAAACGACGCGCCTCTTCGCTTCGCGCCGCCTGAATGTGCGGGCTGCCATATAACCTAATGTAAATTTCTCTGGCGTCAAATCCATAATTTTCTTTGCGCCGCTTTCGTTCGCGACGCTCCTTCTAAGTGGACGAGCACGTTTATAAGACAGACCGACAGAACGACGGACAGACATATCGACGGAAAAGCAAGAGTGACGTGGATTTTTGTTATGTAGATATCATAAAACGTCCAAAAGTGTATTATCTCAAAATCGAAAATTTTCACGATCACAATAGGTACTCCCCTCACCAATCGGTGTGAGAATTGAAACGTGAAAAGTTATATTTTTAAACAGACACCTAGTATTTCTGTAACTGACTAATTATTGTTGAGAATTACACTTCAAACATCGTTCAACAGCTGTTGCATCAATGATAATAAATGAAGTAATCCGTTATCTGGATTGAGTCACTACAGCCATAAATAGATGTTATGTTTATATTAACTCATTTTGCCCGACTTCCTACTTACATAGATTGTCATAAACGGCACTAAGAGACGCAAGGGGTATAGTGTGGTTGAGGTAATTTATCATTTATAAGTTGACAATATGATAACATGGGCAAGTCCTCTGTTTTTTGTTAAACCGTTTTTAAGTTAATAAATAATGACCCAATCACTTTGATTCTTAAAATGCCTGACCATACATTAATTTTTTGTGGGGTAGTGGGTACGCCCTTCTACAAAAGCATAAGGATTTTCATTGCTCCAATACCAGCAATAATTGAGACGCCTAGTTCCAAAAGTGACTAAATCCTTCCAAGAATATTTTTAAGGAAACGTGAAAATTTACTGTTAATCTCAAAAAACAATAATAGTATTTGTAACTATAGACACTGATAGACAGTAACAAAGTGCTTCAAAAGGTCTTTTGGGCAAAAATCCTACTTTAATAGTTTTATGAAAAACCTGAAAAGCCTTTTGGATCTAGCTGTTTTTGGAAATACATTTGGATTTGAAGGGATTTGCTTCGAAATTTACATGACTGTATTTCACGGCATATTTTGTGCAGTTGTATTTAAGAATATACAAAATAAGATGAAAACTGGTATTAAGTCAAAAAACTGAAAAAATGAATATAAAAATATAGAATCTTTTCCTATTATTGTGTCACCCAATGAGGTATTTGTTTTTGGTCACGTGACGTCCGATTCAAAAATTTTAATGGGACACTCTGTATATTTTTGACTTTTTGTGTTCTTCCCGATAAAACAATTCCAGCAAACTAAGCACACTTGGGGTTTAAAGTGATTCATTCAAGAGCTAGAGGTACTTAAAAGACTGTACCACTACCATTATGAAACACTACTAAAGTAATTTAACTGTAGGGGTACACATCAATGGTAGTGGTACCATCCTTTAAGTACCTGTAGCTCTTGAACTAGTCACTTTAGACCCCAAGTGTGCTAATTTGTTGGAATTGTTTTATCGGTAGGAACATAAAAAGTCACAAATATACAATGTGTCCCATTAAAAATTTTGAATCGGACGTCACGTGATCGAAAACAAATACCTCATTGGATGAGATAGTAATAAGAAAAGATACTACATTTGCTCTGATTTAAACTCCCAAAATTATAATTCGCTATTACTGCCCAGTTCTGATATATTGCTTGTCTTAATCGTCGTGGGACATCCTATATATAAATCAAATTATAGGTTAGGTTAAATATATGAGTTAATTTATAGATAGTACGGCTGTTATGCAAGCAGCAAGAAACTTACTTATCGTCCTATTCTGGATTTAGTGGGTTTTGTTCTCAAGGATCATGGGTCACATGTAAATGCTAATATGGATTAAGAGGTTTTTGTTATCGAATGGATTTAGGGGTATTTGAATCTCATTCTCCCATGGATTTAGTGGATTTTGTTTCCAACCTTATGAATCTACATTGATTTAGACCAGGATTTAGAGGGTTTTGAAAAATATATAGTTCAATTTATTTGAAAATTGGATTTAGCGGTTTTTAAAACTAGAGGACTCAATTATGCTTATTAACAAATCCATTTAGATAAAATGTGCATTCATCAGTGAGTCTGATATTCTTTATAAGAATGGTATGACCATTAATCGCTGCAGTCATTTGCTCACAAAAGTCAACTCGCCCATCTAAAACGTCTTCGGTTAACTTTTGCATTATTTTTATTTTGAATGGATAAAATTTATGGAGTTTAATAACTCTGTGTATAGAGCCAAATGCAATATCAGTCGGACCCACATCATAATTTTGCATAATGAAGTATTATGATTCACGCCAAAATGACCCAAAACTTGAGCGGCTTCATCCAGAACTCTCCGTATTTAACTTGCAACAGATCCAGTTTGAGTAACTTTCGTAACAAGGTCCAAATTATATGCGATATATATCGCGCCCGGATGTCTGGCGTTAAAAACGGAAAGGCACTTTGCCGTGCACGTTGATTTTGGGCACTTGAAAATGATTTCTACTGTTGTTGCAACTGTCCGTCGGAACTTCAACATCGCCTATGCCGTATCTATATCATTGTTTGGCCAATATTTTTAACACTCATTACAATAAAAAGTGGTATTTTCATGTGGGTTTTCTATCTGAACAAATCAGTATACATAAAGATGTTTCCATTTTCCTCGAAAACGAATTGACCGATCAAACGTCAAAATAAAGGACTTCAACGTACCTTTGAGACAAGCTCGATAGCCCTTGTCACTTAAAATTTTGAAGGGGTTACCCTGGGAGGCGAAGGGTACAATGGCGGAAGTAGTTTAAAAAGTTGCCCCTCTTGACAAATCTTTGACGTGTCTCGGCGTTTTTTGCTTTAATCAGTGGTTTTCGATAAATCCGTGGTGGGAGGTTTTCAAATGATGTATATCGGTATATAATAGTAAAACTTTTGCAGCCCTACAAATATTTGAAAACAATACCGGTAGAAAGTTATTCACACAGATGGCATAATTCTGCATTGCACACAATGGGATAATTCAAGGCGTGTGAAAATGCGAAAAATAAAATCAGGGCCGCCTATTCAGATGACGTGCGTCTATAGCAACGTTTCCATTAAAATTCACATCAGAGATAAATAAGAATCCGACAAGACCCAATCGTTCAGCTGTTATCTGTTATATAGCAAAACAAGGTTACACTTGCAACAAATCGTTCGTAAATTGGTTGTATAGATAAGAGGAAAAAACTTCGATGTTTGTGCTCTATCGTAATAAAACGAAGTGGTGTTACCAGGAATAGATCAAAGTCGTCTGCGAACTGCTCCGAAAATAGTGGCGTTTAATTTGTAATCGTTGTGATTTGAACACCCATATAGGTAAGTGTTTAAAACTCTAAATTATAGCACAGTATCTCAGTTCTACAAGGATATAGACTGATGCTGTTACTTCTTTCAAAGATAGAATTTTTTAACTCATGGAATGTGACCTGAAAGCTTCATATTTAATATACCTTCCCTCAAGTAGGCTTTGATTTAACGTTTGAAGTTTGCTAGAAATTAATTATTGAAGTGAATTAATTATTGATGTGAATGAATTATTGAAGTGATAGTGTTTTGCGTATCCATCGTAAATAAGACTAGAGCAAAAGCGAATACGAGGAAGTCCCAATGGGGGGCCCACCCTGGCGTATTGTGGACGACATCCCTTGCCATGTGCTTTGCCCCAGTCGAATACGCATATCCTGTCTGGTCCAGATCAGCTCATGCTAATAAACTTGACCCTACCCTGAAGGACGCCAGTAGGATGATCACGAGCTCTCTAAAACCTACCAGCCTGGACCACCTATAAATGTTAGTGGGAGTAGCCCCTCCTCCAGGCGGGCAGAACGAAGTAGACAGTTGTTAGATAAAATGTTAGATATGGACACAAGCCCTCAGCATCCAGACTTAAATGAAGGAAGAACTTCATTATTTTCACAAACCCACTGACAGACTCCAAATCAGTAACCAAAGATGTACTGTGGAAGCGACGGCTAACAGTGAACCCCATGAAAGCCTCTCTGCTAGATCACAACTGGAATGGAGGACCTGAAAAAGTCTCAACAGGATTAGATGCCAAATGAGCAGATCTGGGGATAATCTGATGAAGTGGAGTTACGCTGAGGATGATTGTGCCTACGGAGAGAATGGGGCATCTCCTATCTTGTCCATCCTTGAAAACCCCTTGCACATTCTATGGAAAGCAAACGACACGGAGCGGCAGTGCAATGTGCCAGACACTGGAAAAAGATATATGAGCAAATACAGACAATCATTTTTGACTTGTGACGTCTGTGATCGTCACATATATGTGTTTTTTCTTCCTCTAATTACTAATTAACTAATACATATATACTCGGTGTCACAGATTCCCACATAAGAATGCACACTACAGGGATCTCGTAAACCAAACGATTTACACAGATGATTGAATTAAAGGAAAGTTGCGTCTTGCTGAACCCTGTAATATGGCGTTTTAAAAATTTTAAAATTCCGACTACTTCCGAGGATATTTGGGAAATATCGAATTTTCCAGATTCCGTTTTTATTTTTATTCTCACTTTATTTGTAATTAATTAATTAATTTAGTGTGTAATTATTCGATATCTCACAAGGTATACCTGATAGAAGAAAATGTCAAATACAACAGTTATTTGATTACTGAAGGCGCATATTCTAAAAATATTTTGAAATATACAGGGTGTTGCGGGAAAGTAGGATAGTAGTCAACTTGATTTTTTTATATAGAACTATAACTTTTTTTCAAATTCTTCTTCTAGTTTCCATCATTGATCTCTATTTAACCGTAAAATATTTTTGCGAACGGTTGCGAGGTTGCCAAGTAATAATTTATTTTCTATTAATTTCCGAATTTGCAAGGTCGCAAGTAATACGTATTCCTTTAACTTTTCAGAATCATATCATACAGCGAGTTACATGAATACTAAGTGAATATTATTTTGGATGTTACCAGCAATGTGCGTCTACAGGGTGTTTCTGGCAGAATTTTAAATTACAGCAATTTGAAGGTCATTTTACCTGGGTTTTTTAAATGTAACTCCCTGTATGTTTTATTTTGAATCGAAATATCTACTAATACGCTATCTTTCCTTGTTATTTTTTTCGCGTTTGCGACGTTGCCATGTTATAAATTATTTTTCCAAATTTTCAAACAAATATCCCCGATTTTTATTAATAGTATATATTATTTAACATAGAAGTACTCGCTAGTAATGGTTTACGACGCGGCGTGAACAATGGCAATGTGAAATTTGCATTGTCATATCTGTTCAAATAAAGTGAGGAAAAAATAAAAACGAAATCGGGCAAATTCGATTTTTTCCAAATATCTTCGGAAATCAGTGGCGTATATAAGGGGGGGGGGCGGTCCCGGGCCCCCTCCCCGAAACTAGCCACGCAGTACAATATTTGTAATTAATTAATTAATTTAGTGTGTAATTCTTCGATATCTCGCAAGGTATGCCTTGATAGAAGAAAATGTCAAATACAAAAGTTATTTGATCACTGAAGGCGCATATTCTAAAAATATTTTGAAATATAGAGGGTATTGCGGGAAAGAAGGATTTTTTTTATTTTATTTTGCTACATTAAGGGTACAACAGAAATAAATTCCATAGTAGCACCCGCTATTTACAATAACAATAAATTTTGCGGATAATACAACACTAAGGCTATAGAGGGTATACATATTTACATCAACAGAAAAAAAATATAAAATAGCAGTGATCTAAACCACAGCATAATAAATCTAAACTACAAAAATCTAAACTTCAAAAATATGGTAGGTTGCAAGACCTACGGCACTTTGTAGAGACGTAGTGAGAAATGTAGAGTTAAGAAGTAAAGGGCAGAATTGTGGTATGATACGTTAGGGGTATTGTGTAAACTATTTGAGTTAATTATTATTATTATCATTATTAAAATAAAGTAATTAGGCATTCTAAGCAATTTAGGCATTACAGTCTTTATATTAAGCGCTGTTTCAAATAGTTTTTAAAAGTCAGTCCCGAGGTGTTGAGCAAGTCTAGATCATCCGCGGTATTATTGTAAGTCCTTTGGATGCGCACAAGTGGAGAGTTTAGACCTAGATTCGTCCTACAATAGGGCACCTTAAAGAATGACCTATGCCTAAAGTTCCTATCAGGGACATTAAATCCTATTTTAGATAGTAAGTAAGGGCAATCGAATTTATTTATGATTTTATGAGCAGACATAAGTCATACATTAGTCTCCTGGACTCTAACGTCATTAGATTGAATTTTTTTCGGATAGACCCATAGCCACTATTAACTACTGGTGTTCCAATTTTGTAGCTTAACGACCTTAGAAATTTATTTTGTACACCTTCAATTCTCTTTACATAAGTGACATATTGAGGGTTCCAGATCACTGAGGCAAAAGATAATTTATTTGAAACAAAGGCATGATAGAGAGTGATCAAAGCCTTCGGATTTTTGACATAAGTGACATATTGAGGGTTCCAGATCACTGAGGCAAAAGATAATTTATTTGAAACAAAGGCATGATAGAGAGTGATCAAAGCCTTCGGATTTTTGAATTCCCTACAGGTTCTGTTTATAAATCCCAGCATCTTATTTGACTGACTTACCATGGTGTTAATATGATATTGGAAAGATAGTTTCTCGTCAAAGAAGACGCCCAGGTCCTTGACTACGTTAGTCTGCTTTAAGTAAGTGTCATTAAGCTTATAATCGTACTTGATAATGTTAGAGTTTCGTGAGAACCTGATGAAACAGCATTTGTCTATATTTATGAAGAGATCATTATCATTACAAAATTTACAAAAGCTATTTAGTTCGTTTTGAATTATTTCACAATCGTCAGGACCTTTAACAGTGTGATACATCTTTATATCGTCGGCGTACAACAAAAATTTTACATGTTTTAGCACGTTGGTTATATCGTTAATGTATTATAAAAACCACAATGGACCCAGGTGACTTCCCTGTGGCACTCCTGAAGTGACTTCAATATATTTAGATTTATAGCCATTGATAGCTACTAGTTGTTTGCGCTCACCGAGATATGACTCAATCCATTGTATCAGTCTGTTATCAATCCCGGCTTCAGCAAGTCGACGCACAAGTAAGCTATGCTTCACCTTGTCGAACGCCTTACTGAAGTCGGTACAGACAGAATCAACCTGAGCCTTATTGTTCGATGGCCTCCGTTATATAATCAATATACCACATTAGGTTTGTTTCAAGTGATCGGTTTGGAAAAAAACCATGCTGTTCATAAGCAATACGTGTTTTTACAGCGGGAAGTAGCTGGTTATAGATAATCTTTTCTAATAACTTGGAAAAGCAGCAGAGTCCACTAATTGGTCTATAGTTTACAACATTTTGTTTGTCACCAGATTTAAACACTGGCAATATGTGGGCCATTTTCCACTTGCATGGGAATTTTGTTTCACTTAGTGACCTTTGAAAGATCATACAAAGCGGGAGACTTAAGCTAGTGGAGCACTCCTTCACAAACCTAGGAGGAATTGCATCAGGACCAGCCGATTTTTTAACATCTAAATCAGAAATCAATTGTTTGACATACTCTTGAGTAACAAACAACATTGAGTCCCCAAAGAATTTTTTTTTATCTAGCTGACTATCCTGTTTGCTATGGTCCTTTACATATACACTAGAAAAGAAGTCAGCAAACATGTTACAGATACGAGTGCCATCCTGAGCAACTTCGCCTTTATAGCGAACAGTATTAAGAAGGGCATCGCGATTTTTCCTTTTATTAGCAACATAATGCCAAAATTTTTTGCTATTATTTGTTATTTCATTTTCCGTGTTTGAAATATATTCTCTGAAGTTTTCATTAATCATTTGTTTTGACTTTTTCCTTAGTTCACAATACCTACGGTAGTCATGGACATTGCCATACACTTTAAATTTTCTATGAAATTTAATTTTTTGTTTTATTAAGTTTATTGTTTGTTTTTTGAAATAAAGAGGATAGCTGCCATTTATTAAGTAAACAGGAACATATTTATCTATCACCATTTTTAATTTATCGTAAAATACCTCCACCATACCGTCAACGTCTTTGCCACAAAATACAGCGGCCCAGTCAATATTATTTAACGAATTATTTATCGTACCATAATCTGCCTTTTTATAGTTATATATTGTACGATTTTGCTGAGATAGAGGTTTAAATTTATTACTATATAAATAAAATTCTAAGGAAGGTTGTTATATATCCTCCTTGACCAAACTGCCTTCAGAATGTGAAACATCACTAACAAAGCTTCTGTTACAAAATAACAAATCCAGCAACCTACCATATGAGTTTATAATATTATTATATTGTTTCATCTCCAGAAAAGGTATCTACTAGGGAAGCATATCTTTCTTCGACCTCATCCGGTTCAAAGTGTACATCGTTATAAGCAGGAATCCACTTAACAGAATACATATTAAAGTCGCCAATTACAATAACCGAATGTCTGTGAAATATTCTTTCGTTGAGAACTAAACTGTCTTTGAAACTAGCAAAAGCATAAATATCTGTCGGAGGTAGGTAAACACAACATATGTAAAGTTTTTCACCTGTTTCCTGTTCGACCGAAACCCAAATGTCTTCAGCATCCGACCCAAGGTCTTTATGTCTTCGGGACTGATGATTGTTCCTGACCGCCACTAATACGCCACCGCCATCGCTTTTCAAGCAGGAAGAACTTTCACGGTCTCTTCTATACACAGTAAAATTGGAATCGAACAACTCACTGTTGAAGACACCAGACTTTAACCATGTTTCACTCAAGCAGATAATATCATAGTCCGTAGCACTCACATTATTCATAAAGGTTGCTGTTTTTGAACGTAGGATAGTCGTCTACTTGATTTTTTTATATAGAACTATAACTTTTTTTTAAAATTCTTCTTCTAGTTTCCATCATTAATCTCTATTTAACCGTAAAATATTTTTGCGAACGGTTGCGAGGTTGCCAAGTAATAATTTATTTTCTATTAATTTCCGGATTTGCACGGGCGCAAGTAATACGTATTCCTTTAACTTTTCAGAATAATATTATACAGCGAGTTACATGAATATTAAGTGAATATTATTTTGGATGTTACCAGCAATGTGCGTCTACAGGGTGTTTCTGGCAGAATTTTAAATTACAGCAATTTGAAGGTCATTTTACTTAGTTTTTTTAAATGTAACTCCCTGTATGTTTTATTTTGAATCGAAATATCTACTAATACGCTATCTTGCCTTGTAATTTTTTTCGCGTTTGCGACGTTGCCATGTTATAAATTATTTTTCCAAATTTTCAAACAAATATCCCCGATTTTTATTAATAGTATATATTATTTAACATAGAAGTACTCGCTAGTAATGGTTTACGGCGCGGCGTGAACAATGGCAATGTGAAATTTGCATTGTCATATCTGTTCAAATAAAGTGAGAAAAAAATAAAAACGAAATCGGGCAAATTCGATTTTTCCCAAATATCTTCGGAAATCAGTGGCGTATATAAGGGGGGGCGGGCCCGGGCCCCCTCCTCGAAACCAGCCACGCAATACACGCCAATATTATAACGTATGAAAAATTTTCCAATGGAGCCCCCCCCGAAATCGATTTCTATATACGCCACTGTCGGAAATACTCGGAATTTTAAAATTTTGAAAATGCCATATTGCAGGGTTCAGCAAGGCGCAACATAAACTCTCAGACACAGGTTGGTTTAATATGCAATGCAGACGTGAACTACATGCTCTGATATTATTTCATAAAATTATTATTTATAAGTGTTCTCCGTACTTATATCAAAAAATTAAGTATCATATTGATGTCCATAATGTTAAGGTCAGATTTAGAGGTTAAATATCTCCACCACATTACACAGCTCCATTCAAAAGATAATACTCATACAATGTCTACTTTTTTTATAATAAATTACCACTCCAAATGAAATGATTGTGCCCTATCGCGTTCAAAAAAATGAAGTCAAGTTGATTGACTCAGTACTTCCCACACATTACGGTGATACCAGTTTATTATTTTCCCATAGCATTGAAGCTTTAGTCTGAGATCCCCTTGCAACAAAATCATTGCCGCTAGGTCTTTCCTTCACAGGTCACCTATCATCAATAATACAAACTTTTCAGTTCTACAACCACTCCCCCCCCCCCAACAAAGCAAGCAGATAACAACTGCAAACGATAGAAAACGACTCTAAGTTCCTTGGTTCCTGTAATGCACAAGGCAATGTTCGGATGGACCTAAAAAAGTGTATTATACCGCCAGGTCTTTCTCTCTTAGGTCAGTAGACAGCCTATTATGAGTACAACAAATTTTTCAGCTTTACAACCCCCCACCCCCCAACCACCCCAATTTCACCCCCACCCAAAAAAGGTACAAAACGGTCAGAACCCCTAAAACATCTAAAAACGAAGTTTGAGCTGTTTTCATATTTTTAGTTTTTTGATAATTGCTACGCTGCCACTGACATGATTTCTAACAAGCATACGCGTTTTCCATCCTCACCACAGTAATAACAAGCATGCGCACTAAGACAAAAATACTGCCTGGCAGTAATAAAGTTAGTGCCTGCCACTTCAAAGTCGACGACGCATATTGACATACACGGTGAGGTAGGATGCAAAATCTAGATTTTCTCTTTTTTTCTAAATGTAACCTCCCATATTTTATTTTACCAAAACTTGCTTTCAATATGCTCATTCATATTTGTATAGCATTTTATACACCTACATTCATCAGTTTATTTGTTTATTTATTTTGAGAAAGTACTATCGAATTTTATTTTTATTTAACGAACAACTAAAATGACAGGCCATAATAGTATTTGATGAAGTCAAAACCCTGAATTATTGAGATAATATAACTCAAGTATGCAAGTATGCTGAGGAAACAGTTTCATAGACGTAATGCATAATTGTCAAGCAGATTTATCAGCTTTGAAATTTGGCAGTTTTCATAATCTGCTCAATAATTTCGAACTTTGTGAAAACCGAGCTTCAAAAATGAATGTTCTATGAAAGAACAAATAGAGGGTATTTAGAAAAAATGATTGTCTGCTTGCTTCTACATATAAGAACTAGCACCAGCAATACCCAGAATGGAGGCACCCCAAAACTGATGCATTTGAAAGATTGAAGAATCGTTTTATTCGTACTGGGTCAGTTCTTTTTTTTTGATATTTTTGAAATATACAAAATTTTCAAAAGATGTTCAGGTTGACAAATGCTGAGATTTATATGACAGTTCCAAGTTTCAAGTATATACATATATCCCAAAGGTTTAACACTTCACACCTTTTCAAGATGCGATGTAACGTCAAACGCAGACTCATTGTCCATGCGTGTAAATGAGTCTGTGTTTGCTTTAATTAGAGGTTACTTGCAGTTGAAAATAGCCCATAAAATCAACGGTTAACACATTTTCGATGTCAAACAACAATAATTATTGTCGTTAAATAGCATTGTGTTCCGCGAACAATTGTTTTAAGAACACCTTAATGTAATAAAGCTAATTGCAAATTGATCTTGATGAATCATTTTCCCGGACTTAGACCATGTTAAATTAAATGACATTATGAAGAAAATAGAAAAATCAATGAGCAATCGTATTGCATTATCGTACAATTGCTAGGGTAAGTAGCACTTTACTTGACTAAATTTATCAATGTCAGAGGGCATGAAGGCCAGTACCTACATAAAAAAATTTACTAATCATTCTTACAAACAGAAGACCAACCCAAACTAAACATAATTTAAAAAACAATTAAATAAACTTAAACAATAATGAACGGAAAATACTAGTATGATTGTGAAAAAAACATCGGGCGCTCGATCTACGAATAATAGGGTACATGCGCCCATGCTTTTTTCTCAATCATATACTATTTTTGGTTCACTATTGTTTTAAGCTTATTTTAGGAATTATAATCAAATTTCTGTTCGATGTTCCTTAAAAGCGTGTTTTTCAGTTTTTTTGAACTATATTTATTTTTAATTTTTCAGTTAGCCTCATCTATAAAGCGTGTTTTCTGTTTTTACTTCCCACACCGATAGGTGAGGGGAGTATTGTGAGCGCGAAATTTTCGATTTTGAGATAATATACTTTTTGGGCGTTTTATGATGCCTACATAACGAAAATCCACGTCACTCATTTCCGTCGGTCTGTCTGTCTGTCGGTCTGTCTGTTGGCGTTCTTCTAGCCTCCTAATCTCAGTAACTGCTGCATAGATGTTGATGAAATTTGGGTAGTGATATGGTGTAGGGTCGTAGTAGGTAATGTTGCTACAATTTTGAAAATCGGTGCATGGGCGGCGGAGTAATTAGCAAAAAACGAAAAATTTCAAATACGCCTCAAACTTCGTTTCTAAAGTGTTTTAGGGGTTCCTGATCATTTCCTACTTTTTTTGGGTGGGGGTGAAATTGGGGTGGTTGGGGGGTGGGGGGTTGTAAAGCTGAAAAATGTGTTGTACTCACAATAGCACAATAGGGGTTCTTGATCATTTTAAAAATTCTTTTGGTTGGGGGTGAAATTGGGGTGGTTCGGGGGTGGGGGTTTGTAAAACTCAAAAATTTGTTGTATTCATGATATATTGTCCATTGACCTTTGAAAGAAGCACCTAGTAGAATGAAACACTTTTTTTGCAGTCGGGCGAGCGATGATTTGATTGCAGTAGACTATAGTTTCATGCTGTCGGAAAATAATAAAAATAAAACTGGTATCATCGGAATGTGTGGGAAGTACCGAGTCAATCAACTTGACTTTTTTTTTACTTCCCACACCGATAGGTGAGGGGAGTATTGTGATCGCGAAAATTTTCGATTTTGAGATAACACGCTTTTTGGGCGTTTTATGATGTCTACATAACGAAAATCCATGTCACTCATTTCCGTCAGTCTGTCTGTCTGTCTATCTGTCAGTCTGTCTGTCTGTCGGTCTGTGCGCGTTTTTCTAGTCTCGTAATCTCAGTAACCGCTGCATGGATTGTGATGAAATTTGGGCAGCCATATCCTGGGGGGTCGTAGTAGGTAATGTTCTTATAATTTTGAAAATCGGTACAGGGGCGTCGGCGTAATTACCATAAAAACAAAAAATTAAATATTGCTCAAACCTCGTTTTTAGGTGTTTTAGGGCTTCCTGATCATTTTCTGCTTTTTTTTGGGTGGGGGTGAAATTGGGGTGGTTGGGGGGTGGGGGGTTGCAAATCTCAAAAATATGTTACTCATAATAGGCTATCCATTGACCTGTAAAAGAGAGACCTAGCGGCATAATACCCTTTTTTAGGCCCATCCAAACATTGCCTTGCCTACTCCAGAAACCAAGGGACTTGGGAATTTTCTGATAAATACATAGGAATATTGCTTCAGATCGTTCTGTATTGAGTAAAGTAAGTTATGAAATGGATTTTAATGAAACTTTGTCACATTATTATTACCGCGGCGAGGATGGAAAACGCGTATGTTCTGGAAAAATCGTGTCAGTGGCGGCACAGCAATAATAAATAATAAAAAAAGAAATAAAAACGCCTCAAATCTTATTTTTAGGCGTTTTAGGGGTTCCTGATCATTTTCTACTTTTTTTTGGGTAGGGGTGAATTTGGGGTGGTTGGAAAACTGAAAAATTTGTTGTATTTATAATGGACTGTCCATTGACCTCTGAATGAAAAACCTAGCGGCATAATACACTTTTTTAGGTCCATTTGCTCAGTATAGAAACCAAAGGACTTAGAATTTGTGATGTATGCAGACGTAGGAGTATTGTTTTAGATCGTCCTATATTGCGTAACGCAATTATTCAATTAATTTTAACGAAATTTTGACACAGTATTACTACCGCGGCGAGGATGGAGAACGTGTATGTTTTGGAAAAATCGTGTCAGTGGCGGCGCAGCAATAATAAAAAACTAAAAATATAAAAACAGCTCAAACCTTGTTTTTAGGCGTTTTAGGGGTCCCTGATCATTTTCTACGTTATTTTGGGTGGGGGTGAAATTGGGATGGTTGGGAGGTGGAGGTTGTAGAACTGAAAGATTTGTTGTACTCATAATAGTTTGTCCATTGACCTATGGAAGAAATACGTACCGGCGTATTTTTTCTAAGTTCATGTGAACATTTCCTTGCCTATTACAGATACCAAGGGCCTTATTATTAAATTGATTTTAATGACATTTCGACACAGAAGTGACTATCGCGGCGAGAGCGGAAAACGCACCAGTGTCTGAAAAATCGTGTCAGTGGTTGCGTAACAATACCTAATTAAAAAACTAAAAATATAAAAACAGTTCACACTTTGCTTTTAGACGGTTTTATCGTTTTGCATCGTTCTGTTCAAGCATGCAGAATGGAAACTGTGGCGTCCTAGTCTCTAAGGAGGGAGACGCAAGAAACTATTTACGAGAGTTTTTGTGTTGGACGTTTTTTTGCGGGAGAGTGGGCGATGATTTGGTTGCAAGGGGATTTCAGACTATTGCTTCATGCAATCGGAAAACAGTAAAACGAAATCACTATTATGTGTGGGAAGTACTGAGTCAATCAACTTGACTCCATTTTTTTTTAACTGTATTTATTACTACCTACTCTGTGTAAGGAAGATGACAATTGTTTTTGATTAATGTTCATGCATAAACGATAATGAAAATTGTCGACTTTCTTGAATAAATTTCACAAACATACTAACTTCCCAAACAATTGGATGTCACGCCTTTCTAGCTCTCGTTGCTACGCTTCTGTGTAATACTAACAAACTTTAAGATGACTGCGCCACCTCTCACTCAGCGGATGCCGCTGACTCGACGAATTTGAAGCCGTCCTCATTTTTTCTCCGAAGTTAAAATGAATCGGGCAATCTAAAATCTCGGATTTACTGTAATTGGTATCCACAGAGATACAGTATACATAGATCAATAATTATAGTAGGTACAGGAAGGACGAACAACCTTCATTTTTTCTTCGTAAGGTTAGGTGCTCATTGCATTTCTCATGATCATTTACAGCACACTGTTATTCTAATGCGAACCGTTGATTCAGCGGAACGCGTCCTTGATGTACGACTAAATCT
Source organism: Callosobruchus maculatus (assembly GCA_951848785.1). Classification (NCBI taxonomy): domain Eukaryota; kingdom Metazoa; phylum Arthropoda; class Insecta; order Coleoptera; family Chrysomelidae; genus Callosobruchus; species Callosobruchus maculatus. Next base: position 2,278,209 of record CATOUR010000127.1, read on the forward strand.
CGTTCAGATTTACTTTTCAATCGCACTTGGTGGTACTACCTCACAAATAATGTGTTTATGAGCTCATCAGCTCTTTAATTGTGTTATGTTGATGTTTTGTGCCTACGTCTTGTACCTCGGTGTCTGTGGTAGACCGCAAATAATAATCTCGCCACAGTAGCACCTGTTGCTTAATTATCAATAGTATATTATCATTGTGTGATAAACAATAATCTGTATCATCTACTCGAGTACCCAAGTTCTGAGATCAAACAACAATTATTGCACACCTATTTTGGCATTTTCATCCTGTTTTTCGTATTTGTGGTGAACAAAAACGTGAGTATTAATGCTGCTTACCTGATATTTGTTTTCTTTTACGAAAAAAATTATTTTTGGGTGGAACTCATTTGCCTTGGATGCCGGCGCGTTTTGCTGCTGGACGTTTCGCCAACATGAGTGGTTGGCATCCTCAGAAGCTCTCACCTCTTCGGCGTGTTCCGCGAAACCGAGACCGCGACATCGGGTTAATCACTCATATACCCCGGATTAGGAGTGCGGGTGGCTGCACTGTGCATCGCCGATCCCTGTGGATCTCCTGCGTATCCCAGAATCTTGTCATCTCTTAGCAAGAACCCGTCTGTCCTAAAACTTTATCTTGTGCCCACCGCTTTCGTGGGGAGCATACTTACCTACTGCAGATTTTTCTGTCTGACCTAATCGGCAATTTGATTTACATAATGTTACGAAATTCTGGTTTGTACCGATTTCTTTGTTGTTCTGACGTATACACTTCCACAAGTACATTGTATCCGATAAATCCCTGATGCTGTCCACGAATACCTTTTGTCCTTTGCCAATCTTAAATGGTGTTGTATTTTCCCAGTTGGTTTGTATATCGTCCTGATATTTGTCTTCTGCAGTGATCTCTCAATTCTGCTTGTGACCTAGGCAACATGTGTAGTAAAGCCTTTGCTAGTGGTGGTGGTTATGGTTGCTTTTCTACTCTACCAGCTCTCGTAGATCTTGCTATTTGCTTTTCTGAGTAGCCGTTTGCTTCAAAGCATTCTTCAGATTTTCGAACTCGGCACTGAGTTTAGTAGTTTCACACATACTCTTGTTGCCCCTTTTGTCAGCGTTTTGATGATTCCGAACTTTTGGCATGGATGGTGGTTCGAGTTGTTGTGCGAATATCAAATAGCCAGCTTTTTATTTTCCTCTACTTCCATCGTGAACTGGATGTCCGGATGTACACTGCTTAGGTGTTATAGGGATTCAACTAGCTTGTCTTGTCTGTGGCTCCATACAAAAAATGTGTCATCCACGTATCAAATATACTTTTGGCTTATACTGGGCGCTGTTCAATGCCCTCTGCCCAATCTTCTCCCGATAAAGTTGACCACCACTGGACTTAGAGGGAAGCCTTCCATCTGTTTATACAGTTTGTTGTCCCATGGAGAGTATGCTGTAGTTAACACATGCTTGAAAAGTTATAGTTATATCTTCTGGGAATATCTGTTTCATGCGTTTTATAGCGTATAGCATCGTTCAGTGGTATTTTTGCGAAGAGTGATACGACGTCAAAACTAACCAGGACATGGGATTCTTCGAATTGTATATTCTGGAATTTGGACATAAAGTGCGCCCAGTCCTCGATGTACGTATCAGTTTTCCCAACATACGGATTCAGTAGTGTGGCCAGGTGTTTCGCTAGTTCGTAGGTAGGTGCGCTTATTGCGCTAACAATTGGACGTAGTGGAGTATTGGGCTTGTGGATTTTTGGCAAGCCATAGAGCTTTGGTGCCCACGCCTCACTTTTGCACTTTTGCAGACCTTCTTCTTTGTTTAAGCATTGCTGAGCATGTACTCCAGGTAAGCGGTGATCAGAAGATAAAGTTTGATGAGCAGTGGCGTGCCAAAAGGGCTCGCAGGGCCCGAGTGCTGGGGGGCCCCGGGCATCCTCGACTAACTCGAGCAAGCTTTTTACATAATACATAATACTTATAATTCACTTTATAGCGGCGGAATATGTCCATGCCTTATTTTATGGCCAAATTTGAAAACACGGTAACGTGGTCTAACGTAGAATCCAAAACGGCTAGAACAAGTGGCAACGTCACACTGACGCGATGCGTATCTGTGTCGTTAATGTATAATCATATTGTACGTAAGATCTATGACTTCATATGCTTCAAAAACTCGAAAAAAATATAATGTTGAGGTCACAACAAATATTTTCTATAAACAGATTTAAAATATCACCGTGCATAGTAGTTTCGTTTTCACCCAGTATAGGCAGTATATTTTTTTTGAGGGGGGGGGGCCGTGAAATAAATTACGGGGGGCTAGGTGGCAAAAATTACAGGGGGGCGTGAAAAAAATTACGGGGGGCCCCGTGAAAAAAATTGTGGGGGGGGCGAAGACATTGGCCCGAAGCTCATGCTCAACAGAATGTGGATACCCACCCTAACAGACGCCAAGATGCTGGCATACGCAGGAGATCCTTAGGGATCGGCGATGCACAGCGCAGCCGCCCCCACTCCCAATCCGGGGTATACGGGGTTGGGATAAAGTATGGAACCAAGCAAATAACTTTGGAACGGAAAAAGTGATATTGCTGAAAATTTGCAGGCAAGTGTACGTCTAGTACATCCGAAGACATTATGTTAGTTATTAATGTACTTCCGGTTTAACCGGAAGTACCGTCAACTTTTTTAATTCAATTTTTTAAAATAAATTTTGCAGATTTTAATTCATCTTTTTTTCCGAATACGTCCATAGTTGGTTTAGCATTAGTTTCTGTAAAAACGGGAAAGATAAGGCTTCTTTGTCATTTCAGGTGTTTAAAATGCCGGTCATTCAAAGTCGGTTTTGGCGATCGCGTGAGAACTCACAAAGAAGTGTGTCAACTTTTAATGATTTACGTCCCGACAGGGGTCCTATAACACATTTGACGGTGACTAAAAAAAAAATACAAAAAAATTACCTCAAACGGGAAGACCGCAGACCGCCACGGACAAATTTGTGAGACAAGTTTTTCAAGAAACAAATACTAAACCCACTATGGACGTATTCGGAAAAAAGAGATGAATTAAAATCTGCAAAAATATACAGGGTGTCCCATTTAAATTAAAAAAGTTGACGGAACTTCCGGTTAAACCGGAAGTACATTAATAGCTAACATAATGTCTTCGGATGCATTAGACGTCACTACACTTGCTTGCAAATTTTCAGCAATATCACTCTTTCCGTTCCAAAGTTATTTGCTTGGTTCCATACTTTATCCCACCCCTGTATAAGTAATTAACCGATGATGCCGTCTCAGTTTCTCGGAACACGCTGAACAGGTGAGAGCTTCTGAGGATGCCAACCACTCGTGTTGGCTAAAGCGCCGATGCCAAGGCGGCAGAGCGTGTCGACGCCGGTCGAACAGCCCAAGAACCAACAGTTCGTCGGATCATGGCCGTGAAAGTCTTACACAATATATTAATCAACTTGACCCATTTTTTTAATAAATTATAGTCTTGATCTCTAATATACACACAGATGATTTTTGGGTAACTACTACGCGAATAAAGCACCAATTTCAAAAATTCTGGCAGAAATACCGACTATGACCCCACAGTATGATGTGGAAAGCAAAATAATTTCAGATCCTGATTCGATCTTTGTTTTACTTCGTCATTGATTGATATCAAGTTACATTCTGCATTTAATTTTAATGTACTCAAATGAACATTAGTTGAAGCGTTTATCCAAAACTGAATTTTTATCTTACTTGATAATTTATGTTAATGGTACAATGTGCATGACACTACGTATCGAGAACAATGTTCAAGACATTAGCATGTGTGATATTTTTTATATATGAATAACAAACGGAGTTCGTTGATCTGACTCATAGGTGTGTGTCATCAAGTTTTGCTGTTGTAAAAAATTGATTCGCGTTAACGGAAAAATACAATCAGCAAGTATGTTTATTATTAGAGTTTTACAAGGATTGAATTTCAAACGGAATATTTAGATAATGTTCTACATGTGTTGTTTTCAAGGGAATCTCTTTAAATATACAACTTACAAGTGAAATCCGAACACTCAGAAAAAACGGGATATTTGCTTGGAGACTTTGTACACAGCTTGGCAGTACCATCTCTATTATAGTACACATGTAACACTTTTTGTTCATTTAGACACTATTCACCTAAAAGGCACCTCTAAAAACTCGAGACATGTAAAAACCAGTTGGTTGTGTAAAAGAGATGAATTGGTTGTGTAAAGATGCTCCCTAGAAGATGACAGCCCCAGCTTACGCAGTTAAACCCCTTTGAACGGGGTCGGATTGTAGGCCAACGAGAACGTGGTGCTTCTTTTAGAGCAATTGCTGTTACCATGGGGCGTAGCGTCGCTACAGTTGTAGCAGCATGGCGCGCAGGGATCGCAGAAGGGCGAATGCAGCGAGCTAGAGGTTCTGGAACACGTAAAAGAACTACAGACCGGCAAGATCGTCATCTACGACTACTGGACCTTCGAGACAGAACGCGGTCCACTCAAGCTGTTGCTGAAGCTTGGTATGCAGCTATAGGGAGGCCCGCACGGTGTGCCATAGATTGAATGAAATGGGCTTAGGAGAAGCTCGAAGAAATGGCCAATTTGCCTCTAGAATACGTATATCGACTATCAACAGCAATATCCAGAACTGAGGCAGTCAAACTGATGGATTTAAAAGATTGAAGAATCGTTCTATTAGGACTTTCATAGCCTACCTGATAGACCTGCTTAATAATATTATGCATCACCTCTATAAAATTGTTTCCTCAGCATACTCTACCTATATTATCTCGATAATTCAGGATGTTGACTTTGTAGGAATTTCTATTATATTTTCATGAACTAAATGCGGACGCCAATGTATTTAAAGAATGTGCAAACCAGATGCATAAGTGGTGTTATCTGCACCTCAGTCCCATATACCTGCTATCCTGACTGTTAACGCAAAACACAGGGAGTGTGCCCAAAAAATGAGAGTTACAGTTCGGAGGTCACGTCGGCAACACATTGCGCGTCTCCGAATTTCATGCCGCTCCGCGTTTATAACCATTTAGCATTTTTATAGTTAGTGATAAATAAATAAGCAAAAATTACAATACAGTCCGCTTTTTCAATATCACACAAACACACGAACAGACTTCATCAAATACTATTATGGCCTTATATTTTAGTTGTTCGTTAAATAAATAAATTTCGGTACACAAATAAAGGGTATATTTATCTCATAAACTGATGAATGTAAGTATCTGAAATGCTATAGAAATATGAAAGAGCACACTGAAAGCAATTTCTTACATTCTACCTCACCCTGTATATGAATATGCCACGTCTACTTTTTTGTGTTAAAACTAAAGAATATTTTTTATCTTTTCATGTAAAAAAATCATTTCTGATAAATGAGTATTCAATATACAGTATACCTTGCATAATGTTAAAATACCTTATATTTTAAGAATGGTAATTATTAGTAGAATCTAAATATGGAATATGGAATAATACATAGGGTGCCTCGTTCAAAAAAAAATATGTTTGCATCACCACATAGTTATGGATCAGCCTGTATAAATCAAAATGTTTTCTGTCAAGGAGCAAATCCCTCGCTACAACTTCTTTATACAACTTTTTTCGCTATCTTCTGCAGTAGTGGAGTTATCGACCGATCCAGTACTAAAAACTCACCCCGTATATTGGGATTAGGATTTAAATCCTAATGATTGTAATTGAATGTTCTTCCAGAGACGGTATCAGCATGGCCGATGCGGTCAGCTACGAAGAATCTAGACTGAAGGCTTCAGTAGATACAGAAGAACCCACCGAAGAACTTCTCCAGTGGGCGAAAGAAAATATTGGTGAAGATCCTGATACCAGGGAACTTCGGATATGCGAACTGAGAGATATGATCTTCGGTGAGGATATTTTCTTATACTAACACTGAGTCTTAAGTACGGAGCGCCTCAATTACCTCGGAAACGGTTTGCACGATGTTCATGAATCTTGAGGTATGAGTATTTTGCAACGTGGCCAATATTATGGGAGTATTTACATTATTGTCATATCCTCCTTTTTTCTGAAAGTATAATGATTCTTGTTATTTCAAATCGATCACCCTTTATATTGTTTTATTTTTGAAATCTATGATATATCTCATTATTTTTTATCAAATATTCTCAATACTCAAATAACATAATTTCCGAGTTGCAGCTAAATTTACATTACGAGTATATCAACCAAAGTTGAAATAAAACGGTAACTTTAAAAAACATAGTGTGAAGGCAGCACATGCTCAAAATGTTGTCCGTTTACTTCAATACAACAAACCATGCAATCCTTGAAACTCCACAGTACATTTAGCAACATTGCTGACAATGCTGACTGCTCAATTCGTGTCTTATCCTTCTTATAATAATTATTATTCAATACACAAAGGTAGTCGTGCGGATCACATAATGTACAGAGGTAGAAAATCTTGGGGATGGCCGCAAAGAGGAAGAGGTTGAGGAGCAGAAAAAATGAAGGATGGTAACCCGAGCGATACGTATTTCTGCTAATTGGCTTTATCAGGTCCAAATGCACGTCATATGCCCACATCTAGATGAGGTCACATAACAAAACATCTGGTTGAGGGCATATGACATGCATTTGGACCTGATGATGCCAATTAGCAGAAATACGTATCGCTCGAGTTACCATCCTTCATTTTTTCTGCTGCTCAACTTCTTCCTCTTTGCGGACATCACTAAGATTTTCTACCTCTGTACATTATGTGATCCGCACGACTACTTTTGTGTATTGTGTTTCAGCAGGTAGCTATAGCTGGCCTTCCTGGCGACGTTAACTGTTGTCTCCAAAAAAGAGATCTGTTGGCCGAAGCCACAAATGTGCTGGCTGGCTCTTTTCGGTGGCTTCGGGCTGAGTACGTTTTCTTTATGCATCCTTGCCTCCTCAGGTTTCACCCGAAACCAGATGTTATGTTATGTGACCTCATCTAGATGTGGACATATGACATGCATTTGGGCCTGATTAAGCCAATTAGCAGAAATATGTATCGTTCGGGTTACCATCCTTCATTTTTGCTGCTCCTCAACCTCTTTCTCTTTGCGGACGTCCCCGAGATTTTCTACCTCTATAATTATTATAACTTGGGCAGATACAATATAAATTTATTTGTAACTAATTATGACGTTTAGGTATTGAAAATATACAAAAATAATCAGTATATTTCAAGGATTTCAAAACGAAAGAAATATACAGGGTGATTCATTTCAAATAACAAAAATTAATTATATTTCCGAAAAACGGTAGATATGACAACATTGTAAATACCATTGTGAGATTGGTCTTATTGCAATACCCCGTTACCCCAAAATTTGCGAAAGTCGTGCAAATTGTTTTCGAGATAATTAAGGCGTCCTATACTTAAGACTCACTCTGTATATTAATAAATAATTCCATTATAGTATAAGCGCTACACAAACTACCCGGCTGCAGTTTTTCTAATTATTATTGCTATATACCCAACAGTTTGTGTCGCTAACCGTAACATGCTCTATCTATGAGTATCTGTTACCTGTAGGAAAGACAAGTCAGATAATCTTTAATAAACGAAAGCAAATAGCAAATTGTTTGCTGTCGGACATTTATCCCCATGTATTAAAATACATTGTTTGACTTCTTTGCTATTTCTAGGTTTACATACGTGTCCTGCTTCACAAAGCTTGCTACACCGCTTTGCTGCTTTGCAGATGACCTAAAGATATACTCTAGAATTAATAACGTTACTGACTGCATTAATCTGCAAGCTCAGCTGAATGTTATTCAGTCATGGTGTGTTTCAAAAAAGCTTCAGCTCAATGTAAATAAATGTAAAGTTGTTAGTTATACAAGGAAGAAGATTTGCTGTGAATACGCGTATTCTGTTGGGGATTCTGTTTTAGAAAGGTGCTCATCTATTAGTGATTTAGGTATTATTTTTGATTGTAAGCTAACTTTTAGCGCCCATATTTCTATGAAAGTTTCTGAGGCATTGAAAACCTACGGTTTTATAGTTATAACTTGTAGAAACTTCCATGATATTAAATCTATAAAAATTTTGTATTTCGCGTATGTTAGATCTAAGCTGGAATATGGTAGTATCATATGGAATTCATTCTATAACTGCTATAATGTCACAATCGAAAGGGTTCAACGCAGATTCCTAAAATTCGTTTGCTTCAAGATTGATGGCACTTATCCGGAGAGAGGTATCAGTAATGAGGAATTATGTGGTCGTTTAGACATCCTAACATTGAGGCAGAGAAGGGCTTGTTCTTCGATGATTTTCGCTTTCAAGCTGATTAATAATTTGATTGACTGTCCTCCTGGAACAAATTGAATTTTATGTGCCATCGTTCGCATCACGTAACCATATGATTTTTAAGCCGCCTAGAGCCAGAACGAACATCTTGCTTAAATCTCCATTAGTTGTTATGTATTCACATTGGAATCGAATTGGAAACTCATGTGATATTTTTTCAACTACAATTAGAGACATCACAACGGTAGCGTCTAATTCTCTTGATTACTGAGGAGTTTATTGTCAGTAATATTGTTATTTGTACGTTTTTGTTATTGTATTTCTTGTTTTTAGTTCATTAAAATTGTCCTATAAATGGAAGCCTGTTGGACAATAAAGCTATTATTGATTATGTTAAAACAAAAAAGTGCAGCCCGGGCTCCGACACACCGGGCTGCTGTTCCATTACCCAATGACTACTCCTCACACCGTGAGGTGAGCAATCACTGGGTCCGCGAATCGTGCGCCCTAAGTAGACGAAGGGACCCAAGGATGACTGCCTTCTGCATTCTGGCGGCTAAGATGTGCGCCGCCGCACGGCACACCGGTATTTTGCGCAGTGCAGAGAGCAGCGTATTCCTCATTCCACCTAGGGATCCAATGACCATAACCAGCAGACTTACAGTGTAGTCTGGCCAGAGCCTGCGAAGTTGTCCGAGCAACTCCTGATATTTGGTCCGCTTTTCCTCCTCTTTAGAGACGATGTTCACTTCGGCAGGCGCCGAAAACTCAATAACGAACATCGTCTTCTGTTGGTGGTCGAGAAGGACTATGTCGGGCTTGTTTGCCTGTACAAGCTTGAGCGTGGGGAACGAGTAGTTCCAGTAAATCCGGCATCTCTCGTTCTCCACAACGGACTCTATATCCCCTGGAGCGTATGGCAGCACCGGTGTCTCATCGATACCGTATGAGTGCCTTAAATGATAGTAGAGCACTCGTAGAGCCGCGTTGTGCCGATGGACGTAAGCCGTCCCAGCGTACGTCTTACACGCCGACAAGAGATGCATAAGCGTCTCTGGCGCCTGTCGGCAAGCTCTACAATGGGTGTCGGGTACATCTACACCCATAACCCTTTTACGGTATACCAAGGTGTTGAAGACACCGTCTTGGCAAGCCAGTCTCCGACTTCAACCCACTAGACCTTAGGAAAGAGAAGGTCAACTGCTCAGACAAGCCATGCTCTTCTAGATGTTTGTAGAAGATTCCATGCATTGGCTTATCTTTATGAAGTCTTAAGAGGAAGTCGACTTCGGCAGTTTTAATGTGGGCTTTTAATTCTGCGAAAGCAAGTTCCGTAATGGACTGCTGACACCTCCGCTTGAAGTCGAGTGTGAGGCTGAGCTCGGCTGCTCGTTTCGCTGCGCTAAAAAGAAAGGCTCCTTTTCCCGCATTCTCGTGCTCTCGCACGAAGCGGATGAGGGGATCGGTGCTGTTCGTTACATAGCAGGCAGTGGCCAGTACTACTCTGTTGTGCAGACGCTCCAAACTCAATAGTCCACGCCATCCCAGGTGTCGCGGGAGGTATATTCGCGGGACAGAGGACTTAGGATGCAGGCTTCTCTCCATATTCATCCTTTTGCGAGTCTTCGTGTCGATTTCCTTCAGCTCGTTCACTTTCCAGTGTATAGCACCAAAGGTGTATAATAACAATGGGACCGCAAGCATGTTTGTGGCAGCGACTTTGTTCTTGCCGGACAGTTCTGACGACCAGATCTGCCGGAGTCGGTGCAAATACTTGCGGCGGAGACACTCTTTAACCAATGTTGTCTCTTGGACATGACGCTGCGTCACTCCAAGGTAGGTATAAGTATCTCCGGCATGCAGTTGTCGCAAGATGCTCCCATCAACGAGCTGTTCCTCATCTCCACTATCTCCGCTTCGTCCTTTCTTGAGATGAACCAATGCACATTTGTCTGTCCCGAACTCCATTCCGATAGCATGACTGTACTCCTGCACCACCCTCAGCGATTGTTGTAGTTCGCGTTGGCCGGAGGCATAAAGTTTTAGGTCATCCATATAAAACAGATGGGTGACCTTGTGCCTCCGGTTATTGGGCGTGCCACAGCTGTATCCTTTAGTATTTCTCAGCGCTATGGACAGAGGCAAAAGTGAGATGCAAAAGAGCAAGGGACTCAAGGAGTCTCCTTGGAAGACACCTCTTTTCAATGACACCAACTCTGTCTGAACCCGAGTTTCACCTGATGTTATAGTGAACCGGGTCTTCCAGAGTGGCATCAGTTGTTTGATGCATCCCACTATCTGATTATCCACCGAAAGGCATTCCAACAGCCGCACAATGAGCTCATGAGACGTGCTGTCGAATGCCTTGCGATAGTCAATCCAGGCCATAGAAAGGTTTCGCTTGTACCGCACGGAGTCCTGCGCGACACATCGGTCAATCAACAAGTTCTCCTTGCAGCCAGCTACTCTATTATTATATTTCAAAAAACAAAAAGTGCAGCCCGGGCTCCGACACACCGAGCTGCTGTTCCATTACCCAATGACTACTCCTCACACCGTGAGGTGAGCAATCATTGGGTCCGCGAATCGTGCGCCCTAAGTAGACGAAGGGACCCAAGGATGACTGCCTTCTGCATTCTGGCGGCTAAGATGTGCGCCGCCGCACGGCACACCGGTATTTTGCGCAGTGCAGAGAGCAGCGTGTTCCTCATTCCACCTAGGGATCCAATGACCATAACCAGCAGACTTACAGTGTAGTCTGGCCAGAGCCTGCGAAGTTGTCCAAGCAACTCCTGATATTTGGTCCGCTTTTCCTCCTCCTTAGAGACGATGTTCACTTCGGCAGGCGCCGAAAACTCAATAACGAACATCGTCTTCTGTTGGTGGTCGAGAAGGACTATGTCGGGCTTGTTTGCCTGTACAAGCTCGAGCGTGGGGAACGAGTAGTTCCAGTAAATCCGGCATCTCTCGTTCTCCACAACGGACTCTATATCCCCTGGAGCGTATGGCAGCACCGGTGTCTCATCGATACCGTATGAGTGCCTTAAATGATAGTAGAGCACTCGTAGAGCCGCGTTGTGCCGACGGACGTAAGCCGTCCCAGCGTACGTCTTACACGCCGACAAGAGATGCATAAGCGTCTCTGGCGCCTGTCGGCAAGCTCTACAATGGGTGTCGGGTACATCTACACCCATAACCCTTCTACGGTATACCAAGGTGTTGAAGACACCGTCTTGGCAAGCCATTATAAAGCCCTCAGTCTCCGACTTCAACCCACTAGACCTTAAGAAAGAGAAGGTCAACTGCTCAGACAAGCCATGCTCTTCTAGATGTTTGTAGAAGATTCCATGCATTGGCTTATCTTTATGAAGTCTTAAGAGGAAGTCGACTTCGGCAGTTTTAATGTGGGCTTTTAATTCTGCGGGAGCAAGTTCCGTAATGGACTGCTGACACCTCCGCTTGAAGTCGAGTGTGAGGCTGAGCTCCTCGGCTGCTCGTTTCGCTGCGCTAAAAAGAAAGGCTCCTTTTCCCGCATTCTCGTGCTCTCGCACGAAGCGGATAAGGGGATCGGTGCTGTTCGTTACATAGCAGGCAGTGGCCAGCACTACTCTGTTGTGCAGACGCTCCAAACTCAATAGTCCACGCCCTCCCAGGTGTCGCGGGAGGTATATTCGCGGGACAGAGGACTTAGGATGCAGGCTTCTCTCCATATTCATCCTTTTGCGGGTCTTCGTGTCGATTTCCTTCAGCTCGTTCACTTTCCAGTGTATAGCACCAAAGGTGTATAATAACAATGGGACCGCAAGCATATTTGTGGCAGCGACTTTGTTCTTGCCGGACAGTTCTGACGACCAGATCTGCCGGAGTCGGTGCAAATACTTGCGGCGGAGACACTCTTTAACCAATGTTGCCTCTTGGACATGACGCTGCGCCACTCCAAGGTAGGTATAAGTATCTCCGGCATGCAGTTGTCGCAAGATGCTCCCATCAACGAGCTGTTCCTCATCTCCACTATCTCCGCTTCGTCCTTTCTTGAGATGAACCAATGCACATTTGTCTGTCCCGAACTCCATTCCGATAGCATGACTGTACTCCTGCACCGCCCTCAGCGATTGTTGTAGTTCGCGTTGGCCGGAGGCATAAAGTTTTAGGTCATCCATATAAAACAGATGGGTGACCTTGTGCCTCCGATTATTGGGCGTGCCACAGCTGTATCCTTTAGTATTTCTCAGCGCTATGGACAGAGGCAAAAGTGAGATGCAAAAGAGCAAGGGACTCAAGGAGTCTCCTTGGAAGACACCTCTTTTCAATGACACCAACTCTGTCTGAACCCGAGTTTCACCTGATGTTATAGTGAACCGGGTCTTCCAGAGTGGCATCAGTTGTTTGATGCATCCCACTATCTGATTATCCACCGAAAGACATTCCAACAGCCGCACAATGAGCTCATGAGACGTGCTGTCGAATGCCTTGCGATAGTCAATCCAGGCCATAGAAAGGTTTCGCTTGTACTGCACGGAGTCCTGCGTGACACATCGGTCAATCAACAGGTTCTCCTTGCAGCCAGCTACTCCTTTCTTTGACCCTCTCTGTTCATACACGTCGAGAAATACAGGATTCACAGCTTGAAGGAGACGCATGTACAAGATTCTGGTGAAGAGCTTGTAACATGCGTTCAGACATGTTATTGGCCTGTAGTTTTTGGGATCAGATAAATCTCCGGTCTTCGGGAGAAGCACGGTTCGACCCTCGACAAACCAAGCCGGAATTGGCTGCTCCTGATTTAGCCACGAGTTAAAAACTCTAGCTAAATGCCGGTGGCAACTGGGGAATTTTTTCCACCAGTAGGTGTTTATGCCATCCGGGCCAGGTGCTGCGAAATTCTTTGCGCCTCGTAAAGCGTCAAGAATTTCTTCCGTGTTTATCGGATGACGCAGTACATTCAAGTTAGGAGTCCTCCTACAAACGGACTCGAACTGCGCCAAGGCCGGAGTGTCTGCTGAGAAAGGTTTGGGTTGTTCGTAACTGTCCCTCCAAAAGGCCTCCACGCGATCAGCAGTTGGCGGCTGCTCTATGGCTGGAGGCGGCTGTTGGAAAAGGCGAGAAGGTCTTTCGTAGAACATTCTGTTCTGCTCCAGACCTCTCGCCCGCGCCACCAACGATCGCTTAGCAGCGATTAGCATCCGTATCCTGTCAAGACAGTGTTGCTTGACAACAACCAGTACCGCTTGACTGAGTGTATGATGGTCGCGCCTCAACCCGTAGGCTATCTGGCGCACTCGGTGCGTAAAGGGCTTCCCAGCCGGTCTATATTCCATCACACACTGGATACGGGATGGTTCCTGGCGAGCCAACTGGATTTTCGCTTCCATTTGGCGCACCCGTCTCTGTGCTCTCTCAACAGGAGAGTCTCTCACTCTCCCCTGTCTAGCTAGCCTCAGAGCCGCGGCGTAAATTTCGCAATTGATGCTCCAAATGTCAGAGACCTCCGATAGACGTTCACCAACAACCTCATCCTCTCTCTTCAAATCTGCCAGCTTCAAGGACCTTCCGTTGTTATGCAAGGCCCTTCGGTCCCTGAAATCCCCAGGTGAGACGACCTGGGCCGGTATTCCCAACTCGCTCCCCTCGCAAGCGAGCGATCCGTCAAAGGAGCGATATGATTTGCAGCGATATGGCATTTCTAGATTCTCACCTACCGCTCCCCTCGCAAATTTTGAAAGCGAGCATTGAGATACGACAACATCGCGTATTGATGTAAAATGTCCTAATAAAACGTCAAGTTGTCAAAACATAACCAATATTTTCGTTTGATAAAGTACCGTATACATCACAGACGATAAATAATAATTGTCGGTGATATACATCGATCGAGGTTGAACTAACTATTCTAAACATGAAGATTAGTATCAAAAAAAATTCAGGATAAATCCGATTTAATTAGCGGCGAATTTGGCCCCCATTGTAAAAGAACTGTTGTTTTCTATTTCGATACCAATATTCTTGTTTGAAATTAAATAATGGTAATCACAGCGACTATACTTTAGTTATAGTTCTTATTATAACTTCGAATCATATATCAGTACATTAGACTATAAACTTTTAAAAGCTTACAATTTTTTTATAAAATCACTGAAAAATAGTAAACCAAAATTTTTGCTATTGGTTGAGGAATTGAGGATATAAGTCTGTAATTTTTACAAGGTCATCCAGATAAATGCTAATTGTGTCCAAGACATATCAAAAGGTTTGTTCTGTTAATCTAAATAACGTTTTGAACTAGTTTTCAGCGAGTTTTGTTAGTTTTTTTTGAGTGAGAACTCGGTAAACAAATCTATACATTTTAAAAAGGTACATTTTAATGTGAAGGTTGCGCTTGACTTTGTCTAATCAATATCTCCCATAACGGATCCGATTTGCAATATTAAATATTAAATCGTTTTCCAAATTTAGGCGATTTCTAGTTTACTTCTTATTTGGGCCATGAAATTACGCACTCACACAAGTACAAGGTAGAAAATGGAATGAAATACTTCAAAGCCTCGATTGTTAATTCCGTGTACTTATTTTCCCTTTTCAACCAGAAGGCATCAAAATTTCCAGATTTGAACTCCCAGCGTAACATCCCATTGGCAGATAATTCTAGCAGATCGTAATAACGCAAACGCCTAAAAGTTTTGTGCGGTTAAAACATTTTTAACATACATGAAAAAAAGGGTCGGGAATCAAGAAGTATTTTTTAATATTAGGGGGGTCGTGTTATGGAAGAGGTTGAAAAAAACTGTTAGAAAGCCTCTTAAAACAACTCGATGGAGCTCTGAAACATGCTTCTTCTTGGTTTAACAGTCCAATACATACAAGATCGTCCACTATAAAGCATAATAATTATAAATAAGAGCACATATCTCAACTTAAGATACCCTAATCGTCGGTGATAACCTATTTACATTGCTACACCAGTGACACGAGCGACAGAAAGCACACCCCCTTTGACGCGAGCGCTTCAATTGTGAGGAGAGGATGTGAGAATCTAAACAGCAGTGATTTTCGCTCCCCTCGCGTTTAAAGGCAGCGTTATCGCTCCACGCGAGCGGTCAAGAATACCGGCCCTGGTCGATTTCTCTCTCAGCGGGCCTTACCGGCGAACTTTCAGCCTGGTTTACAGGCCTTCCGTCCGCCGAAGGGGCAGGCTGAGCTGGAGCACGAACATATCCCTGCCTCCGGAGGTACGATACATAATCTCGCAAATTCTGAGAGGTAAGCGTGCTATGTTCTGGGTGCATTTCACACCACCTCTCATACATGCGGGACATGTATCCCCTACGGCGCGGGCTACTGCTCTCGTAGCAGCTCAGCAGGTCATCCTTGAGCTCCGTCGTCCACCTAAAACGGTCCATATCATTGCGGGGGTCGTCATCAGGGCGATTCGAAGCACCGCCACCTTGCCCAACGCCGGCTTCCGAAACCGGCTCGGTGTGGGTGCTTTTCCTTCGAGGTGGTCGAACCCGAAGATAGGGCCCGTCAGGTGGTTAGCCTTAGGGCCCGCAGCCGACATTTCCGGAGGCAGCCGTCCAAATTGCCTCCAGAGGATGGACCTGTGAAGGTTGCCGACCGACTTACATCCTTTGGCTTCGGTATACCCCTCGGTGTCGCCACGCACCGAATAGCCTCTTGATGTTGGGCGGCTTCCTGGGGGTTTGTGAAAACAGCCGCTTCTAACATGAAGAACAGACGCTGTCGGAGTACCGCTCCTCACATGGAGATCCGTCGTGTCCTATTAAGTGTGGAATAGCCGATCCTCTGGATGCAGATGCTATTCCACTGTGCTAGTTTTGGTCCGCCCCGGGTATTTCATTTCCCCGGTACCACCCATATCTGGGAGGCGTTCCCCTATCCGCCACCTTGGGGAGGCGCCACTGAGGGGATCTAGCAACCCCTCTATTATGCATGTCTTATTTTTTTAATAATAATAAATGTATTTGGAGTAAGGCCTGAGACCGACATAATGAAGGGGACAATGACAACTTTGTTTTGTTTCCATAGTCGTTTTATTTCTATGGCGAGGTCGGTGTATTTAGATATCTTCCCAGCGTAGGTGTTTTGGATGTTCATATCATTGGGAATCGCAATATCTATTAAGTAGGTCACTTTGTCTGTCTTTGACTGGAAAACTATATCTGGCCTGTTTGCTGGGATGGTTTTATCTGTATGTATTTCAATGTCCCAGTATAGTTTGAATTGATTGTTCTCTAGTACTGAGGTCGCTGTGTAGTTATAATATGGATCTGTGTTTTCAATTAGCTTGTTTGTTGTGGCTAGTGCTTGGTGTATGACTTTGGCTGCAGAGTTATGTCTGGCTGTATACTCAGTTCCAGCGAGAGTTTTGCATCCACTAGTTATGTGTTCTATTGTTTCCTTCTGTTGGTGGCATTTTCTGCAATTGTCATCAGAGATGGATGGATCTTTCATTATGTACTTCCTGTAATTTCGTGTCGCAATCACTTGGTCCTGGATAGCAAGCATAAAACCTTCCGTTTCCGGAAAGAGCTGGCCATCCTGCAGCCAGGTGTATGACTGCTTTTCATTAATGTGGTCTTGTGTAACGCGACATCTATGTTTGCCGTGGAGTGCCTTCTGCGACCAGGTGTTTATTTTTTCTTGTTGCGCTTGTATGTGGTTGTGTGCGTCTGCTGCGTGGTCTGGACAAGAAAGGGCGAGTGGTGTGTAGTTTTTGTCTGCTTTTACTATTGCTTTATGCAAGTTTGTTTGTTTACTGTGGAAAAAATGTCTGAGTGATTTTATTTGTTTTGCATGAAGTGACTGTATATCTATAATTCCTCTGCCCCCTTGTTTTCTGTCTATGGTGAGCCTTTCCTTGCATGTTTTGGGATGTGACATTCTGTGTTTTGTGAGTTCTGTTCGGATGAGTATATGGATGTTTTCTATATCAGTGTGCGACCACTTGATAATGCCAAATGAATATGTTAGGATTGGTATAGCAAATGTGTTAATAGCTTTTGTAAGATTTCTAGAATTTAGTTTCGTTTTTAACAGTCTAATAAGGCGGTCTTTAAACTCTTGTGTTAGTTGTGATTTGATTCTTGTGTGGTCTATCTTAGCGTTTTGATTGATACCCAGGTACTTGTACGTTTCATCCTTGTCCATGTTGTCTAGCGCCTGGCCAGTTACTACTTCCTGTTCGGGATGGTTTTTCCATTGGCCTTTATTGATGTGAAGCACCTTGCATTTACTCATGCCAAACTCCATCTTGATATCTGACGTACAAACTTCTGTTATCCTGAGTAATTCTCTCAGTTGCACTTCTGTGGCGGCATATAGTTTTAGATCATCCATGTAAAGAAGATGATTGATTTTGTGTTGTTTTGCTTTCTGGTTCCTGATGGTGAAACCACAGTTTGTGCTGTTAAGTGTGTTGGAGAGCGGATTGAGACAGAGGCAGAACCATAGTGAACTGAGAGAGTCACCCTGAAAGATACCACGACGTATATGTAGCTCATCCGTTTGAATATGACCGTCCTCAGTTTGAAGGTGTATATTTGTTCGCCATGTCTCCATCGTTCTTGTAAGAAACTGACGAAGCCCTGGGTTGATTTTGTATATTTGAAGAGTTTTTGTTAGCCAGCTATGGGGTACAGAGTCGAAAGCTTTTTTATAGTCGATGAAACAGGTATGAAGATTCCTGTGTTCTTTTCTGGTTTGCTCCATGATCACACTATCAATTATAAGTTGTTCCTTGCATCCTTGGCTTTGTTTTCTACATCCTTTTTGTTCTTCAGTCAGGATGCTGTTTTCCGTGAGGTGTTTTTCAATTCTTCTGCATATCGTTGCGGTGATGATCTTGTACAAGGTGGGAAGACAAGTGATTGGGCGATAGTTGGCAGGGTTTTTGGTGTCTGCGTTTTTGGGTTTTATATACGTTATTCCTTGCGTGAGGAATTTGGGAAGCCTATTGGGTTGGAGTATGGCTTTATTAATTTGGTCTGTGAGCACTTCGTATACTGAGCTGAACTGCTTGTACCAAAAATTTTGTATATTATCCACGCCTGGACACTTCCAGTTGTGAGTATGTTTTATTGTTTCAGCTATTTCCTCTGGCGTAAGAATAACGTTTCCCTGTTCCGCTATATGTTGATGTTTTTCCTCTTCCTGTCTGATCCATGGAGCGTATTCATTATGTGTTTTGGGTTCTGACCATAGGCTTCCCCAAAACTCAGTTAACTCTTGTTTACTAGGAAGTTCTATTGCTGTTATCTGGTTGTCGGTTGTTATCTTTTTGTAGAATTGTTTTTCACTTTTCTGAAAAAGGTTATTAGTCGTTTGATTCATTGTATCTGCGTAGTCGAGCTGCGTAGACTGCAAGTTTTTGTTTGAGTGTATCAGTTATTTCTGGTATTGATTTTTGGGGCGACTTGGATTTGAGGATATCTATTGTTGTCTGTATGCGTTTTGAACGGTTGTTGTTGTTGGTGTATTGTGCGAGGTGTGCCAGTTCCTTTCTGATTGTGGTAATTTTGTTTTCGATTCGCATTTGCCATTTAGGTTTCGACCTTTTGCTTGTGTGGTTATTAGACCGTTTCGGAAGTTTTTGGCCGTTAACTATAAGTGTGGCTGCTGTGGCAGCATATACAGGGTGGTCCAATAAGCGCGCGGTGCTTCCTAGCGGCCATACGGTTTAAATTAGACAAAAATGTTTTAAATAAAAAACGTTTCTTTTCAAATGCTCTACATTTAGAAATTAATTTCAAAGATGGCGGACTTCCGGATATACCGGAAGTAGGCATCAACTTCCTTATTTTAAATGGAACACCTTGTATATTATTACGTTTTTGAATTCAGCATCGATTTTTATGTCCAGTCTGTTGACCATTGTTTATGCCTACGAAGCCTATTTTCGGAGTTATTCAGCGATTTTTACAAAATTTGACGTTTGTAGTACTTTACAAGAAACGTTAATATCTAGAAAACTAAACGCCACAGGAAGATGCGGTTTTCGGTTTTGAGACAAGCAAGGAACGTGTTTGTGTTTCAGTAAGATTGTTGTTTCAAAAGAAGATTAAATCAATAGACTAGAAATTTTCAAATTTGAAAGGTTAAAAACGTTAAAAACTTTTATTTTTCAAATGGGATGGTATCATAAGTTTCACATCAGTGGATGAGGAATTACATTCTCTTTCACTTTTATCTAGGCACATGTGGTTCTATGTTAGATGGTTTTTAAGATATTTACGGTTTTGTAATTATTGGGTAGGAATTGGAAAAATCGTAGGTGGCGTGGCTCGCAGACGAAACACTTGGCAGGAAACCTTTCATCCAAAGTGTTTCGGTCTCTAATACTAAAATGTGCTTTTGCTCCATCTAACTGTAACCACATTATTCCTAAAAACTCCAGTGGTGAAGTTTTCAACAGGATTTCCAAATTTTCATGTGGAAAATATTGGAAAACATTAGTTTATTATGCGGTTTCCAATAATACCGCCCCAAATGCTTAGACTTCATGCTGGTTGTCAACAAACTTCTCAAAATTTGGATTTACGTGGGCGTAAAATATGAGAGAAGGAAACATGCAGTAGTAATACATGAAGATAGTGAGTTTGACATTCTCGCAATTGTGGTTAAAGATCCGTATAGCAGTACTACAGCAGAAATTAGTCGCTATTTGGGCATTGGTCAAACATCTGTGAACATGATCTTAACGGAGTACATATAGCATCCTTATCACGTGCAGCTAAATCAAGCAATTGAAAGACAAGACTTTGAAAACTGAATGAATTTCTGTAACCGGAGTCGTGCTCAAGTCGAAGAAAATGCACTCCTTTCTAACATACATTTCTTATGAAATTCTTTCATTTTTTTTTTGTTATGAAATGTAGCTACAGCGTTATCATTATCGGTCATGTAAACTGGCATAATTTACATTTTTATACCGACGTAAATCCAAATTTTGAGAAGTTTGTTGACAACCAGCATGGAGTCTAAGCATTTGGGGTCGTATTACTGGAAACCGCATATTAAACTAAGGTTTTCTAAAATTTTCTGCGCGAAAATTTGGAAAATCTTTTGAAAAATTCACCACTGGAGTTTTTAAGAATAATGTGGTTACAGTTAGATGGAGTAAAAGCACATTTTAGTATTAGAGGTCGAAACACTTTGGATGAAAGGTTTCCTGCCAATTGTTTCGTCTGCGAGCCACGCCACCTACGATTTTTCCAATTCCTACGCAATAATTACAAAACCGTAAATATCTTAAAAACCATCTAACATAGAACCACATGTGCCTAGATAAAAGTGAAAGAGAATTTAATTCCGCATCCACTGATGTGAAACTTATGATACCATCCCATTTGAAAAATAAAAGTTTTTAACGTTTTTAACTTTTCAAATTTGAAAATTTCTAGTCTATTGGTTTAATGTTCTTTTGAAACAACGATCTTACTGAAACACAAATACGTTCCTTGCTTGTTTCAAAACCGAAAACTGCATCTTTCTATCACGTTTAGTATTCGAGATATTAACGTTCCTTGTAAAGTACTACAAACGTCAAATTTTGTAAAAATCGCTGAATAACTCCAAAAATAGGCTTTGTAGGCATAAACAATGGTTAACAAACTGAACCTAAAAATCGATGCTGAATTCAAAAACGTAATAATATACAGGATGTTCTATTTAAAATAAGGAAGTTGATGCCTACTTCCGGTATATCCGGAAGTCCGCCATCTTTGAAATTATTTTCTAAATGTAGAGCATTTGAAAAGAAACGTTTTTTATTTAAAACATTTTCGTCTACTTTGAACGGTATGGCCGCTAGGGAGCACCGCGCGCTTATTGGACCACCCTGTATGACTGTGTGGATGTCTTCTAGGTTACTGCCGCTTGTTAAAAATTGTGGTATTACGTTGGTATTTATTGTATGTAATATTTTTTGGGTGTTGCTGTTGAAAATTAGTCTGGGCAGGGGATCTCGCAGTGCAGGGTTAGTGCCACACCATTTGTTAAATTGTGCGTTCATCACTTGCTCGGCAGATTGTGTGAAGGAAGGTGTTTGAGTAACGTTTTGGTTTCGTGTGGTTGTGGGAGGCCGGTTAGTGCATACTGTGTCTGGGGCATCTGGTATAAACTCATGTTCTGGGTTTTCTTCTAAGTGTGTGCTGGTGGTGTTGGTTGTGTTTGTGTTTGGAGTCTTATCGTTTAGGGTATGATCGTGTTGTGTTTCCGTGATTGATTCATGGACTAGAGAATCATTCGTTCCAACTGTATTTATTTCGTCCGATACAAGCTTCTTTATAGCTTGTAGTTGTTGAGGTGTAAGTCGGTTATTTTTGGTAATGACATGTTTTTGGTCAATAAGTCTTTGTTCAGTTACCCGTGCTGAGAGGTGTGGGTATTGTGCTGTAAATAGCCTGTGTAGTTCGTGCCTGTAGCCTGTGGAGATTGTTTCTAGTTTTGTGGCGGTATAGTAACAGTGCATTACAGATGTGTTCATCTCAGTAGTCCACTGTAAGCGCTGTCTTGGCTTGCCAGCTTTGGTGGTTGCCGGCTCTACCGGCAAAACATCCGCAACTGGGTTATCTCCTATTGGTTGTTCTTTTTCGGTTTGGGGTTCAGGTGAGGCGTTCCCCTATCCGCCACCTTGGGGAGGCGCCACTGAGGGGATCTAGCAACCCCTCTATTATTATTATTATTATTGTTTTTTCAAGCTTCTCTCGCATGACTGCGGTGACGACAAATGTTGACGGGCTAGGCCAAGTCAACACCTGAACTATTACTGATCGGAATTTAGGAAAGATCGTACTATATTACAGGTCTTAAGGATTACAGACTTTTGGAATATTTTGTGTAAACTTTCGTCCAGGCCTAACTGTTGTAGGTGTTGTGTAAATGTGTTCGGTGTGAGGCCTGAGACCGACATAATGAGGGGGACAATAATAACTTTATCTTGTTTCCAAAGTCGCTTCACTTCTATGGCAAGGTCAGTGTATTTGGATATTTTCCCAGTGTAGGTGTTTTGAACATTCACATCATTGGGAATAGCAATATCTATTAAGTATGTAACTTTGTCTGCCTTTGTCTGAAATACTGTATCTGGTCTGTTTGCATTGATGGTTTTGTCTGTGTGTATTTCAACGTCCCAGTATAGTTTGTAGTGATCGTTATCGAGTACTGATGTTGGTGTATACTTGTAATATGGATCTGAGTTTTCGATTAGTTTGTTTTTTGTGGCTAATGCTTGATGTATGATTTTGGCTGCCGAGTTATGTCTAGCCGTGTACTCAGTTCCAGCGAGAGTTTTGCATGCGCTTGTTATGTGGTCTATGGTTTCCTTCTGTTGGTGACACTTCCTGCAATTATCGTTGGTTATGGATGGATCTTTAATTACGTATTTCTTGTAGTTCCTCGTCGCAATAACTTGGTCCTGGATAGCAAGCATAAATCCCTCAGTCTCTGGAAAGAGCTGGCCATCCTGCAGCCAGGTGTATGACTGTTCTTCGTTTATGTGGTCTTGCGTAATACGGTATCTATGTTTGCCATGGAGTGGTTTCTGCGACCAGGTGTTTATTTTTTCTTGTTGCGATTGTGTGGGATTGTGTGTGTCTGCGACGTGGTCTGGACATGATAGGTTAAGTGGTGTATAGTTTTTGTCTGCTTTTACTATTGCTCGATGTAAATTTGTTTGTTTGCTTTGGAAGAAATGCCTGAGTGTTTTTATCTGTCTTACGCGGAGTGACTGTATATCTATGATCCCTCTGCCTCCCTGTTTCCTGTCTATGGTGAGCCTTTCTTTGCATGCGTTTGGATGTGACATTCGGTGTTTCGTAAGTTCTGTTCGTATGAGGATATGGATGTTTTCTATATCAGTGTGTGACCACTTGATGATGCCGAAGGAGTATGTGAGGACCGGTATCGCAAATGTGTTAATTGCTTTTGTAAGATTTTTGGAATTCAATTTTGATTTTAGAAGCTTAACGAGGCAATCTCTGAACTCTTGTGTTAGTTGAGCTTTGACTTGTGTGTGGTCGATCTTAATGTTCTGATTGAAGCCCAGATACTTGTACGTTTCGTCCTTGTCCATGTTATCCAGCGTTTGGCCAGTTAATATTTCCTGTTCGGATTGGTTCTTCCATTGGCCTTTATTATTATATATGTTAAAAACAAAAAAGTGCAGCTCGGGCTCCGACACACCGAGCTGCTGTTCCATTACCCAATGACTACTCCTCACACCGTGAGGTGAGCAATCACTGGGTCCGCGAATCGTGCGCCCTAAGTAGACGAAGGGACCCAAGGATGACTGCCTTCTGCATTCTGGCGGCTAAGATGTGCGCCGCCGCACGGCACACCGGTATTTTGCGCAGTGCAGAGAGCAGCGTATTCCTCATTCCACCTAGGGATCCAATGACCATAACCAGCAGACTTACAGTGTAGTCTGGCCAGAGCCTGCGAAGTTGTCCGAGCAACTCCTGATATTTGGTCCGCTTTTCCTCCTCCTTAGAGACGATGTTCACTTCGGCAGGCGCCGAAAACTCAATAACGAACATCGTCTTCTGTTGGTGGTCGAGAAGGACTATGTCGGGCTTGTTTGCCTGTACAAGCTCGAGCGTGGGGAACGAGTAGTTCCAGTAAATCCGGCATCTCTCGTTCTCCACAACGGACTCTATATCCCCTGGAGCGTATGGCAGCACCGATGTCTCATCGATACCGTATGAGTGCCTTAAATGATAGTAGAGCACTCGTAGAGCCGCGTTGTGCCGATGGACGTAAGCCGTCCCAGCGTACGTCTTACACGCCGACAAGAGATGCATAAGCGTCTCTGGCGCCTGTCGGCAAGCTCTACAATGGGTGTCGGGTACATCTACACCCATAACCCTTTTACGGTATACCAAGGTGTTGAAGACACCGTCTTGGCAAGCCAGTCTCCGACTTCAACCCACTAGACCTTAGGAAAGAGAAGGTCAACTGCTCAGACAAGCCATGCTCTTCTAGATGTTTGTAGAAGATTCCATGCATTGGCTTACCTTTATGAAGTCTTAAGAGGAAGTCGACTTCGGCAGTTTTAATGTGGGCTTTTAATTCTGCGGGAGCAAGTTCCGTAATGGACTGCTGACACCTCCGCTTGAAGTCGAGTGTGAGGCTGAGCTCCTCGGCTGCTCGTTTCGCTGCGCTAAAAAGAAAGGCTCCTTTTCCTGCATGCTCGTGCTCTCGCACGAAGCGGATCAGGGGATCGTTGCTGTTCGTTACATAGCAGGCAGTGGCCAGTACTACTCTGTTGTGCAGACGCTCCAAACTCAAAGTCCACGCCCTCCCAGGTGTCGCGGGAGGTATATTCGCGGGACAGAGGACTTAGGATGCAGGCTTCTCTCCATATTCATCCTTTTGCGGGTCTTCGTGTCGATTTCCTTCAGCTCGTTCACTTTCCAGTGTATAGCACCAAAGGTGTATAATAACAATGGGACCGCAAGCATGTTTGTGGCAGCGACTTTGTTCTTGCCGGACAGTTCTGACGACCAGATCTGCCGGAGTCGGTGCAAATACTTGCGGCGGAGACACTCTTTAACCAATGTTGCCTCTTGGACATGACGCTGCGCCACTCCAAGGTAGGTATAAGTATCTCCGGCATGCAGTTGTCGCAAGATGCTCCCATCAACGAGCTGTTCCTCATCTCCACTATCTCCGCTTCGTCCTTTCTTGAGATGAACCAATGCACATTTGTCTGTCCCGAACTCCATTCCGATAGCATGACTGTACTCCTGCACCACCCTCAGCGATTGTTGTAGTTCGCGTTGGCCGGAGGCATAAAGTTTTAGGTCATCCATATAAAACAGATGGGTGACCTTGTGCCTCCGGTTATTGGGCGTGCCACAGCTATATCCTTTAGTATTTCTCAGCGCTATGGACAGAGGCAAAAGTGAGATGCAAAAGAGCAAGGGACTCAAGGAGTCTCCTTGGAAGACACCTCTTTTCAATGACACCAACTCTGTCTGAACCCGAGTTTCACCTGATGTTATGGTGAACCGGGTCTTCCAGAGTGGCATCAGTTGTTTGATGCACCCCACTATCTGATTATCCACCGAAAGACATTCCAACAGCCGCACAATGAGCTCATGAGACGTGCTGTCGAATGCCTTGCGATAGTCAATCCAGGCCATAGAAAGGTTTCGCTTGTACTGCACAGAGTCCTGCGTGACACATCGGTCAATCAACAGGTTCTCCTTGCAGCCAGCTACTCCTTTCTTTGACCCTCTCTGTTCATACACGTCGAGAAATACAGGATTCACAGCTTGAAGGATACGCATGTACAAGATTCTGGTGAAGAGCTTGTAACACGCGTTCAGACATGTTATTGGCCTGTAGTTTTTGGGATCAGACAAATCTCCGGTCTTCGGGAGAAGCACGGTTCGACCCTCGACAAACCAAGCCGGAATTGGCTGCTCCTGATTCAGCCACGAGTTAAAAACTCTAGCTAAATGCCGGTGGCAACTGGGGAATTTTTTCCACCAGTAGGTGTTTATGCCATCCGGGCCAGGAGCTGCGAAATTCTTTGCGCCTCGTAAGGCGTCAAGAATTTCTTCCGTGTTTATCGGGTGACGCAGTACATTCAAGTTAGGAGTCCTCCTACAAACGGACTCAAACTGCGCCAAGGCCGGAGTGTCTGCTGAGAGAGGTTTGGGTTGTTCGTAAATGTCCCTCCAAAAGGCCTCCACGCGATCAGCAGTTGGCGGCTGCTCTATGGCTGGAGGCGGCTGTTGGAAAAGGCGAGAAGGTCTTTCGTAGAACATTCTGTTCTGCTCCAGACCTCTCGCCCGCGCCACCAACGATCGCTTAGCAGCGATTAGCATCCGTATCCTGTCAAGACAGTGTTGCTTGACAACAACCAGTACCGCTTGACTGAGTGTATGATGGTCGCGCCTCAACCCGTAGGCTATCTGGCGCACTCGGCGCGTAAAAGGCTTCCCAGCCGCTCTATATTCCATCACACACTGGATACGGGATGCTTCCTGGCGAGCCAACTGGATTTTCGCTTCCATTTGGCGCACCCGTCTCTGTGCTCTCTCAACAGGAGAGTCTCTCACTCTCCCCTGTCTAGCTAGCCTCAGAGCCGCAGCGTAAATTTCGCAATTGATGCTCCAAATGTCAGAGGCCTCCGATAGACGTTCACCCACAACCTCATCCTCTCTCTTCAAATCTGCCAGCTTGAAGGACCTTCCGTTGTTATGCAAGGCCCTTCGGTCTCTGAAATCCCCAGGTGAGACGACTTGGTCGATTTCCCTCTCAGCGGGCCTTACCGGCGAACTTTCAGCCTGGTTAACAGGCCTTCCGTCCGCCGAAGGGGCAGGCTGAGCTGGAGCACGAACATATCCCTGCCTCCGGAGGTACGATACATAATCTCGCAAATTCTGAGAGGTAAGCGTGCTATGCTCTGGGTGCATTTCACACCACCTCTCATACATGCGGGACATGTATCCCCTACGGCGCGAGCTACTGCTCTCGTAGCAGCTCAGTAGGTCATCCTTGAGCTCCGTCGTCCACCTAAAACGGTCCATATCATTGCGGGGGTCGTCATCAGGGCGATTCGAAGCACCGCCACCTTGCCCCACGCCGGCTTCCGAAACCGGCTCGGTGTGGGTGCTTTTCCTTCGAGGTGGTCGAACCCGAAGATAGGGCCCGTCAGGTGGTTAGCCTTAGGGCCCGCAGCCGACATTTCCGGAAGCAGCCGTCAAAATTGCCTCCAGAGGATGGACCTGGAAGGTTGCCGACCGACTTACATCCTTTGGCTTCGGTATACCCCTCGGTGTCGCCACGCACCGAATAGCCTCTTGATGTTGGGCGGCTTCCTGGGGGTTTATGAAAACAGCCGCTTCTTACATGAAGAACAGACGCTGTCGGAGTACCGCTCCTCACATGGAGATCCGTCGTGTCCTATTAATTGTGGAATAGCCGATCCTCTGGATGCAGACGCTATTCCACTGAGCTAGTTTTGGTCCGCCCCGGGTATTTGATTTCCCCGGTACCACCCATATCTGGGAGGCGTTCCCCTATCCGCCACCTTGGGGAGGCGCCACTGAGGGGATCTAGCAACCCCTCGCGGCTTATTATTATTATTATTATACGACTTTCTAAGTTCCTCTCGCATAATTGCAGTAGCGACAAGTGTTGACGGGCTGTGCCAAGTCAACACCCAGACTATTGATCGGAATTTAGGAAGGATCGCACAATATTACATGTCTTTAGGATTACAGACTTTTGGAATGTTTTGTGTAACTTTTCGTCCAGGCCTAACTGTTGAAGGTGTTGTGTGAACGTGTCTGGTGTAAGGCCTGAGACCGACATAATGAGGGGGACAATAGTGACTTTGTTTTGTTTCCAGAGTCGTTTTATTTCCATAGCAAGGTCCGTGTATTTAGAGATCTTCCCAGCGTAGGTGTTTTGGATATTTACATCATTGGGAATGGCTATATCTATCAAATAGGTAATGTTGTCGGCCTTTGACTGGAAAACTATATCTGGTCTATTGGCTGGGATCGTCTTGTCTGTACGTATTTCAACGTCCCAGTATAGTTTGTATCGATCGTTTTCGAGTACTGATATCGGAGTGTAGTTGTAATATGGATCTGTGTTTTCTATTAGTTTGTTTGTTGTAGCTAGTGCTTGGTGTATCACCTTGGCCGCAGAGTTATGTCTGGCTGTGTATTCGGTGCCGGCAAGAGTTTTGCACCCGCTTGTTATGTGATCTATTGTTTCTCTTTGTTGGTGACATTTTCTGCAATTATCGTCTGTTATGGATGGATCTTTAATTACGTATTTTTTGTAGTTTCGTGTTGCAATCACTTGGTCTTGGATGGCAAGCATGAAGCCCTCTGTTTCTGGGAACAGCTGGCCGTCCTGTAACCAGGTGTATAACTGTTTTTCGTTAATGTGGTCTTGTGTGACACGGTATCTATGTTTGCCGTGGAGTGCTTTCTGCGACCAGGTGTTTATTTTTTCTTGCTGTGATTGGATGTGATTGTATGTGTCTGCTACGTGATCTGGACAAGACAGGTTAAGTGGTGTATAGTTTTTGTCTGCTTTTACTATTGCTCCATGTAGGTTTGTTTGTTTGCTTTGGAAGAAATGTCTGAGTGTTTTTATTTGCCTTGTGTGAAGAGACTGTATGTCTATAATTCCTCCATTATTATTATTATTCATCTTTCTAAGTTCCTCTCGCATAATTGCGGTAGCAACAAGTGTTGACGGGCTGAGCCAAGTCAACACCCGGACTATTATTGATCGGAATTTAGGAAGGATCGTACGATGTTACAGGTCTTCAGAATTACAGACTTTTGGAATGTTTTGTGTAACTTTTCGTCCAGGCCTAACTGTTGTAGGTGTGGTGTAAATGTGTTTGGTGTAAGGCCTGAGACTGACATAATGAGGGGAACAATGGTAACTTTGTCCTGCTTCCAAAGGCGTTTTATTTCCATGGCAAGGTCCGTGTACTTAGATATTTTCCCAGCGTAGGTGTTTTGTATATTCACATCATTGGGAATAGCAATGTCTATCAGGTATGTAACTTTGTCGAGCTTTGACTGGAAAACTATATCTGGTCTATTGGCTGGGATAGTCTTGCCTGTATGTATTTGAACGTCCCAGTATAGTTTGTATTGATCGTTTTCGAGTACTGATGTCGGAGTGTAATTGTAATACGGATCTGTGTTTTCTATTAGTTTGTTTGTTGTGGCTAATGCTTGGTGGATGACTTTGGCCGCAGAGTTATGTCTGGCTGTGTATTCGGTACCGGCAAGAGTTTTGCACCCGCTTGTTATGTGATCTATTGTTTCTTTTTGTTGTTGGCATTTTCTGCAATTCTGGATGGATCTTTAATTACATATTTTTTGTAGTTTCGTGTTGCAATCACTTGGTCCTGGATAGCAAGCATGAAACCCTCCGTTTCTGGGAACAGCTGGCCATCCTGCAACCAGGTGTATGACTGTTTTTTGTTAATGTGGTCTTGGGTGACACGGTATCTATGTCTGCCATGGAGTGGTTTCTGCGACCAGGTTCTTATTTTTTCTTGTTGTGATTGGGTGGGATTGTGTGTGTCTGCGACGTGGTCTGGACATGATAGGTTGGGTGGTGTATAGTTTTTGTCTGCTTTTACTATTGCTCGATGTAAATTTGTTTGTTTGTTTTGGAAGAAATGTCTGAGTGTCTATATCTGTCTTGTGCGAAGCGACTGTATATCTGTAATCCCTCGGCCTCCTTGTGTCCTGTCTATGGTGAGCCTTTCTTTGCATGCGTTTGGATGTGACATTCGGTGTTTCGTGAGTTCTGTCCGTATGAGGATGTGGATGTTTTCTATATCAGTGTGTGACCACTTGATGATGCCAAATGAATACGTGAGGATTGGTATTGCAAATGTATTAATAGCTTTTGTAAGGTTTCTAGAATTAAGTTTTGTTTTCAGAAGCTTAATGAGGCGGTCTCTAAACACTTGTTTAAGTTCTGCTTTGATTTGTGTGTGATCGATCTTGACACTCTGATTGAAACCCAGGTACTTGTACGTTTCTTCCTTGTCCATGGTATCCAACGTCTGGCCTGTTACTATTTCCTGTTCGGGATGGTTCTTCCATTGGCCTTTGTTTATGTGTAGCACCTTGCATTTGTTCATCCCGAACTCCATCCTGACATCTGACGTATAAACCTCTGTTATTCTGAGTAATTCTCTCAGTTGCACGTCAGTAGCAGCATATAGTTTTATATCGTCCATGTAGAGGAGATGATTGATGCTGTGTTGATTTACTTTCTGATGTCTGATGTTGAAACCATAGTTTGTGTTGTTCAGTGCGTTGGAGAGTGGATTTAGACAGAGGCAGAACCAAAGTGAACTGAGGGAATCACCCTGGAAGATACCACGTCGTATGTGTAGTTCCTCGGTTTGGATATGGCCGTCCTGAGTTGTAAGGTGTATGTTGGTTCGCCATGTCTTCATGGTTTTTGCAAGAAACTGACGAAGTCCTGGGCTAATTTTATATATTTGCAGAATTTTCGTTAGCCAGCTATGTGGTACAGAATCGAATGCTTTTTTATAATCTATGAAACATGTATGCAGGTTTCTATGTTCTTTTCTAGTTTGCTCCATGATTACACTATCAATTATAAGTTGTTCCTTGCAACCTTGGCTTTGTTTTCTACATCCTTTCTGTTCTTCAGTGAGGATGTTGTTTTGCGTGAGGTGTTGTTCAATCCTTCTGCATAATGTTGCGGTGATGATCTTATACAAGGTAGGAAGGCAAGTGATTGGGCGGTAATTCGCAGGGTTCTTGGTATCTGCATTTTTGGGTTTTATATACGTTATTCCTTGAGTGAGGAATTTGGGAAGCCTATAAGGTTGACGTATGGCTTTATTGATTTGGTTTGTGAGCACTTCGTATGTCGAGCTGAAATGTTTGTACCAAAAATTTTGCACGTTGTCCACGCCTGGGCACTTCCAGTCGTGGGTATGTTTTATTGTTTCGACTATTTCCTCTTTTGAAAGAATAACGTCTCCCTGTTCTGCTATATGTTGATGTTTTTCCTCTTCCTCTCTGATCCATGGAGCGTCTTCATTATGTGTTTTGGGTTCAGACCACAGGCTTCCCCAAAACTCGGTTAACTCTTGTTTACTGGGAGGTTCTATTGTTGTGATCTGGTTGTCGGCTGTTATCTTTTGATAGAACTGTTTTTCACTTTTCTGAAAGAGGCTGTTAGCATCCTTTCTGGCATTGGACTCGTTGTATCTGCGGAGTCTAGCTGCATAAACTGCAAGTTTCTGTTTAAGTGTATCAGTAATTTCTGGTATTGTTTGTTGTGGTGACTTGGATTTCAGTATGTTTATTGTTCTCTGTATGTGCCTTGAAGGATGGTTGTTATTGATGGTGTATTGTGCGAGATGTGCCAGATCCTTTCTGATTGTGCTAATTTTGTTTTCGATTCTTATTTGCCATTTAGGCTTAGTCCTATTGCTTGTCTGGTGTTTAGACCGCTTTGAGAGTTTTTGGCCATTAACTATGAGAGTGGTTGCTGCGGCAGCATATATAACTGTGTGGATGTCCTCCAGGTTACTGTCGTCCCTTATGAATTGTGGTATTACGTTGGCATTTACTGTATGTAATATTTGTTGAGTGTTATTTTTAAAAATTAGTCTGGGCAGGGGATCTCGTAGTGCAGGATTGGTGCCGCACCATTTGTTATACTGCGTACTCATCACTTGCTCGACAGATTGTGTCACGGCAAATGGTCGAGTGATATTTTGGATTTGTATGATTGTGGAAGGTAGGTTAGTGATTGTTGTGTCTGGTGTACCTAGTGCCTGGTCATGTTCTGGACCTAGTTCTGAGTGTATGCTGGTGTTGTTAGTTTTTGCTGTGTTTGAAGTCTGGCTAGTTTGGGTATCACTGTTTTAGGTTTCCACAATCTGTTCAGTGGTTAGGGAGTCATTTGGTTGGACGATATTCATTTCGTTGGATACAAGATTTTTTATATCTTGCAGTTCTTGGGGTGTAAGACGGTTGTTCTTTGTGATGACGCGTTTTTGGTCGATAAGTCTTTGTTCTGTTACACGTGTTATTATTATTATGCATGTCTTATTTTTTCTCGCATGGTTGCGGTAGTAACAAGTATTGACGGGCTGTGCCAAGTCAATACCTGACCTATTATTATTCTGAATTCAGGAAGGACCGTACAATGCTACAGGTCTTGAGGATTACAGACTTTTGGAAGGTTTTATGTAACTTTTCATCCAGGCCCAATTGTTGCAGGTGTGGCGTAAATGTATTTGGAGTAAGGCCTGAGACCGACATAATGAGAGGGACAATGACAACTTTGTTTTGTTTCCATAGTCGTTTTATTTCTATGGCGAGGTCGGTGTATTTAGATATCTTCCCAGCGTAGGTGTTTTGGATGTTCATATCATTGGGAATCGCAATATCTATTAAGTAGGTCACTTTGTCTGTCTTTGACTGGAATACTATATCTGGCCTGTTTGCTGGGATGGTTTTATCCGTATGTATTTCAATGTCCCAGTATAGTTTGAATTGATTGTTCTCTAGTACTGAGGTCGGTGTGTAGTTATAATATGGATCTGTGTTTTCAATTAGCTTGTTTGTTGTGGCTAGTGCTTGGTGTATGACTTTGGCTGCAGAGTTATGTCTGGCTGTATACTCAGTTCCAGCGAGAGTTTTGCATCCACTGGTTATGTGTTCTATTGTTTCCTTCTGTTGGTGGCATTTTCTGCAATTGTCATCAGAGATGGATGGATCTTTCATTATGTACTTCCTGTAATTTCGTGTCGCAATCACTTGGTCCTGGATAGCAAGCATAAAACCTTCCGTTTCCGGAAAGAGCTGGCCATCCTGCAGCCAGGTGTATAACTGCTTTTCATTAATGTAGTCTTGTGAAACACGGTATCTATGTTTGCCGTGGAGTGCCTTCTGCGACCAGGTGTTTATTTTTTCTTGTTGTGCTTGTGTGTGGTTGTGTGCGTCTGCTGCGTGGTCTGGACAAGAAAGGGCGAGTGGTGTGTAGTTTTTGTCTGCTTTTACTATTGCTTTATGTAAGTTTGTTTGTTTACTGTGGAAAAAATGTCTGAGTGATTTTATTTGTTTTGCATGAAGTGACTGTATATCTATAATTCCTCTGCCCCCTTGTTTTCTGTCTATGGTGAGCCTTTCCTTGCATGCTTTGGGATGTGACATTCTGTGTTTTGTGAGTTCTGTTCGGATGAGTATATGGATGTTTTCTATGTCAGTGTGCGACCACTTGATAATGCCAAATGAATATGTTAGGATTGGTATAGCAAATGTGTTAATAGCTTTTGTAAGATTTCTAGAATTTAGTTTCGTTTTTAACAGTCTAATAAGGCGGTCTTTAAACTCTTGTGTTAGTTGTGATTTGATTTTTGTGTGGTCTATCTTAGCGTTTTGATTAATACCCAGGTACTTGTACGTTTCATCCTTGTCCATGTTGTCTAGCGCCTGGCCAGTTACTACTTCCTGTTCGGGATGGTTTTTCCATTGGCCTTTATTGATGTGAAGCACCTTGCATTTACTCATGCCAAACTCCATCTTGATATTTGACGTACAAGCTTCCGTTATCCTGAGTAATTCTCTCAGTTGCACTTCTGTGGCGGCATATAGTTTTAGATCATCCATATAAAGAAGATGATTGATTTTGTGCTGATTTGCTTTCTGGTGCCTGATGGTGAAACCACAGTTTGTGCTGTTAAGTGTGTTGGAGAGCGGATTGAGACAGAGGCAGAACCATAGTGAACTGAGAGAGTCACCCTGAAAGATACCACGACGTATATGTAGCTCATCCGTTTGAATATGACCGTCCTCAGTTTGAAGGTGTATATTTGTTCGCCATGTCTCCATCGTTCTTGTAAGAAACTGACGAAGCCCTGGGTTGATTTTGTATATTTGAAGAGTTTTTGTTAGCCAGCTATGGGGTACAGAGTCGAAAGCTTTTTTATAGTCGATGAAACAGGTATGAAGATTCCTGTGTTCTTTTCTGGTTTGCTCCATGATCACACTATCAATTATAAGTTGTTCCTTGCATCCTTGGCTTTGTTTTCTACATCCTTTTTGTTCTTCAGTCAGGATGCTGTTTTCCGTGAGGTGTTTTTCAATTCTTCTGCATATCGTTGCGGTGATGATCTTGTACAAGGTGGGAAGACAAGTGATTGGGCGATAGTTGGCAGGGTTTTTGGTGTCTGCGTTTTTGGGTTTTATATACGTTATTCCTTGCGTGAGGAATTTGGGAAGCCTATTGGGTTGGAGTATGGCTTTATTAATTTGGTCTGTGAGCACTTCGTATACTGAGCTGAACTGCTTGTACCAAAAATTTTGTATATTATCCACGCCTGGACACTTCCAGTTGTGAGTATGTTTTATTGTTTCAGCTATTTCCTCTGGCGTAAGAATAACGTTTCCCTGTTCCACTATATGTTGATGTTTTTCCTCTTCCTGTCTGATCCATGGAGCGTTTTCATTATGTGTTTTGGGTTCTGACCATAGGCTTCCCCAAAACTCAGTTAACTCTTGTTTACTAGGAAGTTCTACTGCTGTTACCTGGTTGTCGGTTGTTATCTTTTTGTAGAATTGTTTTTCACTTTTCTGAAAAAGGTTATTAGCGTCCTTTCTGTCGTTTTATTCATTGTATCTGCGT
Source organism: Callosobruchus maculatus (assembly GCA_951848785.1). NCBI lineage: Eukaryota > Metazoa > Arthropoda > Insecta > Coleoptera > Chrysomelidae > Callosobruchus > Callosobruchus maculatus. The sequence goes on from CATOUR010000127.1 coordinate 2,312,722, forward strand.
AGTCGAGCTGCGTAGACTGCAAGTTTTTGTTTGAGTGTATCAGTTATTTCTGGTATTGATTTTTGGGGCGACTTGGATTTGAGGATATCTATTGTTGTCTGTATGCGTTTTGAACGGTTGTTGTTGTTGGTGTATTGTGCTAGGTGTGCCAGTTCCTTTCTGATTGTGGTAATTTTGTTTTCGATTCGCATTTGCCATTTAGGTTTCGACCTTTTGCTTGTGTGGTTATTAGACCGTTTTGGAAGTTTTTGGCCGTTAACTATAAGTGTGGCTGCTGCGGCAGCATATATGACGGTGTGGATGTCCTCTAGGTTACTGCCGCTTGTTAAGAATTGTGGTATTACGTTGGTATTTATTGTATGTAATATTTTTTGGGTGTTGCTGTTGAAAATTAGTCTGGGCAGGGGATCTCGCAGTGCAGGGTTAGTGCCACACCATTTGTTAAATTGTGCGTTCATCACTTGTTCGGCAGATTGTGTGAAGGAAGGTGTTTGAGTAACGTTTTGGTTTCGTGTGGTTGTGGGAGGCCGGTTAGTGCATACTGTGTCTGGGGCATCTGGTATAAACTCATGTTCTGGGTTTTCTTCTAAGTGTGTGCCGGTGGTGTTGGTTGTGTTTGTGTTTGGAGTCTTATCGTTTAGGGTATGATCGTGTTGTGTTTCGGTGATTGATTCATTGACTAGAGAATCATTCGTTTCAACTGTATTTATTTCGTCCGCTACAAGATTCTTTATAGCTTGTAGTTGTTGAGGTGTAAGTCGGTTATTTTTGGTAATGACACGTTTTTGGTCAATAAGTCTTTGTTCAGTTACCCGTGCTGAGAGGTGTGGGTATTGTGCTGTAAATAGCCTTATTATCCTGATTTTCCAAGTTTCTCTCGCATGACTGCGGTAGCAACAGGTGTTGACGGGCTGTGCCAAGTCAGCACCTGAACTATTACGGATCGGAATTTAGGAAAGATCGAACTATATTGCAGGTTTTCAGGATTACAGACTTCTGAAATATTTTGTGTAACCTTTCGTCCAGGCCTAACTGTTGTAGGTGTGGTGTAAATGTGTTTGGTGTGAGGCCTGAGACAGACATAATTAGGGGGACAATGGTAACCTTGTTTTGCTTCCAGAGTCGTTTTATTTCTATCGCAAGGTCTGTGTATTTAGATATCTTCCCAGCGTAGGCGTTTTGGATATTCGTATCGTTGGGAATAGCAATATCTATCAAATAGGTAACTTTGTCTGCCTTCGACTGGAAAACTATATCTGGCCGATTTGCCGGGATAGTCTTATCGGTATGTATTTCAACGTCCCAGTACAGTTTATATTCGTTGTTTTCGAGTACTGATGTCGGTGTGTAATTGTAATATGGATCTGTGTTTTCTATTAGCTTGTTTGTTGTGGCTAGTGCTTGGTGAATGACTTTGGCTGCAGAGTTATGTCTAGCTGTGTACTCGGTTCCAGCTAGAGTTTTGCATGCGCTTGTTATGTGATCTATTGTTTCTTTTTGTTGGTGGCACTTTCTGCAATTGTCGTCGGTTATGGATGTATCTTTGATTATGTATTTCATGTAGTTCCTTGTCGCAATCACTTGGTCCTGGATAGCAAGCATAAAACCCTCGGTTTCTGGAAACAGTTGGCCATCCTGCAGCCAGGTGTATGATTGTCTTTCATTAATGTGGTCTTGTGTAACGCGGTATCTGTGCTTGCCATGAAGTGCTTTTTGTGACCAGGTGTTTATTTTTTCTTGTTGTAATTCTATGTGATTGTGTGCGTCTGCTGGGTGATCTGGGCGGGATAGGGTGAGTGGAGTATAGTTTTTGTCTGCTTTTACTATTGATCTATGTAAGTTTGTCTCTTTGCTTTGGAAAAAGTCTCTGAGTGTTTTTATTTGTCTTGTGTGGAGTGACTGTATGTCTATAATTCCTCTGCCCCCATGTCTCCTGTCTATCGTAAGCCTTTCCTTGCACGCTTTCGGATGAGACATTCTGTGCTTTGTGAGTTCCGTTCGTATGAGTATGTTGATGTTTTCAATATCAGTGTGCGACCACTTGATGATACCAAAGGAGTATGTGAGAACCGGTATCGCAAATGTGTTAATTGCTTTCGTAAGATTTTTGGAGTTCAATTTTGTTTTCAGAAGTGTAATGAGACGGTCTCTAAACTCTTGTGTTAGTTGAGCCTTAACCTCTGAGTGGTCAATCTTAATGTTCTGATTGAAGCCTAGGTACTTGTACGTTTCGTCCTTCTCCATGTTATCCAGAGTCTCGCCAGTTAATATTTCCTGTTCGGAATGGTTCTTCCATTGGCCCTTATGGATGTGGAGCACCTTGCATTTGCTCATTCCGAATTCCATCCGGACGTCTGACGTACAAACTTCTGTTATTTTGAGTAATTCCTTCAGTTGCACTTCAGTGGCTGCGTACAGTTTTATATCATCCATGTAGAGAAGATGACTGATTCTGTGTTGATTAGCTTTCTGGTGTCTGATGTTGAAACCATAATTTGTGCTGTTGAGTGCGTTGGAGAGTGGATTTAAACAAAGGCAGAACCACAGTGAACTGAGTGAATCACCCTGGAATATACCGCGTCTTATGTATAGCTCCTCCGTTTGGATATGACCGTCCTGAGTTTTAAGATGTATGTTGGTTCTCCATGTCTCCATGATTCTTGTAAGGAACTGACGAAGGGTTGGATTAATTTTATATATTTGAAGAGTTTTCGTGAGCCAGCTATGGGGTACAGAGTCAAAAGCTTTTTTATAATCGATGAAACAGGTATGGAGGTTCCTGTGTTCTTTTCTAGTTTGCTCCATGATCACACTATCAATTATTAGTTGTTCTTTGCAACCTTGGCTTTGTTTTCTACATCCTTTCTGTTCTTCGGTCAGGATGTTGTTTTGAGTAAGGTGCTGTTCAATCCTCTTGCCTATTGTTGCGGTGATGATCTTGTACAAGGTGGGGAGACAAGTGATCGGACGGTAATTGGCAGGGTTCTTGGTGTCTGCGTTTTTTGGTTTTATATATGTTACTCCTTGTGTGAGGAATTTGGGTAGCCTGTTGGGTTGGAGTATGGCTTTATTGATTTGGTCTGTGAGCATTTCATATGTTGCACTGAATTGTTTGTACCAGAAATTTTGCACGTTGTCTACGCCCGGGCACTTCCAATTGTGGGTGTGTTTTATTGTTTCTTCTATTTCCTGTGGTGTAAGAATTACGTCTCCCTGTTCCGGTATGTGTTGTTGTTTTTCCTCTTCTTGTCTAATCCATGGAGCGTTTTCATTATGGGTTTTGGGCTCTGACCATAAGCTTCCCCAGAAGTCGGTTAGCTCTTTTCTACTTGGAGGTTCTATTGTTGTTATCTGATTATTTGATGTGATCTTTTGGTAGAACTGCCTCTCACTTTTCTGAAAAAGGTTGTTAGTATCCTTTCTGTCGTTGGACTCATTATATCTGCGGAGTCTAGCTGCGTAGACTGCAAGTTTCTGTTTCAGCGTATCATATATTTCGGATATTGTTTGTTGTGGTGATCTAGATTTGAGTCTACTTATTGTTGTTTGGATGCGTTTGGAGAGGTTGTTCTTGTGGATATATTGAGTGACGTGTGCGAGATCTTTTCTGATTGTGCTAATTTTATTTTCGATTCTAATTTGCCATTTAGGTTTAGATCTTTTGCTTGTGTGGTTTTTCGATCGTTTTGGAAGTTTTTGGCCGTTAACTATGAGGGTGGTTGCTGCAGCAGCATATATAACAGTATGGATATCTTCTAGGTTACTGTCCTTTGTTAAGAATTGTGGTATTATGTTGGAATTTACTGTCTGTAATATTTGTCGAGTGTTGTTTTTAAAAATCAGTCTAGGCAAGGGATCTCGTAGTGTAGGATTTGTGCCACACCATTTGTTATATTGTGTGTTCATCACTTGTTCTGTAGATTGTGTGATACAAGGTGGTAGCGTAACGTTTTGGCTTTGTGTGGCTGTGGAAGGTAAGTTAATGGATGTTTGGTCTGGTGTATCTGGTATGTGCTCATGTTCTGACTCCACATCTAAGTGTATGCTGGTGTTATTGGTTGTATCTGTGTTTGGAGTCTGGTTACTTCCGGTATGATTATTTTGTCTTTCTGTGATCGATTCATCGGCTAACGAATCATTTGGTGCGACAGTATTTATTTCGTTGGATACAAGGCTCTTTATAGCTTGTAGTTCTTGTGGGGTAAGACGGTTGTTTTTTGTTATGACTCGTTTTTGATCAATAAGTCTTTGTTCGGTTACACGTGTTGAGAGGTGTGGGTATTGTGCTGTAAACAGCCTATACAGCTCATGTCTGTAGCCTGTAGAGATGGTTTCAAGTCTTGTGGCGGTATAGTAACAGTGCATTACAGATTTGTTCATCTCAGTAGTCCACTGTAAGCGCTGTCTTGGTTTACCAGCTTTGGTGGTTGCCGGCTGTACCGGCAAAACATCCGCAGTTGGATTGTGTGCTATTGGTTGTTGTGTTTGGCTTTGGGGTTCAGGTGAGTTTAATCGACGTACCCTAGGCCGTCGTTGGTTGTTTGAAAAACTAACTTTATCCATCGCGTTCCCACGAGTAGGGACGATCTAAATATCGCTCTCCCGGGTGACGCCCATTCCAGGAGAGAGGGGACTTATATTTACTCCGAAGTTGGCCCAAGGTGCTCCGGAGGATTTGCGACTTTACTGTCGGGTTTTGTTGAGGCTTTCTCCTCACGGGCCGGCCGGTTAAGGCAAGCCCCCCGGTTGCGTATCCCTCACAACGTTCCCCAGCCACGCCTTGCGGAGGTCGTTGAAGTGTGGGGCGCAATAACGGTGTGTGACAGAAGGACCGGCGCTCAGCCTTCTGTGGCATTTCTCCCCGGATTCGCCACATCCCTATCTGACCGAGGCCAGGATAGCTTGGGGGAAGGAGCTTTGTGCTTGGTGGGGTATGTAAAACTACCAAGCCCACAGCTTGCTGAGTGCTGAGAGGTGTGGGTATTGTGCTGTAAATAGCCTTATTATTATTATTATTATTATTACACCACAAACCAATCTTCAGCTACGCTAGATGTATCTGAGATATTATCTGAAATTTGCCTGGTTTGGCCACATTACATTATTTCAATCATTGCAGCTCATCTCCTATATTTGTCAGCTGTCAAGTTTGTCAACCTTTTCCTTTGGGTTGCCTACCAAACCTTTAAGTTTCGGACATTGTCAGTGTTTCGGACCTGACTGATATCTCGTCCTTATTCCCAAACTTCTAAAAACATTTCCAAGATATATAAGGACTATCTAAGAGTATTTAAAATCTGCGAAGGATAAAATGTATTTGAATTCAAATAAAATTGAATAGATCGTCTACCGATGGTACATTATAACACAGAATGTGTTATAATCAGTAATAGATCAATATATTTTTACTTCCCACACCGATAGGTGGGGAGAGTACTGTGATCGCGAAAATTTTCGATTTTGAAATAATACCCTTTTGGGCATTTTATGATATACAGGGTTCATACAGGTTCCTTGACATGTGATATTCTCGTAACAAGGAAAAGTTCAAACGCAAACTGAGTAGAATTTTTGAAGGTTATATAGGGTCTACCATATCATGCTTTTGAAACTCACCCCAACTTTTTTTCAAATAGCAGCCCATAGGTTTTCCTACATAAATGGTATCCCTACTTTATTTAAAATCTTGTGGTACCATTGATTTTATACACAAACTTATTTTTTGCGTGAAATCATAAGCATAATATAAATAAAATAAGAATTTGTTTGATGCAAGAAGTGGATAAAAAAGAAAAACTAAGTGGCTTTTAAAGGGTATTTGATACATACTTTCGAAAACAAATGTCTTTTTTGTTTATAATGAAAATATTAACCTTCAAAAAAAATCCTTATTTTTTTATCTCACGCTTATGAAATTGGGTTAAAATTGATTTGAGTATGAAATAAGGCATTACAAAATTTTTGAATAGCATGATGACCCCATTTATGTGGGAAAAGCTGTAGGGGTGCTATTTGGAAAAAAAGTTGGGGGTGAGTTTTAGGGATTGAAGTACCAAAAAAGTATTTCAAAAACACAGTATGATAAGCCATTCAGTACCCTTGAAAACTCCACTTAGTTTTTTTTAACTGTTTATTATTCTATTTATCTCATGCTTTAGGGAAAAAATAGGTTAGTGTATAAAATCAAAGGTACTACAAGATTTTAAATAAAATAAAGACTTAATTTGTGTAGAAAACACTATAGGGTGCTATTCGGAAAAAAAGTTGGGGGTGAGTTATAAGGGTTGAAATATAAAAAACATGTTTTATACGCATAATATGATAAACCCGATAGTACTTTCAAAAATTCTACTGTTTTTGTTTGAACTTTTTTTTACGAGAATACCACGTGTCAAGGCAATTTAGGGATACTCTGTATACATGACGAAGGTCAACGTCACTCATTTCCGTCGGTCTATCTGTCGGTCTGTTGGCGTTTTTCTACCATCGTAATCTCAGTAACCGCTGCATGGATTGCGGTGAAATTTGAGTAACGATATGCTCTTGGGTCGTAATAGATAATGCTGTTATTATACTTTTGAATATCGGTGCATGGGCGGCGGAGCAATTAGCAAAAAACAAAAAACTTCTAATATTCCTCAAACTTCGCTTTTTGGCGTTTTAGGGGTTTCTGATCATTTTCTAAATTTTTTGGTAGTGGTTAAATTTGGGAAGGTTGTGGGGCGAAGGGCTGTAAAACTGAAAAATGTGTTGTATTCATTATAATAGGCTGCCTATTGACCTGTGAAAGAAGGACCTAGCGGCATGATACACTTTTTTTAAGTCAACCCGAACATTGCGTTGTCTGTAACAGAAACCATGGGACTTATCTGAAGTACACATACGAGTACTTCCTTAGGTCATTCTGTATTATGGAACGTGCAAACCGAACCATTGAATTGAATTTGATGAAATTGTGACGCAGTATCTTAACCGTGGTGAGGATAGAAAACGCGTACGGGTTTCATAAATCGTGTCAGCGGCGGTGCAGCTATAATAATAAAACAGATATACATAAGAACAGCTCAAACTTCGTTTTTAGGCTGATCATTTTCTACTTTTTTTGGTTGGGGGATGGGAGGTTGTAAAACTGAAAAATTATTTGTATTCATAATGCCTATATTATGAAGCACATTTTTTTTATTTGCAAGTGAGCTGGCAATGATTATACTATACTATATACTATACCTTCATGCTATGGGAAACTAATAAACTGGTATCACAGCGATATGTGGGAAGTACTGTGTTAACCAACTTGACTTCATTTCTTTCTTTGGGTAGGGGTAGGATCGAATCAGAAGTGAGATATTGTACCTCATCGTATTATGTTTATTAACCGTTAACCTTAAACTAGAAATCAATATAATTTCTTCTGTATACACCAGTCGCGTGCAGATAATGATATGCACCGTAAAATGGCCTCATTAAAAATGATTAGTATCAACTGGACTGCATTCCAAGTGGTGCTCCTAAATATTGATATTTTTGTAATCTTACTCCTATAACTCATATACCTGGCAACTAGAGATAGTTTTTTCTTGAGCCGAAGCATACAGTAATGAGGAATTCAAGTGTTGTGAAAAAATATACTATTAATGTATTGGTACAGTATGAAGAAATAGAATGAGATTTTTGAGAAAAACGTTGATTTCCAAAATTTCAAGACATATATTTTCGAAAGTCGATGAGTTTACCCAAAAGTCGAACAACTTTTTAAAGACGCTGGTTTAAAATCTAAAGACACATTTACTAAATTAAGTTGTCTATATGTTATTTTTAAGCTCAATAACTTTTCTGCCATATTGGATGGTCGTGAAACTTCTTCTCTCCAAATCGAAGTAGAAAATAACTTTTTCGATTTGCAAAAGTGATACTGACATTGATTTGATGTTTAAGGTCCTGATCAACATCAAGTCCAAGGTCATGTTAAAAAGTCAGGCTGAAATAACTTACAACTTTTGTTCTTTGTAACTTTCTGATTATTTGTTTATGGTGAATATATTGTTTGTTACTGAAAAAACCTTCCCCCCCCCCCCAGAAAAGAATAAGAGACCCCCCAAAGAAAAAAAATATCGGCGCCCTTATTTAACGCTATTTCTTTTCATTGTAGAGAGGGGCGAGTGTACTCCAGATTGTACGGATGATGATTTCCTGCTCAGATTTTTAAGAGCACGACACTTCATAGTACCAAAGGCGCATAGGCTGGTAAGATTACTTCGGTTTTTTTTTAATTAATTTTAGGAATTCAGGAGAAAAAGTGACCGAAAAAAATAAAAACTTTCTTATTTTCTAGACATAATTTTAGTATATTAAAATATGTTTCAGCTAGTGAACTACTACAATTTTAAAGAATCTCGTCCGGAGTATTTTGAGAATGTGGACGTGAACAGAATGAGGCAGCTCGCCAAAACTTTAGTTCTCAGTGTACCTCCCTATAAGGACCAACATGGTAGGCGGATGATGTTTTTGAACATCGGTAAGTATGACGTGCATTTTGACGCCCTTGACTACTTTGAAAAAAAAATATTTTTTTAATTCCACCCTTGGCTATCTTTGTATTTTCTTAACACGCCTTTATTAGCTTCACCTGTATGTTTGGTTGTTTGTTTTGTAACTCTCCTATGGATTAAGAGGTCTTACCGAACATTGAACTCTCCAACTTTGCCACGAAAACGATATTAACGGCGGAGGACCAGCGGTCATATCCGCTGACTAACAGATGACGCAGACGCCTTAAAGTTTGTTAATATTACATAGAGGCGTACGGACCAGATCTTAAAAGGCGTGACATCCAACTGTCTGGGAATTTATATTTTTGTGAAATTTATTCACGAAGTCGACAGTTATCGTTTATGCAGTAATGGTAATGATTATGCTAAGAATAGTGATAAAAAATATGTGTCCATCATCATTATACATAGTATTAATAAATACAGTTCCAAAAACTAAAAAAAAAACACGCTTTTAAAGAACATCGGACTAAAAAGTTAATAAATAATGTTTGAAATGAATTTAAAACAATAATGAACGAAACATATTACTATGATTATGAAAAAAGTGCTGTGGATGCTTTGTGCCATATTATTCGTAAATTGAGCGCCTGACGCCTTGTTTGTCTGTCGGTCTGTCTGTCTGTCTGGGGTGGTTGGGGGGTTGTAAAACTGAAAAATATGTTCTATGCATAATAGGCTGTCCATTGACCTGTAAAACAAAGACCTAGCGGCATAATACACTTTTTTAAGTCCGTCCGATCGCTCTGTAGATATTGTGTAGCGTAGAAATTATTGAATGGATTTTAATGAAATTTCGACACCGAATTATTGCCGTAGCGAGGAGGGAAAACGCGTATGCTTTTTGGAAATCGTGTGAGTAGCGGCCCAGCAATAAAAAAACTAGAAACATAGATACAGCTCAAATTTCGTTAATAGGCGTTTTACAGGTACTTGAACATTTTCTACTTTTCTTTGGGTGGGGCTGAAAGTGGGGTGGGACTGAAAAATTTATTCTGTTCATAATAAGCGGTCTATTGACGTGTGAAAGAAAGAACTAAAGAGATAATATACCTACTGTTTTTCATAATCATAAACTGGCATCGCCTTAATGTCTGCCAAGTAATGGGTCAATCAACTTGAGTTCATTTTTTGACCTGTGTTCATATTTTTTCGTAAACGAGTTTGTTTAAAGTTGTTATTAAATCTCTTAGTTTTAGATAAAATGTAGAACAGTACAATTACCGCATTATGAAATCAGCACATATATTAAATGTCTGCCATCTTTCTTATACGTAATAATAGAGTTTGTATGAAAGAATCCGACCCATATGGGCACACCATGGTTGTTTGGTTATAATTGCTACTTTGTTCAGTACCAAAAAGCGCTATTTCCCAGTTATCCACGTTATAAATCACTTTTCGCCGTACAGTGAAAGGTATAATTGCAGTGAGGAACAATGAGAAAAAATATCAAAGGTGTGAAATTACCGGGTACCACCATAATCCGATTATCAGATATCTTACGTTTTTAGTCAAGATTATGACGAAATTTCATACGTTATAAAAATCTTGTGCTGAAATGTTAATAGTCTTTTACTTTCCACACCGATAGATAAGGGAAGTATTGTGATCGTGAAAATTTTTAAACTATGATTAGTGTGATTATGCAGGGTATTTTCGTACCACTAAAAAGTTGCACAAGTTATAATAGGTAGCATACTAAAATAACGTTATTTTTTTACTTCCCATCCCTAGGCGGGGATGGAAAAAGCGTATGATTTTTAGAAACCGTGTCAGTGGCGGCACAGCAATAATAAAAATTCCAAAAATATAATAACAGCTCAAACTTCGTTTTTGGGCGTTTTTGGGGTTCCCGGTCATCTTCTAATTTTTTAGGTGGGGGTGAAATTGGGGTCGTTAGGGGGTAGGGGGCTGTAAAACCGAAAAAGTGTTTGTATTGATAATAGGTTCTCCGTTGACCTGTGTAAGAAGGTCCTAGCGGCATAATACACTTTTTTAAATTTTTTGATGTATTCTCATAAATACGAGCGTTACTTTAGATCCTTCTGTAGTGTGTAACCTGGAATTGATTTTAATGAAATTTCGACACAGTATTATTACCGTGGCGAGAAGGGAAAATGCGTATGGTTTCTAGAAATACCGTCAGTGGCGGCGCAGCAATAATAAAAAACTAAAATTATAAAAATAACTCAAACTTCGGTTTTAACCGATTTGGGGGTTCATGATCGTTACGTTTCATCCAGATGAAGCTTGCAGAATATAAACTGTGTCATCCTAGTTCCTACAGAGGTACATTTACGAGAGTTTCTGTGTTGGATGTTTTTTTTTGAGGACAGGCCGGTAATGATTTGGTTGCAAGGGGATCTCAGACTCACATGCAATAGGAATATAATAAAATGTTATCACCGTTATGGGTGGAAGTACTGAGTCAATCAACTTGACTCCATTTCTTATCCGTTTTTGGCGTCAAATAAATTCTTATTTTATTGATACGCTTATTATACGATTTCACGAAAAAAATAAGTTTGAGTATAACATCAGAGGTACCACGGGATTTTAAATAAAATAGGGATATCATTTATGTAAGAAAGTCTATGGGGTGCTATTTGAAAAAAATGTTTATAAGCATGGTATGATAGACTCTATAGTCCTACAGTATTTTCAGAAATTCCACTCACCCTGTAAACATACGAGTGTTGCTTTAGGTCTTTCTGTATTGTGTAACGTGCAAATTATTGAATTGATTTAAATGAAATTTTGTCATAATATTATGGAAGATGCGAACTGTTTTTAGAAATCCTGTCAGTGGCGAACTTCGTTTTTAGGCGTTTTACCGGTTTCTATTTCTTTTTTTTTTTTTGGTAGGGCTAAAATTGGAGTAGAGGGTTGTAAAACTGAAAAATTCATATTAAAAAGACTGGCCTTTGACCTACGAAAGAAAGACCTAGCAGACCTACATTTTTTGTACGGGCGGGCGGGCGGGCGATGATTGTGTTGCAAGGGGGTCTCAGACTATAGTTTCATGCTAGGAGAAAATAAACAGGTATGACTGTAATGTGTGCGAAGTGCTGAGTCAATCAACTTGACTTCATTTCTTTTTCAAAGTAAATTTGAATAAATTGATGGATATATGTGCTCTTTATGAATCAGCACGCTAGAATAAAGCCACATCTGTTGGAATATAAACCCTTTAATAACGTTTAGGCCACCCCTGTTGTACGAGGATATATCGAGACTGCTGCTGTAACTTCTTCCAAAGGTAGAGTTTTATAAGACACAAAATGAGACATGAATGGAATAAAATGGTGTAATGCACAAAAGGAAGGGTACTTCGAAGGATAGTTGTTGAATTTTTTTCTTAGATTTCATTGTCATAGAACCAGTCTCGTTATTTTGTAATACATTCTCGTATAAAAGCTGCACTTAGATCAAAAGTTCAGATCAAATTTGGTGAAGGCTAAGCCGACATTAGGCATAGAACTGAACAAAAATTATGTTGAAAGTCGTTTCAAGTTCTCCGTGACCTATCCATCCAAGCAAAGGTCTACAAAATTCAATGAGATCTGATTTGTAGGTATTCGATTATGCGATATGCCTCGTCATGCTGAATTTCGATATAATGTTGTATCGATCAATGTGTACTGTAATCAGTTAAGTAATTGAACTAATTAGGTAATGAAGTGATTGAAGCAAGAAGAATTTATTGTTGGCTTTGCATTGCAGTCTAAACGTAAACATTGTAATTTTATGTTATTTGCTTAAGGCTAACTACTCTTATTTACTTTTATATGCACTGGGGTACAAGTATTAGCATGTCATTAAAAAAGTCCCTGTTTACCCGTTTTTTTGCTTTACTATATAAAAATGTAATGATTACAATTAAAGTGTAGCTGACAAGGATTAGATGCTATCAAATGCTTGAAGAGGGACGTACTCAAAACGTCTCATAAAGAAAAATAGGTTTTCGTTTTATTTGACTATAATTTATGGTGCACGTTTTGTTTTGGTTACTACTGATTTGTTGCAGTATAAAGCTCAATTGTTTGTTGTAATGATTACAATTAAAGTGTAGCTGACAAGGATTAGATGTTATCAAGTGCTTGAAGAGGGACGTACTCGAAACGTCTCATAAAGAAAAATAGGTTTTCGTTTTATTTGACTATATGGTGGACGTTTTGTTTTGGTTACTACTGATTTGTTGCAATATAAAGCTCAATTGTTTCATATTTATAGCAATATAAAAACTCGTATTACCCTTTTCCAGACACTTGGAGTGGTTCCAACCCCCTGTCAGACACGCCTAAACGATAATGATTTTTGATTATAGTTTCGTTATATTATAAAAGCTAAACTTGGGGGGGGTAAAACGCCAATCGGGATTCAAGTAGAATTACTAGTCCCTGCGATTTATGTGTTATATTAATGCAATGAAGCCATATTATCATCATGATTCTCTTCTAGCTCCCATAACCTCAAAGCAATAGCTCAAGACAACCAGAATACAGTTGTCGAACTCCATGGCAACCTATGTTTGATGGCATATACATTGCGTCACATGATACATAATCAAATTTATGCAGAATACTTATAAATGAAGTGGTCATAGATGTTTAGATCTATATTTTGTTATTAAACATTGTTTACTTCCCACACCGATAGGTGAGGGGAGTATTGTGACCGCGAAAATTTTCGATTTCGAGATAATATGCTTTTTGGGCATTTTATGATACCTACACAACCCAAATCCACGTCACTTATTAAGCAAAAAGCAAAAAAATATCAAATATTCCTCAAATTTCGTTTTTAGTCGTTTCAGGTGTTCCTGATCATTTTCTACTTTTTTCGGGTGGCGATGAAATTTGTGGTGGTTGGAGGGGGGGCGGGGGGTGTGCAGGACTGCAGGGTTTTAAAATTGACAAATTTGTTGCATTCATAATAGACTGTCCACTGACATGACAAGAAAGACCTACCGACATAAATAACTGTTTTGTCCGTCCGAACATTGCCTTGCCTATCACAAACAGAACTCACAGAAACCAACGGACTTTTTCTGGTGTTAATATACGCGCGCATTGCTTTAGATCGTTCTGTATTGTGTAACGAGGAAACTATTGAATTGATTTTAATTAAATTTTGATACAGTATTACTAAGGTGGCGAGGATGTAAGATGCGTATACTTTTTATAAATCGTGCCAGTGGCGGCGCAGGAATAATAAAGAAACTAAAGCCTTTTAGAGGTTCCTGATCATTTTCTACTTTTTTTGGGTAGGGGTGAAATTAGAGAGATTGAAAAACTGAAAATTTTGTTCTATTCATAATAGGCTGACCACTGACCTGTGAAGGAAGACCTAGCGACAAAAATCACCTATTTAGGTCAATCCGAACATTGTCGTGCCTTTCACCGAAGCTAAGGGAATCTTCTGTGTACATACGAGTATTTATTGCTTCAGATCGTTATGTATTTTGTAACGTGGAAACTATTAAATTGATTCTGATGAAATTTTGACACAGTATCAGGATGGAAAACGCGTATGGCTATTAGAAATCGTTTCAGTGGTAGCGTAGCAATAATCAAAGAACTAAAAATAAAAATAGCTCAAACTTCGTTTTTAGATGTTTAAGGGTTCCTAATCATTTTCTACCTTTGTTTGGGTGGGGTGAAATTGGGGTGGTTGTAAAACTGGAAAATGCATTGTATTGATAATAGGCTGTCCATTGACCCGTGAAGCGAACACCTAGCGGCATAACACAATTTGAGGGGGGGCAATGATTTAGTTGCAAGGGGATCTCAGACTATAGCTTCATGCTGTGCGAAAACAATAAGCTGGTATCAGCGTTATGTGTGGGAAATACTGAGTCAATCAACCTGACTTCATTTCTTAGATACTGACATCCACTGATAGTCATGAAGAATAAAGAAATTCACAAGTATACCTATTGAATGACATGATATACTTTTTACCAGTCTATGATGGAGATGACTACTGATAAGCATTTTAATCTACTTTATTCTTGCAGGAAGCTGGAATCCTGATGAGTTCACGATACCAGAACTATTCCAGCTTGCCATAGGGATATTGGAAATGTCAGTGTTAGAGCCTAAATGTCAAATAAAGGGAGGTGTTTTCATTGTTGACCTCAGTGAATTATCGCTAAATCTAGTATGGTATTTAACCCCTGCGCTTGCTAAGGACCTTATGTCGGTAGCGATGGTAAGTTACTTCAGAAAGGAGAGAAGTTGAATTCATTGTACAATTTTTGCTGCATCGTTATTCAAAACAAACTATAACGTAAATATAATAATAATTATGATATTAATGAGACTCCGGTGCAACGCTCCGGGGCATATAATAGTTCTGCGACGGTACTCTGTAACTTAGAAACGTGTTTCTATGTACTATGTACTATGGGATCGGGTGGCTTCGTCAATATGACAGCGTGCCGTGACTGCGTAGAAGACACGGGATAGGCACCCGAAACTGCCCGATCGTCATGGTCGCCATGGTGATAGAAACATGTTTCATTCTCTGAAGTTAAAGAGTACCGACGCTGTAGTTTTTGTGTGCTTGATTTATTAAATTGGGTAAGACAAGCCCCATAGATAGAATCACTCTATGTGAAGAGACTTAAGCCTAAAGTTTCACAGACAAGCTTCCTCATAATATAGTTGCTGCAAATACTTTTCTGATTAGATTATGAACATGTTGCAAAAAGCGTAGGTCAAACCAAGATTTTCAACTGGCTCGCTTAATATAAAATATATCATCAATTTTGACAGAAATGATATTTTTGAGAAATTCTTTGATATGCTTTTACCAAAAATAATAACCTTAGACTTATTTGAATTCAACTTGAGATTATGCTCATTTGACAGTGTTTTAATAATTTTGTTGCTGATAGAGCCATTCACGAGTACCACCAAATAGAAATTAAACAGAATTCTGAGCCAAATGTGACAAACGTAATTTGCATATAGACAGATGGCTCCAAAACAAGGGAAGGGACTGGATGTGGTGTGTACTCGTCGCTGAACCTAAGAACAAAGTGGGTTATTGAAAAAATACCAGTGTCGTTCAAAGGAAGCTGGTTGACGTATCGATAGCTGCAAATGAACTAACCAGAAGAGATGTATCTGGCAAGACTGCACCGATAGCAGATAAGCATTCCTAACCATGAAAAGAGCTAGCATTGCATCAGGGCTAGCAATAGAATGCCCATGCTTCAGACAAAAACAATATTGTCCTGAGGTGGTTTAAAGGGCACCACAACAGCAAAGGCAACCGTATAGCGGACGGTCTAGCCAGGAAGGCTGCTAACCAAGTAATTTTAGGACCATGCGACCTTTCTGGAATGTCGACAACCACAATCTCCAGAAAACACTCCCATGTCCAAATGAAGACAAGAACTGCAAGGATGCCGATTTGCCAAGGGAACCCTTGCAAGTTTTGGCATGGCAATACCCAAGAAGTACTTAGCAATAACCAGGTCATCCAGTAGGATTTCCGACTGGCCATTGTCAACTCAGGAGACACCTCCACATTACGGGTTTAAGTGAGGCACCCACATGGTAGAATGTGTGAAAGCGAAGACGAAACTGTGGAACACGTAATATGTGAGAGCCCAGAGTTATCTTCTGTTGGAGAGTGTGCGTTCGGCGAGTCTCGGCCTACACATGCCCACATAAGGGAGATGTCCCCTATCGATTTATCCACCTTTCTAAAATTGGCAGAATGCACGATGATCGGAGGAAGCAACTCCCTGGGAGGATGCACAATGGGCCAGTTGTGGCCTAAGTGCAGTGGGACTACTCACCCTCCCCAATTTACAGATACAGATACCCTAGTCGTTCGCATGGCACCAGGCTCGGTGTATCTGACTTGTTGGCATGTAACCATCAAAGCCATGGTTTTATAGGCACTAATCCGACAACATTTTTTTTTCCAGACAAGCTTCCCTATGCGGCTAGAAGAAGTACACTTTGTTTTCTCATCGTGGGTTTTCGACACGGCTTGGAGCATCTTCAAGCCCATGCTTCCAAGCACAGTGATAGCTAAAATCTACTTCCATGGTGATGACCTGGACAGTCTCCACAACCAGATTGAACCAAAATATCTACCAAAACGATACGGAGGCATCCACTTCGATTACCCCTTAGACGTTTGGTTCGAAGATGTTATTCTGAACGACGAGAAAATTCTTGAGGCCATGGCACAACTAGGTTATGAACAGCTGAGAAGACTGAAAACGGACGAAAGCTCGTATTGATACGTTGGTTACAATAAACTTTCAATCTAATTATTGCCATTTCATAAAAGTTGAACAGCCATCAAAATAGTGCAATTATGGAGTGAAGCATTGAGATGTATACCTTCTGGGCCCAGAAGTCGTCAGACTGGCATCAGGCGATTGGCCATGTCTTAGTAGTTACTGTCCATTTACTGTGAAATTTCTTTCGGTCTAGGACTTTTCAACGCCGCCGTTTCATCGCCGCTGTTTCATCGCCGCCGTTTCACCGCCGGCCAGTTCATCGCTGGCCGATTCATCGCCAGACCGTTTTATCGCTATCTAAAATATTTATCTAACAGTGCGAAATTTGGTGTGTGTCTTTGTTGCATGATAACGTCAAATGAATTTAGACAGTTATTTGTGTCTATATATATTTTTTCTGACTCTATGAACAATTCCATAGAAATAATTATTGTATATTGTATCCAGTTTTGCTTCGTGTTTACAACTTAGTCCCATTGTATATCTCAACACTAGGTATGTCCCAGATGGACATTATTGACAAAATAATGTATTTTCTGCACAACTGTTATTAACCTAATTAGCAAGGGCAACTATGTTAACAAAAAATTATGTAAAATATCTATGCTGGAACGAGAATAAACTGATACTGTATAGCTCTTGTATTTAAACCTACCATTTTATTTCTTATAAAAATTATAACTAACAATAGAAGTAAACAATATTATTAGCATTCAAAGAAAGTAAAGTACTAAAGTATTAAGAAACATACCTGGAATTCACTAACTCATTAGATAAGCGTATTACTTTATGTTGGTGAAGAAATAACGATAAGCCAAAATAGGCCGGCGATGAAACGGCGGCGATAAAACGGCGGCGATGAAACGTCCCATTCCCAATTTCTTTATATGTCGCTAGGTGTACCTTGTAGAAGAAAATGTCAAATAAAAAAAATATTTGGTTGTTTAAGACACATATCCTAAAAATGTTTTGAAATATACAGGGTGTTGCGAGAAAGCAGGAACTAGTAACTTTTTTCATCCTCGTTCAGTTTCATTATTGATCTCTATTTAACCTCAAGATGTTTCTGTGATCGGTTGTAACGTTGCCAAGTTATAATTTCAATTTCAATTAATTTCTGGATTTGCAAGGTCGCACGTAATACGTCCAAATTTTTATATTCCTTTAACTTTACTTAATAATGTTATACAGCTGGTTACTTGAATGTTGAGAGAATATTATTTTTGGTGTTACTATGTGCATCTACAGGCTGTTTTCAGGAAAATTTAAAATTATGGCAATTTTAAAGTCATTTTAGTTTATTTTTTCAAATGTAACACCCTGTATGTCCAAAATAGGCCGACGATGAAACGGCGGCGATAAAACGGCGGCGATGAAACGTCCCATTCCCAATTTCTTTATATGTCGCTAGGTGTACCTTGTAGAAGAAAATGTCAAATAAAAAAAATATTTGGTTGTTTAAGACACATATCCTAAAAATGTTTTGAAATATACAGGGTGTTGCGAGAAAGCAGGAACTAGTAACTTTTTTCATCCTCGTTCAGTTTCATTATTGATCTCTATTTAACCTCAAGATGTTTCTGTGATCGGTTGTAACGTTGCCAAGTTATAATTTCAATTTCAATTAATTTCTGGATTTGCAAGGTCGCACGTAATACGTCCAAATTTTTATATTCCTTTAACTTTACTTAATAATGTTATACAGCTGGTTACTTGAATGTTGAGAGAATATTATTTTTGGTGTTACTATGTGCATCTACAGGCTGTTTTCAGGAAAATTTAAAATTATGGCAATTTTAAAGTCATTTTAGTTTATTTTTTCAAATGTAACACCCTGTATGTTTTATTTAAAATCGAATTATCCACTAACATCCTACCTCAATATTTTTTTGAGTTTGCGGCGTTGCCAAGTTATAAATTATTTTTCCAAAATATCAAAGATATCCCTGATTTTTATTAATGGAACGCACTTTATATGTTATTTAACATGAAAGTACTTCCTAGTAATGGTTTATGAAGTGAACTATACTATGGTGCGAAACAATGTCGAGCAGTGGCACGTATAGGTGGCAGCAGTCTGGTTTCTAGAGGTTTTTTCGAGTGCTATAGTGGTTCCTTATCGGCATTTTTTGCAGAACTGTGATAATGAATTTACGTTTTGTTTTTTTCATTTTATCCTCTGTTTTCGGTTTTTGTGTTTAAAAATAAGTGATGGCATGTATAATGAAGTATTTCAAGAAGACTTTGTATAATTATTTCAGTCAAAATGTATAGATAGATGATTGCTATGTTAATTTTTTATAATGTGAGTAAGAGAGAAACTCTTATAAAATAGTGAAAACAAATATTAGTTCGATGTCAGCAGCCTCTGGACATAAAGTGT
Organism: Callosobruchus maculatus; assembly: GCA_951848785.1. Classification (NCBI taxonomy): domain Eukaryota; kingdom Metazoa; phylum Arthropoda; class Insecta; order Coleoptera; family Chrysomelidae; genus Callosobruchus; species Callosobruchus maculatus. The sequence goes on from CATOUR010000127.1 coordinate 2,331,926, forward strand.
GTACACTGTTAGTTACTTAGGTCCAATGTTTGAACTTTTCAAAAATGTTTGTTATGTCTTTCACTGGGCTGTTCAGACATATAATATTACACAGCGTGAGCGATAATCTTGGCAATAATGGAATGGATAAAAAGATCAATTTTTATGCGATAAAAACAGAAGTTCCAAAATTTTATTGATCGGGAAGCTGATAATAGGTTACAATCTTATTTATTAGGAGTCTGCAAATATACTCGTACTTTTACCACATTTTTCTTGTTTAATAATAATGAACTGCCAAAATATACAAAGGGACAATATTTTAAACAGGATATTGGTTAACTTATATTGTCATTCTCAGTAGTACTTTTTATATACGAACGTTATTTTAATTAATAATAAATATTTTTTTAATTATTGCTTTTTTATTTATTACATTATACAGGGTGGGTCAATAGTGAGTGGCTGGAGGATGAGGAGTATGCCTACATACTTAAACGGATTTCAAAAACCTGACCATGGTGAGGAGCCTTGAGAATAGAACCCCCTATAATGTATTGCAGATTAGGATTCCGTGGTGAATTCTTGTGTGACTTTATGTAGGTCTCATACATGGAACTTTACACGAACCGTTTTCCTACGTATACTCAACCTACCAGCAAGGGCGCTTCCAAGGGGGGTAATTACCCCCTCCCCCCAGAACACGGAGCAAAACTGATTAATTAAATATAAGATGCAATAAGATGCATTGAAATTTAACTGTTTATGTTTATTGCTCCAAATATATTTTTCTGTTTGCATTATTTATAATACGGCTGGTTTTGTTATATGTGTTTTGTTTTGTTAATTTTCCTTATATCCATAAAGTAACTGCCCCCCCCCCCAGACAAACTTCCTAGAAGCGCCACTGCCTAGCAGACAATGAAAAATAAACAAAAACCTGTTCAGATGGAAGAAACCAACTAACAGTAGTAAGATACAAACGAACTAGAGCAACGAGGCATGATTTTAAAAATTCCTTACAACACAGCTCTAACCGAAGACAACAGCGGCAACTAGACTGCTTATTTTTCACAGCCTACTAGCTATTGGCAAATTTCCAAAATGCGTAAAAAATCTTCAAATGAAAGGAAAACTACTAGCGGTTGTTGCTGGTAATAGAAAATCTATATTTTCATGCTTAGTCGCCTACCTACTTAGACCAAAAATAGTGATTTGCACCTAAACGGTTCGTTTAAAGTTGCTCATATGCTACATAAAGTTACACTAAAATTGACCAAGTAATCCAAATATGCAATAGTATATAGGTAGTTTGATATGAATCATCCTGTGCAGACTTCAAAATTTAAGCGACAATGTTTTAAGGTTACAGCCCTCAAGGCACCCTACCATGATCAGGTGATATATTTTTGAAATTCGTTGTAGTAAGCCCATAGTTGTCCGCCAACTCACTATTGACCCACCCTGTATAAAGTAAGGGAAAAATGGAAGTCGCTTGAATCCCTATACAGCAATAACTGCTACGGTTGCTATTGCTATCGAAGTTAGAAATGCCAAAACTAAACAATTATCAAAATCCTCAAAATTTTTCAAATTTGCAAGGCTCAATTTATGGCAAATGTGTCAGGCTCAACTTAATGGTGAATTTGGAATGCTCAACTTATACATAATGCACAAGACTCAACTCAATGGTGAGTGGGCCAGTACCAACTTATATTGAATGAGCAAGTCTCAACTCAATAGTAAACGTACAGGGCTCAACTAATGGTGAATGTGTTAGGCTCAGCTTTATTGTGAATTTTTCATTTCCCAAATTTTGCAAAATTCCAAAATCTTCGAAATTTAAAAGATTATCTAAATTTTCGATTTTCAAGACATTGAACATTTTTAATTTGCTCGAAACGATCAAGGAGTACAAACAATTTAAAATGTTCCAAAAAGTGGTTCTAAATTTTCAGTTTTCATTGCGTAAGAATACGTATTCCATTTAAGGAGTCAACCATTTAAAAAGATTAAAAAACGCGCTTTTAAAGAATTAAAACAATAATGAACGAAAAATACCACTTTGCTTGTGAAAAAAGTAGGAAAGAATTTACTTGAGTAAATTCAAATGGCGCCCTCACTGTGGAACCGGAAGCGATATTGACAAAACCGGATTTTCCCGGACTAGTTTTTTCATGCTGATTCCAAATCTGTATTTAGTTTTTCTCTGGCACCTGCAGTTTTGGCTATCTTTTGTATATGGACGGACAGACAGAGGCTCTGGATAAGCTCTTCTGTGAGAGCTAAAAAGCGCTGGATTACAATAAAAATTTCATGTGTTTTGGGCTCCTATTGTTATTAGTCTATTCGTATTCTAAATAACTAACTGATGAAATAATTATATGTCGAACTCGTATCAATGACAATAATATTACATATCCTGTGTGCTTATTACTTTGTCAAAGCAGAAAACGTACTAGCATGCAGTTTTGCACACGCAATTGTTGAGTACTAATGTGTAGGCCAACAGTATACATTTTTTTAAGTGTCAGCAAATAGTTTTGTACATGTGGTGAGTGCAGTTCAGATCATTTCACAAAGCTGTGATTCAGCAATTAATTTATTTAACTAATTTTTTAAATATTGTATCTCTGAGTCCTGATAACTGATGCCAATGCTAAACATTGATTTTTCAACAAAACTACCGCCACTTTAAACCAGCTGTTTAGGCGCAAAACACCATTTTTGGTATAAGTAGGTGTCAGAAATAAATTAAATATCGCAGCGATTATAAAACTAAGAAGGCCGTAACTTTGCGGTGGTTAGAATTAAATGCGTCACCTTAATAGGACGGATGATCAAATTTGAATTATTTTTATACTTGGAAAAATCAGTAGACTAATTAAGGAAACTTCAATCACAGGTAACTTGATCAAATCACGCTACATGTGATTGAAGTTTCCTTAATCAATCTACTGATTTCTCCAGTTACAAGAAGAATTCAAATTTGGCCGTCTGACCTAAGGTGACGCATTTCATGCTTAGTTGCACCGCAAAGTCACGGCCTTCTAAGTTTTGTAATCGCTGCCATGTTCAATCTGTTCCTAACACTTACTTATACCAAAAATGGTGATTTGCGCCTAAACGGTTGGTTTAAAGTTCCATATGTGATACAAATAGTCACACTAGAATTCACCAAGAAATCCAAATATGCAATCATATATAGGAAGCTCTATTCAAAAAAAATGTAAGTTTATTATAAATCACCCTGTATAAACGTCAAAATTTAAGTGAAAATATTTTAACGTTATATTACTCAAAACTACCATGATCAAATGACAGATTTTTGAAATATGTCTTAGTAAGCCCACAATTTGCCGTCCACTCACTATTGGCCCACCCTGTATATACGTTCTTTCCTCTGCTGGCAACTGTAATGAAGGTATTGCTGTTATAACCTGCACGGCTTTCGTCGATATGGTGGAATAAGCACTTAACACTCTCAGTAGCGACTTCATCTGGACCTTATTCAACCTTCCACTACAGATTTTCTTGTCCAGTGCTCTGTGTAGAGCACCAGCGCACCGTAGAGGACAATGCTGGACGACTCCATTTAAAATCTGCCTTTTAGTACTGGAAGGTCTACCTACATTCGGCATCAGTCTAGATAATATTGCAACCCTAATCTCCGCCTTCTTAGTACTTCTTACCACCCGCCAAATATGATCGCCAAACGTTTATTCGATTCCTTGAGCTTTCCGTCCATTCCCTTCCTTAACTTTTCTCTATTTACACCCGTCCGCTTTCTGTGCCGTATCGTTCTCTTTGGCCGTTCTTCTCTGGCTTCGAAACTGATGAAACGATGGTCGCTCATAGTTTCGACTTTCATCACTCTCTAATGTACGATATTCTTTGATAGTGACTGCGTCGAGCATGTCACATCGATTACCTCTTGAAAACTTCGGAATTTTCCCCTTATTGTGGTCTTCCAGATCTAGTGCTGAAAGCCATTCCATCAAATAGTCTCCCCTTGCATCTGTTATTGGAGAACCCCACTCTGTGGATTTTACGTTTAGATCCCCCAGAATGATCGATTCCACTTTGTCGCTCCGTATCTTTCCACGATTCCGTCTGTGGAGTCTTTGAAAGCCTGTAAGGGTGTATTTGGGGAGCAGTATACGCAGTATAAGTTGAACTGTTTAGCTTTATGCAGACGTAACCTTCCCTTTTCTTTAACCATCACTTTTATGTTCTCATTCATAAAAAGTAGTGCCACACCAAGTTTTTTGTACATTAACCAGGGAGAAGTCTCTACTAGCTTTCTGATAGGCTCGCAGGCAATTATCACGTCAGTCCCTTCTCTCAGAGCAGCCGCATATGCCATGTCATGTGCTGCCCTCGACCTATTTAGATTTGTCTGAATTACTTTCATTCTCTCCTGTTCGCTAGATCTCTCCTAAAATGCGGACAATTTATTGGTAGAGCCTGCACTGTGACCTCTGGAGCTGCACTTGAGGCAGAAGGAATCACGTGTGCAATCCATTGCTGTGTGTCCTCCTTGTCCCTCTCCCAGAGTCTACAGTTTAACCAGCCTATCTTAATTGTTTCTCTCTTAATGCGTTCCACAGCTAAACTCCTACTTGCGACGACAGTAATTTACTGGTTGCCATTTTCTAGTGGGTCTTAGGTCACTCGCTTCGAATTCATCATCCTGTAAACAGCGTCCAAGTGTATGTTCTACCTCCTCCTTTGTGGCGGCCGCATCAATATCTGTTATATGCAGTGTTCTTTGGTTTCCTCTGATAATCACATATGTTTCCTCTAGTTTATCCTTTATCTCCTTCGACAGCGATGCAGCCATATTCTTTGCCCCTTTTACTATCACCATTGAGTCACCTCTTTTTCATGCTCTTGACATGTATGCCCGCCTCTGCTACATTAATTTATCTTTTCCTTCATTTCTCTGAGGGTGTCGGCATAACTTCTGTCACTACTTCTTACAATTACGCTCTCCTGGGGAGCCCTCAAAGCATCCTTCCTGTCCTTTTTTCCAGGGACCATGTACTGAATTTCTACCTCGCAGTCCCTCATACCAAATTCCACGACCTTACGAACATACTCCCTATTCAGTCCATCCGGTGTTACCTATATGCAGGATGTATTTTCACCTCCGGACAGATGTCGTTTAAGTTCTCTGGTTAGGTGGAAGCTGCCCCTCATGTCGTTAGTTCAGGTTGGAACGACTCTATACAGGGTGGGCCAATAGTGCGTGGACGGAGGATTTTGGGCTTACTAAAAAATATTTCAAAAATCTGTCACTTGATCATGGTAGGGACCCTTAACGGCTATATATAGGGTGACTCATATCAAACTTACATTTTTTTAATGGAACCCCCTATATATTATTGCATATTTGGATTTCTTGGTTAATTCTAGTGAGACTTTATATGTCACACATGGAACTTTAAACGAACCGTTTAGACGCAAATCAATATTTTTGGTATAAGTAGGTATCAGAAAAAAATTGAATATCGCATCGATTGTAAAACTTAGAACGCCGTGACTTTGCAGTACGACTAAGCATGAAATGTGTCACCTTACGTCAGACGGCTGAAATTGAATTCTTTTTGTACGTTGAGAAATCAGTAGATTAATTAAGGAAACTTCAATCACAGATAACTTGATTTTTTCAAATAGGAATGCCTACTTTGGTTTAAAGAATCAAATGTAAAATTTGATTACCTTTCTAACGATATAGCATTCTCGATATCAATCTCTTTTAGTTTTCATTTATTTTCAAATTTTCAGTCAAATCGGTGTTTTTCAATTTTCCTGCATGCAAGCAACCTAGCAGGCCATGAAAAATAAACAGAAGCTCGTTAATATGGAAGAAACCAACTAACTTAGTAGAAAAATGCAAACTAACTAGAGCAACAAGACAAGATTATGAAAATTCCTTACAACATATTAGCTCTAACCAGAAACAATAGCGGTAACAAGAACGCTCATTTTTCACAGCCTACTAGCTATTAGCCAATTTCCAAAGTCACTAAAAAAATATTTAATCAAAGGAAAACTACAAGTGATTGTTGCTGGCAGTGGAATATCTATGTCTTCTGAATAAATTTTCACATTTAGTGCTATAAAAAAGTAGCCATTTCCGTAAGTCAAAAGTAATGATACCTCTGACTGGAACCCTTCAAATTCTTCAGTAGGTACTTCTACTTATTAGCAAAATCAAGGAAAAGGAAACTTCATTTGCAGTCTGTTTGAATTGTAAAAGATAATTTAGTTTGCAGAAAACTACATAAAATAAACACAATTACAACATAGCGTAATTAAAAAATTCTAGCAATTATTTCAATAGATGTTCAGAATGCTCCAGTTGGAGATATCTTCACTTTTGACTTAACTAAACGGAAATGACTAATTTTTTTATCCCATTAAATGTGAAATTTAATTCTAAACATGTTAGACTGTAACCAAAAATTGTTGGTAGTTTTCCTTTTGTTTCAAAATTTTTAACCGTTTTGGAAAGCTGTCAAGCTCTAGTAGCCCTCAATAGCTAGTAAGCTGTGGGAAAGAAACACTTCTGTTATACCCCAGCTACTCATTGACATTACTTATCTTGCGGCTGTTGTATCCGGTTAGAGCTAACATGTTGTAAAGGAGTTTCATAATCTTGCCTCGTTGCTTCAGTTAGTTTGCATCTTTCTACTAAGTTAGTTGGTTTCTTCCATATTAACGAGCTTTTGTTTATTTTTCATGGCCTGCTTGGTTACTTGCACGCAGAAAAATTGGAAAACACCGATTTTACAGAAAATTTGAAATAAAATGTAAACCAAAAAAGATTGCTATCGAGAATGCTATATCGTTAGAAAGGTAATCAAATTTTACATTTGATTCTTTAAACTAAAGTAGGCATTCCCATTTGAAAAAATCAAGTTATCTGTGATTGAAGTTTCCTTAACTAATCTACTGATTTCTCCAAGTGCAAAAAGAATTCAAACTTATCCCTATGACCTAAGGTGACGCATTTCATGCTTAGTCGTACTGCAAAGTCACGGCCTTCTAAGTTTTATAATCGCTGCGATATTCAATTTTTTTCTGATACCCACTTATGCCAAAAATAGTGATTTGCGTCTAAACGGTTCATTTAAAGTTCCATGTATGATACATAAAGTCACACTAGAATTAACCAAGGAATCCAAATATGCAATAATATATAGGGGGTTCCATTAAAAAAATGTAAGTTTGATATGAATCACCCTGTATAAACGTCAAAAATTGAGTGAAAGTATTTTTACGTTATAGCCTTTAAGGGTCCCTACCATGATCAAGTGACAGATTTTTTAAATATTTTTTAGTAAGCCCAAAATCCTCCGTCCACGCACTATTGGCCCACCCTGTATTGCAAGATGTATATTGTTCTTGCGGTAACATTGGTGCAGCTTCTGCTAGTCTTAGTTTCGTTTTTGATGAATTCTATCTTCCCTTCAGAACAACCTTCTTCCAAAATGCCCGTAATTTCCGGGTAGCGCCTAATCAAGTTTCCGGTTACGCATTTTCCTCCCTTCTCTTTGGAGTCTAGAACTAGTGCGATGTCTATTTTTCCACTTTTATGTTGCTAGCATCTTCACCCACTACCTTTGTTCTCCTACAAACTGCTTCTGGTCAGTGCGTGTCCTGCGTGCCCACGCTAACGGTTTTTTTCGTGTTGTATTCGGTTGTTTTTAGTAGTTCAGCCTCAAAATATTACTCTTCATCCTCTTCCTTCTCTAGCATCTTATTTACTATAGATGTAACCTATCCCATCTCAACTATTTTTTTCTTTATCTCTCCCTTGGTGTTCGGGCTGGTCTTTATATGTTCGTTTAAAAAACTGAAAATCTTTATAAGTCTGGCCTTCAAAGCTTTGAGGTGGTCTCTAGATTTCTTGTCTTGCTTATGTTTCTTCTTTATGTCCTCCTCAAAGGCGTCCCCAGTAGCGTTGAGCGTTTATGCTCCTCTCTTCCTCTTTTATTTGCGCTTGATATTTGACGTCCTACTGAGCTTGTTGAACCTCTTCGTGATGGCGGCGGGGAACGACATATATGTCTTGCTCTTCCGAGCAAACAGATTCATTATAGCTTCCCATCCCAACTCTTCCTTACAGGGGCTAGCGGGAGCCACACCTTCAGCTTTATTGCGGTCGCATTCTATCGCTCCAGCTCGGGCCGCTTTCTCCCCTCGCTAGGCGTGTACTGGGGCATCGTAACATGCTTCACTCTACTGTCGTCTGCTATTTTGTTCTACCTGCGGTTTATTCGGGTCTCCTTCCCTAAACTGACTACTGACTGCCTCCGCTACAGCTCCAGAACCCAGTCTGCCCCTTGCTTCCTTCTACGGGTCCGCGTCCCTAGACCGGTTGCCTTCGCCATGGCCTTAGGAGCCGGGTCCACCCCTTGACAGCCGCCCGCTCCGGGTCAGACGCTGTCATCGTCTCTCCGTGGTGATTCCCGCCTCCGGGGTTGGTTATGCTCACAGCATAGTAAACAACCAATATCTCTGAGGATTTCCCATATAAAAATGGTTCCCACAGAATTTGACCTTGGGATGATTTTGCGGATGTGAAGTTTGGGTAGAGATGCGAAAATGACAATATCGATACCGGTACCAACTCGATATTTTTTAGCGGCGCGTTTGGTTCGTACAGAGCATTTTGTGCAGCAACTGATTACACCCCTCAATAATTATATAATTATTTTCGATACCGATACAAAAGTATCGATACCAGCTTGGAATGCCTCAAAAAGTATCGATGACAAAAATACTCGATATTAGTGCAGAAGTATCGAAGTATCGTTAGCATCCCTACAAAAAATCATCCAAAATGGGGGATGCGCGTGTAATTACCGCCAACCTGGGTTATTGTGCTGGTTGTTGTGTGCTGTGGTTATGTTCTTGTCCATTCACCACGGGGAGCTGGCTGATTGCAGACAATTATTGCAAAACAATCGTCTGGGCCACATGCCTACACCGGGTGTCACAATAGTAGAATTTTGCCAAACCTTTGCACTCAAGGAAAATGGTATAATAAAAAAGGTTACTAGAGTTAATGGTTATTTTTTTCCAATCAAATCCGAATTACACTGATAAAAAATTCCATTCAGTGCAATTATCGGTCACTATGACTACACAATTGAGTTTGACACTTCAAAATTAATTTCAAAATGTCACGTTCCGGTAAAGAGAATCTTCGAAGTATACATGCCCTCATCAAAGAAAAATTCCCAAAAACACAACCCAAACTCATAAATAGTTGTTTTCAAATTTTCTCCGCCGAATATGAGGAACGAGTTTCCGATTTTCATAAAATTATCTCGTCTATTTCCAGTGTCCTAGGGATATTACTACTGATAATGATAACTAACTGACTACACGATTGAGTTTGACAAGTGCTAGAAAATTTTCCACCGAATATCCACAGCATAGTAAACAACCAGCACAATAACTCAAGTTACACGCGCGTCCCCACTTTTGGATGATTTTTTGTAGGGATGGTAACGGTACTTCGATACTGCACTAATATCGACTATTTTTATATTAGATACTTTTTGAGCGATTCCAGGCTGGTATCGATACTTTTGTAGGTGTATCGGTATACAATTATTGAGGGATGTAATCAATTGCACAAAATTCTCTGTACGAACCAAACGCGCCTATGAGGCTAAAAAATATCGAGTTGGTACCGGTATCGATATTTTCATTTTCGCATCTCTACCCAAACTTCACAGCCGTAAAATCATCCATAAATCTTTCCAAGGTCAAATTTTGTGGGAACCATTTTTATATAGGAAATCCTCAGAGATCTTATGCTGTTTGTTTACTATGCTGGTGGAATATCCCTCGGACATTGACAAATGCCTCATAATTTTCTGAAAAAATTTCTCAAGCTCGTTACTTGGTAACAGGCTTTGGGCTGTTACCAAGGATTTTCATAAAATTATCTCATCTATTTCCAATGCCCTAAGGATATTACTACTGAAAACATAGTTTTTGACGTCACTGATGGCCTTTTCTGATATGGAATAATTATGTATGCTTCACTTATATTATTCATAACACTTTTGCAGATGACAGCTTTTGCAGCATCTGGTGACTAGTAGCCTGCACATCTCATGATGCAACGTACTCATCTACTCTAACCATATTCTATGAGGATATCTGTAATGGTAAGAACAACCTTATCTGCTATTTGCCCAATAGTGAGCAATACTACCACAATTCTGTAGTCACTGAACAAACTAATGTTGCTGTAAATCGAATGCTGATAATGCACGTTTAAGTGACTTGGTATACCATCGTTTAGACGTCTAATTAGGGACAAATTAAGTTGAATTATTGGTGTGCAAAAACAAAATGATTCAATTATGCGATACATCCAACAAACTTGAATAGATAGAGAGGCAAATAGGACGGGAAAAGTTTTCAAAATTTGGAAACTTGTATCACAATTATTGATGGCAGCAAAGGAATGCAAGTTGGGCAAAAACAAAAGTTGTTTCTCTAAACCAGCCATCTAGTGCCCAAATCACTTAGATATCTGCGTGCCATTGGTGCCATCAATTGTGGTAACAAGATATGAACAAGGGTTTGTTAATATATCTTGAGGGCTAGATTTGTAATAATCTCTAAAAAAAGTTGAAAACACCCTTCAATGCAGTGTTGAAAACACCCTTCAATGCAGTTGTTTCTTAAAAAGTTAGAAAGCGTGCTCTATTGGAGCGCTACATATGGTGTCCTCGAATTTCCTTGATACGTGATATTGTCGTAACAAAAAAAGTGCAAACTAAAACTGAGCAGAATTTCTGAAGGTACTATAGGTTTATCATACCATGCTTTCAAAACATTTTTTTGTAAATCAAACCTTAAAACACACCCCCAACTTTTTTTTCAAGCACCCCATAAGATTTCTTACATAGATGACATCCCTATTTCATTTAAAATCTTGTGGTATCCTCGATTTTATACGGAAACTTATTTTTTGCGTGAAATCATAAGCATAAGATAAATGAAATGAGAAATTGTATGACGCAAAAAAACGGGTGGAAAAAAACTAAGTGGACTTTAAAGGGTACTTTCGAAAACAAATGCCTTTTTTATTACGAAAATATTACGCTTCAAAAAAATCCTTATTTTATTTTTCTTATGCTTATAAAATTGGGGAAAAAATTGGTTTGTGTATGAAATAAAAGCACCCAAAATAATGATCTCATTTATGTGAGGAAAGCTGTGGCGTAAAAGTTGCGGATGAGTTTCAGGGGTTGAAGTACAAAAAAAATATTTCGGGAGCATGGTATGATAGGCTATTCAGTACCCTTGAAAAACTCACCTAGTTTTTTTTTTAACTATTTAACTTACGAAAATATTACGCATCAAATAAATCCTTAATTTATTTCCCTCATGCTTATGACTTTACACAAAAAAATAGGTTTGTGTATAAAATCAAAGGTAATACAATATTTCAAATAAAATAAGATCTTAATTTGGGTAAGAAAAACTATTAAGTGCTATTTAAAAAAAAAAGTATCTCCTTAGACGTCTCTTAAATAAACCAAATGAACCAGAGTATTTTAATCCAGATAGTAGCAAGTTGAAAAGGTAAATACCTGCTATCTCATGAGATTTGGAGAGAAACGTGTGGTAAAATTTAGGCCTACCAATGTTATTTTTATTATGCGTGTTATAGCTACGACGATCTTTATGAAGAATTGAAAAACTAAAAAAATTATGTAATATAAATATAGTTTAAAAAAACTAAATGCACCGTTTCAAAGAACATCGGACTCAAAGGTTCAAAACATTGTTTAAAATAAGCTTAAAACAACCATGTTCGAAAAATACTCGTATTATTGTGAGAGCAGACGACAGAAAGGTTCTGCCGGTGCGCCTTCCGGTACCCGAAGGTAACGGCAACCAAAGAAAATCGCTGCTAAACAGCAGCAGACTTCTTGGTTGAACGCCACGGCGCGTCCGCTTTAGCCACCAGAAAGCGCGGTTCTATATGCTGCTGCATATGAAAGTCAATATACGAGATTTGCTCTATATCTCCGTCAATCCACCAGTACGCAGACAGCTGTCAGACAGCTGGATTGACGGAGATATAGAGCAAATCTCGTACTCGTATTATTGTGAGAAATGCGTCGGGCGCTCCATTCATGACTAATGTGGCACACAGCGCAGATGCTTTTTTCCGTTCATTATTGTTTTAAGCTTATTTTAAAAATTATTTTTAACTTTTTGTCCGATGTTCTTTAAAAGCGTGTTTCTTTCATTTTTTATACAATATTTATATTTTGATTTTGACTAAATTTATCATTGAATAATCGTGTTGCTTGGTTTTTTAATTGTATAATGAAGGTGAACAATTGTTGTTGATCAATATTCATAGCATAATCATTACCATTACTGCACAAAGATAAAAATTAAACCTGGCGACTTTCCTGAATAAATTTCGCAAAAATACCAAGTCCCAAATAGTTGGATGTCACACCTTTTAAAGCTCTCGTCGCTACGGCTCTGTGTAATGTTAACAAGCTTTAAGGAGTCTGTGCCATCAGCGGATACGACCGCTGGCGCTGATCCGACGGATTTGAAGCCGTCAAAATCGTTTTCCGGGCAAAGTTGGAGCGTTCAATGTTCGGTCCGACCACTTAATCCAAGAAGAGTTACAAACTCACAAACAAATATACAGGTGAAGCTAATCAAATGATGTTAAAAACCTTCGACTTGAACAATAAAGAGATATCGCATAAAAAAATATGAATTACTGACTGGCACAGGAAAATAACGTGTCACTTTTCTAATAGTTTCATCGTTTGTGCTTATCTTCATCGATGTAGTGGAAATTTCAATTCGGATCGTATATGCATAATAATTGTATTCCATACACGCATTTGTAGCATTGAATGGAGTCACTATTAAAGGTTGTACATGTAATTCGAAGTAGTCGTGGTAATTATTATCCAGACATGTCAAAGTAATTTGTTTTTTAAGTGGATACGTGAGGTCACAACCAAGAAAACGACGTAGTACGCCGAGGAGGGTCCACTCAAACACCAAACCAACCAAAGCATTGACTGTGATAACGATGCCGATCAAAGATAGTCAAAAGAGCTCCCTTGCAGAGCTGAAGAAGTTGATGAAAGGTAAGTGTGCAACTTAAAAATTCAGTCAAGTACATTGTCTGCCTCGTAATTATATAGACCAAATCCCAGATTACAAATAACAGAGTTATCAAAATATTGAATGTGTAAAAGGTTCAAAAATCGGGTTCAGTTTTTCATCAAGTGCCTTGAGGATCTTTTCACTACGTCTTCAATACGACTATATGCTTACATTGCCTACCAGTACACAACGATGCTATAACTCAGTGGCGGCTGGTGAGGTAGTGCCACAGTGGGCACTACCCTAATTTTCGAAAACATTTCGATACATATTTCTCTGTCTCTTAAACTTTTCTTATTCTATGTTAGTTTCCAACGACTTTTTCTGTTTTATATGAAATGCCAATAGCGCCTCAGCGCATAAATGCTTGCACCACGCATCGCGTCGCAACTCACACGATGAGAGCTGATGACGCGACGCGACCGTGCCGTTTCCTATAAGGCACAAACAGAGTGAGAGAAATGTTATCACAAACGCTTATGAGTGACAGAGATAACGCTATGCTGGACGTTTGGATAGATTTTAAATACGAAAATCCGAAGTAGATCGTGGCAGGCACATTACCCATATTTCGATGCATGGTCCCCTATTTTTGTTTCATTTCAGCAGTTTCGATTTGTTTATGTTTGATGCTGATGACGACTTTTCTCGTTAAAGGTTTTAAATTTAGATCTTATTAGTTTGAGTGAGTTGTGCGCTGTTTTCGGGTCGGTATCTCTTTTGTGTTAAAATATGTCATTAGAGCGAAAATGAATAAATTGGTAGTGGACAGAAGTCGCGTGGTCGTAAATTTAGTAAAACTATTTATAATAAATACAATTGGATAAGTGACTGTGAAAAAGTAAACACACTCTTTTGTTTTGTGTTCTATTTGGAGGCGATAACACTTGGACGAAAAAAGGCACGGATGATCTTATTCATATATAGGAGAAAACGAAGACCCATGAAAAATCTAAAATGCATATGAATAATGTTTTCAGTTTATCGATGCTTGGTAAGTCGAACATAAAGACTCGGTTAAATTCGGCTTATCGGCTATAGTTATAAATTTTTTTTCAATTTTATATCAGTTTGAAATTTTGACTGTCATTCTGGCACTACCTCTCTACGTTGGCACGAGCCGCCACTGCTATCTACCCTGCTATAACCAAGCAGGATAGATAACGATAGCGCAAAGTCCTCCGAACCAAATTAAAGTTTTCAATCACTGCCCTAAACCTACTTTTATCTATGTTTATAATCAAATGAAAGTTGTAATTTTTGTTCTTCAATTGACAACAACAAACTATGTGATGAACGAAGCTAGAACTCCAACAGCTGACTACTTATAAATGGTGCATTTTTTGGTAAAAATTGATTTTCAATTTTCGTATGACCCTCGTAGGTAGCTGGCGTTATCAAAAGTATTTCTATTAATTTTCGTTTTTCTTTTGCAGGTGATGAATATATATGTAACTTGCGCACAGATGATGTATATTTATTAAGATATTTAGAATGCGTGGAGTTTGATCCAGAGAAAGCATTTGAAAAGGTACTATTATATAACACTAAGCCTCTCCGCACACGGGTCGATGCATTTGTAGTAAACGTAAAGATCTGAAAAATCTGAAATTTTTTATTTTCGTTAAATGAGACTGAAACTCAAAACTGCGACTGGATTTATAATCAGCGCCCTCAAATGATCCAAAACATGAGGTTTCACATTAATCGAAAGCCAAATAAATATGTTCAATTTACTGAAGGTTGAAATTTTTAATTTTCGTCAAACGAGACTGAAACTCAAAACTGCTACTGGATTTGTAATCTACTGAACTCTACTACCTCAAATTATCCAAAACACGAGGTTTCATCTTAATACAAAGCCAAATAAAGATGTTAGATTTTTTAGGTGAAGCTAGAGATCTGAAAATTTTTATTTTCGTCAAGCGAGACTGAAACTCAAAACTGCTACTGGATTTGTAATCAACAACCTCAAATTATCAACACGAGGTGTCATCTTAATACAAAGCCAAATAAAGATGTAAGGTGTTTTAGGTAAACCTAAATATCTGAAAGATTTGATTTTCGTCAAACAAGACTGAAACTCAAGACTGCGACTGGATTTGTTATCCGCACCCTCTAATTATCCAAACACGAGGTTTCATCTTAATACAAAGCCAAATAAAGATGTTTCATTTTTACTTCCCACACCGATAGGTGAGGGGAGTATTGTGATTGCGAAAATTTTCAATTTTGAGACAATCCACTTTTTGGGCGTTTCATGATGTCTACATAACGAAAATCCACGTCACTTATTTCCGTCGGTCTGTCTGTCGGTCTGTCTGTCGGTCTGTCTGTCGGTCTGTCTGTCGGTCTGTCTGTCGGTCTGTCTGTCGGTCTGTCTGTCGGTCTGTCTGTCGGTCTGTCTGTCGGTCTGTCTGCCGGTCTGTCTGTCGGTCTGTCTGTCGGTCTGTCTGTCGGTCTGTCTGTCGGTCTGTCTGTCGGTCTGTCTGTCGGTCTGTCTGTCGGTCTGTCTGTCGGTCTGTCTGTCGGTCTGTCTGTCGGTCTGTCTGTCGGTCTGTCTGTCGGTCTGTCTGTCGGTCTGTCTGTCGGTCTGTCTGTCGGTCTGTCTGTCGGTCTGTCTGTCGGTCTGTCTGTCGGTCTGTCTGTCGGTCTGTCTGTCGGTCTGTCTGTCGGTCTGTCTGTCGGTCTGTCTGTCGGTCTGTCTGTCGGTCTGTCTGTCGGTCTGTCTGTCGGTCTGTCTGTCGGTCTGTCTGTCGGTCTGTCTGTCGGTCTGTCTGTCGGTCTGTCTGTCGGTCTGTCTGTCGGTCTGTCTGTCGGTCTGTCTGTCGGTCTGTCTGTCGGTCTGTCTGTCGGTCTGTCTGTCGGTCTGTCTGTCGGTCTGTCTGTCGGTCTGTCTGTCGGTCTGTCTGTCGGTCTGTCTGTCGGTCTGTCTGTCGGTCTGTCTGTCGGTCTGTCTGTCGGTCTGTCTGTCGGTCTGTCTGTCGGTCTGTCTGTCGGTCTGTCTGTCGGTCTGTCTGTCGGTCTGTCTGTCGGTCTGTCTGTCGGTCTGTCGGTCTGTCTGTCGGTCTGTCTGTCGGTCTGTCTGTCGGTCTGTCTGTAAGTCTGTCTGTCGGTCTGTCTGTCGGTCTGTCTGTCGGTCTGTCTGTCGGTCTGTCTGTCGGTCTGTCTGTCGGTCTGTCTGTCGGTCTGTCTGTCGGTCTGTCTGTCGGTCTGTCTGTCGGTCTGTCTGTCGGTCTGTCTGTCGGTCTGTCTGTCGGTCTGTCTGTCGGTCTGTCTGTCGGTCTGTCTGTCGGTCTGTCTGTCGGTCTGTCTGTCGGTCTGTCTGTCGGTCTGCCTGTCGGTCTGTCTGTCGGTCTGTCTGTCGGTCTGTCTGTCGGTCTGTCTGTCGGTCTGTCTGTCGGTCTGTCTGTCGGTCTGTCTGTCGGTCTGTCGATCGGTCTGTCTGTCGGTCTGTCTGTCGGTCTGTCTGTCTGTCGCGTTTTTCTACCCTCGTAATCTCAGTAACCGCTGCATGGATTGTGATGAAATTTGGGTAGCGATATGCCGTGGGGTCCTAGTAGGTAATGCTGCTAAAATTTTGGCGGAGTAATTAGCAAAAAACAAAAAAAATTAGATATTCCTCGAACTTCGTTTTTAGGCGTTTCAGGAGTTCCTGATCATTTTCTACTTTTTTTTTTGGTGGGGGTGAATTTGGGGTGGTTGGGGGGTGGGGGGTTGTAAAACTGAAAAATTTGTTGTATTCGTAATGGGCTGTCCAATGACCAGTGAATGAAAGATCTAGCAGACCTAGCGGCATTATTCACCTTTTTAGGTCCATCCAAACATTGCCTCGCTTATAATGGAAACCAAGGGACTTATTGTTTTAGATCGTTGTATATTACTTAACGCGAAAATGACTGAATGGATTTTAATGAAATTTTTACACAGTATTACTACCGCGGCGAGTATGGAAAACGCGTATGTTTTGGAAAAATCGTGTCAGTGGCGGCGCAGCAATAATAAAAAAAACCAAAAGTATAAAAACACCCAAAACTTTGCTTTTAGGCGTTTTTGGGGTTTCTGATCATTTTCTACTTCTTTTGGGTAGGGGTGCATTTGGGGTGGTTGGGTGGTGGGGGGTTGTAAAACTCAAAAATTTATTGTATTCATGTGTCCATTGACCTTTGGAAAAAATACCTAGCGGCATATTCTTTTTTTAAGTTCATCTGAACATTGGCTTGCCTATTACAGAAACTATGGGCCTTAGAATTTTGTGATGTTTGCATATGCGAGTGTTGCTTAATTTCGTTCTATGTATACTGCGTAAAGCGAAAAATGATTGAATTGATTTTAATGAAATTTCGACTCAGGAATTAGTATCGCGGCGTGAATGGAAAACACGTCAGTTTCTGGAAAATCGTGTCAGTGGCGGCGCAACAATAATCAAAAAACTAAAAATATAGAAACAGCTCATACTTCGTTTTTAGACGGTTTTTAGGCTCCTGAGCGTTTCGCATCGCATGTAGAATCAAAACTGTGGCATCCTAGCTCCTAAAGAGGGAGACGCAAGAAACTGTTTACCAGAGTTTTTGTGTTGGGTGTTTTTTTGCGGGCAAATGAGCGATGATTTGGTTGCAAGGGGGGATTTCAGACTATAGCTTCATGCTATGGGAAAGGGAAAATAATAAACTGGTATCGTAATATGTGGGAAGTACTGAGTCAATCAACTTGACTCCATTTTTTAGATAAACGTGGGGGAGAGTTGGTTAGTACAGGATAGCGAACGTTATTTGACTCGAAACTCTCTAACCATGCTATTGACAGCTACTCTTTGTTTAACTATTACTTCGTCATTTATTCCTTTCCAAGTTTAGATGTAGTTGTTTCTGAATAGTTTGAGGATAAAAAATAAAAAAAGCCTATTTGTAAGGAAACGTAAAATACCTTGTTTTGCCCACCCGGTCGGATAAAATGGGATAGTGTTTGCATATTACTAAAAAAATACTAAAGTAAAATATTTTTATCGAAATTGAAAACAAAACACATTATACGATTCATATTATTATAATTAAAACATTTTAATATCGGCAAAAGTCGCACGAGCACGGCTGACCCATCGTTTTCAACCATGACGCATGCTTCGTGAGCTCAAAGTCCATGGTTTGGCACATCACCCCACCGTCGTGCGTCACATAAGCATTTCGTTATTGTTTCGAAGCCTGAGAACCTCTTCGATTGCATTTCGCCAATTTTCCTCATTCCATTCCTCCACGGGATGGTATCCGGTTTTATCCGACCGCTTACTGTCCCATTTTACCCTACTGTACATCTCCAACTGTTTTTCAAAAATTTTCACACAAAGGAAATTGATGCCATATCCACAAAGATCACAAAACATAGTCCATTATTTACAAAAGCGTGAAAAATATTCACCTCTATTTAACTTGCTTGTTTAAACAAAAATTGCGTGAATAACTATCCACAAAACTAAATAACATAACCTTCCTTTTCGAAACGATCGTTTGTAACTCACCACAGATTAACAAACAATTAGAATAACTACCTACTACGTCTGAACATCAGATTGGGCTCCTTATTCAGAAATAATTGCCGGTATCCCGTTTTACCAGACTATCCTGTTTTGGATAACCTTCCCCTAATAAAGATCTGAGAGATCTGAAATTTTTTATTTTTGTCAAACGAGACTGAAACTCAAAACAGCGACTGGATTTGTAATGAGCACCCTCAAACTATCCAAAACACAAGGTTTCATCTTAATACAGAGCCAAATAAAGTTCGATTTTTTAGGTAAGCCTAAAGATCTGAGAAATCTGAAATATTTTATTTTCGTCAAACAAGACTGAAACTCGAAATTGCTAGTGGATTTGGAATCAGCACCCTGAAATTATCCAAAACACGAGGTTTTATCTTGATACAAAGCCAAATAAAGGTGTTAAACTTTACCACTAGCGCAGAAATATCCTATAATACCCCCTTTTCTCCCCTAGAGCTAGAAAATGCTCTAAGTGGAAATAAGGAATCAGCCCCGGGCCCAGATGAAATTCCTTATTCTATGATACGCCACCTACCAGATACAGCAAAAGATTCCCTCCTGCAACTATATAATAACGCCTGGGAAAGAGGCATATACCCAAAATCCTGGAAGAAAGCAATCATTATTCCTGTCCTGAAAGAAGGCAAAGACCCAACATCCCCGGAAAGCTATCGTCCAATTTCATTGACGTGTTGCTTGGGTAAAGTTTTTGAGAGAATGATTAACTACCGGCTGATGTGGTATCTGGAACACCACAACCGAATTTCGAAACACCAAGTAGGTTTCCGGCAAAATCATTCCACTGTTGATGCTCTTGTACATATCGAGAATGCAATTCAGGAGGCATTTCTTCGCAGGCAACACTCGATAGCAGTGATGTTCGATATCGAAAGGGCATTCGACATGACCTGGAGATTTGGAGTCTTGAAACAGTTGTATGACTGGGGCTTAAGAGGGAACCTGCCAACATTGCTTCAAAGTTTCCTAGAGGACAGGTATTCCAAGTTCAGGTTCGAGATTCGAGATCCTCAATTAGATTACAGGAAAATGGTGTCCCACAAGGTTCAGTTTTGAGTGTCACTTTATTTACTGTTGCCATTAACTTTTTAACAGAAAACATGACAGACAATATTTACGCAGCGTTGTATGCAGATGATCTCACAATATTATGCAAATCCTCTCTTGGAGATCAGTATAGTAATATACAGAACGAAGTGGATAGATTGAATGAGCTGGCGGAATCTAGAGGATATCGTTTCTCTCCGGATAAAACCTCGTGTATACACTTTTGTAGATTACGGTCTGAACACCCAGAGCCCAATATAACACTCAAGGGGCAACGAATATCACTGAGGGACTCTGTCAATCTTCTAGGTATTATATTCGACTCCAAACTGTACTGGAAACAGCACATAGACTACTTACAAACCCGATGCAGGAAGGCTCTGGGCCTCATCAAGTGCATGTCTCATACCCGATGGGGAGCTGATAGGGAGGTTTTGATCAAGCTATATCAGACGCTAATAGAATCACGTATTAACTATGCAAGTACAGTTTATACTTCTGCACGACCTACCAGAATTAAAGAACTAGATCGAATCCAACTAGCATCAGTTAGAGCTGCTACAGGTGCCTTTTGTACTAGTCCAGCAAGTTCAGTACTTTGCGAAGCTTCTGTAATACCTCTGCGTATAAAGTTATGTCAACAGAGCCTTATATATGATGCAAAGATCAAAGCAATGCCTCAGCATTTAAATAAAGACCTTTTTAATAACACCAACGAATTTGCAATGCATCCTACTAGAACTCGTCCAGCGAGAATACGCAGCTCAGAAATTTCAACTAAATATGATATTCTCGTCCACAACATACTTGAACATCCTAAGCAAGATACCCCTCCATGGTTGCGACCAGAATTAAATATAAACCTCAATTTGTCACATTACTGCAAAAATGAAACTCCACAACAAGTATATAAGTCAGCTTTTATCCAACAGCTTCATCTTTATCAGGACTATCTTGCAATTTACACAGATGGATCGAAAACATGTGAAGGAGTGGGGGCTTCCATCATAGTTGATGATGCTGCGTATTCATGGACTTTAGACCACAGAGCGAGTATATATACTGCCGAGTCCTTTGCAATCTGGCAAGCGCTTCTCTTTTCCTCCTTTTCTGACAAAACGAAATGTGTCATAGCCACCGACTCGCTCAGCGTGCTCAAAGCTATGACTAACACTTTTACAAGAGATATCTCCATCATTAGGATAATAGAGCAAGTAATAAGTTTGGTCGCGCAAAATAAAACTGTGTCGTTTCTATGGATACCAGCCACTCGGGTATTCCTGGGAATGAGAAAGCTGACATAACAGCAAGGCAAGCATCCGAATCTGGTATAGTTGTTGATGAAGGTATACCTATTCCCCTGAGTGATCAAACTAGATATATCAAAATTAGAAGCAGGGAATCTGGCAAACAGAATGGGACAGATACGAGGGTCACTTGAAGCTGGTGAAGAGAAATGTGGAAAAGGATAAATATCCAAAGGGTCTAACCCGACAACAATAGGTGTTATTGTGTAGATTACGCATTGGTCATACCAACATGACGCACTTATACCTCCTTAGTGGAGATGAAATCCCAATATGTCCACACTGTACACAGAGACTCACGGTCCAACATAATATGTTGATATCTTGCCCTAATTATGCTCTCTACAGACAAAGCGCAAACCTGAGCACTGAGCTCAAAACTGTCCTCTCAACTTATCCGACAGAATTTAAAAAACTGCTAGCGTTTTTACGACAAGCAAATTTGTATTTCAGGATCTGAAAGTGGCCTAAATCCCTTTTACATTGTTTTTATGTCTCTTTTCTGTATATAGGGTAAGTTAAGCAGCCAATGACCTTAGCAGTCGACGCTGCCTAATCAACAAAAAAAAAAAAAGGTGTTCGATTTTTTCAGGTAAACCTAAAGATCTGAAAAAAGACTGAAACTCAAAAACTGAACCTCAAAACTGCGACTGGATTTGTAGTCAGCACCCTCAAATTGTCAAAAACACTAGTTTTCGTCTCATAACAAAGCCAAATTTTAAAAATTTTAGGCAAACCTGAAAAGATCTGAAATTTTCTATTTTCGTCAAATGAGACTGAAACTCAAAACTGCGACTGGATTTGTAATTAGCACCCTCAAGTGATCCAAAACATGAGGTTTTATATTAATAGCAAGCCAAATAAAGATGTTCAATTTTTTACATAAACCTGAAGATGTTAAATTTTTGATGTTCGTCAAACGAGACTGAAACTCAAAACTGCGACTGGATTTGTAATTAGCACCCTCAAGTGATCCAAAACATGAGGTTTTATATTAATAGCAAGCCAAATAAAGATGTTCAATTTTTTACATAAACCTGAAGATGTTAAATTTTTGATGTTCGTCAAACGAGACTGAAACTCAAAACTGCTACTGGATTTGTAATCAGCAACCTCAAATTATCCAAAACACGAGGTTTCATCTTAATACAAAGCCAAATAAAGATGTTCGATTTTTTAGGTAAACCTGAAGATCTGGAAGCTTTGATTTCCGTCAAACGAAACTGGAACTCAAAACTGCGACTGGATTTGTAATCAGCACCCTTGAATTGTCAAAAACACAAGGTTTCACCTTAATACAAAGCCAAATAAAGATGTTAGATTTTTTAGGTAAACCTAAAGATCTCAAGTTTTTTATTTTCGTCAAAAAAGTCTGAAACTCACAACTGCTACTGGATTTATAATCAGCAACCTCAAATTATCCAATACAACTGGATTTGTTATCAGCACCCTCTAATTATCCAAAACACGAGGTTTCATCCTAATACAAAGCCAAGTAAGGATATTCGATTTTTTAGGTGCCTAAACACCTAAAAGATCTGAAAGATCTAAAATTTTTGATTTTCGTCAAACGAGACTGAAACTCAAAACTGCGACTGGATTTGTAATCAGCACCCTTAAATTGTCAAAAACACGAAGTTTCATATTAATAGAAAGCCAAGTAAGGGTTTTCATTTTTTTAGATAAACGAGACCGAAGTTGTCCAAAACACGAGGTTTCATCTCAATACAAAGCCAAATAAAGATGTTAGATAATTTTGGTAAACCTAAAGATCTGAAAGATCTGAAATTTTTTATTTTCTTCAAACGAGACTGAAACTCAAAACTGCGACCGGATTTGTAATCAGCATCTTCAAATTATCCAAAACACGAGGTTTCATCTCAATAGGATGCCAAATGAAGATGTTCGATTTTTTAGGTAAACCTAAAAACATTTGAGAAATCTAAAATTTTTCTCATTTCTTGTCAAAATGCACTATCTAGAAATTAGTTTCCATGACAATTTGATGTTCTCCTACTTAACACCGAGAGAACTAATAACTCCCTTGGGGAGCATTCCCTCGTTTTTGATGGAGACCTTTTTCAACAATTCAGTCATGATCATCTTAGTCACAATGTCTTAACACACATATCGTGAACTCGGAAATGAATTAAGTCGGAGCTAGAGTATTGCCGACACAAATATTATCAATAGTTTTGAAAACTGTAGCTCGCCATCGTTCGCGATTTACTGTCAGTTCAGTGGCGCTCTTGATACTCATATCCAGCAACTGTTTCGTCGTATCCACCCAGCGTGTAGGGGAACGACCACGGCGCGTCGCCGTCCACTCGGGGCATGATCCTGAACTATAAGTTTCTCCATATTATAGCTTCTGTGTATATGTCCGAAGAAAGTAAGCATTCTCGTCGACACAATGGAGGACAGTTTCTTTGGTTTACCGAGCTCATCCAGTATGGAAACATTAGTTCGATGGGCGGTATAAGGAACTACCAGCATTCTCTGCCACGTCCACATTTCAAAAGCATCTATGCGATCTAGATCTGCCTTTTTAACAGTCCAAGTTTCCGAGGCATACAAAAATATGGAGAACACAAGCGACTGAACCAGCTTCAGTAACTTCACTTATTAAGAGAACCACGCCCACTTCACTTGTTAGTCCTTGTCCCTCAAATTCATGAATAGGGTCATGGATCGCATGCCACTGAAAACAATTTTGTGCTGAAAACGATGAAATTCAAAACGCAGGTCTCGAGACGACCATCAAACGACCCGTTACAGCCCGTTCACAGTTCGCACGATGCGGTCAAATCACCGTTTTGGTAATTTTCACACGGTGAGCCTATGAAACGCCTACGGCAATTTCGTCGTTTCGGTCGCATGTTGTCACCGAAAACCGAATAGCTGATTCGGGAATAAAACCTAATCGGTGGTAAGCACCCAAATGAGACCTTTAACTTAAAATGGAGTGAATCCAAAGTTTCCTGTTAAGTAATCTACGCCTCTTTCGACAATACGAGGATATTCAACATAGAATAAATAAAGATTCCCGCGAATTCTGGACATACATGAAAACTAAAACCAAGTCAACTAGGATACCTGGAATAACGACATACGACAATATAAACTACACAGACTCACAAGACATATCGTTAACTAATTTGCAAAATTGTTTAATAGTACATTTGTGGCATCAGTCGATTCAGTTTCAACTCCACAAGAACTCAATAGTTTAGGTGAGTTTGATGCCTGTATATTATTATCAAATATTACGGAAGATGAAATTCTATTGGCGGGGCTGAAACTAAAAAACAAAATGACTTCTGGAATTGATATTATCCCCTCTTTCATTCTCAAGGATTGTTTGCCAGTACTAGCTCGTCCTTTGTCTATCCTCTTCAACTTAGCGCTAAGTACTGTCACTTTTCCATCGAGGTGGAAGTTGGCAAGAATTGTACCAATTTTCAAGGTTGGTAATAAATCAGACATATGTAACTATCGCGTTATATCTATTCTTTCAAACTTCTCCAAACTTTTTGAAATTGTTATCTACAATCGTATATATCCCATAGTTCGTCCTCATATTGCACCTACGCAACATGGTTTTTCCAGTGACAGATCAGCGGAAACTAATCTGGTGTTACACACACAGCACTTATCCGAAGTCCTTGATTCAGGCGGTCAAGTAGATGTCATATATACAAATATTTCCAAAGCGTTTGATAGAGTAGACCACAACATACTTATATAAAAACTTAGCCGCACTGGATTCTCTGAGCATTTTTTGCAATTTTGGAAATCGTACCTTAAGGAGAGGACACAAATTGTTTCTTATAATGGGTTCTCTTCTAAAACATATCTTGCAGCCTCAGGGGTACCGCAGGGCTCAAATTTGGGTCCGTTCTTGTTTGTACTATTTATAAACGACTTAGATAAGATACTAAAAATAAACGATTATTCTACGCTGATGATTTAAAAATTTATTCAACAATTAAAACTATCAATGATTGCAATATTCTTCAGTCTGCTCTTGATGAGATTTACGAGTGGTGTTTGAATAACAAGTTAGAGTTAAATATTTCCAAATGCAAAAAGGTAACGTTTACTAAGAAAAACCATATTATAGTATTTAATTATAAGATTGAGGGTACAGTCATCACTCGACAACAATCTATTTGTGATTTAGGTGTTATATTTGATTCGCAACTCAGCTTTGTTGAACACATTGATAAGAAGGTATCAGAAGCATATAGGGTTTATGGCTTTATTGTGCGAAACTGTCATCTATTTAACGACATCTGAGCACTCAAATGCCTGTTTTTTTCTTATGTGCATTCTAAACTAGAATACTGTTGTCTGGAATCCTGTCTATCAGTGTCACATTGACAGGCTTGAAGGTGTTCAACGAAGGTTCCTAAAATATCTTTCGTATAAAGTCGATCACGTTTATTCTGAAGAAGGAATAGATTATAATTCATTATTGAAACGTTTTGAGTTTGAGCGTTTGAAATTCAGGAGGATAATTTCGTCCTCTGTATTTTTGTATAAGCTCATACGTAACAAAATTGACTGTTCTGAGTTATTGGGTTTCATAAGCTTAAATGTACCTCATTATAACTCTCGTCACTATCAAACATTTTGTTACCAGAGACCGCGAACAACAATATTACGAAAATCGCCAATAACAGTGATGCGTTCAAATTATAATAGTATTTCTAAGCATTGTGATATTTTTCTGTACCATTTCTGAGTTAAAGTCGACCGCTAAAAGATTACTCCTAGATTAACACTTGTTTCGTTATTGTTATAATATAATATTGTCATGAAGTATTGCCCTGTAAAGGGATGTAAATCTGTTGGGCAATAATGTGGTATGCTTTTGATTATGATACCAATACAAAAATATAAGCGCATTTACGTCGATCCGCAAGGAAACTATTTAAAAGTGAACCGAAAACCCGGCTGAAAATCTGTTTACAACCGTTTTCTGTGTGAACATATCATTCGGTTTGCTTTACCCCGATTCGATAAAATTACCAAAACGGTCATTTGACCGCATCGTGTGAACGAACTGTTAGTGGCGCTCCAAGCTTTGCATGAGAATCCAACGAATTCGAATAAGTTAGGAAAAGCACCGCCCATGCTCTAACAGGCATATGAGTGTTCCCAAGATCCAAGATTCCGTTGTTATTATTTACTCTGTTCACAAACACGATGATTTTTTACAGAAAACCGCAGGATTTAAATCTTGTGGAATGGAAAATTCACTCAAAACTATAACAATTAACCCGAAACGATCAACCAAAACAAAGTTGCTATTTTTATGAGGCCACTATGTTAGTACTGTTATTTTTACGCTTCTTTACCTACTATCTTGTCGCGGGTATACAAAGGGTATACTGGTTTATCAGCGATTCAGCCACAGACTATGCCTCCACTGCTGCCACTTTATAATTGTGGGGACAAACAAAAAGCTTGTTCACTTCTTATAATCTATTCGAATTCGTTGTGAGCAGCCGAGTACTGGTGTCAGCAATCGCGTCGACCACGTAGCCAATCTCGGCCCGTGTGCGGGGGGTTAATTATTATAGTTTTATCTTCATACTATGGTTTGAACTAACGTTACTTGTAAAGCATGCAGTGATTTAATATCTGTAATAAATATAGTCTATAAAAAACGCGCTTTCAAAGAACATCGGACTAAAAATTTAAAAATATTTTTAAATTAATTTTTTTTTTAATTTTTTAAATAAATAAAACAAAAAATACTAGTAGGTATGATTGTCGAAAAAGTGTCGGGCGTTCGATTTACAAATAATACGGCACACAGCGGTCACGCTTCTTTCACAATCATACTAGTATTTTTCATTCATCATTGTTTTAAGCTTATTTTAAAAAAGATTTTCAACTTTTAAGCCTCATGTTCTTTAAAAGCGTGTTTTTAGTTTTTTTAAATACTTATTTTCAATTTTTTGGTTAAGTTTATCATTAAAGCGTGTTTTTTTAGTTTTATGAACTGTATTTATTAGTACTCTATGTAATGGAGATGAACAATTTGTTTGTGGCCAATATTCATAGCATAATCATTACCATCACTGTATAAACGATAATTAAAGCTGTCGACTTTCCTGAATAAATTTTACAAAAATACCAACTCCAAAACAGTTGAATGTTACGCCTTGTCGCTAGCCTCGCTGTAATATTAACCTTAAGGTGTCTGCGCCATCTCTTAGTCAGCGTATACGACCGCTGGTCCGACAAATTTGAAGCCGTCAAAATCATTTTCGCTGCAAAGTTGGAGTCTTCACTGTTCGGTCTGACCTCTTAATCCAAAGGAGAGTTATACATGCTCACAAACAAAACAAACAAACATACAGGTGAAGGTAATAAAAGCATGTTGAAAAATATAAATATTAGCGACTGGGATTGAGGAAACATATGTATTAGAATCAACTTTTAAATGATTATTAAATTTTACGCAATAGTAAAATATATAATATTTGGCCTTTTGTTGACATTCTATGTAAGTTTAAGAACGTGCATCTATGAGAGTATTTAGTAGATGCATTTTTTCATTTTTGTTTAATTAAAAAATGCAAAATTAAATTGTGTAGTATATCTACCCTAAAAAATGAAAAGCATCATCTCGACCATTAAAAAAAAGACAAATTAGCGTTTTTTAGGTAGGATAAACATATTTTAAAAGTAGGTAGATAGAAAAATAAAATAACGTTTCAAAATATCGTTTGAAATAAGTAGTTTATATTATTGCATTGAAAAAATAGTGTTGCCAACCGTTTCAGTTAGTTATTAACTATTTCAGTCATGGTAGTTGAAACTGTTTCTGTAAATATGAGACCGTTTTGAAATCTGGCAACAGCGCAATCTTTTACAAACCCAGAGCCTTCCCTCTCTTCACAAAAAACATTGACAGTGACGTAAGTGACTAGTTTTCGTCGGTTAGGTTAGTTTGCTTTATTGATTGTCGCTTGGATGATATGCTTTTGATTTATTTGAGAACCATTGACGTCTAAGACGTGAATGCTGAGAAATGCGCTGTTGACAAATTGATTAAGTGATTACAATTGAGGCAAAATAATAATTGATTAAGGCCCGGTTTCATAATCAAACTTAATTCACCCATTATGTTTAATCCGAGCATTAGGAAATAAATGGTTTTCATAAACGCTAACTGACAGATTAAAATGACATAATTGTCCAATAAGTTACTGGCTCGCCCTCGGCCAGTTAAAGCGCATTAATTGAAAAATCAACCTATAAATCTGACATGTCGTTTGTATGACGTTCAAGAGTTGACACACATATCAGAATTTCATTAGGTTAGGGTTGAGATGACAGTGGGTTTTCACCTTTATCAGTGTTTATAGAATTTATTTCACATATTACATCGATTCATAGCTGCTTTTGAGCACAATTAAAAGCAAGTATTCATCTTGCTTAATCTTTTCTTTATTCATCTCTATATGTATTTGTAGACGACTCTATTATATCCTCACTCATCAGGTACCTACCTTCTCCTGATTGTTCACATTATCTGTAAATTTGCGTTCTATAATGCTTTTGAAATAATGCTACTGTACGAATGAGTAGCAGCTCCTCTTCTTTAGTAAAGTTATTACCACGCGCACGTTTTGCCTTTTGTGGCTTTGATTTCATACCTTTCAAATAAGAGTAATAATGCTATAATAATAATGGTAGTGTTCAACGAGACTTAGCGGACGTAAGCGCTTGTGGGCGCTTTGCGCTAACTAACCGATGAACGACAAGCTGTCAAACAGGCGCCAGTCAGCTTGGTTAGCGCTTTTAGAAAGCGCTGTTTGGTTAGGGAAGCGACAGAAAACTAGAAAAAAGTTATTTGTAGTTCTGAGGGAAGCAGTTACCTTTGTATAGTGTCAATTTAATATCACGGTTTGTGATTTTATAACCTAGGTTTTTGACAATACAGAATACAGATAATAAATATTAAAACATGGAGATGGATATGACAGCTTTATCAAGCCGAAAAGAAAGTCGTCCAACTGTCACACTTAGCGCCTGCAGGCGCTTCCAAGCTATAGCGCTTTTGCGCTAAGTCCCGTTGAACACACCCATTGATAGAATTGCAAAAACGAAAACTTATGTCTGACACATTCACTTTTATAGGTTAATCGAAATGTCATAGGGCCGTTTGCACCGCTCACTCTTAAATCTGCAGTTTAGCTAGGGTGTACCTTTGAGTTAATCTGAACCTTAGATTAAAGCGGTTTGCTGGGGTTACTTTTAACGTAATCTTAGCTAAGCGACCTTACAATTTGGCATCGCCGGAATTCTAGGGAATTTTAATTTGTACTTCTGAAATTTCACTTTTATGATTTGATCCCAGGCCATAAAACAGAGGGATTTGATGTATGGCGCAGGTACAGCTATGTTTTGTTATCCCGTCCACTCTGCAGCCTCAATATATATATATTTGGTATATATGTTTTGTGTTCGCATTTTCGCAACTCGCAATCGCAAGAAGCAAAGTCGTTGATCGCAGGGCTCCGCTGAATAACTGTATTAACTGCTTTCTCAAAAATTATTTCATTATTTGAACAAAAAAAATGGAGGACAAAGATAAGAAAAGGGGGCCAAATTACACAGAAAAAAAGAAATCAACTCCAAAATATGCATGGCCAGTGAGCTTCAACACTGAATCTTTGAAAAAAAATTAATTCATCAAGCATATTGAAATGGTTCAGTCGGTCTTTAATTTGCCTAGGTATCCCTGAAATAATTAAATTCAGTTCCACCCACTCGTCATCATCATATATTATTAAATTATTTCAGAATAAATCCATTTTTGAACTTTGCCTTGCGAATATCGAAAAGAAGCTGAAATTTTTTCAGGTTATATTACTAAGTATCACCTTAAGCCAAAGAAATCTTCGGCTTAGTTTGATGTCACTCTAAGTAAGGCTTAACACAGATTTTGTGGACCGTGCAAACGAATTTGACAGTCTAAGCGCTACTTAAAGTTAAGGTTCACCTAAGTGTAACCCGTGCAAACGGGCCATAATGTCGTTCAAATAGCACGAAATGTGGCATAAAACCTTCTTTCAGGTGTACCAACCACATTTTATTGCCTGTTAATTAATTGACGTTTCCAAATGCATTATGAAGCGCGCATTACTTTAATGGAATGATTAAGTTAATAGGTACAGTTGCTAATCAACGCATTAGTGAATGATTATGAAACCGGGCCTTAGATTAACTATTTTTTTATTCGCCATTATAAATTTCGATTCTTTAATTGTTAGATGAAGGCATTTTACACGTTTCTCCAAGAATCACCAGAATGGTTTACGACAGGATGCCCCATCGACAAAAAAGAACTGATAGATAAGGACATTAGAATGGTACCAAAAGAGCATGACAAAGAAGGAAGACCAATCTACATATTCAAGCTTGGTAAGTAAGTGGTTTGCATTTAAAATAGATTATTTTGTTTTTCATTCATGCATTCTAGCCGAATATGCTGGAGTTTTGTTCTGTGTAGTAGTAGTAATAGTGATGGGGAGGCGAATCCAGGCAAGTAGGCCACCTTTGGCTCTTTTTGGCAACCCCACTGAACCAATTAATCTATATTTACTTTTGTCATGTTTTTGAGCCATACGATAAATAAAATAAATAACTGAACCAATCACTGAAGACACTAAAATTCTACACCCTAGAAAGCTCCTCGGCGAACCTACCAGACCTCCTTACGAAAGTCAGTATGTTCGACCATCTCGCTGTCACCGCTTTTAGAGCTGCATGGCTGAGAGGGCATACACAGGGTGAGTCAAGCTCAACGCCTCGGACTCTTGTGGCCAAACGATACCACTTTTCCAAAAACCAACTTTGCGAGTGTATGTAGGTCGAGTTGGACATTTTAAAAATAATAACTTTTATACAGGGTGTCTAATAAAAGCATGGCATCAAAGTTATATTTTTTAAATGGAACACCCTGTATATTATTGCATATTTAGATTCCCTAGTGAATTTTAGTGTGACTTTATGTATAACACATGGGACTTTAAGCGAACCGTTTAGGTGCAAATCACATTTTTTGATAAAAGTAGATATCAGAAAAAAATCGAATATCGCAGCGATTATAAAACATGTGACTTTTGCCTTGTCACTAAGCATGGAATACGTCAGCTCAGGTTAGGCGGTCAACTTTGAATTACATTTGTACTTAGAGAAATCAGTAGATTAATTAAGGAAACTTCAATCAATGGAATGCTTAATTTTTTATACGATCAGATGAGCAATTTGACAGATTTTCTAATGATATCAGGTTGTGAATATCAATCTCTGGTAGTTTTCATTTAATTTCGAGGTTTCAATCAAATCCGTGTTTTTAACTTTCTCTAAATATAAACAAACTATCAGAAAAAGAAAGAAAACAACTAACTTAGCAAAAAAATCCAGAATAATGAGAATAAAAGGACAAGATTATAAAAATTCCCTAGAACAAATCAACTCTAACCAGAAACAACGGCGGTAACACGTCTAAGGTCAAAGAGAAGCTGAAGTACGACAGAAATGGATAATTTTTACAGCCTACTAGCTACTGCAATGCACTAGAAACTAAAAATTTCTAAAAACACTAGAAACTTTGAAATGAAAGCAAAACGTTCAGCGATTGTTGCCTTCAGTCTAAGATCTTCAGAAGCAATTACACATTTAATGGTACAAAACAGTAGTCATTCCTTCAAAGTCAAAAGTAACAATACCTCTGACTGTCTAAGTTAGTTGTTTTCTTTCATCTGAACAGTTTTTTGTTTATATTTCATGGCTTGCTAGGTTGCTTATAGGTAGGAAAATTGAAAAACACCGGTTTGATTGAAAATTTGAAATTAAATCAAAACTACCGGAGATTCATATTTGCAACCGCATATTATTGGAAAAGCTGTCAAATTTTACATTTGAAGAAAAATTAGGCATTCTCATTTGAAAAAATCAGTCTCTGATTGAAGTTTCCTTAATTATTGATCTACCGATTTCTCCGAGTACAAATGTATTTCAAACTCGACCGACAACATAAGCTCACGCATTTCATGCTTAGTGACACGGCAAAGTCACAGCCGTCAATGTTTTATAATAGCTGCGATATTCAATTTTTTCTGACACCTACTTATACCAAAAATTGTGATTTGCACGTAAACGCTTCGATTCAAGTCATATGTGTGATACATAGAGTCACACTCAAATTAACCCGGAAATCTAAATATGTAATAATATACAGGGTGTTTCATTTAAAAAACATAACTTTGATATGTCACACTTTTATTAGACACCCTGTATAAAATCATTATTTTTAAAATGTAGTCCAACTCAACCTAGATACACTCGCAAAGTTAGTTTATTGAATAGTGGTATGGTTTGGTCACAAAAGTCTGAGGCGTTGAGCTTGACTCATCCTGTATATAGATGCTCTATTCAGAACACTGTTCGACTTCCGTCGAGGATGCCGCCATCAATAGGGCATACACTTCCGCCTGGAAGAGAGTCGTGCAGGTTCCCAGCGCGAAGCTCCGCCGCTCTTCTTTACCCTCCAGGCAGAAACCTGCTCCCCCGGATCCTGACTCCTTTAAGAGCGATCCGTCATCAGTGAAGCACGCCTATGGTGCGAAAATTTGACTTTCCCTCTCATCCAATCATGCCTTCCCGGGATGACTAGTGAGAATCTATTAGCTAAACTTAAGGTGTCTTTGGCTTTTTCCACCCTGAATGACGATATCGGGATATTGTTCTCCGCGAATCGCTCTATTCTGGTGTGGCCAACTAATGGTTCTCGTGCTGTCCACGTTCTCCCGTCACGCATTCTCAGGCAGGCCGACATCGCCTCTCTGTTTATCCACAGGTGCAGAGGCCAAGACTGCCTCCAGGGCAGCAGTGGGTGTTATCCTCGTGGCACCTGTTATGCACATTGCTGCAAGCCTTTGAATTTTAGCGAGCTTGAGCCTAACAGAGACCTTCTTCTGTGTATAATTGCTGTATTTTCTCAAAGATTCCATCACTTTTCTTTCATACACTGTCTTTTATTTCTATTCTAAGAAATATGTATCTCTCTCCTCAATTATATTCAGAGCAATAGTGACACACTGTTAAAAATCTCTGCTCTACTCTCAAAATGTACTTCAATCCCAAGGTTCATAGGTTCCATTAAGTACATTCCCTCATTGTCATTCGATTAGTCATGAGACTATTTCTAAGCCGACTCTGGACTGAAACCTCTATGCTGAAACCACAGCATACCAGGCGGCAGCAGCAGGTTGGCGGCAACTCTGCAACCATACGTGCATTCCACCATTTTGGATTAGAATCTGTCAAAAGGGGCATATACATCGGTGGACACCATTGACGTAAGTTCGACGCTCGTATTTGCTGACTTGAAATGCATAGGCGACGGTGTGAGAATTTTTAAAATGGAAGTGTGGTTGCTGCTAAACATTGCATATAAGTACCTACTACAATTGCAGAAATATTTTTTTAGATTTCCGAATGACGGTAAGGATAATACATATAAGCTACAAATAAAAATATGTACTCAAAAATATACGGACACTATTTTTACGGATCGATTGAGACGACTTAACTGATTTGATAGATAGCAGCTGATCAGCCAGACATTGGCGGCTGGTGAGGTAGTGCCACAGTGCCATGGCACTACCTTAATTTTCGACAAAAACATATTTATCTATCTCTTAAACTTTTCTTATTCTATGTTAGTTTCCAACGAATTTTTCTGTTTTATTTATATGAAATGGCAATAGCGCCTCAGCGCATAAATGCTTGCACCAGCAGCACGTGGCATCGTCGCAACTCACATGATGAGCGCTGACGACGCGACGAAACGGCGAGATGGCAACAACCTGCCGTGCCGTTTCGTATAAGGCACAAACAGAGTGAGAGAAATTTTCCTTCGCTTGTCCTTGATATAATTACAACACTGTAGTTTCCGTCAGTCATGTTCTCGGCACGACGTTCAAAGCAAAAAACTGTTTACCCTGCTGTTATCTTCGGGTGCCTGGGCTCTGGTAATCATTCCGTTTTGTCGTGTCGAAGGTGCGCGTCGAAAATTTGTGAGCGCTAAGTGTTTACATGCGTTTCTGTTATTACCCCAGTGTTTGTTGACAATAGTGCAATGGCCAAACGCAAAAGAGGTAGTGAACAGAAAAAGAGTGAAGTGAAAAAGCTGACAAAAAAACTCAAGAAAATAAAGGAAAAATTGCACCTGCTGGATTCAAGCGATTCTTCATCTACAACATCTAGCGGAACATCAGGTAACAGCTATATATTTCTACAAACTAAAGAGCGAAATCATGCGATTTCAAAGATGCTGTCAGGCAACATGCGTTCGCCCGAAAGGTCATGCAAGGTTTAACTGTTGAAAACCTCAAAATTAATAAGAGTGTAGGCATGCGCTTACAACAATACTCTTAGGGCAACATGCGTTCGCCAGAGGGGTTAGAGACAACAGATCAACCTGCTAAAACCTCCAAATTAGTAAGAGTGTAGGCATGCGCTTACAATAATACTCTAGGCAACATGCGTTCGCCACAAAAAAAGGTAACACGCGTTACCATCAACAAAAATTATCACCCAAAAAAAAAAAAAAAAAAAAAAAAAAAAAAAAAAAAAAAAAAGATAAAAATAAAGTGTCAGTATCAAGGGCTAGTCAGAGAGTGAAAGACGATTTCTAAACACTAAGCCAACTCATTCGTAGTTGCTTACAAATGATACCATATTTTTTCCAGACTCCTCCGCTTCGGATATTGAAGACTCCATAGACATAGCAAACCCCGAGGAGAACATACAAAATGTGGGAAACCAAATGCCAGAGGAGCAGACTGAAATTGATTTTGATTTTTTCGGAAACAAACCTTTAGACCAGGCGCAAATCGGGGCCCCAATCCATAATGAAATTGCAGTACGCTGGAGTACGATCTTACAAGCGGGCTTAACCGCTGGAGAGAGAGCGGAAATCACGGGAAAGTTCAAAATCCCAGAAAACTGTCTTCCGTTAATTCCTCCTAAAACAAACGAAGAGATACAACCATGCCTCCCAGAAGGAGCAGCCAAACATGATAAATTCATCATAACCTTGCAGACGCAACTAGCGCATAGCCTGTCGGCTATTGGCTCAGTAATAAACCAAAATCTCTTGGTAACAGAACAGACAGATAATATAAAAGCTCTTGGGGAGGCATGTAAATTAATCGCAAATGTGCATAATGCACTTTCTGTACACAGGAAGTACAAAATCATACCATATTTGCATCCTGATTGCGCTAAAATAGCCAAAACAGTGAAAATGGACGAGCAGCTGTTTGGCAAAGAATTCCACGAAGTCTTCAAAAACGATCAGGCCCTAAAAAAGTCAAGCTTACACCTCAGAAAAAATTTCACCAGTCTTTAAACTACCCGCGCACTCAATACAAGTGGAAGTTCAAAGGACGCAAAAGGGAGGAGAGGTCACCAGCGGGGAAGAGGAAAGGGAGCCAGCACAAGGAACAGGAGCATCAACACCATCGCCGCAAGTAAACTACAGTTCGAACCAGGTAAACTCCTACGCAGGGCGTCTAAGTCAATTTACACATGCGTGGAAAAAGGTGACAAACGACCCAGTAATTTTACGCTGGGTTCAAGGAATACATTTTAGATTCCACAAAACACCTAAGCAACGATGTGAACCGAAAGTTAACCTTCCTAAAAACCAAATTAAGGATTATATTAGCTCTGTCAATAACTTGTTACAAATAGGTGCTATTTCAAAGTGTATTCCGGTGAAAAATCAATTCTTATCAACATATTTTTTGAGAAAAAAGTCTAATGGACAAAACAGATTTATTTTGAATCTAAAAAAACTCAATAATTACATGGAAGCACCACACTTCAAACTGGAAGACCATAGAACAGTTTCAAAACTGTTGAACCCTAGTGCATATTTAGCGAAAATTGACCTTAAAGATGCTTATTTCTTACTTTCGATACAGAAAAAGTACCGGAAATATTTAAGGTTTAAGTTTATGAATTGTCTATATGAATTCAATTCACTCCCATTTGGCCTGAACATAGCTCCTTTTATCTTCACAAAAGTGCTTAAACAAGTCATTGTTTTTCTCAGAAAGTTAAACATTATTTTAGTTTTCTATTTGGACGATATTTTGCTCATTGCTGACAGCAAATCAGAATGCGAGAAAAATGTTAAAATTACAGTAGATTTGCTGGAAAATTTAGGTTTCATAATTAACAAAAACAAAAGTAAGCTAGAGCCACGACAAACCATCAATTTTCTGGGGTTTTCCTTCAATTCATTTAAAATGACAATCTCGTTACCAGAAGAAAAAGTCCATATCACGAAAATTGAAATTCAAAGATTCAGAAAAAAGCGTAAGTGCACGGTAAGAACCTTTGCACAATTAATAGGAAGATTGGTAGCTGCATGTCCTGCTACAAAATATGGTTTTGCTCATTTAAAAATTTTGGAGAGAATTAAACATTCAGTCATTCGGAAAGACAATAAAAACTACAACAAAAAAATGGAAGTTTGTGACTCGATAAAAAGCGAATTGTCGTGGTGGGAAAAAAATATTGGAAACGGGCAAGGCATTAAACCAAAAGAGTTTAATCTTGAAATCTTTTCGGATGCTTCACCATCTGGCTGGGGGGTTTCTTGTGCAGGAAGAAATTTTCACGATTTTTGGGACGAAGAAGAAAGTGGAATGCACATTAATTTTTTAGAAATAAAAGCGGCATATTATGCTCTCAAGTCCCTAACTAAAAACAAAAGTAACATGCGAATCTTACTAAGAATTGATAATCAAACGGCCATCTCATGCATAAATCGGGGAGGTAGTGTCAAATTTCCACACCTAAACAAGGCAACAAAGCTCATTTGGGACTGGTGCGAAAGCAAAAACATATCAGCCTTCGCCAGCTATATTGCATCGTCAGAAAATTTTAAAGCGGACAAAGAGTCTAGATCATTGTCAACTGACACAGAGTATGAATTAAACCAATATGCTTTCTCGAATATCATTCAAGAATTCGGGGAACCAGAAATAGATTTGTTCGCTTCTCGAATTAACAACAAGTGCAAAAAATATATTTCTTGGTTTCCCGATCCAAACTCCTTATTGGTTGATGCTTTCACGACCTGTTGGACTAAATATTTTTTTTTTTACGCTTTTCCGCCCTTCGCATGCATTGCGCGAGTTCTAGAAAAAATTATTGAAGAGAAAGCGACAGGCATATTAGTCGTTCCGAACTGGCCATCACAACCTTGGTTCCCAGTTTATAAAAAACTTCTGATAGCTAAACCTTTGTACTTAAAACCTAATCACAACCTACTCTTATCTCCCTTTAGGGTTCGCCATCCCTTATTCAAGAAGCTTTCCCTGGTGGCAGGGAAATTGTCAGGCTCGCTTTCCAAAAACGGGGAATTCCAGTGTCAGCGATACCAACTATAATCGACTCAATTTCAGAAGGTACCCTTAAGCAATACGCAAGCTGCTTTAAGAAATATTGGGATTTCTGTAAACAAAAACAATATGCAGATCCTCTCATATATAGCCTAAGCATTTATTTAGAATTCTTAAGCCACACACTTGAAAAGAATATCTCGTACGCAGTCATCAACTCTTACAGATCAGCTTTAAACCTAATTTTTTCACCTACCGAACAAGATGTAAAGTGCATTAATAGATTCTTAAAGGGCGTAGCAAACGTAAGGCCTCCCAAACCGAAATATTCCTTTACGTGGAATCCTGATTCTGTGTTATTATTTTTGAAAACCTGGTTTCCATTGAATTCCTTAAGTTTGGAGCAGTTAACCTATAAACTAGTTTTTTTGATGGCGATTTCATCAGCAAGCAGAATACAAACTTTGACAAAAATAAAGCTGAGGGACATATCGAAAACGGAACAACAAATAGAAATTCGCATATCGGAGAAAATTAAAACATCAGCACCAAATAAAATCCAACCGCTTTTGATATTTCCCTATTTCCGCGAAGCTCCTGAATTATGCGTCGCACAGACTATTGAGGCATATTTGGAAAAGACTTCAAAACACCGCAATAACCATGAATATTTAATATTGACTCATAAAAAACCCTTTCATCCAGCAACATCGCAGACCATAAGCCGCTGGCTTAAAATAACACTAAACCTAGGAGGTATTGACACCGAAATGTTTTCGGGCTATAGTACGCGTCACGCAGCAACGTCAGCTGCTTCCCGGAAAGGTGTAAACGTAGATCTAATACGCCATACAGCTGGCTGGACACCGTCCTCCAACACATTTTTCAAATTTTATAATAGACCTTTAATCGAACCTAGAGATGAATTCGCCAAAACAGTGTTGAACATACATAAGTAATTACAAAATGTGTATATGTATCTATAAGTATATGTATGTGTGTATATCCTATACCTTATATATTACATAAAGTCATAATCACATACATAATGTACGTACTCAGTTGTAACAACATTAATTAGTTATTGCTCTTTTTTACATTGTTTATACTATTGTTATATATCTACTAAGCCAATTTGTTTATTATACTTTCGCCGCTGCAGAATCGCCTTTTACTCTAAACATCTACAGTGTTGTAATTATATCAAGGACAAGCGAAGGAAAATTATAAGATTAATCGACTTACCTGTGTAAGGATGATTAATATTAATTTTCCGAGCTTGTCCGTAGATATAATTACAAACCCACCCTCCACTTTAAAAGTATACCCATAGAGGCGATTTTGCACTCCAACCTCCAACGGAATGATTACCAGAGCCCAGGCACCCGAAGATAACAGCAGGGTAAACAGTTTTTTGCTTTGAACGTCGTGCCGAGAACATGACTGACGGAAACTACAGTGTTGTAATTATATCTACGGACAAGCTCGGAAAATTAATATTAATCATCCTTACACAGGTAAGTCGATTAATCTTATAATTTTATCACAAACGCTTACGAGTGACAGAGAGAACGCTATCCTAGACGTTTGGATATATTTTAAATATCAATACCGAAGTAGATCGTGCCAGGCACATTACACATATTTCCATTCATGGTTCACTATTTTTGTTTTGTTTCAGCAGTTTCGATTTGTTTATGTTTGATGCTGATGTCGGCTATTCTCGTTAAAGGTTTGAGATTTAGATCTTATTAGTTTGAGTGAGTTTTGCGCTGTTTTCGGATCGGTATCTCTTTTGAGTTTATT
The DNA here is from genome assembly GCA_951848785.1 of Callosobruchus maculatus. Lineage (NCBI taxonomy): Eukaryota > Metazoa > Arthropoda > Insecta > Coleoptera > Chrysomelidae > Callosobruchus > Callosobruchus maculatus. Next base: position 2,371,261 of record CATOUR010000127.1, read on the forward strand.
TAAAATATATCATTTTAGCGAAAATAAATAAAATTGGCGCATTAGTAAACTCATTTAGTAATCTTCCGCTGGAAGAAAAATTGAAAAACTTATTGGTAGTGGACAGAAATCGCGTTGTCGTAAATTTAATAAAACTATTTAGGTATGATGAAAACAATTGGATAAGTGACTGTGAAGAAGTTAACAAACTGTTTCGTTTTGTGTGTGTTCTATTTGGAGGCGATGATACTTGTGCCAAAAAAGTCACAGATGATCTTATTCATATATGGGAGAAAATGAAGACCCATGAAAAATCTAAAGTGCATATGAATTATGTTTTCAGTTTATCGATGCTTGATAAGTCGAACATAAGGGCTCAGTTAAGTTCGGCTTATCGGCTAGTTATAAGTATTTTCTTTTCAATTTTACATCGGTTTGAAATGTTGGCTGTCATTCTGGCACTACCTCTCTAAGTTGGCACGAGCCGCCACTGCAGCCAGAACGCTTTTGAGCTAAATTTTATGCAAGCCTATGCTTTTTAATAAAAATTACTGAACAAAAATTGGAAGCTCACTAAAAGGTGTAACCGTCCACTTGAATGCTTGTCTTTGTCAGTAGTATTTTTGTTCAAACTAAACTTACAAGTGTTACTGATTAATCATCGGCGTTTCAGGCTACCATCCATCAAATCGCCTCAATCAAGTGAATACACACCTGCTTTCCTTCAACTTTCTTTATACTGCAACCAGTATCTATTATCCATTAGGTAAAGGTTTTAATCTCATTTTCAGTTTATAAAAAAGAGGATCTTGAACTCTTGAGATATTATTTTTTTGTTTTATTTCTTTGGGTAGTTCAAGCCGTGCTTCGGTGCCTAATCAAACTAGACTTCTTTCTGTGTTCCGGTGATCCCAATGATACTCGTTGTTGATTGCGTGTGAATATGCTACTGATAAAAATTAATTATTGATAAAGTCAAGTTCCACTACAGCTACTTAAAAAAAAGAGTATAAAAACTAGCGGAAATATCTCCAACTTCTAAAAGCATTTTTAACAGTTTAATTTTTTTGATATGCAAATTTTCGATAATCTATGTTGTCGATACTCATACTTAACAAAATCTTTTCCAAATATTGGAGAGTATCAATACTTGGCCAAAAAATATTGAATTGGTATCGGTATCGCTACTTTTTGTTATTTTTCCATCCCTACCCAGACTTCTAATCCATAATGGCGTCGTCAAGGTGGTCAACTTCTGTAGGAACCATTTTTATATAGGAAATCCTCAGAGATATTATACTGATTGTTTAGTGTGCTGTGCTGAAACGTTGGAGCAGTCTGCGCAAGGTCATCTAGAGGGCATGAATAGTTGATCAAAAGTCTGCTCAATTTCTTTCATCGATAAATCGTGATTATGTTGTTAGAATGAGTTTTATGCTCATATTCTAGGAAACCTTGACCCTCGTACGATGGACTTGATTGAAGATGTCGTACCGGTGGACGATTTCTTCCTGGAGGCTCTGATGATGGATGGCTGCGTTGCCAGGAAAGGTCTATGTGTGATCGTGGACATAGCCAACTTCCCCTGGAGAGTGATGAAATGGCTGACGCCCCACAATATAGCCATGTGTGTTAAACGAATACTGACGATGCCGATCAAAGAATATCGCTTTCATGTTGTCAACGATTCGTTTCTCATCCATGCTGCCATCAAGATCATTTGGCCTTTCCTACCTCAGTATCTCAAGAATTCGGTATGTTATTGCTATATGTATAGTAAAGCCCAGAGATATACCATTTGTTTACAAAGTGAGGATCTCCGCAAAAAGTGCCGACAGAGAAAGGGAACGGGGTCGGACTGGGCGTTCGAATTCGTTGGAGTGGGCAACAACGAAAATGTTCATTCCATCCAATAAAGTGCTCATACATCAGTTGGTTGAACAAGATGTTTGAAACTTTATTATCTGTTGATAAATATATGGTAGAGACATTTCAATATAACCGTATAAACCTTATGGTAAATTATTCCTTTCTACACTCAATTTTAACGTTCGATTCGTTGTTTTAGTTGTCCCCAAATTAATTCTATAGGACTGAAAATGCAAAAATAGGGAGGCAACCTGAAGACATCATGACCATACTTTTTAGCTATGCTTCCTATGACATATTGTTTCTCAAACTGTTCAGTGTGGAGGATCAATCATTCACTTTTTTTTTGTAAGTTTCTTCAAAGTACAAATCCTGTTTTATGAGAAAATCTTGTATTTCCGCCTTCGATAACGTTGAATTCGGAATTTTGTACCTTTGTCTGGAGTGTTAGCTTGCGTTGTCCATTACGATGACGCTAAATAGCTTTAAATTGGAAATAAGGCTATACTCAAACCATTGCTCGAATATTCCCGAGTCCATGTTTTTGTGGTAGTCTATATTGCAGTCTTCAATTTTCTTTCCACATAATTTTGAGTGCGTTTTCGACCTAGCTGTCAGATGATCCGCAGTGTAAGATAACTATACGGGATCCTTTATTTGGTGGAACGCCTTTTAGCTAACACTTCTTTGTACCGTCGGTCCATCCCTTTTTAGCGGTATTATGGGTATCATACCAGGTCTCGTCAAGGTAGTACACTGACCTCCCCTCGTTCCGGTATTGCTCTATCTTATGCAAGTAATCGTGCCGCCATCCCACAATCCTTGCACTTTCCATTATAGCCATTCGTTTGTTCACAGTTCTGTACCTAAACCCAATCTTCCTAATCCATCGCTGTAACGTACTCCTTGGATACTGTTACCCCATTCTAGCCAATTGTCTTTGAACGGATTCGATTGTGGGCAGTTCATTAATTTTGTACTTTTCGTACACAATATTCCTCAATAATTTTGTGATCGTGGGATCTAGTTCTTTTGAAACAGCAGCATCAAACCTACGCTTCCTCTTTTGTGGCCCCTTTCTCAAAATTTCACATACTGTTGGATATGGAACGTGTGTTAGACACTTCTAACGTCACTACGTCTTTTTGCTCATACTCCCCTTATTTTCATTCTCTGGATCGTTCGTTGGTTCATTATCATTTAGTACTATTTGTTTTGCATCTGCGCTAAGATGTGACCTTTTGTGAGGTTTTAATTGGTCTACCTCCACCTCCCTTTGTTCAAATTCATTATCAGTGTCCGTACTATAGTCACTACTTTCACCACCGTAATGACAAACCGCCGACGTAGCTTCATTGCTGCAGGGTAATTCACATCGCTGTGAAATCCCATTATCTTCCCAAGGCCGAAACATACTCTAGCTGTCACACTTCAGAAGAAAACGTCCGATTCAGACAGAAAAGTGACGCACAAAAGTAAAAGCGGATTGGCGTTGCTAGCGGTAGCAATACCTGCCCAAACAATTTGACTGACTGAAGTCCGGTCCTCTTCATCGATCGAGTCGCTAATAATCCTGGAATGTGTCGGTCTTATCATAGTTCAGTCAAAATATACATCGTGAACGTCACCCGACAGATTTACGTTCAAATACAACTTAGTGTTTCATTTTCACCATTCTAAAAGGTTGTGTTTTGTTAGAAAATTGGTTAAAAGCACATTCCATGAATTGGTTACGAGTACGAAAGTAAAATAATGGTAACCATTGAATATTATCAAAACTGTATCTATTCCAAATGATGAACTGTACTAAGAGATGGTATGCAGTTTTTATATAGCGCAAAACGTACACAAATGGTATATCTCTGGGCTCTACTTTACGAGGATTTATTAGAAAATAACGAGATCAGTGGATGATATATTTATAACAATGGAATACATACAGGGTGAGTGTTTAGTAGCGGATAGGTCGATAACTCCACTAAAAATGTATAAAATATAGCAAAAAAAGTTGTATATAAAAGTTCTAGCTAAGGATATGCTCCTTGCTCAGAAAATAGTTTTAATTATACAGGGTGATCCATAACTACGTGGTGATGCAAACATAGATTTTTTTAAAATATATTATCCCATATTTAGATTTTACTAATAATCCCCCTTGTTACAATATAAGATATTGCAACATTATACAGGGTTACAGGGTATTCCAAAAAATAATACTATTTTTATATCCAAATCGCTGTCAAATGAACGTACCGTATATCAAAAAGTAATGAATCAAAAATTATTTTTTGTACATGGAAGGATAAAAAATATTCTCTAGTTTTAAAATCGGCTACAAAAAAAGCCGACGACGCACATTCGTATGCAGGGTGATGTCTAATGCAAAATCTAGATTTTCTCTTTTTTTTTAAATCTGACAATATCTTATTATACCAAAGAATTTTTTTAATATGCTCTTTCATCTTTGTATAGCACTTATTGTTATACCTACATCCATAAATTTCTGAGATATTTCGATTTTTTTTTTCAGTTCTTTCGCGATCGTGTAAACGAGTGGACGTGTGTACGGTAGAGAGGTCTCGTAACGCTAGTTTTTGCTTGTGTGATTCATATTTGGGACTAGTGTTGAGTGCTGAGTGTAATATAAATACACAAACTACGCGTAGATCTACATTCCCAAATCAAAAATGCCTCCACCCACTAAAGTGGGTGGTGGACCAGCGAATATTACGGACTTGTCGAAAAAAAATGTTGCTATTTTTGACCTTACTCATGAGGAGGGTTTTGAGCCTCAAGAGCAGGTAGCAGAGTGCATGAATGCAAGTACCGGACAGACCAACCACGCAGACAATGAACAACTTCAAAGAGTCCATAACAGTCGCCCAGAAAAGGAGACCGTTCGTCTTTTCAATCTACAAAAAGATAAGTGTTATTCTAACAATATCTTTGTTTATATAGAAAAAACTAACAGAGAAAATTTCGGTAAACTACACCCGATGTACGTCGGACATGTATTGCACAAAAAATTAAATCTCAGCGGAAAAATAACCACAATTAGTAGAGTTGGGATAAATCGCGTTAAAGTAGGTGTAACATCGATTCAAGAGGCAAATAATCTGGTTATGAATGAATCATTAAAACAAGAACACTTGAAAGCATTCATACCTAATAATTTGTTAATACGTAAAGGGCACCTTTGATGGAAACACTCTTCCAAATGAAATTATAATAAACAGTGTCATATTTTCTGTAGAGCCATTTGTGCAAAGAGTTGTTCAGTGCTATAAGTGCTTGAGATTCGGACATGTTTCAAACCAGTGTCGCAGTACTTATGTAAGGTGTTACGTGTGCGGACAAGAAAAGAATGATGACCACTCTTGTATGGAAAATAACTCTTACTGTATTTTTTGGAAATCAAAAGATCATAGATCAATTTCGAAAAACTGCCCATCTTTCCAGGAACAGCAAAAGATCAAAAAATTAATGGCGACTACAAATATGACATTCGTTGAAGCTAAAAATAGCGTCAAAAACTCATATGCCAATTGTGTTACGAGCAACAGATACCAATTGCTGGATTCAATCACAAATTCAAATTTTCCTTCACTTCCTGTAAGCTCCAATTCCTCAATCAACAGACCGTTTGCATCACAGCCAACCCCTCAGCGGAAATATACCCAAAACGAAAGTCAGTCGTCAAACAAAAAACGCAAGCTACAAACCCCACCCATCAGCTTTCCCGAGCCGATGTTTAAATTCTCTGCTGGTCCCTCTACCTCTATTCTAGAAAGTCCGTCATATCACCCATCTCTACCAAAAACCGATGATATTATAAATCAGCTGACATTGTTTCTTAGCATAATTGAAAATGTATCAAATATTGATGAGTTAAAACATATCAACAATGAAATGAGTAGTATACCTAATACCCATATCTCTTAGTGCATTCAACCGTTTGCCAAATATGAACATCATGCAGTGGAACGCACGTTCCGCTGTAGCCAATAAAAATAGTATGACTGATTTTTTAATCAAAGAAAACATTGATCTAGCGCTTATCAGTGAGACCTGGTTCAGGCCAAGTCATCCTTTTTAAACTGCAGGGCTATAGCGTTGTTAGAAAAGATAGATTTGATGGGAAGGCAGGTGTAGCTATCCTCGTGAGGAGAGGAATTCGCTTCAAAGAAATGACCTTTGATAATAGCTTCGACCAAGATATCCTCGTGTGTGGTGTTATTCTATCCAACGGTAGTCAACAGGTATCAATCCTTTCCATATACAAGCCTCCCAATGTAAACTCTTCATTATCTGACTGGCAAAACATATTTAATAAGTGTGCACCATCGACTATTATAGGAGGTGATTTCAATGGTCACTCTCAGGTATGGGGATCGGGCAGCAACAACGCCACGGGCAATCAGATAATAGAAATTTGTGATGACTTCAACTACACTGTCATGAATGATGGATCCGTCACAAGATTTGTGGCACCAAATATACAAGCATCGGCTCCAGATTTAACAATTTGCTCACCTGAAATCGCACAAATGTCATCGTGGAAAACAACTGGAGATACCTTAGGTTCCGATCATTACGTTATATTAGTCAAAGTTAACATATCTGCATCCCGTCATAGTAAACTACATCCAAAGTATAAATGGAACCTCAAGAAGGCTGATTGGCCAACTTACTCCCTTTTTCTGGAGAATGCTTTTCATAACTTTCCTGCTTATGAGTCAGCGGAAGAGAAATACAAGTTCCTTCTGGGAAAAATTAATGAAGCAGCCGAAGCCTCTATACCGACTCTAAAACCTTTCAAAATTAAAGATCGTTGCCCTCCAGTATGGTGGGATAACGAGTGTGAGCGTTTAGTTAGTCAGCGGAAAGAATGTTTATCTTTGTACAAACAAAATAGTACTTATGAAAATCTAATCGCTTGTAAAAGGATATTTGCTAGATGTAAGCTTGTTTTCAAACAAAAGGCTAAGAGGAGCTGGAGAGAGTGGGTTTGTGGACTAAATAAAAATACATCTGCTGTAAACCTATGGAAGCAAGCACGAAGAATTCAAAGGATTCCCGTGACGCCAACAAGATGTGATAACTTTGAGTGGATTGATGACTTCCATGTTAAACACTCACCTACAACAGTTATCAAAGAAATGGGTTCCCCCCCACCATTTACTTATGATGACCATTTTGGAATACCTTTCTCATTATCGGAGCTGACTTATGCTATTAAAAACTCCTCAAATTCTGCCCCAGGATATGACGAAGTTAGATACCCCATGCTGATAAATCTTCCAATCAACGCCAAAAAATATCTGCTAGAAATTTATAATGATGTCTGGATTCGAGGTCATAATCTTGACGAGTGGAAAAAAGTGGTCCTAGTTCCAATCTTAAAACCTAACAAAAATCCGGAATGTGCTGATTCGTATAGACCTATTTCTCTCCTTTCATGTATATTCAAAACCTTTGAACGAATGGTAAAAAACCGATTAGAGTGGTGGCTCTCACGTCACCCTTTACCGGAAAACCAGTATGCGTTCAGGCGTAGCCTAGGAACTATGAACGCAGTACTCAATATTGCCACGGATATCCAATTGTGTTTCTCTCATAATAATTACTTAGGGGCCGTTTTTTTAGATATCACTGGTGCTTATGACAGCATTGACTTAGATTTATTGCAAACTAAGCTAGCTCTATTTGGCATTCCGCCTCACGTAAGTCATATAATTGCAAAGTTATACTTCAACAGGGAAGTTTATGTTAGAGATTATCATAATAACAAAATCGGACCCCGCAAATCTTTCAGAGGACTGCCGCAAGGCGCTGTGCTAAGCCCCATAATCTTCAATATCTTTACTTCAGATTTGCACCACCTTAACGTGTCCAACCAAATCATTCAATACGCAGATGATATATGCATTTATGTTGAGAAACGACGACTCGAAGAATGTATCAACGTACTTGATAATTCAATGACTCACTTTAAGCGATGGTTCCTAGACAGTGGCTTTGAAATTTCTGAAAACAAATCTACTGTATGCATTTTTACACGTCATAATCTGCCACCTATGCTGAACGTACAGCTGGGAAACATGAATTTCACTGTTAAAAATGAAGTCAAATACCTTGGAGTTACAATGGACAAAAAATTGACATGGAAATCTTTTATTGAAGAAATAATCACCAGATGCAGTAAAGGTATGAATTTTTTCCGGATGATATCCAAAGTGTGGTGGGGAAGTGATCAGAAAACAGCAATCCTCTTCTATCGATGCTACATCAGATCGATCTTGGACTACGGCTGTATTCTCTATGGATCTGCTAGTAAGTCAATGCTCCGAAGACTGGACATTATTCAAAATCAATTTTTAAGAATGTGCTTAGGTGCTATGAAGACATCTCCTGTCGAGACTCTAAGAGTTGAAGCCCTAGAACCCCCTTTACATCTCAGAAGGGAAATGCTAGCTAATAAATTCTTACCTAAGATTATGTCAAGAAACCCCCAGCTCTATAAAAAATTGTCAGCTCTTAACGTTATGGACCTGACAAATAAGTACTGGCACAAAAAACCATCCCCTCTGATGTGCAGTGCAATAAGGGAATTTAGTGATGATATAGACGACCCCATAAGGCTCTCCGACAATACTGACTACGATTATCCCATACTCTACTCCAAAACAAATGTAATTATCCCACCGTACAATAATATACAGGGCCACAACCAAAAACTATTTACATCTATATATAAAAGCGAGGAGGTAATGAATAGTATTGCCATTTTTACTGACGCCTCAAAGTCTACATTGGGTATAGGTTGTGCTTTTTACATTCCTAGTACAAACACATCTCACATTTATATAAATTACCTTCCCATATAACCATATATTCAGCTGAAGCTTTTGCTATATCGAAGGCCCTTGATTTTGCACAAAGTCAAAATCTCTCTAATATTACTGTATTTTCGGACTCGCAGTCAGTTCTTTTAACTATCAAGAACTATGGTAGCAAATCCAAGATCAACAGTCATATATCCACCATTAAAAAACAAATCTACGACTTAGAACAACTGGGAACTGAGACGAGACTTGTTTGGATCAAAGGGCACAGTGGTATTTCGTATAACGAGGCAGTTGATAAATTAGCTAAGTCAAGCGTCTCGAATGGAGAAAACACCAAAGTTGGCCTAGATTTTCAAGACTATTGCTACATTGTTAAACAAAAGATGCATCAGAAATGGAGCGCTGAATGGAGCGAATACTGTTTCACAAATCCAACGAGATATACGCAAATCCACCCAGAAATTCCGGTATCATATTGGCATGATGATTTCAAAATATCAAGGAAATATATATCCTGTATCATAAGATCAAAAATTGGTCATGGAGTCTTTCCGGCACACCTAGCCAGATTCGGCATTGTTTCATCCAACTTGTGCCTCCACTGCGGGGAAGTTGGAAATTTAGATCATATCTACTTTGGATGCCAGAATACGATAATTCACTCCAATAAGCTTTATTCCGAACTCATCAGTTGCGGATTGCCCAGTCCTTTCAATACGTCATACCTGCTGTGTCTTAATAGAAAAGATGTTATTTGGAAAATGATCGAGTTCATCAAAAGGTCTGGTATAATAATTTGATTACGTAGTTGTTAGGTATTCCTGTGTGCTTCTCCCTTGTAAACTTATAACCTCCTATCCGTGGCCTACCTCCTTGTTATGTCTACAATAAATGCCTTGACGGGTCCCTAGGCGAGAAGAGTGTGTCCCTCGTCAATTAAAATATCCCATCCTTCCTATTAGATTAGGTTTTATGCAGAAGATATTAGCCCTTCAGTTAATTCTCATTTAGGGACTTGAGGTGAACCAGGTCCCACTGCGCGCAGCATCATAAAATAGTTTAAAAGAACAAAAGCTTCTGTTGAACTTTTGATTCGTAAACAGAAGGATCACTAATACCCTCTGGTAATAATTGATCTCCCAACATAACTTCAACTTTGATGGAAAAATAAAACTATGAAAATTCTATGTGGCTATTATAAACGTGTCTGGCGAATGGGAACAAGCCCCAGTGCCACTTCAAAAAAAAAAAAAAAAATTCGATTTTTTCTGTATATTTTAAATATACCTACCTCCTGTTTGTGTACTGAAATTTACTTATTTTGAGAAAGTACTATCAAATTTGTTTTTTATTTATCAAACAAGTTGTAAGGCCATAATGGTATTTGATGAAGTCAAAACCCTAAATTATTGAGATAATAAAGTCAAGTATGCTGAGGAAACAGTTTTGTAGACGTGATGCACAATTATCAAGCAGATTTATCAGGCAGGCTTTGAAATATTGGCAGTTTTCATAACCTGCTCAATAAGTTCGTACTGTGTGAAAAACTAGCTTTAAAAGTGAATGTTTCCATTGAAGAACAAATAGAGGATATTTAGGAGAATCTTTGAGAAATTGCCTACTTGCCTCTAGAATATATCAACTAACAACAGCAATATCCAGAACGGAGGCAACCTAAGACTGATTCATTTGAAAGATTGAAGAATCATTTTATTCGGACTGTGTCGGTTAATTTTTCATAGCCCACCTGATAGATCTGCTTTATTGCAGACGTCTAAAAAATTGTTTCCTCATCATACCTGACTTATTACTATCTCGTTAATTCAGTGTTTTGACTCGATAAAATACTATTATGGCCTTATATTTTAGTTGTTCGTTCAGTAAAAATAAAATTCGATAGTATTTCCTCAAAACAAAAAAATTTCAGTATACAAATAGAAGGTATATTTAAAATTTGCAGAGCATATTAAAGGCAATTCTTTGGTATAATAAAATATTGGAGGTTACAAAAAAAAGAGAGAAAATCTAGATTTTGCATTCTACATCACCCTGTATATGAATATGCGTCGTCGGTTTTTTTACAGCCGATTTTAAAACTAGAGGATATTTTTTATCTTTCCATGTAAAAAAATTTGTTCCATTACTTTTTGATATACAGTACTACGTTAATTTGACAGCGATGTGGGTATAAAAATGGTCATAACTTTTGAAATACCCCGTATAATGTTAAAATACTTTATATTTTAAGGAGAAGTACCAAATATGGGATAATAATGTATCTCATTTAAAAAAGTATATTGTAACATACTGTATATTATGGTATTCGTGTATTTGTAGTAGTTGTCATTGATTGTCATACATGATGTAAAGTCAAAGTGCTAGGTTAGATCTTTTGAAGTGTAAACGTCATCGAATCGTCTAGAGTTTTCGAGAATGACGGATGGATTCTAGAAATGTCATCGAATGCTCTAGATGGTTCGATGAAGTATATATAAGGTGCTACGGGTAGCGTAGGGGTGGAGTCAGTTGAGCCGAGTTGTACTTGAGATAAGGTTAAGAGATATTGTATCGAGTTGTGAAGTAAAACAGTGAAAGTTACGTCGAGTTTGATTCCCTGGGTGAAGAAAAAGAGGCCGTCGTGACAATTGGTGTCGGAAGTGTGGGATCATCCAACGAATCAAGCCAGGAAAAGGAAAGAAGAAGTGAGTACAACAACAAATGAAGGCAGATATGAGAAACAGCTTCGAAAAGAGTGAAGAAAAAATGAAGGCCCAGCAAGACAACCAGGCAGCTGTTATGCAAGCAACAGTCGTGAGCCTTGAAGAAAAGCTAAAGCACCATCGAGACGAGGCAGTCGCAGGTTTGAAGAGTGGGCAGGAACTGGTAATGACCCGGTTGGACGAGCAGAAGCGCCATCAAGACGAGGCGACCGCAGACTTGAAGAGTGGACAGGAATTGGTGATGACTCGGTTGGAGGAGCAGAAGCAAGCCGTAAGTCAGGCATTAGAAGGTCAGGATCAGCGTATCAGTGCAATAGAGATACACGTTGAGGAACAACTACAGCAGGTGAAAGATCAGGTCAAGGAAATGATCAGAGAGGAGCTGCGAGAACTTAGTGCAGGTGAGCGTAGTTTAACAGCTGCAGCACCCGCTTTTCCTGATAGACACAGTGGCGTAGTAGCAAAGCCCTATCCGTACAACGGCAAAACGTCCTGGGACATTTATTATATGCAATTTGAAAATATCGCACCTATGAATAACTGGTCAAATGAAGAAAAAGCTTGTGTGCTGACATCTATGCTAAGAGACTCTGCCGCAGCTATTTTGGAAAATCTCTGCGCATCAGACCTACGTGACTATGATAAGATAACATCTGCACTAAAGTTACGCTTTGGAGATGCACACTTAACAGAGCTGTTGCATGGCCAGTTGCATAACCGGACACAACAAGCGAAGGAAGATTTAACCACATTTGCATACGAAGTCCAAAGCCTAGCTAAACGAGCATTCGTCAGCAGTCCCATCGAGACACAGGAATGCGTCGCTGCTCGCCAGTTTGTCGAAGGCATTGCAGACGCGGAAGTTCAACGAATGGTAAAACTATCCAGTCCCATAAATTTACAAGATGCTGTGATCAAGGCTTTGCAAATTGAAGCTGACATAAAAGCCATGCGAATGACAAGGAGGGTGCGCGCTGTCGAGCAAGATACAGAAGCAGAAGTCAGGGCCACACCGTTTATTTCAGGAAGAAGAGGTGCTAGCTTCCAAAGAAACCCGGTTCGCACAAGCTTAGAAGGAGCTGAAAAGTTTACATGCGGGAAATGTGGACAGACGGGGCATCTTAGGGTAGGCTGCCGCACCCAGGCTGATAAGATACAAGCGGATGTAGAAAAAGCGGATAAATATGCGAACAAAATGAAATCTATGCAAGACACGATAAACTCAATGAAGGAGCAGTTTGACGGAGACATAAAGAATTTAGTAAAGAAGAATGAAGAAAGTATTGCCAAGCTTCAACAACAACACGGAGTAGCTATGAGGGAACTTAGAGCAGACAGGGATAGGATGAAACAGTTGCTTGCCTCTCAGGAAAGGAGAAGTATGCATATTAAAAGCAAGTTTGAAACGAATAGAAAGAATCTGCTGAAGAAGGACGAACAACACGAAATAGCCTTGAGGAAGCTCAATAAAGAAGTTTCTGCTTTGAAGGGCGAAATCAAGAGATTGAAAGCTTTCAATCAGTTGAAGAAAGCAGAGAGGGAATGCGACCAAGTTAAAGATGAAAATGTAATGCTCAAACAGAAGATAAATCAGATGGAGGCTGAGTATGCATTCTGTAAAAAGAACTTGAACAACGCGATTGACAAAGCCAAAAGGGTCGGTATCAAGAAGAATGAGTTGAGAGAAAGGTTGGCGCAGCTTGAAGCAGAAAACAAGAAGCTGAGAACAGATTTGAGCGGCGAGGTTGGTGATGCGAAAAAGCGAAAGGAAGATTTGTCTAAAGCAAGAGAAGTTGATAGTAAGACTAAACAGCGACTGGTGATTTTGAAAAACGAGAATTCTCGACTGAAAGAGGAGCTGAAAAACGCATTGGCTGAAGCAGAGTACGGTAGCTCCAGCATGAAGCATATGGAGAATGGAAACAGTAACGGGAAGCAGAAGATTACTCAGCTGGAAGTTGAGATCGATAAGAAGAAGAGAGAACTGAATAAGGTCACTGAAGATACAAAGAAGGGTGTGTCCGCAGTATTAGCGAAGCCATTTTACGATGCAGAGTTAGAACAGAGATTGGCGCAACTGAAGAAAGAAAACCCGAAGATAGGAGCAGAGCTTGGCGCTGCACTCAAGGACTCATCATGGGATTTTGAACAGACCACGCAACTCAGAAGCGAGAATGTTAAGCAAAAGAACAGGATTGCGCAGGAGGAAGACGAACTCAGCAGGTTCAGAGAGGAAGTGGAATAGCCTGAGTAATGGGAAGAAGGAAGTGTCGAGAGGTGACAGTCGTCAAGGCAAAAAGGTGCAACTGAAGAGAATGATAACAGAGCTAGGAAAAGAGAATTCTGCTGGAGCTGAAAATGAGAATCGCAAGTTGGGCAAAGAATATCGCAGTTACGAGGTGATCTGGTATGGTCTTGCAACACACGACGCAAGGAAGGGTAGATGTCCGAAGCTACAACGCCATGGGGAGGGACCCTACGTGGTGATGAAGCGCCTCAACGACGTAGTCTACAGGTTATGTACGGAAAGTGAAAAACCGAAGGTCGACTATGCTGATGTCTGTGGTGATACAAGAATCGAAGTTGTTCGTCGAGGACGCCGAACGCTAAGTGGGGAAGAATGTAACATACTGTATATTATGGTATTCGTGTATTTGTATTAGTTGTCATTGATTGTCATACATGATGTAAAGTCAAAGTGCTAGGTTAGATCTTTTGAAGTGTAAACGTCATCGAATCGTCTAGAGTTTTCGAGAATGACGGATGGCTTCTAGAAATGTCATCGAATGCTCTAAATGGTTCGATGAAGTATATATAAGGTGCTACGGGTAGCGTAGGGGTGGAGTCAGTTGAGCTGAGTTGTACTTGAGATAAGGTTAAGAGATATTGTATCGAGTTGTGAAGTAAAACAGTGAAAGTTACGTCGAGTTTGATTCTCTGGGTGAAGAAAAAGAGGCCGTCGTGACAATCTGTTTGCACCACCACGTAGTTATGGGTCACCCTGTATAATTTAAAAATATTTTCTGAGCAAGGAGCGTATCCTTAGCTACAACTTTTGTATTCAACTTTTTTCACTATCTTCTGCAGTAGTGGAGTTATCGACCGATCCGGTACTAAAAACTCACCCTGTAAGTATTTAACAGGGCGTGCGGTCCATGGACGCAATGGAAGCACTGCTTCCGCTCAAACCAGTGGCGTAACTAAGGACCCGCAGGGCCCGCAGCTGCGGGGGGGGGGCGTCATTTTGGGGGCCCCGTAGTCTTGGAGGCCCAGGGTCGTCACGCGCCATCCTTTGTGCGACAAGGAAGTAGATAAGGTCGCTTTCCTTGTTGTTAGTATATTTTACAAAAAAATACCTATGAAACCCATGATACCTATATACACCTATCATTGAAAAAGTTGGAAAGTATAGCATTTTGAACTAAACCCTAAAAATTGGCGTCGTATCTGTAGTAAATGGAAAAATACGGCAAGGCAGCGTACGTAAAAATTTTTTTGACTAATTTAACGCGATGTCTTTCACAATACAGGTCACAAAAACAACCAACACAGGTGTAAATTACAAACTAAACAACGACCTTCTAAAAAAAATGTAAATCCAAACATGTCTTTTCAAACCACGAATTTTGTAATTTTTCGGGTGATTTAAACATGTAAAGGTCGTTGTTTCGTTCATACTTTACACCTATGGGCTGGTTGTTTCTGTGACCTGTGTTGTGCAAGATACCGAGTTAAATTAACCAAAAATTGTTTGAGGTTTTATATTTGTTTGAGAATTGCATTTAAAAATCTGTAACTCAATGCACATTTCTGTTTTGCGAGCAAACCTCAGTGTTAAAGCCTTGAAGATGGCAATAAACATTGCCGAAAGCTTGGCAGTTTCCTTTATGCAGTAAACTGCAGAAAACTGAAAAAAAAGCGAGATCCAAAATAAAAATTTTAAATCTAGGCTTGTGTATCAAGACGCACCTACCCTAGTCTGTTCTTGTTCAGTTTTTTGTTCGGATTTTTGTCTTATCTATTAGGCATTGCACCTGTCAGATAGTGCAGCAATCACCTATTTAAATTTATTAATTTTAAAAAGCGACAAATTATTATAAACGCAAATTTTAGGATTTGCACATTTAAAACTAACTACGATAAACTGAAAGTGACTAGTGCACTAATTGACAGGTACAATGCCTGATGATAAGACAAAAATTCGAGCAAAAAACTAAAAGTGTCTACCACACAGTGTCTATTACGCTGACATTTTAACGAATCCACCCAATCCCATAGTACATAGTGCATAGAAACACGTTTCTATGTTACAGAGTACCGGCGTAGGTACGTCTTAATATGCAAGTCCAGACCATGGTTTAGTCTTACTCTTTTTGATTCTGTATCTTGCTTATTTTGCAGTTTTCGATAAAAGTTATTCGAAAAAGTTGTTTATTTTAGCGACTTCTATGCACAGTTCAAAAAAACTTAAGAGTCCCTGTCCCTGTATATACACATAACATATTATGAAAAAAAGAGGCCACGGAAAATTTCTTGCAGGGGGGGCCCCGGGAAGTATCTTGCGGGGGGGGCCCGAATTTGTAGTAACGCTACTGACTCAAACGTTGTTAGTAAATTGCAATTTTTCTTCTGCGTTGTAAATATCTTGTTTCAAAATGCGTTCAAAATGCCCTCTCTTCTATACGATGAAATATAAGATCGGGACGCGATGCCTAAAATATGGCAATCAACTCAGCCGTCAGTAATTTATATAGGAAGGCGTCGCTTATTTCCTATGAGCACTTGTCGCGTTACAAGTTCCAAGCTCAGTGTTCTATACATGCATCCCCACAGCTACCGAATAAGCGATCAAATTTCCCACCACATAGTGTGCACCACACTCATCCAAAAGCCGACTAGATAACTTTTTTTTTATAACTGAGCAGACCGCGTAGGCAGAGCCTAAATACCAGAGTACCGCGGCTGCTGTGAAAGGGTTATGTTAGGGGAAGTTTGTTAACGCGGGATTTGAATGGGCCAATACCCGCAGGCCCAATAAATACATCTCCTGGCAGCCCATTCCAAGCCTTGGATACCCTGGGAATGAATGGCGGTTGTACCGCTCGGTTCTTGATGTATGAAGAACGACCGCCTTGGGATGAGCTGCTGCGGTCGCGCGGGTGCATCTAATAGGAGCGGTGAGCGGCGGAACGATAGAGGATAGCTCAGAGAAGCAGATTCCGTTTGAAAATCGGTAGAAGAGCGAGAGGTCACCAACAACACGCCGGTGTGAAAGTGGCTGGAGGTGGCACGTTAAGGCCGGGTCCGCCAATTAGTCGAATTGCCCTTCTCTGGACGGCATCAAGTATAGACAGGGTAGTAGGGGCAGCCGCTCCCCAGACATGAGAGCAATACTCCAGGCCAGGCCTTATCTGGGCTTTATATAGCGTGAGGAGGTTACATGGTGAGAAGTACTTTCTGGCTCTAAATAGGTACCCAAGCTTTTTACCAGCAGCTGTTGCAATTGACGCAACGTGTTCGTGCCAGATCAGATTTTCTGTAATGTTAACTCCTAACAGCTTGAAGCAGTGACTCCTTGGCAGGGCCCGGTTGTTCATTAGAACCTAGTGTTGGCTTGAGTACTTCTTGTTTGATAGCGTACATTACTGGATCTTGGAAGCATTGAATTTTACCATATTCTTGAGCCCCCCAGCGGTAATGGTATCAAGATCCTTTGAAAGTGAAGCTGCCACTGCCAGTCTTCTGCATTCCAGCTCGACCACAGAGATTGGTCTATTGCTTATGATGCCTGCATGCAGCGTACTGTCATCTGCAAAACTGTGGACTGGATTCGTAGTGCGAGAGAGTAGATCGTTAATGTGAAGCAGAAACAATGTTGGCGCCAATACCGATCCCTGGGGAACCCCAGCATTGATGTAATGGAAAGAAGAGGAAAAGCCGTCTACCACGACAGATATTTTCCGACCTAAGAGGAAGTCTGCGAGCCAACCGCAGAGCTTAATAGGGAGTCCGTAAGAATGGAGCTTGTTTAGGAGAGCTGCATGCCACAGTTGATCGAATGCCCTTGAAATATCGAGAGCAACGACATGAGCCTCACCAAATGACTGGATGAGTTTACTCCACACATGTGTGACGTAAGCCAGGAGATCTCCAGTTGATCTTTGGTGTCGGAATCCATATTGTCTGTCGTTGAATAAGTGATGGAGCTCTAGGTATTTCATGAGCTCTTGGTTGATGCATTTCTCCATCACTTTACTAATTACAGAGAGCAGAGCGAGCGAGAGGTCTGTAGTTGGTCGGATCAGTTTTGGATCCCTTTTTGGCACCGGCTGGATGCTAGCTGTTTTCCAGTCTTTCAGGAAAATGCCGGAATCGTAAGACATCCGAAAGGGGCGGGGAAATATGGGGGCAAGCTCCGGTGCGCACTTCTTCACAACAATGGAGGGGATCATGTCGGGCCCATTCGCCTTATTAATGTCAAGTGACTGCAGCACCTTCCGAACTATTTTTGTTCTGAACGTTATTTCGCTCATTGCTTGGGGTATGGATGGTAACTGGGCACTGGATGGGACTTTTATAGTGGAGTTTGCGGCAAATATCTTGGCAAATATTTCGGCCTAGTCCTTGGAAGCAGTTGCGACTGTTCCATCCACACATGTGATCCATGGGAAGCTGCTTCTCGAGAAGTTACCCTCTATTGTTTGGCCAGAGTCCAGAAGCAGCGGCTGCCATTGAGGTGTGACATAACTTTCTTTTTTATTTTGGCATCGTATCGGCTTTTTGCATGTCGGATGGTTTCATTGTATCTGTTCCTGGACTCGATATCAGCCTGTCTGTTTTCAGCGGTGGGGTTCTGTAAGTTCGGTAGGTGGATGGCTGAAATACATGGTTCGCAGAGAGATACGGGGGAGAGGTGGGTGTCGGCGGAGTCGATACCATGTCGTCGGCGCTGTATATCGGTTATATCATGGGGAACCGTAGTATAGTTGGTTGTTGGTATAGTTGGTAACGCGTCGGCCTAGAATGCCGGAGACGCTAATTCGAATCCAGCCGGTACCCTTCATTTTTCCGATTTGTCTGTGAACCAAATGATTGGAATTAATTTAGTATTTCCAACAAACGTCAAACATTAAATCAAAGCCTACTTGAGCTAGATTATACATTAAAGATAAGGCTTTCATGTCTCACTTTTTGTATTCGTGCTTTGAAAGAAATTAGAACACCAGTCCCGTTATACTGATACCTATCAGTGGCGTATATAAGGGGCCCGCCCCCCCCCCCCCCCCCCCCCGAAACCAGCCACGCATTCAGTTTTGCCGTCTGGGAAGAGGCTGACGTAGTTGTCAAAAAATATAGTACTGAATAAAATTAGTAGCGACATCAAAATGTAATCTAATAATAAAGCAAATAGGGCAACTTTAACGATCATAGATGTCCGATTAGGAAGTACACCTTGGTTTCTTTGCTTCAATTTAGAATTATTATCTATAAAAATAGAAGTTTATATTTCTAATATGCATATGTGTTATATACAGGGTGAGTTTTTAGTACCGGCTCTGTCGATAACTCCACTGCTGCAGAAGATAGCGAAAAAAGTTATATATAAAACTTGCTCCTTGCTCAGAAAATATTTAGATTTATACAGGGTGATCCATAACTGCGTGGTGATGCAAACATGCAATTTTTTAAATGAGTTACCCTATATACAGTGTGGTCCAAAGAGTGTGCAACAAATGGGATTTTTTTTATTAGCTGCACAATCAAAAATCCAATATTGCCAAAAGTTGGTGCATGTCCGATAACTAATTTAGGTGCACTTAGAATGGTTCCAAGTTCATCAGTATACGGGGTGAATCAAAAAATATTTTCAAAAATTCAGCAAAATGTTATTAACAAAAGTTGTTTAGAATCAAGAGTTATGCCTAAATACCAAAACTTGGCCTCCTCTGAGAAAATTTTTTTTTTGAAAAAAGTGCAATAACTCTCCCAAAAATTTTTTTTTTTCTTTTTAGTAAAACTGTTTGATACACTAATTGAAATTGAATTAATTTTGTAG
The DNA here is from genome assembly GCA_951848785.1 of Callosobruchus maculatus. NCBI lineage: Eukaryota > Metazoa > Arthropoda > Insecta > Coleoptera > Chrysomelidae > Callosobruchus > Callosobruchus maculatus. The sequence goes on from CATOUR010000127.1 coordinate 2,390,733, forward strand.
AACTTTATTTAAATTCAAGCATTTTTGTGAAATTTACCTGAGGTTAAAATTTTTTTGGGAATCACAAGCTAAATGTTTGTTGCAAGGATATTAAATATGGCTTTATAATTTCGGAAAAAATCTTTTTACTAAAGCAAGAGGTTGCTTATAATTACATGCATATCAGAATAACTCTCAATAAAACCGCAAACCTTTTATTAATTTTTTATTTCTAAACATGTATTTAAATTAATCCACAAACATGAAATCTTGCAAAAAAAATCATGGATACCCATGGAAAAAAAACAAATGTGGGTTTTAAGTAAACATTATGACAGTTTGATGACATTAGTCTCACTTTCTTACAATATTGTAAAATTATTGCTCGGTTATTGTCTTTTTACGTACCTAAAATGCCTCCTCCCAAACAGTTAACGTTACCCGAGAGGGCGGAATTGGTTTTAATATGTGGTGACAACTACAAAACAGTTCGAGAAGCAGCAGATATTTTCAATGAACGGCATCCAGATAAACAGGTTCATTATTCAACAGTAAGCCGAATTTTGGTTAAGTTTAAAGAAACTGGGTCTCTAAACTACAATTATAAACATGAACATGTTAAAACCGTATGTACTGAAGAAAATCAATTGGAGGTACTTCAAGCAGTTGTCGAAAATCCACGACGATCTACCCAAGAGATTTCCGCCTATACGGGTGTGAAGAAAACCAGCGTGAAGAGAATACTCAAGAAAAATAAATATCATGCTTACAAGCCTATGTTCATCTGTACTCTCCAAGAACGAGATTATGATTTGCGGTTCGATTTTTGCATGTGGATTCAAGGCGAAATAGAAGGTCAGCAAGACTTCCACAGGCACATTCTTTTTGGGGATGAATCCACCTTTACAACAAATGGGGTTGTTTCGTCCCAAAATTGTCGATGGTGGTCGGATGAAAATCCAAATTTCGTTATTGCTAATAAAAACCAGTATTATCAGAAAACAAATGTGTGGTGCGGCATAATGAACAATCAATTAATTGGACCTTTTTTTTTTTCGCGAAAACCTAACTGGTAACACTTATTTACAGTTTTTAGAAAACGAACTAACTGACTTTTTGGACAATTTAAATTTGCAAGAACGGAATCAGTTGTGGTTTATACATGATGGATGTCCGGCCCATTCAGCCATAATCATTACTGAATGGTTAAATGGGGAATTTGGAAATAAATGGTTAGGACGAAGTACTAAACCTCGGTGGCCTCCTCGTTCACCGGACTTTACCCCATTAGATTTTTTCTTATGGGGCTATCTAAAACAAAAAGTGTATATGGATAGACCCTTTAACAATCTCGAGGAGCTTGAAAACTCAATACGAGTACATTGCCGGAATATACCGGGAAATGTTTTACGATCTACTCTTAGCGAATTTTATAACCGGACAATTAAGTGCATTGAACGAGAAGGTGGACATACCGAGACGCGCCGATAATTATTTTATGTTTCTTAACTATGTTTTTCTTTTGTTCCTACTTTTCACATATTTTTTCATTTTAGCTTTCAATTTTTCACTTATGGTAAAATACGGTTATGACATGTCCATTTATTATAATTATGTATTGATACACACAGTTCACTTTGTTTCCACGCTTTGTTTCCTTCATGGGTATCCATGATTTTTTTAGTAAGATTTCATGTTTGTGGATTAATTTAAATACATGTTTAGAAATAAAAAATTAATAAAAGGTTTGCGGTTTTATTGAGAGTTATTCTGATATGCATGTAATTATAAGCAACCTCTTGCCTTAGTAAAAAGATTTTTTCCGAAATTATAAAGCCATATTTAATATCCTTGCAACAAACATTTAGCTTGTGATTCCCAAAAAAATTTTAACCTCAGGTAAATTTCACAAAAATGCTTGAATTTAAATAAAGTTATACAAAATTAATTCAGTTTCAATTAGTGTATCAGTTTTACTAAAAAAAAAAATGGCAGAGGAGGCCAAGTTTTGGTATTTAGGCATAACTCTTAATTCTAAACAACTTTTGTTAATAACATTTTGCTGAATTTTTGATAATAAGGGTACTTTACTCTTGTACAATTTTTATATTTTTTGATTCACCCCGTATACTGATGAACTTGGAACCATTCTAAGTGCACCTAAATTAGTTATCGGACATGCACCAACTTTTGGCAATATTGGATTTTTGATTGTGCAGCTAATAAAAAAAAATCCCATTTGTTGCACACTCTTTGGACCACACTGTATATTATTCCATATTCAAATTCTACTAATGATTTCCGTTCTTCAAATATAGGGTATTGTTACATTATACAGGGTATTTAAAAAGTTATGACCATTTTTATATCCAAATCGCTGTCAAATTAACGTACTGTATATCAAAAAGTGTAGAATCAAAAATCATATTTTTTACACGGATGAGTAAAAAATATTCTCTAGTTTTAAAATCTGCTATAAAAAAATCTCTTCCCGCTTCGTTTAAATATAACCTCCAATATTTTATTATACCAAAGAATTGCTTTTAATATGCTCTTTCATCTTTGCATAGCACTTGTTATGGCTGCATTCATTAGTTTCTTATATATTTCGATTTTTCTACAAATTTTAAATATACCTTCTATTTGTTTACTAAAACTTATTTATTTTGAGAAAATACTATCAAATTTTATTTTTGCTTAACAAACAACTAAAATATAAGGCCATAATAGTACTTGATCAAGTCAAAACACCGATTTAATGAGATATTATATGTCAAGTGTGCTGAGGAAACAATTTTATAGACGTCATGCATAACTATCAAGCAGATCTATCAGGTAGGTTATGAAATATTAAACGACACATTTGAAATAAAAAGATTCTTCAATCTTTCAAACGCATTAGTATTAGAGTGCATCCGCTCTGCATATTGCTGTTCATAGTTGATATATTCTAGAGTCAAGTAGGCAATTTCTCAAAGATTCTCCTAAATACCCTTAATGGAAAAATTAATTTTTAAAGCTCGTTTTTCACACAGTACGGAATTATTGAGTAGGTTATAAATACTGTCAATTTTTCAAAGTCTACCTGATAAATCTGCTTGATAATTATGCATCACGCCTACAAAATTGTTTCCTCAGCATACCTGACTTTATGATCTCGATGATTCAGGGTTTTGACTTCATCAAATACTATCATGACCTTATAATTTAGTTGTTCGTTAAATAAAAAACAAATTCGATAGTACTTTCTCAAAATAAATAAATTTCAGTACACAATTAGAAGCTATATTTTGAATTTACCGAAAAACTGAAATACCTCGGAAACTGACAGACGTAGGTAAAACAAGTGCTATACAAAGATGAAAGAGCATATTGAAAACAAGCATAATAAAATATTGGGGGTTACATTTAAAAAAAGGAGAAAATAGGAGTATGCGACGCGGGCTCTTTTTATAGCCGATTTTAAACCTAGAGGATATTTTTAATCTTTCCATGTAAAAAAATAATTTTTGATTCATTACTTTTTGATATACAGTACGTTCGTTTGACAGCGATTTGAATATAAAAATGGTTATAACTTTTGAAATACCCTGTATAATGTTATAACACCTTATATCGTGAGAAGAGAAATTATGAGTAGAATCTAAATATGGGATAATATACAGGGTGGGCCAATAGTGCGTGGACGGAGGATTGTGGGCTTACTAAAAAATATTTCAAAAATCTGTCACTTGATCATGGTTAGGACCCTTGAGGGCTATAACGTAAAAATATTTTCACTTAAATTTTGACGTTTATACAGGGTGATTCATATCAAACTTACATTTTTTTGAATGGAACCCTCTATATATTATTACATATTTGGATTCCTTGGTAAATTCTAATGTAACTTTATGTATCATACATGGACCTTTAAACGAACCGTTTAGGCGCAAATCAACATTTTTGGTATAAGTAGGTATCAGAAGAAAATTGAATATCGCAGCGCCTATAAAACCTAGAAGGCCGTGACTTTGCGGTACGACTAAGCATGAAATGCGTCACCTAAGGTCAGACGGCTAAATTTGGATTCTTTTTGTACTTGAAGGAATCAGTAGATTAATTAAGGAAACTTAAATCACAGATAACTTCATTTTTTCAAATGGGAATGCCTATTTTGGTTTAAAGAATCAAATGTAAAATTTGATTACCTTTCTAACGATATAGCATTCTTGATATCAATCTTCTTTGGTTTTCATTTTATTTTAAATTTTAAGTCAAATCAGTGTTTTTCAATTTTCCTGCGTGCAATCAGCCTAGTAGGCCATGAAAAATAAACAAAAGCTCGTTAATATGGAAGAAAACAACTAACTTAGTAGAAAGATGCAAACGAACTCGAGTAGCGAGGCAAGAACATGAAAATTCCTTACAACACATCAGCTCTAACCGGAAACAACAGCGGCAAGATATCTAATGTCAATGAGTAGCTGGGGTATGACAGAAGTGTTTGTTTTACACAGCCTACTAGCTCTTGAGGTCTACTAGAGCTTGGCAACTTTCCAAAACGATTAAAAATTTTGAAACAAAAAGAAAACTATCAGCGATTTTTGCTTACAGTCGAACATGTTTAGAATGAAATTTCACATTTAATGGGATATAAAAATAAGTCGAAATTAAAGATATCTCCAACTGGAGCATTCTGAACATCTATTGAAATAATTGCTAGAATTTTTTTATTACGCTATGTTGTAATTGTGATTATTTCTTTAGTTTTCTGCAAACTAATTTATGTTTTACAATTCAAACAGACTGCAATTCAGGTTTCATTTTCCGCGATTTTGCTAATAAGCACAAGTACCTACCGAAGAATTTGAAGGGTTCCAGTCAGAGGTATCATTACTTTTGACTTACGTAAATGGCTAATTTTTTACAGCAATAAATGTGAAAATTTATTCAAATTTATTCAGAAGACATAGATATTCTACTGCCAGCAACAATCACTAGTAGTTTTCCTTTGATTAGATATTTTTTTACTAACTTTGGAAATTGGCTAATAGCTAGTAGGCTGTGAAAAATGAGCGTTCTTGTTACTGCTATTGTTTCTGGTTAAAGCTAATATGTTGTAAGGAATTTTCGTAATCTTGCCTCGCTGCTCTAGTTAGTTTGCATTTTTCTACTAAGTTAGTTGCTTTCTTCCATATTAACGAGCTTTTGTTTATTTTTCATGGCCTGCTAGGTTGCTTGCATGCAGGAAAGTTGAAAAACACCGATTTGACAGAAAATTTGAAACAAAATGAAAACCAAGAAAGACTGATATCAAGAATGCTATATCGTTAGAAAGGTAATCAAATTTTACATTTGATTCTTTAACCAAAATAGGCATTCCCATTTGAAAAAATCAAGTTATCTGTGATTGAAGTTTCCTTAATTTATCCTCTGATTTCTCCAAGTTCAAAAAGAATTCAAATTTAGCCGTCTGACCTAAGGTGACGCATTTCATGCTTAGTCGTACCACAAAGTCAAGGCCTTCTAAGTTTTATAATCGCTGCGATATTCAATTTTTTTCTGATACCTACTTATACCAAAAATGGTGATTTGCGCCTAAACGGTTCGTTTAAAGTTCCATGTATGATACATAAAGTCACACTAGAATTGACCAAGCAATCCAAATATGCAATAATATATAGGGGGTTCCATTCAAAAAAATGTAGGTTTGATATGAATCACCCTGTATAAACGTCAAAATTTAAGTGAAAATATTTTTACGTTATAGCCCTCAAGGATCCCTACCATGGTCAAGTGACAGACTTTTGAAATATTTTTTAGTAAGCCCACAATCCTCCGTCCACGCACTATTGGCCCACCCTGTATAGGGCGTTTCTTTTAAAAAAATACATGTTTGCATCACCACGTAGTTATGGATCATCCTGTATAAATCAAAATATTTTCCGAGATAGGAGCATATCTCTGGTTACAACTTTTATGTATAACTTTTTTTGCTATCTTCTACAGTAGTGGAATTATCGACCAAGCCGGTACTAAAAACTCACCCTGTATAATTATTTTCGTTAATATTATAACATATAAGATAAACTTTAATTTTTCCGATGGGGCCCCCCCGAAATCGATTTCTATATACGCCACTGATACCTATGTATATTGTAATTCGTTCTCATCCATTCTTTTAATATCGTGTAAACATTTTTTCAGGTTTTTTTCCATTTCGGAAACCTGGATGGTCTACAGGAATATATAGACAAGAAAGTCTTACCCAACGAATATGGAGGAGACAAGGAAATGACGTTTGACTATCACCAGTATATCTACAACAAAGATTCTTCAATAGCAGAAAGTTTTCGAATTAATAGGAAAATGTATTTAGAAACTATAAAAGATGTAAAAAATAACAAACAGAATACAAAATAAATATTAATTTGAGATTTTTGACCTCCATCCCTGTGGAATACCGTGTTAATGTTATAAGCTTTTCGGAAGAAAGGAAGGACGGAAGCTTCTTTAGGAGCACCACATGGCACGGCTGATCAAATACATTTTCGAAACTAGCTCAGATTACCTTAGTAAGCTGGCGAGGCTGAAGGAATACGTTACCTCTTGATGTGGGTCCCGGGTCATACGAGGGTTCCTAGTAATGGGGAAGCCAATAAGCTGGCCAGCCCTCAAAAAGTGGGTGAACCATAGATGAATAGTGGAGGCACTATTATGAATTGAAGAAAGCTTCCTATGTGGCTGTGGAGAACCCGATGAAACGGCCTACCACTTCCTTGCGGAATGTGAGTTGCTAGGCGGGCTGCGATATGAAATCTTTAAATCCGATAGACTCCAGCAGGCAGAGGAATTACCCTTCCGCTGGGTCGACAGAGGTCACAGACTGGCCTTTACCCTCTCCGCATAACTTTGATACATTTCGTGTTTTCGGGACACCCTGTATAACATGAAAATATTTTTAAAATGTAGCCTTTATGGGTCTCTATCCATCCGAAATTATTATTTTCTTTTTTATTAAACACTTTAGCCATAATGCTCCGTGTCGAATAACGTGAATAACCCTGTATTATTGCATATTTGGATTCCTTGTTGAATTCTAGTGTGAGTTTATGTATCATACACTGAACTTTAAATCAACCGTTCAATAGGCGAAAATCACTATTTTTGGTATAAGTACCAGAAATAAAAAAAAAATGAATATCGTAATTATAAAACTTAGAAGGCCGTGACTTTTCGGTTCGACTAAGCATGAAATGCCTCATCTTAGATCAGACGGCTAAATTTGAATTCTTTTTGTGTTTGAAGAAATCAGTAGATTAATAATTAAGGAAACTTCAATCATAGATAACTTGATTTTTTCAAATGGGAATGCCTACTTTGGTTTATAGAATCAAATGTAAAATTTGATTACCTTTCTAACGATATAGTAATTTTCAGTCAAATCTGTGTTTTCCAAGTTTCCTACGTGTAAGCATAGTCGTATAAGGATGTAACGCAAAAATATTAAATAATAAAGGAATAAAGCACTGAATGAAAACTATATACATTCTTTTTTCTGGGCGGTTGAGTGGGTACGTGCCCTTATGCTCTTCACTAGCATACTCTGATCTAAGTTTTAGGCTAGTTCATGTTGACTTCTTAAACTCTCAATTACTATAAAAAATGCATATCAATGGCAGTTTTATTTTACACAATGTATACAAAGGAAATTATATCTACAAAATGAGTAAAAAAAGTATTCAAGAAACAACTAAAAGGTAAGTAAGTATACTATATGACAGTAATGAGCACGATAAATTCTGTATACAGGGTGATTTAGCACGCTATATTTTGTAATCATAATCATACATACTAAATTATTATTAATATTTTACCTTCCTATCAAGTCAGCCTTGATAAATTAGGTGCACTATAATGTGAAAGTAAAGAAAACTTAATTTGCACATTTTTAAATCAGTTATAAAAGTGTCAAAAATCTTTTGTGGGTGTTTTATGGAATCATCACTAAATTAAAAGGAAGACAGATTAATATCCTCCCAATTTTTTGATAGATTCAGGTTTTCACGCCCACTTATAACGTCAAAACCTCTGAACATTAAAATGGACAAAGCAAACTTAACCAGGTTAAATATTTTCAGAGCACCCTGTACATGTCCCAAATATAAAGTCGAATTGAATGAGAAGTGACAGTGCAGCAAAATTCTCAGGAAAACAATAGCATTGTGTGACGTTTACGAAATTAAAATTTTGCTTTATTATAGCACTTTTGTAATTCAATAAAATTAGCGTAATCGTATTTTCATAATAAAATGTCATGTATAATAAGATTCTTAGAAAAAAGTCCAAACCCTTATACAAATACATCATCATCACGGATAAAATCGTCTTTACAAATTTTGTACTAAATATAATATTTACAAAACCAAATATACTTATTTTTTTACAATCGTAGAGCTACAACCACAGGCTACCTAAATATGCAACAGAGATAAAGTACCAAGTATAAAAAAACAATAACATAATACTTCTACAATTCTTGCGTTCTTTATGTACATAAAACAATATACCTAGTCTCAATTTTTTTTAAAACACCCTAATTCCGAACAGCTGGATCCTTCTGTCTAGCTAAATGATCTTCATAACCTTCTGCATCATCTGAAAAAAAATCATCCCATCAATAACACATTCACATAAAAAAAAACTTAAGTATTTCTCAAATACTGCTTTGTGTTTCACAGTAGTTTATAATCAAGTAAGGGAATGTCAATATGACATTTCGTTGCAGTCGCGGCGATTTTGTAGGTTAATTTCGGAGTAAGGTGTCGTGTTGTCAGTTTCTGTCACATCCGGAAAAATCTCCGGCATAAAACGCGAAACACTGGCACAAAACAAAAACAGACAACAGAAAACATCAAAATGCGTAGGTACAGGCATAACAAATTGGCTTATACATGGTTGGGATAAAGTATGGAACCAAGCAAATATCTTTGAAACGGAAAGGGTGATATTGCTGAAAATTTGCAGGTAAATATAGTGACGCATAATGCATCTGAAGACATTATGTTAGCTATTAATGTACTTCCAGTCTAACCGGAAGTACCGTCAACTTTTTTACTTTAAATGGGACATCCTGTATATTTTTGCAGATCTTAATACATTTTTTTTCCGAATACGTCCATAGTAGGTTTAGTATTTGTAAGTACTGTAAAAATGGGAAAGATAAAGCTTTTTTATTTACTGAAACGTTCATTTTATTTGATGTGTTACAATAAGAAAATTTAAAATGAATTATCAAGGAATTATCTCAGACGTTCAAAATGTCCGCCGTTTACTTCCTGACAATATGCAAGTCTGTTGACAAATTGCTGAGTTATCTTGTCGAATAAATTCAGGTCAGGATCAGGACGACAGGAGGTAAATGGCCGGCATTTTAAACATATGAAGAAGCTTTATCTTTCCCGTTTTTACAGAAACTAATACCCAAACCACTATGGACGTATCCGGAAAAAAAAGATGTATGAAAATCTGCAAAAATATACAGGGTGCCCCATTTCAATTAAAAAAGTTGACGGTACTTTCGGTTAAACCGGAAGTACATTAATAGCTAACATAATGTCTTCGGATGCTACGTCGCTACACTTGCGTGCAAATTTTCAGCAATATCATTCTTTCCGGTCCAAAGTTATTTGCTTGGTTCCATACTTTATCCCAACCCTATATTTGAAACATGACAATGTCGCCAAAAACATAGGCACAAGGACACACTTGAGTATTACTAAAGAGAACACTTAAGAGTCGACTATGAATACGGTCTAAGAATGGAGAAAAACATGGTTTTCAACAAATAAACAAACAAATAAACAAACAAATATTTATTTGTTATTGTTATTTGTTGTTATAGACAAAAATTAATTATTAAAAAATACAGGCATACCATCCTCTTCATTTTCGAGCTGTAACTCTTTATAATCCTGTTGGTCATTATCTTGGCTTTTTTTATCCTTTTTTTCGGCACCCAATGCGGCCTGTAATTTATTCACATCTTCTTTGTTCGGAATTTGGTTTTCGCCAACTTCTCCAAATCCAATTCCTTCCAATTGATGATTTTGAGGAGGATCAAACACTTCATGAGCGCCATCTTCAACTTCATCTTTCCCTATTATAAAAGCATTATTTCACTTAAATTATGCAGCTGACAGAGCATCAAGATTTGTAAACGTAGAATCAAATAATATTGTATACAATATGCAACCAATATAAGGGTAAATATCAACACCATTAGTCAGAGAACATGTCAAAGTTTAAAACAATAATTCCAAGAAGCAAGGAATCTTACTACTAATTGTATCCAAAAAATCCCAAAAAAGACTGTATAACTGTGTAAGGGTTGGTTCATTACTCCTTCAGACTATTGTAAGTGTATCCATATTTTATCTTGAAAATAGGTCTAAAAATATTTCAAACTCACATATATATAAACACAACAAAAAGATAGCTAGAATACCTTGTCTCTTATCACCAGCTGCCTGGTCATTCACATTTTGGTATCTATTGTTATTGATTTCTATTTGCGGTTCCTCACTTTTCTTATCTGGAAAGGCCACCACACCTTGAGGCAGCTTTTTGTTGTCTGGGGTCGAGGGTTTGGAGCTAGATGGCGTAACAGTTGGTAGCAACAAAGGCCTTGCATTACCTAAGGCACCAAATGATGGTTGGAAACCTAGAAAATAAAACACTATGTTGTAACATTGTGTCGTAGAATACTTCCTAAATTTGTGTCCCTTACTTTTCCAGAATATTGAGTGTCTGATATACTAGTGGTGTAGTTATAATTGTGAGCAACCCAAAAAAAAGATAAATTCACTAACGCACTGATTTAATGCATACTTAAATCAGAACATGCCAGATGAATTAGGTACAAGTTTTTTTAATTGTATATTGTAATTTTGTATTTGTGACTGTAATAAATATTATTTAACCCACTGTTATTCTAATTAAAGTAGAAGAAATTATACACTCTTGAACAAAATTATTGAATATCTTTTATTATCACTATTATTTCAAAATAATTTTAAATGATCGCCGTAAACCTATACGTATGTGCTGATGTTGGTCATCTAGTAGGCTGATTATCCACTTGTTTGTAAATATTTTGACATTAAATTCACATTAATGACATTTACTATTGTCTCTAGGGCATTTTACCGAAGACAAAGGTTTTACTAGAACTAACTAACCCTCAAGAAGTTGCTTGTCAAACATAATTGCTCCTAACAAAGTCAACAGATTTACGTGAATAATATTCCTCAACTCACTGTGTACAACCAGAAGAATCGTCAAGTGACTTCCCAACTGATATTTCCTCCACCATCCTCAAATATTTGGACTACACCATAAAAATGGGATCAAAGTGACAGCTAAATGGCATTAATGAATTAGGTCATCAATATACAGTGTTATCTCTTCAAGTGCTAAGTATTACAAAGTGAATATGCTGATCACCAGTACTGATGGCACGGAGGGTTTTGATGAACTAGAGCTTCTGAAGGGAAAAAAATCTGATCTGGTATAAATTATACAAAATCAGAATGAAATGCTGAAAGAGAAAGATGATTACATAACGCGACTTCTTACTGAAAATGAGAGACTTCAAGAACATTATAACTTAATTGTTACCAACATAGGTGAAAAGGGTACCATTATGGATTGCTTACATAGGATTGAATATGGAATAAAGGATATCGAAGACATGAAATCTAACATCATTGTGGTAAAGAACAGGATTGAACTATTCCAGTCCTTAAGGAATGACCATCCCATACACAATCCCAATAATCAGCAATTGCAGCTACCCAAAAGGAAAATCTCACGATCTGACCATACTACGGTTCATAATACTCAACACCATTCTGCTACTAACCATATGGGCAAAGAGGATGAAGCCGTTCATGTAACTTACTCGACCGTACTAAAACAAAGGGGTAAGAAAGTCACAGAAACCAATAAAAACATGAACACTGAGTCTCCTGATATCTCACAAAGTAGCTTCACCTTGGTAAAACGAAGTCGGAAACGAAAGCTTTCAATTGGTACGGCTACTGATGACATTAATTTCGAAGGATCCGCAAAAACCAGCTCAAAAAGAATTTGGCTATTCCTAAAAAGAGTCAAGGATAATGTAACTGAACATACAATATCAACCTACTTATTAAAAAAATTGAAGAATTCTGACAACATCCATGTTAAACAAGTAAAAACATTTTACCAAAGAAGTGATAAATACTTGCTTTTTAATGAGAGTGAATGTCGAAAATTCTGAGTTAATTTTTATGACAAAAGTTTTTGGCCCAATGGAATTAGATTTGAACGTTTCAATTTTGTAAGAGGCAATAAATTCCTTGATAATCCTCGTTTTAGAAGAAGAAAATCGAATTACCCCTGCTCAGAATGTAGACAATACCCCTTGCTGCAGACTTTGTCGACTACGGAGTTTTTAATGAAGAACCATTAACCCAACATTTTGCTGTTCAGCAAATCTCTACACAAAATGGCCATCAGTTGTCATCACTTCTCCTAAACATTCAGTCGTTAAGAAATAAGACCGATGAGTATGGTTATACGTGTTTTTAGGTGAAACAAATTTTCCATCTATTTTGTTACTCACGGAACATTGGCTGTTCCCTGACGAAATTGTAAATGTAAAAGATTACATCATAATTAGCAAATATTGCAGAAAGCAACATACTCATGGAGGTTCAATGATCCTAATTAATAATAATTCTTCAAGTTGGCTAGACATCAATGAAGTTACTAAGTATTCAAATTATAATCAAGAAATTTATTTTGAATGTTTAAACTTAAAATATACAAACACTTACATAATCTGCATATACAGATCACCATTGGGGATTTTAAAATATTTCTTGATAATTTGGAAGCTATTTTAACAGAACTACCAGTAAATAGTGATGTTTTGCTATCTGGAGATTTTAACATTAATTATAATGATCTACTCTCATTTAAACAACTTCTAGTATGCTTTACCTTAGAAATGCTTGTAGAAAATGATACCCATTTAATACCAAAATTGACTATTTGTGTACAAACTTCGATATTATTTCTTGCTCTGTTATTTCTGCTGGACTTTCTGATCACCAAGCCGTTATTGCGATACTGGATAACTTTATAGATCATAAACGTAATAAATGTAAGTTTGGTATTTAGTAGCCATAACTACAAACGCAAAGTGTTGCAAAATAAACTGGAACAATTGCTTCCTTTCATCTAACCCATTCCTAGCGTATTATGAGAAACTTGTACAGACTTTTCAGGAAAGTTTTCCTTATCAAAGAATCAAAATTAAGAAAGTGAAACCTTGGATAACCAAAGGAATCAAAATTTCTTCCAAAAATTGGAGATGTTCGCACGATGTAAAAAAATTCATTAACAATATAGAAATTCATAAATACTGTTTGTCTTACCATAAAATATACGGGGTTATTCACGTTATTCGACACGGAGCATTATGGCTAAAGTATTTGATGGAAAAAAAGATAATAATTTCGGATGGATAGGGACCCATTAAGGCTACATTTTAAAAATATTTTCATGTGGTGTCCCCAAAACACTAAGTTATGTTTTTTTTAATAGAACACCCTGTATATTATTGCATATTCAGATTCCTTGATAATTTCTAGTATGACTTTATGTATCACACATGGGACTTAAAGCGAACCATTTAGGTGTAAATCATCATTTTCGGTATAAGTAGATGTCAGAAAAAAAATTGAATATCTCAGAGATTATAAAATTTAGAAAGCTATGAGTGTGGCATATTACTAAGCATGAAATGCGTCAGCTTAGGATGGACAATCAAATTTGACTTACGTTTGTGCTTGGAGAAATCGTTCGATTATTTAAGGAAACATAAATCAGAGATAACTTGATCTTTTCAAATGGGAATACCTAATTTTTTTATAGGATTAAATGTAAAATTTGATAGCCTTTCTAATGATATCAAGTTGTGAATGTCAATTTCTGGTAGTTTTCATTTAGTTTCAAATTTTCAATCAAATCGGTGTTTTTCAGTTTTCCTACCTATAAGCAACCTAGCATACCGTGAAGTATAAACAAAAACCTGTTCATATAGAAGAAAACAAGTAAATTTGCAGACAAAAATACAAAACAACTAGACTAAAGAGACAAGACTACAAAATTAATTACAACAAATCACCTCTAAGCAAAAACAATGGCGGTAACATGTCTAAGGTCAAAGAGAAGCTGGAGCATGACAGAAATGGATATATTTCACGGGCTAATAGTTACGGCAATGTACTAGAAATTGCCAAATTCCAAAATTGAAAAGTTTGAAGTGAAAAGAAAACTACTAGCAATTGTTGTTTATTATTATCTTCAGAATAAAATTTCACATTTAATAGTATAAAAAAGTATTCAATCCTGTCAAGTCAAAAGTAACGATACCTTTGACTGGAGTTCTGAACAAGATCGCAGAAAATGAAAATTTATTCAAATTATAACGCATAATTTACCTGGCAGAAAATTTAAATCTGATTTGTAAGTATTCCTTTTTTGCGATCTTGCTAATAGTGAAAAAAAATAGAAGGGCTCCAGTCAGAGGTATCGTTACTTTGACGCAAATTACTAATATTTTATACCGTTACGTGTGATTGATAATTGCGTGCTAGGGCAACAATCGCTGGTAGTTTATCTTTCATTCCAGTGTTTTTAATTGTTTTGGAAATTTTTAATCTCTAGAACATTGCAGTAGCCAGTAGGCTGTGAAAAATATCTATTTCTGTCATATTCTAGCTTCTTTTTGATCTTGGATATGTTACCGCCGTTGTTTCTGGTTAAAGTTGATTTGTTGTAAGGAATTTTTATAATCTTTTATTTCTGTTTCCATGTGTATCAGGCTAGGAGATCTTTTAGAAAAAGATAGGACTAGCCGCCGACTATCGCTCTAGCTCATTTAGCGTTACCCAGGGTGCACGTGCAGACTTCGTCTACGGACGCGAGCTAGTTTACACCCCAGGCGATTCGAGGGACTTCTTCCATACCACACAATCAAGTCTTGAATGGATAGCTGAACTAGACCTTTTAATATAACAGCATTGTATCTACTTGTATATGTTTGTTTGATGTTCATGCATTGTAGTGTCTTATTTGCACACTGACTCGTGCGTGTTTTATGAATTTGCCATGTGTTGCGCCATACGCTAAATAAATAAATTTATAATCTTATCTCTTTACTCTAATTTGTGTGTATCCTTAATTCAAAGTTACTTGTTTTCTCCCATTTGAACGTTTTTGAATATACTTCAAGGCCTGCGAGGTTGCTTATAGGTAGGAAAATTGGAGAACACCGATTTGATTAAAAATTTGAAAACAAATGTAAACTACCAGATATTGATATTGACAGCCTTATATCATTTGAAAAGCTATAAAATTTTACATTTAACCGTATAAAAAAATTAGGCATTCCCATTTGAAAAAATCAAGTTATCTCTGATTGAAGTTTCTTTAATTAATCGATCGATTGCTCAAAGCACAAACTTAGCTCAAATTTGACCGTCTAACCTAAGGTGACGCATTTCATGCTTAGTAATACGGCAAAGTCACAGACTTCTATCTCTTTATAATCTCTGTGATATTCAATTTTTTTCTGACATCTACTTATACCAAAAATGGTGATTTACACCTAAACGGTTCGCTTTAAGTCCCATGTGTGATAAATAAGGTCACACTAGAATTTACCAAGGAATCTGAATATGCAATAATATACATGGTGTTCTATTTAAAAAAAATAACTTTGATACACGTTTTGGGGGACACCCTGTATAACATGAAAATATCTTTAACATGTAGCCTTAATGGGTCCCTATCCATTCGAAATTATTATTTTCTTTTTCATCAAATACTTTAGCCGTAATTATTCGTGTCGAATAACGTGAATAACCCGGTATAAAAAGCTTTTAAAGGGGTGATACACGTACGAACTTTAAGTATGCGGTTTTTAAGTTCGCGAACTTACTCGGCTCGACGCGGTGACACACGTGAAGCTGAGATCACTCATTTTGATAATTTTCCTAAATAAACAAAACTTTTAACAAACGCCAAACACAACAAGCGTTGCGCATCGATGGCCTGCCAAAACAAAGTGGTGGCTCGCGGCTCGCAGTACGAGCTGAAACCAGCTACGAGCAACATTTCAAACCAGTTGGCTCGCCGGCGGTTTGCGCGACGGTTTTAAAGTACGCGTACTTACGGTGACACATAGGCGAAAAAGGTCGTCGAGCCATAAGTACGCGTACTTGCTCGTACGTGTATCAGCCCTTTTAAGCGTCGATGACACGGGGCTAGTTTACGAGCTGCAAGCCAGCGAGTTTGCTACCAGCTTGTAAACTAGCCTTCGTGTCATCGGCTGAGCTAGTGGAAAGTTCTTTGTGTCATCGACACTCGCTCCTCGCTAGCTTTTAATCTCGCCGACTAGCGGCTCGTAAACTAGCCCCGTGTCATCGACGCTTTAGTGGCCACTAAAAAAGATTATTATAAGCATAAAATCAACAGAGCTGGAAATAAGACAAAGGAGGCTTGTAAAGTCGTGAATGAAATCAGAGGCAAACCGTTTACTTCTAACAATATTCCGACAATTCATCCAAATATTTTAAATAAATATTATTGTTCTGTAGCACAGAAACTAAAAAATACTGTATGCAGTACTGATGACCCATTAATTAACCTTCATGATTTTCACATAGAGCATAAACTAATATTTGAACCAACGGATATTCATGAACTGAAAGTTGTCCTAGAATCCATCAAAAATAAAAAAAATCATCTGGGATTGATGAAATCTCCTTGAATGTGATACTAAATCTTACATATGAAGCGCTGGTTGTACTCGCTAAATTGATAAATTTTTCGTTTGAACTTATCCTGGATTCCTAAAAACGTCAATTGTAACTCCTATCTATAAAGGAGGAACAAATGATGAGCCCTCGAATTTTAGGCCTATAAATATAATTACAATTTTAGCGAAAATCATTGAAAAAATAGTTCAGATTAGGTTGAAAATTTTTTTAAGAAACAATAACATAAGTCCTTTTCAGTTTGGATTTCAAAAACAAAAAATACTTCGGATGCCGTTTTTTTTTCTCTACTTTATAAACTATACTCTAATTTAAATAAAAATCAAATTTCAGTGGCTTTGTTCTGTGACTTTTCTAAAGCGTTCGATTGCGTCAATCATTATATTTTGATCAATAAATTGGATAAATATGGTTGTTCTAAAATAGCACTAAATTGATTTACCTCTTATTTGAATAATCGCTCTCAAATTGTTAAATTGTCTAAAAATGTAGCTTCTGAAAAATTGAGCATACGGGGTAGTGTACCACAGGGATCAGTATTAGGTCCAATCTTATTTTTGGTATACATTATTAACCTAATGACATTAGAAATAAGTGGTCAATTCACTGTATTTGAGATGACACTACAATACTCTGGCATGATAATGACATACATGTCTTAAAGAAAAAAATTGAGAATGATATAAGTGTAATCAAAAGATGGTGCGACAGCATTTTTTATCTTTTAATATCTCGAAAACCAAATTCGTGACTTTCAAATGCTTACTTGACGTGATTTACTTAGACAACGAACAATTACATCAAACATACTGCAGAAGTTCTTAGGTCTAACTATTGATCAAAAATTGTATTTCATAAATCATATTGATAATTAAATTAAAGTAACTTACATACTAAGAACAGTTAGAGAAACTCTTGGAAGAAACACCACCAAACGTTGTTATTTTGCATTATTCCATAATAGGTTGGGTTACGGCATCCCATTTTGGGGTGTCTGTTCTCATACCTACTTAAATAAATTGTTAGTCTTACAGAAGCGAGCAGTTAGATGCATCACCAAGAGTAGACCTAGAATTTCATGCAAGCCAATATTTTTGGAATACAAAATTATGACCGTAATTGCACTATTTATTTTGAAAACGCCACACTAATATTCAAAAATAAAACAAAATTTGAAACCATAAATATCGAACATAATACAGGGTGGCCAATCGGGTGACGATAATATTTTTTTTTAAATAGCCCGTACCGAGACCTATCCAAAACACCCTAATGTATGTGTACCGATTATTGATAGTTTTCGAGTTATGATTTTTTTTTGAAAACTTGAACATTTTCCAGTTTTTCCAAGAAATCGTCAAAAACAAAAACAAGAATGCTTTTTGGCTTTCATTTTTTTCAGCAATTATACTCAGTATTAAGCCTATCTTAATATCCAATAAAGAGAACCTGTACATCCGAACAATAATTAAGTACATTTTGGGTCGAAAGTTTGAAATTCTGTTTTTAGTCAGGAGACCAAAACCTTCAAAATAAAATTAAAAATACTTATGCCTGGTTCTGGAGCTCCAATCTAACCTTAAAAACTCTGCAAGACATTGCACTTTCGAAATAATAATGAAAAAATAGCACTTATGGGGGCATTTTGCGCCGTACGTGAATGTAAAAAGGTGATAATTTACGAATTTCCGAGATGATTTAAGAAACTATTATTTTACTTTTACTTATGACAAATTAAAGAAAAAAAAAACTCATAACAACTAATAAACGCGACAATCATTGATGCTTTAATCACTTTTAATAAAAAAAATTAATACCTATGCTTTTTGCTGTGTACTATTGAATTTCTGTTAAATTAAGTTGTATGGAGAGTTAACAAAGGCAAAGAATAATAAAACAACAATCTGACTTTTAATTCCATAGCGGAATTACCTGAGAAGCATTATCGTAGCATACCCTTTTACTTCCCTCACCGATAGGTGAGGGGGGATTGTGATCGTGAAAATTTTCGATTTTGAGATAATAGGTTTTTTGGGTCTACATAACGAAAATCCGCGTCACTTATTCCCGTCGTTCTGTCTGTCGGTTTGCATGTCGGTCTGTCTGTCGGTCTGTCTGTACGCGTTTTTCTAGCTTCATAATCTCAGTAACCGCTGCATGGACTGTGATGAAATTTGGGCAGCAATATGCTGTAGGGTCTTAGTAGGTCATGCTGCTATAATTTTGGAAATCGGTACATGGGCTGCGGAGTAATTAAAACAAAAATTTCAAATATTCCTCAAACTTTTTAGAGGTTCTTGATCATTTTCTGCTTTTTTTTTTGGTGGGGGTGGAATTTGGGTGTTTGGGGGGTGGGGGGTTGAAAAACTGGAAAACTTGTTGTATTCATAATAGGCTGTCTACTGGCCTGTCAAGGAAGACCTAGCGATATAAATCACCTTTTTAGGTCCATCCGAACATTGCCTTTCCTATTACCGAAAATTAATTAACACAACTGCGCTTCGCCGACATGAGCTCGCAAAAAGCTACCCTGAAAGAAAGGGATGGCGTATGCTACGACATCGCTTCCCAGGTAATTCTGCCATGAAATTGGAAGTCAGATTATTGTTTATTATTCCTTTTCTTTGTTAACTTTCCATACAACTTAACATAGCAAAAACACTTCAAAAATCACAATTTGGGTATTAGTGTTTTTATTAAAAGTCATCAAAACATCAATGATTATCGGGTTTATTAGTTGTTGTGAGATTTTTTTCTTTAATTTGCCATAATAAAGCAAAATAATAGTTTTTTAAATCATTTTGGAAATTCGTGAATTATCACCTTTTTACCCTTAACACTCACATACGGCGCAAAATGTCCCCATAAGTGCTACTTTTTCATTATTATTTCGAAAGTGCAATGTCTTGCGAGGATTTTAAGATCAGTTTGAAGCTCCAGAATAAGGAATAAGTGTTTTTAATCTTATTTTGAAGGTTTTGGTCTCCTGACTAAAAACAGAGATTTCAAACTTTGGGCCCAAAATGTACTTAATTATTGTTCGGATGTACAGATTCTTTTTATTGGATATTAAAACAGGCTTAATACTGAGTATAATAGGGTCGTTCAGTGAAATTCCAATAACCATATTTATGCACATTTTCATGAAGTATTACTTACATATAACATACAAAAAAAATTTCAACTTAATTGGATGAGAATTGAAAAAGTTACGCGCCTTCAAAGATTAAAATATTTCATGCGCTCAAAATTCATCGTTGTGACGTCATTAGGTCTGTTGGCGAGCCCAGACCGGCTGGCGGCTGTACAGCGACAGCGCCCAGCATACGTTTGTAATACGTTCAACTAGTAAGTGCTTTGGTTGACGCTATCTTTTATTTGATCGGGTGGTTTTCTGATAGAAAAAAATGTGTGATACGGATTTTGTTAAGGCCGATTCCTCTAATATGCCGGAAGTAGATGTTTTTATTTTTTTTGTAGTACATGTAATTTTCAACATCTTCCTCCAACTAAAACAAAATATACAAGATTAAGATACACATTTCAAACAGGGATATTGTATAAGCTAAATACCCAGGATTTTCTACCCAAAATAAGTGCAGAAAAATGAGACAAAAGAACTAGATAGTATATATAAAACAATTTTTTCTATATAATTAAAATACATATGAATGTTGGGTACATCAAAGGACTGAAAACTGTCTTTCACATCTTCCATATATCAATAAGAATTGATTTTTACAATGCTTTTATAATTGTTATATGATTAGGTCAGTATTTGGATTAAAAAAATCTATTTGTATCTCTTACGTTTTAGTGTAGGTACCAGTAACAGCAAAATCTGCGAACAACTGACATCAATATATCTTTAGAATGGCATTGACAAATGCTTGAAAACTTTTTTTTAATGTCAGACGTAATCCCACAATACACTTTCCGATTTCATAACCGGGCGGTTTCTTTATAATAATACAATTTACGATTCAAGTAGTTATAAAAATACTATTAAAATGGTCCTCACAGCAATGCTTTGTTGACTTATCGCTTACAAATTCATTCCTACGCATAGCTCTCTGCCACAACTTCCTGATTTTTATATTTCGTGGCAAACTAATACAAATTTTATCAGGAGTGCTCACTGTCGTATTTTTACAGTGGGGAACTATACAATATTTATAATTTTTCTTCTTCCGTCTTCCTTCCATTATTATACTCCGTATCAACGAATTCGAATAGGTTGGTAAGTATCCCGTGTCGATGAAACAATTAAATAAATTATACAATAGACGCGTATGCAGTTCACAACGCTTGCCTAGCGAGTAGCATTACTCATTAGCCGCAGCGTTACTATTTACCGAGCACCCGTACGATGCGTGGCTGGGACGCGGCGCCGAGCCGGCCGGTCGGAAAGGTTTAATGACGTCACAGCCGTATACTCGCAAGTGCCGCGCGTTTTAAATTTGCACCACTTTGGTAATTTATTTGAATATGAAAGCGAGCTCAGAAAATTCTGAAATTTTGCACAGCTACTAAATTCAACATGCTCTTTTAGAATATGCAATAAAAAAAATTTGCTGAACGAGCCCATTGCAGAAAAAAATAAAAGCCAAAAAGCATTCTTGTTTTTGTTTTTGACGATTTCTTGGAAAAATTGAAAAATCTCTAAATTTTCAAAAAAAAAATCATAACTCGAAAACTATCAATAATCGGTACACATACATGGGGGTGTTTTGGATAGGTCTCGGTGCGGGCTATCTAAAAAAAAAATATTATCGTCACCCGATTGGCCACCCTGTATAAGACAAAAGAATGATTTGAAATTCTTCTTTCTTCTTTATGTGCCATCTCCGCTACGAAGGTTGGCGATCATCAAAGCAATTCTAATCTTCGATGCTGCAGCACGGAACAATTGGTTGGAGTTGCATCCGAACCATTCTCTAAGATTTCTTAACCAGGACATCCTTCTTCTGCCAATGCTTCGTTTCCCTTTGATCTTGCCTTGCATGATTAATTGCAGAAGTTCATATTTTTCCCCACGTATAATATGGCCCAGGTATTGTAATTTTCTTGATTTGATTGTGTATATTATTTGTGTTTGTGTTTTGAAATTAATCACCACCAAATCATCACTAATTAAAGACTCAATTATATACAATGGAGTGAAGATTTATAACAAACTTCCTCACTCTCTTAAAATTCAAAAAGATTTAAAAGTTTTCCCTAAAATACTGTAACGGTTCGATATCTATTTATATATTTTCTTCGATTTTGGGACGCCCGGTATTAATAGGAATAATGGGTTGCCTATTCGGGAGGCTATAATTTGCCCATATATTTAACAAGGAAAACGTTAGAGGACAGAAAAAAGTGAGGAATTTAGGAGATGGCGGAAATGTAAGATTTGTCGTCAGGCGTAATTTTGTGTGTGTGTGTGAAGCCTCGTAACATCTAAGGTAATCTATTATAAAGAATGTATTCCATCTCAAATCAATTATTCATTCCTTCCGACAATTTCTCAAGAAATTCAAATTGTAGGCTTCTTTTTACACCGGCACAAGGCACGTGTTCGTGCAGTACTCGAGCCCAAAAGTTATGTTCGAAGCCCGATTGAGGTCTTCAGTCATCCATGCTCCAGACAGTATATAGACCCCGAGCTCAGGACAGCTTCGTCTGAGTCCCGTTAATTTGGAGGTGTCAGTTATCACCTAGGGGGTGAGAACCTAAGCCAACCAGCAGAGCTGGCGTGTGCATTTGAAGGTCGTATTCACCCTTTATACTTTTTTTGTTCAACGAAAATCTTCTATGAAGTCATCTTTTGATCGTCGACGTCGAGTTGGACGTTATGGACACCTTTGAAGACTAAACTGATCCCCTTCCTGGCCATTGAAGTTTTTTTGACTAGTCTAGTGTTTAATAATTTTCAAAATTTAATTCCTCATTTTACTCATTGCAATTTAAAATATGTTAATATTATCTATGTCCATGTAAACCGACTTAACAGTACTGATGCGGGTCACTTAGGCCCGGTTTTTCAAAGTGTAATTAAGTATAAATTAAAGTCAATCTTGAAATCAGCGCAAAATATGCGTTTTTCAATTGGCAGTTAATTCATAATTTGCTCGCAACTGGGGATTAATTACAAATTAAGCTAATCAGAGGTTTTAGTTATGATTACCAGGAATAATTATTAATTAAAATAGATTTGACAGTTACACATGTCAGAAGTTACGATATTCTGATAACCTATAATCACTGTTATCTTACGATTTCAATATGGATTATGACATAAATGCCCATTCAAGTGATGAAGAACAAACTTAAGCTTGGTTTTTCGTTTCAAACTGTTATGTTTGATTTTTATAACTTCTCCAATATTCATTTTCATTCACATTAAACTCTTGCTCAATTTTTCTCCAACACACGTCTTTTTCCTTCCATGTAGTGGTTCTGCTATTTTTACATTCAATAGTCCAATAGTGCATTTATATTTATTCTCTAATTTTACAAGGGCTTCTTCTTGACTTGTGAAGTTTGGTAACCTCTTTCGATGTACATTCTTACCTCTGTAATTGTGTTTAAAATTTACACAGCTATATTCTCTGAGGAATTATTGAAAGACAAGAATAATGATTCAGAATATCATGCTTACCTATTGTCAGAGTCCATGACCAAGTTATGTTTTCATCAAAATTTAGCCGTAAAACTAAACGAGATTTCAAGTGAAATTAGGGCAATAGTATTTCCAAAAGTGACGTTATGATGACTAATTGTGACATATATGACCATTACAAACACTGACAATATTACAAAGGCCAAAATACCACCGAACAACAAAATTAGACAAATATCGCCCAACTTACAACACACAATTTAATAGAATGGTGATCCCCAGTGTAGCCAACATTACGTAATCAAAAATTAGCAAATTATCAATTTATATGTGCTATGAAAAACACTTCTGGAGTTCAATTTGTAATTAAGACGTAATTCGTAATTTCATGATTCGAGATTAATTAATAGTTAATTACAGTTTGAAAAACCGGCCCTTAGTCGTTAGTGATTGATAGCCGTCATAGAACTAGTTAATTTGCCTTTTTGGAAATCTGATATCTAATTATATTTTTTTTAGTACTTAGCAAAAATTATATTTTTTAGTACTTAGTAACCAACTTGTCTGTTTCACCTTTCCTGTCGATTATTTCGGCTGGCGCCTGGCTTCAGAATTATTATCGGGTTTTGAATATTACTCAAATCAACAAGATACCCACAGTCTTGTGTCTGACTGAGCTATATAAATATATAAACAAGACGTCACCCCCAGGATACGTCACAACACTTAGAAATTTACAAGGTTACAAAAACCTTAATACACACTAGATGAGTTCTATGACGAGTTTTAGTGAATATTCCACATTTTGTTATTACATAGCTTTGTCAATAAGAATATTGTAATTTCTTAGACAATAAAGTATATTTATCTATCTATCTATGTATCTATCATATTTTAAGAATCATAGTGAATTAAGTTATTATAGTGTAATTAGCTAATAGTGAAAAGTGTAGTTGTGTTTTTCTTCATTGATATCGCACGACGTGTCAGGAGAGGTCAATCTACGGTAGCGAATCTTGTGAAAAGGTGTCAAGAAACTGGGAATTTTGAACGCAAAACCGGTCAAGGACATCAGTGTACAACCAGGGCCGATCCTGGGTGGTTGGCCGCCCTTGAGCGAATCCGATTTTGGCCGCCCCAAGTATAAATTCAATTTCTATTTTTCATTACTATACATTATAATTATGATGATCCTGATTATTAATTTATTTATGCAATATGACTCATATTATTATATGTTCAAGTACTTCGGAGAGATTTGAGTTGATGTGGTGTGTTACAAGAGGCTTTCGGGCAAAACCGAATTCCGGTATATTTTAGTATTGAATAGATTTTGTACAGGATATATATTGACAATATCCCAAATGATGGAAAACAGCAATAAATTTGAAATTTGTCAGTGTTGCTTCTGATCACATTGCAGTTTTAAGCAAGATTTGAGTAGGTTTGACAATTATGACCTTCCTGGGAATTATATGCAACGATCAGAGGAAAAACTTAAAAAAGCATTAACTAATCTCTCACAAAGATGAAAAGCTAGGTAACAGAATTCTTGATAGGCACAAAGACACCAGCCTTGGCAGCACCCAAAAATTGTCTTCTCAAAATCTCCAAAAGTATATGAAATTCCAAAGCAACCAGGAAGGCAGAGCTTAGCATATCGAAGTATATCATTGCTTCCAAAAAGAAGAGATCTGTCAAATAGACCTTCTGAGGTGCAGCATGAAACAATGTTGTTAAATGAAGCAGAAAACATGGCTGTTCTTCAAAAACAGGAGTTTGATCTCACAGCAGTGCTAAAAAAAGCTGCCAATAGTCCCTCACGCCCATCGAAAATGAGAATAGTGTTGTTTGGAAAAGAAAGAGTTCTGTCATTATCTTTCCATCTTTGTGAGATATTAGAAAAATATTTTCTGTTTCCTCTGTTCGTCGCACAAAATTCTTAGGAAGGTCATCACTGCCAAGTCTACTACAAGTTTAGCTTCTAAGGGCAGACATAATTATTTCCTCATGTCATGTATTGAAGAGACCCTCATTTCAAGAAACACATAGTTCTACAACAATCCAACAATAGACGTATATAGTCAAGTGGCAAACAGGGGCAACAGGCAAATAAATATTACAGATTGTGATTTAGTGGCTTGTATCGAACCAGAATAACAGGTATAAATAAATTCTAACAAATGCAAATGTAGCATTTTTTTTAAATCTGACCATCTTCTGTTTTTTAAATTTTATAAATATACACACACTGCAATTTTAACTAACTGCTTATTTCTGTCATGTTCATTGTCCACCTTAAAAGTTACTATTATTTATGCATATCAACACTTTGTCTTCAGTACTTTTTGTTGTAACTTGACGATAAAAAAACTGACTGTCGAAAAATACTCAATGAGAGCTAACGTGATCTGAAACAACGGTGACAAATTTCAAATTTATTGCTGTTTTCTGTTAATTTTGGATGTTGCCCATATATTGTGCACAAAATTAACTCAAAACTAAAATATATCGCAAATAGTTTTTGGCCAAAATTTAGGGGTTCTTGTACCACAGCGCGTTAGTGCGGCCGCCTGCCGCCCACGTGCGGGGCACGTTTTTGCCCGTCGTCAGGACCCTGTGTACAACAGCAATTGATGATCGATTGTTGTTACTTTATACTATAAGAAATCGTACATTGACATCGATGCGTCTCAAAAATGAGCTACTAAATATAAGGCAAATTAATTTGAGTTCAAAAACAGTCAGACAAAGATTAGAAGAAGCAGGCTTGAAGCCAAGATGGCTTGCCAAAGTTCCACGCCTTCTCCAAAATTACAAATCTCGTTGATTACCATTTGCCAGAGCACATATTTCGAAAATTGGAAAGATGCACTTTTCACGGATGAGACTAGAATATAATTATGGAAGTCAGATGGACGACACTACATCTACAAAAGAGTTGGAGAATGATTCGTCAACTGCAATCTCATACAGACCATTAATTTTGGAGGTGGGGTTTTGATGCTGTGGAGAGGTATTAGTTGGACGGGGCGGGACACACCAAACTCGTGGAAGTTATTGGACAAATGATAGTGTGTTGTATATCGAAAACATCCTAAAATATCATGTTTCGCCATATGTCGGCCATATTGGATTCGATAGATTCATATCAAACCACAGTAATGCTGGACCACATGCAGCTGGCATATCAAATAATTACCTTGCTGGCATAGGCGTAGTTAGGTGGGGGCTCGGGGAGGCTTAGCCCCCCAAGAATGAAATTAGTTCCCCCAAAATATCTAAAATAATTAAATCTATTAAGTTTATTATATCTAGGGCTGGGACTTAAGCCCCCTGCATCTAGGGACTTAAGCCCCCCAGATTCAGGGACTCAACTACGCCTATGCTTGCTGGATGATGATGGATTATCTTAAATGCTTCATACAAAGGGGAAATCATGTTCCAAGTACAACAGAACAGCTTAGGATTTCTGATCAAGAAGAGTAGAATGAGATTCCTCAAGGTTATATCCAAACTCTACTTTAGTAGCATGTCGAGAAAACCTTCATCAACTTTTTTTTAAAGATTTTTATCTGATAAAAATAAAATTGCGGATTGAAATTCATTTATAATAAACTGTTTTTTGTAATGCATCATTACAACAAAAAATTATAAAAATTTATAAATATTCAATTATTTTGTTAATGAGTGTAACATGAAATTTAATTTTACTTGTATTATGTATTTTGTAAGACTATTTTAAGTTAACTCACCATTGTGAGTAAGGAGTAAATGTATAGTAACTTCACTCACCAGATTTTGTGGTTGACTTAGAAGATACAACATTATTTGCTTGGCTACTGCTAGGCTGTTTCAAAAAATTATTTTTATCAAGGAAGTTGTTGTTGTCAGCTGCTGAACTCATTTTTGGCTTTGAAGATGGCATATCCCCCATTTCGGCAGGTATTTGTAGTGTATCTTGTATTGAGCATTTCTCCTGATAATACAAATTTGACTGATTGTTATCAAATATAAAGAAAAAAATTGAAACAAATGCATACAAGAAAATTATTTTGATGTAGTTGTCATGATACCTACTTTCAACTGTTGTAGTTCTAGCTTCAGGTCTTCATTTTCCTTAGTCAAATGTAAGATCTGACTCTCATTTTCATTTTTGTTGCTGCTGCTTTGTCTTAGTTGTTTATCAAGGTTTTCCTTTTGTACTTGAAGTTCTATGTATTCAGTCTGGAAGCCATAAATATATATCAAAATATATGATTGTGTTGTGTGCATAGAAAGATGAAATAGTAACATCTGAAGACATTGAAAATGGCTTAAACTACACTACTGCACATTGAAATGACACTCCATGACTTATAATTAGCCAAACTACATCCACCTTAGAATATTTTATCTCAATTTATCAAAACTGTCTACAAGGCTGTTGTTCCTGTTTTAAAGGGTACAGCAGAACATGTTCAACTAAGACTTTAGTAATTTTGGGCTTATTAATGTTGGGCCGTTAAAAAGGAGAGTTAATTTCAATGGTTCTCAAAATTACACAATTTAATTTTGGATTGCTCTGTGAACACATGAACTTGCTTAGCCTATCAATTGCAATTTTATACAGGGTTGGGATAAAGTATGGAACCAAACAAATAACTTTGGAACAGAAAGAGTGATATTGCTGAAAATTTGCAGGCAAGTGTAGTGACATCTAGTGCATCCGAAGACATTATGTTAGCTATTAATGTACTTCCGGTTTAACCGGAAGTACCACCAACTTTTTTAATTTAAATGGGATACCCTGTATATTTTTGCAGATTTTAATTCATCTTTTTTTTCCGAATACGTCCATAGTGGGTTTAGCATTAGTTTCTGTAAAAACGGGAAAGATAAAGCTTCTTTATCATTTCAGGTGTTTAAAATGCCGGTCATTCAAAGTCTGTTTTGGTGATTGTGTGAGAACTCACAAAGAAGTGTGTCAACTTTTAATGATTTATGTCCCGACAGGAGTCCTATAACACGTTTGACGGTGACTAAAATAAAAATACAAAAAAATTACCTCAAACAGGAAGTCCGCAGACCGCCACATATGAATTTGTGAGACAAATTTTTTATGAAAGTAATACTAAACCCACTATGGACGTATTCGGAAAAAAAAGATGAATTAAAATCTGCAAAAATATACAGGGTGTCCCATTTAAATTAAAAAAGTTGACGGTTCTTCCGGTTAAACCGGAAGTACATTAATAGCTAACATAATGTCTTAGGATGCATTAGACGTCACCAAAGATTACAGAATAAAATATAAGATACCTCACTTGGGCATATTTTGCGGTTCCAAGGTGACCTGCCGCCAGCCGAAAGCCAGCCGGGTTATTTGTCGACTGGCGGTATACGGGTGACGGTCGAATCGAACGGTTTATTGATTAACGCTCAGTAGTCCTCACTTTTAATATTATAGTGGTGTATTTTGCGTTAGCTGTGTTATTTAGTATCTTGTGTTCAGTCAGTGGTTATTAGAATAAAAAATGCCTACTTAATGTTCGGTAGATGGCTGTAGCAGTACAAGTACAATTATGGAAAATACTAAAAGAAAATAAATATAAATATTTATTTACCAGAAGTTTAAATGAGGATTGTTTAGAAAAATGTTTCGGTCAAGTTCGAAGTTGTTCAGGGAATGCTAAAAATCCAACACCCATACAATTTTGCAGAGCGTTTAAGAAATTATTTTCCTTGAAATTTTTTGATCAGGTTGAAGGTCCAAATTGTACAGATGACGTGGATCACCTACTGTTGAATATTAATTCGAATACTTAAAAATATTCTGAAATTCTGGTTGAGCGAGATGTTTCTAAAGTAAAGCCAATAAGAGTTTTTACTAGCGATTTTTGAAATTTTAGCAGCCCTGAAGGAAACGAACTAGTTTATGTAACAGTGTACCTCTTGAAAAAATGTTTGATTCAGCATACTTGCAATATTTGTGTAGACAAATGAGGAAACTGTTTTTTGCAAACTGAAAGCATACACGGACACAAAAACTTTTGGTGGTTTGGCAGTACCCTCAAAACATATTGCGGAGCAGGTAATAAATATGGAAAATATTTTTATCGAATATATCAATAGTGTTGCTGCATGCAAAGGAATTGGTAATTTTTTCAAAAATAGATATCTGATATAACTCTAAACCATCCATGTAAAGCCTTTCCTTAAAGCTATTTCATTTCTTTTATACATAAGAGTTCGCATTCATTTTACTTTAAAATCTATCAACCAGGATATAAAAAATAATAAGTTCAGGCCATTGAAAAATTTAATTTATGTTTCATATTATGTAGTAAATGAATATTTTTATTACGTAACTTATATATTTTATTATTATATTTGAGAATAAAATACTTGTTTACATTTAAAACAAAATAATTACTCATTCTATCCTTTGGTAACCACGCGGGTGCTCCTTATTTTCGTATCGCCCTCGTAAAACACTATTTCGAGCTGTAAGCAGCAATAAATTATGCCAGGGCCTTTGACGATTGACCGACAGTGTCGGCAAGGTCGGGATGGATTGAAGTGCGATTTCCTTTGTAAATACCGCGAGTGGGGTATCTTATATTTTATTCTGTAATCTTTGACGTCACTACACGTGCCTGCAAATTTTCAGCAATATCACTCTTTCCGTTCCAAAGTTATTTGCTTGGTTCCATACTTTATCCCAACCCTGTATATTATACCTTTCACAAACAAACAAAAAATTAATAGAACTCAATTTTATCCTATCAATAAACTTTTATTTTGAAGAATATTTACTATTTCATATGTATTCATATTAATATGTACAATAGGGAGTTTATGTGTTTTACAACATCCACTATTATGAGTTAATTATGATTAACCAACACCCTAATGGTTGTTGATCTTTTTAGCAGTACCTACAATTAAAAGAATATACCTTGAGGCTCTCTTTTGAGGCTTTTACTTTCTTCAATTCTTCAGTCAATTCTTCTATTTTGGACTGTAAATGGTTGATGTTTTCTTGTTGTTTTTTCTGTGTTTTGCTGCATTCTTCTTTATAGTCATCATGCTCAGTCTAAAAAGTATAATATATATGCTTTACATTTAAGAACCATTTCTTTACATTGAACTATTAAAAAATAGTTTGAGAATTTATGTTTTATCTAACCTGTAATATGTTATAATGTTGTTGAAGAGAAGAGAATTTTATCTTGACATCACCAAAACTTTTCTCATTTTTAGTTCTTTCTTCATTGAGTTGATTCTCTAATGCAATCTTTGTTTGCTGATGATCAGCCTTTTCAGCTTTCAGACTTTTCTCAATCCTCACTTTGTAGTCAGATATAACTAAAATGATACTTATATTACTCAAATACCACCGATGCACTGACCATTGACAATAAACAGGTTTAGTCTGTGTATCTTACCCTTATTTTACCATACCCAGTGATACATCAGTGATAAAAGTAAAGAAAGAAAAAAGACTAACAAGTTAGCAATACAGTGAAGACCAATGATAAAATATTTAAAAGGAAGATTTGAATCAGCCTGGAAAAACTTGATATACCTATAAGTAAATCTGGAGTCAAAGATATTTGGTATTACTAGTACCTACCTATCTACTAGAGTATAGTCGACACTATTTCCAAGGGCTAGAGCATCTGCAAAAATACACATATGGAAGAGATTAAAAATTACCTTGAAGCTGAGTGCTAAGATTTTCCTCTTGTTGATGACACAGTTCATTTGCCCTTCTCACATCCTCCAACTGTGAGAGTGTATTATTATAGCAAGCTATAATAGCAGTTATAATAAATATACCGCAAACATACAGCACAATTTTGGCCCTAGTGCCGCGTATTATTCTTGAAGCAGTCATTACATGTATGTTTTGATTCCTTTATACAAACGTTTGCTATGCTATTTTTCTATTCAATCATGACACCATTCACTAGTAACAAGACCTTGGGTAGTTTTAAATAATAGATTGCTTTAGCTTAGTTGATGTATCCTTACAAAATTTGGATTATCAATATTATCATACAAACTACAAACACAGTGGCCAACACAAGCACAAAACAAGCGGCCAACTGAACTACAAGTACTACTAACAGTACTAACCGTACCTGTTTTGTGAGTACTACAAAAAAACAAACTCAACAACTCAACCCAATGAAGTGTCAGTGGTCAGTGTCAATACCGACACTTCAATTATCCATGGCCGACTTTACTCACTAGGCCGGAGCATGAAATATGGCAACACTGAATCAGCGGGCCGAGTTTTTATTTGTGGTTACGTCATGTGTATTCTTCCAGAGCAGAAAATATGGTTGGAAGGTGGTTATTAATGTGTTTCTAATTATTTACCTGCACAAACGAAACTATAAAGATAACAAAATGCCTGCAAAGCGTGTAGTGCCAGGTTGCACTAGCAATTGGTGCTTCCAATGAAGGACATAAACAGAAGTGGGTGAAAGGTATTCCTCATAAGGGCTGGTTATATTTATAAGAATAGAGACAATAATTACAAACATTTCAAAGGATAAGACCTATTTTAAACCACAATGTGGTACCTACAATGTTTTCTGGACCTCCCAAATATCACAGAAAAAGACAGTTAATAGAACTCATCTGGGCATGCATCTGGGCATACCTATGAAAAGATTTGATATTGAAAGGGAATCAAGACCAGCAACAATGGCTTCAAAGTGACCTAATAGTGAATTTTTCTAGCTCAAGTTAAAATTTACAAAGTAAATTGAGTGTTCATTAGCAATTGTGCTTCCAATAAGGGACATAAACAGAAGTGGGTGAACGGTATTCCTCGTATGGGCTGGTTATGTTGAAATATTGTTATTCAAGGTTTCTATATGGCCAATTTCGCCATCCACAATTAAAATTTAAGTGACTAACATTACCTTAACCGTGATTTTCATTCGACTGCTGTCTTGTGGCCAATAATATATAAAAATTGATAATGTATATATTTTATTCAAAATAACATGTTCATTTGCAGTATATGATGAAAGACACGATTATACTTCTACCCAGAAAGAAAAAAACTGCTTGTAGTTTGTAGTAAATCAATTTTTTATTATTAAAGAACACATAATACCTATAGTATATTTATATTTATTGACATTATGTTTATATATAAAATACTGTCTATTACATACTGTAGACAGAAGCAGCAATAAAACATTTTTATTGTATATAGATTAGCTTACGAGATTGAGGAATTTGATGCTTTCAATCTCGAAGTTCCCATATGCAGTAAAAAAATCTACTTGCTGTTACGGTTTGTAGTGTGTAACTCCAACGAAGCTTTTTTATACTTAACTTCTTTTTGCGACGGTGGCAATAATTAATGAAAAAGCTGGAGGGTTAAACATAAAAATTATCTCATACATGAAATAAAGTAAGTTTTGGGCTAGAAATACAAAGGGCCTTTAATCTTATCCAAAATCAAAACATTTACAAAATTAGAAAATGACCCCTAGATTAGCTAGTAGTAAATGAAAACGAACAATTCATTCAATATAGGTGAGGTCCTATAACTTACATAGAAATTACAACTCTATTTTATCACTTAACCCCTTGCTTCCAGTAAGTTCTAATTTATTGCAGTTATGTATTTACTTATGGGGAAGTTTGGGTGAAACTCAGTATTGTGAGCTTCAACAAAAATAAATTTTTTGTAGGAACATGGCATTTCGCTTGCTCCTACAATTGATGGCAGTGAATATTACAGTCATGAAGGTCAAAAACTACCAATATTTTACTGCCCTTTAAACAGAATCATTTTTGTTAATTGGCTCCGAACTGGATTATCCTGTTGTGATCAAGATTTTACAATAAAATGGATTCTGATATTTAAGTACTTTGTGCATACAGCTTTTATTAAAAAATATATATGATTTACATCATTTTCTAATACGTGACGTTCTAAGCAGCTGAAAATAGGGGTGCCTAGAAAACTTGATATTATTTTGCTTATCAGCAAAGGTACAAAATGTTTGGTGTGAATACAATTTTCATTAACTCTCAGAAAATGTTCCGATTTCAAACATATCTTGATAACATCATTTGATGGGTAAGTCAGACCGCTGTGGCTTTTAAATTCAATTAGGGAATTGAGAAAACGATCTCTAGTACCAATCAATGCTGTGACACATGTTTCACATTTTATTGTTTTTTGTAATTGGTACGAAACATAACCAGCAATATATTGCACAATTTGGGATGAACATTCACTTATCACAGAAACAAGTTCTTTGTACAATCCTAAAGAACTTGATAATGAAATTATTAATCCAATAAACCCAGTTTTTCTGTTAGACATGATTACTTGCTCATTATTAGATAATTTCAACTTTGAAAGGTAAAAAATTGCACTATTGATAAATTCCGCAGATCGATCTATATTTTTTTGACATAATGCTTTTTGATAACCTGGTGCTACTAGGTTTCTGCTGTTTAAAATATCGAAAATGCTATTTACAATTCTAATAAACTTAACTGTTGCCTGACTACCTTTAAAATCCTCAAGATTCAGCTTTTTTCGCAATACTCAATAGCATCGGCTACTGATGCACTAAGTAACTGAACTGCAAGCCGAACCTTCATTTTTTGTTTGAAAAAAATAATATGAGCGCGACGTAACTTATTCCCTAAATGTAAGCCCTCGCTAGTTTGCAGCTTCTCTAGAAGCGCTATGTATTTCCATTGAATAAAATTGTTATCACAATCAATTAGGATTTTCTTTTCACCAAATGCATTGCGAACAAGTTTTATCATATGACATGGATCATAAAAAATATATACATTGTGATCTGTAACTCTGAAAATTGTCTGTATATTTGAAATGTTAAATAAAAATTCAAAGTTATGACACATAGCGGTATTAGATGGAGCACCATCGAATGTGATTGACATAACTTTGGCTCCCGTATCTTCAATCGGATGGATGCATTGAGATACAATTGAATGTTTTTGACTGCCATTCAAAGAATCTGTAAGAAAGTAACCGACAGGTAATTTCCAAGTTCCATTGATGCAAACCAACATTATAACAAAAGCTTCTTTGGCTAAAAAATTAATGAACAAATTATTGGTCTGTCAGATAATTGAACCTTATTTCTTAAGGTATTTATTGATTCCTTGGTAAAACCAGGCTCAGCATCCACATTCTGAAACCATTTAGCAATAGTTTTGCTATGTGGGAGACAAGTGTCAAAAACGTCTCTCACATAGTTGTATGCCTTTGGTGAAAAAAAATTTAATGTCAGGGCAAATTTCCTAAGTTCAGGTGAATATTGAACATTTTTCCCCATTTTTCTGTTCAATATTTCTATATTAACCTTGCTCATATTTTGAACTAAAACTAAATTTTCTTGAGATAATAAATTTTGTCGCTCTAATTCCTCAGCAATTATTTTTAAAGAGGCTACTTTTTTGTGTGCTCTTTTCAGTGACTGACCAAGGGCACGGATTTTTTTCGTTTTTTCCTTATTCTTATCTTTTTGCAGCAGCAGTTCTCTTCTAAGTTTCTTTTTCCGGGGAGAGTCGTCCTGTGCAGCCAGAGCTGAAGTTGATGGCGATGGTTCTGGATGAACATCACGTTCACGGGGTCTTTTTCTTTCTTTTGCCTAAAATAACAGAGCTGTATATTAGACAATGTTTGAAACATTATTTCCGAAAGAAAGACAGAACAAATTAATTTAAGATTTAAGTAGATGTGAATGAGTGACTGAATCTTATAAGAAAAGTGACAGTAACATTTTGTTTTGATTTCGTATCGAGTAAACACACCTAAATATAGTTGTTTGATAATGTAACAGTAACACAAGAAATTCATTACATTTTTGAGGTTAGCTGCGTTTTGATTTTCATAGCTATCAATTTTTAAATGGTTATTCAGCCATTCGTAATCGTATTTCTCCTTACTTTATTGCACTGTTTATTTTGGAAACGTCATCACTAATACTCAAATATAAAACCAAATTTGAGACCATAAATATAGAATATAGGCATAAGGCATAAGAATGATTTTAAATTAATATCACACCCAAATCATAACTCATTAATGATCCAATTATATACAATGGAGTGAAGATTTATAACAAACTTCCTCACTCTGTTAAAATTCAAAAAGATTTAATAGTTTTCCGTAAAAAAAACTTGTTCTGTTACAAAAACCGTATTATACACTAGATGAGTTCTATGGCAGGTTTTAGTGAATATCCCAAAAATTTTGTTTGTTATTATATAGCTTTGTCAATAAGAATCTTGTAAATTCTTAGACTATAAAGTATATCTATTTATCTATCTATCTATCTATCTATCTATCATAATCCTAGGATGTTTATTATTTTAATAATGATTAAGCGTAGACAATGTAAGCTAGGACTTATAACTTACAATTTTTGGACGCAAGTATTCCGGAAGCTCGTCAAATATGGTGGGGACTGCTCCTTTCAGAAGATATACTTTCTGATTTGTTTGATGAAGGAAATTCTGTTCAAAATGCTTAGAACAAAGCCTATCGTTGCTTGTAGGCTTCCAACCTTCGATCCTCATATTTTTGATCCATAAATCATGTCTAGGAAGATCTTTGGGAAACCTGTCGAGGAAGAAAGAAAATTAATTTTATTATTCATACAACTACAAATAAAGGCGACCCTTGAAATGCACACCTTGTATAAGGGTATTGGTATATTATATATTACAATGCAATGTCATAATATTTCTATTCAAAATGTAAGCTATAATAGGTACGCCACTGGAAAACTAATTGTATTTGAACCAAAAAATCCCTTAAAAACATAATTTTTAGACTTTACGTGCTCAAAAACATTATGATTCGCATGGTAGTGGTACATTCCAAATTATATTTCGGATACACATATATCTTTGAACTAGATATCGAGATATTTGCATGAATTTCGGATACACCAAAAAAATATGAACATAAATTTACCTGTGAAAAGTGATTCCTGGCTCCTTCCTGCTGCTGTGGCTTTTACAACGGTAAGCTGCACACCCCACCATTACGCTCACCACAATATTTCACAATTATTGGTCTTAAACACGTTAAATATCGCAAAAAACACTACCTTGACACTACCGTCAGTTTTCCACCAACATTTTGACAGCTATTCATTTTCGGTATCAGCTAATCCATGATACTACGACACTGACAGATATGATCACTTGACGGACAGATTTCGAACCGGTCTGCGCATGACGTCACCGTGTGACAAAAGTGTACAAGCACATGGCGCCAAAGCATTGATTTTTGAAAGTTTTATTTCGTTTCCTGTTATATCTGTCTTAGATATTTAATATTCATACAAAATATTACAAAATGAAAATAGCTCATGCACAGTATAATATAAACGATACATATTGTTCTGAATCTGAATAAAAAATTGGTGAAATAGTTATACAGAGAATTGATATTAATCGACGCCTGACCCGTTTGCAGTAGTTCCGAGCGTTCTGAATTTCAGATACAAAAATTTGAATCTATGTACTCAAAAAAATTTACATTGTGGAAAAAGAACAGAGTCAGAGCGGTCTGGACGTATTTTTCGGAAATCTCATATAAGAGGTTGATTGGAGTGCCTAGTGAAACCATCTTCTTGTGGGAAAATTTCTCGGGTAGGGGGTGGAATTTTTATGTAGGACCTACTCCATTCAGGAGCCTTTGTTTACCGTTCTTATTTTTTATATATAATATATATATATATAATTCTCTTAATAAAACGGTAGACAAGAAATAAATAACATGATTTTGTCATTAGAAGTTTTTAAAAATCATGAACAAGCATAATGGCATTATGTTTATGGCGAATGAATATTGACTTTTTTCTGCAAATGATTGGTGGAAAAATACATTACCAAATTTTCTTATTTTTTATTGATTCAAATATATGTCACAACTGTGTATATGTTAAACATAAAACAAAAACATATCACAATACAACAATACAATATCTTTCTGGGCATTGTATATAGCTAGTACAGGTGAATTCTCGTATACTAAAGATTCCTAGTAATAACAGGTTTTTCCTCAATTTTTTTCAAAATGTTTTCACACGATGTATCTGTTTAATAATATGTTTGAAATGAAAAGTTTGAACCAGTGATGGTTCCTGATGGCCCGGGTATAGGGCACATTATTTGTTGCTCTCTTGTGTTGTAGTTAGGTATTGATTCTGTATATATGAGTCTATGGGGAAATATATTTTGGACAGACAATAAGAACTGAAAAAGGGGTGAATAAGAGCATATAGAACTAGCCTTTCTCTATATGAACTGAAAATGAAATATCAAAATACGTTCTGCAACCTATAAATCTCCAACCATCTTTTAGCGCATTTTTATTTTATGTAGCTTTTTTTTATTCCAAATAGGAAAGGCGCTAGGAAAGCTAGA
Organism: Callosobruchus maculatus; assembly: GCA_951848785.1. Taxonomy (NCBI): domain Eukaryota; kingdom Metazoa; phylum Arthropoda; class Insecta; order Coleoptera; family Chrysomelidae; genus Callosobruchus; species Callosobruchus maculatus. The sequence goes on from CATOUR010000127.1 coordinate 2,428,638, forward strand.
TACACCGTCGCAGGACCCTGTATACTTATTACTTTATACTATTTTACAATGTTAGTGAATTTCAGTTTTCTAATATTCGAGGTCTCTCTAATGCCCCTATTAAGAATTCGTATTCTGAAATACATTTTGCATCTAGAGAACAAGCTCATCTTTGCTTCATCAGTCACATATACATTCTCTGATAATTTGTTTAAATTCGCAAGATAGTTTTTTTTTCAATTTTCAAAGCGTTTCCATTATAGTTGGAAAATATATGGCCGAGCTCATTACATTTTGCCAAGAACCTATCTGTATGTTTTTGTAATCCACCTTCTGTTAAATGGTTGACCCAACTGAGAGAAGCATCTGTGCAATCTGGGATATAACCCAGTTTCTCCTTATTTTTCAACTTAAATGCAATGAAACCTGCCAAATTTTCCAAACCATCCATGTGACAAATAGTTTTTACTTTTTTATTATTACATCCCACAACCACACAGTAAACCATTGCTCAAACATGTGTTAAACTCCAGAATCGCAAACAATTAATGTTTTATCAAACTTTACTACGGTAAACGAGTAAACTCAAGAAAATAAACTGAAAATGTTCGACTATAACCTGTAACTAAACGAAACGAGTAAGCAAACCCCGTTTGTCACACGCTGACGTCACAGGTGGAAGCGAGATGGAAGACATCATGCGCGTGAGCATACCTTCTAAAGTCGTAGTATCATGCAGCTAATCCATATAGCATCAAATGGGCGTGCGGTATCCCCTCTCTTTCCTTATCTAAGGGTACCTACAATATTTTCTGGACCTCCCAAATATCACAGAAAAATACAGTTAATAGAGCTCATCTGTGCAAACCAACGAGGGCATGCATCTAGGCATACCTTTGAAAAGATTTGATAGTGAAAGGGAATCAAGACCAGCAAGAATGGCTTCACAGTGACCAAATAGTGAATTTTTCTAGCTCAAGTGACAATTTACAAAGCAAATTGAGTGTTCATTTAAGTGGAAGTGGAAGTGGCAGCAGGAAACAGGTTGCTTTATTTTTATTTTGTAGCAGTGGCGTATATAGAAATCGATTTCGGGGGGGGGGCCATCGGAAAAATTAAAGTTCATTTCATACTGTATAATGTTGGCGTATTATAATCCTAACCTAAATATAAAATAACAATCTACTAATATTAATGAAAATAATTATACAGGGTGGTCCAATAAGCGCGCAGTGCTCTCTAGCGGCTATACCGTTTAAATTAGACGAACATGTTTTAAATAAAAAACGTTTCTTTTCAAATGCTCTACGTTTAGAAAATAATTTCAAAGATGGCGGACTTCCGGATACACCGGAAGTAGGCATCAACTTCCTTATTTTAAATAGAACACCCTGTATATTTTTAGATTTTTTTGGATTCAGCATCGATTTTTAGATCCAGCTTGTTACCACTGTTTATGTTTACGAAGCCTGTTTTCGGAGTTATTCAGCTATTTTTACAAAATTTGACGTTTGTAGTACTTTACAAGAAAAGTTAATATCTCGGAAACTAAACGCGATAGAAAGATGCAGTTTTCGGTTTTGAAACAAGCAAGAAACGTACTTGTGTTTCAGTAAGATCATTTTTCTATAGAAAATTAAATCAATAGACTAGCAATTTCCAAATTTGAAAAGATAAAAACGTTAAAAACTTTTTTTTCAAATGGGATGGTATTATAAGTTTCACATCGGTGGATGCGAAATTAAATTCTCTTTTACTTTTATCAGGACACATGTGGTTCTATCTTTGATGGTTTTCAAGATATCCACGGTTTTATAAATAGGAATTGGAAAAATCGTAGGGGCGTGGCTCGCAGACAACAATGGGCAAGTGTTTTGGTCTCTAATTCTAAAATGTGGTTTCGCTCCATCTAACTGTAACCACATTATTCTGAAAAACTCCAGTGGTAAATTTTCCAACAGGTTTTCCAAATATTCATTTAGAAAATTTTGGAAGACAGTTTAATATTCGGTTTCTAATAATACCACCCCAAATGCTTAGACTCCATGCTGGTTAGCAACAAACCTCTCAAAATTTGAAAAAAAAGTTTTTAACGTTTTTAACTTTCCAAATTTGAAACCTGCTTGTCTATCGATTTAATGTTCTTTTGAAACAATGATCTTACTGAAACACAAGTACATTTCTTGCTTGTTTCAAAACCGAAAACTGCATCTTTCTATCGCGTTTAGTTTCCGTTTTCTTGTAAAGTACTAGAAACGTCAAATTTTGTAAAAGTTGCTGAATAACTTCGAAAATAGGATCTAAATATCGATGTTGAATTCAAAAACGTAATAATGTTCCATTTAAATAAGGAAGCTGATGCCTACTTCCGATATATCCGAAAGTCCACCATCTTTGAAATTATTTTCCAAATATAGAGCATTTGAAAATAAAAGTTTTTTATTTAAAACATTTTCGTTTAATTTGAACGGTATGGCCGCTAAAGAGCACCGCGCGCTTATTGCACCACCCTGTATATAACACATATGCATATTAGAAATGTAAAGTTCTATTTTTATAGATTATAATTATAAATTGAAGCAAACAAACCAAGATGTACTTCCTAATGAGACATCTATGATCGTTAAAGTTGCCCTATTTGCTTTATTATTAGATTACATTTTGATGTCGCTGCTAATTGTATTCAGAACTATATTCTTTGACAACTACTTCAGCCTCTTCCCAGGAGTCAGAGCTGAATGCGTGGCTGGTTTCGGGGGGGGCCGGGCCCCCCTTATATACGCCACTGTTTTGTAGTGTCTGACTATGATGAACCAGACATCAGATGTAAGTGGTATTAGTAGTAGTAGTTCTAAAAAGCATTTTTTTTCTTAATTTATTAACCCAGATGAACTCTAATACATATAAAATGTAATAATTATTCTGAAACTATAGGCCCACTATTTGACAGCTAAGCCACGTTGCCACATCTAAGGCTCCGGCCTAGTGTAGAGTCGGCCATGCTCAGTGTGTGGAGTCGGCCATGGTAAAACCACAAAACAGGTACCGTAAAACCTTAGATAAGGAAAGAGAGGGGATACCGCACGCCCATTTGATGCTATATGGATTAGCTGATACCGAAAATGAATAGCTGTCAAAATGCTGGTGGAAAACTGACGGTAGTGTCAAGGTGGTGTTTTTTGCGATATTTAACGTTTTTAAGACCAATAATTGTGAAATATTGTGGTGAGCGTAATGGTGGGGTGTGCAGCTTACCGTTGTAAAAGCCACAGCAGCAGGAAGGAGCCAGGAATCACTTTTCACAGGTAAATTTATGATCTTATTTTTTTGGTGTATCCGAAATTCATGCAAATATCTCGATATCTAGTTCAAAGATATATGTGTATCCGAAATATAATTTGGAATGTACCACTAACATGCGAATCATAATGTTTTTGAGCACGTAAAGTCTAAAAATTATGTTTTTAAGGGATTTTTTGGTTCAAATACAATCAGTTTTCCAGTGGCGTATCTATTATAGCTTACATTTTGAATAGAAATATTATGACTTTGCATTGTAATATATAATATACCTTATACAAGGTGTGCATTTCAAGGGTGGCCTTTATTTGTAGTTGTATGAATAATAAAATTAATTTTCTTTCTTCCTCGACAGGTTTCCTAAAGATCTTCCTAGACATGATTTATGGATCAAAAATATGAGGATCGAAGGTTGGAAGCCTACAAGCAACGATAGGCTTTGTTCTAAGCATTTTGAACAGAATTTCCTTCATCAAACAAATCAAAAAGTGTATCTTCTGAAAGGAGCAGTCCCCACCATATTTGACGAGCTTCCGGAATACTTACGTCCAAAAATTGTAAGTTATAATTCCTAGCTTACATTGTCTACGCTTAATCAATATTAAAATAATAAACATTCTAGGATTATGATAGATGGATAGATGGATAGATGGATAGATGGATAGATGGATAGATGGATAGATGGATAGATGGATAGATGGATAGATGGATAGATGGATAGATGGATAGATGGATAGATGGATAGATGGATAGATGGATAGATGGATAGATGGATAGATGGATAGTTGGATAGATGGATAGATGGATAGATAGATAGATAGATAGATCGATATACTTTATAGTCTAAGAATTTACAAGATTCTTATTGACAAAGCTATATAATAACAAACAAAACTTTTGGGATATTCACTAAAACCTGTGAGGAGGAAGTTTGTTATAAATCTTCACTCCATTGTATATAATTGGATCATTAATGAGTTATGATTTGGGTGTGATATTAATTTAAAATCATTCTTATGCCTTATGCCTATATTCTATATTTATGGTCTCAAATTTGGTTTTATATTTGAGTATTAGTGATGACGTTTCCAAAATAAACAGTGCAATAAAGTAAGGAGAAATACGATTACGAATGGCTGAATAACCATTGAAAAATTGATAGCTATGAAAATCAAAAGGCAGCTAACCTCAAAAATGTAATAATTTCTTGTGTTACAGTTACATTATTAAACAACTATATTTAGGTGTGTTTACTCGATACGAAATCAAAACAAAATGTTACTGTCACTTTTCCTATAAGATTCAGTCACTCATTCACATCTACTTAAATCATAAATTAATTTGTTCTGTCTTTCTTTCGGAAATAATGTTTCAAACATTGTCTAATATACAGCTCTGTTATTTTAGGCAAAAGAAAGAAAAAGACCCCGTGAACGTGATGTTCATCCAGAACCATCGCCATCAACCTCAGCTCTGGCTGCACAGGACGACTCTCCCCGGAAAAAGAAACTTAGAAGAGAACTGCTGCTGCAAAAAGATAAGAATAAGGAAAAAACGAAAAAAATCCGTGCCCTTGGTCAATCACTGAAAAGAGCACACAAAAAAGTAGCCTCTTTAAAAATAATTGCTGAGGAATTAGAGCGACAAAATTTACTATCTCAAGAAAATTTAGTTTTAGTTCAAAATATGAGCAAGGTTAACATAGAAATATTGAACAGAAAAATGGGGAGAAATGTTCAATATTCACCTGAACTTAGGAAATTTGCCCTGACATTAAATTTTTTTTCACCAAAGGCATACAACTATGTGAGAGATGTTTTTGACACTTGTCTCCCGCATAGCAAAACTATTGCTAAATGGTTCCAGAATGTGGATGCTGAGCCTGGTTTTACCAAGGAATCAATAAATACCTTAAGAAATAAGGTTCAATCATCTGACAGACCAATAATTTGTTCATTAATTATCGATGAAATAGCCATACGGAAACATTTAGAATGGGATGGAAAAAAATTCCATGGTTATGTGAACTGTGGTACAAATTTAAACGATGACTCTAATGCTTTAGCCAAAGAAGCTTTTGTTATAATGTTGGTTTGCATCAATGGAACTTGGAAATTACCTGTCGGTTACTTTCTTACAGATTCTTTGAATGGCAGTCAAAAACATTCAATTGTATCTCAATGCATCCATCTGATTGAAGATACGGGAGCCAAAGTTATGTCAATCACATTCGATGGTGCTCCATCTAATACCGCTATGTGTCATAACTTTGGATTCTTATTTAACATTTCAAATATACAGACAAGTTTCAGAGTTACAGATCACAATGTATATATTTTTTATGATCCATGTCATATGATAAAACTTGTTCGCAATGCATTTGGTGAAAAGAAAATCCTAATTGATTGTGATAACAATTTTATTCAATGGAAATACATAGCGCTTCTAGAGAAGCTGCAAACTAGCGAGGGCTTACATTTAGGGAATAAGTTACGTCGCGCTCATATTATTTTTTTCAAACAAAAAATGAAGGTTCGGCTTGCAGTTCAGTTACTTAGTGCATCAGTAGCCGATGCTATTGAGTATTGCGAAAAAAAGCTGAATCTTGAGGATTTTAAAGGTAGTCAGGCAACAGTTAAATTTATTAGAATTGTAAATAGCATTTTCGATATTTTAAACAGCAGAACCCTAGTAGCACCAGGTTATAAAAAAGCATTATGTCAAAAAAATATAGATCGATCTGCGGAATTTATCAATAGTGCAATTTTTTATCTTTCAAAGTTGAAATTATCTAATAATGAGCAAGTAATCATGTCTAACAGAAAAACTGGGTTTATTGGATTAATAATTTCATTATCAAGTTCTTTAGGATTGTACAAAGAACTTGTTTCTGAGAGAAAAACATTACTGTACCTTCCGTTGTATAAGATTAGTCAAGATCATTTAGAATTATTCTTTTCGTCAATTAGATCAAGAGGTGGCTGGAATAATAACCCAACCGCTCGACAGTTTCTAGCTGCTTACAAAAGGCTTCTGGTTCGAGCAGAAATTAGAGAGGGCGGTATGGGTAACTGTATTCCATTAGATCAAATCCCTATTCTAAGTAGTTCTACAAAAAATTTAAGGTCTGAAGATGTAATTAATAGTAGTTTATCTAACCATAGTTTAATAGACATAAATGAGCCTTCTGATGATCTAGAAACTATTTGGAAGGATCATGACTACATCATGAATGCACCTGTGATAAGTGAATGTTCATCCCAAATTGTGCAATATATTGCTGGTTATGTTTCGCACCAATTACAAAAAACAATAAAATGTGAAACATGTGTCACAGCATTGATTGGTACTAGAGATCGGTTTCTCAATTCCCTAATTGAATTTAAAAGCCACGGCGGTCTGACTTAGCCATCAAATGATGTTATCAAGATATGTTTGAAATCGGAACATTTTCTGAGAGTTAATGAAAATTGTATTCACACCAAACATTTTGTACCTTTGCTGATAAGCAAAATAATATCAAGTTTTCTAGGCACCCCTATTTTCAGCTGCTTAGAACGTCACGTATTAGAAAATGATGTAAATCATATATATTTTTTAATAAAAGCTGTATGCACAAAATACTTAAATATCAGAATCCATTTTATTGTAAAATCTCGATCACAACAGGACAATCCAGTTCGGAGCCAATTAACAAAAATGATTCTGTTTAAAGGGCAGTAAAATATTGGTAGTTTTTGACCTTCGTGACTGTAATATTGACTGCCATCAATTGTAGGAGCAAGCGAAATGCCACGTTCCTACAAAAAAATTATTTTTGTTGAAGCACACAATACTGAGTTTCACCCAAACTTCCCCATAAGTAAATACATAACTGCAATAAATTAGAACTTACTGGAAGCAAGGGGTTAAGTGATAAAATAGAGTTGTAATTTCTATGTAAGTTATAGGACCTCACCTATATTGAATGAATTGTTCGTTTTTATTTACTACCAGCTAATCTAGGAGTCATTTTCTAATTTTGTAAATGTTTTGATTTTGGATAAGATTAAAGGACCTTTGTATTTCTAGCCCAAAACTTACTTTATTTCATGTCTGAGATAATTTTTATGTTTAACCCCCCAGCTTTTTCATTAATTATTGCCACCGTCGCAAAAAGAAGTTATGTATAAAAAAGCCTCGTTGGAGTAATTAAAAATACTGCTCTTCATTACACACTACAAACAGCAAGTAACAGCGTAACAGCAAGTAGATTTTTTTACTGCATATGGGGACTCCGAGATTGAAGGCATCAAATTCCTCAATCTCGTAAGCTAATCTATAATAACAAAAATGTTTTATTGCTGCTTCTGTTTACAGTATGTAATAGACAGTATTTTATATATAAACATAATGTCAATAAATATAAATATACTATAGGTATTATGTGTTCTTTAATAATAAAAAATTGATTTACTACAAACTACAAGCAGTTTTTTTCTTTCTGGGTAGAAGTATAATCGTGTCTTCCATCAGTCATATACTGCAAATGAACATAACATGTTCATGACTGAATAAAATATATACATTATCAATTTTTATATATTATTGGCCACAAAACAGCAGTCGAATGAAAATCACGGTTACGGTAATGTTAGTCACTTAAGTTTTAATTGTGGATGGCGAAATTGGCCATATAGAAACCCTGAATAACAATATTTCATTAAATTTTATTTGAAAAAGATTATTTCTACAAATAGCTCAACCAGAACGTTAATCCCATTAGTTACGCCACTGGGAATAGCGCTTTGGTGCCATTTGGTATCAGAAATGTCAGTCGCGGGTTCCGTCCTCTCTCTTTCCTTGTCTAAGGGTAAAACTAACCCTAGAGGGTCTGCCACGGCCATGGCTTTGGCCATGGTCTGCCTGAATGGCGCTATCTCATTCTAGCCAGAAACCAATGCACGCATGCCCATCACAAATGCCCATTCCATATGTGTTGACATTTCGTTGATCTAACCAAACTTTTATCTTCTATCTTGTCATCTTGTCAAATTATCAACGTTATTTGTGAACGTTATCGTCGTTATCCCTTGTCATTACGAAATTTTTGTAAAACCGGGGGCATATTGTATCACGTTTCCGGATAAAGGTATTTTTTTCGCATTGTCTCATCTTGCTTGAAACAAAATGTCTGGTTTGTTCAAGACTCTGCTGCAAAGGGTAAGTGACTAACTTGTAATAAGTCCATGAATGAATGAATGTTTTTCGTATTTTAGGCCCCTCAAATAATGAAAATAGCCGTTCCAGCAACTAAAAAGGCAACCTGCAGGAACTTCTCTGCAAGTAAGATGGAATTTTTTATTTGTTTTTCATAATCATTAAATTACAGAATAGATCCTCTAAACAGAGCAAAAAGCCCTAACCCCCTGGCCTCAAGAACACTTAAAATTTCTTATCTATGACACTTGGAAAGATTCATATATACATATATGTTAACTTACTAACCAGAGGTGTAGCTATTGCTGAATCAATTATATGGGGCCATGCGGGCCCCCAAAGTATTTTTTTTCTTTCGTAAGAAATCTTTACCGTTCCTACCCTTAGGAACAAAACACATTTTTATATGGGCCTTGCAAGGCAGGCTATGCTTCTGTTACTAACTATACCCAAATTTCACCTATACCTTTTTTTAGCCACAACACTTCTACATCCACCCAGAGTACAACAACCAGCCCCAGATTTCAGTGGAATTGCAGTAGTGGATGATTCATTCAAAACCATTCAGTTAAATGATTACAAAGGCAAATATGTTGTTCTTGTGTTCTATCCTCTAGATTTGTAAGTGTTTACATTTTATCCATGTATCACATGATTGATTTTGTTAAATTTCTAGTACATTTGTATGCCCCACAGAATTGATTGCTCTGGATGATAGGATTGAGGATTTTAAAAGACTAAATGCTGAAGTTATAGGCTGTTCTGTGGATTCACACTTCTCGCATCTAGGATGGATGAATACAAAAAGGAGTGTTAGTATATTTTTGTTCAGAAATAAGTCATAGACATACATCACTTGCAGCAGTGTTATAGGTATCTAATTCATTTTTCAGGAAGGAGGATTAGGAAAATTGAGGTATCCCCTGCTTTCAGACATTAACAAAGTAATCTCAAAACACTATGATGTGCTATTAGAGAAAGAAGGAATTGCTTTGAGGGGTTTATTTATTATAGATCCCAATGGCATATTGAGGCATATCACAGTTAATGACTTACCTATAGGAAGATCTGTTGATGAAGCACTAAGGATTATTGAAGCTATACAGTTTGTTGAGGAGCATGGTGAAGGTAAGTTTCATATTTATTTGAATTGTCTGGTTTAGCAGCCTTAGTTTAATGTTTAACTGAGGTGTAAGCACATGTGCCAATGATTTGGTTCATGAACCCTCAGAGTAATCAAAATTATGTTTATTAGGTACTTTGTGTTTGAACAATTTTAGACTTATCAGAGTTCTTTCCATACACATTACACTTGATAATTTTGAAACTATCATCCTGGTTATAATGAAATTTAGATTTGTCTCGCTACCATGGCAGAGGATGAAGTGTTTAATATTTTGGGAATAGGTTTGTTGGCAATAGAATAATATGCAAATAGTAAATGAGTTTTGGGAGTCCATGTAAATTTGTTTGGTAGTATATCCTGATACGAAAATATATAATACCCCGCTCAATAATGCTCACATTATCCAAGCCGACATTGATAGACTAGTTGTTTGGTCTAAGGACTGGTCTATTCCTTTAAATTCATCGAAATGTTGTGTGTTGCATATGGGCCGAAACAATCCTATGCATGATTATGTTATCGATGGTCAAACTCTTCCCAGTTCAACTGACCATTGTGATTTAGGTGTAATAATGTCTAATTCTTTATCCTGGTCCGAGCACATACATCATATCTGTTCCAAAGCGAAGAGACTTGTATACTTACTTGAGAAATCTTTTCATGGTTGTGACCCCACTGTGGCTTCTTTCCTTTACAAAATGTATGTTCGTCCAATCATTGAATTTGCCGGTCCTGTTTGGTATCCTGTCCTCCAAAGGGATCGCGACCTTCTTAGTCTCTTCAGCGTCGTTGCACCAGAGTTCCGTATGGTGCGAGACGTCCAGCATACGAAGACCAGTTACACATTTTCAATCTTCACCCCTTTGGTGAGAGGCGCACCCACGGTGATTTAATCATTACCTACCGAGCTCTGCATGGTCTTTTTGGTGTTGACCTATCTAGTTTATTTCGCCTCAATATAAACAACTTGAGAGGTCACAACTTCAAGCTCAAGAAAGAACCATTTAAAATTTCCACCAGACAACACTTTTTAAGTAACAGGGTATTTGATCAATGGAACCAGCTGCCTGCGGATGTAGTGAACAGTCCTTCTGTGAACAGTTTCAAAATCAGATATGACAATTGGTGCTCTGTGCATACCTGACTTTGCACAAATCTTATTTTTCTTTTCTCTGTATCATTGTTAGCTGTTAGAATTAGGTTTTTTTTTTAGTTTTTAGTTTGTAATCTTTATCTGCTGTTGCTATTAGAGTTTATAGCACTGTGTGCTCAACTCTTGTTGCTATGTAATAATAATAATAATAATAATAATAAAGGCAGGTTCTCACGATTCAGTTTCGCTGAATCAGTTTGACTGATTCAGTGATACTGAACAGATAATGAACGTGTGAACACCTTTTCAGTGAAACTGATCAGTGGGTTTGTGCTTTCAGTCAAACTGAAAGCCAGTCCTACTTTTCAATCAGTTTGACTGAATCAGTATTGAAAAATGAATACATACGTTACTTTTATGAATGCTAAATAGGTTAAAATTATTCATTGAAACTGAACAGTGTGAACGAACATCGCTTTCAGTATCACTGAGTCAGTCAAACTGATTCAGCGAAACTGAATTGTGAGAGCCCGTCTTTAGTGCTGAAGGTACTATACTCTGAACTTTTATAACTGTTATGACCTATCAGCAAGAAATGCTTGAACAGTTTCACATGTCTAGATACATCCAGACTGCTAGTCTGAATAGCAGTGGTGGGGAACACAAAGTTTAATTTTATATTTTTTGATTTCCCCAGTATGTTTAACAAAGCAAACAAAATCACATTGAACTGGCAATGCTAACCATTTATAATAGAGAAGTGAAAATAAAGATAAAATTGAAAAAATATTATGTATACTTATTGTGTTTCTACCATTTTTCCTACCTGTTTATCAAGTATACATAATACCAATATATTATAATTTTCAGTGTGTCCAGCAAACTGGAGAAAGGGCCAAAAGACTATCAAACCAGATCCTAAAGGATCACAAGATTACTTCAAATCAACTCATCAGTAGTGTGATATTACTAATAATTATTGTACTGTTAGATTTAGATGCATTTTTTATAAGAAATATAATATGAAGTTGGGTTCAATAAACAATTATCAATTCTAAACATCTGTTAATCAAATACACTTTATTAAAAAAAATTAGGATTTCTACAATTAATATCACAGACATTTACAGCTTCCAAGCGATCTTGGTTAAACAAAATTTGTATATATGTACAACACTATACGCAATTGGCAAAATTGGATCTGGATTGTGAAGTCTCCCAATGCAACTAAGAGAAGGTATATATAGGCAAAGCCATCAGTTAAAAAGAGACACCCAATCCCTCGTACAACCTACATTCAAAGCCAGGTGCACTAAGCAGGTAGTGTTGGAGCACATTGCTGTCTTACTCAAAACAAGTATCTCAAGTTGCTATGTTATAAGTATGCTTGTAAAATCGCCAGAAATGGCGACTTCGCTGTTGTAAATGTCGAAACCGAAGTGCCCAGTATAACATATTCTGTGGGTGAGGGTGACCTCTGACCTACAGAACTGCAAAAATATATATATTTAAAATATTTACCTGTTGTCAAGGTCGTATTTATTGTAAAAACTAAGGACTATTGTGATCCTCTCGGACCCCGAGGCCACTTAAAAGGCCTTGGACTCCTGGAGGAGATTACATCAAAACTAGTACAGAACTGTTTCAACACTCGCCTTACTAGCTTCACCCAATGCTGTACATCTCAGTTGGGTACCTCATCATGAAGGTATTGGTGGCAATGAGTGTGCAGTTGAAAATACATAAACATTACTATGTATTTGTTTTTTTCGTTACTTCAATAAAAAAGATTTCAGTATTATCTTTTTATCTATCTGATTGGAATTAAAACAACTTCCTAGTGAGATCAATTTATTTTAAAACTTCTAAGGTCATTGCTAATTGGCAACTCTGAGGAACGCATATTCTAAAGAATGGAAATGGGAAGTAGGAGATATTGTGTTCTCTTTTCAACATGTTAAAGGTTATCTGCGTCTGCGGCATTTATATCGGCATTCTAATCCCGGCTTGCCAATCGTGTATATAACAGAATGTTAACATAATGGTATAATGCTAGTTGCTAATTCTTAATTCATAAAAGACGTACGTAACAATAAGCTTTTGCTTGAGATGTGTATCCTCCAAGAGTCTTCAATGATTTTATGAGGTAAACAGAATTGACAATACAACTTTTGTTAAATATAATAATTATTATATTATGTGCATCACTATGTCGCTCGTTTAGTACTCCTTGATTTAACGTTTGACGCAGTGAAGCAATGATATGAAATAGGATTTTTAAATTTTGTGTTCGGTTGGCTAAAACAGCAAGTGATAGTGATAGATTCAGATGATAGCTTTTGTCACAATGTAGAATGTTAGTATTTGAGTGGCATGACAAGTTGACTATCGTAACTCGATTGAAACTGCTCGAAATTGCAGAAATTAACAACTTGATACAAAATGATCTCCGAATTGTCATAAAATATAAGTTGTTAAATATTTTTAAATAAATGTTTCTTGTTATACAGGGTGGGCCATAAATATGTACGAATTTCAAATCATTATATTGTGTTCAAGCAGCGCCGCTGAGACGAACGCGAGAGTGGTGGGGATTTGTTCACGGAAATCCAGTAGCGATGGAGCGCGTTTCACAAGTGAATAGCGTGGATTTTGCATTACACATTTTTATAAAAAATTAATCCTACGTTAATTTTCAGCGTCTATTTCGCTCTAATTATGGATTGCATGATTTAAGTAAGTATCTCATAGAAAGTGTAGTTCGTTCTTGCGCTAGAAAGTTCGAGGCTACTGAATCAACTTTAATTCAGAAGCCAGCGGAGCACCCTAGGCCAGTAAGAACGGAAGAAACAATCAATCTAATAAGTAGTTTTCTAGAAAATGATCCCGGATTATCAACTCGAAAGAGATCGGTGCAAACTGCCGTATCAAGAACATCTCTTACGTCGCATTTTGAAGACAGTTTAAACAACATACTGTTTTCGGACGAAGCCCATTTTCATTTAAATGGGCATGCATCGGTCCTTATTTTTTCGAAAACCATAGAGAAGAATATGTGACTTCCGACCGGTGTCCCGCACGATGTTATACGACAACCGTCTCTATAGTAGATACGCTGTGGTTATACGTGATTTCGTCTATCCGTAGTTGCATCGATTTGAAGGTTATAACAGTAGGACTTAGTTTCAAAAAGATGGCGCGTCCTGCCATAAGTCTCACGCGTCAATGACAGTTGTAGAACTTGTAAACGAGATGTTCCCATGCAAAGTGATATCGCGTGGAAGGGACATTCCATGGCCTCCCAGGAGTCCGGATTTAACTCCCCTTGACTTTTTTTCTATGGGCAGATTATGGGTGTCACTTGCTTGATCTTTCGGGGGGGACCAGATTGGAGTTGCCACCTTAAATTTGCTCCCCTCGGGGGCATTATATAACGTTTCGGGGGGGGAGGGGGGGTCCGGACCCCCTCGACCCCCCCCCCTAAATACGTGGCTTTCTATGGGGATACCTGAAGAGTCGAGTATACATGAAACCAACATCAATACCTCAATTGAAAATAATAATTATCCTCCAAGAAATGTCTTCCACTTCACGCGCGATGTGCCAGCGAGTAATGGCAAAGCTGCCTGCGCTCGAAGTTCGACGAGTGCTTACTGCGAGATTGGTCCCATCTTGATGATGTCGTTAAAAAAATAAAATTCCCATGTTTTTTCCACTGTAATAGATAATTTTTTATAGCAAATTGAACAAAGTTTTCTTCTGTGATTATTTTGAATCAGTGCAACAGTGCCCACCCTGTACTTCAGCACCAGTTCTTGTTGTTTTCGGATACCTACATCCTCATAATGACACAATAGTCGTGGACACAACAACTAAAGTTGCACTGACCAATCCGACTATCAATGATGACTTACTCAGTGGCGTAGATACAGATTTCTTATATGGGGAGAGGTAACCGTTTTCGAGATAACTTTCATTGAAATTCCAAATGCTTCTGAATTATCGGTATTTCCGGACAAATTGATATTGGGCTCATACGTTTACATACAATAAATGAAGCATTCTTAATCTTCAACACTACTTATTTTAAAATTAGATACGTTTGAAACATGTTTTTTGATCTAATATTAATTCGTTCGAGAATACTGAATACCGATAATTCTTTCGATCACATTTTACAACTAATTTCAATAAGGTTATTTCGAAAACGGTTACCTCTAGCGATTTAAGCAAAGTATACCTTTTTTACGTAAAACATATTGTGGGAGGGAACGATTTTTTTAATATTCACATTGATGCACCAAACTGGAAAAAAGTTTTGTTAATTTGAAAGAGTTCCATGTGCCGTAGGTGGCACCCTCTATTCATGATAGTAAAACCATGGTTGAATTTGGATTATCTACCTAACAAAACACCCCAACACGTAATTTAAGATCGTTGTGCCATTTTATCGCGGAATAATTGAGAAAAAATGAAAATAAAAGTAAAACTTCACCCTGTATCTTGAAAATTAAGCATTTTAAGGCTTCATGTTCCTATCTCAATGTTCATGAAAATGTGAGGTATACTAATAGTATGAGAAATGATCTAGTTTATTTTTAGTTCCAAGGGGAAGACATCCCCCCCTATCTACTCCACTGACTTGACTTGAACTTTAAACGATCTCATTAATCTTTGGTGCAATGTTACTAACAACAGGCTTGATCAATTGTTTTTGTTGCTCGACAACTATTTCAGGTTTACTCTTTCTCCGTCTGTAATATAACAGCCATATTATAACTGGAAGGATCAACATAACTGGAACCAACAACAGCCATGAAACTTGTTCTCCATCGTTATCTTCATCTCTGGGCACAGTTATGGTTACATTCTGAGAACTTTCCCCATACTGTGTGACAGCTAAACAGGCGTATACGCCACTATCTAAGTGCCTGAAAATGGAACCCTATAATTTGTTGTCAACGATATACCGGATGTCCCAGAATTTCCTTAACAAGTGATATTTTCGTAACGAATAACGGTTCAAGCAGAATTGAGTTGAAATTCTGAAGGTACTTTAGTATCATATCATGAATCCAAAACATTTTTTGTACGTCATCCCCGAAAACTCACCACCATTTTTTGTTTTCAAATAGCACCCCACAGCCCATAGGTAGGTTTTCTTACATAAATGATAACCCTATTTTATTTAAAATGTTGTGGTACCCTCAATGTTATAAGCAGGCTTATTTCTTTTTTGTAAAAGCGTAAACATAGGTAATATAATTAAAAAAAGAATTTGAAAAAAACCAAGTGGGACTATAAAGTATTACTGAATGACGTATCGTATATGCTTTCGAAAAAAAACGGTTTTATCCCTTTTTGTTACGTCTCAAACAAATCCTTATTTTATTTATCTTATGCTTATGCTTGACGAAAGAAATTGGTTTGGGTATGAAATCAATGGTACTAAAAGATTTTAAATAAAATTAGGACTTAATTAATTTGTGTATGAAGAACTATTTGGTGCTATTTGAAAAAAAAGTTTAAGGTGAGCTCTAAGGGTTGAAGTACAAAACAAATATTTTGAAAGCATGGTATGTAGTATCCTATAGTACTTTTAAAAATACCACTCAAGTTTCGTTTGAACTATTTTTTGTTACGAGAATATCACTTGTCAAGAAAATTCTGGGACAGCCGGTATATGATTATGCAGGGATGTTTATACGAGTATCGATCATACAATAAGGGATACTATTGCCCCATTGCCCCCCTCCCCGCCCCAGAAGCTTAATATCCGTATCCTTTCAGAAGGCGTTCAATAATGTCACCTCCTATAGGGGTTGAACAATGCATTTAAACATCATAAAAACGAATGAAATTGATATGTTGTAGACCGATGCCGAATTTGGCCCGAGGCCGAAATAATTAGACATTTCGCGATCTGTCCAAACTAGATTTGCCAAATGCCGAAACAATGATACATAGGCATATGACCAACGTATTTTGGCCATGTCACGAAATGCGCATTTCTACATTACGCCGTTGCTAATCAAGTCATAAATAAACAACATAAACTCAATACATTATTTTTATTTGTTCCGACAAGAAGTACTCAAATGACATTATTACATTTTATCTTACTCATTACACATTTGCATTTTTTGTTACCACATTGTTTACTACGACAGTTGCATCGAATAAAACCTTTAGAAGAATCAGTTTCCTCTGCGGCAATTCACCCCAAACTGAATTTTTTGTATTAACTGGTATATCTGAGGAGGCCGCAATAAAAAAAGTATTTAAAAAATATAAGGCTAACTGTATTATTGATATTGATTCATTTCTTGCCTATAGTTGTTTTAAAACGCCAGTTGATGTACCAAGTTGGTATAAACCATCTTTTTCTGATAAAACATCTGCCAAAATATTACGAGGAGCTAAGCGTCCGTATGGGGGCGGGTTAGAATATCTCCCATCGTATATCCTGCGTGTCGTAAAAGGCGACTAAAAGGAACACCGAACTGCTGTCGGTATAAGCAGTAACCTCTTTTCAACCAACAGCTTCGGGTGGACGAGTTGAGAAGAGTCAGGACACCTTCTTGTCCATGGGGTGAGAAATTGCCCCTAAAGGCGGATGAACCAGTAGATACCATCTGGTCAACGGCATGAGGATGCAGAAAGCAAATGGGAAACTACTGCATTAAATATCTTAAAGATATCCCAAGAGAAACTCGTAAAATGTGTAAATGCATTTTATGAGTTCACAACATGTCTGTTAAGACATTGTGATTATGATGATGAAGCGTCCTCTGTCCACATCAGGAATTAGGTTTATTATGTTTCGATCGGCAACGGCGTAATGCACAAACGCGCATTTCGCGACGTGGCTAAATTGGGTTCATCAGGTGCCAAATCGCTCACTGTTTCGGCATCTGGCAAATCTAGTTTGGACAGATCGCGAAATGTCTAGTTATTTCGACCTCGGGCCGAATTCGGCATCTGCCTCCAACAGATTATATTGAGTCCAGGAATAGATACAATGGAACCATCCGACATGCAAAAAACCAATACGATGCCAAAATAAAAAGAAGGTTATGTTACACCCCAATGACAGCCGCTCCTTCTGGACTCTGGTCAAACAAATAGAGGGTAACTTCTCGAGGAGTAGCTTCCCACCGATCACATGTGCGGATGGAACAGTAGCAACTGCTTCCAAGGACAAGGCCGAAATATTTGCCAAGACATTTGCAGCAAACTCCACTGTAAAAGTCCCATCCAGTGCCCAGTTACCATCCATACCGAGAGTACCCCAAGCCATGAGCGAAATCACGTTCAGAACAAAAATAGTTCGGAAGGTGCTGCAGTCACTTGACATTAATAAGGCGAATGGGCCCGACATGATCCCCTCCATTGTTGTCAAGAAGTGCGCACCGGAGCTCGCTCCCATATTTACCCGCCTCTTTCGGATGTCTTACGATTCCGGCATTTTCCCAAAAGACTGGAAAACAGCTTGCATCCAGCCGGTGCCAAAAAAGGGATCCAAAACTGATCCGACCAACTACAGACCTATAACTCTGCCCTCTGTAATCAGTAAAGTGATGGAGAGATGCGTCAACCAAGAGCTCATCAAATACCTAGAACTCCATCACTTAATCAACGACAGACAGTATGGATTCCGACACCAAAGATCAACTGGAGATCTCCTGGCTTACGTCACACATGTGTGGAGCAAACTCATCCAGTCATTTGGCGAGGCTCACGTCGTTGCTCTCGATATTTCAAAGGCATTCGACCAACTGTGGCATGCAGCTCTCCTAAACAAGCTCCCGCCTTATGGGCTCTCTGTTAAGCTTTGCGGTTGGCTCGCAGACTTCCCCTCAGGTCGGAAAATCTCTGTCGTGGTAGACGGCTTTTTCTCTTCTTTCCATAGCATCAATGCCGGGGTTCCGCAGGGATCGGTATTGGCTCCAACATTGTTTCTGCTTCACATTAATGATCTACTCTCTAGCACTACAAACCCAATCCACAGTTTTGCGGATGACAGTACGCTGCATGCAGGCATCATGAGCAATAGACCGATCTCTGTGGTCGAGCTGGAACGCAGAAGACTGGCAGTGGTAGCTTCACTTTCAAAGGATCTTGATACCATTACCGCTTGGGGGCTTAAGAATATGGTTAAATTTAATGCCTCCAAGACCCAGTATTGTACGCTATCAAACAAGAAGTGCCCAAGCCAACACCAGGTTCTAATGAACAACCAGGCTCTGCCAAGGAGTCACTCATTCAAGCTGTTAGGAGTCAACATTACAGAAAATCTGATCTGGCACGAACACGTCGCGTCAATTGCAACAGCTGCTGGTAAAAAGCTTGGGTAACTATTTAGAGCCAGAAAGTATTTCTCACCATGTAACCTCCTCACGCTATACAATATGTTCCACCATCATGTCCACAAACTTTGAGGAATGAAAATACAATTAAAGTTATCGAGAAAAAATGCGAAAAAATAGGGGTCAGCCTTTTGATTAATTTTTTATTACATTTTCAATTTCTGTATCACGACTCCATGGGTTCGCGCAGTTGTAGCGCCATAGCTTAATTATTTATCGACCGATTCGTAACATTTTGGACTCATTTTATAGGAGAATGACTGGGAATATCAACTAAAGCAAAAAAAGATAATACTTGACAATTTCTAAGGCAAAAAAAATTCACCAAACTGAAAAAAAATTTTTGAAATGCACTTATTTGGGGTACTTACAAATAATTTGAAAAAAAGCCGTATTATTGCCTATTTATTAAGACATTTTAATGTTAAGCAGGATGTTTCCTGTCTTACCACATGCAATTCCTGTATGTAGCACTAAAATTTTCGACAGAATAGGCCTTTTTGTATTATGACTTCTGCATCACAGCGCCATGTGTTCACGCAGTTGTAACGCCATATCTTGATTATCTATGGAGCGATTCACGACTTTTTGGGCTCATTTTATAGGAGAATGACTGGGTATATCAACTAAGGCAAAAAAATACAATATCTGACAATTTCTAAGGCTAAAAAAATTCACCAAACTGAAAAAAAATGTTTTTTTGTAATGCACTTGTTTTGGTTACTTGCGAATAATTTGAAAAAAAGCCGTATTAGTGCCTATTTATTAAGACAGTTTAATGTTTTACAGGACGTTTCCTGTCTAACCACATGCAATTCGTGTATGTAGCACGAACATTTTCGACAGAACAGGCCTTTTTGTATTATGACTTCTGTATCACAGCGCCATGTGTTCACGCAGCTGTAACGCCATATCTTGATTATTTATCGAGCGATTCACACAAGTTTTTGGACCCATTTTATAGGGGAATGACTGAGCATATCAACTAAGGCAAAAAATAATATCTGACAATTTCTAAGGCTAAAAAAATCCACCAAACTAAAAAAAATTTTGTAATGCACTTGTTTTGGTTACTTGCAAATAATTTGAAAAAAAGCCATATTAGTGCCTATTTATAAACACAGTTTAATGTTTATCAGGATGTTTCTTGTCTAACGACACGCAATTTGTTTATGTAGCACTAAAATCATCGACGAAATAGGTTTTTTTATTACGACTAATTTTGAAATAAACGAGAATTGTCAGATATTATCTTTTTTGCTTTAGTTGATATGCCCAGTCATTCTCCTATAAAATGAGTCCAAAATGTCGTGAATCGGTCGATAAATAATCAAGCTATGGCGCTACAACTGCGCGAACCCATGGAGTCGTGATACAGAAATTGAAAATGTAATAAAAAATTAATGAAAAGGTTGACCCCTTTTTTTTCGCATTTTTTCTCGAAAACTTTAATTGTATTTTCATACCTCAAAGTTTGTCGACATGATGGTGAAACACATTGTATAAAGCCCAGATAAGACCTTGCCTGGAGTATTGCTCTCATATCTGGGGAGCTGCTGCCCCTACTACCCTATCCATACTAGATGCCGTCCAGAGAAGGGCAATTCGACTACTTGGCGATCCGGCCTTAACGCGCCACCTTCAGCAGCCGCGGTACTCTGGTATTTAGGCTCTGCCTGCGCGGTCTGCTCAGTTATATAAAAAAAAACAGATACATGTCATAGTTGGACCTCCCAAGAAAATGTATAAAAAACGTCATCCGTTTCCGTGTTAAACAATATGAACAATTTTGCTTCCCACACCGATAGGTGAGGGGAGTATTGTGATCGCGAAAATTTTCGATTTTGAGATAACACGCTTTTTGGGCGTTTTATGATGTCTACATAACGAAAATCCATGTCACTCATTTCCGTCAGTCTGTCTGTCTGTCTGAGCGCGTTTTTCTAGCCTCGTAATCTCAGTAACTGCTGCATGGATTGTGATGAAATTTGGGCAGCGATATGTTGTGGGGTCGTAGGTAATGTTCTTATAATTTTGAAAATCCGTGCATGGGCGGCGGACTAATTAGCAAAAAACAAAGAAATGAATATTCCTCAAACTTCGTTTTTAGGTATTTTAGGGGTTCCTGATCATGTTCTACTTTTTTTGGGTGGGGGTGAAATTGGGGTGTTGGGGGGTGGGGGGTTGTAAATCTCAAAAATGTGTTGTTTTCATAATAGGCTATCCTTTGACCTGTAAAAGAAAGACCTAGCGGCATAATACCCTTTTTTAGGCCCATCCGAACATTGCCTTGCCTATTCCAGAAACCAAGGGACTTAGAATTTTCTGATAAATACATAGGAATATTGCTTTAGTACGTTCTGTATTGAGTAATGTAAAAGTTATGGAATGGAAAACGCGTATGTTTTGGAAAAATCGTGTCAGTGGCGGCGCAGCAATAATAAGAAAACAAAAAAAAATAAAAACTCCTCAAATTTTGTTTTTAGGCGTTTTAGGGGTTCCTGATCATTTTCTATTTTTTCTTTGGTAGGGGTGAATTTGGGGTGGTTGGGGGGTGGGGGGTTGGAAAACTGAAAAATTTGTTCTATTCATAATGGGCTGTCCATTGACCTGTGAATGAAAAACCTAGCGGCATAATACACTTTTTACGTACATCCGAACATTGCCTTGCTTATTATAAAAACCAAGGGACGTAGAATTTGTGATGTATATGTTAAGAGCAAACACCGATTTCGGCCAATGGACGGAAAATATGGCCAAAACGCGTTTTGGCTGCTACCATTTCACCAATGTCCGAATTATCGCTTTCTGACTGTTTAATGTGGCCCAGAACGTGTTTTGGCTCAACTACGATTGCCAAAACGCGTCCTGTTCTACTGCGATTGCCATAACGCGTGGTGGATTTTGCGAGTGTCTCAGCTTGTAAACGATACCTCTGGAGCTAGTGTATTCATTTAGTATTTGATCTTTGTGCGGGTTAGACAGTAGCTAGAGAGTGCCATGGACGTCCTAAGGTTATGTTTTAATGACGAACTGCAAAAAGTCATAAGTGGTAGCAATGATCGTAGTAATATTTGTACAAGAGAAAGATACGACCAAACACTCACAGAGGTAAAGGCGGCAAAAGCTTGTAAAAGTAACGGTGATACAATATCTTCGAAACAAAGACAACGATTGAAAAGGTATGATATTTTAAAAATTGACATTATTCATTCCGCTCATGTGGGAGCTGGACATAAGAGATTGTGAGGTATGTTTCAGTTTTTTTTTCACGGACCTAAGATCTACAAGTGCTTTTATTCATTTTAGTTATGGATTCTAAGCTCAGAGGAAATATTGTAACACAACACGGCAAATAATTGAGATTTATTTATTCGTAGTAGAATATAGAACGTGTTCCGGCAATCGTAGTTGAACCAAAACGCGTTCTGGGCTACATTGAACAGCCGGAAAGCGATAATTCGGACATTGGCAAAACGGTAGCAGCCAAAACGCGTTTTGACCATATTTTCCGTCCATTGGCCGAAATCGGTGTTTGCTCCTAACATATACATACGAGTATCGTTTTAGACCGTTCTATATTGCGTAACGCGAAAATTATTGAATTGATTTTAATGAACACTCGACAATGTGTTACTACCACGGCGAGGATGGAAAACGCGTATGTTTTGGAAAAATAGTGTCAGGGGCGGCGCAGCAAGCATAAAAAAACTAAAAATATAAAAACAGCAGCAACAAGTTTCAATTTTTTGAGTTGACCCGTTCAGAAAATAAAAGGGGGGGACATTAAAGAAAAGCAAAGGTATAATAAAGGTGGATGAAGTTGGTAAAGTCGTTCACAAGTTATGGCGTGACCAAGGGAAAACGAGATTCATTTTTATATATAGATGTATATAGTAAACATGAGATCATTACAAGCTTCTGGGAAGGGTGGACTGACTATAAACGCATCGACCACATCATCGATCGACCCGTGTGCGGAGGTGCTAAGTGTGACTCTTGTCTGGTGAGTGAGAGAAAGACGTACCTAGCGTTAAATATGGAATACTTGCTGAGGTAGGTACTACCCAAATTGTAACTGGAGATGGACGTGTTAAGGTGGCAATAGCACACTTGGTTGTACTCGATATCGCACTTGTTCCTATAACAGCTCTTGAACCAGAAAATGGTTGGCGGTACTTCGCTTGTCACATTACATTGGATGGTGAACTCCATGTTAATTTGCCCAGTGAGGTTCGAGATGCGAAGGGGGGCGACTGAGGGCTTCGCCCCACTATATCCTGGATCTGAAATTGGATTTAGAATTTTTGATACGATTTTAGTCACTATCATTTAATCTTAATAAATTTATTATGAACTGGTTTTAGCCCACTCATTTTTGCCGTTAATTGCATTTATTATGACAGTTGTAGAGAATAAAATTCTGTGCTAGTTTCGTTAAAAAGTTTTTTTATACGTCGAACAATTTTTGAGATAGAGGACTCAAAGTGTGGAGTACTGAATCATACGTGCCATAGCACAATGTATTTTTAACATGCTATTATTAGCTTCACCAGTAGCGTGCCAAGGTCTTAGGGGGCCCCCCGCAATTTTTTTCACGGGGCCCTCTTCTATATAAAAAAGTAATATTTCAAATCGGTTTACAGATAGAAAAAAATCGGTGTGACCTCAATTTATATTTATAAAATAATTTTTTCTTTCGGGTTTTTGAAGAATAAGAATTCATAGACCTAAGGTACAACATAATTATACATCGATTAATCACATTAATATAACAAACTCCACCTATATTATATGGCCACTATGAGTTTTAGGTTTAGAAAACTGCAGAATTTGAGATATAACTTTATTTAATAAACATTACTAACACACAACACAAAACTATGACAAACTCAAAAATTAACAAATGAAACATGTATAACACACAATAATGTAACAAAAATAAACAAATAGAACACCTTAACTCTAAATGTAATATTATGATTTGATTTGCATTTCATGTATAGAAAAACCAATTTTTTTATAAAGCAACAAATATAACAGCTATTTGGTCAAAGTCTATGCGTTCTGCCCGTTTATTTTCTATAGAAATTAATGCCAAAGAAGTTAGGCGCGATTCACCGATTGTCGATCTTGCAAAACTTTTTATTAGCTTTTTCAAAATGATCGAATAGCGGAATAATATAAATAGCAACCTTGTTTTGGTTGATCGTTTCAGGTTTATTGTTATAGTTTTGAGTAAATTTTGGGTTTTAACAGTGCAAAAGTTAAAAGACTATTTTAAACAATTCCACGAGGTTTAAATACTGCGGATTTCTGTGAAAGATAACATCGTGTTTGTGAACACAGTAAATAAAAACAACGGGGTCTTGGGAACACT
The DNA here is from genome assembly GCA_951848785.1 of Callosobruchus maculatus. Taxonomy (NCBI): domain Eukaryota; kingdom Metazoa; phylum Arthropoda; class Insecta; order Coleoptera; family Chrysomelidae; genus Callosobruchus; species Callosobruchus maculatus. The sequence goes on from CATOUR010000127.1 coordinate 2,453,084, forward strand.
CACTTACCTGTTAAAGCATTTTTCTATAACCTATTCGAATTCGTTGGCACATATAATATGCGTCGCGTCAGTGTAATTTTGTCGTTTTGGATTCTACGTTCTACTACGTTATCGTGGGGTCAAATTTTGCCATAAAATAAGTCCTGAAAAGGCAGAAAATATGGGAAAATATATTTAATTTAATTTTGTAAAATTATGATTCCATCGTTATAAGGTCAAGTATATTATGTATTTTAGTTATTACTATGTACAGAGCTTGCTCGAGGTAGTCGAGGTTGAGACTGAGCGGGGGCCCCCCGGATGCCCGGAGCCCCCCGCACCGCGGGCCCTGCGGGCCCTTTCGGCGCGCCACTGCTTCACCTTTATGTTTGTTTTGTTGTAATTAAAACTAGATATAGTTTAAAAAACTTAAAAACACACTTCTAAAGAACATTGGCTAAAAAGTAAAATTAACTTTTAAAATAAGCGCCCACTCTCTGCGCCTTCTATCTCAAAAACGGTTCGGCATATAAAACACGTTTTAAATAAAATTTTCTAGAATTTCATTATCTATACGAACTGTTAGTAATAGTTTACTTACGCACTACGTCAACAAGAAAGATTCGCCTAACTGCCGCTGTGTTGTCCATGCATCTGTAGAGACCGTTATGTTTTTTGTCAACAGCCGAGATGTGCTTTCGTCCTTTAGTGAGGTTTACACGGCTCCAGGGAGGTTTGGAGTCGCAGAGAAAACCTTGCAAACTCGAAGAGCATGGCTAAATCAGAAAACAAAAACACGTAAGTCGATGAGCTCAGTTAGTAATTAGCAGAGAGAGTGTAAAGCACTTGAGATGGCATCGTGGTCATCACGGATTGAGCTAAGGCGGGACCGTCGAGAGCTACTGTGCTATCGATCCTGATGGTACCCCACCACGGCGTCTACGTCACGCAAGTCGCCGGGCGACCGGTCAGTCGCGTTTGTAGTCGTCGAATACCCGTAGGGATTTTTTATTAAGTTTTTTTGGTTTTACGTTTATCTAGCCAAGAATACCGTCTATAGTCTATAGTTGCTGTGCACTCTTCTGCAATAATAATTATATAGATAAAGAGCGCAAACCTGTGTTCAAATTTCCAAAAGATAATGAAACTGAATCTGTGGTTACGCGCTAACTTCACTATAAAGAATTGTTCTGTAATATGTATCAAACACTTCGAAGTGAGATTTGTAATTCGTACTGATACTGCTATAAGGCCCGATGGTACGACTTTAATAGTTTGTCGAGCTGAGATTAAATGCTGCTTAACAATTATTGTAAGGTAATGCACTCAGAGCATTTTTTTGTACGTCACCCCCGAAAACTCTCCCCCAAATTTTTGTTTTCAAATAGCACCCCATAGCTTTTCCTACATGAATTATATCCCTATTTTATTTAAAATATTATGGTACCTTTGATTTTATACGCAAGGCTCTTTTTTTCGTAAAATCATAAGCAAGCATTATAAATAAAATAAAAATTTGCTTGACGCATAAATTGACGCAGAAAAGAAAACCAAGTGGGTTTCTAAGGGTAGTGAATGACCTATCAATCCTATCATACATGCTTTCGAAAACAAATGTCTTTTTTCTTTTTTTATTACGAAAATATTACGCCTCAATTCTTATTTTATTTAACATATGCTTAAATTTACGAAAAAAATGGTTTGTGTATTAAATCAATAAGGCACTATAAAATTTTGAATAGAATAATGACCTCATTTATGTAGGAAAAGCTGTAGAGTGCTATTTGAAAAAAAGTTGGGGGTGAGTTTTAGGGGTTGAAGTGCAAAAATGTTACTTCGAAGTATGATATATCCCTCAGTACCTGAAACGTCCACTTAGTTTCCATTTCCATGTTTCCCTATTTTTCTTACGAAAATATTACGCCTCAAACAAATCCTTATTTTATTTGATTATACAGAGTGTCCATTTAGTGCATAATTCTTTGATATCTCCCAAGGTATACCTGATAGAAGAAAATGTCAAATATAAAAGTTATTTGGTCACTTAAGACGCATATCCTAAAAATATTTTGAAATATACAGGGTGTTGATATCCAAAATAATATTCATTTAATATTCAAGTAACTCGCTGCATAATGTTATTGAGAAAAGTTAAAGGAATATATCAATTTGGACGTATTACTTGCGACCTTGCAAATCCGGAAATTAATAGAAAATAAATTATATTTTACTTTGTCTTTTTCAATGTAACAACCCGTATATTTTATTTTAAATCGAAGTATAGCCTATCTCACCTTGTAATATTTTTTTCGCGTTTGCGACGTTGCCACCCTGTATACTATCAAAACTTCCACTCAGTTTTCGTTTGAACTCTTTTACTTCCCACACCGATAGGTGAGGGGAGTATTGTGATCGCGAAAATTTTCGATTTTGAGATAATATACTTTTTGGGCGTTTTATGATACCATTGATTAAAGTCCTAAATACTTTAATCAATGATGATACCTACATAACGAAAATCCACGTCACTTATTTCCGTCGGTCTGTCTGTCGGTCTGTCTGTCTGTCGGTCTGTCTGTCTGTTGGCGTTTTTCTAGCCTCCTAATCTCAGTAACCGCTGCATAGATTTTGATGAAATTTGAGTAGTGATATGGTGTAGGGTCGTAGTAGGTAATGTTGCTACAATTTTGAAAATCGGTGCATGGGCGGCGGAGTAATTAGCAAAAAACGAAAAATTTCAAATATGCCTCAAACTTCGTTTTTAGGTGTTTTAGGGGTTTCTGATCATTTTCTACTTTTTTTTGGGTGGGGGTGAAATTGGGGTAGTTGGGGGGTGGGGGGTTGTAAAGCTGAAAAATTTGTTGTACTCATGATAGGCTGTCTACTGACCTGAGAGAGAAAGACCTAGCGGTATAATACACTTTTTTAGGTCCATCCGAACATTGCCTTGTGTATTACAGGAACCAAGGGACAGAATTTTCCGATGTATACATACGAGTATTGCTTTAGATCGTTGTGTATTTTATAATGTTGAAATTACTGAATTGATGTTAATGAAATTTCGGCACAGTATTACTACTTTGGCGAGGATGCAAAACGCGTCAGATTTTTAGAAATCGTCTCAGTGGCGGCGCAGTAATATTAAAAAAACTAAAAATATGAAAACAGCTCAAACTTCGTTTTTAGGCGTTTTAGGGGTTCCTGATCATTTTCTACTTTTTTTGGGGTGGGGGTGAAATTGGGGTGGTGGGGGGGTGGGGGGTTGTAAAGCTGAAAAATTTGTTGTACTTATAATAGGCTGTCTACTGACCTGAGAGAGAAAGACCTAGCGGTATAATACACTTTGTTAGGTCCATCCGAACATTGCCTTGTGTATTACAGGAACCAAGGGACTTTGAGAATTTTCCGATGTATACATACGAGTATTGCTTTAGATCGTTGTGTATTTTATAATGTTGAAATCACTGAATTGATGTTAATGAAATTTCGGCACAGTATTACTACTTTGGCGAGCATGCAAAACGCGTCAGATTTTTAGAAATCGTCTCTGTGGCGGCGCAGCAATATTAAAAAAACTAAAAATATGAAAACAGCTCCAACTTCGTTTTTAGGCGTTTTAGGGGTTCCTGATCATTTTCTACTTTTTTTGGGGTGGGGGTGAAATTGGGGTGGTTGGGGGGTGGGGGGTTGTAAAGCTGAAAAATTTGTTGTACTCATAATAGGCTGTCTACTGACCTGAGAGAGAAAGGCCTAGCGGCATAGTACACTTTTTTAGGGCCATCCAAACATTGCCTTGCCGATTACAGAAACTAAGGGAGTTGAACTTTCTGATGCATACAAAATACATACGAGTATTACTTTGGATCGTTTTGTATTGTGTTACGTGGAAACTTCTGAATTGACTTTAATGACATTTTGACACAGATTTATTACCACGACGAGTATGGAATGCTATGGAAAGCGCGTATGGTTTTTAGAAATCATTTCAGAGGCGGCGCGCCAATAATAAAAAAACTAGAAATATAAAAAACACCTCAAACTCCGTTTTAGACGTTTTAGGGGTTCCTGATCATTTTACAAAGTTCAGGGTTGGGGGTGAAATTGGGGTGGTTCGGGGGTGGGGTTTGTAAAACCCAAAAATTTGTTGTATTCATGATGACCTGTGAAAGAAGCATCTTGCAGAATAAAACACTTTTTTTGCGGTCGGGCGAGCGATGATTTGGTTGCAGGGGCATCTAGACTATAGTTTCGTGCTGTGGGAAAATAATAGAACTGGTATCATCGGAATGTGTGGGAAGTACTGAGTCAATCAACTTGACTACATTTTTTGTTACGAGAATATCACGTGTCAAGGAAATTCTGAGACACTGTGACCATTTAGGTCCAACTGTTAACCTTCTCACATCCAAATGACTCTAGTTAAATAGATATCAACTGGCTCCGTTCATCACCAATCCAATTTCCTATAAATTAATTCCCATACATTACTTTTGTATTTCTGACCGTTTTCTCAGTATATCAAGAAATTGTTCGTGATGCTGGAATTTGTTGTGACGTCACACGCAGCAGCATCAGGCCCGATAGCTCTCGACGGTCCCGAATAAGGGCAGGATAATGCTCCAGTTCACCATGACAAAGTCTACCCAGAATACAGGGATCGGCATAAGTCAGATCCCCCTATACAGAAATATGTACCTAACCTTGTGATTTCTTCCTTTGGGGCCTACAAATCCCGTCTTTGCAAGAGGGCTACGCAATATTCTAGAATTACGAACACTTATCGAGGAGGAATTTGAAAACTTCCGCAAACCGCCTCAACTCTCAACTGCTTCGCAGCACATGCTTTACATTTGCGAGCCGCTGTTGTCTTTGTATTGATTAGGATGGCCACCAATTTGAGCACCTACATTAACCTTTTGTCAGATACCTTAAGCCTAAAGTATACAGGGTGGCCAATCGGGTGACGATAATAATTTTTTTTTAGATAGCCCGTACCGAGACCTATCCAAAACACCTCCATGTATGTGTACCGATTATTGATAGTTTTCGAGTTATGATTTTTTTTGAAAACTTAGAGATTTTCTAGTTTTTCCAAGAAATCGTCAAAAACAAAGACAAGAATGCTTTTTGGCTTTTATTTTTTTCTGCAATTATACTCAGTATTAAGCCTATTTTAATATCCAATAAAGAGAACCAGTACGTTCGAACAATAATTAAGTACATTTTGGGCCCAAAGTTTGAAATCTCTGTTTTTAGTCAGGAGACCAAAACTTTCAAAATAAAATTAAAAATACTTATGCCTGGTTCTGGCGCTCCAATCTAATCTTAAAAACTCTGCAAGATATTGCACTTTTGAAATAATAATGAAAAAATAGCACTTATGGGGACATTTTGCGCCGTACGTGACTGTTAAAGGTAAAAAGGTGATAATTCGCGAATTTACAAAATGATTTAAAAAACTATTATTTTGCTTTATTATGACAAATTAAAGAAAAAAATATTAAAATAGGCTTAATACTGAGTATAATTGCAGAAAAAAAAAGCCAAAAAGCATTCTTTTTTTGTTTTTGACGATTTCTTGGAAAAACTGAAAATCTCTAAGTTTTCAGAAAAAAAATCATAACTCGAAAACTATCAATAATCGGTACACATACATGTGGGTGTTTTGGACAGGGCTATCTGAAAAAAAATTGTTATCGTCACCCGATTGGTCACCCTGTATATGAAACCTTCATTTGTAACTTCACAAAAATAGGCGTTTATCAGTCGTTTACGTTTTTCATTTCTTTTTACTCATGCAAATCGGGGAACTGACTTATGCCGACCCCTGTATTTTATCACGACAGTACTGAAACTGCTCGTGCACCCTCCCTAAAGTCCAGGCTTTGCCATCTGCGATTTTATACTGTTTCCGCATGTGAAAATGAAGCTAAAATGGAAGCGGTTTTCTAGTGATGCGGACTTGATGGGACTATATGAGTATGGTTCAATATCTAATGGTAATGACACTTGGCGGCAGAACATAAATGTTGAAGAAATTACTTTGAATAGATGTAGGTCAATTCATTCATTTATTTATTACCAATAGACGTTACAAACGTTACAAATAAGTCAAGTTGATTGACTTAGTACTTCCCACACATAATGGTGACACCATTTATTATTTCCCATTGCACAAAGCTAGGAAATACTCTTGCAAACAAGTCATCGCCCGCTCTCCGCAAAAAACATCCAACTCAAAAACTCTCGTAAATAGTTTCTTTCATCTCTCTCCACAGGAAGTAAGACGAACCAGTTTGTATTCTGCATGCTTCAACTGGCGGAATCGAAGCGATCAGGAACTTTCAAATCGCCTAAGAACGAAGTTTGAGCTGTTTTTATATTTTTAGTTCTTTGATTATTTCTGCGCTGCCACGGACCCAATTCCTAAAAACCATACGCGTTTTCCACCCTCGCCACGGTAAGAATACTGAGTCAAAATTTCATTAAAATCAATTTCAGGTTACACAATACAAAACGCTCAAAAGCAATACTCCTACGTATACATCAGAAAATTCTAACTCCCTTGGTTTCTGTAATAGGCAAGGCCGCAAGGCAATGCTCGGATGGACCCAAAAAAGTAAATTATACCCCTAGGTAAGTCACAGGTCAATGGACACCCTATTATGAGTACAAACAAATTTTCAGTTTTACAACCCCCTCCCCAACCCCCGAACTACCCTAATTCTCTCCCAACCAAGAAAAATAGAAAATGATCAGGAATCCCTAAAACTAAGTTTGTGGGATATTTGAAATTTTTCGTTTTTTACTAGCATATAGCTACCCAAATTTCATCACAATCCATGCAGCGGTTACTGAGATTACGAGGCTAGAAAAACAGACAGACAGACCGACGGAAATGAGTGACGTGGATTTTCGTTATGTAGACGTCATAAAACGCCCAATAAGCGGATTATCTCAAAATCGAAAATGTTTGCGATCACAATACTCGCCCAGAAGCGGATACAGAGATACAGACTGTCTGTTGAGGGTGGGGGGGGGGCGATCAGGAACAATCACATATAGGTAAAAGCCCTAGTGGAGAGGGGGTGATTACCCCCCCGAGAATCCCTGTATGCATCAATTATTTTGTACGTTAGAATATTGTTTAATGAAATTATTAAAAACCTGCTGATACCTGCTCTGTATCCGTCACTGCCCTCAACCAATCGGTGTGACAAGTAAAATGAAATAAATGAAGCTGTTTTGCAAAACTTTCCTAGTATAGTACGTCCCAACGATATGAGTTGCGTATAAAGAGGACCAAACAACATGGCTTGTCGAAAAAACCATAATACCTAAGTGTTTATTTTTGCTTTCATCAATTTGTAACTGTTATACCAATAATTGTGAGTTGTGAATCACTGACAAATTTTATACATATTGATGTCTGTGTATACAATTTTTATATGGGAATTTCATGTTTACCTTGTATTCCCAAATTGTAGCGTTGTTAGGACACTTCATTGTGATAGGGGTCCCAATCCTAACCCTCAAATGTATTTTTTCAGGTTCGTTTTCATACGGCGAGTCATATGAAATCCCTAAAAATACACTAATTAATGCCAGTAAATATTTAAAAATCAGATCCAGCTCGTTTATTATCCTAATCCAATTCATAAACAAACAGTTAAATTATATCGTCTTAGTAGGTAGTATGGAACATGTATGACTTGTCAAAATATAAATCTCAATGTCGTTATATACTCCTTCTCTCTTGATAGTTACATTGTTCAGATCGGTAATTATCAAAAGTGGGTCCTAGCGTTCCCTGGGAGGCACTGGAGGTCTTCAAGGGGTGTGGAAGCCAAGGCAGTCTACTGTCTAGGCGGGCGCCGATATATTCTGTATTGAAAGTAGGGTAATATGCCAAGATCACAGCACTTAGCATAAAGCACAAGGTTAAGGTATCGCAGTGACAAAGGACCCGACATTTTCCAAGTAAATTTTAAGATATGATCCTAATTGCTTCTCGTCTGCTGTAGACCGTATTATTAACAATTACAACAGAAATATAAAAACCCTGCTACACTTATGACTGGACTTTTTGAAATTATCGTACGCCTTCATAAAAAGTTCAATTAACAATCAGAAAAGGAATCATAATACCAACACGGCCAACTTCTGTTTCAAGCAGAAAAGTAGTATTAATGGAAGAAGAAAAAATAAAGCAGGAAGAAAAGTTGAAGATGTATCAATGCGCGAAAGTTGAAGGCACCACATTCATTAAAGATTTGTGTAGAAAATAATGTACTACTAGGTGAAAACACATTTTCTGTATTTCTACTTTCTTTGAAAACCGCTTTAATCGAAATTGAGAAAAGGACGGTTCTACACCTTTTCCAGCTGTAGTTTCTAAAGCATCAAGTGATAATTCAAAACGGTCAAGTTAATTTTTCAACTCGTTAATTTATTGTAAATTCAAACTGACAGGTATAAATTACACCTGACAGTTTGAAATTACAATTGACGAGTTGGGAAATTAACTTGACCGTTTTGAATTATCACTTGACGCTTTAGAAACTACAGCTAGAAAAGGTGTATAGCAGTTCAAACCAATCGCACACAGGAGAGGATAAGTGTCGGTGCACGTTAGATTAGAAACGTTGCAGGTTGTAGCCGTCGGGAAACAAATTTTCCGCAGCTCATTCCACAGCGTCGAAGGTCTCCAAAAGAAGGAATGCTGGAGGAGACTGGTTCGGGGAGTAGAGACCTCAACCTGGTAAGGAGGAGCTCTCTAGTGTTCCTCGTTCGGACGGCTTTTTGTGTTATTATCTGGGAGAGCTCGAACATCTTCCGTGATAGAATCTGTAAACAGGCACAGGTCAGCCAACCTTCTCCGATATTCCAGGCTGTGGAGGTCTTTTGTGAGGTTAGGCGTATCGATTAGTCTAATTGCTCTCTTCTGGATAGGGTCCAGAAGCTTTAGAGAGTGCTTCGGAGCGCATCCCCACAGTTAGGAGCAATACTCCAGCAATGATCGGATTTGTGCCTTGTAGAGCAGCAGTCGTTACTGTGGTGTATACAGCTTCCTACAGCAGAACAAAACACTTCCAAGCTTCTTGGATGTCGTTTTAGCAATACTGACGACGTGGTCGTGCCAGGACATGTTGTTGTTGATGTTGATCCCCAAAAGCTTGACGGAAGGTGACTCGACTATTGAGTGACTCTCCATTTCCACAGTTGGTAAGCCAACATGATTCTCCTTTGTAAGCGTTGTTGCCAGAGTTTTCTGTACGTTGAACTGTATTTTATTTACTAATCCCCACTCGACAATTGTTTTGATATACAGAAACAGAAACAGTGTAGGGGATAGGACAGATTCCTGAGGAACACAAGGTACAAAAACTAATCATGTTCAAGAGTGGAGTGCACTTATAACGAGCGTGCACTATTGCAAAGAGCTTGCAATCATGAGCACTCGATAAATGCTAGACTTCGAAACCGGCTCCCGTGCGATACCTGACGCTCGATATGAATATGCTACCGGGTGGTCAGATTATGCATAGTGCTGTATCTCGGAAACTATTCGTCATAGAGACTTGTGGTAAAAAAATTATTACCTAAGTGGCGATAAGGAGACCCTGAAAAGTATTTTCAGATTTCTAATATAATCGCCAGGGCGTAACTGCCATCTTAAACATTTACAGAGATTTTTTACTGAAATCCACCTAGTAAATGTTACCAAAAAATATGTGCTTTTTAAAGCTGGGATATACTGGAGTAATTTTTACTTTTTGACGTGTCTAATAAGATAAAGTGGTAGGGGGTAAATCAACGTTTTTTTTTTATAAACAGCTATAATTTCTAAACGACTGAACGGATTTCAACAAATTTGGTCTTATTGGAAAAAACATGTATGTTCCATCAAACCCATCTTACGTATAATACTGTCTAATTTCTAGTTATATCGCTAGAACGCCAATTTTGAAATAATAACCGAAAACTGCAAAATTCTCCAAAAAATTAAATGCAACGATGTGAATTTTTTCATAATTGCAATAAAGAGAAGGCTGTGGGTTTGGAAAATTATTTCCAGTATTCAATATGGTCAGAAACAGTTTGAATTACCATTACTAAAATAGTTAATTACTAATTCAAACAGTCATCAACCTTTTTTTTAATGTAATAGTATGAACATCATATTCCGAAGAAAATTTTTAAACATTACCTATTCATTTTTGTGTCTATTCTTAAAATGTGTTTATTTTACTTTTACCTTTAAATACAAAAACCGTGAATCTGTCATAAAAGGACCCATGTTAAGATTCTGATTCCTAATCGTTCATAACATTCTGAAATGATCGATGAGGAGTGTTGAATTTTTGTAGGTAGAAACATAATACATATGTGATTACACTAGGCGACAATGCTGTTAGAAGCTTTATGTGTCTCAGATCTTGAATAAAAAATGACAATATTAAAGGCTTATTGTGAATGACCTAGCTTTACAAATGAAGATATTCATAATTAAACCTTAAGGGTCGTATTCGTAGTCGATACTTAAGGGTCCCTTAATACTTGAGGGTCTCTTAAGTAAGGTTTTGTGTTTCGACAGCTACTTGAGGGTCCCTTGGCTAAGGCTCCCTTGAGTAATACTCAAGTAAAGATAAATGTCAACATGGCATCTCTTTGCCGTCAAGGCGATTTTGTAGGTTAATTTTGGAGTACGGTGTTGTCAGTTTCTGTCACATCCGGAAAAATGTCCGGCATAAAAGACGAAATACTGGCGCAAAACAAAAAGAGATAACAGAAAACATCAAAATGCGAAGTCATATGCATAACAAATTGACTAATATTTGAAATATGACAACGTCGCCAAATGAATCCCGCCGTATCGTAGAAGTTGTCTAGGAAACAGATACACAATAAGGAAAGCCACACTTGAGGGTCTCTCAAGTATCCCTTGAGTATTACTTAAGGGAACCTTAAGTATGACTCAAGAGACAACTGTGATGAATACGGCCCTTAATGATTATAATATATGGCTCAAAAAATAGTTTCATAGTTTATTTATTTTATACTGAATTATTTCCTCAAGATATCAAAACAAGATCAATTCAAGTTGTGTAGTCAAGTGGTATTGACAGATATTAAGTAGTTGTGACAAACTGCTTGATTTTGAAATTATAATTACTTGACTAAATTTCAAGTCATGTCAATTAAGTCAAGTGCTTAGTGAAATCCTATAAATACTGACTGTTGGCAGCCCTAGCGTTAGCGGGTACTTACCTTGGTCCACTAGGCCGCGACATCCTCCAACAAACAGAAGACATACGATCACCGCGAAACAAGCGCGCATCTTTTACTATCTGTCATAAATCTGGCTACTGCGATTATACGGGCCTGGAATTTATTTTAAAATCCCCGACGGTCTGTGTTCGATCACTCTATCCAAACATTTACCAGAACGTCACAACATTGAATCTGATTGTGTACACTGCTAATTTGATAGGCCGTTAACGAATGTTTAGCACCGGTGCGGTGGTGGCTTCGAATCAAACCTAGTTCCTACTAGTATTTTTAAGCAAATATACGATCGAGATAAAAACGCGTGAACGGTCCTGATAACGATAAATCAATAAGTGATAATACTGTTGATATTAGATGTTTTCACAGCCTACTACTGATTTTATTGTTCCGGTTGGAATATACACACCCGAGAAGTAGGACGAAGACTTTGATTCGAAAAATTCATGTTGTATTGTCGCGTTTGGTTGATGTTTGTTTTATGGTACGGGGTGATGCGTTTTGACACTTCTACTTCTCCCTTTTTTCTATACTGTTTTCAAAGTTTGGACTTTCCTTTTCAGAAACAACTGCCTTTGAAACAACAAAGCTAATGTGCGACGAATCAGCAGCAGAAGAATAAAAAGAATTGTAAGAGAATACTTACTATTCATTCGCTGCGAAGTCAAAGTGCGGTCCAGTCCAATGAGACATAGAATTTATAGATATGGTTAGAATTTCGCGCCGCGAGGCTTAAAGCCATTTCAGTATTTCTTCTTCAATTTGGACCATTCGAGGTTGTCTAGGTCGTCTAGCGTGTCCACTATGATATGAATACAAATATCGACTGTGCTGACCAAATCGCAGCACGAGTTGTAGCGCTCTCTAAGGTCCCAACTAATAAACAGCACTGTAAAGATGTTAAGAAACAACTGAAAGAACGTCGTCAAGCAACATTAGCTCACCCTGTATACTCCACACCATTCACTGTTGAAGAAGTAAATAACGCCTTGGAAAACACTAAGCCTGGCAAAGCCCCTGGATTTGATGGAATTCACCCTGAGTTTCTCAAAAACTCTGGGAAACATACCAGAATGTGGCTGAGCAAATTTTTCAGTGACATCTTACAAACAGGAAACATACCAACGAAGCTTAAAAAATCAAAAGTTATTGCAGTGCTGAAACCATACAAACCAAAGAATCTACCTGAGAGCTATCGGCCTATATCCCTACTGAGTTCATGTTATAAACTTCTTGAAAGGATGATACTAAATCTGATAGGTCCAACAATACTGGAACATATTCCCATTGAACAGGCTGGCTTTAGGCCACACCGTAGCTGCACGGATCAGGTACTCAGCCTAACAACCCACATTGAGGCTGGGTTTCAGAAACGGCTGAAAACTACAGTAGTGTACGTCGACTTGACTTCAGCATACGACACAGTCTGGAGGGAAGGCCTTCTTTTCAAACTCCTGAAAGTAGTACCGTGTGGCCGAATAACGTCGCTATTAAACAACATGCTTTGCGATAGGCCCTTCCAAGTAATAACGGGTGACAGCAGAAGTAAAATGAGGCACCTAAATAATGGTTTACCCCAGGGCTCAGTTCTTGCTCCAGTCTTATTCAACCTATACATTTCTGATATACCCAACACCATTTCAAAGAAGTTCATGTATGCCGACGATATTGCTCTAGCCGCTCGTAGTAATACAATAGAGGAGGGCAGTAGTATCTTATCGGAAGACCTTAGTGTGATGGGAAGATATTTTGCAGACTGGAGGCTGATTCCAAATATGATGAAAACTGAAGTGTTATGCTTTCACCTCAATAACAAGCAAGCTAGAACTGAACCTCAGGTATACTTCAATGACAACTTAGTGCGCTACAATCCTCACCCAAAATACTTGGGGATAACAATGGACCGAACATTATCATTTAGAAAACATCTAGAAAACACAGCAGCAAAGCTTAGCACCAGAAACAATATTATTCATAAATTGTGCGGTACCACTTGGGGGGCAAACGCAACCACCCTCAGAATATCTGCCCTCAGTCTTGTTTATTCTACTGCTGAATACTGCGCCCCAGTATGGTTAAACAGCCCTCATGCAAAAATGATTGACACCAAATTGAATGAGACAATGAGAATAGTTAGTGGCTGTCTAAAAACTACCCCCCTACCGTGGCTGCCCGTTCTGTGCCATATCACTCCTCCTCATATTCGTAGACAGGATAAACTGGTGAAGGAATACAACAAAATACTATCCAATCCCCAACTTCCACTGCATACTGACCTAGATGATGCAGATCTTCGGAGGTTGAAATCTAGAAATCCCCCATTACCATTTGCAGAACGGCTATTGCGGGATGGCTTCCAAGTTGATGAGCACTGGAGGAGGGATTGGGAAGTCCAGAAGCCGGTACAGGCTCCACCAACTATGGACCCCACTTTAACCCTGCCAGGAATGGAATTGCCTCGCCATACATGGAAAACCCTTAATCGAGTCAGAACGTTGCATGGCATCTGTCGTGACTCGTTCTTTAAATGGGGGATATCTGAATCACCGTCCTGCGACTGTGGAGAGCCCCGGCAGACTGTTCAGCATATTGTCACCGAATGCCCGATTACCGCATATGCTGGACAACAGTCGGATTTCTTCGAAGCCTCGAAGTCTGTAGTTGACTGGATAAATGGTCTTAATTTTAAAATCTAAAAACTATTTATTTCTGTTTGTTTTAAATTTAATATTTGTATTTTGTTATATTGTTTAAGACTTATTACCAATTAATCCATGTAGCCATACGCTAAATAAATAAATAAATAAATAAATAAATAAATAAATAAATCGACTGTGCCTCTTTGCACAAGATAGACGGATCGAAGGGGTGCAGGGTGAATACGACCAAGGAAATCATCAGCATTCACTCACGAAGTCAGAAAGGCATTTTGACCACATTCTCCGTGCACTACACTCATATCCACCAGTCCATTATAGTTAATACCGGTTGCACCATTTTTGTTGTTGTTAAAGTCCGATGTAGCACGTCAACAACTCAAGAGAGGTCAAATTAATGCGCTCTGCTATCTACATCTATGCTCCAAGTTTTGGGTCTTTTTCGTTGTTTCCTCTGTTTTGATCTAATCGTGCAGGGACGGAATTAGAAATGAGGATTTTATTATCGGTCAACATCTTGGTATCCCTAAGCATTTTGGTTAGTTGTTATTGAGCAAAATCACTCCTTTTGGCGAGAACTATATGTCCTATGAACAAAAGTCCCAACTAAGGAAACACAGCTTTATTTATTTCCTTTTTTCAAAATAATTTCCTCTAGATTCACTAAACCCCTCCATCCTTCAAAAGAACTGTTTAAACCAGTTCTGCCCAGTGTCTCTGGGGATTAAAGCACACTCATGGTCCCAAGCTCGCAAAAGGTCCTCATCGTTGGAAAACCGCCTTCCTTTTAGCTTCATTTTCGCATGCGCAACAGTGCAAGGTCACAGGCAGCAAGATCTGGACTGTAAGGGTGCGCGAGAATTTTCAGTTCTGTCGCCAAATATTTGACGCAGGCTTTGGTGCAGTGAGCTGGAGCATTATCGTGATGTCCATTCTTGGCTTTGGGCGTAGGTTCTTCATAGATCCAATGACTTTAGGCACGCACTTTTAAGCTTTTTTATGGTCAGCCTCCCGCAAAGGCTGGAAGCCTATGGCGTTGTAGAAGCGCTACGAGAAGATAAGTGTCTGTGCACGTTAGATTTGAAACGCTACACGTTGTAGCCGCCGGAAAACAAATTCTCCGGCAGCTCATTCCACAGCGTCAAAGTTCTCCAAAGGAAGGAATGCTGGAGGAGACTGGTTGGGGTAATAGAGACCTCGACCGCGTAAGGATGAGCTCGCAGGGCATCTTTGGTATTCCTCGTTCGGACGGCCTTTGCCGTTATTATCTGGGAGAGCTCACTCGAACATTTTCCCTGATAGAATCTGTAAAACAGGGACAGGTCAGCCGCCCTTCTTCGATGTTCCACGTTGTGTAGGCCATTTGGTGAGGTTAGGCGTATCGCTTAGTCGCTTAGTCTGATTGCTGTTTTGGATAGTGTCCAGAAGCTTTAGAAAGTAGGTGGAAAGTGCTTCGGATCGCATCCCTATACATAGGAGCAATACTCAAACGTTCGTCTGATCTGTGTCTTGTAGAGCAGTAGTAGTTGCTCTGGTTTATACAGCTTTCTATAGCGGAACGTAACTCCAAGCTTCTGTGATGCCGCTTTAGCAATACTGACGACGTGGTCGTGTCAGGATATCTCCAAAAGCTTGACGGAAGGTGACTCGACTATTGGGTGACCCTCCATTTCCACATGTAATATTAGGTAAGTTTAAAGCAAACTATGAACTGTTAAACTAGTGAATAATTCTGGAATGTTGATTGTAGCACTGTTTGTTTTATATGCTGTCTTGTTATTCCACATTTTTTGTTTTGTTTTGTTTGTAATTGAATAATTTCAATCTTTGTGTGTTGTTTTACTATACAACTTTTTTTTAATTTTATACATTTTTTTACTTTGATAAGCTGTACAAATAATGTTTGTTAATTGTTCCTGTGATTGGGTGCAAACCTGTTGGAATAAATATTATCATATTATTATTATTTTGATTTGCTAAGTTCATCTCGCATGATAGCGGTAGCAACAAGTGGTCACGGGCTGTGCCAAGTCAACACCTGAACTATTACTGGTTTGAATTTAGGAAGGATCTCACAATATTACAGGTCTTCAGCATGACAGATTTTTTGAATACTTTGTGTAACTTTTTGTCCAGACCTAGCTGGTGAAGGTGTGGTGTGAATGTGTTAGGTGTAAGGCCTGAGACCGACATAATTAGGGGGACAATAACAACTTTGTTTTGTTTCCAGAGTCGTTTTACTTTTATGGCAAGGTCTGTGTATTTAGATATCTTCCCAGCGTAGGCGGTTTGAACATTCGTATCATTAGGGATAGCAATATCTATTAAATAGGTAACTTTGTCTGCCTTCGACTGAAAAACTATATCTGGTCCCAGTATAGTTCGTATTGATTGTTGTCGAGTACTGATGCCGGTGTATAATTATAATATGGATCTGTGTATACGATTAGTTTGTTAGTTGTGGCTAGGGGTTGGTGTATGATTTTGGCTGCAGAGTTATGTCTGGCCTTGTACTCGGTTCCAGCGAGGGTTTTGCATGCACTTGTTATGTGATCTATTGTTTCCTTCTGTTGGTAATATTTTCTGCAATTATCGCTGGTTACGGATGAAACTTTAATTATGTATTTTTTGTAGTTTCTCGTCGCAATTACTTGGTCCTGTATAGCAAGCATAAAGCCCTCCGTTTCTGGAAACAGCTGGCCATCCTGCAGCCAAGTGTATGACTGTTTTTTATTTATGTGATCTTGTATAATTCGGTATCTATGTTTGCCGTGAAGTGCTTTCTGCGACCAGGTATTTATTTTTTCTTGTTGTGGTTCTATGGGATTGTGTGTCTGCCGCGTGGTCTGGACTGGAAAGGGTGAGTGGTGTATAGTTCTTGTCTGCTTTGACTATTGTCCTATGTAAATTCGTTTGTTTGCTCTGAAAGAAATGTCTGAGTGTTTTTATTTGTTTTGTGCGGATTGACTGCATATCTATAATTCCTCTGCCACCTTGTTTTTTTTTATCTATGGTAAGCCTTTCATTGCATGCGTTTGGATGTGACATTGTTTCGTTAGTTCTGTCCGTATGAGAATTTGGATGTTTTCAATGTCAGTGTGCGACCACTTGATGATGCCGAAAGAGTATGTGAGGACCGGTATCGCGAATGTGTTAATAGCTTTTGTAAGATTTCTGGAATTTAGTTTTGTTTTTAGTAGCTTAATGAGGCGGTCTCTAAACTTTTGTATTAGTTGTTCTTTGACTTGTGAGTGGTCTATCTTAACACTTTGATTGAAACCCAGGTACTTGTATGTTTCGTCCTTGTCCATGTAGTCCAGTGTTTGATCAGTTACTATTTCCCGTTCTGACGGAGTTAAAAGCTTTTTTATAATCTATAAAATAGGTATGAAGATTTCTGTGTTCTTTTCTAGTCTGCTCCATGATCATACTGTCAATTATAAGCTGTTCCTTGCAACCTTGACTTTGTTTTCTACATCCTTTTTGTTCTTCAGTGAGGATGTTATTTTGCGTAAGGTGTTGTTCAATCCTGCTACATATTGTTGCGGTGATGATATCGTACAAGGTGGGGAGACAAGTGATTGGGCGGTAATTGGCAGAGTTCTTGGTATCTGCGTTTTTGGGTGTTATACAGGGTGTCCCAAAAAATAGTGTCAAGCTGAAGCTCATGGACAGAGCACCCTTTGGGTCACCCGAAGCACCCCCATGTATATCATACGATTTTTTGTAGTTTTCGAGTTATTAATTTTTTTCTGAATTTTTGAGAATTCTCTACCTCGACAACTTAAAGCTTTTCCAAAAGAAAAATTAAAAGACTTTTCCAAATTATCTTTTTTGCTGATTAATCTTCAAGAGTTTACTGTTTATACCTAAAATTATCGGCTTCGTAACTTTGATGAAAGACATAAAAATTTTAGTGTAAAGTGAAAAATTTGCGATCTGTTGATTATAATTTAAATTTTCGACTCGCAATTAAACATCTAAAGAGGTGATTTCATTATTTCTAAGTAGGTCTAAAAACTTCTTCAGACTCTTAGCTATCACAGTCATTAAAAAAGTAGTACTTAATGGGGCTACTTTGGCTCCAATCGACCTCCAAAGACAAGAGGCGGAGATGTCTTGAAATTAGCGATGTGATTTTCAATTCATTGATAACTAATTTTAACGCGCTAATAACAGAATGGTTGTTAGTATTGCAATAATACACGTTAAAGACGTTCCCTAAATCGAACACTTGTTAAAAAAAACTCTATTTCTTGCTAAAAAACCACAAGGCACAAGGCCCGCATTCTACCTAGGCGACAACAAAAAGAGCTAACGCTAACGAGTAAATGATGTTAGAAAGAGATAGATGATATTATTGTGATGTCTTTTAAAAATATGTCATTGCATAGGTTGCTTTCGTTGTATTTATTCAGTCGTCTGTCTGTCTTTGCGGCTTCAGTACGATACGCTCTTGTTTGGTGAATTATTTTGACAATTTGACCTTCTTTATGGACTACTGAGTACACGCAGATTCGAAATTTGTCTCTCCCTACAGACTGAGTGCTATCGGTTTGGACTACCCGAGACGCGTGCAATTTTGTCGAGAAATGTTATGGCGTCAAGCAGAGGATGTAATTTTTTTAATACCATTTTATGGACGGATGAGTCTCATTTTAGACAGACTGGAATTTTCATCATACACAATTATCACTCCTGGAGTACTTAAAATCCACACTTAGAAAGGGCTTCAAGAACAAATTAGCATCAATCTTTGGTCTAGGATTGTTGAAGATCAACCTATTGGTCAATTCCAACTGCCAGATCGCTTAAACGAAGAGTCTTACCTACATTTTTCAAGAGAAAACTTAAATGGCTTACTTTTCGATGTTCATTTAACCCCACGCAGAGATATGGTTTTTCAAAATGATGGTTTACCATACCATTATGCATCAATTATTGTGAGACAATACCTAAACAGCTGCTTTAGAGACAAATGCATAGGTTGTGGTAGACCCACTGAATGACCGCCACGGTCACCTGACTTAAATCCTATAGACTTTTTTGTTTACGGCTACTACAACAAAGAGCTAATTTATGCTATAGGGTGTCAAAAAATCAGCGAATATGCAACAAATTAACACAGGCTGAAGAAACAATCAAAAACAGTCGAAGAGCTTTTGTTAATTTAAAAGACATTTTTTTCAGATGTAGATTATGCATCGAACAAGAAGGTAGATATTTTGAAAAAATCTTGTAAAAATTAATAAACTTAGCGAAGAAATTTGATAATTTCGTTTCATTTTACAATTTGCCACTTACAAAAAAGAAGTCGTACCTGTAAAAAAAATCTTAGCAAAGTGACACAGGTGGTTATCTATTCATATTCTGATCGCACTGAATGTTTTTTATTGCGGCATTGACCAAAATTCTGCTATTAGCGCTCTAAAATTAGTTATTGTTTCATTTAAAATCACATCGCTAATTTCAAGAAATCGCCGCCTCTTGTCTTTAAAGGTCGATTGGAGCCAAAGTAGCCCCACTATGTACTACTTTTTTTATGACTATGATAGCTGAGAGACTGAAGAAGTTTTTGGACCTGCTTAGAAATAATTAAATCACCTCTTTAGATTTTTAATTGCGAGTCGAAAATTTAAGTCATAATCAACAGATCGCAAATTTTTCACACTACACTAAAATTTTTATGACTGTCATCGAAATTACGAAGCCGATAATTTTATGTATAAACAGTAAACTCTTGAAGATTAATCAGCAAAAAAGACAATTTGGAAAAGTCTCTTAATTTTTTTTTTGGAAAAGTTTTAAGTTGTCGAGGTAGAGAATTCTCTAAAATTCAGAAAAAATTAATAACTCGAAAACTACAAAAAATCGTATAATATACATGGGGGTGTTTCGGGTGACCCAAAGGGTGCTCTGTCCATGGGCTTTGGCTTGACACTATTTTTTGGGACACGCTGTATACGTTTTATTATTATTATTATAAATACAGCTGTAATACAGCTGTAACTTTTTTTCTTTAAAGATCGGAATTTTCTGACAGCTACGGGTGTATCTTCATCATCAAAAACCCAAAACATTGTTTTGAGCCTTGGTCGTCGGAACTTATGATCAAACTTCACGAGCCACCACTGACCTTACTGTAGCCGTCTACCAGTTTCTTCAGCGGTATATGTATAGCGCTTTCGCAAAATCGGTGTATCACCCTGTACACATATACATCAAGGAAAATCCCGTACAAAGATAAAACTGTTTTATATCTTTTAACACAGATTATTAACGATGAGTTATTTCAATGATATAATTAGCAAAAGTGTTTAATACTCTCAATTTAAATATCATGATATATGGAACAATAATCTATTATTTCATTCAATTATATTCATGTCTTGTTAATAGCGACACTGGAATTCTAAATATCAATCAAATGCACGTTATTGTGTGCTAGCTGGAAATTTAATAGTGGAAACACGAATTGGGGTCTCAAGACTCTCAAGAACAGTAGGTATAAGTACACGAGGCAAATGTGATTTCACGATCTCCCCCAGGCGTCCTATTCTTCAAACCGATGGAAAGCAGCACTCACAGGGACTGCTGCCTCATTTCCCTTGCTATTTTATTGATAGTAAAAAACAGTATCCTAGAGCATCAAGGAGCATAAACCAAAGCAAATGACGTATGTGCCAAAATCAAAAACACGAAACAAGTCTTGGTCGAATTTTATTCCATCAACCTGAAATGTATGCCGGCAAATGTACACCTAGTTTTACAAGTTTAAATAAATATAATTATAATATTTTAAAAGTAACATCTTAAAATAGTCAGTTTTATGACAAACACACTCTCACATAATAGTTTTGTCTTCTTCTGCTTGTACCATATCATGGTTAGACTACAATCTTACGTTGCCATCAATACACCTGAACATCGCCGCAAAAATTATGAGATCGGAAGAAAAAGAAGTTGAAATGGTATTTCTCAAGGTGCAATTTTTAGGTTAGCTTCCATTCCAGTTTGATTTTTTCTTGTTCGACGCTAATAACTCCCAATCAATGTCGTTTTTGATAGGAATCTGTTCAAGTATGTATACAGTAACGCCACTGAATTCACATATGATATAAGGTTGAAATTATTTTTCTAACAGATAATTATAATAATTGACTATTTTTGATCCCAGCCTCCCTCAAAGGCTGAAAGCCTACGGCGCAGTATGGAGGCACTGCGAGAGAATAAGTATCTATGTTAGATTTGACACGCTGAAGGTTGTAGCCGTCGGTAAACAAATTCACCGACAGCTCATTCCACAGCGTCGAAGTTCTCCTTAAAAATGAATGCTGGATGAGACTGGTTCGGGGAATAGGGACCACGACCTGGTAAGGATGAGCTCGGATGAGAGCCTCTCTAGTGTTCCTCGTTCGGACGGCCTTTGGTGTTATTATCTGAGAGAGCTCACTTGAACATCTTCCGCAATAGAATCTGAAAAACAGGGACAGGTCAGCCATCCTTCTTCGAAATTCGAAGCTGTGGAGGTCCTTTGTGAGGTTAGGCATATCGGATTAGTCTAATTGCTCTCTTCTGGATAGTATCCAGAAACTTTAGCGAAGCGCATCCCCACACATGGGACCGATAATCCAACGATGGTCGGATCTGTGCCTTGTAGAGCAGCAGTAGTCGCTCTGGTATATACAACTTCCTACAGTGGAACAAAACTCGAAGCTTCTGGGATGCTGTTTTAGCAATACTGACGACGTGGTCGTGCCAGGACATATTATTGTTGATGTTGATCCCCAAAAGCTTGACCGAAGGTGACTCGACTATTGGGTGATCCTCCATTTCCACAGTTGGTAAGCCAACGTGATACTTCTTTGTCAGAGTTGTTGCCTGAGTTTTCTGTACGTTAAACTGTACTTTATTTATTAATCCCCATTCGACAATTGTTTTGATATCAACGTTAATCTCTGAGGCATAATGATGTCGCCGACGTAACGTCTCCTGGGATAATAGTGGCTTACCTGGTTCCATGCACGACAATAATTTACTGTCGTCTGCGAAGCTATAGATTGGATTGGATATTATTTCCAGCAGCTCGTTGATGTACAGCAGAAACAGTGTAGGGGATAGGATAGATCCCTGAGGAACACCGCCATGATTTTCAATTGTTCTGTTCCAAAAGTGAGTGACGTAGGCCAGGAGGTCACCCATACACATATGCTTACGGAAGCCATACTGGCGATTATTTACGATGTTACTGTTGTCCAGGTATTTCAGGAGCTGTGCGTTAATGACAGTCTCCATAACCTTTAGACAGTTAAGACATAATGCTGAGAAGAGCCACAGGTCTATAGTTGGAGCGATCGTTTTATTTGCCTTTCTTAGGAATAGGTTGTACCAATGGTTGTACACAGCCATTTTTCTATGCAGAGGAAACACGCCTCGCTGATGTGATAGTTTGAAGAGCTTGCAAAAAATAGGTGCAAGCTCAGCGGCACAGCGTTTGAGGACAATGGCTGGAATTTAGTCAGGACCAGTAGCTTTCTTAGTGTTTATTTTAATTAGGATTAGAAACAATATATCAAACTCGTTGAATTTTTACTTGCACACCTTTCAAATAAAACAAGATACTGTTGGTTAAAACGCATATATTGCAGATAAAAACCAAATACATATTTATATACAAAATACACCACGGTAAGCGTAAAATCTTTAAAAAATGCACTCTTACATCTGGAATCATATGGCTACACTCTCACATAAGACGCAGTTTCTTTATGCCTCCTCTCCATATCAATCTGTTTAACCCTGGTATAGCATGCACTACCCAAGAGCACAATAAAATTTGATGCCCACCACAGTACGGATTTTTTGTCTTGATACCAATAGCTAGCCAATACGGTTTGAGCGCAAGCTTTTGCTGTACCTGATATGTTGTGGCTCAGAGCTGAAGTGAACTGAAACATAACAGACCGGTCAATATACGAGAATGGGTCAGGAAACAACGAGACTGGTACAATGAAATATTTATTTGAAATTGAAAATCTTCAACAGCTATTCTTTAAAGTACTCTACTGTTTAATACAGTATTCCTATCGTTTTATCTACTTGTCATCAGCTAGTCAACTTGTCAACTACAAGGAAACCGAAAACAACGAATAACAGAAATAAAAACACCGAGTTCCAATACACCTACCGGCATCGAATTACACTATTGGCTAGAGTGCTTCCTTTGGGGAAACATGAAAAGAATATTACCGCCTTACCCAAAGTGGATATTACAATTCTTGTTTGGAACATCAGGCACATACATACATACAACATCCCAAGTCCACGCGGTGGCAGCTTGTCTGTATGCTGCAGCCCTCCATACAATAAATCAATTTTTGCAAATATAAAATCATAAAATTAAAATGAACCTATTAACGTATGTTGCAAAAGTTTTGAGAATTTTTTCAAAACTCGGCAGGTAGTTTCACCGTTGGAAACAATTCAGAAATCGTTACCATGATAACCAGTCGACATGTAAACATAACAATAAAACCATTTTGGTTATGATATAAGTTGTCAAAATGCCGTACAAATTAGATATTCGGAAGAGTATTTACAGTTTAGTTGGACGCCTAGAAAAAAAAAATGAAATAGTTCGCTTATATCACAATTTATCGAGCGATCCGTGAATGAGAAGAAGGTATTCCTTGTATAAATTTACCAAAAAGTGGACGTTCAAGAGCGTTGAATGCTGCTACAGTTCAAAGAATGGTCAACAGAAGTCAACATCGAGTTGGAACTTCAACATGAAAACTTAAGACACATTTTTCACGTCGGTGCTAGCACAATCTGTAGAGAAATGAAGAGAAATAACTTAAAATTCTGCAAAAGAAGAAAAAGTCCAAATTATTCCCCAAATCAGTTGGAAAGAATTCCTCAATGCTGTCGCAATTTACGTCGTACTCATTTTGCAACATAAAAATTATTCTTGACGATGAAAAGTATTTCACATTTTCGAACTCAGAAATCAAAGGTAATGATGGTTTTTATACAAGAGACTTTGAAGTTTAAAACCTGTCCAGATAATGTAAAATTTAAACGAAAAGGGTAGTTTGAAAACAAAGTGTTAGTGTGGTGTGCTATTTCAGACAACGGTATTTCACAGCCGTACGTTGGACGAGTTAGAGCCGAAGCGGTTACCGCAGAAGTCTATACTCAAAGATGTTTGCCTAAACTACACAATTTTATTAATACCCACCATGCTAATGACAATATAAAGTTTTGGTCAGATCTGGCTTCTAGGCATTATGCTTTGTGTACGAGAAAGTGGCTAGAACAACACGGAATACCTTTTGTACCACGAATCGACAATCCTCCCAATCTTCATCAAGCAAGACCTATCGAAACTTTTTGGGCTCAACTGAGTGCCAAAGTTTATAACAATGGCTGAGAAGCTCAAAACGAACAGCAGTTAAGAAGAAGAATAACGCTAAAGATCAGAGAAATTGATTTAGAATCTGTCCAAAACCTAATGAGAAACAATTGCGAGCCGTGGAAGATCATGGCCCATTAGCAGTACTTTAATATCATTTTTATATTAAGATATATTGTTATTTTTTGTGGTTCTTGTAACAGTTCGAATATATTACTGTGAGATACTTTTTATAATTTTTTGAAAAACTTCTCAAAACTTTTGCAACATACGTTATGTTAATTTCATACCCATACTATTTTTTATAAAATATATTACATTCCACGGTTATTTATATAATTTATTAATGTATAACTTTCAAGCTACACACTTCAGTTTTATTTATTTCAATCATAATTTGGCCGTCCGTCCCTGCATGGGCATGGGCGATCAATCCTAAAGCCGCGAATTCCCACATCAGAACACGTCACGTCCGTCGTTCGGGTCCACTCGCCAGTTCCTCCGGTTAGATACGGAGTTATAACGCGCAAAAAGGCTATGAACATTATCGCCCTCGTCACATCGGTCTGCATCTTGCGAGGGCTGCGCATCGCGGCGCGTGTGTCTGTTTGTTTACATTTTGAAATCATGGCGGACAATAATGTTCAAAATATTTTAAAAACTAATTTCGCTGGCTGAAAAAGGCCGTATTAAACTTCTGGGTGGACCGACTCCCCATTTAAATTTAAGGGGCCACGATGACCTTACATTTGAGCTCGATTCTATATTAAAAGATCATTTGAAAAATACTACTGTGTTTAAATATACTTCGAAAACAATACAAAACGAAATATTAGTATGTTAGAAGTATGTCCCAACGATATTCGAGAACAAAGGTTCAAGTATCTGATGAAAAAGAAAATAATAATTTCGGATGGAATTTTAAAAATACAAGGTGGGTCAGGCCCAAAGCCTCGGACTCTTGTTACCAAACGATACCACTTTTCGAAAAACCGACTTTGCGAGTGTATGTAATTCGACTACATTTTAAAAATAATTATTTTTATACAGGGTGTAAAATAAAAGCGTGACATATCAAAGTTATGTTTTTTTCAATGGAATACCCTGTATATTATTGCATATTTAGATTCCTGGGTGAATTTTAGTGTGACTTTATGTATCACACATGGGACTTTAAGCGAACCGTTTAGGTGCAAATCACAATTTTTGGTATAAGTAGATGTCGGAAAAAAGTTGAATATCGCAGCTATTATAAATCTTAGAGAGCTGCGACTTTGCCGTGATACTAAGCATAAAATGTGTCAGCTCATTTTAGACGGTCGAGTTCGAATTAATTTTTACTTGGAGAAATAGGTAGATCAATTAAGGAAACTTCAATCAAAGGTAACTTGATTTTTTCAAATGGGAGTGCTTAACTTTTTTTATACGATCAAATGTGCAATTTAATAAGCTTTCTAATGATATGTGGTTGTAAATACCAATCCAGAGATTGTAAATACCAATCCAGAGATTGATATTTACAACCACTAACAGAGTAGTTTTGATTTAATTTCAAATTTTCAATAAAACCGATGTTTTTCAATTTTCCTAAAAAACTGTTCAGATGGAACAAAACAACTAACTTAGCAGATAGTTACGAACGAACTAGAGTAAAGGAACAAGATTATAAAAATGACTTACAACAAATCAATGCTAACCAGAAATAACAGACACAACACATCTAAGGTCAAAAAGCAGCTGGAGTAAGACAGAAATGGGTATTTCTCACAGCATACCGGCTACTACAATATTCTAAAGATTGACAATTTACAAAACCATTATGAATTTTGAAATGAAAGGAAATCTACCACGTAATGTTTCTGGCAGTTTAATAGCTTCGGAATAAAATTTCACATTTAATGATTTTAAAAAATAGTAACCGATACCTCTGACTGGAGTTCTGCAAATTCTTCAATACTCATAAGCAAGATCACCGAAAATGAAGAATAAATTAAAAATCTGCTCAAATTATTAAACATAATTTTCCTGGCAGAAAATTAAAATATGATTTGTCAGTATTCCTTTTTTGCGATCTTGCTACTAGATACTGAAAAATTTGAAGGACGACAGTGGTATCATTACTTTTGACTTTGACAGAAATGACTGCTGTTTTATACCATTAAATGTGAAATTGCGTTCTGAATATATTAGACTAACGGCAACGATCGCTGAAAGTTTTGCTTTCATTTCAAAGTGTTTAGCGATTTTGGAAATTTTTAATCTCTAGTACATTGCAGTCACTAGTAGGCTGTAAAAACTATCCATTTCTGTCGTACTCCAGCTTCTCTTTAACCTTAGACATGTTACCGCCGTTGTTTCTGGTTAGAGTTGATTTGTTGTAGGGAATTTTTATAATCTTGCTCCTTTACTCTAGTTCTTCTAGGTCTTTTTGCTAAGCTGGTTGTTTTCTTCCATCTAAATACGATTTTGTTTATACTTCATGGCCTGCTAGTTTGTTTATATGTAGGGAAAATGAAAAACACTAATTTGATTGAAATCTAAAAATTTTATAAAAACTACCATAGATTGATATTCACAACCTGATATCATTAGAAAGCCTATCAAATTGCATATTTGATCGTATAAAAAAAATTATGCATTCCCATTTGAAAAAATCAAGTTACCTTTGATTGAACTTTCCTTAATTGATCTACCGATTTCTCCAAGTACAAATGTAATACGAACTCGACCGTCTAACGTAAGCTGACACATTTCATCCGGAGTAACACGGCAAAGTCACAGCCCTCTAAGGTTTATAATAGCTGCGATATTCAATTTTTTTCTGACATCTATCTATACCCAAAATTGTGATTTGCACCTAAACGGTTCGCTTAAAGTCCCATGTGTGATACATAAAGTCACACTAAAATTCACCCGGGTAACTAAATATGCAATAATATATAGGGTATTCCATTTTTTTAAAAAACATAACTTTGATATGTCACGCTTTTATTAGACACCCTGTATAAAAGTCATTATTTTTAAAATGTAGCTCAACTCCACCTACATACACCTGCAGAGTCAATTTTTCGAAAAGTGGTAACGTTTGGTCACAAGAGTCCGAGGCGTTGAGCTTGACTCACCCTGTATTTTCCCGTTATACAGGGTATCCCCAAAACACGAAACGTATCAAAGTTAATTTTTTTTAAATAGAATACCCTAAATATTATTGCATATTCAGATTCCTTGGTGATTTGTAGTGTGACTTTATGTATCACATGGACTTAAAACGAACCGTTTAGGTTCGGTATTAGTAGACATCAGAAAAAATTAAATATCGCAGCGATTATAAAAGAAAGAAGGCTGTGATTTTGCCATGTGACTAACCGTGAAATACGTCAGCTTATACTGCAATACTACACTACTTTTTTAACTAATTAAATGTAATTGCGTTCTAAAGATATAGACTGCCATTAAGAATCGCTGGTAGTTTTTTTTTATTTTTTAATGGTTTTGGAAATTGTCAATCTCTAGTACATTGTAGTAGCTAGTGGGCTGTGAAAAATATCCATTTCTATCGTACCCAGCTTGTCTTTGACCTTAGATATGTTACGGCCGTTGTTTCTTGTTAGAGTTCATTCAATGTAAGGAATTTTTATAACCTTGTCTCTTTAATCCAGTTCATCTGTATCTTTCTGCTAAGTTAGTTGTTTACTTCTGAACAGGTTTTTGTTTATATTTTATGGCCTGCTGCCCTGCTGGGTTGCTTATAGGTAGAAAAATTGAAAAACACCAATTTCATAGACAATTTGAAATTAAATGAAAACTACCAGAGATTGACATTCACAGCTTTATATCTCTACAAAGGCTATCAAATTTGCTCGTATTCTCATTTCAGAAAATGAAGTTATCTCTGATTGAAGTTTCCTTGACAATTGTAAAAATCAAAGCCGTTTTGTAGTCTAAACTATAGAAGCAGAAGACCTTTTTTCAACTGAAGATATCGAGAAGTCGATTCCTAACAGAAAAAAAACACAGATAAAGGAAAGATTTCCTAGTTAAAAACGAAGGTAATAAAACTAGAAAAAGACAAACCTTTTTCAATATTCTTAAAAGAAACACATGATCATGACGTACAGTACAAGGAAGTTGATATTTCCAAACAGGAGGCAGGAAATAAATAAAAGAGCTTGGTAAACTAAAGCCACTATATCCCATAGGAAAGGCGATTTCACAGAAGAAAGCTGTGGACATTAAGACCTTACTGCGATTTATACCATTGGATGCAAGACCTTTCTATAAAATAGGAGAAGTTATCGACTTTGAAGACGACGTCAATGGATATGGACAATATCTAGATTTCGACGTCGAAACATATTCATAAGAAAGTATTGCATTTCTATGTATTCTCTCAACTCAGTCAATCAATAAAATATATTTTGCCTGAGTTCAGCTTTTTATATTCACATCGCTTTGATAATACCAAATAAACCATATACAACCTACTGCTCATATCATGGAATCTATTTACATCAAATAATTATTTGAGTCATTTTGATTATTGAAAAAGAACCATCCTCCAAGACTAATCAAAATCATTTATATTTCCCGCTGAAATGTTCACTCAGCCACGTCTAAATTAATATTCTAAATGTCTAATAAAACAAAAAGTAAAACTTTCCCAATTTTGTATATATTTATTTAAAAAAGCGAGACATAACCGTTGCGGTAGAAATACTCAAAACGACAATTTGGCTTTTGGTGCCTTATCAATAAACGCTATCCAATTGTCATACCCATTTCTGCAAGTACAGAAACAATTCAAATTTATCATCTAACCTAAGCTGACGCATTTCATGCTTAGTCATACAGCAAAGTCACAGTCTTCTAAGTTTCCTAATCACTGCAATGTTCAATTTTTTTCGGATATCTACTTATATACCAAAAATGATGTTTTACTAAAGTCATTCTAGAATTGGCCAAAGAATCTAAATATGCTATAATATACAGGGTGTTCCATTAAAAAAAACATAACTTTGATATGTCACACTTTTAATGGACACCCTGTATAAATGTAATTATTTTTTAAATGTAGTCCAACCCGACATACATACATTCACATACTTGATTTACTGAAAATAAATATTGTTTGGACACAACAGTCCGAAACTTTGAGCTTGACTCACCATGTAATTTGTATAGAGGTCAGGAAAGGTAGTTTCAGTGGTTGTAGCGCGCCCTGAGGATAAATTGTGGACACAAGCTCTGTGCTTGACGCAAATCAGATGAAGGACTACACCTGTAGAAATCTTTAAACTAAGCTAAACATACCTTTATTTGCAAGGTGGTGAAGAATCCAATAGCAAACCCACAGGCCCCTCCAACAATAATGATCTCCCAAAAGTATGGCTCAAACAAACTCGTATATTCAGATAAAGCACCAATCTCACCATTTAAAGCCATCATGGGTATCAGTAAAACAGTAGCATAAACATTATTGGCATAAGATAATGCCCATACTTCTCCATTTACTTTAGGGAGTACCTTCTTTGTGAAAATGGAGTACAGGGATAATGAAAGTGAGCCCAAAATACCAAAGATGAACCCTGCAAATGACAGGCTACCTAAAAATTAGATATTTATTTATTATTTTAATAAAATCGCTAATAGAAAATATTGCAGAATAGGCTCTAAGTATAGATGGCCTTACCAGTTGATGCTTTCATTTTATGCTACCATAAACAAAAAAAATCACAAATCAAATTGCAAAGAGTGATATATTCAGTCATATTCAGTGTGCTCAGCAGATAACAAGATATTTTTTATAATAACCAAAGCTATTAATTTATTCTGTGTAATTAGGAAGAAAAGGTCATCTAGCTTGGGATCTCATTCCCCAAACATCTGGTTTGGAAAGCCGCAGCATAAGCTATTGAATCAAGGAGCTAATAGGCCTCATTATGTAATAACTGTAATATTAATACGGGTACCCCAGATATCAATTTGTCACATATCGCGAATTTTACATTACTAGTACCTACTTCCCAATTATTTTCATTTTTTGTAACATTATTCATAACATATCAATAAAAAAAAATTGCAGAAAGTCTGCCTAAGCTGCCATGCCCTAGAGCCTATACTTGTACTTTAAGATACTATTTTATGGAGAGTATGTATGTGTATACTTTCAAGTAAGTCTGACAGACAATCCTTTATTTGTATTATTGGAAATAAGTAATAACTGCTCAGAGTAATCCAAGTTCATTTATAAAATTCATTTCTAATTGTCCTACCTGCTAAAGATTCTTGATCCACTCCTAGCCAAAATCCAAAAACAATAACAGCACAACAGACCATGCAACTCTTTGAGGTTTTTTCACCTAATATCACAAACGTAAATATCACATTGAAAATTGTTGTCAAGGATCTGCCTATATAATAATAGGCAACTGAAGTATACTTTAAACACAGGTTATTTGTTGCTATCATTGCAGTAAACAGAAATGATAAGGGAACAATCTGAAAGGAATATCAATAATAGCTTCATGGTGATAGAGACAGGAGATAGAGATTTTAAACATTTGAGTTAACTGTCTAAGAAAAAATCCAAACTTACAGCTTTCATTGTGTGCTTGTCCCAAACATCCACATCTGGAAACTTGAATTTTGTGGGGTATATTTTGCTTGATACTTTCTTGCAGTAGCATATTGCAGCAGTTATAAATGTTTGACTAAATGCTATAAACATAGGTGCATCCAAATCAATGTGGCTGAGCAAAGTCTTATTCACAAAAACAGTTGTGATGGATATAATCCTGAAGAAATATGAAAATCAGAATACCGCCTTGCTTATCTTTCCAACTCACCAGTATCCACTCACAACTAAGAAAATAGTAATATATTTTGATAGCAGACTCTCTTTTTCTACAGACATTTTTTATGAATCCGGGACAATGATAGAAAAAGATGATGGAAAAAGAAATTTAAATGGATTTGTTTACATTATTCTACAGATTCCGCTCTAATCAAAATGTTAAAAAGGTTTTCCACTAGTCATTAGTCAAGTACACCAAAAATTTGAATTTTGTAATTTTGTTTACCTAATATCTATATCTATCTATGGAATTTTGCAATGAAGTTTTGTGAATTTTGATGTTATGGCGGTTATGTCAATGAAGTGTCGTCGTTGGAAGTGTCAATACATGGATTGGCATGGGCATGCGTGCACTCGTTTGCGCATGTTTGCGGCTAGAATCACAGCTAGAATCAGCAGGATAGTCATGGCCGACTCTACACTAGGCCGGAGCCTTAGATGTGGCAACGTGGCTTAGCTGTCAAATAGTGGGCCTATAGTTTCAGAATAATTATTTCATTTTATATGTATTAGAGTTCATCTCGGTTAATAAATTAAGAAAAATACTTTTTAGAACTACTACTACTAATACCACTTACATCTGATGTCTGGTTCATCGTAGCCAAACACTACAAAATAAAAATAAACGCAACCTGTTTCCTGCTGCCACTTCCATTTCCACTTAAATGAACACTCAATTTACTTTGTAAATTGTCACTTAAGCTAAAAAAAATCACTATTAGGTCACTGTGAAGACATTCTTGCTTGTCTTGATTCCCTTTCACTATCAAATCTTTTTGTAGGTATGCCCAGATGCATGCCCAGATGAGTTTTATTAACTGTATTTTTCTGTGATATTTGGGAGGTCCAGAAAACATTGTAGGTACCACATTGTGCTTTAAAATAGGTCTTATCCTTTGAAATGTTTGTAAAGTATTGTCTTTATTCTTATAAATGTAACCAGCCCATACGAGGAATACCGTTCACCCACTTCTGTTTATGTCCTTTATTGGAAGCACAATTGCTAATGAACACTCAATTTACTTTGTAAATTGTCACTTGAGCTAGAAAAATTCACTATTAGGTCACTGTGAAGCCATCCTTGCTGGTCTTAATTCCCTTTCACTATCAAATCTTTTCGTAGGTATGCCCAGATGTATGCCCAGATGAGTTCTATTAACTGTATTTTTCTGTGATATTTGGGAGGTCCAGAAAACATTGTATGTACCACATTGTGCTTTAAAATAGTTCTTATCCTTTGAAATGTTTGTAAATTATTGTCTTTATTCTTATAAATATAACCAGCCCTTACGAGGAATACCGTTCACCCACTTCTGTTTATGTCCTTTATTGGAAGCACAATTGCTAGTGCAACCTCCTACTACACACTTTGCAGGCATGTTTTATCTTTATAGTTTCGTTTGTGCAGGTAAATAATTAGAAACATATTAAAAATCACCTTGCAATGTTCTTTTTACTCTGGAAGGTTATGTTCGGCCATGGTTTGGTATGTCCTCTACTGGAAGCATAATTGCTATTGCGACCTGGTACTACACACTTTGCAGGCATCTTTGTATCTTTATAGTTTCGTTTGTGCAGGTAAATAATTAGAAACACATTAAAAATCACCTTCCAATCTTATTGTTTACTCTGGAAGAATTACACTAATGACACAAGCTCGGCCCCCGATTCAGTGTTCCCATATTTCAATGCTCCGGCCTAGTGGGTAAAGCCGGCCATGGGCTGTCAAGTTTGGGTAGAGATGCGAAAATGAAAATATCGATACCGGTACCAACTCGATATTTTTTATCCAAATAGGCGCGTTTGGTTCGTAGAGAGCATTTTGTGCAACTGATTACACCTCTCAATAATTATATAATTATTTTCGATACCGATACAAAATTATCGATATCAGCTTGGAATGCCTCAAAAAATATCGATGACAAAGAAACTCGATATTAGTGCAGAAGTATCGAAGTACCGTTACCATCCCTACAAAAAAACCCATCCAAAAGTGGGGATGCGCGTGTGATTTCCGCCAACTTGAGTTATTGTGCTGGTTGTTTATTATGCTGTGGTTTTACTACAACTACTGACACTTTGGAAAGCGTCCTGCAAAAGGTCCCTATTAACAAAGACAAGTAGGGTCACTCTAAGCTCCGCCCCCAATGTTGTCTTTCCCGCTCTGCTCTCGGATACTACGCAAGCTGGCGAATTCTGTTGCCCAGTGATCTCGAGCAGTAGCCGAACGCTAACAGCTGTGGTTTACAGGGTCATTTCACCTAACACGCAACACAATCGGTCGGATCTACCGGGGTGCCTAAATAAGTATAGTGTTTGTGTGTATATTGAGCGTATTGCGCGTATCTGCGTATTTCACAAAAAAAATGCCGGCGACATGTTCTGTAGATAGCTGCAACAACAAACAAGGAATGAGAAAATCGTTTTATCGATGTCCGAAAGAGGAAACTGGATAAGATAGTTTATTAACTTATGGTGGCAGATTTGTCTCAATAAAATTTAAAAAATAAATATTGTTTCTAGATGTGAAATTTGGAAACGGGCATTTGGGTTCGTGGGTACCCATAAATATGACAACCTTACCTTAAAATACATATATACGTATATTATAAGGTCAGACACCTTTTCTGTTCTGAAGACGTTATAAGAAATATGGAAGCATGCTGTACAAATGATAGGATATGTTCATAGCAAAATTACAGCGATCACACGATATAACTTATCGGTATTCAAAGAAACCAGACACACATATATTTTTAGGGTTTATAACCCCATATGGTATTAAAATCATTCATAAATTAATAATGGCGTTGGCCAGTAACAAGGTCTTCTGTACATCTGTACTTCAATGACCAGGATGAAAATGACGGACGAAATCACTAAAGAACACCCACATCTTTCATTTTCCATTCAAAGCCCATATTACCTAGCTATGCTTAGGTGACTCTATGAACATTTTGTATTCCTATATTATAATAGAGTGCGAATATATTTAGCGACCAAATTTACTATTGTTGACATTAAAGAATACTCAAGACAGAAAATAAAACCAAATATAAAATGTATAAAAACGTGTCTGCTATGTATCTTCCAGTATTCGTATTCTTTTTTGCCTTATTGCCGTTTTCTTTGTTTTTTGAGGAGGTTGTTAGGTTTTGTATATAATTTATTCGATATAGACAAAATATATGTTGTTAGAGTACATCTTATCATTGAATAATAAAATTATATTCTATCTATACTATAGAATTCATTTCTATTGACCCCTGTATAAGAAGTTATAAGTGAACACAGCCCAACGCACAGCCTCGGATTCCTGTAAGTAAACGAGACCGCACGAACGGCACCCCTCCGAAATCGAGGCGGCTCGCGTTTGTGACACGCACATCAAAGTCGGCACGCCAAGTGACAGTCTGGTCTTGGTGGTTATACGAGATTCTTGGCATTGTTGCTGTTGCTAGTTGTCAGCTGATGCCGTTACGACCACCAGTAATACAAGGTTGTGTATTGTAAGTTGTAACTGTGGTTGTATACACAAAATTGTCTTGCATACCTGTTTTGTGTTGCATACCGTATTGTTTATTATTGTAAGGTAGTTCATTGTATTACAAAAATAATTCCAAAAATGTCTTATTTTTTCCAACATAATAAAATTATATGAATAGAGTCTGATAGTGTACTCGCTAAATAACACTGAACAAATCTATGATATATACCTACATTGCAAAATTTCATAATAACCGAAAAAGCGAGGTGTACCTTGGGTGTACCTATGTACATAGGTAACCTAGGTATGTCGTTTACATTGTTTAACAAATTACTAATTGTTAAAGTAAACAAATCTTGTGAGCATGTGTTTGCTCATGTATAACCAAATCATAGAAAATAATAAATAATGCAGGTATTACCTACATATTCTACTCAACGGAAATAAGTCATCAAACAAAAAGACGATTTAACTTTATTTTGTGACAGGTATAGTGAATGTGTGTAGGACAGTGCGAATATAAAAAATCACAGTTAAATTGGGAAACGTCTAATAATTATTGTGTATCTACATAAATTGGTTGCTATACCTTGGCTATACCTACCTAGGTATAACTTATTTTGTACGTGATGGCAAATATGTTACATATTTTATGACTTCCGCGGAGGGTTTTTATCAGTTATAAATTAATTTTCAGTACTACACTTTGTTGATTGCTGCAAATGACACATGATTGGATAGATTATTTCCAATTTATTTGTGCATTGGGTGTATTCTCGAAGGTCAGTTGTGAAAGCGTATATGTATATGTATGCGTCTTTATGATGATTAAAAATTATTGTAAGTACCTATATTCGTCTCTACCTAGGTATATTTCCTAAATATATTTCTATGACTTATTTGAGCCTCTTAATAAATTCTTTTAAAAGAAAGAAAATAAAAAAATGTATTTATTTTAAAGTTTATTTGTAATTATACCTCGTTATTTACCGTACTTTCCAAAAGTGAAAATCAAAATTTTCAAAAATAGATCAGCGCCACCTATCATATTACAAGTTACTGAAAGTGAACGGGTATTGACATTACCGACCTTGCCCTACTTCCGAATTCAGAAATTGACGTTTGTTTGACCCCTGACATTTCTAATTTGTGTTATTTGGAAAAAATATTTGTTACTGAAGTTTTGGGGAAAAAATCAGCTAAGTCGTCGCATATATAAATCAGTAAATCACGAATATCATGCCCAGTACGGCCACTGACTCGACCCCTCCAGTCAAATCGAAGAAACCGTCAGGTGAGCACGGATTATCCCCAATTTCTAGGAAACTAAGCAATCATATTTTTTACACCCATTTATCGATTGCCGTGATAAAACTGAATTATTAATTTTTCTATACAATCCTATGCTTGTTGAAGATGGATTTCGCATAGATTATTAGCATAGGTCAGGGTATATCACTTACTTATTAATAGGTAATTCTACAAACTCACAATCAATAGCTTTATAAAACTGGTTGTGTCACAGCACCTTCGATGGGTCTATGTATATTTCTACAGTAAATATTCTTTCCAAATCTGATAGAATTTTCATTTCAGATAGTGCCTTCAAGCAACAGCGGCTGCCAGCATGGCAACCTATCTTGACGGCTGGTACTGTCTTGCCCACATTCTTTGTAATTGGAATAGCTTTTATTCCAGTGGGCATTGGTCTGCTGTATTTCTCAGATGAAGTCAAGGAGCATGTTATAGATTACACTAATTGTATGCAAGCAGTGCCAGAAGGAGATGTTTGGAAGGACACAACTGAATCATGTATCAATGTTCTTAGGAAAAATGGGACATGCACTTGCAAGATCAAATTTGAACTGACACAGGACTTTGAGGTATCTATCTAGCTGTAATGGGCTTTTCTATTTACCATTATGTGCATTTTTTATATTGTCAAACAGTTTTGAATGTGAATTGAAAAATATATTTGAAAACGTGCCAAGCAATTCTTAATATATATATTGCAAAATATTATTATTAAAATATATGGAATAGTGAAATTTGGTATGAGTCTATATTATTTATTGTAAACATTTATTACCTACTTTGGAAAAGGTTATAAAGGTGGCCAAAACATTAATAAATTTTTGTTTTCTATTCACTACAAAAAAACCATTCAGTATAACAAGATTAATACTGGTGCAATATTTCAGGGTAAAGTGTATATGTATTACGGTTTGAGCAATTACTACCAAAACCATCGAAGATATGTGAAGTCTAGAGATGACAACCAGCTTCTGGGAAATCTGGATGCTGAACCATCAAGAGATTGTATGCCATTTGACTATGTCAATGATAGCAACACTAAAAAGCCAATCGCACCATGTGGAGCGATAGCAAACTCCATGTTTAATGGTAAGTTATAACCCCACACATAACCTATCCAATAATTTGAACAGTACTGTTTATAGTAAAAACTTTAGCAAATTTTCACTGTTATTAACAGCCTTCATTAAATCGCAATATATGACTAAATTAATAAAAAAAAATGTTTTTAGATGTACTTACTCTACAACAGGTGTCTCAGGAAAAGCTTATTAATGTCACATTACTTAGAACTGGAATTGCATGGGATTCAGATAAGAAGATCAAGTTTCGTAATCCAAAGGGGAATCTTCAAGAGGCTTTTGCTAACTTTGCAAAACCCAAAGCATGGAAGGTATGTATATTTAGTAAAATATTAGGTGCTTTCCTTTTACATCTACACTAACTCAGATCACTTAAAAATCAGATGGCTCAGCTCAGTTGGGAACCTCAGAAGCTCAGATGAGTTAAAGGAACGTGTTTGTGCAGTTAAATGTCAATCCTCGAAATTTTGTAATATGATATGGTTCTATAATCTGTCGATCGCATGGTCAATCCTGTCCATAACCTATTTTTTTACGTTTTTCGTAGCTCACCATACACTATCGACTATCCATACACCACAAAACCCGCTAAAATTCAAACTTACAAAAAATTCTAACCTCATTTATTGATTTATTTGACATCTACATGATCTGAGACAACTGATCTACCTTTTGATCTTGTGCAGATGGGCTTAAGTGGGGGTAAAATATCTCACTTTAGACTCAGATTCAGAAGACAAGAGGAACATACATTGAAATGAGTCATGACGTCACAAGTGAGATTTATCAGATAAATCAGGTAAAAGGAAAGCGCCTATTGAATTTAATCACAGTGACAGAACAAGTAGGAACAGTAGTCTTATGGGCCTGCTATCTGGCCATAATACCTTCAGACTTCGTTTATATGTGATTGGGTTGGAATGCGATTTGATGTGTGCACACTGTGGTGTGGAGGAAGAAGAGTCCTTGGCACAAATTCTATAGGCAGCTGCGCAATTGCCCAGGAATAGGAATGAGAATCTAGATGCACAATAAAAATGTGATACCCTAAAAAAATTGAATATTGATCCAACCAAAAACCATGCAATTTTCATTGTTTCTAAAGCTATTAGTTTTTTGATGTACATAGATGGAGTGAAATTCAACACATTTGAGACCCTCTCTATCTCTCCTTGCAAGGAATTGGTCAAGTTACATCTAACCCTGTGTATTCAAAAAAAATTATTGTTTTAGTCATCTGTATATTTTATTTACAAGTCAAGTACATCTTTCATAAAATACAACTCCTTTCGTGGAGACAAAGCCTGCATATCTTAGATAACTGACTTCATGAAGTTTGACAGAAGC
Source organism: Callosobruchus maculatus (assembly GCA_951848785.1). NCBI lineage: Eukaryota > Metazoa > Arthropoda > Insecta > Coleoptera > Chrysomelidae > Callosobruchus > Callosobruchus maculatus. The sequence goes on from CATOUR010000127.1 coordinate 2,491,506, forward strand.
ATTTTGTTATTGTCTTTTGACTATCCTGTTGTTCGGTGAATCCTTGGGAGCATGCATAGTTATATTCATAAAAAAGGTGTACAAGAATTAGAAAGAGAACGACCTACGATATATTTGTGTAAAACGGGCTGGTGGCAGTCATTGTCTAATGGAGGTTATTGCTAAATGTCATGCATGACAGACAAATTTAAAAAATAAAAATGCCACGTCAATTATCTGAAATAGAGAAGGTTCAAATAGTGGCTAAAGTTGAAGAAGGTTGGAAAATTCGTGAAGTTGCGCAGTTCTACAACAGAAGTAAAGAAGCGATATTAAAAATTAAACAATGCTGGAAGCAAAAGGAATCTGTAAAAAGAAAAGTTGGTTCAGGTCATTCCAAAGTTTCAAACCCTGAACAGGATGGCGAGAGATGCAGTTATTTATACTGAATTTCCTGGTTCATAGCTTAAATGTAGTAGAAGGGTCAGAGGAACTGAACTAAAAGAACCGACCAGCAGCAAAAACATGTTCGTGACTGTAGAACAGAGGCAGGCAAGATTAATTTCTCCATTGAATTGCATATAACGCGGCCCCGAATTTTGGAACACGGTCGTTTTTACCGACAAAAAAACGTTCCAGTGCACTTACAATAGCCAAGTTCATGTTTATCAACCAGACAATAGCAGATTTAAAGAAGGTTACACCAGCTCCTTTTCTTTCAGACGGGACGTTTTTCTGTTAACATATGGGACTGTATAAGTATCCATGGACCTGGTGTTTGCTGGAGAATAGAAGCCAGGTTTAACGAAGAATACTATGTTAACATTTTGGAAAATATAATGCAATGCTCCCATCCATTGAACAAGTTTATCCTGAAAATAACTATATATTCCAAAAAGATAATTGTACTGTTCATACAGCCAATTCTGTAAGGAGTTGGTTTCAAGCTAATAATGTGGAAGTGCTGCCATGGCCCTCTTGTAGTCCCAATATGAATCCCACAGAAAATATTGGGGGCATAATTGTTAAAAAAATGTATAAGCAACATTTTAGACCACAAAATTCAAATGAATTATGGGAAAAGATTCAAGAATGCTGGGAGGAACTTAATGCTAATGCCATATCGAATATAATCCACTCAATGCCAAATAGATCAAATAATGTTATAGAAAAACGTCACTCATTTGCGTCGGTCTGTCTGTCTGTTGGCATTTTACTAGCCTCGTAATCTCAGTAACAGCTGAATGGATTATGATGAAATTTGGGCAGCAATATGCTGTGGGGTCATAGTTAGTACATGCACCCGGTTCTACCCGGGTATTTCATCAGGCCACAGAACCGGTTCTGAAAAAGATGAGACCCGGGTTTCGGTTCCATAACGGTGCCGCAAGAAATTTAAATGTCGCGCGCCCAGTCTCGTGTTTTGTAACTTTATGAGCCCTGGGTTGTGATTGACGCGCCCGTAGTGACTAACACGTGTGCGGATTTCCCGACGGAGCGTTTGCAGTTCGCATGGAGCTACCCTGTAACAGACGACATGACACAAGCCATAAGACTTGAAATGGCCCTCTACGGAAATGGCGGTCAAAGAGGACGGTACTTATCCTTAGCCTATGACAACCTTCTTACAATTCAGCCCACTAGTGTGGCGCCAGAGAGATTATTCTCATGAGCTGGGATTATCTGCAATAAGCTCCGCACTTCGTTATCAGATGACGGCCATATCATTTTTACGGTAATTTTATGATAATAAGAAGAAATCGGTGAAAAACTAAACACGCTGGTAAATTTTAGGCAAACTAAATAATACAGGGTAGGCCAATAGTGCGTGGACGGAGGATTGTGGGCTTACTGAAAAATATTTCAAAAATCTGTCACTTGATCATGGTAGGGATCCTTGAGGGCTATAACGTAAAAATATTTTCGCTTAAATTTTGACGTTTATACAGGGTGATTCATATCAAAGTTACATTTTTTTGAATGGAACCCCCTATATATTATTGCATATTTGGATTCCTTGGTCAATTCTAGTGTGACCTTATGCATCACACATGGAACTTTAAATGAACCGTTTAGACGCAAATCACCATTTTTGGTATAAGTAGGTATCAGAAAAAAATTGAATATCGCAGCGACTATAAAACTTAGAAGGCCGTGACTTTGCGGTACGACTAAGCATGAAATGCGTCACCTTAGGTCAAAGGGCTGAATTTGAATTCTTTTTGCACTTGGAGAAATCAGTAGATTAATTAAGGAAACTTCAATCACAGATAACTTGATTTTTTCAAATGGGAATGAATATTTTGGTTTAAAGATTCAAATGTAAAATTTGATTACCTTTTTAATGATATAGCATTCTCGATATCGATCTTTTTTAGTTTTCATTTTATTTCAAATTTTCGGTCAAATCGGTGTTTTTCAATTTTGCTGTATGCAAGCAACCTAGCAGGCCATGAAAAATAAACAAAAGCTCGTTAATATGGAAGAAACCAACTTATTTATTATTTATTTAGCGTATGGCTTACATGGTACAAACATAAAATACAGACATAAACAAACAGGCTAAATTTTAAAATGAAGGCCATCGATCCATTCCAGCACAGGGGCAGTAGCCTCGTAGAAGTCGCTCAAATCTCCTCTGTATGATGTGAGAGGGCATTCGGCCACTATGTGGTGGACTGTCTGGCGGGGCTCTCCGCAGTCGCAAGTTGGTGTCTCGGCCAAACGCCACTTATGGAATGAATCGCGACAGATGCCGTGAGACGTTCTGATCCTGTTCAGGGTCTTCCACTGGTGGCGGGGCAGCTCCATTCCTGGCAGGGGCACTGTGGGGTCAGCTATATATGCTGCTTGGCCGGGTTTCGATGTTTCCCAGCGTTTGCTCCATTCATCGTTCAGGTCATAGTTCTCACCCACGAGTTTTTCTGCTAGTAGTGTTGGGGGAGATCTAGATTTCAGTCTCTGCAAGCCGGCGTCGGTCAGGTCGCCGTGTATTGGTAGGAGCCGATTTAACAATATTTTGTTATATTTCCTTACAAGGCTCTCCTGTCTGCGGATTGTGGGAGGCGCAATATGGCTCAGGACGGGTAGCCAAGGTAACGGTGTGCTAATTAAACAGCCGCTGATCAATCGCATTGTCTCATTGAGTTTAGTGTCAATGATGCTTACGTGACAGCTGTTCAGCCAGACGGGGGCGCAATATTCCGCCACCGAGAAGACAAGACTGAGAGCAGAAGTTCTGAGGGTCGACGCGCTAGCTCCCCAGGTGGTTCCGCACAGTTTGTGAATTATATTGTTTCTAACATTTACTTTAGCTGCGATATTCTCCAGATGTTTCTTGAATGAGAGTGTACGGTCCATTGTAACCCCTAGGTATTTCGGGTAAAGGTTGTATCGAAGTAGTTTATTGTTAAAGTACACTTGGGGCTGTAGCTGTGCTTGTTTGTTATTTAGGTGGAAGCACATCACTTCAGTTTTGCTCATATTTGGGATTAGTCTCCATTCAGTAAAATATCTACTCAGTAGCGCTAGGTCTCCTGATAGCACATTAGCAGTTTCCTCTATATTTTTACTCTGAGTTGCGAGGGCCAAGTCGTCAGCATACCCGAACTTTCTCGACACCGTGTTTGGAATGTCAGAAATATACAGATTGAATAGGAGAGGCGCAAGAACCGAGCCCTGGGGCAATCCGTTGTTAAGATGTCTCATTTTGCTTCTGTTCTCTCCTGTTATTATTTGGAAGGGTCTGTCACAGAGCATATTGTTTAGTAGGGATGCTGTTCGACTGCACGGTATCACGTTGATGAATTTATAGAAGAGTCCTTCTCGCCAGACCGTGTCATAAGCTGCAGTCAAGTCAACATAAACAACAGTTGTTTTTAGCTGTCTTTGGAACCCCGCCTCGATATACGTCGTCAGGCCGAGCACTTGGTCTGCACAGCTACGATGAGGCCTAAAGCCCGCCTGTTCAACAGGGATATGCTCCATTATCAGTGGGCCCAGCCGGTTCAACAACATTCATTCAAGAAGCTTGTAGCATGAGCTTAACAAGGCTATCGGGCGAAAGCTTTCAGGCATATTCTTTGGCTTGGTTTCAGAACTGCAATTATTTTGGACTTTTTGAGCTCCATTGGAATTCGACCTGTCAGCAAGATGTCGGAGTAGAATTTACTCAGCCACACTCTAGTGTGTTTTCCGGAATTTTTAAGGAATTCTGGGTGAATTCCGTCGAAACCAGGTGCTTTACCAGACTTGGTGTCTTTCAATGCCTTACATACTTCTTCAGTGGTAAAGGGTCTGGAGTACTCGGGGTGAGCTGGTGTAGAAAGATGCAAACTAACTAGAGCAACGAGGTAAGATTATGAAAATTCCTTACAAGATATTAGCTCTAACCAGAAACAATAGTGGTAACAAGAACGCTCATTTTTCACAGCCTACTAGCTATTAGCCAATTTCCAAAGTCAGTAAAAAAATAAATTAATCAAAGGAAAACTACTACTGATTGTTGCTGGCAGTAGAATATCTGTCTTTTGAATAAATTTTCACATTCAATGCTATAAAAAAGTAGCCATTTCCGTAAGTCAAAAGTAATGATACCTCTGACTGGAACCCTTCAAATTCTTCAGTAGGTACTTCTACCTATTAGCAAAATCGCGGAAAGTGAAACTTGATTTGCAGTCTGTTTGAATTGTAAAAGATAATTTAGTTTGCAGAAAACTACATGAAATAAACACAATTACAATACAGCGTAATTAAAAAATTCTAGCATTATTTCAATAGATGTTCAGAATGCTCCAGTTGGAGATAACTTCACTTTTGACTTAACTAAACGGAAATGACTAATTTTTTATCCTATTAAATGCGAAATTTCATTCTGAAGATGTTAGACTGTAAGCAAAAATCGCTGGTAGTTTTCCTTTTGTTTAAAAATTTTTAATCATTTTGGAAGGTTGTCAAGCTCTAGTAGGCATCAATAGCTAGTATGCTGTGAAAAACAAACACTTCTGCCATACCCCAGCTAATAATTGGCATTAGATATCTTGCGGCTGTTGTATCCGGTTAGAGCTAATATGTTGTAAGGAATTTGCATAATCTTGCCTCGTTGGTCTAGTTAGTTTGCATCTTTCTACTAAGTAAGTTGGTTTCTTCCATATTAACGAGCTTTTGTTTATTTTTCATGGCCTGCTAGGTTGCTTGCACGCAGGAAAATTGAAAAACGCCGATTTGACAGAAAATTTGAAATAAAATGAAAACCAAAAAAGATTGATATCGAGAATGCTATATCGTTAGAAAGGAAATTTACATTTGATTCTTTAAACCAAAATAGGCATTCCTATTTGAAAAAATCAAGTTATCTATGATTGAAGTTTCCTTAATTAATCTACTGATTTCTTCAAGTGCAAAAAGAATTCAAATTTAGCCCTCTGACCTAAGGTGACGCATTTCATGCTTAGTCGTACCGCAAAGTCACGGCCTTCTAAGTTTTATAATCGCTGCGATATTCAATTTTTTTCTGATACCTACTTATACCAAAAATGGTGATTTGCGCCCAAACGGTTCGTCTAAAGTTCCATGTGTGATACATAAAGTCACACTAGAATTAACCAAGGAATCCAAATATGCAATAATATATAGGGAGTTCCATTAAAAAAAATGTAAGTTTGATATGAATCACCCTGTATAAACGTCAAAATTTGAGTGAAAATATTTTTACATTATAGCCCTTAAGGGTCCCTACCATGATCAAGAGACCGATTTTTGAAATATTTTTTAGTAAGCCCACAATCCTCCGTCCACGCACTATTGGCCCACCCTGTATACATATAGGCTGAGACTTACGATCACTGAGAGGCTGATTGAAGATGATAACTTTTTCTTGATTAGATTTAACATTTATGTTCTGAGAACGATTTTATGTTTCTTTATGTTTAATTTCAAGTTCCTAACACTTATGTTGCTAATAACTATGTTATGTTATTTTCGTAATTTTTTTGAAACAAATTTTACTTCAATATGAATTAATCCAGTTTTTTTAGTAGGCACCCTAGAACCGGTTCGGGACCGGGTACCCGGGTAAAGTGCATTTAGAACCGGTTCTGAAAATTCGAGAACCGGGACCGATTTTGCATGCACTAGTCGTAGTAGGTAGTGTTGCTATAATTTTCAAAATCGGTGCTTTGGCGGCGGACTTATTAGCAAAAAACATAAAAATTCAAATATTCTTCAAACTTCGTTTTTAGGCGTTTTAGGGGTTGTTGATGATTTTCTACTTTTTTTTGGGTGGGGGAGAAATTGGAGTGGTTGGGGGGGTGGGAGGTTGCAAAACTGAATAATGTGTTGTATTCATGATAGGATGTCTATTGACCTGTGAAAGAAAGACCTAGGGGCATAATACACTTTTTTAGGTCCATCCGAACATTGCATTGCATGTTACAGAAACCAAGGGACCACAGGAATTTTCTGACGCATACTTACGATGAGTATTGCATTATATCGTTCATATTCATATCATATATCATCTTGTATAACGAGGTAATTATTGAATTGATTTTAATGAAATTTTGACACAGCGTTACTATCTTGGCTAGGGTGGAAAAAGCGTATCATTTTTAGAAATCGTGTCAATGGCAGCACAGCATTAATAAAAAACAGAAAAATATAAAAACAGCTCAAACTTCGTTTTTAACTGTTTTAGGGGTTCTCGATCATTTTCTACTTTTTTGGGTAGGGGTGAAATTGGGGTGCTTAAGGGGTAAGGGGTTGTAAAACTGAAAAAGTTTTTGTATTGATAAATAGGCTCTCCATTAATTTGCGAAAGAAGGACCTAGTGGCATAATACACTTTTTAGGTCCATCGGAACATTGCCGTGCTTATTACAGAAACCAAGGGACTAATTAAAACAGTGTTACTATCTTGGCGAGGATGGAAAACGTATCATTTTTAAAAATCGTGTCAGTGGCGGCACAGCAATAATAAAAAACCAAAAAATATAAAAACAGCTCAAACTTCGTTTTTAGCTGTTTTAGGGGTTCCAGATCATTTTCTACTTTTTTGGATGGGGGTGAAATTGGGGTGCTTAGGTGGTAGGGGGTTGTAAAACTGAAAAAGTTTTTGCATTGATAATAGGCTCTTCATTAACCTGCGAAAGAAGTGGCATAATACAATTTTTAGGTCCATCGGAACATTGCCTTGCCTATTACAGAAACCAAGGGACTAATTTTATTTTCGGATATACATATACTCATACATACGAGTATTGCTTTAGATCGTTCTGTATTGTGTAACCTGGGATGGATTTTAATGAAATTTCGACATAGTATTATTACCGTGGTGAGAATGGGAAACGCGTATGGCTTTTAGAAATCGTGTCAGTGGCGGCGCAGCAATGATAAAAAAAATTAAAATATAAAAATAGCTCAAACTTCGTTTTTAAGCGAACTGGGGGTTCAGTTCATCCAGTTGAAGCTTGCAGAATAAAAACGGTGTCATCCTAGTTCCTACAGAGATGCAAGCAATTATTTACGAGGGTTTCTGGATGTTATTTTTTTGAGGACAGGCAAGTAATGATTTGGTTGCAAGCGGATCTCAGACTCTCATGGGAAAATAATGAAATGATATCACCGTTATGTGTGGAAAGTACTGAGTCAATCAACTTGACTCCATTTTTTTATGAACATGATTGTACAAGGTACCTAAGTGCTGCGATCTTGGGAGATCCGCCTTGTTAGAATAATTCTTATATTCCTCAACTTTGTCGTCTCATGTACTTGAAATAAATAAGCAGTATGAAGATCATTATTGACTTACAAATATGTCACTGAAAAACTGTGTTCCTATATTAAATAAAATGCTTTACAGCTGAACATTTGGGAGCTAGACACTGAAAATCCAGACAACAATGGTTTCCAAAATGAAGATCTCATTGTTTGGATGAGAACAGCTGCATTACCAACCTTCAGGAAACTATATAGGAGGATAGACCATTCCAAGCAAGGGTTTGTCCAAGGATTAAGAAAAGGAGACTATGTTCTCACAGTTGAATACAGTAAGCTACTACCTAGTATATTTGCTTCATCACAAGAACACATCTGTTTGTTTTACCCAAAAGATGCTAATATCTTACATGCCATGCTAAATCATGATGCCAGTGTAAAAAAAGAAATGTGTTTGAACTTAAAAAAGCAAATACAAAAATCACGTCTAAGAAAATCCACACCATTATTTGATTCACACATAAGGACGTTCGTTCACAAGAGTCGTTGGTAGATTTTTTTTCAGTTTTCACAAGTTTCATCACATAGGTATTTACCCTCAAAAATTCAAAACTTCCTATCGGTCATTCCAAAAAGTTATCAGCGATTGAAAATCAGAATTTTCCCACATAGCGGGGTATGTAGGACAACGAATTCGAATAGGTTAGAAGAAGTAAACAAGGGTTTTGTTTGGACCTACTATCTGAAGCATATTATAAATATTGTGTTTATCGTTATGTTTATCAAGCAGCTTGATGCTCGTAGCAGGCAATTAGGTAGGTAGACGATCGGACGCAAATAGCAAAGGATTATTTGGCCATGTTGCCACATCGTCTCCGGGTAAAGCTATTGTATTTTCGTTGGCTGTGACAACTGACAATATATATTTTGCAGTCATTGCAGTAATAGTAAAGTTGAAAAAAGCGTGTGAGGAATTCTACAGGGGATACTTCTTTTTCAACTGTACATAGAAGTCGTTAAAATAAACAACTTTTTCAAATAACTTTTTTCCGATAACCGAAAAATAAGCGAGATACAGAATCAGAAAAGTAAGTCGCTCGGATTTTCTTCAAATCGATTAGGCATTGTACCTTTTAGATAGTGCAATCGCCCAGTTACTCTTTGTTTATAGTTGTTAATTTTGAATTGGTAAATCCCAAAAGAAGCACATAATCATGAAACAACTTTTAGGATTTACCAATTTAAAATTAACTATGATAAACTGGAAGTGACTAGTGCAATAATTGCCAGGTAGAATAACTGATCGATAAGACAAACATCCGAGCAAAAAACTAAACATAAACAGACTAGGTAATTCTGCTAGCAGGTAAATAACCCTAAAAATACGGCCATGCATAATGAAATAACATGAATAGCAACTTTGTTTTGGTACTTTTGGTTGATCGTTTCGGATTTATTGTTATAGTTTAGAGTGAATTTTGGGTTTTAACAGTGCATAAATGTTGAAAGACTTTTAAACAATTCCACAAAATTAAAATCCTGCGTGTTTTTTGTAAAAAATAACATCGTGCTTGAGTCCACAGTAAATAGTAACTGGGTCTTGCCAATATACACGTGCCTGTTAGAGCATGGGCGTTGCTTTTTCTAACGTCGTTGAGCTGAGCTGACCAACACTTCACTAAACCCCAATTAACCCATTTTAACCTCAAAAATTCAACCCGTCAGGCAGAGCTGTCATTACTTCAAGTAAAGTACTTGAAAAATGTATTTCAATTACTTTCTGGTATTTGAAGTACTGTACTTCAAATACATTGTTTTTGTGATATTTGTACTTGATTCCCCAAATACTCTCTAAGAAGTATTTGTATTTGGTACTTGTAGCACAAAAAATATATTTCAAATACCTGGCATTTTTATTTGAAATTCTAAAGAAGTAAAGTACTTGAAAAATTTATTTCAATTACTTTCTGGTATATGAAGTACTGTATTTCATATTAATTTTATTTCCCAAATGCTATAAGAAGTATTTGTATTTGGTACTTCCACACAAAAAATATAATTCAAATTCATACATTTATACTCGAAATACTAAAGTGAGTAAGAAATACATATTAGTATAGCTCGATGAAAATATAAAAATACTTGAAATACACATTTCAAGCATTAAATGCTCAAGTCTAGACAAGTATGGACAAATCAACATTACGCATCGCGTCGCCTTGCGCTCTATCTCTGTCGTACACATAGGATAGTCTACGCGACACTGACTCTACAGGACAGTCTCATCACAATCGACACAATCACAAAATATCAGTTCGTCTTGTTGCGTTCAACAAAATGCGTTGTTGATGTTGATTGAGGTTAAAATAATCTGTGAATGTGAGCTGTGAATTTACTGCCATTATAATAACAATCTTCAAAACTCTGTACTTTGTCGTGGTGGTTACAAATTGCAGATGTAAAAAGGTTATTTTTCTCGAGCATCTCTTTATGAAAAAAATCATATACCGGATGGCAATGGAATCGTTATACAGAGCTCCCTTCTTTTACAATCCTAGATGGAGGTTTGAAATTTTGGAGAATTATATGGTTAACGGAGATGCACAGTAGCCATGAGAAAACAATAAATGTATGCTTATTTTGGTTTAGCCGGAAGTGAGGTTAGGCTCTGAATTTTCAATGACACCCTATATATTTTTTCACACATTCGGATTGACATTTGGATTCCCTATCCTTATAGTATAAGTAGTTTTGTGATTCAATCACGTTGCATGTCTTTGTAGTGTCATTCAAACAAAAATCAGTTTCTATTTTTATTGAAATGTATACCGTTTTTCCATTCATAAGGTACTTTTTATTACTCAACAATAATTATGAAATACTTGAAATATCCATCGCCGTATTTGAAATACTATATCAAGTAATTCAAGTATTAGTATGGTATTTGAATTACTTTTTTAAGTACTTGAAATATTAGTATCGTATTTGAATTACTTTATTTGAAAAATAAAGTACCAAATTAAAGTATTTGATACTTGAAGTACTTTCAAAAATAAAATTACTTGGTATTTGTACTTTGACGCATGCGACTCTGGTAATTGGTAATTGGTATTTGAAATACTATTTACTAGTACTTGTGACAGCTCTGCCGTCAGGTTAAGATAGGGGCTAGAGCTCGTTTTAGCGAAACCTGAAACGGGCGCGGGCGTTGAGATTGGTGTCAATCGACGCGGATTGACGTCCTGAGACGAACGACATCACTCCTACAATGAGGAAACGCCCCAGTAAAATTCTATGACACCTTAAAGTTTCAGTACCTAACCTCACTTATGCCAAACGGTCAACTTATTGAGGTCAAAGTCGGTTTAATTGGTCTTTAAATAAGTGTTTATCAATTCTGTTTGATGTCCTGAGTCGAATTAGATCTCTTTAAGACTGAGGAAACGCTCCGATGAAAATCTGCGCCACTTTAAAATTTCAAACCTAACCTCAAAATTACTTCGATATTTCGATGATTTTTAATGAAATATGTGGTCAAATTATATATAGTGCGAAAGCGCTAGACGAGTCCAACACAACGCCATCAGTCGCAACATCCTAAAATGGAAAATAAAAAAGTTATGATACGTTAAATGTTTCATGTTAAAGCTATTGAGGAAATATGAATAACCGAAAACCAGGTTAGTTTATGTTGAATTAGGTTTGTGTGTGTAAACGTATAACGGGGAGGGGGCTGGGGACGTCACTGTTTTTGAATATTTTGAATACCTAGTCTAAGCAACACAAGTTTCCCAAGTAGGAATCTCACCTGTTAGGTTTTTTCCATAGCATGCCGAGGTAGGGCCCAGAGGAACTTATTTTGATTAATTTCCAATTGAGAATCAAAATAAATGGTTGTACAGTCTAGATCTGGTACAATTTAAGTCAAGATATCAGGTTGAGTCGCTAGACACACTTTTTTACCTCAACCAATTTGCTTTCTTTATATTAGGTAAGCTATTAGAATTTGTGAATTTTAAAGTAGCATAGACTTTCATCAAAACGTTTTCTCGCGCTGGTAATGGTCTAGTTCGTCACAGGACTTCAATCCGAGTCGATTAGAACCCATTTCAGCTTCAATAATTCAACTAGTTTGGTTAAGTTAGGATAGGTTTGGAATCTTCAAAGTGCTGTAGTTTTTCACCGGAGCGTTTCCTGAGTCTGGGAGTGGTATCGTTCGACTCAGGGCGTCAATCCGCGTCGATTGACATCAATCTCAACGCCCGTTTCGGGTTTCGCTAAAACGAACCCTTACCGTCCATTCCACCAATCTCACCCCATTTCGGTTTCCACTAAAATTAAGTCAAGCCAATATTTCTGAAAACACCTGACAACGTCGCATCAACGAACATCCCAGGCCACGGCCCAACCACCACCCTTTTTATGACACCTCAGGTAAAGGACTGGCCGAGTTGTGGCTTGTTTTAGGCGATTGTTTCGAGTGTATTGTTTAGCATTATTTTGTCATTATGGTTGTTTTTCATGGGTTTCGGTACATGATTTAAAAACTACAACTTTCCTTCACTACGTTTCGGTTTATTTTAATCTAAACCATCTTCAGGTGTCAAAAAGGTCTGTCTGTTTCTTTCCTTTGTAATTTCGGTTTGAGTCTTCTTAAACTTCTTGAAAATATGGCTGCTACTTCCATCCATTTTTTCTCTCCTCACGAGGCCGAGAACTTTATGCTTATTTTTCTAGTGACCGCGACTATAGATTATGGTTGTTTTTCATGGGTTTCGGTCAGCGATTGAAACTATAACTTTCCTTTACTACGTTTCGGTTTATTTTAATCTAAACCATCTTTAGGTGTCAAAAAGGTCTGTCTGTTTCTTTCCTTTGCAATCTCGGTTTGAGTCTTCTTAAAATCCTTGGAAATATGGCTGCTACTTCCATTCATTTTGGCTCTTCTCACCAGGCCGAGAACTTTATGCTTATTTTTCTAGTGACCGCGACTATAGAAAGATTAGATTCGGTAGATTCCTGAACTCATTGTTTAAACACTATTTTTTTTTAATACTATTAGAAGAATTTCATTATTAATATATCTTCGAAATCCGATTATAATACATATATCATAAGAAGGGTTGAGTTTATAAACACTTGTCATTTTTGGACGTACATTATGAACCATTGATCACAAAATAACAGAATTATTGAAAACAAACATTTTTAACTTTAACGTATATATAATAAATTAAATACTACAGTAGAACAAAAAATAGAACAAACAACCTTTTACTATATATAATAAAAACTAATTCTAATATAAAAAATAATCACTGATACGGAGCCACGGAACAAATGACGACGGTGCTGCATCGTCTCGATATGCGGGTTACAGATACAGCACATTTGTTGTCACTGGTGATGTATCAAAGCGCAACAGTGGATATTTCGAGAAAAGCAGTTTTTTATCTGCTGCAATGAACTCCACTTTTTACTATTAACTAAGGTGATTTAATGATAAAACTAAAGTTGAATCAAAATTTCTCAGATTCAACTTAGAAATTAGTTCTAGTGTGGTAGAACGGTAGCCGAAGGTTCAAAACGGTAGATCTACCGCAAAAACGGTAGACCTGACAGTACTGTGCATACCACATGTCACGCTTTTGCAATGTAGTGTATAGTAGTATAGGTGATTTAATGATGAAACTAAAGTTGAATCAACATTTCTCAGATTCAACTTAGAAATTAGTTCTAGTGTGGTAGAACGGTAGCCGAAGGTTCAAAACGGTAGATCTACCGCAAAAACGGTAGACCTGACAGTACTGTGCATACCACATGTCACGCTTTTGCAATGTAATGTATAGTAGTATACAGGGTGGTCCAATAAGCGCGCGGTGCTCTCTAGCGGCCTGACCGTTTAAATGAGAAGAAAATGTCTTGAAAACGTTTCCTCCAAATGGGCTGCTTGCATAAAATAATTTCAAAGATGGCGGAAACTTCCTTATTTGAAATAGAACACCCTGTATAACATTACGTTTTTGAATTAGTATCGATTTTTAGGTCCAGTTTGTTGACCATAGTTTATGTCTACGAAGCCTATTTTCGAAGTTATTCAGCAATCTTTAGAAAATTCGACGTTTGTAGTACTTACAAAAAATGTTAATATCTCGGAAACTATTACGACAGAAAGATGCGGTTTTCGGTTTCTAAACGAGCACGAAACATACTTGTGTTTCAGTAAGATCATTGTTCAAAAGCACATTACATGAATCGACTAGCAATTTTCAAATTTGAAAGGTTAAAAACTTTTTTTCACAGTGGATGTGAAATTAAATTCTCTCACTTTTATCTAAGCATATGTAGTTCTGTCTTTGATGGTTTTCAAGATATTCATGATTTTGTAATTATTCCGTAATAGCGCGTAGGAATTGGAAAAATCGTAGGTGGCGTGGCTCGCAAATGAAACAATTGGCAGGAAACCTTTCATCCAAAGTGTTTCGGCTTCTAATACTGAAATGTGCATTCCCTCCATCTAATTGTAAATTCTGTATTCTTAGAAAAGACCAGTGGTGAATTTTCCAGCTGGTTTTTCAATTTTTCATTTAGAAAATTTTGGAAAACATTAGTTTATCATGTGGCTTCCAGTAATACCAGCCCAAATGTTTAGACCCCATGCTGGTTGTCAACAAACCTTTCAAAGTTTGGATTTACGTTGGCGTAAAATATGAGATGAGGAAACATGTAGTTAATGAAGATAGTGAGATTGACTTTCTTGCAATTGTAGTTGAAGATCCGCCTAACAGTACTACAGCAGAAATTAGTCGCTATTTGGGCATTGGCCAAACATCTGTGACATGATCTCAACGATGAACATATAGCTAAAGCAGCAGCTAAATCAAGCACTTCAAAGACAAGACTTTGAAAACGAATGAATTTCTGTAATTGCGTTCGTGCTCGAGTCCAAGAAGATGCACTCCTTTTCAATAGTGTGTTGTTCACGAATGAAGCTACATTTCTTTCTTATGAAATGTAGCTTCACCATTATCATTAACGCCCATGTAAGCTGGCTTAATTTACATTTTTACACTGACTTAAATTCAAATTTTGAGAGGTTTGTCGACAACTAGCATGGAGTCTAAAACTAATGTTTTACAAAATTTTCTAAATGAAAATTTGGAAAATCTGCTAGAAAATTTACCACTGGAGTTTTTAAAAATAATGCGGTTACAGTTATATAAAGTGAATGCACATTTTAGATTTTTCCAATTCCTTTACGGCCATTACGGAATAATTACAAAATCATGAATATCTTGAAGACCATCAAAGATAGAACCACATAATATGTCTAGATAAAAGTGAAAGAGAATATAATTTCGCATCCACTGATGTGACACTTATCATACCATCCTATTTATACAGTATAATACAAAAATGTATTTATTCAGTATAAGCATATAAATACATTGGACAGCCACATAAGGGTCACAGCCCTTGTTTGTGGGAAAAAAAAACATGATTATGACAGAAAAATAATAGAGAAGAAAAAGTATAAATACTGATACGAACTAGTACAGCACTACTGAACCCATATACACTATAAATATACCATACATTCAATATATACAATCCTCTAAACAAAACATCTAAAGAAACATACTCACATTGATCCCATCAGGACCACTCCAGTGCCAAACTAAAAGCATTGCTTGTTTTGTGACACTGTAACGTGATGTCTGACGAAACCAGATTTAATAATTACGAAAAAATATAATAAGCCGAACCAACGAACATAAGCTCATTACCTAATATTACAAATCGCATAGTATACAATGCTCACAACAGTATATGGCTAATGACCATCTGGTCGATACCTCAAATGAACAAAAAAAGCTGAATACTATTCCATTATTCAAGCAGCGGACATGGTGAAGACGGTGTTAATACTTAAGAGCCTATGTATTTCTTTCCTAGTTTTTGTTTTTATCCATTATTTTGAGCTACTTTTATACATTGATTTTGAATTCAATTGTTTAATTTCATCTGGCAGGAGATTATACAGTCTAGGCCCTAGAAAGTAATAACTCCTTTGGGTAACAGTTTTTCCGACTCTGGGTGTCTTATATTTTAAGGGATTACGAGTGGCATAGTAATGGTCAATGCTGATGAGCTCCGATCTATTACAGTGCTGTCTTATTAATACTGAGTGGCAGAATAATTGACGGATATCAAATACGTCACACTCCTTATATAAGGCTTCTGAAGGATATGTGGAGTCTTTACAAAGCATAATGTTTAATATCCACCTTTGGGTTCTCTCTAGCTGCAACATATGATTATTTGTAGTCCCCCCGAAGCTACAATGCCCTATAATAAATGTGGTTCAATCAGAGCATAGTAGAGTGTTTGCAAATGATGAATGAGTGGTGAATATTTGTTGTATATCTGAATTTATAAAAAATTGAACGTACTTTTTTAATGACATAATTTATGTGGATATCCCATCTCATATGAGAATCAAGCATTATGTCGAGATATTTTAAATTGTATGCCACACTTATTATGGTTTTTTGACAATCGCAGTTTCTTTCGATCATAATGTTTTCAAATTTTGGTAAATATGAGCTAAGGGATGTGAACGGGACGAAAAAGGTTTTTTGGGAGTTAACTGTTAGGCACTTGTTTTGAAAATAATGGAATATCAAGTCAAGGTCGGCTTGAACTTTGCTGCTTAATTCTTTCCAGTTTTTGTTTTCATATAAAATAGCTGTGTCGTCTGCAAATGCTACAATATGTCCTTGTGTGTGGAGTTGAAAAAGATCACTTATGTATAGATTGAATAATATTGGCCCTAAAACTGTCCCTTGCGGGACTCCACATTTTATAATTTCAGATTTGCTGAAAGTATCTCCAATCTTTACCCTTTGTAACCTTCCTGTTAAGTAGCTTTTAAACAACTTGTATGATAATCCTCTAAACCCATGGTATTCCATCATTTCCAAATGCTTATCGTGGTTTACGGTATCAAATGCTTTTGCAAGATCGACAAAAATAGCCATTGCTGGTCTTTTTACATCAAGTGCTTTATAAATATGTGTTGTCAAATCTACAATTGCATCTTGTGTGGATCTTGCTTGTCTGAAACCATATTGTTTAGGCGAGAGAAGTTCATTTTTTTCAAGGAAATTAGTCAACTGATCATGTAATATTTTTTCAAATATTTTAGCGAAATTAGTTATCAGTGATATAGGCCTGTAGTTTGATAAGTTGATCTTACTTCCTGTTTTAAAAATTGGTTTCACTATACTTGATTTGAATGTTTCGGGAAATATTCCTTGAAAAAAAAAGTTTTTAACGTTTTAAACTTTTCAAATTTGAAAATTGCTAGTCTATATGTTTTATGTGCTTTTGAACAACGATCTTACTGAAATACAAGCATGTTTAGTACTCATTTAAAAACCGAAAACCGCATCTTTCTGATGTACCTAGTTTCCGAGGTATTAACATTTTTTGTAAGTACTACAAACGTCAAATTTTCTGAAGATTGCTGAATAACTTCGAAAATAGGCTTCGCAGACATAAACTATGGTTAACAAGCTGGACCTAAAAATCGATACTGAATTAAAAAATGTGATAATATACAGGGACAGGGTGTTCCATTTAAAATAGGGAAGTTGATACCTACTTCCGGTATATCCGGATGTCCGCCATCTTTGAAATTATTTTCTGCAAGTAGACTATTTCAAAAGAAACGTTTTTTATTCAAGCCATTTTCTTCTAATTTAAACGATAAGACTGCTAAAGAGCACCGCACGTTTATTGGACCACCCTGTATAGTTTCATGCCTAATTGATCTAAAAACTTTCAGATTATGATGTCAGCACATTTATGGGGTCGAAGAAGATGATTCTGAGTACAACATCCTTGCTAGGGGGAAAAAATCCCTTCTTGGGTATCGCATATATTGTCGTTGGGTGTCTGTGCCTTGTCCTAGGCATTGTGCTTCTATTTATACATATCAAATGTGGAAAAAGGTAGGCCATATAAGTGCTTTAAGCTTTATACCGGGAGTCTAGAAAGTCGCACACATAATTTCTGGGATCAAAAGAGAAAAATATTCTGAGCCCAAAAAGCCATATTTGCAGATTTTTGATTAAGTAGTTAATTGGTAATTAATTAATAAGAGTAGCCAATCAGGCGCGTACTACATACAGAGTGAGTGTGGAAACAATAGGAGACGCGAGAACGAGACTCGCAGAGACAGCTCAGTGGACCGGACCATAGACCAGACAAACGTCAGGCTGACTGACGGTGAGTGTGTAATGTTTTGCTCCAGTGAAATATCGTTAACATGTCTCATTATACGTCTGCTGATTATGTTGTGATGCTCATTCTTTATGGAGATTGTAACCGTAGCGCTGAGGCGACTTCACGCCTTTATAGTGAGCGGTTCCCGAATCGCAATTATTATCCAGACCACAATGTGATTCTCCGCGCAATTCACCGTAGTCGTGAATCTGTAAATTTGTTGACGCATAACATTGCACCTGCATCTGCACCTACCTACGGCAGACAAGCACCTAAGAGCTTGCATCACATCAAGGCTAGCAATGGAACAACAACAACAAAGGCAACCGTATAGCGGACGGTCTAGCCAGGTAAGCCGCTGGCCAAAGTATTTTAGGACCGTGTGCTTTTCTAGAATGTCGACAATCACAATCGCGAAATTAGCCAAAAAACATTCCCATGCCCAAATGGTAAAACCATGGAAAGAATTATAAGGATGCCGATTTGCCAAGGAAACTCTTGCAGGTTTTGGCATGACAATTCCAAGATATCCAAGATCATAGTGGGATACCTGACTGGCCATTGTCAACTCACGGAACACCTCCACATTATGGGGTTAAGTGACACACCGATATCTAGAATGTGTGAAAGCGAAGATGAAATGGTGGAACACGTCATATGTCAGTGCCCAGAGTTATCTTCTATTAGAGAGTGTGCCTTCGGTGAGTCTTGGCCTACACCTGCCCACATAAAGGAGATGTCCCCTATAGGGACTTGTCTGTCCACCTTCTTAAGATTGGCAGGATGGACGATAACCTGAGGAAACAGCTTCTTGGGCCAGTTGTGGAAATACTCACCCTGCCCACTTTACAGATAAAGATATGCATATCTCTAAAAGACAACTAATTTTTTTTCTCCCTACTTCATCATCATATACTACGTTCCAAAATCCCATCTATCCAGTGAGCAGATTAATTTTCGAGGATAGTCACGTGATTCCAGATGTTGGGGATGTTGGAATATTTATGAAACGGCAAATATCTTTTTTGGAAATTTTGACATATCACATAACCTGTGCTGTTTTCTCAGAGTCAGAGTGTCAGAGTAGTCGTACCCGTAATGTCGGCTACACACGTTCCGGCAGGCCTGTCAGTTCGAACAGAATGGTCCGCCGACGTCCGGTCGCCTGAGCGTGTGTATGGTCCGGTCGACCTGTCAGTTAAGACTGTTCAGGCGGCCGGAGAAGAATCACATATATGTTCGTCCCTCCGTCCGGCCTGACGTCCGGTCGCCTGAGCGTGTGTATGGTCCGGTCGACCTGTCAGTTACGACTGTTCAGGCGACCGGAGAAGAATCACATATATGTTCGTCCATCCGTCCGACCTGACGCACTACGATTGGTCCATTCAAAAAGAAAGGGACAGACAGCTGGTGTTTCCATGACATTTGGATCTCGATACGATCCCAAAAAATAGCGAATTGACCTTGAACAGGAAACGTTTTGAAAACGTATCCAATTGATGTTTCCACTATACAGGGTGTCCAGTTAGTGTGTAATTCTTCGATATCTCGCAAGATATACCTGATAGAAGAAAATATCAAATACAAAAGTTATTTGGTTACGACGAACATAAAAAAACATAAAAATATTTTGAAATATACAGGGTGTTGCGGGAAAGTAGGGTAGTGATCAAATTGATTTTTTTATATGGAACCATAACTTTTTTTTAATTTTTCTAGTTTCCATCATCGATCTCCATTTAACCCTAAAATATTTTTGGGATTGGCTGCGATGTTGCCAAGTTATAATTTATTTTCTAATAATTTCCGGATTTGCAAGGTCGCAAGTAATACGTCCAAATTGATATATTTCTTGAACTTTTCTCAATAATATTATACAGCGCGTTACTTGAATATTAAGTGAATATTATTTTGGAAGTTATCAGCAATGCGCATCTACAGGGTGTTTTTGGCAGAATTTTAAATTAAGGCAATTTGAAGGTCATTTTACTCTGTTTTTTAAATGTATGTTTTATTCTAAATCGAAATATCTACTAATACCCTCTCTCGCTTTGTAATATTTTTCTTCGTGTTTGCGACGTTGCCAAGTTATAAATTATTTTACAAAAATTTCAAACAAATATCTGTGATTTTTATTAATAGAACACACTGTATATTTTATTTAACATAGAAGTACTCCCTAGTAATGGTTTACGGCATGAACAAGTTTTAACTGGTGTTCCTAAAGTAATAAAACCGTTTTCCTAACACATATTTCGAATACCAGGTCAGTAAAAGGTACACGAACGCTCAAATATCTCCAAAACTTGCTCAGCTGGAACGAGAAAATCTATATCTGCAGGTTTTCGAACATGCAGAATTCAAAAATTCTAACAGCAGCGTTGCCAGGCTTACCACTTTTACGTTACACGTCATAATTTTGTTATTTTCAATAAAATCCTCTACTTATCTCTATTGCAATGAATTGCGCATGTCGAATTTAGTGGGATTTCATAACTTCAAAATTTTGTTTCTATTGATTACTGAGATACGGCAACACCGCTTTTTCAGTAAAAAGTACCGGAACGCTTGAATATCCAAAACTGCCACCGCTGAAGCGAAAATTATCAATATCGGAGAGTTTTTTTACAGCAAAATTCAAAAATGCTAACATCAGTGTTGTCAGATTTACCACTTTTACGTTAGACTTCATAAATAGGGCATTTCATTCAAAGTAATGACGTGAAAGGTAAAATTGGAAAATCTGACAACGCCGATGTTAGCATTTTTGAATTCTGTATGTTCAAAAACCCCTAAGTATTGAATTTTGCCGCTCCAGCTGTGGCAGTTTTGGAAATATTCAAGCGTTCCGGTACTGTTGACTGAAAAAGCGGTGTCGCCGTATCTCAGTAATTAATAGAAACAAAATTGTGAAATTGTGAGACTTTACTAAATTCGACATACGCAATTAATTGCAATAAAGACAAGTAGAGGATTCTATTGAAAATAACAAAATTATGACGAGTAACGTAAAAGTGGTAAAATCTGGCAGCGCTGCTGTTACAATTTTTTAATTCTGCATGTTCAAAAACCTGCAGTTATAGATTTTCTCGTTCCGGCTGTGCCAGTTTTGAATATATTTAAGCGTTCCTGTACCTTTTACTTCCTGGTATTCGAAACAGTAGTATGTGTGCAAGGAAAACGGTTTTATTATTTTAGGAACACCAGTTAAAACTTGTTCACGCTATAGACCATTACTAGGGAGTACTTCTATGTTAAATAAAATATTCAGTGTGTCTATTAATAAAAATCGGAGATCAAGGGCGCTTCCACGGGGGGGGTAGAGGGGGTAATTACCCCCCCTCCAGAACATGGAACAAAACTGATTAATTAAAAATAAGATGCATTGAAAATTTAACTGTTTATGTTTGTTGCTTTAAATATATTTTTCTGTTTATTATTTATAATAAGTATGGTTTTGTTATTATGTGTTTTGTTAATTTTCGTTAGAATAAAAAATGGAAAATACCTGTGTAATGTTTAGTTTGATCTTTGCGGCTGAAAAATTTTAATTTCATAAATATTCATCTCTTACCGTATTATATCTTCATTTGACAAGATGTTTATAGTCCTTCCCCCCCCCCGTCTCCTTGGTGGCGCCTACTACATTATCCATAAAGTAACTACCCCCCCCCCCCAGACAAACTTCCTAGAAGCGCCACTGTCGGAGATATTTTTTTGAAAATTTGGAAAAATAATTTATAACTTGGCAACGTCGCAAAGACGAAAAAAATATTACAAGGCGAGATAGGTTATTAGTGGATATTTTGATTTAAAATAAAACGTACATTGTTACATTTAAAAAAAACAAAGTAAAATCACCATCAAATTGCCGTAATTTAAAATTCGGCCAAAACCACCCTGTAGATGCATATTGCTGATAACATCCAAAATAATATTCATTTAATATTCAAGTAACTCGCTGTATAATAATATTGAGAAAAGGTGAAGGGATATATCAATTTGGACGTATTACTTGCGACCTTCCAAATCAGGAAATAGAAAATAAATAATAACTTGGCAACGTCGCAACTGATCCCAAAAATATTTTAGGGTTGAATAAAAATCAATGATGGAAACTAGGAGAATTCAAAAAAAGTTATAGTTCTATATATAAAAAACAAGTTGATCACTATCCAATACTTTCCCGCAACACCCTATATATTTCAAAATATTTTTAGGATATGCGTCTTAAGTGACCAAATAACCTTTGTACTTGACATTTTCTTCTATCAGGTATACCTTGCCAGATATCGAGAAATTACACACAAAATGTTTTAAAAGCCCGTGGAAACGTAGTATTCGCCTGAACGTGTGGAGGGGCGTCAGCCAATCAGAGGCGACCGGTCTTTAGGCGGCCTTGTTCAGTTCGAACTGACAGGCCTGCCTGAACGTGTGGGGGGGGGGGGGCGACCGGTCTTCAGGCAGACCGTTCAGTTTGAACTGACAGGCCTATCGGAACGTGTGTAGCCGACATTAGAATGTCAATGCATAAAAATAAAGCAGAATAGGTTATGTTAAGTTGTTAGCTGTCAAGTGAAAAATATCTCGTGACAGTCTTGACACAAAGGTCGCTAAAATCTCAATTTGATTTCCGAGCAAAACGATGACATCTATGGCGTCGGAAATGCAATAACAGAACACAGATTTTTGTTGACAGTTTGACGTTGAGTGAATACCGAAACGCTACAGAGCAAATCTTTGATGAGATTTTGGAACGTAGTAATAGTCACAATGTCTTAACAGACATGTTGTGAACTCGTATAATGCATGAAGTCGGAGCTAGAGTATTGCAGACACGCATATCATCAATAGTTTTGAGAACTGTAGCTCGCCATCGTTCGCGATTTACCGTAAGTGCAGTGGCGCTCTTGATACTCATATCCAGCAACTGTTTCGTCGTATCCACCCAGCGTGTAGGGGAACGGCCACGGCGCCGCCCACTCGGGGCATGACTCTGAACTGCAAGTTTCTCCATATTATCGCTTCTGTGTATATGTCCCAAGAATGTAAGCAGTCTCGTCGACACAATGGAGGATAGTCTCTTTGGATTACCGAGCTGATCCAGTATTGAAACGTTAGTTCGATGGGCGGTATAAGGAACTCTCAGCATTCTCCTCCACGTCCACATTTCAAAAGCATCTGTGCGAGCTCGATCTGCCTTTTTAACAGTCCAAGTTTCAGAGGCATACAAAAATATGGAGAACACAAGAGACTGAACCAGCGACATTTTGGTAGGTTAGTGATGTTATGGTCACGCCATATTTTAGTAAGCTTTGACATGGCCACACGTGCCTGTTGAACGCACCGTCGAATCTCATTTTCACAGCTACCCGAATTGTCATCAGAGAACCGAGGTACACAAAACTTTGAACTACTTCACAACGGCCTACTGACTTTATTGCTCGATGATTATCGTGCTCTCTATCTATGATCATAACCTTAGTCTTGTTGTGGTTAATACCAAGACCATTCGCTGCACTGTGCTGTACTAAGATGTTTAATAGAGCTACTAGTTCTTCCTGAGGAGCAGCAATAAGGGTTGTATCGTCAGCAAATCTTAAGTTGGATATTTTGCTTCCGTCAATAGTTACACCGCCATTCCAGTTGTCTAATACCTGTCTCATCACAAATTCATAGTAGATGTTAAATAACATCGGAGATCATTCACATCCCTGACGAACTCCTTTTCTGGCTGCAGTTTGACCAGACGGGTTACCATCAATTCTTACACGAGCCGAATTAGACTCGTAGAGTTGCTGTATGAGAAACACTAGGTGATAAGGAACTCCCATAGAGATGAGGATTTCCGACAGTTTAGGCCAATTTACGTTATCAAACGCCTCCTCCGTTACAAAACATGTTTGTTTACTATGGTCACCAGTGAGTAACCGCTTTCATTGATCAACGTTTATGTTACACTGTCAATAGAAATGTCTATATTTTTTGATCGTCGTTGGAGAAAAGACTTGAAAAACAAACGACAGAAGTCGCCACACCTACCGCAGGTCAACTGGCGAGAGCGCCGGATTAGCGATCTGGAGGTCGCGGGTTCGAGTCCCACCGACCGCCGACATTTTCTGGAACGAATTTATATTGAGAAATCCACATACTGATGAAAACATGAAAATAAAAACAAGACTAAGGGCCGGTTTCACCGGTCCCTGATAAGTTTCGGATAGCCTATCTGACATATAGGCTTATACTGTCTGTTTATATGGTACTCTCTGACAGGTAGGCTATCTGACACTTATCTGGGACTAGTGAAACCGGCCCTAAACAATAATTGCTGATGATTAGTAAATTTGTCCTCATTGTAGTTTTGTATTTTTTTTTTTTTTCAGTTCGAGCGAGATGATCAATGTGAACCCAAGGACGCCATACCAATAGAGGATCTCCAACGTCTAGATTAAGCTTGCCAAAGGTTTTTATATATAATTCCGGTTAAGTCTCAAACCAAGATTTGTTTTAGAGGGAAACAGACTGCATTCTCCTCGTTCTAGTTATATGACGCGTTACGAATTTAGATATACATATATTTATTTATATCGATATTGAACTTGTTTTTGTATTTTAGGAGTGATATTCGTTTTTATCGCGTCAGAAATAGGTATGAATCGCTGTGGTGATAATTATCAGAATGATTATTTGAAGGATAAAAAAGTACTACAAAGTTCGATGAAACAAATTGACTCATTATTGGACATTACAAAAAACTGCCAAAAGTCATGATAGTATTGATAGGTAGAATTATCTAGTATAACGGCCAGTTTCACCACCTGACAAGTCTCAGATACCTTATCTATATATTTTGTCTTTGTCACTTGACATAAGCAAGAAAGTGATAAAAACGGGTAGGCTATCTGACACTTATCAGGAGGTGGTGAAACTGGCCCCAAAAGAATTAATACCTTCCAAATTATTCTGAAGCTTACTTAATTTTGTAAGCGTTTTTATATCGCAAACATTTTCACGAGCTACCCTCGATTTTTTTTTATTTCCAATGAAAATTAAGATGGTTGTGATGTAAGTGGTTGGAAGGTTGTATGAAAAATCTGTATTTTTATTTTACATTTAGCGAATTCAAAATGAACTACCTTTTCGTTTGCATTTGTTATAGAATGTCTAGATGACGCTAAATCTTAGGTATTTACTAGGGTTACAAATTTTCGGGATCAGGATCCCGTTTAGAGATCCCGGGATAAAAATATAGATTACGGAATACCAGGATTTCGGGATTAACCCTAATGACTGTTTTAAACTTTAACATTAGTAACAACAATGATGAACATGAAAAAATATAGTAAACAAAATTACGTTTGTTCCCGGGATAAAAAACCTAGATTACGGGATACCTGGAGTTCGGAATTAATCCTAATCATTTTTTTAAACTTTAACATTAGCTACAGCAATGATGAAAATGAAAAAATATAGTAAACAAAATTACGTTTGTTAAAAAACGCAAAAAAATATATTTTTAGTTTCGTAAAGTACATGTCGAATCGAATCAACTTAGGTTCTAACACATAAAATTGCGAATAATAATAATAATCGCTTTTATTGGCAAATCTATACATGAAAAAAATGTAATGACAACAAGAAAAAATAAATAATAAGTATATAGTTATCATCATCAAGGTAATTCCGACAATTTTCGTATGAAGCCAATAATCCTTCAAAGACCCGTTGGAATACTTCTGGTGCAGAATTTACGCCAAACATCAGTCTCGTATATCAAAAATAGAAAAAAAAAGTTTCATTTAAATGTGCAATTAAAATATTTTTAAACACCTGCGATTTGCTTAGAAATAGTAAAATATGACCTTAGAAAAACCAAAAAGTGTAGAGTCGGGTCTTTTAAGCGCGATCTAAGTTTGTTCGCAAATGAAAACGCTGAAGAAAAGGCACTTTCAGCTTCCATACTCAACTTCCTAGAAGCGCCACTGTCGGAGATATTTTTTTGAAAATTTGGAAAAATAATTTATAACTTGGCAACGTCGCAAAGACGAAAAAAATATTACAAGGCGAGATAGGTTATTAGTGGATATTTTGATTTAAA
Organism: Callosobruchus maculatus; assembly: GCA_951848785.1. Lineage (NCBI taxonomy): Eukaryota > Metazoa > Arthropoda > Insecta > Coleoptera > Chrysomelidae > Callosobruchus > Callosobruchus maculatus. Next base: position 2,517,585 of record CATOUR010000127.1, read on the forward strand.
ATAAAACGTACATTGTTACATTTAAAAAAAACAAAGTAAAATCACCATCAAATTGCCGTAATTTAAAATTCGGCCAAAACCACCCTGTAGATGCATATTGCTGATAACATCCAAAATAATATTCATTTAATATTCAAGTAACTCGCTGTATAATAATATTGAGAAAAGGTGAAGGGATATATCAATTTGGACGTATTACTTGCGACCTTCCAAATCAGGAAATAGAAAATAAATAATAACTTGGCAACGTCGCAACTGATCCCAAAAATATTTTAGGGTTGAATAAAAATCAATGATGGAAACTAGGAGAATTCAAAAAAAGTTATAGTTCTATATATAAAAAACAAGTTGATCACTATCCAATACTTTCCCGCAACACCCTATATATTTCAAAATATTTTTAGGATATGCGTCTTAAGTGACCAAATAACCTTTGTACTTGACATTTTCTTCTATCAGGTATACCTTGCCAGATATCGAGAAATTACACACAAAATGTTTTAAAAGCCCGTGGAAACGTAGTATTCGCCTGAACGTGTGGAGGGGCGTCAGCCAATCAGAGGCGACCGGTCTTTAGGCGGCCTTGTTCAGTTCGAACTGACAGGCCTGCCTGAACGTGTGGGGGGGGGGGCGACCGGTCTTCAGGCAGACCGTTCAGTTTGAACTGACAGGCCTATCGGAACGTGTGTAGCCGACATTAGAATGTCAATGCATAAAAATAAAGCAGAATAGGTTATGTTAAGTTGTTAGCTGTCAAGTGAAAAATATCTCGTGACAGTCTTGACACAAAGGTCGCTAAAATCTCAATTTGATTTCCGAGCAAAACGATGACATCTATGGCGTCGGAAATGCAATAACAGAACACAGATTTTTGTTGACAGTTTGACGTTGAGTGAATACCGAAACGCTACAGAGCAAATCTTTGATGAGATTTTGGAACGTAGTAATAGTCACAATGTCTTAACAGACATGTTGTGAACTCGTATAATGCATGAAGTCGGAGCTAGAGTATTGCAGACACGCATATCATCAATAGTTTTGAGAACTGTAGCTCGCCATCGTTCGCGATTTACCGTAAGTGCAGTGGCGCTCTTGATACTCATATCCAGCAACTGTTTCGTCGTATCCACCCAGCGTGTAGGGGAACGGCCACGGCGCCGCCCACTCGGGGCATGACTCTGAACTGCAAGTTTCTCCATATTATCGCTTCTGTGTATATGTCCCAAGAATGTAAGCAGTCTCGTCGACACAATGGAGGATAGTCTCTTTGGATTACCGAGCTGATCCAGTATTGAAACGTTAGTTCGATGGGCGGTATAAGGAACTCTCAGCATTCTCCTCCACGTCCACATTTCAAAAGCATCTGTGCGAGCTCGATCTGCCTTTTTAACAGTCCAAGTTTCAGAGGCATACAAAAATATGGAGAACACAAGAGACTGAACCAGCGACATTTTGGTAGGTTAGTGATGTTATGGTCACGCCATATTTTAGTAAGCTTTGACATGGCCACACGTGCCTGTTGAACGCACCGTCGAATCTCATTTTCACAGCTACCCGAATTGTCATCAGAGAACCGAGGTACACAAAACTTTGAACTACTTCACAACGGCCTACTGACTTTATTGCTCGATGATTATCGTGCTCTCTATCTATGATCATAACCTTAGTCTTGTTGTGGTTAATACCAAGACCATTCGCTGCACTGTGCTGTTCTAAGATGTTTAATAGAGCTACTAGTTCTTCCTGAGGAGCAGCAATAAGGGTTGTATCGTCAGCAAATCTTAAGTTGGATATTTTGCTTCCGTCAATAGTTACACCGCCATTCCAGTTGTCTAATACCTGTCTCATCACAAATTCATAGTAGATGTTAAATAACATCGGAGATCATTCACATCCCTGACGAACTCCTTTTCTGGCTGCAGTTTGACCAGACGGGTTACCATCAATTCTTACACGAGCCGAATTAGACTCGTAGAGTTGCTGTATGAGAAACACTAGGTGATAAGGAACTCCCATAGAGATGAGGATTTCCGACAGTTTAGGCCAATTTACGTTATCAAACGCCTCCTCCGTTACAAAACATGTTTGTTTACTATGGTCACCAGTGAGTAACCGCTTTCATTGATCAACGTTTATGTTACACTGTCAATAGAAATGTCTATATTTTTTGATCGTCGTTGGAGAAAAGACTTGAAAAACAAACGACAGAAGTCGCCACACCTACCGCAGGTCAACTGGCGAGAGCGCCGGATTAGCGATCTGGAGGTCGCGGGTTCGAGTCCCACCGACCGCCGACATTTTCTGGAACGAATTTATATTGAGAAATCCACATACTGATGAAAACATGAAAATAAAAACAAGACTAAGGGCCGGTTTCACCGGTCCCTGATAAGTTTCGGATAGCCTATCTGACATATAGGCTTATACTGTCTGTTTATATGGTACTCTCTGACAGGTAGGCTATCTGACACTTATCTGGGACTAGTGAAACCGGCCCTAAACAATAATTGCTGATGATTAGTAAATTTGTCCTCATTGTAGTTTTGTATTTTTTTTTTTCAGTTCGAGCGAGATGATCAATGTGAACCCAAGGACGCCATACCAATAGAGGATCTCCAACGTCTAGATTAAGCTTGCCAAAGGTTTTTATATATAATTCCGGTTAAGTCTCAAACCAAGATTTGTTTTAGAGGGAAACAGACTGCATTCTCCTCGTTCTAGTTATATGACGCGTTACGAATTTAGATATACATATATTTATTTATATCGATATTGAACTTGTTTTTGTATTTTAGGAGTGATATTCGTTTTTATCGCGTCAGAAATAGGTATGAATCGCTGTGGTGATAATTATCAGAATGATTATTTGAAGGATAAAAAAGTACTACAAAGTTCGATGAAACAAATTGACTCATTATTGGACATTACAAAAAACTGCCAAAAGTCATGATAGTATTGATAGGTAGAATTATCTAGTATAACGGCCAGTTTCACCACCTGACAAGTCTCAGATACCTTATCTATATATTTTGTCTTTGTCACTTGACATAAGCAAGAAAGTGATAAAAACGGGTAGGCTATCTGACACTTATCAGGAGGTGGTGAAACTGGCCCCAAAAGAATTAATACCTTCCAAATTATTCTGAAGCTTACTTAATTTTGTAAGCGTTTTTATATCGCAAACATTTTCACGAGCTACCCTCGATTTTTTTTTATTTCCAATGAAAATTAAGATGGTTGTGATGTAAGTGGTTGGAAGGTTGTATGAAAAATCTGTATTTTTATTTTACATTTAGCGAATTCAAAATGAACTACCTTTTCGTTTGCATTTGTTATAGAATGTCTAGATGACGCTAAATCTTAGGTATTTACTAGGGTTACAAATTTTCGGGATCAGGATCCCGTTTAGAGATCCCGGGATAAAAATATAGATTACGGAATACCAGGATTTCGGGATTAACCCTAATGACTGTTTTAAACTTTAACATTAGTAACAACAATGATGAACATGAAAAAATATAGTAAACAAAATTACGTTTGTTCCCGGGATAAAAAACCTAGATTACGGGATACCTGGAGTTCGGAATTAATCCTAATCATTTTTTTAAACTTTAACATTAGCTACAGCAATGATGAAAATGAAAAAATATAGTAAACAAAATTACGTTTGTTAAAAAACGCAAAAAAATATATTTTTAGTTTCGTAAAGTACATGTCGAATCGAATCAACTTAGGTTCTAACACATAAAATTGCGAATAATAATAATAATCGCTTTTATTGGCAAATCTATACATGAAAAAAATGTAATGACAACAAGAAAAAATAAATAATAAGTATATAGTTATCATCATCAAGGTAATTCCGACAATTTTCGTATGAAGCCAATAATCCTTCAAAGACCCGTTGGAATACTTCTGGTGCAGAATTTACGCCAAACATCAGTCTCGTATATCAAAAATAGAAAAAAAAAGTTTCATTTAAATGTGCAATTAAAATATTTTTAAACACCTGCGATTTGCTTAGAAATAGTAAAATATGACCTTAGAAAAACCAAAAAGTGTAGAGTCGGGTCTTTTAAGCGCGATCTAAGTTTGTTCGCAAATGAAAACGCTGAAGAAAAGGCACTTTCAGCTTCCATACTCGTAGGTAGATGTGCAGGAGCTTTATTTCGGGATTAAGCCCAATTTTAAACTCTAATGTTCAGCAATGATAGAAAAGCAAAAATATAGTATATAAAAGTAAAAAACCTATTTTTATTTATAAAACATAAATATCAAACCAAATCAACTTTGGTCATAGAACATAAAATCAGGAAACAGAACTAAAAACATAAATAAAAAGAAAATATTCTTTTAAATGTGCAATCAAAATAACTTAAAACATCTGCGATTTGCTTAGTAAGAATAACTTTAGACAGACAAAGAGTCTAGAGTCGAGTCTTTTAAGCGATATCTAAGTTTGTTCGCAAATGAAAACGCTGAAGAAAATACACATTCAGCTTCCATACTTGGAGGTAGATGTTGCAGGAGCTTATTTTAGCTCGCGAAATTTTACGCCACTGTAGGGAGCCCAGGGAAATTTCATGCTAGGAGGGGCCCGAATTTTGTTTTATTAATCCCTGGGTTTTCGGGACGAAAAAGTCTCCGGGACTTCGGGATCTCAAAATGGAAACTTTAGTATTTACGATAGTCTCTAAGCGTTCTCTGCAATTAAAAAAAAACTAGATAATTCTACCTGACTAAGAAACGTCTTGCATTCGGCGACATTTTGAACTTAGTTAATTAATTTCACAGTACCTCAGCTTGAATTCGAGCACGAGTAAAAGTAATAATGTGCACAAAAAAGGAATAATGTAGTGCACTGAAAAAATGGATGTGATTAGTTCGTTGTGTAGATACATAGATACTTTGCATTGTATTCCAAATCTCTGCAGTTTCCTCTTATACGTTGACGGGATTTTCCACCTCTCTGTAAAAATATTCCTGATCTACTGGTAGTTTAGTTTTTCAAGCCGTGTGTTAAGATTAAGTCTGTATGGGGATTAATTCATTTTGGAAAAAAGTTAATTACTGAATCGTCGGTCTAGTAGGCGGTGAACCATCCATTTTCCGATAAATGCAGCGAGCATATTTGTTATATATCAGTTGGAGCCGCTCTGTGCGTTTTTTGAATTCTTTCGAAATAACGTGATCTTTGAAATACAACTTATCTAACTAAACGAATACGTAACAAGTAACAGTAATCAGAAACATGTCAGTTAATAGCATGTATTCCCTTCTCTGGCGGTAATGACTGCTTGTATTCGACGAGGCATGATTCAGGATTACATTCTGGCCGATGTTATTCCATTTGTCCATTACTCTCTCCGTTCTTGGGCACTTCTTGGAGCTCGTTAATGCCTTCGAATACGTTGTCCCATCTCATCCCGCACCTGTTCGATGGGATTTATGTCTGGACTGAGCCTGAGGCCAATCAAACCGCCGAACTCCCACCTTATCCAGATATTCAGTGACAATCCTGACCTTGTGGGGTCTATCATTATCGTGCATAAAAAAGCCGTTCTATTGCCCATAGTGATCACAAAAAGCATAGCATGATTCCCGCCTAATCCATAATCAACCCACAAAAATGTGGAAGTCTTTCATCAATAAAACCCAGGTCCCCTCCATATTCTTCGGCGTCCATCTGACCCAGTTAGGTAAAAACGAGATTCATCCGAAAACAGTACCTTGCTCCATCCATAATCATTCCATTCCAAGTGATTTCGGGCATAAGCCAATCTTACAATTCGATGCCGTCGATGCAGTGGCAGCCCTGTAGTTATTTTTCGACAAGAGAATCCGTTGGCAGGAGGCCTTTTTCTAACGGTCCATTCGTTAACCTAAACATCTCTAACCTCTTGAAGTTGATTTCGCAGCCAAACCGCAAAAGCTATCCTATTCCGTAAACTTGTGGACACCAAAAATTGATCAAATGCTTGGATGGTGATATTTCTTCGACCGGATCCTCGCCTTCTGGTTATCAGACCAGTCTTCTGATAACGTTGATACACATTTTGTACAGCGCAAAAGCTTTTACCAACAATTTTTGCAGTTTCTCGTTGGCCTCGACCATCCTGCATTAATGCTACAATTCTAGCCACACAATACGACCTAAAGCCATTATATTATGACCAGTTAAATAGAGGCTAGAACGAAAATACACCATAAAAAACGTAAGATTTATGGATATATTCAACAATAAACGAGCAAATAGCCACCACGCGAACTTCTAATTAGGCTAAATTCGCGTTGTTTCATCAACAGTCAAAAGCTGACAACAACATTCACCGCCTACTAGACCGATGATTCAGTAATTTAACTTGTTTTCCAAAATAATTTGTAATTTCTAAAGTGACCTAATTTTTTTGCTTGTCAGTGTAGTACTGAAGATGAAATCAATTATATCTAGTCTCAATTAATAAGGGATTGGTAGAAAATCCCGTTATTATTGTAGCTTCTACTATAGATGAAACAAGTGGCCTTCATGTTAAGTAGTGAATATGGAACTCTGTGTGATCTACAGTTTTTTGTATTAGGTTTCAGAAGCATAATAAATCAACTTCACCTGTCCATATCGAGAATGAAACATTAGTTTACTAATTATTTATTACAACTACTATATTTATATTTGTGATTCCTAGTAATAGATTTCTTTTGTAAATACCTTGTCTGCATAAATTTAAAATGTTTAACGAAACGTGCCTCTGTATAAAATATTCATTGTGTGATGTGTTCATTCCTTACCTTACTAAAAAATCTATAAATCAATAAAGTGCTTAAATATTACATGGATCTGGTAATTACATGTCTGTATACTCGCGACTATTCAGTGGTTGAGATCTCGGGATAAGAATCTAGATCTCAGGATTTCGGGATTAATCCCAATAATTGTTTTAAACTCCAAGGGTCGTATGACACGAAACGAAATTTGTTCTCAAATTAAATATCGTGTCATATGGCAAGTGCAATCACTTTAGGCAGGCACTGTTTAGTATCCCAATTAGCTGTGACTGTCTTCTATATGTCCAAAACGACACGTTCCACAATTCTACTCGATTTGAAAAACAGCTATAATTTTCTTCTTTACATATCGTGATTTTTTTCCTTGTTTTGAGCCTATTGTATAAAAATGGCACACTATTTTCAGGTTATTTTGCTAACTGTATGACTTTTATCTTTGAAAGCTGAAAGCCTCATTTTTTGTTTTATATTTAATTGAATTAACGCCCAATAATTGTAGATGATCACTTTATTATAGAAACTGATTTACAAAACGTATCAAAATTCATATTTTTAACAATCATTTAAAACAGTTAAAATATAAATGTATCACATATCCATGATAAAATATATCAGCACAGTCTTATGTGTTTTCAAATTATAAATATTCCAAACTTCCAAATAAAAAATTCAACATTGACAGAGCAAATCTATGTATCTTGATATGTTCTACAAAGTGTTAAAGAATAATCCAATGATTAGTGCGGCGTCTGTACAGTAATTATTATAAAATATTTTTCAATGTCAATGACTAGTACTAAAATCCTTTTAGTCCAAAGACTTCTGAAAATCTAACATAAAAATTGTCTTGGTTTTCTTTCAATTATACATAATTTGAATCTCCTAATTCTAGATTTCCTCAGTTACAGAGTACCTACTTTCATCAATCCATTGGGTTGATTTTCTTTCAGCAATAAAAATATCGACTTTTTTTAATCACAGCACTGGCAATTATGTGTGTCAACTGTTATAGAAAAATGGAGCAAAAGAGTTGTAGTATAAAATTTTGATGTGATAACTTTGACACTAATTTGTATTCTATTTTCTGATTAGTTGGTGTTGGGTGGCTATTTATATAGAAATTAAAACAAAAAACTTCACCCATCTCATACATTATACTTGTTTCCTGTAATCTGTTTAAACTCAATTTTGAATGCAATACAGTATCATTTTTGTGGTGGTGATATACCTAAAAGATCATACAGAACACTATAATCAGCTTCTGTTTCTGACTCATTTGCTAGTGTTTGAATTTCCGTTATAGGGTTTGGTTCTGATTCAATAATTTCCAATAAAAAGTTTCTTTCATTACTTAGTGTATCAGAATGGTTCTTAACACCATAAGGTTTATGTTTATCTCTACTTTGTGATTCAGCTATACTTTCATCCATCATAGATTTTTCTGCAAATAGATCATCATTTCTCCCTGTTTGGTCAAACTCATCATCTAAATGTTGTCTTGAATCATTTCTGTTAGTCAATTTCTCAGTTGAAGGTGTGCATTTATTTGATGACAGCTCCTTCTTAGCCTGAGGAACAAATTCATTATACATTTTAAGAGCGTCTGATTTTTTCCTAGGCTCATTGTTTTCAGTTATGTCCATTTTACTACTTAGTAGACCAGATGTACTTTGAGAACTTGATAAACCTGTTGATAGTACATTTTTAACTGTATGATTAACTTCATCATAACTATCTAAAAATGTACTTTTGTAACTACTACTTGGTAGTTCAAGTGTATTTTTCAGTTCATCATTAACAATATCTGACTCTACATCAGACCTTCTACTGCTAGTTTCGGGGGCTGACTCTAACAATGTGAAACTTCTTTCTCTTTTTAATGATTTTTCCTTCCGTTTTATCAACCCTTTCAGAGTTCTTTTTACTGGCGACAAATCCATTATTGTGGCCAAAACATCTGATTGTATGTTTGTGTCCCCTCCAGGAGAAGAATCCAACATATACCCATAAGGATCATTTGGGTGTAGATCCATAATAGCTGTTATTTCATCTTCTTCCAATATTTCCAATTTTTCCCGTTTTTCTACAACACGCTCGTTTTTTATTTCTCCTTTATCAACATCATCAATTTTGAATAGCTTTGGCATGTTCTCTTCAACATCTGCCACTTCAGCTTCATCTTCTTCAAAAGCTTCCAATATTTCTTCAATAGATTTTTTAAGGTTGGAATAAGCTTGAGGATTAGATGGTTTTACACATATTTCAACTTCCTTAGGCTTCAAGAATTGAATCAAATCAACAGCTTCTTCATAAGAAGCATGTGTGGAATAGCATACATAATGCATGTATGGGTCTACAACTGACATGCCCTTTGTGAGGTTTTCTTGGTTCCAACGAAATGCTGACACTTTCACAGGTTTCACAACACCATGTGACTTATAGGAACATGTTGTATGATATGTTGGACCACAACTGGAGTGGATTCTAGTTAAAGACCCATCAGTAGTTATTGATTTGTCCATTTCGGGAATTAGACAGTAAAAATTATATATTTCTTGGTTTACGTGGATAGGCATCCCTAGTTTCCTATATATCTCAATAAACAGGTACTCATAACCATATTTTGCACTAGTGATTAGATTTATCATATATAAACTACCCATGTCTAACCATTCTTTTATGATCATACACAACTCATTTAAACTATCTTCCCTTTTAGGGAATTTTAAAAATTCTTTAGAGAAAAATGTGGTGTCTAGGTAAATCTTGTCTATGCTTTTGACATTACTGAAAGAATCATAGAAAGATTTAAATTTTCTAATATCTCCTGTATGGATTCTAAAGTCACCAGTATACAAAATTCTTGTTTTTTCTTCAAAAAGGAACATTACTGAACCAGGACAATGGCCTGCTGGTAACGTTGTTACAGAAAAGGCATTGTTTTTTAACGTTATACTCATCGGTAAGTATAAAGACAGTTCTTTCACGTTATTCTTAATGCCTGGATACATTTTATTCAAGATTGTACAAGTAATTGGTGAGCCAAATAGGTATTTTCTATTGTTTATCAAGTTTTTTTGGAACTGGACACTAGCTAAACCTACCATGTGATCAGTATGGCAATGGGATAAAAAATAAACCTCTGATTGTTCATTAACTCCATCGAACCTATCCACGCTGATACCAGGGAACTCTTGAATTTTCCCGCCGAATGTGCTCATCCTGTGTTTTAAATATCCCGCGCTGACGCACCGGAAATGGGCGATCAGGCAGTTGTTTTGGCGGTTGTCGAGAGTTGTAGGTTATTTATCGCTAACCTATTTTCGGCAAAATATTTCCAGCTGTAAAAAATAAAAAGCGATACGATAGCTAAATCTCGAAGACGAAAGTGAACAAAGTATTTCCACATACCAAGTGTCCGTCGGGCTGCTAAGGTGTACGCAAAATCGCGAAATTTGGTGCAATCGTAACAGCGGAACAAAGCGGCCATTTCCCCACCAACAAAGTGAAGGTCGTCGAGTATTCCTCTGAAAGATTGGTTAGGTTGTCAAAATTGTAATACATTTTTCCATGTAAGTACTAGATTTACGTGAAGATTTATGGGGAAATTCATCCAATGCATTTTGTTCGATGATTCCTGCAGTTTCGCTCGGTATATGCCTGTATTCAGGTCGTGATGTAATTACACCTTTCATTTCTTTCTACGTGAAGTCTCTACAGTAATGGACGTACGCAGTTCACTGTTAAAATATGCGTCGTCACGAGTTGGGGCTAACTTGAATTTTGGGCTTTTAAACCTTCGAATTTCCTCCGAAATTTTTTTTGTTTATGTTTTTCGAAATCGTTTCGCTAACCTCAAATTTAGCATAACCTCACTTGTCAAAATATCGATAACCTAAAAAATTTAACTTCCAGCTATTTCCATTTTTTTCTGGGTCCTCCATAATTTTTGTCGTTTTATTATTGGTTATAGGTGTTACGAGACAGGTTTACTTCAATTTAATTCGGCCCTTTAAATTCGGCAAAGGCCACTCACCAAAAATGTTTAATAAATGCCAAAAAAAGACAAAGGTTTGATCATGATTATATTTGATTAGTTAATTGTTTATTGCTATCGAAATTTGATTACATTTGCCTGTACTCGAATTTATTTTAATTATTATGTATATGGGTAGAGCTGTATATTTATTATTTAATATTCCACAGCAAGTATGAAAATAGGTATTAATCAATATCCCTAGTTTAGCTTATCAGCTACCTATTACTGATATACTTGAATTGCATAAAAACATACAAGTAAACATTGTATGGAACAACTAATTATAAGATTTCATGAAAGTAGAATCATAATATAGGTTTGATAAAATTAGTATTTTGGTATTTTCTATTGTATAAAATCATCTGGTATACTTAATAACAATTACTTGGGGTAGATTTAATGGAAGCATACCAAATATCAATCAATTTAACACTATTTTGCAACTTTATCATACAGGTATCAATGAAAAACTGCAATTTAGTTATCACAGAAAATATCGATAGTTCAATTGTTGATATTTACAATTTCACAGTAATTCTAAGGTAAATAATTAGTTAATGCATTATCTGCTTTCTTAGCAATGAATAATTTTTTAATATTTTTGTATTTCATGTGTAATCACAGTTGAATGAGATTGGCAAGACAAATTTTAAATATTATCCAACATTAATTTGACATCTTGGTGCATATGGCATATGGTGCATATATATACAGGGTGGGCCAATAGTGTGTGGACAGAGGATTGTGGGCTTACTACTGAAAAATATTTCAAAAATCTGTCACTTGAACATGCTAGGGACCCTTGAGGGCTATAACGTAAAAATATTTTCACTTAAATTTTGACGTTTATACAGGGTGATTCATATCAAACATACATTTTTTTGAATGGAACTCCCTATATATTATTGCATATTTGGATTCCTCGTACAATTCTAATGTGACTTTATGTATCACACATGGAACCTTAAACAAACCGTTTAGGCCCAAATCACCATTTTTGGTATAAGTAGGTATCAGAAAAAAATTGAATATCACAGCGATTATAAAACTTAGAAGGCCGCAGCTTTGTGGTACGACTAAGCATGAAATGCGTCACCTAAGGTCAGACGGCTAAATTTTAATTCTTTTTGTACTTGGAGAAATCAGTAGATTATTTAAAGAAACTTCAATCAGAGATAACTTGATTTTTTCAAATGGGAATGCCTATTTTGGCTTAAAGAATCAAATGTAAAATTTGATTATCTTTCTAACGTTATGGCATTCTTGATATCAGTCTTTTTTGGTTTTCATTTTATTTCAAATTTTCAGTAAATTTCAGTAAAAGGTTATGAAAATTTCTTACAACATATTAACTCTAACCAGATACAACAGCGGCAAGAAATCTAATGTCAATGAGTAGCTGGGGTATGACAGAAGTGTTTGTTTTTCACAGCCTACTAGATGTTGAGGTCTACTAGAGCTCGACTACTTTCCAAAACGTTAATTTTGAAACAAAAAAAGGAAAACTGCCAGCGATTTTTGCTTACAGTGTAACATGTTTAGAATGAAATTTCACATTTAATGGGATAAAAAATTAGTCATTTCCGTTTAGTGAAGTCAAAAGTGAAGATATCTCCAACTGGAGCATTCTGAACATATTAAAATAATTGCTAGAATTTTTTAATTACGCTATGTTGTAATTGTGATTATTTCATGTAGTTTTCTGCAAATTAAATTATATTTTACAATGCAAACAGACTGCAATTCATGCGATTTTGCTAATAAGTAGAAGTACCTTCTGGAGAATTTGAAGGGTTCCAGTCAGAGGTATCATTACTTTTGACTTACGGAAATGGCTACTTTTTTATAGCATTAAATGTGAAAATTTATTCAGAAGACAAAGATATTCTACTGCCAGCAACAATCACTAGTAGTTTTTCTTTGATTAAATATTTTTTTATTGACTTTGGAAATTGGATAATAGCTAGCAGGCTGTGAAAAATGAGCATTCTTGTTACCGCTATTGTTTCTGGTTAGAGCTAATATGTTGCAAGGAATTTTCATTATCTTGCCTCGTTGCTCTAGTTAGTTTGCATCTTTCTACTGAGTTAGTTCCTTTATTCCATTATAACAAACTTTTGTTTATTTTTCATGGCCTACTAGGTTGCTTGCATGCAGGAAAATTGAAAAACACTGATTTGACTGAAAATTTGAAATAAAATGGAAACCAAAAAAGACTGATATCATATCGTTAGAAAGGTAATCAAATTTTACATTTGATTCTTTAAACCAAAATAGGCATTCCCATTTGAAAAAATCAAGTTATCTGTGATTGAAGTCTCCTTAATTTATCCTCTGATTTCTCGAAGTACAAAAAGATTTCAAATTTAGCCGTCTGACCTAAGGTGACACATTTCATGCTTAGTCGTAGCGCAAAGTCAAGGCCTTCTAAGTTTTATAATCGCTGCAATATTCAATTTTTTTCTGATACCTGCTTATACCAAAAATGGTGATTTGCGCCTAAACCGCTCGTTTAAAGTTCCAGATGTGATACATAAAGTCATACTAGAATTGACCAAGGAATCCAAATATGCAATAATATATAGGGAGTATGTATGTTTGCTATGAATCACCCTGTATAAACGTCAAAATTTAAGTGAAAATATTTTTACGTTATAGCCCTTGAGGGTCCCTACCATGGTCAAGTGACAGATTTTGGAATATTTTTTAGTAAGCCCACAATCCTCCGCCCACGCACTATTGGCCCACCCTGTATATACAGGGTGAGTTTTTAGTACCGGCTCGGTCGATAACTCCACTACTATAGAAGATAGCGCAAAAAGTTGTATATAAAAGTTGTAGCCACGGATATGCTCCTTGCTCAGAAAATATTTAAATTTATACAGGGTGATCCATAACTATGTGGTGATGCAAACATGCATTTTTTTAAATGAGACACCCTATATATTATTCCATATTCAGATTCTACTAATGATTTCCGTTCTTCCAATATAGGGCACTTACATTATACAGGGTGTTTCAAAAGTTATGACCATTTTTATATCCAAATCGCGGACGAATGAACGTACTGTATATCAAAAAGTAATGAATCAAAAATTATTTTTTTTACATGAGACGATTAAAAATATCCTCTAGTTTTAAAATCGGCTTTAAAAGAAGCCCGAGACGCATATTCGTATACAGGGTGATGTACAATGCAAAATCCAAATTTTCTCTTTTTTTTCAAATGTAACCTCCAACATTTTATTATCCCAAAGAATTGCTTTTAATAAGCTCTTTCATCTTTGTATAGCACTTGTTGTACCTACGTCCATCAGTTTCCGAGATATTTCGATTTTTCGGTAAATTTAAAATATAGCCTCTATTTGTGTACTGAAATTTATTTATTTTGAGAAAGTACTATCTAATTTGTTTTTTTATTTAACGAACAACTAAATTATAACGTCTTGATAGTATTTGATGAAGTCAAAACCCTAAATCATCGAGATCATAAAGTCAAGTATGCTGAGGAAACAATTTTGTAGGCGTCATGCATAATTATCAAGTAGTTTTATCAGGTAGGCTTTGAAAAATTGAGCGTTATCATAACCTGCTCAATAATTCCGTACTGTGTGAAAAACTAGCTTTGAAAATTAATTTTTCCATTGAGGGTATTTAGGAGAATCTTTGAGAAATTGTCTACTTGCCTCTAGAATATATCAACTATGAATAGCAATATCCAGAACGGAGGCACTCTAAAACTAATGCGTTTGAAAGATTGAAGAATCGTTTTGTTTGGACTGTGTCGTTTCATATTTCATAGCCTACCTGATACATCTGCTTGATAATTATGCATGACGTCTATAAAATTGTTTCCTCAGCACACTTGACCTATATTATCTCGTTAGTTCAGTGTTTTGACTTGATCAAGTATTATTATCGCCTTATATTTCAGTTGTTTGTTAAGCAAAAACAAAATTTGGTAGTATTTTCTTGAAATAAATAAATTTTATTGAACAAATAGAAGGTATATTTAAAATTTGTATAAAAATCGAAATATCTCAGAAACTAATGAATGCAGCCATAATAAGTGCTATACAAAGATGAAAGAGCATATTAAAAGCAATTCGTTGGTATAATAAAATATTGGGGGTTACATTTAAAAAAAGAGAGAAAATCTAGATTTTGCATTCTACATCACCCTGTATACGAATATGCGTCGCGGGATTTTTTTATAACGTATTTTAAAACTAGAGGATATTTCTAATCTTCTCATGTGAAAAAACTAATTTTTTATTAATTACTTTTTGATATACACTACGTTCATTTGACCGTGATTTGGATACAAAAATGGTCATAACTTTTGAAACACCCTGTCTAATGTAACAATACCCTACATTGGAAGAACGGAAATCATTAGTAGAATTTGAGTATGGAATAATATATAGGGTGTCTCATTTAAAAAAATGCATGTTTGCATCACCACGTAGTTATGGATCACCCTGTATAAATCAAAATATTTTCTCAGTAAGGAGCATGTCCGTGGCTACAACTTTTATATACAACTTTTTTCGCTATCTTCTACAGTAGTGGAGTTATCGACCGAGCCGGTACTAAAAACTCACTCTGTATATAAATACTTTTGTAGTGTTTTTTTGTAATTTTCTGTGTCAGTATAACATGATTCATACAAGATATGTGTCGATACTTGCTCTGTGCTTTTTTCGTCAAATAATTTCTACACTTGAATACTGATATTGACAAGAGTAAATCACTTATTGAAACAATATGATTATAAAAAAGAGTATAGGCACTTGGAAGTCCAAAAGAGGCATTTAAAAATATTAATTTCTTATAGGTTCCATGTCACCACAACTTTCTAATAATGCCCTCAAGTTTTAAAAATAATAAATCAAAATAGTCAAGTTTTTTTCAAAATTCAACCTTTCGTTATCCACTTTTTGGTTCTATATCTTTTTTTTAAATGCACTAAACAGTGTATTGAAACACTGGTATCAGGAAGTTAGATGTTATGTCCCTCAAATTCTGTTTCTCATTTCAAATTTGGACATGATGAGTTATTGACATTTGACGTAGATGGCATGGTTTAGAGAAATATCATTTTAAAATTTACAATTCAATTTAACTCAAACATACACGAGTACTCTACGTCAATTAAAGTACTGGCACAAGAATTAAAGATAAAATTCATTGTTGAGAAATAGCTAATACTTATTCTATTGTAATTACAGGTAACACCATGTTTCTCAAAACTTAAGAAATGGAGGAAAACTTTGATTTAACATGGGAGGACTCAACAACTGTCCAGACAGAAGAGGTAAGATTAATTTTTCTTTTTAATTGTTTTTACACTTTTGAACTATATTTATTTATTGATTTTAGTGATTTTGTTGTTAATACTTCTTTGTTGCAATGGAGAGAATGTTTAGCTATTCAAAAGCTGGTCATACCATTTTATTTATAAGTACCTTAATATTGTTGAAGATTATGTTGAAAAGTAGTAGATTAAGGTGCAGGCCTTCATATAAAAATAAGAATGTTCAAAAAGTGTACTATTCTTTGGTTGTCTATTCTATGTCAATTTGACTATGTTGAGATTGACTGATATGTTCTTTAAAGGTCATATGTGGCATAGAGTCTGAGATCCTCCCTTCAGATGAATTCCATGGAGGTGGAGAGGTGGCTGTGGAAGAAGTGGTGGAGGAAGGAGAGGTGATCATGACTGATCACACTACCGAAGAGGGTGAAGTAGCAGGAATTGAAGAAGTTAACAAGCCTCATGATCATGATGGTATGGCTTTATCAGACACCAAACCTGTCCAGGTATGACTTTATATCAGGTTATAAAGTGTCAGTATCACATATGTATGATATTACATTATCTCACAGTATACTTTTTAGACCTTTGATTTGTGAATAACTAAAACCTTGAAGCTCCAATAGTGAGTGCATATTTAGGTATATAAAATTAATAGTATTTTTCACAAAACATGCAGCTCAATGAACAACAAACACGAATTCCCAATTTTGTGCCATATGAAAAGAGGAAGAAATAGATAATCCTTTCCTGTCTCAGAGTAATAAATGAACATAGAGGTAGTAAACAAACCACTTCAGCATGGCGTGCTCAAAGCCATCATCCTTTGACACTTCAGCGTCCAAACATTGCCAACTAACCTGAAAGTTCTTCCAAGGCAGCCCATGTTACAAACACTGCTTTGCACTGTCCCATCTCGCAAAACTGTTAAACTACACTCTAATATAGCACAGCAAGTCCATAAAGCTTCACTACAGTTACCAACCAATAGCAAATTCAATTTTACTGGCCAAGCATAAAAGACGCACAAACAAAACAAACGTTTGACAGTCGGAGGTTACCGTAAACAAATCGCAGAAAAATTATATAGGCGTTGCCAGCTCCTCAAAATTTATGTAAGACAGAATTTGCATTTATCATGGAGCTATCGATTTATTTTTGCTAATAAAAGGCGTTTATTATTATTATCCGACTTTCTAAGTTCCTCTCGCGTAATTGCGGTAGCGACAAGTGTTGACGCGCTGTGCCAAGTCAACACCCTGACTATTGATCGGAATTTAGGAAGGATCGCACAATATTATAGGTCTTTAGGATTACAGACTTTTGGAATGCTTTGTGTAACTTTTCGTCCAGGCCTAACTGTTGAAGGTGTTGTGTGAACGTGTCTGGTGTAAGGCCTGAGACCGACATAATGAGGGGGATTATTATTATTAGAATCATGCAGTAAAGCAGTAGAGGTCAACATATACAGGGTTATTCACGTTATTCGACACGGAGCATTATGGCTAAAGTATTTGATAAAAAAGAAAATAGTAATTTGGGATGGATGGAGGCCCATAAAGGCTACATTTTAAAAATATTTTCATGTTATACAGGGTGTCCCAAAATCACGAAACGTATCAAAGTTATGTTTTTTTAAATGGAACACCCCGTATATTATTGCATATTCAGATTCCTTGATGAATTCTATTGTGACTTTATGTATCATACATGGGACTTAAAGCGAACCGTTTAGGTGTAAATCACCATTTTCGGTATAAGTAGATATCAGGAAAAAATTGAGTATCGCAGAGATTATAGAATTTGGAAGGCTGTGACTTTGCGGTATTACCAAGCATGAAATGCGTTAGCTTTGATGAGACTGTCAAATTTAAATTACGTTCATGCTTGGAGAAATCGGTCGATGAATTAAGGAAATCTCGATCAGCGATAACTTGATTTTTTCAAATGGGAATGCCTATTTTTTTTTATACGGTTAAAAGTAGAATCTGATAACCTTTCTAATGATATAAGGTTGTGCATATCAATCTCTTGTAGTTTTCATTTAATTTTAAATTTTCAAACAAATCGGCGTTTTTCAATTTGCCTACCTATAACCAACGTAGCAGGCCATGAAATATAAACAAAAGCCTGCTCAGGTAGAAGAAAACAACTAACTTAGCTGAAAAATACATACGAACTAGATTAAAGGGACAAGATTATAAAAATTACTCACAACAAACGAAGTCTAACCAGAAACAACGGCGGTAACATATCTTTGGTCAAAGCGAAGCTGGGGTATGGCAGAAATGGATTTTTTCACGGCCTACTAGCTACTGCAATGTACTAGAGATTGGCAATTTCCAAAACCATTAAAAATTTTGAAATAAGTAAAAGATACTAGAGAATGTTGTAAGCAGTTTATTATTTTCATAATAAAATTTCACATTTAATGATATGAAAAAGTATGCAATTCTGTCAAAACTCAAGTCAAAAGTACCTCTGACTGGAGTTCTGAAAATTCTTCAGTACCTATTAGCAAGGTCGCAGAAAAGGAAGAATGAATTAAAATTTGTTCAAATTATAAAACATAACTTAAATGGCAGAAAATTTAAATCTGATTTGTCAGTATTCCTTTTTTGCAATATTGCTAATATAATAGATATTGAATAATAGAAGGGCTCCAGTCGGAGGTATCGACTTCGACGCAAATTAGTACTTTTTTACACCAATACATATGATTGATAGTTGCGTGCTGGAACAACAGTCGCTGGTTGTTTCTGTTTCATATGAGAGTTTTTGATTGCCTTGGAAATTTTTAACCTCTAGTAAATTGCGGTAGCCAGTAGACAGTAAAAATATCTATTACTGCCATACTCCAGCTTCTCTTTGACCTTAGAGATGTTATCGCAGTTGTTTCTGGGAGAGTTGATTTGTTGTAAGGAATTTTTATAATCTTGTCCCTTTAGTCTAGTTAGTGTGTATCTTTCAGCTAAGTTAGTTGTTTTCTTCTAGCTGAATATATTTTTGTTTATATTTCATGGCCTGCTACGTTGCTTATAGGTAGGAAAATTGAAAATCGCCGATTTGTCAGAAAATTTAAAATTAAATGAAAACTACGCGAGATTGATATTCATAACCTTATATCATTAGAAAACTTATCAAATTCTACGTTTAACCGTATAAAAAAAAATTAGGCAATCCCATTTGAAAAAATCAAGTTATCGCTGATCGAAGTTTCCTTAATTCATCGACCGATTTCTCCAAGCATAAACGTAATGTAAATTTGACAGTCTCATCAAAGCTGATGCATGTTATGCTTAGTAATACGGCAAAGTCACAGCCTTCCATATTTTATAATCTCTGCGATATTCAATTTTTTCCTGATATCTACTTATACCGAAAATGGTGATTTACACCTAAACGGTTTACTTTAGGTCCCATGTATGATACATAAAGTCACACTAGAATTCACCAAGGAATCTGAATATGTAATAATATACGGGGTGTTCCAATTAAAAAAACATAACTTTGATACATTTCGTGCTTTTGGGACACCCTGTATAACATGAAAATATTTTTAAAATGTAGCCTTTATGGGTCTCTATCCAACCGAAATCATTATGTTCTTTTTGATCAAATACTTTAGCCATAATGCTCCGTGTCGAATAACGTGAATAACCCTGTATATTGATTTTGCTGTACTCATTTCTGAACCATCAAAATACCGTTTTTTTAAAGTAGAATGGAATATTTCTGGATATTACACAATTAAGACGATAGTAAACAATTATGATTGCCGTGGTCAATATGACAACATAAGAAAAGATGTTGGCCTATTAGAATTAGTTGTTTACTACCTCTATGTTCAGTTGTTACTCTGAGTTTCCTCAGGATTGCTGTGCGCTGTAACAAACCAAAATAGAGAGTTGAGTAAATTATCAGGATCCATTTTTTTCCAAATCAGTCAAAAATGCAGAGTGACAGTGCAACAACCGCTGCTGCGGAGTCGATCATGTACCTGACTGACAACATGCTGATGATGGAGCATCAGCAAGATGCTGTCACTGAAGAATATGACACTACTGAGGCTGTGGAGGAGGAAGTTGTAGAGCATGTGGTGCAGGAAGAAGTTATTACTGGAGAATGGGGGGAGGGATGCCCTGAGGAGATTGGTAAGTTTTATATGTGGATATATCAGTATATATTTATATTTATTTATGTAGTAGTACTAGTATATTTTAGTGCTTGTAGGAACAGTATTTGTAAATAATGTTTACTATTATATCATACTGGAGTACGCCCCTGGTTAGTTTGAAGTGACATTATGGAAAAGTGATATCTGATAATTTGTGTAATTTGACGGAAAAACAGTGCATATAAAATTGTAAGTTAGCTAATATATAGATAGATAGATAGCTTTTGGCCACCATTTGTAATATGTAAAAATTTTGTATTTCGCAAGCCAGGCTTTCAAAATGTAAAATATTATAATAGAAATGTTGCGAGTCACAGGCATTTTTTCCCAACAAGAAACAGAAACCTTTGGAGAAACTAAATCAGTGCCACATAGTTTACCTCAATGCTCAAAGCTTTATGTCCCACAAAGATGGGATAATAGGTCAATTATTTAGTAGCCAACCAAGTATTGTCGTGCTCTCCGAAACAAGAATTACAACTGATATTGATATTTTTGAAATTGTGGTTCCTGGATATTCAGTCATACGATGTGATGCTGTTAACCGTTACACTGGAGGAATTCTTATTTTTGTGAGAAATGATATTTGTCATGAACAAGTGTTTATGTGTTCTGATGATGGTAAATTATTGGTGTTCAATTATTAATATAAAGATTAACAATACTAATTGGCAAATTGTAGGTTTGTATAGATCACCTAGTGGCAGTGTAGCATCATTTTTAAGTAATTTTGAACGCATCGTTGAAGACAATTTAGCCATGAATAAAAAATGTATACTAATAGGGGATTTTAATATCAATTACCTAAATAAAGAAGATTTTTATTGTAAAAAAATGGCACGTATGATACAAGCATTAGGAATAGAACATGTGGTTGTTGAACCTACAAGGGTCTGTAAAGATTCTAGCACTTTAATTGACTATGTACTCACCAATAATAACAATTTCGAACATAAAATTTTCAAAACACCAAAAATTACTGATCATTTTATTATAGGAATTAGACTAACGAACTATACTAATATAGGAGATACAAATAAGCCAATAAACAAAACAATAATGACAAGATCGTTAAGCGATGAGGCATATTTCCAAATAAATATTGAACTGTTAACATGTGATTGGAATTTTGACTCTACTGATCCAGATGTGATACATAATGATCTCAATGAAAAATGTATTGCTGGAATGAATAGCAAATATCCGATAAAGGAAATAAAATGTAAGACTGATAATGTACCTTGGTATGATATTGAAATTAGGGAATTAGCTTTAGAGCGTGATAGAGCATATAGATATTTTATTAACTATAGTAATGGTAGTAATAGTATGTTGTTATGGAATGATTATAAAATTAAGCGAAACTTAGTTGTAAATCTGTTGAAACAAAAAAAGAAAGAATATTATGAAAGTATGATTGATGACAATAAACATGACCCTAAAGAAATGTGGAAATGTATGAAAAAATGTTTAAAAAACTGTGATGATTCTTTAAATTATAAAAATATAAATTTTGGAACAAACAAAAATAAAATTTTTGTGGAGACTGAAAATGAAGCCGCTTGTATGTTTAATTCATACTTCACAAAAAGTGTGGAGGATATAATATCTAGTGTTAACCAAACTTCTGATTGGTGTGATAGTAATTTGCCAGTAATTGAGTGTAGAATTGAAGAATTCCAGCCTATAACAATAATGGATTTAAGGTCGCATTCGGTCCCCCAATTGTCGTTAGTTAAACTAATAGTTCACAGTAAAAATAAGATGTCGCTTGGATGTCTATTTGGGTATTAAATTTCGTCACAGTAAGCCATGTGGATAGGTCAGCACGTCCAAATGTAATTCATATCGCAAAATTGCATGGGCGACATTGCATCCGGTCGGCACCGGGTCGGATTAGCATACATTAGTAATTTCAGTTTTATTAAGCTATCTATCTATAAGTTAGCTAACTCTTAAGAGTTATGACCACTGCATTAACTAACAATGAAGGAAGCAAAATATTCGAGTTTCAAAAAGATATTTAATTGAAAAATGCAGCATTTTTGATAAGAGGTCCAAAGTCCAAAAAGTCCATTTGCTTTGATCTTCCTTGCACAAAAAATGCTGAACTAGGCAATATATTTATAATATAGACATAAAATCAGTAAAAAATACCATCCCTAAAGCTAATAAGAGGAATAAATCTGAGAACGATTTGCCCTCATTTTAAGAGCTGAATCACCTTGAAAGAAGCAAGCTGGTTATAAGAGAACAAACAAAAGCTGCAAACAAAACATCAGGAAAATCAAAAATGGACTCAATTGCAGAAATGTTGCGAAACATGAAGGGAGAACTGAAATCGGAAATTTCGGCAATGAAAACGGATATCAGAGAAGACATGAAGGACATGAGGAATGTAGTGAAGTATTTAAAGATAGCATCAAACACACGATAGTGCGTGAGTTAGGGGTGAAAGCATACATCAGTAATGTTCGCAGAATCACTGAGGAAAAATACTCAAGGGAATTGCCTACATGGGACAAAAAAATGGAAATTCTTAGGGCAAAAAACAAGCTGAAAGATCAATTTCATAGACTTGCTGTCTTACAAAAAAAGAGAGACGTACAAAAGAAGATCAGAGATGCTGCGATGGAAGAAAAAGCTAAAGGAGTTGAAGTCAAAGTCAGATTCCAAAAACTAATACTGAATAGCAGGACCATGGTATGGAGCCAAGAAAAGAGCAGACTTATGTCAAAAAACTTAACCTAGATTATAACAGAGGAGACAGTAGGCTAACGACATGGCTATAGAGACAAAAAGAAGAACCAAGGAGAAAATCTTAACATAGATGGAACAGGATTGAGGGGAAACTTTCTGGTGCAGATGACCTTCTCACCTTGGACCAACTCGCCAAAGAAACCTCTACAAGCAAGAATAATACCAGATGAAAGCTATATACAGGGTTACTGGTAACTCGACCACTTTCCTGCAAGAGGTGTTAGAGGGACTCAAATGTAATAGATTTAACCCCCAATATGTAATTCCGAAAACCGATAGTTTTCGAGATAATTAACATTTAATGTTTTTCATCCAAATGTCCAAATTTCCACACCAGATCCTAAACTAAGAAAAAAACCGGTTGTTGATTCTGATAATTTTTATTTTAGTATTTAACTAACACGTACACAAAGCTAACTTAGTATTAAAATGTTTCATAATACTAAACAGTACCAAACTAGACACAAATATTTAAAAAATACTCAACAAAATTTTTACATTCACCGTGAAAGAAAATTATCTAGCCCAAAAAAAATTATACAAACTTTTGAGCAAATCACTAAAAAAACTTCCCTACCTAATAACCTTTTCTGAAAGATTATAAACAGCAATGAATAAAAATCACCTATTCAAAAAGAACGAATGACAGTACAATCATCATTGATAACTCAGTTACATATACTGGAATGTTTGCAAATGCGGTCGATGATTTTATCCAAGTAAAACAAATTAAATCCACTCAAAGTTTCTAGAGATCTTGCTCAATGTGTTGCCCTTGATTTCGGATGCAAGTACGCTTCCTCACTTCGGTTTTTGTAACTCGTGTTGGAAAAGTTTGTTTCATCTCCTTAGCCGCACTGATAATTTTTTGCCTTAGTTTGTCAGCAGTATTCTCGTAAACCAATGCCTTCATGTGATCCCAGACGTAAAAATCAAGAGGTGTCAGATCTGGGCTCCGCGCAGGCCATGGGATGGGTTCACCCCTTCCTATCCATTTGTTCGGGTATGTGTTGTCCAACAACTGCCGAATTGTGATACGGTAATGTGCTGGACAACCATCATGCTGGAATATCAGGTTGTTGATGATTCTGTATTATGTTGATAAATTTTGTTAAATAGTTACTTGTGGTTGTGCTGTCATTCTTGTCCTTGGAATAGGCCATCAGATAAGGAAGTTTTTAAAATAATTTGTTTGACCGGTTGTCTTTTTTTGAGCTAGACAATTTTCTTTCGGCGGTTAAATAATTGTATGTAGTTTGAAACTGTTTAGTATTTTTACACATTGAAATACTAAATTAGATTTGCGTATGTGTTAGTAAAAAACTAAATTGGAAATTACTAAAATCGACAGCAGGGTTTTTTCTAAATTTGGGATGTAGTGTGGAAATCTGGACATATCGTTGAAAACATTAAATGTTAATTATCTCGAAAACTATCGGTTTTCGGAATTACATATGGGGGGGTTAAATCTATTGCATTTGAGTCCCTCTATCACTTCCTGCAGGAAAGTGGTCGAGTTACCAGTAACCCTGTATACCTTCAAATATGGGAGTAAAAGTAAACATGAAAACCTTGTTTTCATTAAAGCAAAGTGGTTCAAAGAGTTGACTACATTGAATATCTAGGCAGTATAGTTTATAACAGGGGGGGGGGGGTTAGATCAAGATATTCAACAGCATCTACAAAAGCAAGAGCATTTGGCAATCTACCATGTACTCAATTAGAACCAAATTGTGCATTTTTATAGTAACATGAAATCAGTGTCATTGTATGGATGCTAAATATGGAAATGCATAAAAGCCAATGAGCAAAAACTCCAGGTCTTCACTAATAATAGATGTCTATGGAGGGTTGTATGGATTTTTTTGCCAAGGACAATATTGAATGAAAGATGTCAACTCTGAAGAAAGTAGGGATGGAGATCAGAGAGAGAAAGCGGAATTACATAGGTCACATTATGCAAAGAGGAATAGAGGAATCGGTAGCTAGAACGGCATTATATTGAAAGTCCCAAGGAAACAGACACATAGTAAGTGATATGGAGAAGAACAGTTACAGACAAGGCAAGAAGAATGGGTAAGATATATAGAGAGATAAAGTGCTTGCGAAGAATAGATGAGACTTGCATCAGCTTGTAGAGGCCCTATGTTCCTTAATGGAATGATGGGACTATGTATGTATGTATAATATCATACTAGATTAATTGGCTCTATTCCTTGGTGTTCTAGTGGTGGGCTCAGAGGAAGCAGTAGGCACAGCTGACACAAACCAGGACGAATGCGACATACCTCTACCCACCGATCAGGACGAATACACAGCTGCTCGCCCCTATCCCTGCGATTTCTGCAGTCGACGGTTCAGGAAGAAAGCAAACCTCATGAACCACATGGTGGCACATCAGACCGACCGACCTCACGGCTGCAACCTGTGCGGCGTCAGGTATATGAGGAAGAGTGACCTCATGAATCACCTTAAGGTAAGCAGGGGTATACAATGGGCGCAGTTCAAATGCAAGCATTCACTATTGTGATGGGAGTGTTCATTTACTACTTTTTCAGATGGCCTCTTGATTACCAAGGTTGGCCGTCATCATTGCAATCCTAACTTTTGAGGCAGCAGATCTAAACAGTTGGCTATTAGAGCAGTCATACTAGTCTTAGATTTTTTCACCAGGAGCTCTTTTTCCCACGATCTTCCCCTACATCAGGCACATATTTAGGGGGTGTCCAAATCCCCCCAAAATGTAATATCCGCTAAAAATCTAATCAAAAGGTGAAAACCTTAATCTGTCACGTCAAAATTAAATCCTGGATCCGTGGCTGCCCTCTTCTTTCATCTATCTCTCATGATGTGCCCTAGATGCTGCAGTTTTCTTCTCTTTTTGCTTTCTCATTCTTGTTGCAGCACAGTATCATTAGTAACTTTTTTCACTCATGGTATTCTCAAGATTCGACGGTACATCCAGAATTCAAGGACTCTCATCTGATTTGTGGGGGGCTACTCTCGCTAAGTCGCTAACATGTATAAGATGGTCTAGGTTGATAGGTTTTACACATCCCATGATTATCCTGCAGTTGTCGTTCACGGGAGGGTCCAGTTTGTTAGAATGATTTGATCTGGACCTGGACCATACAGGGCATGGGTATAAGGCTGGAACAAAGCACCTGGCAAGCGATGTCGTCCGCAATATGCCAGGATGGGCCCCCCATTGGGAGTTGCGAATAACGCGGTTTTTCGTCATTCTTTTTCCTCTAATTCTCTCTACATGTTTTTATATACATATCTCTTATCATTTTTGTAGATACATGCGTATATCCCTGAAGGCGCGCCTTTGGAAGAAGGCATAGATACTATAGAATTAGATGACGACGATGATAAGAAAAAGCGGATGAAAGCACAGCTGGTGAAAAAGAAAAAGAAGGGGCCCAAAATTAAGGAGGACTTTGAGCACTTTGAAGGTAATCTGAATTAGAAACAATATCTTGATTGGGTCGAACATAACTCGAGTTATTTTATGCATAACGCCAGTATGTAATTTTAACTAGGAAAGAGATGTAGGGTGCGGTTGCCTAAATTGAACCTTTGCCGTTATTGTTACTTCACGTAAAACTTGGCAATGTTGCCACCACCACCACCCCTTTGAACCCCGACTCAGTTGATATTTAGATTAGGAAAACGTAATACAGATCTGCGAAGTGTTAAAGATTTCAACCTCGCGTAATGCAATATTTTATGAACTTGGCAAAGGCTTCAAATCCAACTAAAACAATGTAGGTTTGTTCTTTCAATTGTATAATTTGTCTGTTAGATAGCAGTGTTTTATTTACACCTGACAATAGCATTGTCAAAAACTTATTTAATATGGGGTTAATCTTGATTTTGGAGAT